>OX451738.1:168430713-169914873 GCA_948472305.1 Vicia faba
TTGCTTTTGCTTTGTTGTGTGAAATACAAAGAAAACTAGCCCTCTTATATAGAACAAATGATGAGAAAATTGATTTCAAAATCAATAGTATCTGTTCATTAATTCTTTTCTGTATCAATCCATCGCGTTTGCTAGCAACCAATGAGAATCAAGCACAGTGTAAATAATATATTTTCATGACAAAAAACGCCCTTGAATGACAAAAATAACATAAAAAAACTAAATGTGTTAAAATTAACTCAAATAAAAACAATATTTTTTGAATTTTTTCTGAATAAAAAATAAAGACTTAAAATGACTAAAAACAAACAAAAATTTATCTGAAAAAATGAAATGAACACATTAAAATAAACTACATGTCACAAAGATTAAAGAAAAAATATTCAAAAAGTCAAAATCAGAATAAAATGATAATAAAAATATCAGGTTGAACAAACGTTTACGGTTAAAAACGAGACTTCAAATTGTACCAAAAAATAAAGCGAGCATATTGTCATAATCTACGCGAAACCGCAGATTCATAAAATGATTAGTAAAAGGTGAAAACTTAAAATATTTTTCTCGCTAATTTTCTGTACAGTGCCGAACCGCTTTTAACAGTCTGTCTGTAAAACCGAAATATTAATATTATCGATATATGAACAACTTAGAGCAATGCAAGAAAAGAGTAAACAGGTAAAAATGCATGAAGTGAAATGTCAGATATTTTACAACTGCAAAACAATGCAAATGTCGATTTAAATAGACTTTTGGTCAGCTTAAACACTACTGGATGACGCAAATGTGACAAATGAAACTATTTATTAATGATTGTGACCAAATAGCAAAATATGATACGGAATTGCGACTGAAAAAATTAGAGGCGAAATTTAAGGTGCAACCGCTAAAATTATTTTGAGAAACCTTCTGAAGCAAAGTTATTCCTCACATCATTAGCTTTTGACTTGTAAAGAGAAGTTGGAGATGACATCAAGGAGGCTCATATGCTCGAAGAATCGCTAAAAAAATATTGATCAATAAGGATGTTATGATCATTCGAACTCAAACTAGCAAACATTGACTTTTGGTCTGACAACTTCAAATCAACTCGCAAACTTGTTCTTTTTCATAGCCCAAGACACTATTAATCACATATGAACTTGAGACGCCGAAGAAGGCATGGAAATAAACACATGAACCTATCTCGAAGAATCTTGAGAATTAAGAAAACCAAACTCGTCTTAACTATGCTGAACAAAACTTGAGGATAACGCGACCTAAGATTAAAGATCACCGCTTTGAGCCATAGGCTTTTGGGAACTATTTTTGGCTTGAACAAACCATAACTCTAACTGGAGAGTCATCACCTGAACTTCTTGGTCGCAAACCCTATCTTTCAAGACACAAAATAGATAAAACATATTTTGGAATTTTGGTCAAAAGTCAGTAAAATATAAAAATACATATATACGAGGCACACAATTCAAAGTGCTTAGGTGATCTCTCAAGAGCAAACTTAAGATAAGACACCGTAGAAGAAGCATCTAAACCCGAATTCACGATCTTGTGTATTGATGGTATGAAATGATATAGGAATCTTAGGGGCAAAAATTGGGGTACAATAACTGCCCTTATTTAAGTTCTTTCTATCCGGAGATGCGAAGGTTAAAAATCTTCGTGTCGACGCGATTGAAGATACTTAAATATAAAACAAGCCCTACTTTTGGCCCTAAGATGCCATGCAATGCTTATGATTATGAATGCAAATGAACAATTCAAAAAGGACACAAGACACCACTGGGGATGTAACAAAGGAAATAAGGATCAAAAGAGAAACCTGACCAGGAAAATAAATTAGTGGTGAACAAAAGACCTGACTCTATTGGGGGAAATCCCAAAGAGGGGATAAGGTAGCATCAACGCAACTAAAGAGGAAATAGTACATGATAAAAGTGATTGACAACCAATTGTGAACTACCAATTCAATAGTCAAAGGTAGAAGATCAAAAAGATACCGACTCACAGATGATGGTAAACTACCAACATTCACTGAAGCGAAACTACCAAAGTTAACTAAAGGTAGCAAAAAGATAACACCCATGTTCACTGAAGGTGAACTACCAACGTTCACTGAAGGTAGAAAGAGAATAACACTGACGTTCACTGACGATGAACTACCAACATTCACTGAAGGTAGAGAGAAAAGATAATAATCACCAACGTTCACTGATGGTGAACTACCAATGTTCACTTAAGGAGAAACTACCAACGTTCACTGAAGGTGGCAAAAAGATAACACCCATGTTCACTGAAGGTGAACTACCAACATTCACTAAAGGTAGAAAGAGAATAACACCGACGTTCACTGATAATGAACTACCAACATTCACTGAAGGTAGAGAGAAAAGGTAATAATCATAAACATTCACTGATGGTGAACTACCAACATTCACTGAAGGTAGCAAAAAGATAACACCCATGTTCACTAAAGGTGAACTACCAACGTTCACTGAAGGTAGAAAGATAATAACACCCACGTTCATTGAAAGTGAACTACCAACGTTCACTGAAGGTAGAGAGAAAAGATAATAATCACCAACGTTCACTGATGGTAAACTACCAACGTTTACTGAAGGTGAACTACCAACATTCACTGAAGGTAGAGAGAAAAGAAATATAGCACCGACGTTCACTGACGATGAACTACCATCTTTCACTGAAGGTAGAGAGAAAAGAAATATAGCACCTACGTTCACTGATGGTGAACTACCAATGTTCACCGATGGTAGAGAGAAAAGATAACACCTACGTTCATTGAAGGTGAACTACCAACGCTCACTGAAGGTAGTAAGAGAATAACATCGACGTTCACTGACGATGAACTACCAACATTCACTGATGGTAGAGAGAAAAGATAATAATCACCAACGTTCACTGGTGGTGAACTACCAATGTTCATAGAAGGTAGCAAAAAGATAACACCCACGTTCACTGAAGATGAACTACCAACATTCACTGAAGGTAGAAAGAGAATAACATCGATGTTCACTGACGATGAACTACCAACTTTCACTGAAGGTAGAGAAAAAAGAAATATAGAACCGACGTTCACTGACGGTGAACTACCAACATTCACTGAAGGTAGAAAAAAGATATATTGACAATAAAAAGTTTCCCAAAATCATGGCGTTTCACCTAGAACGGGTCCCAACTTCTTCTTTAACCAAGGCATTCCGCCTGGAAAGGGTAGTATATAAGTTGTCTCAAATAAAGAGACTACCACTTGTAAAGATTTCACAATGAACTGTCTCTGCAATATTGAAAGACTTGCCATCCACTGGAGTAATTTGACAATGAACTGCAAACTATCCACTCATAGAGAAGATATAAAAAAAATTAACGTCGACTTTTACGGGGAAGTACAAGTTGCTCAAATAAAGAGACATGCTACTTGCTGTTGTGAAGGATTGTAAAAATGACTTCTTGGGGAAAGCAATATGGCATCCTGGGGAAAGAAATATGACTTCCTGGGGAAAGAAATATGTCTTCTTGGGGAATGAATCATGGCTTCCTAGGGAAATGCCAATATATTCCTGCTGAGGAGATAAAGTCTTCTCGTGCAAATTAAATGCACATTCTCAAACCAAGGCTCGAAGCTTGCAAAGATTCAAACCAGAAATAAACTGGAATGAATCAGTCAACCAAAATACATCCTTTTAGAAATAAACTCAAGAGAGAAATCCAAATCATCCATACAAAGAGCTGAACAGGAAAGCTAAAGCAAAAAACTTCCACAAGGGATAACTCAGAGGGGAAATTGAAAGAATACACACTTTCTGCTTAAGGTTGACACTCCATTGGAGAGAGGACAACACAACTCTACAAAACAGGGTAATATGTCAACAAACAAAATTAATGAATGCAAATGAGCAATGATTTGCTAAATTTAACTATGTATGATGTATGTATGAATGTATGAGTGTTATTATGTATATGCTGACAAAACAGACATATAACACTGGGGATAACCAGACAAAACCAACTCGGGTACAGTCAACACTCGGTTAAACCACATCCAAGATGAAAATTCCATAAGAAAGTAAGCACCAACTGAGGAAACATAATCCTATTTTCCGGCTTAACTTCACTGGGAAGGAACATAATCCAGAAGTAATCCTATCATATCAATACATCAGTACAGGTACGGGAATATAACATCCTTCTCCAGGCTTTACCAGGGAATAACACACAGACTTAAATGGGGAAAACACATGTTTCACGGTACGTACTTCTACTGGGGATTTCAATACTGATTTCAAATAAGGCAGATGAAAACCATATCGTCAAAACATCAACTGGGGATTTCGTGCTGACTTCATTGGGGAAATATTATACAGACTTCACTAGGGGAGATAATGCCTCATCATCGAGATATCAACTGGGGACCTCGTGCTGACTTCATTGGGGAGGCCAACACCATATCGAAGAGGGGAAACCAAGATACGTTCTTCAATATTGAGAGTAAGTATTACACCAACTTCTCTGGGGAAAAAGTATGAAACCTCACGGGGATAATAACTTGGGGAGTTAAGAAGTCAAACATTACAACAAGAAATCAATCTTATGGGGATTTTAAATCAAACCCAACACTTGGCGGGTGAAAACCCAAAAAATTGACAAATGCCTCAACACTTCTTAGATAAAACATTGCCCTTGCCTGATTATCGGGCAATCAAAATGCAAGTACTACCGAAAGGGAGATACTTCGCAAATGATTCCAACTCAGCATGCACGGGGAGAAAAGACTTTTATTGAATAAGTGAATCCTTCACTAGGGAATCTTGGATTGAGTCTTCATATCATGCAAACCTATTCCAACAAAAATGCCATGGGATAGCTGTAGCGGTAAAATCAATGAAGTCGCCACCGAGTATTTATTTATCCCATATGAAAGGGAAGGGAAAATCATCGAAGAAAAACCTAAAGGGGAAATCAAGGTCTTGCAACCGAGAGATTGGGTAAGGGAGTCGATTACGCGAGGGGAAGGTATTAGCACCCCACACGTCCATAGTACTCTACGGGATCCACTCTCGTTATTCTAATCAAAGGGTTTGTTCAATCTAATGCTTAAGGGTTATAAACTAAGAGAGAATGCATGCAAAGAAAAGAGAAAGAATGTAGGGAAAATAAAGTTGTACTTGCTTGGGCCCTACCCCAATGCCTACGTATCCTTTTTGAGGAATCAGAGCTACCGTAGTTTGGCTCATATGTTTTGTTTGTTTGCATTTTTTAAATGATCAATGTTGCATTCGATCATTCCACCGCTGCTCGACCTTTGGAGACTTATGACCTGTAGTGGAAAGGAGCTAACGTGCTCTTGGAAGAGAAAAGCCGAATGGAAAAAAGAAATGGATTGGTGGGTATTTTTTATTATGAAAAGTATTTTTGTATGCTTAGTATTCTTTATACATTTGCCAAGGAAAAAAGAAGTTTTAGTTTTAAGTGCAGTTATGCAAAAACGAGAATAAAACATCTAAGGGAGACTAACCTATCTCTAACCTAATGTTATCATACAATGAGGGATCCTATCTAAAGCTAGCATGCCAAAGAAAGTCTAACAAAACTATCCTATAGGGAACATGCACTAAGAGCGAAGTAGTGATCTCAATTTCTAAATTGACTGACTCATCGATCAATAAGAAATAAAGGAAAGCGATAAAATCCTATAGGGAGCATGCACTGAGAACGAATTCGTGATATCAATTGCTAAATTGAGTGACTCATCGATCAACAAGAAAGGAAGCAAACACAAGCACAACACATAACAGAAACAAAGTGCGGAATGCCTGCTACGGGTCTTTAAACAGCGACTTCGAGCGCACGCTCTTTATTTCCCACTTCTCATGATATCTAGAAAAGCGATAAATGCGGAAATATAACTTGGAAGCAGTATAATACCAAACGAACAATGACGTCCACAAAAAGCGCAACCCAAGTAAAGAAATCTGAGATACTTCGCGCGAGCTGGTATCAACAAACAAACAGTCAGAGATCGAATACTTGGAATAGGTGTCAAAACTTCGTCGATGTGAAAATAAATCACAATCAGAATCCAAAACACATACGCATACCAAATAATGAACCTGCGTAAAACTCAACTCAACCAATAAAGGTGAATAACAAATTTCGAATAATCGGATAACCATGAATTAATTCCTATAATCAAAAATGAGAAAAATCTAACAAATTTTTATATTTGACTTTATTATTTTTATCATGTAAAGAAAAACAAACAAGTCTAAACAATTGACAAAATTATTTAAAAGGACTCACTAAAATAATAAACAACAAAATAAATCCCATACGGTGCAGACTAGAACTCTGGAGGTATGGTGTAACAATACAGCACAGGCTAGGCCTTCAAAAATGGCCCAATAGCATTTTTGTAGCACAAGTTAACAGATCGCCAAAAACCATCGATTGGGCTTATAAAGCAATGGCATGGTCCTGGGTCCATCCTTAAAACATCCCCACCTTTATGTTTTTTTAGATTTTTTATTCATAAATTTTTTATTATCTAAAATAAATAAATAAAATGAAAGAAATTACAACGTGACATTAGGGTTGAGTTGTGTGATGATTGAACTTCCACGAGCAAAAAATTCTCTTCCCCCTCTTTTATCTCTCAACACAGCCACGACGCTGCTAAACTCTTCTTCTCTGATCCGCCTTTTCCGATGATCCTACGTCGTAAATCCCCTTCCATCCAGAAATTCCTCCTCACGCCTCAATTTCGAATCAATCACGGACCTCACCACTTTTGACATTCCGTTCATGATTCGTCTTCGTCCTCAACCTCATTCATCATCTCCAAATCGAAACGAACTACCAAACACGACGCGTCTACAACAACGGAGATTGAAGTAAAACTGAATCAAGAAAGAGAGAGCTCAACCCTTACCTGTCGGAGTCGCTCCGGAGGCTTCCCGACCGTTTCGGTGTTACAATAAATCCAAAGAGGCAAAGGTATGCGTCTTCGTTCTTTCTTTTAATGTTTTAGTGATTGCGTTTTTCTGATTAAATTTCCTCCTATGTAGATACCGTTACACGCTTTGTGTGGATCAATGAGGTGGTGCAAAGGTGAAGATTTTGATATTGCGGTTACACTGATGCAGAGAAGAAGATAAATTTGTAGATGATTGGATGTTGCGGTTTATTGCAGATTGAAGCGATATCGTTGTTGTTTTAATTTTTTGCAGGTTGCTAAAGAAGTGTTGATGTTGATAATTGTTGATGTTCTGTGGTTTGAAGGTTGATTCGTGAGAGATGAGTGATGCAGAAAAGGGTATTCCAAAGAGAAGAATGAGAGGATCCAGAAAAGGATTTTCTGGAGTTTGCTTTGAAGAATGATGGAAGGTTTGTGAATGCATCAATGAAGATGAAGAGAGAGAAGAGATAAATTTTCTGAACTTGTTGGTGATCCTCCCAAATATGAAGAATCCCCCCTGATTTAAGGCAAGTTCTGAATTTATATTCTGTTAGATAGTGAGAGGGTTGGGAAATTCTGTTGTGTTATTTCTGTATTGACAATTAAGAGGGAAGTTAGTTAGGTCTGTTATGGTTGTTAGGATTCTGTTGAGAAATTGGTTGTTGAATTAATTATTTTGTGACGTGATTTTGCAAGATCGGTAAGGGGTGGGGCATCTGTCCGAGACTCGCTAAGTCTTGGTTGAACATCTTAAAGAATGACTTCACCCTCTACTATCAATGATTCCAAAAACTGATTTGTCTTTTGAGATTTACCAAGCTTCATACCAAGACCCTTTGGCAGAGCAGCAACAAATGCAGTTGGATGACCTTTAGGTTTGGTAGAAAAGGAATCAACATCAGCATCGATTCCAGTGCTAGGTATGCTCATAGTACTAAAGCTATTTTCAATTCTTCCAGAACCCATTGATGTTAACGGACCAAATCCTCCTTATTGTGCTCAGTTCTTTCTGCTCCTTCTCTCCTCCACCATAGTCACATCCAGAAAATGCAAGCATATCAGGTTCAAATCTCAAATGCAATGCAATGTAAGGTTTCTTTCTCATCCTCATCCGCTTGACCAATTTTTCACCCATTTCTTGTATTGGATCAGTAAATCTTAGAGCTTGGTAATTAACTTTGCATCTCAACTTCTGATACTCAGTATCTAACCTGTTTGCAAGCCTGTAGTCAAACTTGTTGAGTTGAACAACATGCTTTTTCACGAGTACATGCAGTATACGATTTATATAACATCTCTCGTTACATTTCCTTGGAACACGCATGTTATATGCAGATAATGCTTTCCTACCCTTATTAATACTTGGGAGTTGCTTAATAATTTTGACAGGTAAACCAATTAACATCAAAGATCTCTGAAAAGTTACTAGAATCTTTCCAGTAAGATCGTTGATCCAATTTTGGAACAACTAAAGTAGCATTTAAAATTCGCGCAACAACAACAACATCTGTAATCCCAATTCTTTGTTGATTCAAGCCTCCACTAGTTGCAATCGACAAATACCGATTAGGCCTTGTAGTGACTTGAGCTTTTGGAAACTTGCTGCTGGAATTGCTGCAGCCATAGAAGTGCTCCGAATTTCTTGAGAATTTCCCCTTTTAGTAATATTTATGTTATTTTCAGCAGCAGCCTGTCCGTACAACCCAATTAATTTGTTGTTGTTCTCAAGCATGGCTCTAAGCTTCACCCTTAGCTCTACTGCTTTCTTTTTTATATCTTTTGATTTTCTAATGTAAAGCTATATCGCAGTTTGTACGGTTTGATCCAATGGTCCATGGTGCAAAGCTGAAACTTAGCATAGTATAGCAAGATGCATTGAATTTGGAGGCATAGAGTTTGACACAAAGCTAATAGAATTAGGACATTCCTTAACTTGCAACATTTTTATAGTTTTCTTTTAGATGTGACACAGGTGATATGACTGGTTTTTGGATGTAATTGAATTTTGGTTTATGGACTTTGATGTAATATATTCATAAGTTGGATTGGAATTGTCACTTTTATGTAATTTTGAATGATTGAAAGTGTATATGTTCTAGTTCTTGATTTTGTAATAGCCATGGTTGAATCAAGAAAAGAGAATTTGAATTAATTCACTTGTATTTGAATTTATTCTCTTATGCTTACATCTTCTCAAAATGTATCTTGAATGAATCGCGATCCCTTCTTTAACCTCAAGTTCAAAATCTTCTTTTTGTATCTCAAACATAATCCAAATTCTAAGAAAATCCAATTTATGAATCACTTATATTATTAGTACAAGAAAACCAGAACAATTATCCACAAGCCCTGTAACATCTCTCGCACATATCTTGTTCTTCAAGCAAGTTAAATGACTTATCCTTGAATCACATTAAAAACTTCTATTCCATGCTCATCTTAAATCGATCCTTAATGCAACTCAAGCGTTCATGACAAGTCGACGTCAGATGACCTAATGAAGGTTATGTACCTCAATCTCAATTAAATCCATAGATTCTAGTCATCTTGCATTTGAAGCGACCAACCTCCATTTGATAAAATAAGCTGAATGAGCTCCTAAAATGAGCTCAATGTAACCTTGAAGTGAGACTTTAATCCAGTAAATCTCTATAGAAGAATGACCACCAAGCTCAAACAACATGAAGAGAAATCCTGATTCTCCTGCTGAGTTAAACCCTAATACCTCTGTTCCATGAAAAAACCTTGAATAAAGACAAATTCGTATCTTGGGGAAACCTGATAGCGAAAACATCTATGCTGCTTGAGATCCAAAACCCTAATCTCATACCAAGAAAAATGAGAGCGCCAATTTAATCAATTTTGAGTAAGATAGCAAACTCAATTCATAGAGAGAAACCTTAATGCCAAAGTGCTTCGATCTTATAACCATGAGGCCAATGCTATGTGCGAAATGTACAAAGTATGATGAGGGATCTTAGAGGAAAAAATTGGGGTACGACAACTGCCCTTATTTAAGTGTCTTCTATCCGGAGATATGAAGATTAAAATCTTTGTTTCGACATGATTGAAGATACTTAAATATAAAACAAGCCCTATTTTTGGCCCTAAGATGCCATGCGATGCTTATGATTATGGATGTAATGTATGAACTTCATGCAAATGGGCCAGACACGTACTGGAGAAGCAAAAGTAGAATCTACAAGTTGCCAAAAGAATTCAATCAGGACGCTAAATCTTTGGAGAACAACACGACTCCTGGGACAAAAAATTGAATCTATTGGAGATAAATCGGCTCCGCTGAGGAAAAGAAAACTCAACTTTACTGGGGTAAGATCCAGAGAGGAGATAACATAAACTTCAAAACTGAGGGGAAAGTAATGGATGACAATGATTAACTGATAGCTGTGAACTATCCACTCATAGAGGAGATAGCAAAAAGAGAGTAACATCAACACAGGGGATCAGAATTCGCTAACCAGAAAAGGTCAACCTTACCTAATAACGATAATGAACTACCCACTCAATAATGAAGGTAAAAAAAACAAACATAGGACAATAATGACTTTTATTGAAGGTAAAGAAACAGAAGATACACCGACGTTTACTGAAGGTGGAGAAAAGAGAATGCACCAGCTTTTACTGAAGGTGACGTCTCAGAGAGTAATAACGAACTTCCTAAAATCCTGGCGTTCTTCCTAGAACGAGTAAAAATACAAGCTATCTCAAATAAAGAGACTACTACTTGTAAATATTTCACAACAAACTTCTCTTGTGAAACTTCCCCGGAGAGATACCATTTGATGGAGAATCAGATAAACTTCCCCTCGATCCTGACTATAAGCCACAAACCGGTCTAAGTTTCTTCTTTAACCAAGATGTTTCACCTGGAAAGGGTAAAAAACACAAGCTATCTCAAATAAAGGGACTACCACTTGTAAAGATTTCATAACAAACTTCTCTTGCGAAAATTCCTCGAAGAGATGCCATTTGATAGAGAATCGGATAAACTTCCCCTCGGTGCTGACTATAAACCACAAAGTGGTCTCAGTTTCTTCTTTAACCAAGATGTTTCACCTGGAAAGGGTAAAAACACAAGCTATCTCAAATGAAGAGACTGCCACTTGTAAGATTTCACAACAAACTTCTCTTGCGAAACTTCCTCGAAGATATGCCATTTGATGGAGAATCGAAGAAACTTCCCCTCGATCCTGACTATAAGCCACGAACTGGTCTCAATTTCTTCTTTAACCAAGATATTTCACCTAGAAAGGGTAAAAACACAAGCTATCTCAAATGAAGAGACTGTCACTTCTAAGATTTCACAACAAACTTCTCTTGCGAAACTTCCTCGAAGAGATGCCATTTGATGGAGAATTGGATAAACTTCCCCTCGATCCTGACTATAAGCCACGAACTGGTCTCCGTTTCTTCTTTAACCAAGGTGTTTCACCTGGAAAGGGTAAAAACACAAGCTATCTCAAATGAAGAGATTGCCACTTGTAAGATTTCACAATAAACTTCTCTTGTGAAACTTCCTCGAAGAGATGCCATTTGATGGAGAATCGAATAAACTTCCCCTCAATCCAGACTATAAGCCAAAAAATGGTCTCAATTTCTTCTTTAACCAAGATATTTCACCTGGAAAGGGTAAAAACACAAGCTATCTCAAATAAAGAGACTGCCACTTGTAAGATTTCACAACAAACTTCTCTTGCGAAACTTCCTCAAAGAGATGCCATTTGATGGAGAATCAGATAAACTTCCCCTCGATCCTGACTATAAGCCACAAACTGGTCTCAGTTTCTTCTTTAACCAAGATGTTTCACCTGGAAAGGGTAAAAACACAAGCTATCTCAAATAAAGAGATTACCACTTGTAAGATTTCACAACAAACTTCTCTTGCGAAACTTCCTCGAAGAGATGCCATTTGATGGAGAGTCAGATAAACTTCCCCTCGATCCTGACTATATGCCACGAACTTGTCTCAGTTTCTTCTTTAACCAAGATATTTCACCCAAAAAGGGTAAAAACACAAGCTATCTCAAATGAAGAGACTGCCACTTGTAAGATTTCACAACAAACTTCTCTTAAGAAACTTCCTCGAAGAGATGCCATTTGATGGAGAATCGGATAAACTTCCCCTCGATCCTGACTATAAGCCACAAACTGGTCTCAGTTTCTTCTTTAACCAAGATATTTACCCTGGAAAGGGTAAAAACACAAGCTATATCAAATGAAGAGACTGCCACTTGTAAGATTTCACTACAAACTTCTCTTGCGAAACTTCCTCGAAGAGATGCCATTTGATGGAGAATTGGATAAAATTCCCCTCGATCCTGACTATAAGCCATAAACTGGTCTCAGTTTCTTCTTTAACCAAGCTGTTTCACCTGGAAAGGGTGAAAACCAAGCTATCTCAAATGAAGAGACTGCCACTTGTAAGATTTCACAACAAACTTCTCTTGTGAAACTTCCTCGAAGAGATTCCATTTGATGGAGAATCAGATAAACTTCCCCTCGATCCTGACTATAAGCCACGAAATGGTCTTGGTTTCTTCTTTAACCAAGATATTTCACTTGGAAAGGGTAAAAACACAAGCTATCTCAAATGAAGAGACTTCCACTTGTAAGATTTCACAACAAACTTCTCTTGCGAAACTTCCTCGAAGAGATGTAATTTGATGGAGAATCGGATAAACTTCCCCTCGATCCTGACTATAAGCCACGAGCTGGTCTCAGTTTCTTCTTTAACCAAGATATTTCACCTAGAAAAGGTAAAAACACAAGCTATCTCAAATGAAGAGATGACCACTTGTAATATTTCATAACAAACTTCTCTTGCGAAACTATCTCGAAGAGATGCCATTAGATGGAGAATCGGATAAACTTCCCCTCGATCCTGACTATAAGCCACGAACTGGTCTCAGTTTCTTCTTTAACCAAGATGTTTCACCTGGAAAGGGTAAAAACACAAGCTATCTCAAATGAAGAGACTGCCACTTGTAAGATTTCACAACAAACTTCTCTTGCGAAACTTCCTCGAAGAGATGCCATTTGATGGAGAATCGGAGAAACTTCCCCTTGATCCTGACTGTAAGCCACGAACTGGTCTCAGTTTCTTCTTTAACCAAGATATTTCACCTAGAAAGGGTAAAAACACAAGCTATCTCAAATGAAGAGACTGCCACTTCTAAGATTTCACAACAAACTTCTCTTGCGAAACTTCCTCGAAGAGATGCCATTTGATGGAGAATTGGATAAACTTCCCCTCGATCCTGACTATAAGCCACAAATTGGTCTCAGTTTCTTCTTTAACCAAGGTGTTTCACCTGGAATGGGTAAAAACACAAGCTATCTCAAATGAAGAGATTGCCACTTATAAGACTTCACAGTAAACTTCTCTTGCGAAACTTCCTCGAAGAGATGCCATTTGATGGAGAATCAAATAAACTTCCCCTTAATCCAGACTATAAGCCAAAAACTGGTCTCAATTTCTTCTTTAACCAAGATATTTCACCTGGAAAGGGTAAAAACACAAGCTATCTCAAATAAAGAGACGGCCACTTGTAAGATTTCACAACAAACTTCTCTTGCAAAACTTCCTCAAAGAGATGCCATTTGATGGAGAATCGGATAAACTTCCCCTCGGTGCTGACTATAAGCCACGAACTGGTCTCAGTTTCTTCATTAACCAATATGTTTCACCTGGAAAGGGTAAAAACACAAGCTATCTCAAATGAAGAGACTGCCACTTGTAAGATTTCACAACAAACTTCTCTTGCGAAACTTCCTCGAAGAGATGCCATTTGATGGAGAATCGAAGAAACTTCCCCTCGATCCTGACTATAAGCCACGAACTGGTCTCAATTTCTTCTTTAACCAAGATATTTCACCTAGAAAGGGTAAAAACACAAGCTATCTCAAATGAAGAGACTGCCACTTCTAAGATTTCACAACAAACTTCTCTTGCGAAACTTCCTCGAAGAGATGCCATTTGATGGAGAATTGGATAAACTTCCCCTCGATCCTGACTATAAGCCACGAACTGGTCTCAGTTTCTTCTTTAACCAAGGTGTTTCACCTGGAAAGGGTAAAAACACAAGCTATCTCAAATGAAGAGATTGCCACTTGTAAGATTTCACAATAAACTTCTCTTGCGAAACTTCCTCGAAGAGATGCCATTTGATGGAGAATCGAATAAACTTCCCCTCAATCCAGACTATAAGCCAAAAAATGGTCTCAATTTCTTCTTTAACCAAGATATTTCACCTGGAAAGGGTAAAAACACAAGCTATCTCAAATAAACAAACTGCCACTTGTAAGATTTCACAACAAACTACTCTTGCGAAACTTCCTCAAAGAGATGCCATTTGATGGAGAATCAGATAAACTTTCCCTCGATCCTGACTATAAGCCACAAACTGGTCTCAGTTTCTTCTTTAACCAAGATTTTTCACCTGGAAACGGTAAAAAAACAGCTGTAGGAATGTTTCAACGAATTATCTTTATCATTGAAGTACAACCAAACTCAACAACAAACTATCTCCCATGATGACGAGGCTGCCATTCATCGGAAAAATGATCTTCTTGCGTTAACAGACTTACTGGGAAGAACGGGTTGCTCAAATAAAGATAACCGCCACCTGCTGTTTAGAAGGAATTGTAATAAGACTGGCGAGAAAAGAAGCTTGATTTCCTGGGGAAATACCAATACATTCCTGTTGAGGAGAAAAAGTCTTCTCGTGCAAAATAAATGCACATTCTCAAATCAAGGCTCGAAGCCTGCAGAAATTAGAATAATAATGTTGTCAGGGACTACAAACTCAAACCAGAAATAAATTGGAATGAAATAATCAACCAAGTCAGCACCCGATGAGAAATAAACTCAAAAGGGGATCACACTCCATCCAAATAATGAACTGAACGGGAAGGCTGAAGCAAAAATCTTCCACGAGGGATAACTAGGTGGGGAAATTGAAAGGATATACACTTTTTGTTTAACATTGACAACTCTATTGGAGAGAGAGTAACAATACTTTGCAAAGAGGATAATATGCTGACCAAACATTAATGAATGCAAATGAGTGATGAGTTTTAAATTCATCTATGCATGATGTGTATGAATGCATGGACGTCACCATGCATATGCTGACAAAACAACCATAATATACTGGGGGTAACCAGATAAATCTAATCTTGGGTGAAGACAACACACGGCCAAGTCATATGCAGGACGAAGATTAGATTCCACGAGAGGGTAAGCATCAACAGAGGAAACAAAGTCCTATTTCACGACTTAACTTCGCTGGGAAAAACATGGCTTGAAAACAATCAAAGAACCACCTGACTAACAACAAATAAAGTTGCAGGAATACCATAAACTCTTCTATGTTTCACCGGGGAATACCAGTACGAACTTCGATAAGAGAAGAGGAAGTTTCATCGTCTAGACTTCCCTGGAGATTCCAGAACTAACTTCACTAGGGGAAGATGAAAATCCATGTCGTCGAGACTTCAACTGGGGATGTCAATACAGACTTTACTGGGGAAGATGCAAAACTACATCGTTGATACTTCAACTGGGTGTTATTATGCTAACTTCATTGGGGAAAAGGAAGCCACACGCCAAAGAGAGCCTAGATACAGTCTTCAATATCAGGCATAATAGTTGTGTAAAATCCTCTGGAGAGAGATCACGAAATTTCATGGGATAACAATTTCAGAGGGAAGTATCATATTCGACACATCTGGAGAATTAAGAAGTTGACAACACCAATAGTGGGTTAGCTCGTGGGGATTTTAAATCAAACTTAGTGCACAGTGAGAGAAAACCCAAGGACTAGATGCTTATCTTAACACTTCTTAGAATGTATATTTCCCTTGTCTAGATTTTTAGAAGCACAGTACAACAACAATATCATAACTGGAGGGCCTAATATTCTGCTAAAGATTACTTCTCAACACGAAGGGAGAAAAATTTCAACAACTAAGCACATGCTTTATAACTTCGCAACCTCCGCTTGATCATCTTTTGACCACGGAAGGCAATTACACTCGGTCGGAGAAATCTAAATTAGGACCTGATTGGAGAGGATGGGATTACAAATCCACCATCAAATAGCTGCTTGAAGACAATCTGAACAAAGTCTTAACTGGGGAAGAAAATGGGATTGCAAAACCAATACCACACCATAACCTGGAAGACACCCACTAGCTGGCCAGTTACTGTAGAGGGAATCATGCACACCTCTACAAGGCAGATTATAAGAAACAATCCTGCTTGAGGAAGATCTTCAGCTTGGGGAGAACATAGTAATCATCTTGACAAAAAATCTGGAAATGCCCTTGGAAACAAATTTGGTGTCCCAAGTTTACCGTACTGGTCGAGATATCTTTTCACGACTTGCCCTTGGCTGTCTGCTTTTAGGATAATCTGCCTGACCAAAAAAGTTCCTAGAGATTCGTCGAATCTCGACGTAACTGCCCTAGATTAGTTGAATGTTGCATATTCTCTACTTGACAACTTCTTCTTAGCTATGTGCCCTTTGCTGATACTCAAATGTAAGCTTCTTTGATATCATGCAGTGGTTTTACAAGCAGAATAATGTTTATTCTAAGAATGATAATTTTAATGCAACAATTATGTAAGTCTTGAAGACTTTATTGAAGATATTTCGCAAAACCTTGTAAGTGAATTACTAGCCAGGACGTAAAATTGATTTTATTTTTATTTTTATCAAAGATAAAAGCATATGATACCAACACAATTTTTTTAGCAAAATTCATGAGAGTCAGAAAATGCTATCTCATTGAAGTACGCTTTTGAAATAAACGTTATTTCAATTAGGACTTTTGAGGGTTGTAACGTGGCATGGTTCACGGTTTTAGAAAAAATGGATTTTAAGGCTCAAAATTATTTGGAGCCCACCCCCTTCATGATGTTCTCCAGTCCTAAGTTCAGTTAACTCGACCTAAACATTCATCTCTCAAAAGAAATTTCGAGACGGTTGAGGAACTAACCAAGGTTTTCTTTGGATACGACAATCACTTATCTTTACTTTTATTGTCTGATCACATAACATATTTCTTTGCTAAGGATATCCATTTTGTAATCCTTTTTCTCCTTTCAGGCTTTCCATCATTTTCCCTAACTTTTGCCTGGACAAATTCTTTTTGAATTTGACTATGAAGCCCAGCGGGATGCCCTGACTTTTGCCTAAGCGAGCTTTTTTCAAGTTTCGACTTAGTGGGGCTTTTTTTCTTTTTATTTAATCACTTCTTATTCATTTCATTTTTCATTCATTTTTATATTACCTTTTCTTTCTTTCTTGAACATGTCGCGTGATGTTGAGTCATTTTCGATTTGTTGGAAGAATTGTGACTGCCCTATTTCTTGGAAGATGAGGGATAACCATTGTTGTATCATTGTCTATTGACTTTCTGATGTGTGAGAGGTACTCATTGGGATATCCTCAATTGGCGCCCACTCTTGATAAGTGAAGGTTAGCCATTACAATTTTGGGTTTCATCAACCTTTTGAAGGATAACCATTGTTGTATCCTTAGATGCACATTTTTGATGAGTTATGAATGCTAGATCCAATTAACTTAACATTACCCTGCCCTAGGTTAAAAATGAGGATTTTTCCCTAAAATAGAAAAGAAACTCCTGCTTCAAGGCTCAAAGGGGTTAACGAGGGTTTCACTCCCTTATATCTCTGGTGTTTGGGAATTTAAAACAATGCATGTATATCATCAACATAGTTTTATTCAAAAGCATACAACCAGAAATTTTGCATTTTAAATTCATCATCCTCTCCCAAAACCATGCCTAGGCAAGAGAATGGATAACAATTTGGTGTCATGATGCAAAAATCAATTTAAAATTAAAAATAAATACGAGTGAAACGAATGGATTTCTTCAAGAAAAACATATTCATTGTATTAAGATAATCATTCAAATGTAAACAAGTTCTTACATGTAAATAGTATGATGATTAACAAGAAGAATTACAAACGAGAAATCAGTAAAATTTCCAGTAAACATGAGAAAGATAATCATCCTTAAAATCCAGGGCATTCTTCAATCACGTTTATTCTTCGGCAAACACTTGGCTTTAACTTCAAGGCAAATATCTTTAAGTGACAAGATGCCACTTCTGACCAATTTCTAGGCTTCAACTTTTAATGGATAACATTGTTCGATACTATGCCCAGGGGCTCCCTGATGAAAAGCACAAGTCAAATCAGCTTTGTAGTACCAATGTATCTTCTCAGGAATCTTCGGTGGAGGTCGAGCCTGAACCAAATTCCTCTGCATTAGGATAGGAAACAACTCTGTATATGTCATTGGAATTGGATCAAACTGAGCTTTCTTATGATCAGTAAGTTGTTGATTCTGTTAACAAACTGGAGCGGCTGGAGCTAAATTGAACACATGGATGACAGAAGAAACATGCTGATTATAATGCTGATGGTTTCTTCTTCTGGTTCTCTTCTTAGAAAAACTATTATCAAACTTTTTCACACCACTAGTTGTGCCACTGTCTTTAGATAAACATTCCTTTCGGACGTCCTCTTCTAGAAGCACTCTCATATTTGCCTTTTCTGGGAACTCACCGGGTGCATTGACTACCACTTTCTCATGAAAGAATGATTTAAGAGTTTTTGTGAAGACTTTCGCCATCTCTTCTTCCTTCCTAGAAGGATTGACTTGGGCGGCAACCAAAGTTTTAACCAAAGAAGTTAGATATTCCACATCAGCCTTCAAAGTAGCTACCTATTTGCAGAGTTCAAAGATCTCTTGCTTAATACTTTCCATCTTCCCTTAGCACGAGTGTTGTACTGATGAGACAACTTGATCCAAACGACCAAAGGACCTTGAGTAAGACTTATGTGGAACTCATGAGATGCATAATCAAATGTGACATGATACATGATATGTAATGCAAATGCCATGCTTTTGTTTGCAAAAGTTTCTACACTTTGATTCCAGTTATTAATCCACAATGTTATTATATATTCTTTTTTCAATATTTATTATATATTATTTTTTATGTTTATTTTTCGTCTTAACAATTGGAATCAAGGAAGTAATGTTTGGAAACAAAAAAAACATGTATGCTAATAATTATATTAACATGCTAGATATGCAAACATATGAGATCAAAGCTTTTGTGGTACTGGATAACTGCTGAACTGATAACAGAACCACTGTCATATGTAACACGATCAAAAGTCCGAACCGATTCAGAATACCAAGGATCAAAGTCATCAAAATAATCAGAGTCACCAACGGAACATGTATAGTCACCATCTGTACCTGTAAAGATTATTCCCTCCCCACTCACGGGTAAAGGCTAGGTCATGGTAAGGTCAATGGTAACTCAGAATCGAGAGTACTCTTGAAAAACTATCGCCATATCACCTACATGAAAACGATAACCCCTCATTTGTACCTCATCTGAGCGTGGATGACATGGCGGCATAGTGAAACCTAAGTCAACTAGCCGTTTATGTTCCACTCTATTCCTAGTGTTCCTGTGGTTTCCACTTCTGGGTATTGGGCCTTTTACCTCATAGTAACACCCCACCCATCAAGAAACAGAGAAACCAGCATAACAACAATATAACTGTGATACAGTGGGAAGAACCGACTGTTTTTGGAATGCTGGTTTGTGTTTTTGCGTTTGTTTTCGCAAAATGTCGCGGTAAGCAAGAGTCGCCACCGAGTTTTATTTTATCCAACAAGGAAAGGAAAAAAGCACAGAAAAATTCCTTTTTCGAGATATTTCTCGGGTTCGGGGGGTAGATTATAGAAAGGGAAGGTGTTAGCACCCTTTCTATCCGTGGTTATCCACGGGCTCTTAGGTACTTGCTCAAATGTTTTCAAAAATTGTTTTCTTTGTGCTTGTGGGTTAAAAAAAGTTTTTGTTTTGAAACTTCGATTTAACTCTTGCTTCTGTCCTCAAGAGTGTATGGAGTGTTTTTGAAAACTTTGTTCGAAAAGTGTAAGTGTAAAAAAGATTTTGTTTTTGAAAGAGAAAGTATCTAAGAACCATCTACCTACTCGAAAAAGGAATCGTTTTATGCTAGTTTCCTTTAGACAATGCTATCCTACTATTGATGAGTAGGTAGTATCGTCGTTGGAGTTTGAGGGTCAATTCGAATGAGGGACATACGATCACTAAAGCAATGTTAGGATGCTTTAGCGGTAACCCTAATGTCTTAGATCATTTGTTTGAGGCAACAATATATGAGGCAACCGTTTCGAGGCAACTATGATCTTTTAGACAAGAGGGCGACCTCTAAAACTACCTATACTCAATGACCGCGTACGAAGGCAACCAAGTGGGGTGTACCCTAAGAGTGCGCATGTGCAAGTGTGTCGTTTTCAGTTATTTTTATCTTTGTACATGTTAAGGGTGATCTAAGTTGATTTTAGGTTTAAACATTCAGTCTTGTCATGCATCCCTATTATCAAACATCTAACAGTTATAATTTGCGGAATTAAATTGCGGAATTTAAATTACAAGGCGTCGGGTATTTACATCGCCAAAGACAAACCCTTTAAAAATAAATAAAGCGATAAAAAATAATTAAAAGTCCTATTAACTATTACAACCCGGGAGCAAGTACATTATTGGATAAAAATAAATAAATCGCGTGCGGGAAATTAAATTGAGCGCAAATTAGGGTTTTGACCCTTTTTGGTTAAAGAGAAGTATCTTTTTGTTGTTTTTATTTTAAGAAAGAAACAAATTCTAAATTAATTACTAAATTGAATTAAATAAATTAATTAAATAAAAATAAATTATTTTTGGTTTTTTTGTTATTTTAAGAAAGGAAAATAAAATAATTAATGTTAGTAATTAAAACCCAATTAAATCTAATTTAATTTTAATTTTTTATAAAAAATATGTTAAAGTTATTCTAATTAAAACCTAAATCAATTAATTAGTATTTATTAATAAAAAATAAAAGTTAAAATTTAATTGAATAAAAATATTTTTGGTGATTTTATTTGGTAAAGAAAAGAATTTTTGATTGGTTAGTAAATGAAATAAAATAATAAAATAAATTAATAAAGCAAAATAAAATAGAAGAGAAGAGGAGGTATGGGCCTGAATTTGGGAGTGTTCATAGCAAATCTGTGGCCCAATTGCAGCTGGCCTTGCTTGACTTTGTGAGATCTGGTGGGCGTGTGTTGACTTGGTTCCATGTGGACTATCAGCTTGGAACCATCAGATTTGGCCTTTAGGCCATCTGGCTATTAGATGTATGAAGGTGCATGGTACACTGCAAGCCTGAATATACACGTGATCACCTGAAGAAGAAAAATATCAAAGAAAGTGGGGGACCTGGGATTCGAACCCAGGTCCTGATGGATATTGGACGCTTGCCTTGCCACTACGCTGAACTGATTTGTTTGTTAATATATTACATAATAATATAACAAAAAAGCAATTATTGGTCAGAACAAATAAAACGCGCGCGCGGTTTGAACGCACCAATGGGCAGGGGACACCTCATCGTCCCTGTCCTGAAATCTATAAAAGATTACCTGCGGATTTGAATCCGCAGCTAAAAACGCAGGCCTGTCCTAAAATCTTCCCTAGGTCACATAAATCAATTCCAAGGACATGGTTGGGTTCGTCTTGGCTTCCTGATCAACACCATGCCCTTCTTGAGTCCTGATTTTACCTGAAATAGAAAACCCCAAAAACAAACGAAGAACCCTAGCTATGGTGGTTCTTCGTTCAGGCCAGATAAAAGCAATTGGATAATACCAAACGCTTGCAAATGTCATGTAGATTCAAAATATAGTATTGATTCATGAAAAGAATGCTTAAATTCTGAGTTGTGAAATCAAGAACAGAGGTATATCTCGTGGTACTTACAACGCGTTATGGGGTGTGAAGAAGCTTGCTTTTGGTCCAGGTAGATTAAGTGAACACCCATGAAGAGATTGGGACTAGTCTTTGCCCTTGAAAACGCCTCTAAGCACGATTTCTATTTCAAGCTTTTTGTCACTTTTTTCCAACTTTGTTTTGCCTCTTTCTGCAGCCTCCAACCCTTATTTCGATTGCTTTGGCTTCCTTATGTATCATGCTTTGCATTAGGGTAGAAATCATGGACTGAATCTCTCTAAATCAATGCATACATATTTGATTTGATCTCCATTATTAACCTTTCCAAATTTTATTTGATGCAATCTTTTTGTACATGATATGGCCTGATACGAATTCCATGATGTTGCTAGCTGTAAACAAAGCTTAAAACAATCAATAAATCAAGAGTTTTTAATTATTTGGATTTTCTATGATTTTATTTGATTTAAAAAGAATAAATTCAATAAAAAACCAAATTAAATAAAAAAAAATATGAGCTCATGTCTGAAGCTAGGACACGTGGGCAATGATGCAAGCTCAAATCAAGTGGAAAAGAATGGACCCATTTGACAAAATTTGATGTTTTGGGGATAGTTGACTTTTGGCAATTTTGCAAAAATGTCCAAATTCAACAATGCATAACTTCTTCAATTTTGAACTTTTGGATGTGTTCTTGGACTTTTTAGAAAGCTTGATATGTCATCTAACAAACCCTTTTGGTCTCATCGCATTTTGATATTCCATGCTCAAGTTATAAGCTTTGGCAAAAAAGGTGTTTTTGTTGACTTTCAAAAATGACCTATAATGTCAACATTCATAACTTCTTGTGAGTGAATTTTTTGATCTTTGGCTATGAATATGGATTATAGGAAATGGCGCCCTCTTAAAAATGAGCTTTGGATGGGTCATTTCTCATAAAGTATGAGAAAGTTATGCTTGGTTAAAGTTGAGTTGACTTTTCCTACAAAACCCTAATTTAGCAACTTTTGAGTCTTAATGAATTTTGAGCAATCCTTGGTGAGTCATGATCAACCCATTATCAAATGATGAAATATCCTTCAAAATGAGAATATTGACAAAAAATCTTGAAGTTTGAATGTTTGTAGGCCACAATTGACTTTTGCCCTATCATAGTTGATTTTTGGACCCTTTGAGCAATTGACTGAGTAAACTTCCTTTTCAAGGCTTGAAATTTGGCATGGATGATCTTGATAACATATTAGGAAATTGGGGAGAACTTGAGGCCATTTGGATTCAAGGATCTTGATACAAAACAAAACCCTAATTTGGGGTTGACTTTCTTAGGAGATAGCATGTCTGTCCAACTCTTGAGCAAACTTGAGCAACTTGGAGATTTTTCTTGCAATGTTTTGAGAAATATGAGAGGGAAAATTTTGGGGTACAACAGCTTCCCCTGTTCAATCTTCTTAAACCTGAGGATGTAGATTGGCTTTCGTGCCTTTCGTGATCCGAAGGTGGAAGATGATTGAACACTAGAGTGCCCAGAAATTTGCACTCGCATGAAATGGTATCAGCCTTGTGATGTCGGGAATGGGCTTACAGATTCCATTTGGAGATTTCTGGAGGGAGGATGGGCTTAAAGATGCCATCTACAGGAGTGTCGATCGCATAAGAGATTCCTTAGCGAGAACTTGCATATCTGCTGTTGTAGAAAATTCCGCTGGGGGAAGTCTAACTTTTGTTGATATTTAGGAACTTGCCTGTAATTCAACTGAGAGAACATCTCTGCTGAGTTTTAAGGACTTGTCCGTAATTCAACTGGGGGAACTTTGTCGAGATTTAGAACCTTATCTGTAATTCAACCGAGGATAATTCAGTTGAGATTTAAGAACCGGTCAGTACTTCGACTGAGGAAAATTTCCGAGATTTAGAACCTTATCTGTAATTCAACCGAGAATAATTCAGTTGAGATTTAAGAACCGGTCAGTACTTCGACTGAGGAGGATTTCCGAGATTTAGAACCTTATATGTAATTCAACCGAGACTAATTCAGTTGAGATTTAAGAACTGGTCAGTACTTCGACTAAGGAGAACATCTTCATCGAGATCTAGGAACTGTCTGTACTTCAACGGTGGATAATTCTGTTGAGATTTAAGAACACGTCCACACTGCGACGGAGGAAAATTGTCGAGATTTAGAACCTTATCTGTAATTCAACCGAGACTAATTCAGTTGAGATTTAAGAACCGGTCAGTACTTCGACTGAGGGAAACATCTTCATCGAGATCTAGGAACTATCTGTACTTCAAAGGAGGATAATTCTGTTGAGATTTAAGAACTCGTCCACACTGCGATAGAGGAAAATTGTCGAGATTTAGAACCTTATCTGTAATTCAACCGAGACTAATTCAGTTGAGATTTAAGAACCGGTCAGTACTTCGACTGAGGGAAACATCTTCATCGAGATCTAGGAACTGTCTGTACTTCAACGGTGGATAATTCTGTTGAGATTTAAGAACACGTCCACACTGCGACGGAGGAAAATTGTCGAGATTTAGAACCTTATCTATAATTCAACCGAGACTAATTCAGTTGAGATTTAAGAACCGGTCAGTACTTCGACTGAGGGAAACATCTTCATCGAGATCTAGGAACTGTCTGTACTTCAACGGAGAATAATTCTATTGATATTTAAGAACTCGTCCACACTACGACAGAGGAAAATTGTCGAGATTTAGAACCTTATCTGTAATTCAACCGAGACTGATTCAATTGAGATTTAAGAACCGGTCAGTACTTCGACTGAGGGAAACATCTTCATCGAGATCTAGGAACTATCTGTACTTCAACAGAGAATAATTCTGTTGAGATTTAAGAACTCGTCCACACTATGACGGAGGAAAATTGTTGAGATTTAGAACCTTATCTGTAATTCAACCGAGACTAATTCAGTTGAGATTTAAGAACCGGTCAGTAGTTCGACATAGTTGAGAACTTAACTGCATCCTTCCTGAAAGGTAAAGGTCAGTCGTATGCAATGCATGATATATATCAAGCAATGATGTTCTAAAAATAAATGAGATTGTGCTGTATGATGCGTATATGCATGTATCATGATGTATGGAAATATAATGCTTTTAGCTGGGGGAAAATAAATCTCGGATAGCTACTGAGGAAAAGAGCTGAATTCTTCGTTTCTGTTGGGGATGGCGAACAAAGATGATTGCGAGAATAAACCTGCAGGAGAGGATAACTCCGTTGGGGAATAAAGTGATGAGGAGATTACTCTGTGGGGAAGAGATACTCTGCTGAGGATTCCAGTGATAAATTCCAGTGGGGATGAATTACTGTTGCTGGTGATACTGAATCCTGTTGGGGATTTAATTTCTTGTTTGTGAAGGGAAAGAACTCCGCTGGGGATGCCCTTTCAGTTGCGACTTCACTGGGGATAATTTTTTATACTCTTATTGGGATAATCCTTTGAGCTCTGCTGGGGAGAATATTCCAAAGTCTACTGGGGATAACTCTCCAAACTCCACTGGGGAAGCTTTTTCAGACTGTGCTGGGAAAATTTTTAAACTCCACTGGGGATATTTTGTATTCTGTCGGGGAATGTTCTTATACTCCGTTGGGGAATATTAAGACTGTCGGGGATATTAAGCCTTTTCAGTGTTGATGGTAGATAAACTCTGCTTGGGGAGAATATTACCGATTCATTCACAGTTGCAAGTCTCAGCTGGGGAGAGTTAAAATTACCGTCTTACTATGCGGGGAGTGAATGCATATCAACCATATTCTTCAGCTGAATTTACCTTGTACCTGGTGGACAGAGCAACTGTATAGTTTGGACAATTCTTATTGCCCCTATTTCTGATATTACCAGTAATCGTCTTTTGTTTCGCATGTAAATTTTTATGAGCAGCAATTAATGTCAAATGCATATATCAAAAATGAACATTGGACGTTCTTTGCAAAACGAAACAGGAAAAACAATTTGAAATTTATCTGAAAATGAATCATATTGATTTTGAAGTTTGGCCTGTAAATAGGCATTTTTGTACAAGAGGCTGATGTCCTAGTAAGAGAACGTCGCCGAATAATAGAATTTACACAATTTGTGAAAAAGCTAAACAAAACAGCCATGTGAATAATCCCACTGGGTTCCAACTCTACTATTGTCTTTATGTTCTCGAGCATCTCATCACTTTGCTACGTGGTTGAAGGTAGATCAGATTGATTAGTGTCGTCCGAGCTTGATAGTTGATACCGAAGTCTGGTTGCAAGGTGATCCAATGAGACATAGTGTTACACTTTTGATCCCTAAATTTTGCCTGGACCGCCCTTTCGGGTTTTCAGTCCACCGGGATACCCTTTTTTGCCCAAGCCGCCTTTTCAGGTTTTCAACTTGCCGGGTGTACAAATTTTTCATTTTCATCCCTTATTTTTGCCTGAACCCTTTTGGTTCGCCAGGAAGCCATTATTTTTGCCTAGGCCGGTCGACCTAGCAAGTCTTTGATCGTGCGTAGTATTTTTTCACTATGTCTGCATTGATGGGGTGAGGAAGGTCGTCACCATCCATGGTGGTTAGAATCATAGCTCCTCCTGAGAAAATGTTCTTAACCACCAATGGCCCTTCGTAGGTAAGGGTACATTTTCCCCTGGGATCACCTTGTGGCAATATGATGCGCTTGATCACCAGATCCCCAACTTGATACTCTTGTCGTCTAACTTTCTTGTTAAATACCTTGATCATCCGTTTTTGATACGTTTGACCGTGACAAATAGCAGTAAGTCTCTTTTCGTTGATTAAGTTCAGCTGATCGAGCCGGGTCTGAATCCAGTCATCTTCGCTTAAACTTGCATCCTTCATAATCCAAAGAGAGGGTATATGGACTTCAATGGGCAAGACTGCCTCCATACCATATACCAAGGAATAAGGTGTTTCCCCTGTTGATGTCCGTGTTGAGGTACGGTACCCATGAAGAGCAAATGGTAACATCTCGTGCCAATCTTTGTACGTCACTATCATCTTCTGCACAATCCTCTTGATATTTTTATTAGCCGCTTCTACAACCCCATTCATCTTCGGCCGGTAGGGAGAAGAGTTATGATGTTGTATCTTGAACTGCTTGCAGAGCTCGGTGATCATCTTATTGTTGAGATTGGTACCATTGTCCGTAATGATCCTTTCTGGTACACCGTATCGACAAATCAGATTATGCTGAATGAACCGTGCCGCGACGTTCTTGGTTATAGTAGCAAAGGAAGCTGCTTCAACCCACTTCATAAAGTAATCAATTGCTACCAGGATGAAATGATGCCCGTTGGACGCCGTAGGTTTGATCTCGCCGATCATATCAATGCCCCACATTGCAAAAGGCCATGGAGCCGTCAAGACGTTCAGAGGAACTAGAGGTATGTTCACCTTATCAGCATAAACTTGGCACTTGTGACAGGTCCGAGAGTGTTGATAACAGTCGACTTCCATTGTGGACCAATAATATCCTGCTCGTAGGATTTTCTTTGCCATGGTATATCCACTGGAATGAGTTCCGAAGGTACCTTCATGTAACTCTTCCATGATCCTTTCTGCTTCATTCTTATCCATACAACACAGTAAGGTCAAATCATGGTTACGCTTGTAAAGGATGCCATTACTGATGAAGAACTTTGCCGCGAATCTTCTCAGAAACTTCTTATCATTAACAGATGCACCCTCAGGGTATTCCTGAGCCTCAAGATACCTCTTCACCTCATGAAACCAGGGTTTATCTGCTACCTCTCCAGCCTCAATGTCACAGCAATGTGCAGGTTCGCCCAATCTTTCAATGATAATTCGGGGAGCCTCGTTGTCCCAATTGACTTTGAACATAGAAGACATTGTAGCCAGTGCGTCCGCTAACTGATTCTCCTCTCTAGGGAAGTGTTCAAAAGTTATCTCCTCGAAATATGGAAGCAACGTCAACACATACTCCTTGTAAGGAATAATATTTGGGTGTTTTATATCCCACTCGCCTTTGATCTGACTGATCACGAGAGCAGAATCTCCGAAGACACTCAAGAACTTAATCCTTAAGTCAATTGCTGCTCGAAGACCCATAATGCACGCTTCATACTCCGCCATGTTGTTGGTGCAGTTGAAACATAGTCGGGCGGTAAATGGAGTATGAGAGCCTTCAGGAGATATGATCACGGTGCTAATGTCATTACCTAAAGCTTTCGAAGCTCCATAAAAGTACATAGACCATCGGGATCCTTCCTATGGTCCTTCATCCGGTCCAGGTGTCTCATAGTCAGTTACTATCATGATATTCTCATCCGGAAATTCAAAGTTCATAGACTGGTAATCATCCACTGCTTGATGTGCCAGATGATCTGCCAACACACTTCCCTTAATTGCTTTCTGGGTTGTGTATTAGATGTCATACTCAGTCAAGATCACCTGCCATCTTGCTATTCTTACGGACAAGGCAGGCTTCTCAAAGATATACTTGATTGGATCCATCTTTGATATCAATAGAGTAGTGTGAGTCAGCATATACTGTCTCAGCCGGCGAGCAGCCCATGCCAAAGCGCAGCAAGCTTTCTCGAGCAACGAGTATCGGGTCTCGCAGTTGGTAAACTTTTTGCTAAGGTAATAAATAACATGCTCTTTTTAGCCAGACTCGTCATGCTGACTCAGCACACACCCCATTGAGTTGTCGAGTACTGTCAAGTATAAGATCAGAGGTCTCCCTTCAACCGGAGGCATCATAATGGGTGGCTCTTGGAGATATTCCTTGATCCTTTTGAAATCGGCCTGGCATTCATTGTTCCATCTTACCACTTGATCTTTCTTCAGTAGCTTGAAGATTGGCTCACAAGTAGCAGTCAGGTGTGACATGAATCGGGCAATGTAGTTCAGACGTCCCAGAAAGCCTCTGACTTCTTTTTCTGTTCTGGGAGCTGGCATTTCCTGTATAGCCTTCACCTTTGCAGGATCCACTTGAATGCCTTTATCACTTACGACGAAACCCAGCAGCTTACCAGATCTCACCCCGAAGGTGCACTTGTTCGGGTTTAACCTCAGCTTGTACAAATTCAACCTGTCAAATAGCTTCTGAAGGAGGTCAAGATGTTCTTCCTCAGTCTGGGATCTCGCAATCATGTCATCGACGTATACCTCAATCTCATGATGGATTATGTCATGGAATAAGGCGACCATGGCGCGCTGATATGTTGCCCTAGCATTCTTCAATCCAAAAGGCATGACCTTGTAGCAAAAGGTACCCCATTGAGTAACAAAGGTTGTCTTCTCCATGTCTTCGGGAGCCATTTTAATCTGATTATAACCGGAGAAACCATCCATAAAGGAGAAGACCTTATGCTGTGCGGTGTTGTCAACCAGAACGTCAATATGAGGCAAAGGGAAATCATCCCTGGGGCTTGCCCTGTTCAGATCCCTATAGTTAACACACATTCGAACTTTACCATCCTTCTTCGGCACTGGAACCACGTTGGCAACCCACTGCGGGTAAGAAGTAACTGCTAGAAAACCGACATCAAACTGTTTCATCACTTCAGCCTTGATTTTCTCAGACATCTCTAGGCGCATTTGGCGGACCTTCTGTTTCACTGGAGGACAGTCTTCCTTGGTAGGCAGGCGGTGAACCACGATATCGGTATCCAATCCAGGCATATCTTCATAAGACCAGGCAAAGATCTCAACATAGTCTCGCAGCATCTGAATCAACAGTTGCTTAACATTAGCTTCCAGATTTGCACCGACCTTGACCTCTTTCTTGTCTACCTCTGTACCCAGATTTATTGTCTCCACTGGCTCTTCATGCGGCTGTATGGCCATCTCTTCCTGAAGTAACAGTCTAGCAAGTTCACCAGGCACTTCGCAATCATCTTCACCTTCATCTTCGGCTAAGTTGATCGGACTTTCGAAGTCATAACCGGCAGTAGCAGAGTCGTTATCAGTGGGATCCATAGTGGATGTTGACCTGTATATGTGAGTGTGTGTAAAATAGCTGTTTTGCAATATATAATAAAAGAAAGACAAGGAGCGCAAAATTTGAAATGCAAGAAACGTCCAATGCTTTTATTAATGATATATATAGATGACACACATAAAGCCCTCACAAATGAAGCCACGGTGCCCCGGGTAAGGCACCGGGCCATAAAGTTTAAAACATTGTTTGTTACAAATACAAAACAAAAGTTTCATTACTGGGTAACAAAAGAAATTGGGATGAAGTCCTTTACTGTCCAGTTGCTTAATCCACCATCAGCAGTTGGTTAGATCCAACTGTCGAACTCAGATTCTTCCACATCGTCTTCAATGGCATTCACTCCTGAATTGCTGATAAACAGGGGAGGTTTTCGGATCCGTGCAATCCGAACAGCCCTTTGAGCTTCTGCAGTGAAACCCAAACCAAACTTGTTAGTCTTTTGTCCTCAAGAGTGTATGAAGTGTTTTTGAAAACTTTGTTCGAAAAGTGTAAGTGTAAAAAAGATTTTGTTTTTGAAAGAGCAAGTATCTAAGAACCATCTACCTACTCGAAAAAGGAATCGTTCTATGCTAGTTTCCTTTAGACAATGTTATCCTACTATTGATGAGTAGGTAGTACCGTCGTTGGAGTTTGAGGGTCAATTCAAATGAGGGACATACGGTCACTAAAGCAATGTTAGGACGCTTTAGCGGTAACCCTAATGTCTTAGATCATTTGTTTGAGGTAACAATATCTGAGGCAACTGTTTCGAGGCAACTATGATCTTTTAGACAAGAGGGCGACCTTTAAAACTACCTATACTCAATGACCGTGTACGAAGGCAACCAAGTGGGGTGTACCCTAAGAGTGCGCATGTGCGAGTGTGTCGTTTTCAGTTATTTTTATCTTTGTACATGCTAAGGGTGATCTAAGTTGATTTTAGTTTAAACATTCAGTCTTGTCATGCATCCCTATTATCAAACATCTAACAGTTATAATTTGCGGAATTAAATTGCGGAATTTAAATTACAAGGCGTCGGGTATTTACATCGCCAAAGACAAACCCTTTAAAAATAAATAAAGCGATAAAAATAATTAAAAGTCCTATTAACTATTACAACCCGGGAGCAAGTACATTATTGGATAAAAATAAATAAATCGCGTGCGGGAAATTAAATTGAGCGCAAATTAGGGTTTTGACCCTTTTTGGTTAAAGAGAAGTATCTTTTTGTTGTTTTTATTTTAAGAAAGAAACAAATTCTAAATTAATTACTAAATTGAATTAAATAAATTAATTAAATAAAAATAAATTATTTTTGGTTTTTTTGTTATTTTAAGAAAGGAAAATAAAATAATTAATGTTAGTAATTAAAACCCAATTAAATCTAATTTAATTTTAATTTTTTACAAAAAATATGTTAAAGTTATTCTAATTAAAACCTAAATCAATTAATTAGTATTTATTAAAAAAAATAAAAGTTAAAATTTAATTGAATAAAAATATTTTTGGTGATTTTATTTGGTAAAGAAAAGAATTTTTGATTGGTTAGTAAATGAAATAAAATAATAAAATAAATTAATAAAGCAAAATAAAATAGAAGAGAAGAGGAGGTATGGGCCTGAATTTGGGAGTGTTGATAGCAAATCTGTGGCCCAATTGCAGCTGGCCTTGCTTGACTTTGTGAGATCTGGTGGGCGTGTGTTGACTTGGTTCCATGTGGACTATCAGCTTGGAACCATCAGATTTGGCCTTTAGGCCATCTGGCTATTAGATGTATGAAGGTGCATGGTACACTGCAAGCCTGAATATACACGTGATCACCTGAAGAAGAAAAATATCAAAGAAAGTGGGGGACCTGGGATTCGAACCCAGGTCCTGATGGATATTGGACGCTTGCCTTGCCACTACGCTGAACTGATTTGTTTGTTAATATATTACATAATAATAATATAACAAAAAAGCAATTATTGGTCAGAACAAATAAAACGCGCGCGCGGTTTGAACACACCAATGGGCAGGGGACACCTCATCGTCCCTGTCCTGAAACCTATAAAAGATTACATGCGGATTTGAATCCGCAGCTAAAAACGCAGGCCTGTCCTAAAATCTTCCCTAGGTCACATAAATCAATTCCAAGGACATGGTTGGGTTCGTCTTGGCTTCCTGATCAACACCATGCCCTTCTTGAGTCCTGATTTTACCTAAAATAGAAAACCCCAAAAACAAACGAAGAACCCTAGCTATGGTGGTTCTTCGTTCAGGCCAGATAAAAGAAATTAGATAATACCAAACGCTTGCAAATGTCATGTAGATTCAAAATATGGTATTGATTCATGAAAAGAATGCTTAAATTCTGAGTTGTGAAATCAAGAACAGAGGTATATCTCGTGGTACTTACAACGCGTTATGGGGTGTGAAGAAGCTTGCTTTTGGTCCAGGTAGATTGAGTGAACACCCATGAAGAGATTGGGACTAGTCTTTGCCCTTGAAAACGCCTCTAAGCACGATTTTGATTTCAAGCTTTTTGTCACTTTTTTCCAACTTTGTTTTGCCTCTTTCTGCAGCCTCCAACCCTTATTTCGATTGCTTTGGCTTCCTTATGTATCATGCTTTGCATTAGGGTAGAAATCATGGATTGAATCTCCCTAAATCAATACATAGATATTTGATTTGATCTCCATTATTAACCTTTCCAAATTTTATTTGATGCAATCTTTTTGTACATGATATGGCCTGATACGAATTCCATGATGTTGCTAGCTGTAAACAAAGCTTAAAATAATTAATAAATCAAGAGTTTTTAATTATTTGGATTTTCTATGATTTTATTTGATTTAAAATGAATAAATTCAATGAAAATCAAATTAAATAATAAAAAAGAAATATGAGCTCATGGATGAAGCTAGGACACGTGGGAATGATGCAAGCTCAAATCAAGTGGAAAAGAATGGGCCCATTTGACAAAATTTGAAGTTTTGGGGATAGTTGACTTTTGGCAATTTTGCAAAAAAGTCCAACTTCAACAATGCATAACTTCTTCAATTTTGAACTTTTTGAGGTGTTCTTGGACTTTTTAGAAATCTTGAGATGTCCTCTAACCAACCCTTTTGGTATCATCTCATTTTGATATTCCATGCTCAATTTATAAGCTTTGGCAAAAAAGGTGTTTTTATTGACTTTCAAAATTGACCTATAATGTCAACATTCATAACTTCTTGTGAGTGCATTTTTTGATCTTGGGGTATGAAGATGGATTGTATTAAATTGCGTCCTCTTAAAAATGAGCTTTGGATGGGTCATTTCTCATAAAGTATGAGAAAGTTATGCTTGGTCAAAGTTGAGTTGACTTTTCCTACAAAATCCTAATTTAGCAACTTTTGAGTCTTGATGAATTTTGAGCAATCCTTGGTGAATCATGATCAACCCTTTATCAAATGATGAAATATCCTTTAAAATGATAATTTTGAAAAAAAATCTTGAAGTTTGACTGTTTGTAGACCACAGTTGACTTTTGCCCTAGCACAGACGATTTTTGGACCCTTTGAGCAATTGACTGAGCAAATTTCCTCTTCAAGGCTTTAAATTTGGCATGGATTATCTTGATAACATATTCGGACATTGGGGAGAACTTGAGGCCATTTGGATTCAAGGATATTGATACAACACAAAACCCTAATTTGGGGTTGACTGCCTTAGGAGATATCTTGTTTGTCCAACTCTTGAGCAAACTTGAGCAACTTGGAGGTTTTTCTTGCAATGTTTTGAGAAATATGAGAGGGCAAATTTTGGGGTACAACAATAACAAATAATAATAAAGATGCAATGCGAACATATGCTCAAACATATACAAATGAATAATCTATAAAAGCATAAAGATAAACACCCCAAGAAAGGAAAAACGGGAGCTAGGAGTGACTCACGGGATGGACCAACAATTGGTTGATATGGAATCCCCAGTGAAGTCGCCATTTTTTTGTGGCGGTAAAATCAATGAAGTCGCCACCGAGTATTTATTTATCCCATATGAAAGGGAAGGGAAAATCATCGAAGAAAAACCTAAAGGGGAAATCAAGGTCTTGCAACCGAGAGATTGGGTAAGGGAGTCGATTACGCGAGGGGAAGGTATTAGCACCCTACACGTCCATAGTACTCTACGGGATCCACTCTCGTTATTCTAATCAAAGGGTGTATTCAGTCTAATGCTTAAGGGTTATAAACTAAGAGAGAATGCATGCAAATAAAAGAGAAAGAATGTAGGGAAAATAAAGTTGTACTTGCTTGGGCCCTACCCCAATGCATACGTATCCTTTTTGAGGAATCAGAGCTACCGTAGTTCGGCTCATATGTTTTGTTTGTTTGTATTTTTTGAATGAACAATGTTGCATTCGATCATTCCACCGCTGCTTGACCTTTGGAGACTTATGGCCTGTAGTGGAAAGGAGCTAACGTGCTCTTAAAAGAGAAAAGCCGAATGGAAAAAAGAAATGGATTGGTGGGTATTTTTTATTATGAAAAGTATTTTTGTATGCTTAGTATTCTTTATACATTTGCCAAGGAAAAAAGAAGTTTTAGTTTTAAGTGCAGTTATGCAAAAACGAGAAGAAAACATCTAAGGGAGACTAACCTATCTCTAACCTAATGTTATCATACAATGAGGGATCCTATCTAAGCTAGCATGCCAAAGAAAGTCTAACAAAACTATCCTATAGGGAACATGCACTAAGAGCGAAGTAGTGATCTCAATTTCTAAATTGAGTGACTCATCAATCAACAAGAAATAAAGGAAAGCGATAAAATCCTATAGGGAGCATGCACTGAGAGCGAAGTCGTGATATCAATTGCTAAATTGAGTGACTCATCGATCAACAAGAAAGGAAGCAAACACAAGCACAACATATAACAGAAATAAAGTGCGGAATGCCTGCTACGGGTCTTTAAACAGCAACTTCGAGCGCACGCTCTTTATTTCCTACTTCTCATGATATCTAGAAAAGTGATAAATGCGGAAATATAACTTGGAAGCAGTATAATACCAAACGAACAATGAAGTCCGCAAAAAGCGCAACCCAAGTAAAGAAATCTGAGATATTTCGCACGAGCTGGTATCAACAAACAAACAGTCAGAGATCGAATACTTGGAATAGGTGTCGAAACTTCATCGATGTGAAAATAAATCACAATCGGAATCCAAAACACATTCGCATACCAAATAATGAACCTGCATAAAACTAAACTCAACCAACAAAGGTGAATCACAAATTTTGAATAATCGGATAACCATGAATTAATTCCTATAATCAAAAATGAGAAAAATCTAACGATTTTTTATATTTGACTTTATTATTTTTATCATGTAAAGAAAAACAAACAAGTCTAAACAATTTACAAAATTATTTAAAAGGACTCACTAAAATAATAAACAACAAAATAAATCCCATAGGGTGCAAATTAGAACTCTGGAGGTATGGTGTAACAATACAGCATAGGCGCTAGGCCTTTCAAAAATGGCCCAATAGCATTTTTGTAGCACAAGTTAACAGACCGCCAAAAACCATCGATTAGGCTTATAAAGCAATGGCATGGTCCTGGGTCCATCCACAAAACATCCCCACCTTTATGTTTTTTTAGATTTTTTATTCATAAATTTTTTATTATCTAAAATAAATAAATAAAATGAAAGGAATTACAGCGTGACATTAGGGTTGAGTTGTGTGATGATTGAACTTCCACCAGCAAAAAATTCTCTTCTCCCTCTTTTATCTCTCAACACAGCCACGACGCTGCTAAACTCTTCTTCTCAGATCCGCCTTTTCCGATGATCCTCCATCATAAATCCCCTCCTATCCGGAAATTCCTACTCACGCCTCCATTTCAAATCAATCACGGACCTCACCACTTTTGACATTCCGTTCATGATTCGTCTCCGTCCTCAACCTCATTCATCATCTCCAAATCGAAACGAATTACCAAACACGACGCGTCTACAACAATGAAGATTGAAGTAAAATTGAATCAAGAAAGAGAGAGCTCAAGCCTTACCTGTCGGATTCACTCCAACGGCTTCCCGACCGTGTCGGTGTTGCAAGAAATCCAGAGAGGCAAAGCTATGCGTCTTCGTTCTTTCTTTTCATGTTTTAGCGATTGCGTTTTTCCAATTCAATTTCCTCCTATGTAGATACCGTTACACGCTTTGTATGGATCAATGAGGTGGTGCGAAGGTGAAGATTTTGATGTTGCGGTTACGCTGATGCAGAGAAGAAGATAAATTTGTAGATGATTGGATGCTGCGGTTTATTGCAGATTGAAGCGATATCGTTGTTGTTTTAATTTTTTGCAGGTTGCTAAAGAAGTGTTGATGTTGATAATTGTTGATGTTCTGTGGTTTGAAGGTTGATTCGTGAGAGATGAGTGATGCAAAAAGGGTATTCCAAAGAGAAGAATGAGAGGATCCAGAAGAGGATTTTCTGGAGTTTGCTTTGAAGAATGATGGAAGGTTTGTGAATGCATCGATGAAGATGAAGAGAGAGAAGAGATAAATTTTCTGAACTTGTTGGTGATCCTCCCAAATATGAAGAATCCCCCTGATTTAAGGCAAGTTCTGAATTTATATTCTGTTAGATAGTGAGAGGGTTGGGAAATTCTGTTGTGTTATTTCTGTATTGACAATTAAGATGGAAGTTTGTTAGGTCTGTTATGGTTGTTAGGATTCTGTTGAGAAATTGGTTGTTGAATTAACTGTTTTGTGACGTGATTTTGCAAGATCGGTAAGGGGTGGGGCAGCTGTCTGAGACTGGCTAAGTCTTGGCTGAACATCTTCAAGAATGACCTCACCCTCTACTATCAATGATTCCAAAAACTGATTTGTCTTTTGAGATTTACCAAGCTTCATACCAAGACCCTTTGGCAGAGCAGCAACAGATGCAGTTGGATGACCTTTAGGTTTGGTAGAAAAGGAATCAACATCAACACCGGTTCCAGTGCTAGGTATGCTCATAGTACTAAAGCTATTTTCAATTCTTCCAGAACCCATTGATGTTAACGGACCAAATCCTCCTTATTGTGCTCAGTTCTTTCTGCTCCTTCTCTCCTCCACCATAGTCGCATCCAGAAAATGCAAGCATATCAGGTTCAAATCTCAAATGCAATGCAATGTAAGGTTTCTTTCTCATCCTCATCCGCTTGACCAATTTTTCACCCATTTGTTGTATTGGATCAGTAAATCTTAGAGCTTGGTAATTAACTTTGCATATCAACTTCTGATACTCAGTATCCAACCTGTTTGCAAGCCTGTAGTCAAACTTGTTGAGTTGAACAACATGCTTTTTCACGAGTACATGCAGTATACGATTTAAATAACATCTCTCGTTACATTTCCTTGGAACACGCATGTTATATGTAGATAATGCTTTCCTACCCTTATTAATACTTGGGAGTTGCTTAATAATTTTGACAGGTAAACCAATTAACATCAAATATCTCTGAAAAGTTACTAGAATCTTTCCAGTAAGATCGTTGATCCAATTTTGGAACAACCAAAGTAGCATTCAAAATTCGCGCAACAACAACAACATTTGTAATCCCAGTTCTTTGTTGATTCAAGCCTCCACTAGTTGCAATCGAAAAATACTGATTAGGCCTTGTAGTGACTTGGGCTTTTGGAAACTTGCTGCTGGCATTGCTGCAACCATAGAAGTGCTCCGAATTTCTTGAGAATTCCCCCTTTTAGTAATATTTATGTTATTTTCAGCAGCAGCCTGTCCGTACAAGTCAATTAATTTGCTGTTATTCTCAAGCATGGCTCTAAGCTTCACCCTTAGATCTACTACTTTCTTTTTTATATCTTTTGATTTTCTAATGCAGGGCTATATCGCAGTTTGTACGGTTTGATCCAATGGTCCATGGTGCAAAGCTGAAACTTAGCATAGTATAACAAGATGCATTGAATTTGGAGGCATGGAGTTTGACACGAAGCTAATAGAATTAGGACATTCCTTGACTTGCAACATTTTTATAGTTTTCTTTTATATGTGACACAGGTGATATGACTGGTTTTTGGATGTAATTGAATTTTGGTTTATGGACTTTGATGTAATATATTCATAAGTTGGATTGGAATTGTCACTTTTATGTAATTTTGAATGATTGAAAGTGTATATGTTCTAGTTCTTGATTTTGTAATAGCCATGGTTGAATCAAGAAAAGAGACTTTGAATTAATTCACTTGTCTTTGAATTTATTCTCTTATGCTTACATCTTCTCAAAATGTATCTTGAATGAATCGCGATCCCTTCTTTAACCTCAAGTTCAAAATCTTCTTTTTGTATCTCAAACATAATCCAAATTCTAAGAAAATCCAATTGATGAATCACTTATATTATGAGTACAAGAAAACCAGGACAATTATCCACAAGCCCTGTAACATCTCTCGCACATATCTTGTTCTTCAAGCAAGTTAAATGACTTATCCTTGAATCACATTAAAAACTTCTATTCCATGTTCATCTTAAATCGATCCTTAATGCAACTCAAGCGTTCATGACAAGTCGATGTCAGATGACCTAATGAAGGTTATGTACCTCAATCTCAATTAAATCCATAGATTCTAGTCATCTTGCATTTGAAGCGACCAACCTCCATTTAATAAAATAAGCTGAATGAGCTCCTAAAATGAGCTCAATGTAACCTTGAAGTGAGACTTTAATCCAATAAATCTCCATAGAAGAATCACCACCAAGCTCAAACAACATGAAGAGAAATCCTGATTTTCCGGCTGAGTTAAACCATAATACCTTTGTTCCATGAAAGAACCTTGAATAAAGACAAATTCATATCTTGGGGAAACCTGATAGCGAAAACATCTATGCTGCTTGAGATCCAAAACCATAATCTCATACCAAGAAAAATGAGAGCGCCAGTTGAATCAATTTTGAGTAAGATAGGAAACTCAATTCATATAGAGAAACCCTAATGCCAAAGTGCTTCGATCTTATAACCATGAGACCAATGCTATGTGCAAAATGTACAAAGTATGATGAGGGGTCTTAGGGGCAAAAATTGGGGTACAACAGCTGCCCTTATTTAAGTGTCTTCTATCCGGAGATACGAAGATTAAAATCTTCATTTCTACGTGATTGAAGATACTTAAATATAAAACAAGCCCTATTTTTGGCCCTAAGATGCCATGCGATGCTTATGATTATGGATGTAATGTATGAACTTCATGCAGATGGGCCAGGCACGTACTGGAGAAGAAAAAGTAGAATCTACAAGTTGCCAAAAGAATTCAATCAGGACGCTAAATCTCTGGAGAACAACACTACTCCTGGGACAAAAATTTGAATCTATTGGAGATAAATTGGCTCCGCTGAGGAAAAGAAAACTCAACTTTACTAGGGTAAGATCCAGAGAGGAGATAACATAAACTTCAAAACTGAGGGGAAAGTAATGGATGACCATGATTAACCGATAGCTGTGAACTATCCACTCATAGAGGAGATAGCAAAAAGAGAGTAACATCAACACAGGGGATCAGAAATTGCTAACCAGAAAAGATCAACCTTACCTAATAACAATAATGAACTACCCACTCAATAATGAAGGTAAAAAAAATAAACATAGGACAATACTGACTTTTATTGAAGGTAAAGAAACATAAGATACACCGAGGTTTACTGAAGGTGGAGAAAAGAGAATGCACCAACTTTTACTGAAGGTGACGTCTCAGAGAGTAAAAACGAACTTCCCAAAATCTCGGCGTTCTTCCTAGAACGAGTAAAAATACAAGCTATCTCAAATAAAGAGACTACTACTTGTAAAGATTTCACAACAAACTTATCTTGTGAAACTTCCTCGAAGAGATACTATTTGATGGAGAATCGGATAAACTTCCCCTCGATCCTGACTATAAGCCACAAACCGGTCTCAGTTTCTTCTTTAACCAAGATGTTTCACCTGGAAAGGGTAAAAAACAGAAGCTATCTCAAATAAAGAGACTACCACTTGTAAAGATTTCACAACAAACTTCTCTTGCGAAAATTCCTCGAAGAGATGCCATTTGATGGAGAATCGGATAAACTTCCCCTCGATGCTGAATATAAGCCACGAACTGGTCTCAGTTTCTTCTTTAACCAAGATGTTTCACCTGGAAAGGGTAAAAACACAAGCTATCTCAAATGAAGAGACTGCCACTTGTAAGATTTCACAACAAACTTCTCTTGCGAAACTTCCTCAAAGAGATGCCATTTGATAGAGAATCAAATAAACTTCCCCTTGATCCTGACTATAAGCCACGAACTGGTCTCAGTTTCTTCTTTAACCATGATATTTCACCTGGAAAGGGTAAAAACACAATCTATCTCAAATGAAGAGACTGCCACTTGTAAGATTTCACAACAAACTTCTATTGCGAAACTTCCTCGAAGAGATGCCATTTGATGGAGAATCGAATAAACTTCCCCTCGATCCTGACTATAAGCCACAAACTGGTCTCGGTTTCTTCTTTAACCAAGATGTTTCACCTAGAAAGGGTAAAAATACAAGCTATCTCAAATAAGGAGATTGCCACTTGTAAGATTTCACAACAAACTTCTCTTGCAAAACTTCCTCGAAGAGATGCCATTTGATGGAGAATCGGATAAACTTCCCCTCGATCCTGACTATAAGCCATGAACTGGTATCAGTTTCTTCTTTAACCAAGATGTTTCACCTGGAAAGGGTAAAAACACAGTTGTAGGAATCTTTCAACGAACTGTCTTTATCATTGAAGTACAACCAAACTCAACAATGAACTATCTCCCATGATGACGAGACTTCCATTCATCGGAAAAATGATCTTCTTGCGTTAACACACTTACTGGGAAGAACGGGTTGCTCAAATAAAGAGAACCGCCACTTGCTATTTAAGAAGGAATTGTAATAAGACTGGCGAGAAAAGAAGCTTGATTTCCTGGGGAAATACCAATACATTCCTGTTGAGGAGAAAAAGTCTTTTCGTGCAAAATAAATGCAGATTCTTAAATCAAGGCTCGAAGCCTGCAGAAATCAGAATAATAATGTTTTCAGGGACTACAAAATCAAACCAGAAATAAATTGGAATGAAATAATCAACCAATTCAGCACCCGATGAGAAATAAACTCAAAAGGGGGTCACACTCCATCCAAATAATGAACTGAACGGGAAGGCTGAAGCAAAAATCTTCCATGAGGGATAACTCGGTGGGGAAATTGAAAGGATATACACTTTTTGTTTAACATTGACAACTCTATTGGAGAGAGAGTAACAATACTTTGCAAAGAGGATAGTATGCTGACCAAACATTAATGAATGCAAATGAGTGATGAGTTTTAAATTCATCTATGCATGATGTGTATGAATGCATGGACGTCACCATGCATATGCTAACAAAACAACCATAATATACTGGGGGTAAATAGATAAATCTAATCTTGGGTGAAGACAACACGCGGCCAAGTCATATGCAGGACGAAGATTAGATTCCACGAGAGGGTAAGCATCAACAGAGGAAACAAAGTCCTATTTCACGGCTTAACTTCACTGGGAAAAACATGGCTTGAAAACAATCAAAGAACCACCTGACTAACAACAAATAAAGTTGCAAGAATACCATAAACTCTTCTATGTTTCACCAGGGAATACCAGTACAGACTTCGATAAGAGAAGAGGAAGTTTCATCGTCTAGACTTCCCTGGAGATTCCAGACCTAACTTCACTAGGGGAAGATGAAAATCCATGTCGTCGAGACTTCAACTGGGGATGTCAATACAGACTTTACCGGGGAAGATGCAAAACTACATCGTTGATACTTCAACTGGGGGTTGTTATGCTAACTTCATTGGGGGAAAAGGAAGCCACACGCCAAAGAGAGCCTAGATACAGTCTTCAATATCAGGCATAACAGTTGTATAAAATCCTCTGGAGAGAGATCACGAAATTTCATGGGATAACAACTTCAGAGGGAAGTATCATATTCGACACATCTGGAGAATTAAGAAGTTGACAGCACCAGTAGTGGGTTAGCTCATGGGGATTTTAAATCAAACTTAGTGCACAGTGAGAGAAAACCCAAGGAGTAGACGCTTATCTCAACACTTCTTAGAATGTATATTTCCCTTGTCTAGATTTTTAGAAGCACAGTACAACAACAATATCATAACTGGAGGGCCTAATATTCTGCTAAAGATTACTTCTCAACACGAAGGGAGAAAGAGTTCAACAACTAAGCACATGCTTTATAACTTCGCAACCTCCGCTTGATCATCTTTTGACCACGGAAGGCAATTACACTCGGTCGGAGAAATCTGAATTAAGACCTGAATGGAGAGGATGGGATTACAAATCCACCATCAAATAGCTGCTTGAAGACAATCTGAACGAAGTCTTAACTGGGGAAGAAAATGGGATTGCAAAACCAATACCACAACACAACCTGGAAGACACCCACTAGCTGGCCAGTTACTGTAGAGGGAATCATGCGCACCTCTACAAGGTAGATTATGAGAAACAATCCTGCTTGAGGAAGATCTTCAGCTTGGGGAGAACATAGTAATCATCTTGACAAAAAAAATCTGGAAATTCCCTTGGAAACAAATTTGGTGTCCCATGTTTACCGTACTGGTCGAGATATCTTTTCACGACTTGCCCTTGGCTGTCTGCTTTTAGGATAATCTGCCTGACCAAAAAAGTTCCTAGAGATTCGTCGAATCTCGATGTAACTGCCCTAGATTAGTTGAATGTTTCATATTCTTTACTTGACAACTTCTTCTTAGCTACGTGCCCTTTGTTGATACTCAAATGTAAGCTTCTTTGATATCATGCAATGGTTTTACAAGCAGAATAATGTTTATTCTAAGAATGATAATTTTAATGCAACAATTATGTAAGTCTTGAAGATTTTATTGAAGATATTTCGTAAAACCTTGTAAGTGAATTACTAGCCAGGACGTAAAATTGATTTTTTTTTAATTTTTATCAAAGATAAAAGCAAATGATACCAACACAAAATTTTTAGCAAAATTCATGAGAGTCAGAAAGTGCTATCTCGTTGAAGTACGCTTTTAAAATAAACCTTGTTTCAATTAGGACTTTTGAGGGTTGTAACATGGCATGGTTCACAGTTTTAGAAAAAATGGATTTTAAGGCTCAAATTATTTGGTGCCCACCCCTTCATGATGTTCTCCAGTCCTAAGTTCAGTTAACTCGACCTAAACATTCATCTCTCAAAAGAAATTTCGAGACGGTTGAGGAACCAACCAAGGTTTTCTTTGGATACGACAATCACTTATCTTTACTTTTATTGTCTGATCACGTAACATATTTCTTTGCTAAGGATATCCATTTTGTAATCATTTTTCTCCTTTCAGGCTTTCCATCATTTTCCCTAACTTTTGCCCGGACAAATTCTTTTTGAATTTGACTATGAAGCCCAGCGGGATGCCCTGACTTTTGCCTAAGCGAGTTTTTTTCAAGTTTCGACTTAGTGGGGCTTTTTGTCTTTTTCTTTAATCACTTCTTATTCATTTCATTTTTCATTCATTTTTATATTACCTTTTCTTTCTTTCTTGAACATGTCGCGTGATGTTGAGTCATTTTCGATTTGTTGGAAGAATTGTGACTGCCCTATTTCTTGGAAGATGAGGGATAACCATTGTTGTATCATTGTCTATTGACTTTATGATGTGTGAGAGGTACTCATTGGGATATCCTCAATTGACGCCCACTCTTGATAAGTGAAGGTTAGCCATTACAATTTTGGGTTTCATCAACCTTTTGAAGGATAACCATTGTTGTATCCTTAGATGCGCATTTCTGATGAGTTCTGAATGCTCGATCCAATTAACTGAACATTACCCTGCCCCAGGTTAAAAATGAGGATTTTTTCCCCCTAAAATAGAAAAGAAACTCCTGCTTCAAGGCTTAAAGGGGTTAATGAGGGTTTCACTCCCTTATATCTCTGGTGTTTGGGAATTTGAAACAATGCCTGTATATCATCAACAGAGTTTTATTCAAAAGCATACAACCAGAAATTTTGCATTTTAAATTCATCATCCTCTCCCCAAACCATGCCTAGGCAAGAGAATGGATAACATTTTGGTGTCATGATGCAAAAATCAATTTAAAATTAAAAATAAATACGAGTGAAACGAATGGATTTCTTCAAGACAAACATATTCATTGTATTAAGATAATCATTCAAATGTAAACAAGTTCTTACATGCAAATAGTATGATGATTAACAAGAAGAATTATAAATGAGAAATCAGTAAAATTTCCAGTAAACATGAGAAAGCTAATCATCCTTAAAATCCAGGGCATTCTTCAATCACATTTGTTCTTCGGCAAACACTTGGCTTTAACTTCAAGACAAATATCTTTAAGTGACAAGATGCCACTTCTGACCAATTTCTAGGCTTCAGCTTTTAATGGATAACATTGTTCGATACTATGCCCAGGGGCTCCCTAATGAAAAGCACAAGTCAAATCAGCTTTGTAGTACCAATGTATCTTCTCAGGAATCTTCGGTGGAGGTCAAGTCTGAACCAAATTCCTCTGCATTAGGATAGGAAACAACTCTGTATAAGTCATTGGAATTGGATCAAACTGAGCTTTCTTATAACCAGGAAGTTGCTGATTCTGTTAACAAACTGGAGCGGCTGGAGCTAAATTGAACACATGGATGATAAAAGAAACATGCTGATTATGATGCTGATGGTTTCTTCTTCTGGTTCTCTTAGAAAAATTATTATCAAACTTTTTCACACCACTAGTTGTGCCACTGTCTTTAGATAAACATTCCTTTCAGACGTCCTCTTCTAGAAGCACTCTCATATTTTCCTTTTTTGGGAACTCACCGGGTGCATTGACTACCACATTCTCATGAAAGAATGATTTCAGAGTTTTTGTGAAGACTTTCGCCATCTGTTCTTCCTTCCTAGAAGGATTGACTTGGGCGGCAACCAAAGTTTTAACCAAAGCAGTTGGATATTCCACATCAGCCTTCAAAGTAGCTACCTATTTGCAGAGTTCAAAGGTCTCTTGCTTAATACTTTCCATCTTCCCTTAGCACGAGTGTTGTACTGATGAGACAACTTGATTCAAACGACCAAAGGACCTTGAGTAAGACTTCTGTGGAACTCATGAGATGCATAGTCAAATGTGACATGATACATGATATGTAATGCAAATTCCATGCTTTTGTTTGCAAAAGTTTCTACGCTTTGATTCCAGTTATTAATCCACAATGTTATTATATATATATATTCTTTTTTCATATATTTATTATATATTATTTTTTATGTTTATTTTTCGTCTTAACAATTGGAATCAAGGAAGTAATGTTTGGAAAAAAAAACATGTATGCTAATAATTATATTAACATGCTATATATGCAAACATATGAGATCAAAGCTTTTGTGGTACTGGATAACTGCTAAACTGATAACAAAACCACTGTCATATGTAACACGATCAAAAGTCCGGACCAATTCAGAATACCAAGGATCAAAGTCATCAAAATAATCAGAGTCACCAACGGAACATGTATAGTCACCATCTGTACCTGTAAAGATTATTCGCTCCCCACTCACGGGTAAAGGATAGGTCATGGTAAGGTCAATGGTAACTCAGAATCGAGGGTACTCCTGAAAAACTATCGCCATATCACCTACGTGAAAACGATAGCCCCTCATTTGTACCTCATCTAAGCGTGGAAGACATGGCGGCATAGTGAAACCTAAGTCAACTAGCCGTTCATGTTCCACTCAATTCCTAGTGTTCATGTGGTTTCCACTTGGCCTGGGTATTGGGCCTTTTACCTCATAGTAACACCCCACCCATCAAGAAATAGAGAAACCAACATAATAACAATATAACAAATAATAATGAAGATGCAATACAAACATATGCTCAAACATATACAAATGAATAATCTATAAAAGCATAAAGACAAACACCCCAAGAAAGGAAAAACGGGAGCTAGGAGTGACTCACGGGATGGACCAACAATTGGTCGACATGGAATCCCCAGTGAAGTCGCCATTTTTCTGTAGCAGTAAAATCAATAAAGTCGCCACCAAGTATTTATTTATCCCATATGAAAGGAAAGGGAAAATCATCGAAGAAAAACCTAACAGGGAAATCAAGGTCTTGCAACTGAGAGATTGGGTAAGGGAGTCGATTACGCGAGGGGAAGGTATTAGCACCCCACAAGTCCATAGTACTCTACGGGATCCACTCTCGTTATTCTAATTAAAGGGTGTGTTCAACCTAATGCTTAAGGGTTATAAATTAAGAGATAATGCATGCAAATAAAAGAGAAAGAATGTAGGGAAAATAAAGTTGTACTTGCTTGGGCCCTACCCCAATGCCTACGTATCCTTTTTGAGGAATCAGAGCTACCGTAGTTAAGCTCATATGTTTTGTTTGTTTGTATTTTTTTAATGAACAATGTTGCATTCGATAATTCTACCACTGCTCGACCTTTGGAGACTTATGACCTGTAGTGGAAAGGAGCTAACGTGCTCTTAGAAGAGAAAAGCCGAATGGAAAAAAGAAATGGATTGGTGGGTATTTTTTATTATGAAAAGTATTTTTGTATGCTTAGTATTCTTTATACATTTGCCAAGGAAAAAAGAAGTTTTAGTTTTAAGTGCAGTTATGCAAAAACGAGAAGAAAATATCTAAGGGAGACTAACCTATCTCTAACCTAATGTTATCATACAATGAGGGATCCTATCTAAGCTAGCATGCCAAAGAAAGTTTAACAAAACTATCCTATAGGGAACATGCACTAAGAGCAAAGTAGTGATCTCAATTTCTAAATTGAGTGACTCATCGATCTACAAGAAATAAAGGAAAGCGATAAAATCCTATAGGGAGCATGCACTGAGAGTGAATTTGTGATATCAATTGCTAAATTGAGTGACTTATTGATCAACAAGAAAGGAAGCAAACACAAGCACAACACATAACAGAAACAAAGTGCAGAATGCCTGCTACGGGTCTTTAAATAGCGACTTCGAGCGCACGCTCTTTATTTCCTACTTCTCATGATATCTAGAAAAGTGATAAATACGGAAATATAACTTGGAAGCAGTATAATACCAAATGAACAATGACGTCCGCAAAAAGCGCAACCCAAGTAAAGAAATATGAGATACTTCGCGCGAGCTGGTATCAACAAACAAACAGTCAGAGATCGAATACTTGGAATAGGTGTCGAAACTTCGTCGATGTGAAAATAAATCACAATCGGAATCCAAAACACATCCGCATACCAAATAATGAACCTGCATAAAACTCAACTCAACCAACAAAGGTGAATCACAAATTTAGAATAATCGGATAACCATGAATTAATTCCTATAATAAAAAATGAGAAAAATCTAACGAATTTTTATATTTGACTTTATTATTTTTATCATGTAAAGAAAAACAAACAAGTCTAAACAATTGACAACATTATTTAAAAGGACTCACTAAAATAATAAACAACAAAATAAATCCCATAGGGTGCAGACTAGAACTCTGGAGGTATGGTGTAACAATACAGCATAGGCGCTAGGCCTTTCAAAAATGGCCCAATAGAATTTTTGTAGCACAAGTTAACAGACCGCCAAAAACCATTGATTGGGCTTATAAAGCAATGGCATGGTCCTGGGTCTATCCACAAAACATCCCCACCTTTATATTTTTTTAGATTTTTTATTATCTAAAATAAATAAATAAAATGAAAGGAATTACAGCGTGACATTAGGGTTGAGTTGTGTGATGATTGAACATCCACGAGCAAAAAATTCTCTTCCCCATCTTTTATCTCTCAACACAGCCACGTCGCTGCTAAACTCTTCTTCTCTGATCTGCCTTTTCCGATGATCCTCTGTCGTAAATCCCCTCCCATCCGAAAATTCCTCCTCACGCCTCCATTTCGAATCAATCACGGACCTCACCACTTTTGACATTCTGTTCATGATTCGTCTCCATCCTTAACCTCATTCATCATCTCCAAATCAAAACGAACTACCAAACACGACGGGTCTACAATAACGGAGATTGAAGTAAAACTGAATCAAGAAAGAGAGAGCTCAAGCCTTACCTGTCGGAGTCGCTCCGGCGGATTCCCAACCGTGTCGGTGTTGCAGGAAATCCAGAGAGGCAAAGGTATGCGTCTTCATTATTTATTTTCATGTTTTAGCGATTGCGTTTTTCCGATTCAATTTCCTCCTATGTAGATACCGTTACACGCTTTGTGTGGATCAGTGAGGTGGTGCGAAGGTGAAGATTTTGATGTTGCGGTTACACTGATGGAGAGAAGAAGATAAATTTATAGATGATTGGATGTTGCGGTTTATTGCAGATTGAAGCGATATCGTTGTTGTTTTAATTTTTTGTAGGTTGCTAAAGAAGTGTTGATGTTGATAATTGTTGATGTTCTGTGGTTTGAAGGTTGATTCGTGAGAGATGAGTGATGCAGAAAGGGTATTCCAAAGAGAAGAATGAGAGGATCCAGAAGAGGATTTTCTGGAGTTTGCTTTGAATAATGATGGAAGGTTTGTGAATGCATCGATGAAGATAAAGAGAGAGAGGAGATACATTTTCTGAACTTGTTGGTGATCCTCCCAAATATGAAGAATCCCCCCTGATTTAAGGCAAGTTCTGAATTTATATTCCGTTAGATAGTGAGAGGGTTGGGAAATTCTGTTGTGTTATTTCTGTATTGACAATTAAGAGGGAAGTTAGTTAGGTCTGTTATGGTTGTTAGGATTCTGTTAAGAAATTGGTTGTTGAATTAATTGTTTTGTGACGTGATTTTGCAAGATCGGTAAGGGGTGGGGCAGCTATCTGAGACTGGCTAACTCCTGGCTGAACATCTTCAAGAATGACCTCACCCTCTACTATCAATGATTCCAAAAACTGATTTGTCTTTTGAGATTTACCAAGCTTCATACCAAGACCCTTTGGCAGCACAGCAACAAATGCAGTTGGACGACCTTTAGGTTTGGTAGAAAAGGAATCAACATCAGCACCGATTCCAGTGCTAGGTATGCTCATAGTACTAAAGCTATTTTCAATTCTTCCAGAACCCATTGATGTTAACGGACCAAATCCTCCTTATTGTGCTAAGTTCTTTCGTCTCCTTCTCTCCTCCACCATATTCGCATCCAGAAAATGCAAGCATATCAGGTTCAAATCTTAAATGCAATGCAATGTAAGGTTTCTTTCTCATCCTCATCCGCTTGACCAAAATTTCACCCATTTCTTGTATTGGATCAGTAAATCTTAGAGCCTGGTAATTAACTTTGCATCTCAACTTCTGATACTCAGTATCTAACCTGTTTTCAAGCCTGTAGTCAAACTTGTTGAGTTGAACAACACGCTTTTTCACGAGTACATGCAGTATACGATTTATATAACATCTCTCGTTACATTTCCTTGGAACACGCATGTTATATGCAGATAATGCTTTCCTACCCTTATTAATACTTGGGAGTTGCTTAATAATTTTGACAGGTAAACCAATTAACATCAAAGATCTCTGAAAAGTTACTAGAATCTTTCCAGTAAGATCGTTGATCCAATTTTGGAACAATCAAAGTAGCATTCAAAATTCGCGCAACAACAACAACAACAACATCTGTAATCCCAGTTCTTTGTTGATTCAAGCCTCCACTAGTTGCAATCTACAAATACCGATTAGGCCTTTTAGTGACTTGAGCTTTTGGAAACTTGCTGCTGGCATTGCTGCAGCCATAGAAGTGCTCCAAATTTCTTGAGAATTTCCCCTTTTAGTAATTTTTATGTTATTTTTAGCAGCAGCGTATCCGTACAACTCAATTAATTTGTTGTTATTCTCAAGCACGACTCTAAGCTTCACCCTTAGCTCTACTGCTTTATTTTTTATATCCTTTGATTTTCTAATGCAGGGCTATATCGCAGTTTGTACAGTTTGATCCAATGGTCCATGGTGCAAAGCTGAAACGTAGCATAGTATAGCAAGATGCATTGAATTTGGAGGCATGGAGTTTGACACGAAGCTAATAGAATTAGGACATTCCTTAACTTGCAACATTTTTATAGTTTTCTTTTAGATGTGACACAGGTGATATGACTGGTTTTTGGATGTAATTGAATTTTGGTTTATGGACTTTGATGTAATATATTCATAAGTTGGATTGGAATTGTCACTTTTATGTAATTTTGAATGATTGAAAGTGTATATGTTCTAGTTCTTGATTTTGTAGTAGCCATGGTTGAATCAAGAAAAGAGACTTTGAATTAGTTCACTTGTCTTTGAATTTATTCTCTTATGCTTACATCTTCTTAAAATGTATCTTGAATGAATCGCAATCCCTTCTTTAACCTCAAGTTCAAAATCTTCTTTTTGTATCTCAAACATAATCCAAATTCTAAGAAAATCCAATTGATGAATCACTTATATTATGAGTACAAGAAAACCAGGACAATTATCCACAAGCCCTGTAACATCTCTCTCACATATCTTGTTCTTCAAGCAAGTTAAATGACTTATCCTTGAATCACATTAAAAACTTCTATTCCATGTTCATCTTAAATCGATCCTTAATGCAACTCAAGCGTTCATGACAAGTCGACGTCAGATGACCTAATGAAGGTTATGTACCTCAATCTCAATTAAATCCATAGATTCTAGTCATCTTGCATTTGAAGCGACCAACCTCTATTTGATAAAATAAGCTGAATGAGCTCCTAAAATGAGCTCAATGTAACCTTGAAGTGACACTTTAATCCAGTAAATCTCCATAGAAGAATCACCACCAAGCTCAAACAACATGAAGAGAAATACTGATTCTCCGGCTGAGTTAAACCCTAATACCTCTGTTCCATGAAAGAACCTTGAATGAAGACAAATTCGTATCTTCGGGAAACCTGATAGCGAAAACATCTATGCTGCTTGAGATCCAAAACCCTAATCTCATACCCAGAAAAATGAGAGAGCTAGTTGAATCAATTTTGAGTAAGGTAGCAAACTCAATTCATAGAGAGAAACCCTAATGCCAAAGTGCTTCGATCTTATAACCATGAGACCAATGCTATGTGCGAAATGTACAAATTATGATGAGGGATCTTAGGGGAAAAAATTGGGGTACAACAGCTGCCCTTATTTAAGTGTCTTCTATCCGGAGATACGAAGATTAAAATCTTCGTTTCGACGTGATTGAAGATACTTAAATATAAAACAAGCCTTATTTTGGCCCTAAGATGCCATGCGATGCTTATGATTATGGATGTAATGTATGAACTTCATGGAGATGGGCTAGACACGTACTGGAGAAGCAAAAGTAGAATCTACAAGTTGCCAAAAGAATTCAATCAGGACGCTAAATATCTGGAGAACAACACGACTCCTGGGACAAAAATTTGAATCTATTGGAGATAAATCGGCTCCGCTGAGGAAAAGAAAACTCATCTTTACTGGGGTAAGATCCAGAGAGGAGATAACATAAACTTCAAAACTGAGGGGAAAGTAATGGATGACAATGATTAACCGATAGCTGTGAACTATCCACTCATAGAGGAGATAGCAAAAAGAGAGTAACATCAACACAGGGGATCGGAAATCGCTAACCAGAAAACATCAACCTTATCTAATAATGATAATGAACTACCCACTCAATAATTAAGGTAGAAAAAAACAAACAAAGGACAATACTGACTTTTATTGAAGATAAAGAAACAGAAGGTACACCGACGTTTACTGAAGGTGGAGAAAAGAGAATGCACCAGCTTTTACTGAAGGTGACATCTCAGAGAGTAATAACGAACTTCCCAAAATCCTGGCGTTCTTCCTAGAACGAGTAAAAATACAAGCTATCTCAAATAAAGAGACTACTACTTCTAAATATTTCACAACAAACTTCTCTTGTGAAACTTCCTCGAAGAGATACCATTTGATGGAGAATCAGATAAACTTCTCCTCGATCCTGACTATAAGCCACAAACCAGTCTCAGTTTCTTCTTTAACCAAGATATTTCACCTGGAAAGGGTAAAAAACACAAGTTATCTCAAATAAAGAGACTACCACTTGTAAAGATTTTACAACAAACTTCTCTTGCGAAAATTCCTTGAAGAGATGCCATTTGATGGAGAATCGGATAAACTTCCCCTCGATGCTGACTATAAGCCACGAACTGGTCTCAGTTTCTTCTTTAACCAAGATGTTTCACCTGGAAAGGGTAAAAACACAAGCTATCTCAAATGAAGAGACTGCCACTTGTAAGATTTCACAACAAACTTCTCTTGCGAAACTTCCTCGAAGAGATGCCATTTTATAGAGAATCAGATAAACTTCCCCTCGATCCTGACTATAAGCCACAAACTGGTCTCAGTTTCTTCTTTAACCAAGATATTTCACCTGGAAAGGGTAAAAACACAAGCTATCTCAAATGAAGAGATTGCCACTTGTAAGATTTCATAACAAACTTCTCTTGCGAAACTTCCTCGAAGAGATGCCATTTGATGGAGAATCGGATAAACTTCCCCCCGATCCTGACTATAAGCCACAAACTGGTCTCAATTTCTTCTTTAACCAATATATTTCACCTGGAAAGGGTAAAAACACAAGCTATCTCAAATAAAGAGACTGCCACTTATAACATTTCACAACAAACTTCTCTTGCGAAACTTCCTCGAAGAGATGGCATTTGATGGAGAATTAGATAAACTTCCCCTCGATCCTGACTATAAGCCACGAACTGGTCTCAGTTTCTTCTTTAACCAAGATGTTTCACCTGGAAAGGGTAAAAACACTAGCTATCTCAAATAAAGAGATTGCCACTTGTAAGATTTCACAACAAACTTCTCTTGCGAAACTTCCTCGAAGAGATGCCATTTAATGGAGAATCAGATAAACTTCCCCTCGATCCTGACTATAAGCCACGAACTAGTCTCAGTTTCTTCTTTAACCAAGATATTTCACCCGGAAAGGGTAAAAACACAAGCTATCTCAAATGAAGAGATTGCCACTTATAAGATTTCACAACAAACTTCTCTTGCAAAACATCCTCGAAGAGATGCCATTTGATGGAGAATTGGATAAACTTCCCCTTGATCCTGACTATAAGCCACGATCTGGTCTCAATTTCTTCTTTAACTAAGATATTTCACTTAGAAAGGGTAAAAACACAAGCTATATCAAATGAAGAGACTGCCACTTGTAAGATTTTACAACAAACTTCTCTTGCGAAACTTCCTCGAAGAGATGCCATTTGATGGAGAATCGGATAAACTTCCCCTCAATCCTGATTATAAGCCACAAACTGGTCTCAGTTTCTTCTTTAACCAAGATGTTTCACCTGGAAAGGTTGAAAACCAAGCTATCTCAAATGAAGAGACTGCCACTTGTAAGATTTCACAACAAACTTCTGTTGTGAAACTTCCTTGAAGAGATGCCATTTGATGGAGAATCAGATAAACTTCCCCTCGATCCTGATTATAAACTTACGCGAGGGGAAGGTATTAGCATCCCACACATACATAGTACTCTACGGGATCCACTCTCGTTATTCTAATCAAAGGGTGTGTTCAATCTAATGCTTAAGGGTTATAAACTAAGAGAGAATGCATGCAAAGAAAAGAGAAAGAATGTAGGGAAAATAAAGTTGTACTCGCTTGGGACCTACCCCAATGCCTACGTATCCTTTTTGAGGAATCAGAGCTACCGTAGTTCGGCTCATATGTTTTGTTTGTTTATATTTTTTAAATGAACAATGTTGCATTCGATCATTCCACCGCTGCTCGACCTTTGGAGACTTATGACCTGTAGTGGAAAGGAGCTAACATGCTCTTAGAAGTGAAAAACCTAATGGAAAAAAGAAATGAATTGGTGGGTATTTTTTATTATGAAAAGTATTTTTGTATGCTTAGTATTCTTTATACATTTGCCAAGGAAAAAAGAAGTTTTAGTTTTAAGTGCATTTATGCAAAAATGAGAAGAAAATATCTAAGGGAGACTAACCTATCTCTAACCTAATGTTATCATACAATGAGGGATCCTATCTAAGTTAGCATGCCAAATAAAGTCTAACAAAACTATCCTATAGGGAACATGCACTGAGGGCAAAGTCGCGATCTCAATTTCTAAATTGAGTGACTCATCGATCAACAAGAAATAAAGGAAAGCGATAAAATCCTATAGGGAGCATGAACTGAGAGTGAAGTCATGATCTCAATTGCTAAATTGAATGACTTATGGATCAACAAGAAAGGAAGCAAACGCAAGCACAACACATAACAGAAACAAAGTGCGGAATGCCTGCTATGGGTCTTTAAACAACGACTTCGAGCGCACGCTCTTTTTTTCCTACTTCTCATGATATCTAGAAAAGCGATAAATGCGGAAATATAACTTGGAAGCAATATAATACCAAACGAACAATTACAACCGCAAAAAGCGCAACCCAAGTAAAGAAATTCGAAATACTTCGCGCGAGCTGGTATCAATAAACAAACAGTCAGAGATCGAATACTTGGAATAGGTGTCGAAACTTCGTCGATGTGAAAATAAATCACAATCGGAATCCAAAACACATCCGCATACCAAATAATGAACCTGTATAAAACTCAACTCAACCAACAAAGGTGAATCACAAATTTCGAATAATCGGATAACCATAAATTAATTCCTATAATAAAAAATGAGAAAAATCTAACGAATTTTTATATTTGACTTTATTATTTTTATCATTTAAAGAAAAATAAACAAGTCTAAACAATTGACAAAATTATTTAAAAGGACTCACTAAAATAATAAACAACAAAATAAATCCCAGAGGGTGCAGACTGGAACTCTGGAGGTATGGTGTAACAGTACAGCATAGGCGCTAGGCCTTTCAAAAATGGCCAATAGCATTTTTGTAGCACAAGTTAACAGACCGCCAAAAACCATCGATTAGGCTTATAAAGAAATGACATGGTGATGGGTCCATCCACAAAACATCCACTCCTTTATGTTTTTTAGATTTTTTATTCATACATTTTTTATTATCTAAAATAAATAAATAAAACGAAAGGAATTACAACGTGTCATTAGGGTTGAGTTGTGTGATGATTGAACTTCCAAGAGCAAAAAATTCTCTTCCCCTCTTTTATCTCTCAACACAGCCACGACGCTGCTAAACTCTTCTTCTCCGATCCGCCTTTTCCAATGATCCTCCGCCGTAAATCCCCTCCCATCCGGCAATTCCTGCTCACGCCTCCATTTCGAATCAATCACGGACCTCACCAGTTTTGACATTCCGTTCATGATTCATCTCCGTACTCAACCTCATTCATCATCTCCATATCGAAACGAACCACCAAACACGACGCGTCTACAACAACGGAGATTTAAGTAAAACTGAATCAAGAAAGAGAGAGCTCGAGCCTTACCTGTCGGAGTCGCTCCAGCGGCTTCCCGACCGTGTCGGTGTTGCAAGAAATCCATAGAGGCAAAGGTATGCGTCTTCGTTCTTTCTTTTCATGTTTTAGCGATTACGCTTTTCCGATTCAATTTCCTCTGATGTAGGTACCGTTACACGCTTTGTGTGGATCAGTTAGGTGGTGCGAAGGTGAAGATTTTGATGTTGCGGTTACACTGATGCGGAGAAAAAGATAAATTTGTAGATGATTGGATGTCGTGGTTTATTGCAGATTGAAGCGATATCGTTGTTGTTTTCATTTTTTGCAGGTCGCTGAAGAAGTGTTGATGTTGATAATTGTTGATGTTCTATGGTTTGAAGGTTGATTCATGAGAGATGAGTGATGCAGAAAGGGTATTCCAAAGAGAAGAATGAGAGGATCCAGAAGAGGATTTTCTGGAGTTTGCTTTAAAGAATGATGGATGGTTTGTGAATGCATCGATGAAGATGAAGAGAGAGAAGAGATAAATTTTCTGAACTTGTTGGTGATCCTCCCAAATATGAAGAATCCCCCCTGATTTAAGGCAAGTTCTGAATTTATATTATGTTAGATAGTGAGAGGGTTGGGAAATTTTGTTATGTTATTTCTGTATTGACAATTAAGAGGGAAGTTAGTTAGGTCTGTTATGGTTGTTAGGATTTTGTTGAGAAATTGGTTGTTGAATTAACTGTTTTGTGACGTGATTTTGCAGGACCAGAAAGGGGTGAGGCAGTTGTCCGAGACTGGCTAAGTCTTGGCTGAACATCTTCAAGAATGACCTCATCCTCTACTCTCAATGATTCCAAAAACTGATTTGTCTTTTGAGATTTACCAAGCTTCATACCAAGACCCTTTGGCGGAGCAGCAGCAAATGCAGTTGGACGGCCTTTAGGTTTGGTAGAAAAGGAATCAACATCAGCACCGATTTCAGTGCTAGGTGTTGTACCCCAAAATCTGCGCTCCCATATTTCTCAAAATATTTCAAGAAAGATCCTCAAGTTGCTGAAGGTAGTCCAAGGGTTGGCCAGACAAGCTCTCCCCTAAGGCAGTCTACCCCAAATTAGGGTTTCATGTTGCATCAATATACTTGAGTCCAAGGGATCCCAAATGCTCAACATTGTCCTAATATGTTCTCAAGATCATCCATGTCAAGTTTCAAGCCTTGCAGAGGAAATTTTCTCAGTCAATTGCTCAAAGGCCTGAAAATCGACCATGCTAGGGCAAAAGTCAACTGTGGCCCACATACAGTCGAACTTCAAGATTTTTGGTCAACATCCTCATTTTGAAGTTTATTTCATCATTTGATCAAGGGTTGATCATGATTCAGCAAGGATTGCTCATAATTCATCAAGACTCAAAAGTTGCTAAATTAGGGTTTTGCAGGAAAAGTCAACTCAACTTTGACCAAGCATAACTTTCTCATACTTTATGAGAAATGAACCATCAAAAGCTCATTTTGAATACGATGAAATTCCCTACAATCCATCTTCATATCCCAAGTTCAAAATATGAATTCACAAGATGTTATGAATTTGGACATTATAGGTCATTTTGAAAAGTCAACAAAAACACCTTTTTTGTCAAAGCTTCATACAGGAGCATGGAATATCAAATTGAGATGATACCAAAAGTGTAGATTATAGGACATCTCAAGCTTTCTAAAAAGTCCAAGAACACCTCCAAAGAGTCAAAATTGAGGAAGTTATGCATTTGTAAAGTTGACATTTTTTGCAAAATTGCCAAAAGTCAACTATGCCTAAAACATCAAATTTTGCCAAATGGGCCCAATCTTTTTCACTTGTTTTGAGTTGGCAACATAGCCCACGAGATCTAGCCCTTGCCACTTGTCCTTATCATGTTTTTATTATTTATTTTGATTTTTATTTTAATTAATTCAATTTAAATCCAAAACAAATCATATAAAATCCAAAATATTGAAAGTAAAAGATTTTGTGCTTGTTTCAGGTTCCAATTACAGCTAGCAAGTAATCAAACTCGTGCAAGGAATTAGGTTGGATAAAAAGATTGGTTTTAGGCCAATTTTGGAAAGATTTAAAGGAGGATCAAATCACAATCAAATTCATTGATGGAGGAAGATTGGATGCATTCTTTCAAACCTAATACATTCCTTGATACATATAGAAGGGAGGCAAACCTAAAAGAGAGGTTAGAAACAGGCGCAGCAAGCAGAGCAACATTTGGAAAAATCAAGAAAAAGTGCAAGATCGATTTCATTATTCCAGGCCAATTCAAGACTTCTTGACCATTCCATTTGCTTCCTGGGACTTTCAGCAAGCCAAAGCAATCAAAACCAAGCGTTTTCAAGCCCCAAAACTGTAAGTCATCCACGACATATCTCTCTTTTTGAAATCGAATAACATTGTTCTTGCACTTATAGCATAAAATAATTATACATTCTTGATCACAATCACATTTGTATACTTTCTGTATGGTTTAATTGCGTTTTCATGGCTTGTATGGAGTTTCACCATTATTAGGGTTTGCAAGCTTGAATTGGGATCTTGGCATACAGGTAAAATTGGGCCACGATTAGGGTACCATGAAGTTCGTGAGACTCAGACGAATGGATTGGTACCATCACCACTGATTTATTGTGCTTGTACGTGATTTTTTGACATGGCCAAGGTTTTAGCTACGGAGAACGTCCGTTGGTATAGGTCTGTTGTCTAAAACAACAGATCCTTGGAGAAGATGAAGACGTGGCAGCCAACCATTCGTGCATTTGAATTTTTGCGCGTTTTGAATTCAGTGCTTTGCCTTTCATATATTATTATTATTATGTATTGTATGTACAAACAAGAATATGTGGTGCAGTGGTAGTGAGGGCGTGGATATTGCTTCAGGACCTGGGTTCGAATCCCAGGTCCCCCAACTTCTCCATATTATTTTACTTTTCAGGATCTCATGCATGTACAAGCCCAGGGTCCACCATACACCCTTCCAATCTAGCCAGCCAAGTGTCAGATGGCCAAATTTGATGGTCATCATCTGAAGGTGCATCATGAGCCACAGTCAACATGCAACATTGGATGCAAAAAGTCAACGTGGACCTCATCTTTTTGGGCCCAGATCTGACTATTTGCACCCCACAATTCTCAGGCCCAATTCTTTTTCTCTATTCTTTTATATATTTTATTTAACTTATTTAATTTATTTACTAACCAAAAATTAATTTTCTTTTTATCAAAAAAATCACCAAAAATATTATTTTTCACCAATTAAATTTAAGATATTTATTTTTAGTAAAAAATTAATTAATTAAATTAGGTTTGATTAATTTAGAAAACTTTAATTATTTTGTAAATAACTTAAAAATAATTAGAATAAATAGGTTTTATTACTAACTTAATTATATCTTATTTTTTTCCTAAAATAACCAAAAAAACCAAAAATAGGTCATTTAATTATTTTTACTAATTAATTTAATCACTAATTAATTGCATATTTAATTTAGAAAACTTATTTCTTTTATTAAAAACAACAAAAAAAGCCATTTTTCTTTTAATTAGGTTAGAAGGGTCAAAACCCTAATTTCTTGTCGATCTAATTTTCCCCGCGCGCTTTATTATTATTTTTATCCATGTTGATGTAACTGCCTACAGTTTGTAATAGTTTAATTAGGACGTTTATTTATTTTTATCGCTTTATTTTTCAAAAGAGTTTGTTTTTGGCTATGTAAATACCCAAAGCCTTGTAATAGCATAGTTTAATTTCTGCACTTTAAAATTCCGCAAACTATTAACTGTTAGATGTATGATAATAGGATGCATGACAAGAATGTATGTCTAATTTTAAAACGGTCAGATAACCCTAAATGTGCAAAGATAAATAATCTTGAATCGAATCACTCGCACATGCGCACTCCTAGGGTATACTCCCACTTGGTTGCCTTCGGTAAACGATCATTGAGTATAGGATGTTTTAGTGGTCGTCCTTTTGTCCAAAGATCAAAGTTGCCTCAGAAAGTTTGCCTTGGATATTGTTGCCTCAGATAAATGATCTAAGACATTAGGGTTATTACCAAGACGTCCTAACATTGCTTTAGTGACCGTACGTCCCTTTCGAATTGACCCTCAAAACTCCAACGACGGTGCTACCTACTCACTAATAGTGGGATAGCATTGTCTAAAGGAAACGAACATAGAACAATTCTTTTTTTTGAGTAGGTAGATTAGTTCTTAAGTACTTGCTCAATCCGAACAAAATTTTTCACACTTACACTCCTTTACAAACAAAGTTTTCAAAACACTTCATTACACTCTTGAAGACAGGAGCAAGAGTTAAATCAAAGTTAAAACAAAAACTTTTCAAAGCCCACAATCACAAAGAAAATAATTTTGAAAATGATGAGCAAGTACCTAAGAGCCCGTAGATAACTACGGATAGAAAGGGTGCTAATACCCCCTTTTCTATAATCTACCCGTACTCAGAAATATCACGAAAAAGGAATTTTTTTGTGCTTTTTTCCTTTCCTTGTTGGATAAAATAAAAGTCAGTGGCGACTCTTGCTTACCGCGACATTTTACGAATACAAACGCAAAACGCAAACCAGCAAAATTCCTTTAACAAAATAGGGAAACACGTCCTGGTTCTGGCCACCGTATCACAGAACTGGCGACTCTGCTAGGGACTTATAAGTGGGGTGTACCTTAGGAATAATTCATTATATTGTTTTCAATTGTTTGATCTGTTTGCTTTATCTTTGTGGGCTTTGTATTGGAGTTACTATAGATCCTAACCTAGATCTGGGGATACCTTTTAGGTAAGTAGCAATAGACTGTGAGGGAACTGTACGGCGTAGACTGATACGGTTGAAGCAGTAGCTATGTTGATGTGACACATTAGTTGGTACAGATATCCCTTGTGGAGCAACAAGGAGAGTATGGGGCTGCTAATGGGTCATTAAGCATCAACTGACCTTAGAACCTATAATTGACCAACTTGGCCATAGAAAGTAGCAGTATGCTACACTCTTTGAGACCATACTCTCGCGATGATTTCGTCCGCAAGAAAAGATGGCTAAACTGGAATTATGACCGATGGAGGATGGTCAGTGATATTGAGAACCTCTAGAACCCGGTTACTATTATTAGGACAGGTTGAACCAACTGAACTTCAAGAGGGTAATACCTACACCCCATGCAAGCCTAAACTTAAGGCTATTTGTGTGACTTGTGTGCTTTCATTTTAAACTACTTGCACATTTTTGTTATCTGACAACATAAGTTCCTTGCAGGTTTTGTTTACAGTCCTTATCCAGTAACTTGGATTTCTTGCAAGATTTACTTGTTTACATCACCTCATACTTTTGCTTAAACGCATAGCATACACATCATAACATCATGCCTTAACATTTCCTTAACCATTTCAAGGATCTCAAGGGTTTGTGATGCAGGTTATGGTAAATCAGACGTCTAGCAAGGGGAAAAGAGGATTTATTTTCCTCTAGCCAATGTCGTCTAGAGATAAAAACACGATAACTTGAGTCAGAGGCTATGACCCACTCGATATGGTGAGCTTGACTCTTGAAGAAGGACTCTTAATGACATGAAGTTTCTTCAATCAATCTGCAATCAAATTCTAACAGTTTCTTGTTTACCCCGTGAGATCCTTGAAAACATTGCATACATATATCATGCATATCATTGCGTAACATGTCTTCCATTACAAATCTCTCATGTCCTCGCTGTTTATTTCAGCAACGGCTCTCAAACAAGACAACAGAGATCTTCAAACTCAAGAAGCCCAGTTCAGGGACATATTCCTAAACCTATCCAAGGGGCAGGAAGAGTTGAAAACATTCCTCGCTGGGAATTTGGTCAAGAAAAGTCCTGAAGACAATAAGGACGAACAACTGAAACATCTGCAAGCTGAGGTAGATGCAATGAGAACCCAGATGCTGGGGCATATGGCTCTTATTTAAGGCTTAACCCGGGAACAAGAAGAGTTGAGAACCATTATCAACCAGCTTTATCAAGACCGATACAACAGTATGAAGCAAACAATCGAGACCAGGGACCAAGTCATTGATCAACCTCCAAGAAGACAAGGGTTTGGTTTGGTGAAGAATGAACCTCTCCAAGTTGCTACTACCTCAAGGGTCAAACAACAACCTCGCCATAAACAACCGGTTAATCAGAGCAAGCCGGATATGCCCAAGGGGCAGTTTACCAAGCTCAACATGCCGCTGTCTCAGGCGTTACAACACTTGTTGAGAATGAATCTGGTGAAGTTGATAGGACCTCATCTGAATCCCAAAACTTCTTCACCTAACTACAATCCTAATGCAAGGTGTACATACCATTCCAACAACCCGAGGCATGATATTGACAACTGTTGGAAGTTGAAATACAAAATTCTAAACCTAATTGATGAAGGAACTTTGGAATTCACACAAGATGGTCAACTGGAATGTTTCTATCAATCCTCCAAGGTTCACCATTTGAAGTGACCAGTTCTGACAAGAGAGGCTTTTGTTCATTAGAAATTTCAAGTTGTAATTTTCTTTTGCTTGTTCAAATATTTGTTCATGTCAAAATTTGTTACTTTATCAATGCATTACATATGTCTGTTTTGAATCAATCCATTTGTATTCACTATATTTAAATTGCTTTCCTTTTTGTGATGTTCAACTCTCGATTAAAAAACTCTAAGCCTTTAGAAGGAGGATGACGAAAATGATATCAAAATCTCTATAGTATGCTTTTAAATAGACCCCGCTGATGATGTACATGCGTTGTTTCAAATCCTAAACAGTGGAGTTATAAGGAAGATAATCCCTCGTTAACCCCTTTTGAGCCAAAGAAGCATGAGTTTTTCTTTTCACACAAATTAAAACCCTTAATCACAACCTGGGGCAGGGTAGTTTTCTCAGTTAATTCAGGTGCACAATGAATGGCATCAAAGACGTCCTTCCAAAACAAAGACAGTGATGGTTCCGCATAATCGTAAGGGCAGGCATTCATTATCTCTCAAAGAATAAAAGCCCATTAAGTCAAAACCTATGAAGGAGACTTAAGAGAAAAAACTGGGGCATCCCGCTGACTGTAATCACAAAAAGAAACAGTTCAGGCAAAAGACAGGGATAATAAAATCAAAAAAGAAAGAGGTCCTACAAACTCTCAAACAAAATGACTGCCTATTCAAAATAAATTGTCAGTATCCGAACCATCACTAGGATATCGGAGCAAAGATTCAAACGGGATCTAAATGCACAATTAGCTGAGTTTAGGATCGAAGAACATCACGAAGAATGGGTGGGTACAAATAAAATTTGAGCCTTTATCATTTGTTTCTTAAACCATGAACCAGGCCACGTTATAACCTTTAAAAGTCCTAGCTGAAGCATGGGTTAGTTCGAAAGCATACTGTTATAAAAGGTATCCTGACTCCTGTAGGACTTGCTGTAAATCTTGAGTTGACATCACATTTTACAAAATTTTCCTGAAAATGCATTTTCAAAAATTTCAAGACAGACATAAGCTTCGCATTCTTAAAAATAACATTGTTTGCATATGATTATTTGTTCAACAGCAGAGTAATTCGCACGACGAACATCTAGTGAACAAAAATCTTCTCAATAAAAAGGATCACCTCAAGTGGAAAAACACTTCTAACACAGGGGCACGGCATGATCATTGTCCATCCAATGGGGAAGTTAAGTCAAGATTCAAGGAATCTCTCAAAGATGTCAAATAGCCAGGGGCAAATCTCCATCTGAGTCACTTGGGGCATTGGACATGAATTCCAGCAACAAATCTTGTATGATCAGGCGAACATCTTCTGGTAGTGTGGCAACACTACTAACAGTGACAACTTCCTACACCCCGAGAGCGTGGACATAGTAAAAAAATATTGTGCATGAACAAAGACCCGCTAGGTTGACTGGCCTAGGCAAAAATTAGGGATAAAAAACAAAAAAAGATATGTACACCCAGCAAGTCGAAAACCCGAAAGGGCGGCTTGGGCAAAAAGGGTATCCCTGTGGACTGAAAACCCGAAAGGGCGGTCCAGGCAAAAAAATTAGGGATCAAAGCGTACGACTATGTCCCGTCATCTTGTCATTTGCCTACCAGAAGAAGGTTGATCATTTTGATCGAAAGTTACCAAACACCTCATAAGTTGGGATAACACTCGATCCACAAGGCCTCCGCAGGCACTTTCTCCAGCAGATACAGGGGCAGAAAAGTCTCGATGCAGAGTCATCGTTATATCCGCAGCACGCATCCCAATAACATTCACTCCCTGCAGAGTAAGACAAAGACAATGATGTTAGTTGTCCCAAACAGGACACAATTCTCCCTAACTGAGATTCACAATCGCGAATGAGTCGGTAAGATTCTCCCCAAGTAGAGTTTACCTATCACCAGCACTGGAAGAATATCCCCAGTAGACTCTGGAAGATTGTCCCCAGTAGAGTCTAAAAGATTATTCCCAGTGAAGTCGTAATTGGAAAATTATCCCCAGCGGAGTTCATTCCTTTCACAAACAGAAACTCAATTCCCAACAGAGTTTATCATCGCCAACAATGATAATTCATCCCCAGCCGAGGTTATTTCTCCAAATCAACAGATCCTCCGGCAGAATATGTACTCCCCGCAGAGTCATTTTCTCATTGGTTCATTCCCCAGTGGAGTTATCCTCTCCTGTAGGTTTATTATCACAATCATCTTCAGTCATTATCCCCAGTGGAAACGAAGAATTCAACTCTTTTCTCCAGCAGCAATCTGGGATTTGTTTTCCCCAGCTAAAGACATCACATTTCCATACATCATGACACATGCATATACGCATCATTCAACACAATCTCATTTATTTTGAGAACATCATTGCCTGATACATATCATGCATTACATGCAACTAAACTTCACCTTTCAGGAAAGATACAATCAAATTCTCACAAAATCAAGCTATGAAGCCCGGATCCGACCAGACAATAGTTTAAATCCTCAGCAAGCCGTGAAACCCGGATTACGACCAGATAACAACTCAACAAGTTACTGTGAAGCCTGGATTATGACCAAATAACAATACAAGTTCCTGTGAAACCTGGATTACGACCAGATAGCGGTTAAAGACACTGTGAAGGCTGGATTTCGACCAGATAACAGTAAGGGATACTGTGCAGCTTGGATTACGACCAAATAGCAGTTCACCCGGCCAGATACTATGAAGCTCGGATTACAACCGGATGTTAGTTGGCCCAAAGCCAAAGGGAGGCCCGGATTACAACCGGATAGCCATTTGATCTCTTCTGAAGACTGAATTATGACCAGATAAGAAGTAAAGTATTGTGAAGCCTGGATTACGACCAGACAGCAGTACGAAACACCATGAAGCCTGGATTACGACTGGATAACGGTAAAAGGACTAAATCCTGAATTGCGACCAGATAGCATTACAAGACCCTGTGAAGTTTGGATTTCGACCGAATAATAGTTTACCTGAACAGTTACTAAGAAGCCCGGAGTCGACCAGATATTAGTGTGCCATAAATTCAAGTTAAAGCCTGGATGCGGCCGGATAACATTTGAATTCCTTCTGAAACCTGAATTACGACCAGATAAGAATTAAGAAGTTGCGAAACCTGGGTTACGACCGGATAGCAAGTTTAATCTCATCCCCCCAGTAAGTCTGTAAAGCCTGGATTGCGACCAGATAGCAATTAGTCTTATTACTATGAAGCCTGGACCACGACCAAATAATAATTCATTTTCATCTCCTCGACTAAGAGACAATTCCTCAGTAGAATAACAGATGACCGAAGTTCCTAAAATTCAACAGAGATGATTCCCCAGTAGAATAACGGATGACCGAAGTTCCTAAAATTCTATTTCTCCCAAGACAGAGATCAGCCTTCCCCAGCGGTATCTTCCTCAATGACAGGTATACAAGCTCTCTCTAAGGAATCTCTTATGCGATCGACACTCCTTCGGATGGCATCTTTAAGCCCATTCCTGACATCGCAAGACGAGTACTACTTCATGCGAGTGCAAATTTCTGGGCACTCTAGTGTTCAATCATCTTTCACCTTCGGATCACGAAAGGCACGAAAGCCAATCTACATCCTCAGGTTTAAGAAGATTGAACAGGGGCAGCTGTTGTACCCCAAAATTTTCCCTCCCATATTTCTCAAAATATTTCAAGAAAGATCCTCAAGTTGCTCAAGGTAGTCCAAGGGTTAGCCAGACAAGCTCTCTCCTAAGGCAGTCTACCCCAAATTAGGGTTTCATGTTTCATCAAGATACTTGAGTCCAAGGGATCCCAAATGCTTAACCTTGTCCTAATATGTTCTCAAGACATCCATGTCAAGTTTCGAGCCTTGTAAAGGAATTTTCTCAGTCAATTGCTCAAAGGCCTGAAAATCGACTGTGCTAATACAAAAGTCAACTGTGGCCCACATATAGTCAAACTTCAAGATTTTTGGTCAACATCCTAATTTTGAAGTTTATTTCATCATTTGATCAAGGTTTGATCATGATTCATCAAGGATTGCTCATAATTCATCAAGACTCAAAAGTTGCTAAATTAGGGTTTTGTAGGAAAAGTCAACTCAACTTTGACCAAGCATAACTTTCTCATACTTTATGAGAAATGACCCATCCAAATTTCAGCTCCCAAGTTCAAAATATGCATTCACAAGAAGTTATGAATTTGGACATTATAGGTCATTTTGAAAAGTCAACAAAAACACCTTTTTTGTCAAAGCTTCATACAGGAGCATGGAATTTCAAATTGAGATGAGACCAAAAGGGTTGATTAGAGAACATGTCAAGCTTTCTAAAAAGTCCAATAACACCTCAAAAGAGTCAAAATTGAGGAAGTTATGCATTGGTGAAGTTGACCTTTTTTGCAAAGTTGCCAAAAGCCAACTATGCCTAAAACTTCAAATTTTGCCAAATGGGCCCAATCTTTTTCACTTGTTTTGAGTTGGCAACATAGCCCACGAGCTATAGCCCTTGCCACTTGTCCTTATCATGTTTTTATTATTTATTTTGATTTTTATTTGAATTAATTCAATTTAAATCCAAAAGAAATCATATAAAATCCAAAATATTGAAAGTAAAAGATTTTGTGCTTGTTCCAGGTTCCAATTACAGCTAGCATGCAATCAAACTCGTGCAAGGAATTAGGTTGGACAAAAAGATTGGTTTTAGGCCAATTTTGGAAATATTTAAAGGAGGATCAAATCACAATCAAATTCATTGATGGAGGAAGATTGGATGCATTCTTTCAAACCTAATACATTCCTTGATACATATAGAAGGGAGGCAGACCTAAAAGAGAGGTTAGAAATAGGCGCAACAAGCAGAGCAACATTTGAAAAAACCAAGAAAAAGTGCAAGATCGATTTCATTGTTCCAGGCCAATTCAAGATTTCTTGACCATTCCATTTGCTTCCTGGGACTTTCAGCAAGCCAAAGCAATCAAAACCAAGCGTTTTCAAGCCCTAAATCGCACTGTAAGTCATCCACGACATAACTCTCTTTTTGAAATCGAATAGCATTGTTATTGCACTTATAACATAAAATAATTATACATTCTTGATCACAATCACATTTGTATACTTTCTGTATAGTTTAATTGCGTTTTCATGGCTTGTATGGAGTTTCACCATTATTAGAGTTTGCAAGCTTGAATTGGGATCTTGGCGTACAGGCAAAATTGGGCCATGATTAGGGTACCATGAAGTTCGTGAGACTCAGACGAATGGATTGGTACCATCGCCACTGATTTATTGTGCTTGTACATGGTTTTTTGACATGGCCAGGGTTTTAGCTACGGAGAATGTCCGTTGGTATAGGTCTGTTGTTTAAAACAACAGATCCTTGGAAAAGATGAAGATGTGGCGGCCAACCATTCGCGCATTTGAATTTTCGCGCGTTTTGAATTCAGTGCTTTGCTTTTCATATATTATTATTATTATGTATTTTATGTACAAACAAGAACAGGTGGTGCAGTGGTAGTGAGGGCGTGGATATTGCTTCAGGACCTGGGTTCGAATCCCAGGTCCCCCAACTTCTCCATATTATTTTTCTTTTCAGGATCTCATGCATGTACAAGCCCAGGGTCCACCATACACCCTTCCAATCTAGCCAGCCAAGTGTCAGATGGCCAAATCTTATGGCCATCATCTGAAGGTGCATCATGAGCCACAATCAACATGCTTTTTGGGCCCAGATCTGACTATTTGCACCCCCACAATTCTCAGGCCCAATTCTTTTTTTCTGGTCTTTTATATATTTTATTTAACTTATTTAATTTATTTACTAACCAAAAATTAATTTTCTTTTTATCAAAAAAATCACCAAAATATTATTTTTCACCAATTAAATTTAAGATATTTATTTTTAGTAAAAAATTAATTAATTAAATTAGGTTTGATTAATTTAGAAAACTTTAATTATTTTGTAAATAACTTAAAAATAATTAGAATAAATAGGTTTTATTACTAACATAATTATATCTTATTTTTTCCTAAAATAACCAAAAAAAACAAAAATAGGTCATTTAATTATTTTTACTAATTAATTTAATAACTAATTAATTGCATATTTAATTTAGAAAACTTATTTCTTTTATTAAAAACAACAAAAAAAGCCATTTTTCTTTTAATTAGGTTAGAAGGGTCAAAACCCTAATTTTCCGTCGATCTAATTTTCCCCGCGCGCTTTATTATTATTTTTATCCATGTTGATGTAACTGCCTACAGTTTGTAATAGTTTAATTAGGACGTTTATTTATTTTTATCGCTTTATTTTTCAAAAGGGTTTGTTTTTGGCTATGTAAATACCCGAAGCCTTGTAATAGCATAGTTTAATTTCCGCACTTTAAAATTCCGCAAACTATTAACTGTTAGATGTATGATAATAGGATGCATGACAAGAATGTATGTCTAATTTTAAAACGGTTAGATAACCCTGAATGTGCAAAGATAAATAATCTGAAATCGAATCACTCGCACATGCGTACTCCTAGGGTATACTCCCACTTGGTTGCCTTCGGTAAACGGTCATTGAGTATAGGATGTTTTAGTGGCCATCCTTTTGTCCAAAGATCAAAGTTGCCTCAGAAAGGTTGCCTCGGATATTGTTGCCTCGGCTAAATGATCTAAGACATTAGGGTTATTACTAAGACGTCCTAACATTGCTTTAGTGACCGTACCTCCCTTTCGAATTGACCCTCAAAACTCCAACGACGGTGCTACCTACTCACTAATAGTGGGATATCATTGTCTAAAGGAAACGAACATAGAACGATTCTTTTTTTCGAGTAGGTAGATTAGTTCTTAAGTACTTGCTCAAACCGAACAAAATTTTTCACACTTACACTCCTTTACAAACAAAGTTTTCAAAACACTTCATTACACTCTTGAAGACAGAAGCAAGAGTTAAATCGAAGATAAAACAAAAACTTTTCAAAGCCCACAAACACAAAGAAAACAATTTTGAAAATGATGAGCAAGTACCTAAGAGCCCGTAGATAACTACGGATAGAAAGGGTGCTAATACCTCCCCTTTCTATAATCTACCCCCCGTACTCAGAAATATCACGAAAAAGGAATTTTTCTATGATTTTTCCTTTCCTTGTTAGATAAAATAAAAGTCGATGGCGACTCTTGCTTACCGCGACATTTTGCGAATACAAACGCAAAACGCAAACCAGCAAAATTCCTTTAACGAAATAGGGAAACACGTCCCGGTTCTTGCCACCGTATCACACTAGGTATGCTAATATTACTGAAGCTATTTTCAATTCTTCCAGAACCCATTCATGTTAACGGACCAAATCCTCCTTATTGTGCTCAGTTCTTTCTGCTCCTTCTCTCCTCCATCATAGTCGCATCCAGAAAATGCAAGCATATCAGGTTCAAATCTCAAATGCAATGCAATGTAAGGTTTATTTCTCATCCTCATCCGCTTGACCAATTTTTCACCCATTTCTTGTATTGGATCAGTAAATCTTAGAGCTTGGTAATTAACTCTGCATCTCAACTTCTGATACTCAATATCCAACCTATTTGCAAGCCTGTAGTCAAACATGTTGAGTTGAACAACACGCTTTTCTCGAGTACAGGCAGTATACGATTTATATAACATCTCTCATTACATTTCCTTGGAACATGCATGTTATATGCAGATAATGCTTTCCTACCCTTATTAATACTTGGGAGTTGCTTAATAATTTTGACAGGTAAACCAATTAACATCAAAGATCTCTGAAAAGTTACTAGAATCTTTCCAGTAAGATTGTTGATCCAATTTTGGAACAACCAAAGTAGCATTCAAAATTCGCGCAATAACAACAACATCTGTAATCCCAGTTCTTTGTTGATTCCAACCTCCACTAGTTGCAATCGACAAATACCGATTAGGACTTGTAGTGACTTGAGCTTTTAGAAACTTGCTACTGGTATTGCTGCAGCCATAAAAGTGCTCCGAATTTCTTGAGAATTTCCCCTTTTAGTAATATTTCTGTTATTTTCAGCAGCAGCCTGTCCGTACAACTCAATTAATTTGCTGTTGTTCTCAAGCATGGCTCTAAGCTTCACCCTTAGCTCTATTGCTTTCTTTTTTATAACTTTTGATTTTCTAATGCAGGGTTATATTGCAGTTTGTACGGTTTGATCCAATGGTCCATGGTGCAAAGCTGAAACTTAGCATAGTATAACAAGATGCATTGAATTTGGAGGCATGGAGTTTGACACGAAGCTCATAGAATTGGGACATTCCTTAACTTGCAACATTTTTATAGTTTTCTTTTAAATGTGACACAGGTGATATGACTGGTTTTTGGATGTAATTGAATTTTGGTTTATGGACTTTGATGTAATATATTCATAAGTTGGATTGGAATTGTCACTTTTATGTAATTTTGAATGGTTGAAAGTGTATATGTTCTAGTTCTTGATTTTGTAATAGCCATTGTTGAATCAAGAAAAGAGACTTTGAATTAATTCACTTGTCTTTGAATTTATTCTCTTATGCTTACAACTTCTCAAAATGTATCTTGAATGAATCGCGATCCCTTCTTTAACCTCAAGTTCAAAATCTTCTTTTTGTATCTCAAACATAATCCAAATTCTAAGCAAAGCCAATTGATGAATCACTTATATTATGAGTACAAGAAAACCAGGACAATTATCCACAAGCCCTGTAACAGCTCTCGCATATATCTTGTTCTTCAAGCAAGTTAAATGACTTATCCTTGAATCGCATTAAAAACTTCTATTCCATGTTCATCTTAAATCGATCCTTAATGCAACTCAAGCGTTCATGACAAGTCGACGTCAGATGACCTAATGAAGGTTATGTACCTCAATCTCAATTAAATCCACAGATTCTAGTGATCTTGCATTTGAAGCGACCAACCTCCATTTGATAAAATGAGCTGAATGAGCTCCTAAAATGTACTCAATGTAACCTTGAAGTGAGACTTTAATCCAGTAAATCTCCATAGAAGAATCACCACCAAGCTCAAACAACATGAAGAAAAATCCTAATTCTCCAGCCGAGTTAAACCCTAATACCTTTTTTCCATGAAAGAACCTTGAACGAAGACAAATTCGTATCTTGGGGAAACCTGATAGCGAAAACACTATGCTGCTTGAGATCCAAAACCCTAATCTCATACCAAGAAAAATGAGAGCGCTAGTTGAATCAATTTTGAGTAAGATAGCAAACTCAATTCATAGAGAGAATCCCTAATGCCAAAGTGCTTCAATCTTATAACCATGAGACCAATGCTATGTGCGAAATGTATAAAGTATGATGAGGGATCTTAGAGGCAAAAATTGGGGTACAACAATAGCCTTCCCGGGGAATCAAGAAGTTAACATTATAGAAAGAGATCAAACTCATGGGGATCTTAAATCAAACCCAACAATTGAAGGGGGAAAACCAAAGGGTTGACAACTGTCTTAACACTTCTTAGGAAATATACTGCCCTGGTCTAGTTGCTTGGGAAATAAATACCCACAATAATGCCAACAATGGCAAAAGAGCGACATTTTGCAAACAGTTCCATCTCAGCACACCAAGGGAACAAGACCTTTCGTCATATGAGGGAAGACATTGGTGGGGAATATGGGATAGAGGCTTCAGACCATGCAAACCCAAAATAAAAAATGAACCAAGACTTGACTGGGGACAATGGGATCACAAACCCAATATCACACCTTACGCCAATTGGTATCGTCTTCAATATACAAAAATTACGTGCATACCAGCGAAAACAACCTGAGAAAACCTTCTTGGGGGGGGGGGGAACAAAACTTCCCAAAATTAATGGAGTTCGTCCATTCCCGGGATCACCACTTTTGTTTTCCTCTTGAATCACAAAATCTAAAGTAAAAGTAAGTTGTAAATTCTTTTTGAAAAATAATTTTGTTATTTAATCTTTTTGCTTTGAAAATTATTATCAATAATAAATGGAGTCTTTGTAAGCCGAATAAAATAAGAATTATAAAGAATTGGGTAAAAGCTCAAATTTTATTGATAGAATGGTAGTCTGCGAATGGCGAGACTCCACGGATGATTACAAAGTTTGGAAAATGGTAATATATAATGGAAAAGATACATTGAGATACAATGACCACTATTCTCTCTAACAACTTTGATATTCTGAGCAGCAACTTCCGTTGAAGTATGGCGAGGATCCAAGAATATTGTTGCTTCAATTATCAAGTCTTGTCTGATGTAGTTACTTGCCAAGAAAGTCCCTAACTTTTTCCTAAGCTACCCTTGCGCGTTTTTAACTTAGCGGGAAATTTTATTCTGTTTATGTCTCTAATTTTTGCCTAGACCGCCCTTTCGGGTTTTCGGCCTACCGAGATACTCCTTTTTTCCTAAGCCGCCCTTTCGGATTTTCAACTTAGCGAGCTGTTCTTTTATTTCTTTAGGCGAAGTATTTCTTTACTGCATCAACATTCATGGGACGTGGGAACTCCTCGCCATCCATAGTTTCAAGAATTAATGCACCACCAGAGAAGACTTTCTTGACAACATATGGGCCTTCAAAATTGGGAGTCCATTTGCCCCTAGAATCAACGTTAAAATACATGATCTTCTCGAGCACAAGGTCGCCTTCTCTGAATTCACATGGTTTGACCTTCTTATCAAAAGCTTTCTTCATTCTCTTCTGATATAATTTCCCATGACACAAAGCCGTCATTCACTTCTTTTCGATCAAATTCAATTGGTCAAACCTGTTTTGGACCCATTCAGCCCCTGACAACTTGGTTTCCATTATCACACACAAAGAGGGAATCTCAACCTCGATTGGGAGCACCGCTTCCATTCCATTTACAATGGAGAACAAGGTTGCTCCGATTAAAGTGCGGACAAATTTACGATATCCATGTAAAGCAAAAGGGAGCATTTCATGCCAATATTTATAAGTAACAACCATCTTCTGGATGATCTTCTTGATATTCTTATTAGCAGCTTCAACAACCCCATTCATCTTCAACCTGTACGAAGATGAATTGTGATGGATAATATTGAATTCTTCATAAAGCTCTATAATCATCTTGTTGTTCAGATTCGAGCCATTGCCGGTGATAATTCTGCTCGGTACACCATACCGACATATAATATTATTCTTAATGAAGCGCACTACCACCTGCTTAGTAACATTAGCATATGAAGCAACTTTCACCCATTTAGTGAAGTAATCAATTTCTACCAAGATAAAATGGTGTCCATTCGAAGCTTTGGGTTCTATCATTCCAATCATGTCAATACCCCACATAGAGAAAGGCCACGGGAAGAAATAACATTGAGAAGTGTCGGAGGCACATGAATTTTGTCCATATAAATCTGGCATTTATGGCACTTCTTTGCAAATCTGTAACAATCAGATTCCATTGTCAGTCAATAGTAACCTGCCCTTAGCATCTTTTTAGCCATCGAATATCCATTGGCATGAGTGCCAAATGAACCTTCATGAATATCATGCATCAACATGCCTACTTCGTGTCTATCCACGCATCTGAGCAAGACCATGTCATAATTTCTCTTGTACAACACATTTTCACTGAGGAAGAAGCTGCCATCCAATCTTGTCAATGTCTTTCTATCTTTATTCAATGCACCAATTGGGTATTCCTGAGTCTGAAGAAAATATATGATATCATAATACCAAGGTTTCTCATCTACTACCTCTTATGTTGTAAATACATGAGTGGTCCTATCCAGTCGCCGAACTATAATTCGAGGTATATCATTCCAAGTATTCACTTGATACATAGAAGCCAGAGTTGCCAGAGCATCCGCCATTTAATTTTCATCTTTGGGGATGTGATGGAATTCAACTTTATTAAAGAAGGGTAACAATCTTCTAGCATAATATCTGTAAGGCATCAAGCCGGGGTGACGAGTATCCCACTTTCCTTTAATCTGATTTATTACCAAAGATGAATCGTCATACACATCAAGAATTTTAATTCTGAGATCAATAACTTCCTCGAGACCCATGATGCAAGCCTCATATTCTGCCACATTATTAGTACAATCAAATGTCAACCTTGCGATAAAAGGAATGTGTGATCCATGTGGAGTGACAATTACAACACCAATTCCTTTACCATAAGCATTCACCACTCCATCAAATATCACGCTCCAGCGAGATTCAGGATCAGGACCTTCATCAGGCAATGATTCATCACAATCTTTCACTTTCAGAAACATCACATCCTCATCAGGGAAATCATACATCACAGACTGATAATCATCAACTGGTTAGTGAGCAAGATAATCTGCCAACACGCTGCTTTTAATATCTTTTTGAGTGTAGTATTCAATGTCATATTCAGATAACAACATCTGCCAACGGGCAATTCTCCCAGTAAGAGCAGGCTTTTCAAAAATGTACTTGATTGGATCCATTTTGGAGATCAACCAAGTAGTGTGATTCAACATATACTGCCGCAAACATTTTGCCACCCAGGCCAAAGCACAACATGTCTTTTCCAGCATGGAATACCGCGACTCACAATCAGTAAAATTTTTACTGAGATAATAAATAACGTACTCTTTCTTCCCTATTTCATCTTGTTGTCCCAAAATACAGCCCATGGAATTATCTAACAATGTCAGATACATAGTGTGATACGGTGGGAGAACTGACTTGAAGGTTTGCGTTTGTGTTTGCAAATGTTGCGGTTAACAAGAGTCGCCACCGACTTTTCTTTTATCCAAAAGGAAAGGTGAAAAAGCACAGGAAAGACCTTTGAGATATTTTCTTGAGTTCGGGGGGTAGATTATGAAAAGGGAAGGTATTAGCACCCTTTTCATCCATGGTTTTCCATGGGCTCTTAGTTACTTTCTTAGATCACTTGCTTTTGTTGTTTGAAATTGTGCTTTGCGTGGTTTTTAAAGTATTTTGTAAAAGAGGCCATTCGTTTAGGCAATTTTTGTAATGATTATCGTTCGTAAGAATGTATACAAAGATGTTTGTCTTTTAAAAATGTTTTCAATATTTATAAGATGCTTTTGAAATGTGTGTGTGTTTGTTTTAAAAGTAGCAAGGATAGTTGTTTGAAATGGAGCAAGTAACTAGAAGTAATCTACCTACTCAAATGTCTTTCTTGTGCATTTTCTATTCCTTTGACATTGTTGTCTTACCATTGATTTGGTAAGCAACTCTATCTTTGGATGTAAACGGGACGGGCGTGGGTCATCGTATAACCATGATTAGCAATGTTTGCAAAGTATCTTAGCATTTTGAGGGACCAAGATCATTTCGCAAGGCAACTTTGAATAGCGTCATCGAGGGACTATGATCTTATATTTGTTTGTTTTGCCAAGATACTTCGCATGCGTAATATGGCTATTTTTTGTTTTAGGCAACCAAGTGGAGAAACCCTAAGGATGCTTGTGTGCAAGTGTATCATTTTCATGCTTTGGTTTTATCTTGTATTTAGGGTTTTCTATTTTGCTTTGTTTCGATCTTATCATACAAACCCTAATTACTAATCATGGCATGTAAAGCGATAAATTGCATAATGTGAATATTACTAAGCTATTACAACAATTTTATGGGAGGGGGAATACAAATTTGAATGGGGGATTTGCAAGAATGTAAACCTAAATAAATTATTACAACCAAATCGAATTTGTACGAATTAGAATCAATACAATATAATTATTAAGTATGCAATATTATATACATGCAAGAAAAAAAGATTTTTTTGTTCTATTTTTATGTAAAAGAAATTTTAATCTAAACCGAAAAATATAAGGAAAAGAAATTAATTTTTAAAAGGGAGGCTTAACCCTAATTATTATTTTAAAAGAAAATAAAGTTCTTATATATTATTTTTTAAGTATTTTTTATATTAGAATAATAAATAATATTGTATAAAAATATAAAAATTTTATATATGCAAAAATAAATATTTATAAGTATGAAATGAAAAATAAATTAAAATAGACATGTTTTAATTATATTTTACAAGTTTATTAAGAAAATATATGACAAATATTAAAAATGAAATATATTTTTATGTGCAAAATAAACTAAAACAAAATAAAAATGCAATAATATTAATTTCATATTTTTTAGAATTTTTTATGCATCAAAGAAAATATTTAATATATTAAAAATGAAAATAAAACAAATAAAATAAAAATATAAAAAAATTGGCAGGGGGGTGATGTAGCAAAACTGGCAGCAATGTGTTACCAAAAATTGCTAAGCCCAAAGACTAAGCCCAAACCTGCAAAAAAATAGGAAAAAATGGAAAGAAGAAAAATGTAAAAGAACAAAAGTAGCGCCCATGTTCGAACCCAGGACATGGGTCTTACCAGCGCGCTACTTTGCCACTGGGGTGGCTATACATCCATTGTTTTAAGTGAAACGAAAATAACATAACATGAAACAAGTCCTTGCCCTGTACTTCATCTTCTTCCTCAAGCTTGGCCAGATGTCCTGTAACTCTCTCATTTTTCCATGAAAATGAAAACTCATAACATGAAAGTTGTAGTACTTGATCTCACGATTCTAACCATATAAGTTATGTGAGCTGACAATCAAAGGTCAGAAAGAATTTTAACAGCCCTAAATTTAAACCTAATATTTTCATAAATTTCAAGTTCTAAATTCTCTCAACTCAAGTAAAATAAATGCAAGATAAAGGTATGTACAGTTTCGTTGCAATGAGGACTACATTATTTATTCACAAATCGTGGCCAATGGTTGCCTGTACAAGGAGATAGAAGTTGAGATTTTACCTCTTTCAGTTGAAATTCTGGATGAAACTGGAGTGAGTTTAATGGAGGCCTGATGCTTGCTTGAGCTTCCTTGAACCTCCCTGAATGTATTCCCACCCTTGCCTTGCTTTGAAAGTGCCTGAAACTCCTTGGCCAAGTCAACCTGCAAGCTTTGAAAACAAAAATGGCAGATGATGGAGAAGGGGTTACAGTACAGGGATGAAGGTCTGGATTAGTTGGATATCAAGTAGGTAAGATGTTTTGATGATCAAGAATGGAAACGCACGAGCCAAATGGAATATTGGTATGCTTATGCCAAAACTGTAAGTTTTGACAATTTTCTGGTGTTTTTGAGCTTGGGAGTGTTTCAGGCATTTTCTAATCATGTCTTGTGTTGTATTATGTTTGTATATTAGTATATAATCAGTTTCATGTCAACCCTCCAATAGATGTGCCAGTTCTAGCCTTTTTGCAACCTTTATTGCTTTTGAAGTAAAGTGAAGGGACAAGGCTTGCCATGCCTGTACTTGCTTTCTTAGGGTTGGTATAAACTTGTACAAATTGCTTTAGGCCTGTAAGACTTGTGTATGCAATGGAGACATGTGCAATGCTCAAGAATTGGAAAGTGGCAAAAGTTGAGCTTTTTCAAAATGGCAATGGTCACTTTATGCCATTTATGGAATTACAACTTGGGTAATGGCTCTAGGGATTGGATCAAAGCTTTGTCAACTGAGTAAGCATTAAATTAAGGAGTGAGGAAAAAGTTTGGGACCTGTAAAGCATGGATTAGGCAGCATAGGTACTGATTGGAACTTTGTTCTTCATGAAATGGCTTGGACAAAAAGTGAGAAAATTCCAACTTCATCTCTTCGATTCTCCCTACTAAAAAATGATCTTGAGGAGTTCTTGAACATTTTGGAAAGCTTGCAATATGCTCTATAATTCATATTTGAAATGAATTTTGATATACCTCTTGGAACTATGTGAAACATTTCCATGAAGTTGGGTCCAAAAACTGCCTAAATTAGGGCAAAATTTCACTAAGTTATTTAGTTCATGACCACAAATTCATAAATTTATATCTTGAGATCTAAATTTTTTTAGGGAAAAGTGTGTGAAGAAAAGTTGTAGATTTCATGGAGGTCTACAACTTTCATGTTGGGAACTTTCTTTGAATCATTATGTATCATGGTGAAAAAATGGCCTAAAGTTGGGAAAAAATAAGAAATTTTCTATACTTAGAAAATTTTCTAAGTTAAGAAAAATTTCAAATTCAAACCCTAATCTTCAAACTTGGATTTCTTGATGAACAAGTTTCACATTTTGACATGTTTTGATGAATTATGACCCTTGGCACTTGATTTTGACCAAAAAGTCAAAATTTGACTTTTTAGTGTACAATTGACTTTTGATCAGTTGACTGTAAATTTCATCTGTCAATCCAATGAAATTGAAATGTTTTGAGCCATGTAATAAGGTCAAGATGATGTAATTGAATCCTTGAAATCATTCCTTAACTCAATTGGTCATTTGCTAGGTTAAAAATCAGAAATTGCCCTTCCTCAGTCAAAACCCTAATTTTGACCATTTTGCCCTTTTGGTGATTTGATCAAATTTCTTGAGGAATTGTGATCCAAACTTGACCAAATGATACATATAGTTTAAAATATTGATGTGGATAAAAAATTATGAAGTTTAACTATAAATTGGCCATGGTTGACTTTTTCCCCAATACAACTGATTTTAAGGTCAACTGTCCAATTGACTGATCAAAAATATAGTTCAAAGCTTGAAACTTGTCCTGAGTGATCTTAGGGATCCATAATGATGTTTGAAAGTCACATGAAGCATATATAGTCCAAAAATCCTTGTGCAATCTAAAACCCTAATTTTGGGTCATCAGTGCATGATGAGATGTCTTGAGCTGACCAAACCCTAATCCAATCTTGAGTCAAAGAAATCTTGTGAGAAAAGTCTTGATAAATGAGAGGGAAAATTTTGGGGTACAACAGCTGCCCCTGTTCAATCTTCTTAAACCTGAAGAGTTAGATTGGCGAGTTTCGCCATTCGTGACTCGAAGGTGAAAGATGATTGGACACTAGAGTGCCCACAAATTTGCACTCGACAATGTGTAGCTGAGGGAATGGGCTTAAAGATTCCATTTGGAGAAGTGATAGAATCTTGTTGGAGATGGGCTTTTAGATGCCATCCAAGAATGTTTGTTGAATTGTAAATTGTAAGCTGAAAGAATGAGTATCAAAATGGCATCCGTGTCTGGAGCGTATCCATACTGTATCTGAAGTCTGAATATGAATGAGTAACAGAGTGGCATCCGTGTCTGGAGCGTATCCATACTGTATCTGAACCTTGAAATCTGAATGAGTATCAGAATGGCATACGTGTCTGGAGCATATCTGAACTGTATCTGAAAGCTGAATCTGAATGAGTAACAGAATGGCATCCGTGTCTAGAGCGTATCTGAACTGTATCTGAAAGCTGAATCTGAATGAGTAACAGAATGGCATCCGTGTCTGGATCGTATCCACATTGTATCATGATTGCATATTGTCAATGGTAGCTGTTAAATCTTATCCTCCAAAGGGTAGAATGTTAGCTGAAACACAAAGTTATGTTGTATGATGTAATGTATTTGTTTTATCAATGTTTATGATATGTGGATGTAATGCATGTGTATGTAAGCTGATTTGCTGTATTGCTGTTAGATTGGGGAAAATAAATCCCTGACTGCTGCTGAGGATATTTTGAATTTCCAACATCTCGAGACTGAAGTACTGATGAACTCTTTGCTGAGAGAAGTAAATTCTGTTGTGAGGGTAACGTCATGTACAACTTGCCAGACCTGCTTGGGGAATCCAGAGAATTTTGACGACTTCTACTGGGGATTAATAATTTGAATTTTTAGTTCCGCTGGGGATCTAAATGACGTACTGTGAGCATTGCTTATGGAATAGACTAGAGACATTTCCCTATCCTTTCAACCTATCAGTAATTGTCTTTCTCATTTTGTTTATTTGTAAACAACAATTATGTTCAAATGCATATGTTCATTAATGAATCATTGGACGTTTTTGCAAATAAAACACAAGTGTAAAAAGACAAATAGTTTTCTGTACTTTCGAAGATATATCTTTGTATTGACTTCGAATAAGTATTTTGTACAAAGGAGACAATCATTCTAGTAAGAGAATGCTGCCATAAAAGCAAGAAAAACTTTATACAAAGAAGATAGCTATGTGTAATAATCCCATGGGGTTCCCATTATGCTATAGCCTTCGTATCTCTGAGCATCTTGTCTATTTTTTTCTTCGTTCAAAGATGATTGAATCGATTAGAAACTCCGAGTTTTGTTAGTGGAAGTCAAGAGGTCGTCCTCAAAGTGATCCGACGGGACATAGTCATACGCTTTAATTCCCTAACTTTTGCCTGGACCGCCCTTTCGGGTTTTCAGTCCACCGGGAAACCCTTTTTTGCCCAAGTCACCCTTTCGGGTTTTCAACTTTCCGGGTGTACAAATTTTTGTTTTATCCCTAATTTTTGCCTGAACCTTTTTGGTTCGCCGGGATGCCCTTATTTTTCCTAGGTATGTCAACCTAGCGGGTCTCTTATGCGTAGCATCTTTTTACTATGTCCGCGTTTGCAGGGTGTGGCAGGTCATCACCGTCCATGGTGGTTAAGATCATTGCCCTACCGGAGAAGATGTTCTTGATTACAAATGGTCCTTCATAGGTAGGAGTCCATTTGCCCCTGGGATCACTTTGTGGCAAGATAATGCGTTTGATCACTAGATCTCCAACTTGATACACTTGGCGTCTGACTTTCTTGTTGAAAGGCTTGATCATCCGTTTTTGATACATCTGACCATGACAAACATCAATAAGTCTCTTTTCATTAATTAAGTTTAGTTGATCAAGTCGAGTTTGGATCCAATCGTCCTCATTCAAACCTGCATCCCTCATAATTCTCAAAGAGGGGATCTGAACCTCAATGGGCAAGACAACCTCCATGCCATAAACCAAAGAATACGGTATTGCCCCAGTTGATGTGCGAGCCTTGGTACGATACCCGTGGAGAGCAAATGGCAGCATCTCATGCCAGTCCTTGTAGGTGACTGTCATTTTCTGTATGATCTTTTTAATGTTTTTATTTGCAGCTTCAACGGAACCATTCATCTTTGGCCGATAAGGGGATGAATTGTGATGTTGAATTTTGAACTGCTCGCACAAGGCGGTGATCATGGTATTGTTAAGGTTGGTATCATTATCATTGATGATGCTTTCTTGGATACCGTACTGGCAAATGAGATTCTGCTTGATGAAGAGGGCAACAACATTCTTAGTAACAGATGCGAAGGAAGATGCTTCGACCCACTTTGTAAAATATTCAATGGCCACTAGAATGAAGCGGTGTCCATTGGAGGCTGTAGGCCTGATCTCCCCAATCATATCGATTCCCCACATAGCAAAGGGCCAAGGATATGTCAAGACATTCAGAGGAACCGGAGGTACGTGCACCTTGTCCGCATAAATTTGACACTTATGACAGGTTCGAGAATGTTGGTAGTAGTCTGCTTCCATGGTAGACCAATAATAGCCTGCCCGTAGGATTTTCTTCGCCATCGTATGCCCACTGGAGTGAGTGCCAAAGGTACCTTCATGTAATTCAGCCATGATCTTTTCAGCCTCAATCTTATCCACACACCAGAGCAGAATGGATTCATGATTGGGTTTGTATAGGATTCCATTACTCAGGAAGAACTTAGCAGAGAATCTCCTTAGGAACTTTTTATCATTGATTGAAGCTCCTTCTGGATATTCTTGAGCCTTGAGATACCTCTTGACTTCATGAACCCAAGGCTGGTCCACTACTTCTTCAGTATTAATCTCGTAACAGTGTGCTGGTTCATCTATTCGTTCAATGGTGATCTGGGGAGCCTTGTTATCTCAATTAAGTTTAAACATAGATGACATTGTGGCTAGGGCATCTGCTAGCTGATTTTCTTCTCGCGGGAAATGCTCGAAGGTAATCTGCTCAAAATGTGGTAGCAATGTCAAAACATGTTCTTTGTAAGGGATAAGGTTTGGGTGCTTAGTGTCCCATTCTCCTTTGATCTGACTTATGATCAAAGCTGAATCTCCGAATACATCTAAGGATTTGATTTCCAAATCTATGGCAGCCTTGAGACCAAATATGCATGCTTCGTATTCTGCCATGTTGTTCGTACAGTTGAAGAAAAGTCTGGCAGTAAAGGGAGTATGACACCCTTCTGGAGATATGAGTACAGCTCCGATACCATTACCAAGTGCATTGGATTCCCCATCAAAGAACAGGGTCCATCGGGATCCTTGTTCAGGTTCGTCATATGGTCTGATCTCTTCACAGTTGTCTAATGTCATGATGTCTTCATCTGGGAATTCAAATTTCATGGACTGATAATCTTCTACAGCTTGATGAGCAAGATGATCAGCTAGCACACTGCCCTTTATAGCTTTCTAGGTAGTGTATTATATGTCATATTCTGTTAGGATCATCTGCCATCTAGCTATCCTCCCAGACAGAGCAAGCTTTTTGAAGATGTACTTTATCGGATCCATCTTAGATATCAACAAGGTAGTATGAGTCAACATATACTGTCTTAGCCGGCGAGCAGCCCATGCCAGAGCGCAACAAGTTTTCTCGAGCAGTGAATATCTGGTTTCACAGTCAATAAACTTTTTGCTCAGGTAGTAAATAGCGTGCTCTTTCCGGCCAGACTCGTCATGCTGCCCCAATACACACCCCATTGAGTTCTCTAAAATGGTCAGATACATGATCAGTGGTCTTCCCTCGACTGGCGGCATCAAAAGAAGAGGCTCTTGTAAGTACTCTTTGATTTTGTCGAAGGCAGTTTGGCACTCATCATTCCATTTGACTACTTGATCTTTCTTCAATAGTTTGAAGATTGGCTTACAAGTAGCTGTTAAGTGAGAGATGAATCTGGCAATATTGTTCAGGCGTCCCAAGAATCCTCTGACTTCCTTCTCAGTATGAGGAGCAGGCATTTCTTGTATCAACCTTGGCAGGATCAACCTCGATGCCTTTGTTGCTGATAATGAAACCTAAGAGTTTACTGGACCGGACTCCGAATGAACACTTGTTTAGATTCAACCTTAGTTTGTACTCCTTCAATCTTTCAAACAACTTTTGCAAATGATCAAGATGCTCCTCTTCAGTTTGTGATCGAGCTATCATGTCATCTACATAGACCTCTATCTCATGATGTATCATATCATGAAATAAAGCTACCATGGCACGTTGATAGGTTTCCCCAGCATTCTTCAATCCGAATGGCATCACTTTGTAGCAGAACGTGCCCCACTGTGTGACAAATGTAGTTTTCTCCATGTCCTCAGGTGCCATTTTGATTTTGTTATAACCTGAGAATCCGTCCATGAAGGAAAATACTTTGTGCTGGGCTGTATTGTCAACCAAGGTATCAATGTGGGGAAGTGGAAAACCATCTTTAGGGCTGGCCCTGTTTAAATCTCTATAATCCATGCACATTCCTACCTTGCCGTCCTTTTTAGGCATGGGAGCAATATTGGCAACCCATTGGGGATAGGAAGTGACATCCAAGAATCCAGCATTGAATTGTTTCATAACTTCCGCTTTGATCTTCTCTGACATGTCAGGTCTCATGCGACGAACCTTTTGTTTTACTGGTGGACAGTCTTTTCTTGTGGGCAGACGATGTACCACGATGTCTGTATCAAGTCCTGACATGTCTTCATATGACCAGGCAAAGATCTCAACATAATCATGCAATAGCTGAATTAGACGCTCCTTGACACTCGGCTCTAGATTGGCACCCACCTTGATTTCCTTTTTATCTTCCTCGGTACCCAAGTTGATTGTATCCAACGGTTCCTCATAAGACTGAATAACTCTTTCCTCTTGTTGTAGTAGTCTGGCCAATTCCCCTGGTACTTTACAATCTTCCTCACCTTCGTATTCGGCTTGGTAGATTAGATCTTCAGAGTCACTAAAGGCCATGGCAGTATCGTTACCCATGGGATCCAGAATGGAGGGATACATGCATTTGTGAGTGTGGGTGTGTGTAAGGGTATAACCATCTTTAAACAATAAAATGTAAAATAAAGACAATGAGCATAAAAGGTTTGTATGTGAAAAAAACGTCCATGATTCATTGAATGTCATATGAAGATGAAATAAAAACCCTTACAAATGGACCATTGTGCCTCGGGTAAGACACAAGGTTTTTAATGTGCGAATTGTTTGTGAATATTACAAGTCCAACAAAAATGTAAAAGATAAATTACTGAGAGATGAAAGTTATTGGGGCAAAGTCTCTAGCTTCCCCATTGCGAAGTCCTCAGTTGATAGTAGGAAATATCCAATCCTCCAAACTGCCATCTTCTTCACTCTATAACTGGAAAGAATCAGTGTAAATCTTTGAGCGATATATCTAAACTAGAGAAAGCGTCTGCGGGAAAGAATCAGATTAAACCATTGAGAGATTTATCTGAACCCAAAGTGTTCCTTTGGAAAGTATCAGGATAAACCATTGAGGGGTTTAAACTGAACCAAAAGAGGTATTGAATGTTCTTTAACTGGAAAGAATCAGAGTAAATCTTTGAGCGATTTATCTGAACCAGAGAAAGCATCTGCAGGAAAGAATCAGAATAAACCATTGAGATATTTAAACTGAACCGACAGGGATCTGAAAGAAATATCTGTTATATAGATGGTTGATTAGTCCTTTCTTGGGAATTTATTTGTAATTGACTTATTGAAAATTTGACGATAATTTCTGTTGATTGATCTTTCCTGAAAAGATGAAAGGTTAGTTGCATGCAATGTCATGATGTATGAAATGCATGGTGCAATGATGTTCTCAAAATAAATGAGATTGTGTCGTATGTATTTGTGCTATCAATGTTATGATGTATGGATGCAATGTATGGTCACATTAATTGTTATGCCGCAGTATTGCTAGAGTCGGGGAAAATAAACCTCTGAGCATTGCTGAAAATGAGGAGTTCAAGTCTTCATGTTTTGAAGTTGAAGTGTTGATGAATTTCCATTTGTTAGAGAAATAAACTATGTTGTGTAAGGGAAACTTCGTGTATTTCTTGTAGACCTCGTGAAATCCTGCTGGGGAATCCCGAGAAACCGGGCGACCTTCACTGAGGAATCTTTGGAGCTGTAACCGAAAGTTTTCTTCTGTCGGGGGTGTGAGAGAACTTGATGCCATTAGGCTGTAAACTGGAGATATGTTAGCGATCCTATAGTGGGATGTCTCGGACTTCCGTTCTTGTTGGAAAAGGTACATGCGTGGGATTTTATGGAATAGTATAAAGATATTATCCTATTTCTTAAAGCCATTAGTGATTGTATTTCTACTTTCTGTTCCTATTTTTTGTTCATTTGTAAATAGTAGTCATGTTCAAATGCATATGTTCAAAAATAAATCATTTGGACGTTTTTGTAAACAAAACACAGAAATAAAGAAAAACAGATGGTTTTACACTTTCAAAGGGATATCTTTGTATTAATTTGAATAAGTATTTTTGTACAATGAGACGAACATTCTAGTAAGAGAATGTCGTCGTAGAAAAATTAAAATTGATACAAAGAAAAGATAGTTATGTGAAATAATCCCATGGGGTTCCCATTCTGATATAGCCTTCGTGTCTCTAAGCGTCTTGTCCGCTTGCTGCCTTGTCCGAAGTTGATTGGATTGATTAGACCTATTGGGTTTGTCAGTCGATGCTAAAGGTTATCTGTAAGGTGATCTAACGGTACATATTCATACGCTTTAATTCCCTAACTTTTTCCTGGACCGCCCTTTCGGGTTTTCAGTCCACCTGGATACCCTTTTTTGCCCAAGCCGCCCTTTCGGGTTTTCAGCTTGCCGGGTGTACAAATATTTTTTTGTATTTTATCCCTAACTTTTGCCCGAACCTTTGTGGTTCACCGGGCCGCCCTTGTTTTGCCTAGATGTGTCAACCTAGCGGGTCTCTTATGCGTAGTATCTTTTGACTATGTCCGCATTCACAGGATACAGAAGGTCTTCACCATTCATAGTGGTTAGGATCATTGCTCCACCAGAGAATAAGCTTTTGATCACCAACGGTCCTTCGTATGTAGGAGTCCATTTGTCCGTGGGATCACCTTGTGGTAATATGATACGTTTGATTACCAAATCACCAACCTGATATACCTGAGGTCTGACCTTTTTGTTAAAAGCTTTGATCATATGTTTTTGGTACATTTGGCTATAACAGACAGCCGTAAGCCTCTTCTCATCAATCAAGTTCAATTGGTCAAGCCGAGTTTGAATCCATTTGTCTTAATTCAGCCCTGCATCCTTTATGATTCTTAGAGAAGGTATTTGTAATTCGATTGGTATAACAACTTCCATACCGTATAACAAGGAGAAAGGAGTTGCCCCTGTTGATGCGCGCCGTGGTACAGTAACCATGGAGAGAAAATGGTAACATCTCATGCCAGTTGTGATACGGTGGGAGAACTGACTTGGGTGTTTTGCATTTTATCGCAAGTGTTGCGGTTAGAAAGAGTCGCCACTGACTTTTCTTTTATCCAAAAAGGAAAGGTGAAAAAGCACAGGAAAGACCTTTAGAGATGTTTTCTTGAGTTCGGGGGGTAGATTATGAAAAGGGAAGGTATTAGCACCCTTTTCATCCATGGTTTTCCATGGGCTCTTAGTTACTTGCTAGATCACTTGCTTTTGTTTGAATGTGTGCTTGTGGTGTGTGGTTTTTTGAAAGTATTTTTGAAAATGGAACTTCGTAATGGTTATCGTTTCTATAAGAACGCATACAAAGTGTTTGTTTCGAAAATAGTTAAAAAGTGTGTTTGTGAGATGTGTTTTTGAAAGTACTTTGAAAATGGAACTTTGTAATGGTTCTCGTTTCTATAAGAACGCCTACAAAGTGTTTGTTTCGAAAATAGTTCAAAGATGAGAATGTGGGTAAAAATGTTTTTGTTGTGAGCAAGCGAGTAACTAAGAGCGAATCTACCTACTCGAAAGGTCTTAAATGTGATTTTCCTCCTCCTTTAGATGTGGGTATCTTACCATTGATTTGGTAAGAAGCCCCATCATTGGATGTGAAGGGACAGGCATTGGGACGTTTGTATAGTCATAGAAGGCAACATATGGGACGTTTTAGCAATGTCATTTTAGGGACTAGATCGTTTATCGAAGGCAACATCGAGGGTCATCGAGGGACTATGATCTTTTATCGAGGGTCTTTTGCTAAAATGCCCATGTTCGAGGGACATGACTATTTTCCGATAGGCAACAAGTGGAATTACCCTAAGGGTGTAAGTGTGCAAAGTGTGTTTGATTGCATGCATTTTTGTCTTGATTAAGGGTTGTCTACTTGTTGTTTTTATTTTTCCATACACACCTAATTACTAGAATTTGTACAAAAGTAATAAAAAGTGCAAAAAATAAATCCTACACTATTACAACCATATTGAAGTGCATATAAATGTAAAGACAAAAATAAGATAAAAAGAAGTAAAAGAAAAAAAAGCTCCTTCGACCCAGGCAGTAGCACTCTTCGACTTGCATTATGTTGGCCTCCTTCGATTGGGGCTAGCACCAGTGAGGTCCTGTCCTTCGATTGGCCTGGAAGTCAGTGTATGGCGAAGCCTTCTGGTTCTGCCTTATTGTCTTCTTCGACTGGAGGTTGAAAGAAGTGAGGGAATGCCTTTCGACTGAGCCTGGAAGTCAACATGGTTTTCCTCCTGGTTGTCTCTTTCGTTTGACCTGGAGAAAGAGGGTAGAAGCCAAAAGCTTTGTTTCCTATTTCTTGTTTCCTTGCTTTAAGTCTTGAATGCATGTGGGATTCGAACTTGAATTGCTACCTGGATGTTTCTGGAATTCGAAGATTAGTCACAGGGGGTTTACTTTTGGTTCAAAGAGTTGTCACAGAAGGTTGTCTTTGAGTTTGAACAAACATCTATGTGTGAGGTGTTCTTCAGAATCGAAAGAGGTGAGTGTTTGGGATTCTGGGTTTTTTGATTTCTCAAGTGTTGATGAACTTGAGAGTTTTGTTGTGTTTGAGAAAATTTGGGGGATTCGTTCCTCTGGTCCAAAGATCCTCCCTTAGCTTTGCAAAAAATTCCTCTATTTATAGAGAAAAAGAATGGACATGTTGTCCAAAGCCAGCCTTGCAAAGAAATGATAAAATAATGTAACGTGAAAGTACATGTGGGGGGCCTCTTGGAAGTTGGGGTGCAGAAGATGTGACTTATGCTTCTGGTCTTGCTTGTGCTCAGACCAAAATCAGGTTGAAAGCTGATTTTGTGACTAAAGTACTCTCTATGAAAAGAAAGAGTATGTAGCCTTTAACCAAGAATAGTAGTATCTAAAAGACAAAGTTTAAAAACCCTTGTACAAGCCTCTGATTATGTAAAGATTTGGAAGCAACATAGCCTGGAAAACGAGATTTGGTCTTGAGTCGAATGCAAGAGTGAGATCGAAGCACACCTGTTCGAAGGAAACCGTTGCCTCAATCGAAGCTTGTGGTCGAAACAAGCTAATGCCCAGTCGAAGCTTATGGTCGAAACAAGCTAGTGCCCAATCGAAGCTTGTGGTCGAAACAAGCTAATGCCCAGTCGAAGCTTGTATCGAAGAAAACATATTTCCAAATCAAAATCTCATGCTCGAAGGAAGCATAGAGATGGTTACTTTGTCCCATCGAAACTTGTCCAAACGAAGCAAGCATGCAGGTAGCAAACTTGTCCAGTCGAAGCAGGCTTGTAGGCAGTAAACTTGGTGAATCGAAGTAGGCTTGCAGGCAGCACGCTTGGTGAATCGAAAGGGTTTCCTTGTAGGGGGCATGTGTGGCCAACATGTCATGGCTTTTGATTGCAAGCATTTAGGCAGCACACTTGTCCAATCGAAAGGCTGAATCGAAGGAGGCCTATTTTTCACCAAATTTGTCAAAATGTTATTTTTATCTATTTTCTCCCTTTTTGATAGTTTCCTTTTAATTTTGGTACTGGAAGATCCCCAATGCACTTGTGCAAACTTAAACCCTGAGAATTCTTGTGAGAAAGGCCTTGAAGAATGAGAGGGAAAATTTTGGGGTACAACAGCTGCCCCTGTTCAATCTTCTTAAACCTGAAAAGTTAGATTGGCATGTTTTGCCAGTCGTGACTCGAAGGTGGAAGATGATTAGACACTAGAGTGCCCAGAAATTTGAACTTGGTGATGTGATGGTTGGGGGAATGAGCTTAGAGATGCCATTTAGAGAGATGATAGAAAGTTATTGGAGATGGGCTTAAAGATGCCATCCGAAGGTGATTGTATCTGGACTCAGCGGGATGATGAAGGAATCTTGGATGATTACTACCTCAGCAGGATGATGAAGAAATCTTGGATGACTACAACCTCAGCAGGATGATGAAGGAATCTTGGATGACTACAACCTCAGCAGGATGATGAAGGAATCTCGGATGACTACAACCTCAACAGGATGATGAAGGAATTTTGGATGACTACAACCTCAGCAGGATGATGAAGGAATCTTGGATGACTACAACCTCAACAGGATAATGAAGGAATATTGGATGACTACAACCTCATCAAGATGATGAAGGAATCTTGGATGACTACAACCTCAGCAGGATGATGAATGAATCTTGATGACTACAACCTCATCAGGATGATGAAGGAATCTTGGATGACTACAACCTCAGCAGGATGATGAAGGAATCTTGGATGACTACAACCTCAACAAGATGATGAAGGAATCTTGGATGACTACAACCTCAGCAGGATGATGAAGGAATCTTGGATGACTACAACCTCAGCAGGATGGTGAAGGAATCTTTGATGACTACAACCTCAGTAGGATGATGAAGGAATCTTGGATGACTACAACCTCAAAAGAATGATGAAGGAATCTTGGATAACTACAACCTCAGCAGGATGATGAAGGAATCTTGGATGACTACAACCTAGCAGGATGATGAAGGAATCTTGGATGACTACAACCTCAAAAGATTGATGAAGGAATCTTGGATGACTACAACCTCAGCAGGATGATGAAGGAATCTTGGATGACTAAAACCTCAGCAGGATGATGAAGGAATCTTGGATGACTACAACCTCAGTAGGATGATGAAGGAATCTTGGATGACTATAACCTCAGCAGGATGATGAAGGAATCTTGGATGACTACAACCTCAGCAGGATGATGAAGGAATCTTGGATGACTACAACCTCAAAAGAATGATGAAGGAATCTTGGATGACTACAACCTCAGCAAGATGATGAAGGAATCTTGGATGACTACAACCTCAGTAGGATGATGAAGGAATCTTGGATGACTAGAACCTCAAAAGAATGATGAAGGAATCTTGGATGACTACAACCTCAGCATGATGATGAAGGAATCTTGGATGGCTACAACCTCAGCAGGATGATGAAGGAATATTGGATTACTACAACCTCAGCAAGATGATGAAGGAATCTTGGATGACTACAACCTCAGCAAGATGATGAAGGAATCTTAGATGACTACAACCTCAGCAGGATGATGAAGGAATCTTGGATGACTACAACCTCAAAAGAATGATGAAGGAATCTTGGATGACTATAACCTCAGCAGGATGATGAAGCAATCTTGGATGACTACAACCTCAGCAGGATGATGAAGGAATCTTGGATGACTACAACCTCAGCAAGATGATGGATGAATCTTGGATGACTACAACCTCAGCAGGATGATGAAGGAATCTTGGATGACTACAACCTCAGCAGGATGATAAAGGAATCTTGGATGACTACAACCTCAGCAGGATGATGAAGGAATCCTGGATGACTACAACCTCAGCAGGATGATGAAGGAATCTTGGATGACTACAACCTCATCAGGATGATGAAGGAATCTTGGAGGACTACAACCTCAAAAGAATGATAAAGGAATCTTGGATGACTACAACCTCAGCAGGATGATGAAGGAATCTTGGATAACTACAACCTCAGCAGGATGATGAAGGAATCTTGGATAACTACAACCTCAGCAAGATGATGAAGGAATCTTGGATGACTACAACCTCAAAAGAATGATGAAGTAATCTTGGATGACTGCAACCTCAGCAGGATGATGAAGGAATCTTGGATGACTACAACCTCAGTAGGATGATGAAGGAATCTTGGATGACTACAACCTCAGCAAGATGATGAAGGAATCTTGGAGGACTACAACCTCAAAAGAATGATGAAGGAATCTTGGATGACTATAACCTCAACAGGATGATGAAGGAATCTTGGATGACTACAACCTCAACAGGATGATGAAGGAATCTTGGATGACTACAACCTCAGCAGGATGATGAAGGAATCTTGGATGACTACAACCTCAGCAGGATGATGAAGGGATCTTGGATGACTACAACCTCAAAAGAATGATGAAGGAATCTTGGATGACTACAACCTCAGCAGGATGATGACAGAATCTTGGATGACTACAACCTCAGCAGGATGATGAAGGAATCTTGGATGACTACAACCTCAGCAGGATGATGAAGGAATCTTTGATGACTACAACCTCAGTAGGATGATGAAGGAATCTTGGATGACTACAACCTCAAAAGAATGATGAAGGAATCTTGGATAACTACAACCTCAGCAGGATGATGAAGGAATCTTGGATGACTACAACCTAGCAGGATGATGAAGGAATCTTGGATGACTACAACCTAAAAAGATTGATGAAGGAATCTTGGATGACTACAACCTCAGCAGGATGATGAAGGAATCTTGGATGACTACAACCTCAGCAGGATGATGAAGGAATCTTGGATGACTACAACCTCAGTAGGATGATGAAGGAATCTTGGATGACTATAACCTCAACAGGATGATGAAGGAATCTTGGATGACTACAACCTCAGCAGGATGATGAAGGAATCTTGGATGACTACAACCTCAAAAGAATGATGAAGGAATCTTGGATGACTACAACCTCAGCAGGATGATAAAGAAATCTTGGATGACTATAACCTCGGCAGGATGATGAAGGAATCTTGGATGACTACAATCTCAGCAAGATGATGAAGGAATCTTGGATGACTACAACCTCAGCAGGATGATGAAGGAATCTTGGATGACTACAACCTCAAAAGAATGATGAAGGAATCTTGGATTACTACAACCTCAGCAGGATGATGAAGGAATCTTGGATGACTACAACCTCAGCAGGATGATGAAGGAATCTTGGATGACTACAACCTCAGCAGGATGATGAAGGAATCTTGGATGACTGCAACCTCAGCAGGATGATGAAAGAATCTTGGATGACTACAACCTCAAAATAATGATGAAGGAATCTTGGATGACTACAACCTCAGCAGGATGATGAAGGAATCTTGGATGACTACAACCTCAGCAGGATGATGAAGGAATCTTGGATGACTACAACCTCAAAAGAATGATGAAGGAATCTTGGATGACTACAACCTCAGCAGGATGATGAAGGAATCTTGGATGACTACAACCTCAGTAGGATGATGAAGGAATCTTGGACGATTACTACCTCAAAAGGATGACAACCTTTATCTGTCGATCGATCTTTTCTAAAAAGGTAAAGAGTTAGTTGTATGCAATGTCATGATGCATGAAATGCATGATGTCATGATGTTCTCAAAATAAATGAGATTGTGTTGTATGCACTTTATCATGTATGTAAATAGGAGGTATGAAATGTGAAATGTTAAAGAATGTACTTTTGTTTGGGAAAATAAATCCTTGACAGATGCCGGGGAACCGTTAAATCCTGGACTGCTGTTGAAGAATTGGTGTGTCTTCAAACTTTGATTAGAACGTTTCCATTGGGGATTCCTGTTTTGTTGTTTGAGGAGAAATCCGCTGGGGGATATTGAAAACTCTGTGGGGAGCATGTTTATTCCTGCTTAGGAAAAGAGTTTAGGAGTCTTAGTCGTCCGTTGCTCTACTGTGGAGTCGAAGTTGAACTGATATATGGTTAGGTCCAGGTTTCGCAGTAACTTGTTGGGGATTGTAGAGTAGTCTACTGGGGAAGAGGAGTTGTGGTCCTTTGATTTGTAGTAGTCGGAAAGGCTACCTCAAGCTGGAGAATCCTGTCGTTTGTTGGGGAAAAAAACCCTGCTGTCGGTCTGCTTGAGAGGTGACGACTTCGTTGGGGGAAAGTCTTTGAGGATTCTTGAGGTTGTCTCAGCTGGGAAAAGGTGTTCAGAGATTAAACTCTGGCTGGGGAGTCATCCAATGAGAAGGACTTTGGAGAGATTCGTCATTGCCCCTAGTAGCAAATGTTCGTGGCATTGCCAAAAATGTTTGATTGTACGTAACTCTTTACTGAGATTTGACGTTTAATGCCCCAAGTGACGGAGATGGAGGCCTACCCATGGTTACTCTGCACTTCTTGAGAGGTTTCCTAGAATCTTGACTGGACTGCCCCAGGTGTGTTGGATAGTGACATGTCATGTCCCATTGTTGACAGGAGATTTGTCAATGGAAGTGTCGTCCCACTTGAAGTGATTTTGTTCACTGAGAGAGCTTTCATTCACTAGATATTCATTATGTGAATTTCTCCGCTGTCAAACAAATAGCCATATGCAAACAGTGATATTCAAGTAATGAAAAGTTTATGCTGTTAGAACATAGTTTGATTCTACAACCCTCAGTTAGAGTTTTGATGATAACAAAATACAAGATTAAATAAATTATAAGATTTATATAAGACATATATGCTACTTAAAATTATGTTGTGTATTTACAGAAACTCTGATGGAATCAGCATCAGAATATCAGTATCAACATCAACATTAGAAGATATGTCAGCATCAGAAGATCAAACATGTGCTATACACGAAAGCCTGATGAACAGAATCTGCGCAAAACATACTCTGACTCTGAGCAAGATACTTACCATGTCACCAGTACTCTGAAGCGTCAGAATAAGCTAAAGCCAAGAACACTCTGATTTTCATTAAGCAGAACATTCTGAAGTGTCAACGTTACTATGCATTCAAGACAGATTAATTACCAACGGCTTTATTCCAAGACAAAGATCTTCTCAAAAAGGAAAGAACGTTATGAGCATTGAAATGGATTTATGGACATCAACGTATCTATTCCTAGGCTACTTAAACAAGTCAGTGAGAAAAGAAATGGCTAATACTCTACACGCATATACATGCCTAAGCTAATCATTCTCAAGCATGCTCTCACTTTTGCAAAAGCTTTCAACCACACTTACTCTATAGCTCTAGCAATCTAGTTTCATCTAAGCTTCATATTGTGTATTATCACAGTTGTGATATATAGTTTTTCTAGAAAACATCAAACACACATTTGTTCATTTATCTGTAAGAGAAATTCCTTGAGATAAACCGGTCTGTGGTTAGACTCAAGAAGGCTTTAACAGTTGTTAAAGCAGTTGTGTATTCAGTTGAATATAGTGGATTAAGACCTCGTTGGAGAGAGGCGAAATCACCTTGACGGGTGGACTGGAGTAGTTTGAGATCAAACGAACCAGGATAAAAATAACATGTTGTCTGCATTTGATTTCAAGTTTTACAATTCAACCCACCTTATTGTGTTTTTCACATCTTCAATTGGCATCAGAGCGCCTGGTTCTGAGCTTATAACACTTAACCGTGTCAGTACAAGATCCAGCGTTAGAAAAACACAATGGCAGGACCACATCAAAACATCAGCAATGACAACAATGAAGAAAGAGACAGATTCAGTGGCAAACCTCCAGTCTTTGATGGAGAGAACTTTGATTACTGGAAAGACAGAATTGAAAGCTTCTTTCTGGCCCACGATGCTGATCTGTGGGATATGGTGACTGATGGATACATGCACCCAGTGAATGCAAGTGGTCAGAAGATTGACAGAAAAGCAATGTCTGATCAAGAAAAGCGTGATTTCAGAAATCATCACAAAGCCAGAACAATTCTTCTCAGCGCCATCTCTTACTCTGAATATGAAAAGATATCAAACAGAGACACTGCAAAGAATATGTTTGACTCTCTGAGAATGATGCATGAAGGCAACATTCAAGTTAAAGAAACTAAAGCTCTTGCGCTCATTCAGAAGTATGAGGCATTCAAGATGGAAGAAACTGAATCAATTGAAACGATGTTCTCAAGATTTCCAATCCGGATTGTTTGCCCCATTTGGTTACATCCATCTCGGCGAAGCTTGTTGATGAGGACCTTCAGCTCTTCTTGTCCTTGCGCCAGATTTTGGATAAGAGCCATCTGGCCCACCAGTTGTCCCATCATTTGGACCCTCATTATGGCTATCTCAGTTTGTAGCCGTTCCAACTGGTCATCTTTATCGTCCCCAGGATTTCCCAGGATCATGCCCCTGGTGAGGAGCGCCTTGACCTCTTATTGTCCCTTGGATAGGTTCAAGAACATCTCTTGAAGTTGGGCGTTTTGAGCCTGGATGTCCTTGATAGTCTGCTCTAGAGCAATCTCTCTGAAATAAGCAGTAGAAAGATAAGGAGACATGTATGGGAGAAACCTGTCATGATATGATGCATGATATGGGGATGCATGTTTTCAAGGATCTCGCGGGGTAATTACAAGAAAAATTAGAAGTTGAACTTTGATCAACATCTTTGATTGGAGAAATTTGTATCGGTGGATGTCCTTCCACGAGAATCAAGCTCACCATGTCAAGTGGGTCATAGCCCTTGACTCAAGTTTGTTGTACTTTGATCTTTGACGGCATTTGGTCAAAGGAAAATAAATCCCCATGCCCCTTGCTAGACGTCTGGTTTATTGTGAACCTGCATCAAAGACCCTCGAGATCCTTGAGATGGTCATTGAAAATGCTATGGTATGATCTTATGATGTTATGTACAGATATGCAAGGTAAGCAAATTTATATACAAATAATCATATTCACACAAAGTAAACAAATCCTTAGTTTTAGGCTTGCATGGAGTTTGTAGGTACGTACCCTCTTGAAGTTTAGTTGGCTTAACATGTCCTAGTTAATAGTAACCGGGTTCTAAGGGATCTCAATATCACTGACCTTTCCCACAAGCTTCGTTCAATAAGCAATTTACTCGCAACCGAACAAAACTCAGGGGTCAAGTCTCAATGAGTGTAGCATCGAGTATCAACCAATTTTCAGCTCTACACCGAAACCGGTCATCTCACTACGTCCTAATGGCCAAGTTGGTCAAGTAAGGTTCTAAGGTCAGTTGATGCTTCACGACACCACGCGGCGGCCCCGTACTCTCCTTGATTCGACTCAAGGGTTACCGATACCAACCAAAGTGCCACATTAACGTAGCTACTGCTTCAACCATGTCAGTATACGCCGCACAGTTCCCTCATAGTTTATTGCTACTTACCTAAAAGGTGCCCCCAAATCCGGGTGTAGGATTTAAAACAAACTCAAACAAGGAACAAAAATGTAAAGCAAACAAATCAAACAATGTAAGCAAGTAATGGTGATCTAACCCTAAGGTAACCCCACTTTTAGAACTTCCCCAGAAGATTCGCCAATTCTGTGATACGGTGTGAGAACTGACTTGGGTGTTTTGTGTTTCATCGCAAGTGTTGCGGTTAGCAAGAGTCGCCACCGACTTTTCTTTTATCCAAAAAGGAAAGGTGAAAAAGCACAGGAAAGACCTTTAGAGATGTTTTCTTGAGTTCGGGGGGTAGATTATGAAAAGGGAAGGTATTATCACCCTTTTCATCCATGGTTTTCCATGGGCTCTTAGTTACTTGCTAGATCACTTGCTTTTGTTTGAATGTGTGCTTGTGGTGTGTGGTTTTTTGAAAGTATTTTTGAAAATGGAACTTCGTAATGGTTCTCGTTTCTATAAGAACGCCTACAAAGTGTTTGTTTCAAAAATAGTTCAAAAGTGTGTTTGTGAGATGTGTTTTTGAAAGTATTTTGAAAATGGAACTTCGTAATGGTTCTCGTTTCTATAAGAACGCCTACAAAGTGTTTGTTTCTGTTGTACCCCAAAATTTTCCCTCTCATGTTTCCCAAAGTCTTCCCCCTGCATGGTTGATCACAAACTCTTGCCTAAGGAAAAGGAAAATTTTTTAGTGGTGCTTTAAGTACATTTCGATTGGCATTCTGAAAGAACCTTCGATTGGTGTTCTGAAGGAGCCTTTCGATTGGCATTCTGTCAAGCTCTTCGATTGGCATTATGGACAAGCATTTCGATTGGCATTATGTCAAGCATTTCGATTGGCATTATGTCAAGGCTTTCGATTGGTATTATGTCAAGGCTTTCGATTGGCATTCTAAAAGACCCTTCGATTGGTATTCTGAAGGAGCCTTTCAATTGGCATTATGGACAAGTACTTCGATTTGCATTATAACAATGTCCTTCGATTGAAATTCCAAAAAGGTCCATTCGAAGAAGCTTTCGAAAAGCATTCGAAGGAGGCCATCAGCCCATTCGAAAGGGAGCATTCGAAGGCCAGTTACATGTCATTCAAAATTCAAAAAGGGATAGGATCCCATGTGTTTAGCCAATGTTACGAACTCTCATTCATGGCTTTCAAACACATAATTAACATTACAAATTCTCATTCATGGCTGTCAAACACATAATCAAGGTCATTTAAACCTTTATCTTCCTGTCCCCTCCACCCCCTCTATATAAAGAGATCACAAGTGTTGCAAAAGAGGACATAAAATATACAGAAAATATACAGAAAAATAGAGAAAAGAAGCAAGGAGAACTTGGAAATACGCTGCCAAAAGTCATCAGCACTTCCAGGAAGCCATACCCATCCTTGCACCAGCCAAAGCTGCCACCCAGCGAACACCTCCACCCTTAGAACTACAGATCAAAGCACCTTTGTTTGGTAAAGAAATCTAATCTCAAACTCATTTCAATCTCTGATTGCATATTCATGTTATTACTGCTGTTTGTGAATGATTTAATGTGCTATATATAAGCTACAGTGCAGAGATGAGATTGTGCCATTGCTTGGGCACAATCTGAGTTTCTCCTTCGAATCCCAGGATAAAATAAACCCAGACCCAGATTCAGCAGGTGCGAATAGGGAGGATATTCGAATCAGGGGGGTAAAGTCCCCCCCTGGACCTTTAACATGTGTTTCGTTTTTGCAGGAAATATATTCTCAGGATCCTGTTCAGAGTTTCGAAGCTCAGCAGCTTAGCTTCGAACTGGACCCAGGACTTCCAGATTGAAGGATGACATATCCAGATCGAACACCCTCAGAGCGCACCCCCTCATGCACCTTCAATCCAGCCTCTTCACTGGATCGAAAGACAGCCTGCACCTCTTTCGACCCAGGCCTCCAGAATTATATTTTTTCTTGATTTGCTGCCTGGCCCATTTGTACTTTGTTTACTTTGTTTTTGTTTATTTCTTTTAGTTTTTTTTAATCAACATAAAAATCATAAAAATAAATAACTTAGAATTAGGATTTAATTTAGTTAATTATTTTAACTTATTTTCTCCAATTTTAAAATCAGTAGACTTAGGATTTATTTGAATTCAATCCTTTTCATAAACAAAAAATGCAAAAAATATTAGGTATGTTTTAGAGTTAATTTTAATCAGTATTTTTTTAAATTAATTAAATTTGACTTAATCGAACATTTAGCATTTCCCAAAATAAAATAAAACAACAAAAAGATTTTATTCTTAGGATTTTTAGAGGTGCACGTTTATTTTATTGTAATTGCCTACTGGGATGTAATAGCTTAACTAAGACTTTTACTTTACTGCTTTTATTTCCCCAATTTTTGGACATGTAAATAATCCCCCTCCCCGAAACCTTGTAATAGCGTAGGATTTACAATTTCCGCATTTTAAATTCCTGTACATATATTAACTGTTTAGATGTATGCTAACTAGGCTATGCATGACAAGATTAAACTCCTAACTTAAAATCAACAGTAGCTCACCATGACATGCAAAGATAATATAACTGAAAATTGACACACTTGCACATGTCACTCCTAGGGTACACCTCACTTGGTTGCCTCGAACATGGTCATTGAGTATAGGATGTTTTAGAGGTCGTCCTTTTGTCCAAAGATCATAAGTTGCCTCGAAATGGTTGCCTCGATAAAAGTGATCTAAGACATTAGGATTACCACTAAAGCGTCCTAACGTTGCTTTAGTGACCACACGTCCCTAAAATCGAATTGACCCGAAAAACTCCAACGACGGTGCTACCTACTCCTCAATAGTGGGATAGCACTGTCTAAAGGACATTTGCGCAGTTTAATTCCTTTTTGAGTAGGTAGAGGTTCTTAAGTACTTGCTCATTTTAAAAACAAAACAAAATTGTTTCACACTTACACATTCTTCAAAAACAAAACTCTTTTCAAAACCCACAAACACAAAGAAAAGCAAACTTTTGAAAACATAGTGAGCAAGTACCTAAGAGCCCGTGGATAACCACGGATAGAAAGGGTGCTAACACCTTCCCTTTCTATAATCTACCTCCCGAACTCGAGAAAAATCTCGAAAAGGAATTTTTCTGTTCTTTTGTCCTTTCCTTGTTGGATAAAATAAAAGACGGTGGCGACTCTTGCTTACCGCGACATTTTGCAAAAACAAACGCAAATGCGAACCAGCATTAAAAAACAGTCAGTTCTCATTCCCACCGATCACAGAACTGGCGACTCTGCTGGGGATTTATAAGTGAGGTGTACCTTAGGATTAGATCACTTGTGTTTTCAATTGTATGCTTTGTATGCTTTTAATTTTGTGGGCTTGTATTGGAGTTCTATAGATCCTAACCCGGATCTGGGGTACCCTTTTTAGGTAAGTAGCAATAAACTGTGAGGGATTTGTCCGGCGTAGACCGACACGGATGAAGCAGTAGCTACGTTGGTGTGGCACCTTAGTCTGTACCGATATCCCTTGTGTTGGAACGAGGAGAATATGGGTCTTCTAAGGAGTCATTAAGCACCAACTGACCTTAGAACCTTAAATTGACCAACTTGGCCATAGAACAGTAGCAGTATGCTACACTCATTGAGACTAAACTCTCGCGATGATTCCGGCCGCAAGAAAAGGTTGCTAAACTGGAATTATGACCGATTGAGGGTAGTCAGTGATATTGAGATCCTCTAGAACCCGGTTACTATTTTTTAGGACAGGTCTTAACCAACTGAACTGAAAGAGGGTAGTACCTGAACTTCATGCCAGCCTGAAATCTAAGGGCTCTTTTGTGTGACTTGTATGCCTTTACCATGTTTGCCTTTCGTGAATATTTGTGGTGTGCCTTTACCATGACATCATAACATCATAACATTGCATACATCTTGCATAAGGACTAACCTATTTCAAAGACAAGAGGGTTTCATCTTTGCTCTGTTTTATAGGACATCATGATACCCATGCGTAGGAATACTATTCGGATCAACTTTGTTAAAGTACCTACTTTGCTTAAAGAGTTGGTTGTCAGGATTCCAAACACTACTTCCTTCATCAGGAGGCATGGTTCTCTTCTCAGTTTAGTCACCTCAAAATTGGACGAACAAATGATGAGCGTTTTGGTCCAGTTTTATGATCCGTTATACCATTGCTTCACCTTTCAAGACTTCCAGCTGGAAGAATTCTCTGAGTTGCTTGGTATCTCTGTTTTGGAGCAGACTCCATTTACTGGTTGGGAAGAGACTCTCAGGCCTGAAGAGATTGCTGCAGCCCTTCACTTGACCAAAAAGGAGGTAATGGCTAACTGGGAGACTAGAAGTGGAGCTAAGGGTTTTTTTGACTAAGTTTCTGGTTGACAAAGCTAATTACTTCTGGGATGGCTTAGACTTCAAAGCGTACGAGGACACTCTGGCTCTCTTAATCTATGGTCTGGTATTGTTTCCAAATCCCGACACTTTTGTTAATGTTAATTCCATAAAGATCTTCATCTCTCGGAACCTTGTACCCACTCTCTTGGGTGATATCCTTCATCAACTCTATGCTCGTACTGCCCGAAAGCGGGGAACTTTGATGTGCCGTGCTCCTTTATTGTCGAGGTGGTTTATTTTGCACCTCCCTAAGCCCGTACTGAAGAACAAAGAATGAATGGGCTGGGCTCATAGGGTAATGTCTCTTACTAATAATGACATTATCTGGACTCTCAAAGGCTTGGATGAGGTGACTGTCATTGATCATTGTGGAGAGTATCCTAATGTTCCATTGATCGGAACCCATGGAGGAATTTCTTATAACCCATGTTTAGCTCTCCGTCAGTTTGGAAGAACCAGAAGAGAATGGCCTCATGAGATGTTGATACCTCATATCATCTTTGATTTTCAGGGAGATAGCGACGAGCTGCGTCGTAGATTCATTAGGGCTTGGGATAGAGTTCACAAATCTGACCCACATGAGTTGGGACCAAAGACTTCTCTGCCAATGGAACCATATCTCAGATGGGTCCGCATCCATGCCCAGAAGTTAGGTATGCCATATGAAGTGGTCAGGTCGGTTACTCTTGAAGTTGCTTGTAAGTGCCCTGGCTGGAGAGTTGGCTTCATTTGTAAAACAAATAAGAAAGCAAGTTTACCCATATTCCCTCTGTTGTTTTAATATGTGGGGTTGAAGAAGTTCAACATCTGGACCAACATGTTATGTAAGATGTCACAACATCAGCATATGACATCGCGCCTGAAATTAAGCACTGATTAAGTAACTATGTTATATGTTGAATGTTTGTAACAGCTGTGACTTGTAACCTAACTATTCTAAGTGATCTAAATTATGAAAGAGGTTATTTGTTGTGTTGAAGAAGTTCAACATCTAGGAAAACATGTTAGATGTAATGTCATGACATCTGACTTGACATCACGTCAACAGAATTGATAATTCAGTTACAGTTCTGGTACTTAAATACTCTGAGAATATATGTGGCGTTTCTTATGGAGAATCTGAAGATCAATCAAGAATCAATCAGAATATTTGAAGAAAATACTGTTTCTAAATATGGAGATATTTTAGGAACTAGAAGATTGAAGACCTTGATTATAGGAGAAGTTTGCTGCTGAGTTGTAACAGCAAGGAGAAAAGCTTGCTGAGATTTTTGAAGGCCCAAATCCAGTTGGGTAATAGGTTATAAATAGCAGATTGTAACCTAGGGTTTGCAACTCTCAAATAATGTAACATTAGGGGTGTTTTGTTAGGTAAACCTGTCGGTCTGTGGCAAGGTTACCATGTGTGTAACTCGATACCTGTAGGTAAGGGTTTGAGTGTTCTTGGACGAAGCTATGAAGCAAGTCTAAGTGTTTCTGCATTACTTCATATACATTGTAATGTAGGAAATCAAGTGGGAAGGCTCTACTTCTTGAGTAGGAGTAAGACTTCTGTTGCTGCGGCAATAGGAATGGAAACTGGTAGGTTTCTATCTAGGAGTTCCTAGGTATAGGTTGCACTGGGTAGATGATTAAGTGAAGGATGGGAACTTGTGAAGTTTAGTCCTGAATTAATATTGCTGATAGTGGATCTTCTTCCTGGCTTGGTATGCCCCCAGAGTAGGTGTGTTTCACCGAACTGGGTCAACAACTGATTTGTGTTTTTACCTTCAACACTTTATAATTCTGTCTGTTATATATCAATGTAAAACTGTAATGGTGTAACAGATAATGTCTCAGAACATGTTAAGACATCATGCTGATATCTGTGCAGAAGAAACAGAACTGTGAAGGATGTTCGCTCTCTGCTGATCATGTGCAATAGATGAACAGAACTAGGTTCATCGTTGTTCTATCCTCTGCACCTTCAAAGTATATCTGGCACAACTTGGTTAAACTGTGCTTCTGTTTCTCTTCAGTACTGAATCACAAAAAATTGGGTATCTACATTGCAGTGTACTTATTATGTCATATCAGATGTCCAGACATTGAGTATAACATCTGAATTCTGGCATACACCAGAATTTCAATTGGTATCAAAGCAGGCATCCTGTTCTGTTTCTGGATGAGATCCATGGGTGATACTTTCTGGTATCTGCAAGGTCAATCTTAGTACTGTAGATTGTAACCTGGCAAGGTTTGTTACTTCCCTGAATGATCCCTTAAAGTGGGAGGATGGACTATTCATGACAAGAACTGTGTGTACCTGTCCTTGTGATCGGCATTGGCCTGGTTGTGTGGTAGCTGCTCCAGGATTGATTTATTTTCAAACCTAGGATTTGTACGCCTGAAGTAGTGTGTGTGCAAAAGATTGAGTTGTATTATGTTCTTCCGCTGCATAATACTTGGAAAACTCAAGTTCTGATGTGTTTCCTCTCTTGTGGATTAAAGGCTACTGTATTCAAGATTTCAACGTAAGCTATTGAAAATGTCTCAGATACTGGAAGTCCTCTCAAGTCCACCCATGAAGACGTTCTTCGTTCAGGATGGTAAGAATCACCTAATCACTGATTCCCTTATTCTCTTGAGTAGTGTTATACGAAGACCTTGAAGAATTTCAAGGAGGGTTTCATTCCAAGGTGATGGAACTAATGTTCTATGCGACGGTGGAACATGTGTTCAACAAGTATGCAGCTACTAGTTGAAAAGCATATGTTTCGGGTGTCAAACAAAGGGATACTTTTGTTTGAAACCTACTCCTGACCTGGAAGAGGAGACATCTGTGTGTGCAAAGTTGACAATGGTAGAGTCAACTATGTCTGTGTGCTCCCGAAGGTTACTTTTAGAAGTCAGAACTCTAGAAGTAGAGCTGGTTGAGATGTGACATTGTGCAACCCCTATTGGTGGGCTTATTCCTGAAGATTGATCAGGACTGAGCAGTTGTTCCCTGGAATAATATGGTGTGAAGAAAGACAAGCCCATTGGTTAATAAAAGTCAATGATGGTGCAGCATTATTGCTCCTTCATAGAAGTAGATTGGGATCATGAGTCATGTCATTTAAACATCATGATTAGAAGTGGAAGATCTTTCAAGAATATGAAGACTCAGAGTTTGGTTAAGGTAGTATGTTCTGGCAATACATATCTGCTGATGATTGGTGTTGCTGTCTTCACTGAAGTACTTAAGGTCAGCTGAAGTCTGATTGCTGTAATTGGAGTATGAACAGGTATAGCTCTTGGAGTTACTTAAATCTGGTAGGGATGTCATATGTCATGTCGAGACATTTGTGCACAATGCATGGATATTTTATGTGGAGCTTCCATGACTGGTAGTTTGAGGGGGAGATTTGGTTAATCTCCTCACATTAGTTCAGCCTGGTGTTTAGCTGGCTGTTGACCTATGTCACATGGGTTCAGGGTGTTGTGTGACATATTTGCAAGGAAGGTTTCATCTCTCTCATTCCTAAGGATGAATCTGATCTGGTAGGAGTCTCAAATCTGTTGAATTAAGTAGAGTTTGTTCAGAGAAAATCCTATTTACTTGAGACAAGGGTGGCAACCTAGATATCTCAACTCCTTGGTCTCTCAAAGAAAGAGCTTGCAAGAAGAAGATATTAACACACTAAGAGTATGTCAAAGTATTCAAATGATGAAAGTATCTTACTGGATAATGGGAAGGATTTATGATCAATTGCTATTTGTGACAAGTACAAGTATTTAATTGATTATCCTTGGAGTTCAAGATAACTGATGTTCTTAAAGATGTGGGAACATTCCTTCTTCTAGACCCTGTGAAGAATCACAGAAAGAGTGATGCTTTAGAGCTATCTCTTTGGTGACAGCAAAATCATTTGATCCTTGAAAAGGTTTCCTGGAAACATGTTCAGACTTAAAGCTACAAGAAGAAGAAGACACATAATCTTGATGATGGTCACTTGGATCAGTCTGGAGCTGAATTCAACAACTAGATGTTATAACATAATGCTGTGACATTTGGTTCAACATCAGATTCTTGGTTGGTGAAGTGGCACATCAACTTAAGATAAGATGATCTACGAAGTTGAAGATTAGATCCTTCAAAAAGATCGTCTCTTTGCAGCCCTTTGGAGTTGTTGGGTGGAGAAGATGTTACATGTTTCTGTCTTAGTGTATCTAAGCCTTTTGTGATAACTTGTAGCTTGAAGTTCAAATTTCAATTGGAAGGTCAGAATATCTTTGGGAGAAGTCTGATAAACATGGAGATAATCAAACAGTGGCATTTGGTCTATCTCAGCAGTGGATTCAGAGAATCAAGATAATCAACATGTGGCAGCTGATTATTATCGAGAAAGTTTGATTCACAGTATGAATACGTTCAACCAATATTGTTGAACAGAGGGTGCGCTCTTGAAGACATAAAGATGTGTCTTATGTTTTCCATTCATCAAGGGGTCTTATTTACCTTGAATCAGAAGTTGTCTTGAAGGTCCAACTAAGTATTGAATGTGACCTACTTGTTTCCATGAAGAGAAGTGATTGTCCCTAACAGGGGGAGTATTGGTTTGTACGAAAGGTCTTCATCAAACTCGTAGGATATAAAGTGTGGCACCTTATTAACTATTGGGATGATGTGTTCGAGACTGAAGAGCACTATGTCTGACCGAATGTCATCACATTGGTAATGACATTGTTCCTAATTCCCCCTAAAACTACAGACAGGAGGAAAGTTGGATGAAGTGTGGATTGTTATTAATAAACCCATGTGTGTACAGCTGTATGACTCAGAGGGAGTAACCATCCTCTTTGTGAAAAATGGAATGGTTTCAAACATAGGATATGAGCGTGTTTTCATCTGCTAAGAAAACAGGGCGGTTGTGTCTCATTATGGAGCTGTTTAGTGAGCTGGAATGTTTAGATGATAACTTGTCATCTAATAAAGGTATTATATAACTGAGGCAGAGACAACGATGGTTCTTGGATAGGGGACAAATACTTAAAAGGAGTAGTCGGTTCTAAAAGACAAATGTCTGACAATGGTCAAAGGGTCAAACCCAAGGGTAGGTACCTGCATTAAAACCAGTCCTAGGGTACTGAAACTGTCAGAGTAAAGTACCAAGATCGTTACTATCTATGCCAAAATTGAATTATTTATGAAGACTCTCTCTATTCTTTCTCTTCATCAGAGGGTTTCAGCAATATGAAGTTTGTTAGCATCTGGGAAAATTGCGCATGGGTATGGATCTGTATGGGCAGTCTTTGTCAAATTCTGGCCAAAAAGGGGGAGAAAGATAGGGACCCAGTCTCAGGCGAGACTCAGGTGAAAGCAACACACGACAATGTCCAGCGAGACTCAGGTGAAAGCAACATGATCCCTAAGTAAGTGACTTTGTTTGTGTCTTGTGTTCTGAGTTAAGAGGATAGTTGTGACTTGTGATCTGAGTTACATGATCACAAGTAATAAGTATCAAGATTATCAACAATAATCTTGAGAAAAGAAATCCTCTTGGGGCATCGATGGTTTGGAGTTGCTCATAGTTGAAGGATAGAGGTTTGTTGTTTGCTCAAAGGACATCAGCCTCTACAAAGAAGATGTTGGACAAGATGTTGTAACATCTCAACTGTGTTGTGGCCTGGTCCCAAAATACAACTTGCACTTATTTGTTTTAGCCAAAATTTGCCAAAGGGGGAGATTGTAAGTGCCCTGGCTGGAGAGTTGGCTTCATTTGTAAAACAAATAAGAAAGCAAGTTTACCCATATTCCCTCTGTTGTTTTAATATGTGGGGTTGAAGAAGTTCAACATCTGGACCAACATGTTATGTAAGATGTCACAACATCAGCATATGACATCGCGCCTGAAATTAAGCACTGATTAAGTAACTATGTTATATGTTGAATGTTTGTAACAGCTGTGACTTGTAACCTAACTATTCTAAGTGATCTAAATTATGAAAGAGGTTATTTGTTGTGTTGAAGAAGTTCAACATCTAGGAAAACATGTTAGATGTAATGTCATGACATCTGACTTGACATCACGTCAACAGAATTGATAATTCAGTTACAGTTCTGGTACTTAAATACTCTGAGAATATATGTGGCGTTTCTTATGGAGAATCTGAAGATCAATCAAGAATCAATCAGAATATTTGAAGAAAATACTGTTTCTAAATATGGAGATATTTTAGGAACTAGAAGATTGAAGACCTTGATTATAGGAGAAGTTTGCTGCTGAGTTGTAACAGCAAGGAGAAAAGCTTGCTGAGATTTTTGAAGGCCCAAATCCAGTTGGGTAATAGGTTATAAATAGTAGATTGTAACCTAGGGTTTGCAACTCTCAAATAATGTAACATTAGGGGTGTTTTGTTAGGTAAACCTGTCGGTCTGTGGCAAGGTTACCATGTGTGTAACTCGATACCTGTAGGTAAGGGTTTGAGTGTTCTTGGACGAAGCTATGAAGCAAGTCTAAGTGTTTCTGCATTACTTCATATACATTGTAATGTAGGAAATCAAGTGGGAAGGCTCTACTTCTTGAGTAGGAGTAAGACTTCTGTTGCTGCGGCAATAGGAATGGAAACTGGTAGGTTTCTATCTAGGAGTTCCTAGGTATAGGTTGCACTGGGTAGATGATTAAGTGAAGGATGGGAACTTGTGAAGTTTAGTCCTGAATTAATATTGCTGATAGTGGATCTTCTTCCTGGCTTGGTATGCCCCCAGAGTAGGTGTGTTTCACCGAACTGGGTCAACAACTGATTTGTGTTTTTACCTTCAACACTTTATAATTCTGTCTGTTATATATCAAGGTAAAACTGTAATGGTGTAACAGATAATGTCTCAGAACATGTTAAGACATCATGCTGATATCTGTGCAGAAGAAACAGAACTGTGAAGGATGTTCGCTCTCTACTGATCATGTGCAATAGATGAACAGAACTAGGTTCATCGTTGTTCTATCCTCTGCACCTTCAAAGTATATCTGGCACAGCTTGGTTAAACTGTGCTTCTGTTTCTCTTCAGTACTGAATCACAAAAAATTGGGTATCTACATTGCAGTGTACTTATTATGTCATATCAGATGTCCAGACATTGAGTATAACATCTGAATTCTGGCATACACCAGAATTTCATTGCTGATAAAGACGGGGTTCCTCCAACTATTCTCCATCCTCATATGCCCACTGAAATTGGCACACTAAAGAGGTCTTGGATGCAACTACAGGAAGAACGGGATTCTTATCGGGAGAGTTTCAATGAACAAGAACAGAAGATCCAAAAGCTGACTAAGCAACTGGAAAATGAGCGGATCCTGAATGATTATGTCCGCACTGAGAAGAAGAGACCATGGAAGCATTGATAGACCTTTGATGTTTTCTTTTACAATTTTTATTTACTTTTCAGTATTTCCATTCTTGTAACGCCTAAGGGCAATTTGTTGAACAATTTAAATTCTGAAGTTAAATCTAATAAAGTGTGTTTCCGTTCTTGTTTACAAATTTGAATCCTGATTGTCTTTGAAATCATAAATCATACGCATTTCATCTCATGCACTTCATAAACAGGTACCCTTTTACAGGTCTCTTATCTTCTTCGCTGTTTATTTCAGCAATAATCATGTTTGCTGAACCTTCCACTGAGCAAGCTATCAAGGCCCGCCAGGCCCAAAATGCCCAATTCCAAGAGTTGGTCATGAACCTAGCTAAGGGTCAGCAGGACTTGAAGACCCTGATTTTGAAAGAGAGGAAGAAGAAGAAGAAGAAGAGGACCATCCTGTTCAACACCGGATGCAGGTTTGGAAACGGGCTGCAGAGTGAAATTGATCTGGCCACCCCGTCTGGAGTGAAAGACAGTCCACAAGAAAGGAGGGCTCCTAGCCCTATGGTCTCCGACAACGAGACGGACTATGATGAAGAACAGTATCCTCCTGCTGAGGATAAGTACAAACAGCTGGAAGACCGTTTGAACGCTATGGAAGTACATAAGGTGCCCGGTCTGGACTTCGGAGATCTGGGTCTATCATCTGGGGTGGTGATTCCCCATAAGTTGAAGGCACCTGCCTTTGCCAAGTATGACGGAGCTTCTTGTCCAAAGCTGCACCTCCGGTCATATGTGAGGAAGATCCAACCTTACACTGCTGATAAGAACTTGTGGATCCATTTCTTTCAAGACAGTCTTTCAGGGACTCAGCTTGAGTGGTTCTATCAGTTGGACAGAGCCAGTATCCGCAGCTGGGAGGATTTGGCTGCTGCATTCTATAGGCAGTATCAATATAACTCCGACCTCGCTCCTACGCGTACCCAACTCCAGGGTATGTCAATAGGGACGGGTGAAGGATTTAAAGAGTATGCTTAAAAATGGAGAGACCTGGCCGGAAGGGTGCAACCACCTTTGGCTGATCGTGAACTGGTTGATATGTTTCTGGGGACCCTGTCTGGTCCATTCTTTAACCATTTGATTGGAAGCTCTTCAGCCGGGTTTACAGACCTTATCTTGACTGGTGAGAGGATCGAAGCAGGTATTAAGGCTGGAAAAATACAAAAGGTTGCCTCGTCAAGCATCGAGAAGAAACCATTTAAGAAAGAGTCCAGTGCTGTCTACAGTTCAAGAAGACAAAATAGACCTGAACACCGCCAAGCTGTCAATGCAGTTGTTATTTCAAAACCTGCTGGTACTCCTCAGCATCCCAACCAACAAAGGGAAGAGATACCTCGAAGGCAATTCACTCGTCTCAGCATGACTTTGTCTCAGATATTGCCACAGTTGCTGAGTACCAATCTGGTGACTCTAAAAGAAGCTCCAAGGAATCCAAATACTACGTCATTAAAGTATAACCCCAACGCCCACTGCGCTTATCACTCTGAGAGCCCGGGGTATAATACAGATGATTGTTGGAGTCTGAAAAACAAGGTTTAAGACCTAATCGATGCAAAAGAGATTGAGTTTGAGGCGCCCGAGAGGCCTAATGTTGCGACTGCTCCCATGCCCAGGCATGGAGTGAATGCTGTAGAGGAAGACTTGTTTGTAGTTTCTGTGGATGATGTTGTTACCCCTTTAATGACTATCAAGAAGAACCTGTTACTAGCCGGTTTATTTCCGGGCTGTGGTGAAGGTTGCCATATGTGTTCTGCTTTACCTACTAGTTGCCCATCTCTGAAGTCAGGCATCCAACGCCTGATGGATGGTAGAGAGATTCTGTTTGAGAAGACTATTGTTTCGTCTGTTCATTCTGAAGAAGTTGCCATCATTACCATTTTCGACAATTCTTCCAAGGCTCCCTCGAGGACGCCTATTAGAATTACATCTGTTCCGAAGGCCGCACCCATAATCATCACTGTTCTGGGGCTCATCCCCTACACCTATGACAAAGCTGTCCCTTGGCACTATGGGGAAGATGTTTATGTTCTTGGAATTAAGCAAGAGTTTGATGCTGATACCGGCGTCAGCAACATTACTGGGCCTGCTAAAGTCACCCGCATCGGTAGACTTTTCTCACCTGATATTGCTCCACCAGCTGTCCGAAGACCAGTTGTCATTAAGCCTGCAAGTGTACCTGCTGCCATTCCTGATCAAGTCCCTGTTCCTACCCCTGTCGCCGAGTCATCTAAATCTCGGGGCAAAGGGATCACCACTGATATGCCTTCCCAGACAGAGGCGCCAAAGACAATCAATGTTGAAGCTTGTAAACAGGAGATGGAAGAGATTCTGAAGATTATTAAGAAGAGTGATTATAATGTAGTTGAGCAACTAGGGCAAACCCCATCCAAGATTTCTATGTTATCACTGCTGTTGTGTTCATAGGCCCATGCCAAGGCTCTGATTACCTTCCTAAAGACGGCCCATGTGCCACAAGAGACATCAGCGAATCAATTTACCGATTGTATGGCCAATTTAACTGCTGATAATGGTTTGCGTTTCTCCGACATTGATCTAATTGCTAAAGGGAAGAACCATAATAATGCCCTGCATGTCTCCATTGAATGCAGGGGCACTACTCTTGCACATGTGTTGGTTGACACTGGTTCCTCGTTGAACGTCTTGCCCAAGAAAGCTCTAGACAGGCTGGATTGCGAAGGTTTGGAGCTAAAGCCGAGTAACATTGTTGTCCGGGCCTTTGATGGGTCTAAGAGGATGGTGCATGGTGAGGTTGATATTCCAATCAAAGTTGGTTCTCAGGTCTTCAATTCTACATTCTACGTGATGGACATTCGGCCATCTTATTCTTGTTTGCTGGGTCGTCCGTGGATCCACAAAGCTGGAGCCGTAACCTCAACGCTCCACCAGAAGTTGAAGTACCCGGTCAGAGGCAAGATTGTGACAGTACAAGGGGAGGAGGAATATATGGTCAGCCACCTCAACTCGTTCTGGTACGTAGAAATGGATGGGGAGTTCATTGAGACCCCATTTCAACACTTTGAAGAGGTTCCTCAGACATTGGCATCAGCTGAGACTGTGATGGAAGATTCTCCTATGAAGATGGCTTCCTTAAAGGATGCCTGGGCTGTTATTGAGAAGGGTGAGTATGCAAACTGGGGCCGACTTCCTGATTTCACTCAGAAGACTAACAAGTTTGGGTTGGGTTTCACTGCAGAAGCTCAAAGGGTTGTTCGAAGTGCAAGGATTGGAAGACCTCCTGTGTTCATCAGCAACTCAGGAGTAAATGCCATCGAAGATGACGTGGAGGAATCTGAATTCGACAGCTGGATCTATCCTACGACCAACGGTGGACCAAACAACTGGACATCAAAGGATTTCATCCCTATTACTTTTGTTACTCAGTAATGAATCTTTTTTAAATTTTTAACAGACAATATTGTGAAACTTTTTGGCCCGGTGTCTTACCCGGAACACTGTGGTTTCATTTGTAAGGGCTTTTGTGTGCCACTTTCATATATCATTAATAAAAACATTGGACGTTTTGCATTTCAAATTTTGTGCTCCTTGTCTTTCTTTATTATATATTGCAAAACAGCTATTTTACACACACTCACATATACATGTCTCAATCCACTCTGGATCTCACTGGTAACGACTCTGCTACTCCCAGTTATGACTTTGAAAATCCGATCAACTTAGCCGAAGACGAAGGTGAAGATGATTGTGAAGTGCCTGGTGAGCTTGCAAGACTGCTACTTCAGGAAGAGAGGGCCATTCAGCCACATGAAGAGCCAGTGGAAACGGTGAATCTGGGTACTGAGACAAACAAAAAGGAAGTCAAGATCGGTGCAAATCTGGAGCTTAGTGTGAAACAACGGTTGATTCAAATGCTGCATGACCACGTGGAAATCTTTGCCTGGTCTTACGAAGATATGCCCGGGTTGGATACCGACATTGTGGTTCATCACCTGCCTACTAAGGAAGACTGTCCTCCGGTAAAACAGAAGGTTCGCCGTATGCGTTCAGAGATGTCTGAGAAAATCAAGGCCAAAGTTATGAAACAGTTTGACGCCGGTTTTCTAGCAGTAACTTCTTACCCTCAGTGGGTTGCCAATATGGTTCCGGTACCGAAGAAGGATGGTAAGGTCCGAATGTGTGTTGACTACAGGGATTTGAACAGGGCAAGCCCTAAGGATGACTTCCCTTTGCCTCACATCGACGTTCTGGTTGACAATACTGCTCAACACAAGGTATTCTCCTTTATGGATGGTGTGATCGGTGGATCTGGAACTGACTGTTTAACGCTGGTTCGCGAAATGTCGCGGTAAGCAAGAGTCGCCACCGTCTTTTATGTTCTCCAACATGGAAAGGAGAAAAGCACAGCAAAATTCCTTATGAGAGAGTTTCTTGGTTCGGGAGGTAGATTTATAGAAAGGGAAGGTGTTAGCACCCTTTCTATCCATGGTTATCCATGGGCTCTTAGATACTTGCTCATTGTGTTTTCAAAAGTGTTTGCTTTTCAAGTGTGAGTGGGTTTGAAAAAGTTTCGTTTAAAGTTTCAGATCGACTCTTGTATCAGTCCTCAAGAGTGTTTGAAAAATTGTTTTTGAAAGCTTTTTGAAAAGTGTCGGTGTGAAAAGAGTTTATGATTTATTTTGAATTAGATCAAGTATCTACGAGTCATCTACCTACCCTAAGGAATTAGGCTGTGTAAATGTCCTTAAGATAGTGCCATCCCATCATTGAGAGGTAGGTAGCACCACCGTTGGAGGTGTTCGGGTCAATTCGTTTGTTAGGGACAGTGTGGTCACCAGAGCAATAGTAGGACACCTTAGAAGCTATCCTCATGCCATGTTCATGGACATAAGGACTTACTAAAACGTCCTATACTCGACGACCACGTCTCGAGGGGCAAGGCAACAGTGAGGCGTACCCTAAGGGTGGTGTGTGAATTGTGTGTCATTTTCAGTTATGTTTTATCTTGATCATGCATTGGGTGAGCTACGCTTTGATTTTATTTAGGCCATTCATTCTTTCATGTGATTAGCAGTTTAAAGGTGCGGAAATTAAAATGCGGAAAATAAAGGTCCTACGCTATTACAAGGCGCGGGTCTATACATCGCCAAATTAACAAAGACCCATTTTTTAATAAAGTACAGAAAGTAAATAAATTTCCTAATTACTATTACAAGGCTTTGGACAATTACATAATATTTGAAACAAAAAATAAAGACAAACGTGCGACAAGAAATTAGAATCGAATATGCGAGGGCGTTGGACCCTTTAAAGATTAAATTGAAATTAAAAGTTGATTAATGATTAAATTAAGAAAAGAAATTATTTTTATGTTTTTTGGTATTTATGAAATAAAGGAAATTAATTGAAATTAGAAATTAAATAAAACCATATTTCTAAATTATTATTAATTGTTAAAGAAAAATATTTAAGTTTTAACCTAATTTACCCTAATTAATTAATGACATGTTTATTTACAAAAATAATTAATAGTTAATAATAATAATAATAAGAAAAATTTATTTATTGAGAGAAAGAATAAAAATGCTAAAAAAACCTAATTTCTACATATTTTAGTTATTAAGAAAAAAACATTAAAATTAAAACCTAATTTTAAACTAAATTGATTATTGGAATTTATTTACAAAAACTATTAATGAATTAAAAATTAAATAAACATATTTTATTTTTTTGATTTCTGTTTTTTTATATTATTATGAAAAATTAATTTTTGAATTAAAAGAAACAATTATAATAATTAAAATAAATAAAAGAGGAAAAAAAAAGAGAGAAAGAAAATACAAACAAGGGGGTATTCAGACCCAATTTGGAGGTTTTATTGGAGTAATTTGGCCCATTGAACCAGGCCCTGCTTGACTTTCTGGAATTGTGTGTGGATCCTTTGACTAGCACGTATGGTAGTCTTCCTGTGGTGACCTTCAGATTGAAATTCATGGACATTTGGCAGGCATCAACGTGGACGTGTATGGTGGACTTTAGGTGAGGCGCTGCATGGAAACATGTGAATGGAAAAATTATGAAATATATAAGGGGACCTGGGAATCGAACCCAGGTCCCAATACCTGCATGCCAACACAACAGCCAACCCAACCAACGCGTTACTTTGTATAGTTAGCGGACAATGATTATTATATGTGAAAAACAAGCGTTATTGGCAGACACAAAAATCTCGCGCGAAGATTCAAACTATCCAGTCATGCTGAGACACGTCCACCTTCTTCTTCGTTTGCCTGAAAATACAGAATAGATAGCGGGGGTTTTAAACCCCAACTAAATGGCACCTGCAAATAATAGCGAATAGGGCATATGCAAACATAAAAAAGGCGTGAATAGTGGATTAGTTTCGTCTGGATGTCCTGAATCCAATGGTCCTGGTTTGAGTGGCCAATTTTTCCTTAGGTGTGAAACCCCAAATCAAAGCTTCAGAAACCCTAATATCCGTTCATGGCAATTTTTGACATAGGCAATATCAATTCAATTAAAGGACACCAATAGCTTCAGAGAGTTCATGTTAGTGTAAATCAAACATTAAAAGTCACAAATAATGCATGGAAGATGGAATACGATTATAAATTTTTTGATGAAAAGTCATACTGTATTCTACCAATTCCTTGAGTATGGAGGCGTGGTTTTGATTGGAATAGTTTCCTGGTAGTGTCAGCAAGCTTTTGGAATGCTTTTGAGGCCTTGAAACCAGCTCTATGTATGAAAACAGTTTCTCACTTTTTGTAAAAAAAATGCAAGTTTGTTCTTTAGGTTTCTACGCAGCTTATGTGTCTCTGGGATTAGGTTTCACTTATGCTTATGTATTTGAATAGAATTAGGTCAAAAAGTCAGCCCAAAATCCATCCATTGATGATCCAAATATTTGATTTTATTACATCCTTTTTCAAATCTTTTTGCCATGGAAGCTTGCCTATTTTGGAAGATTTTGCCTCTTGAGATTGGTACACGAGATATTTAAGTCATGATGGAAGGATTTGCTGCATCAAAAAGATTTAAGATCATTATTTAGTATTTTTCTCATATTTAATTTTAATTAAATGAATTAATAGGATTAAAAATTCAATTAATTAATTAAAAATAAGAAAATAACTCCTTTTTAGCTTAATGGGTCGTGCATGGCTTTTGGGTGATGATTCATGGAAGAAAATGAGGCCCATTAGCAATTTTGAGGCATTTGAAGTAAAGTTGACTTTTCAAAATTCCCAAAAATTTCCCAACTTCCACAAGGCATATCTTGCTCAATTTTTAAGCTTTGATCATGTTCTTGGACATTTTGGAAAGGTCTTGAAGTCCTCTAACCAATGTCTTTGGTCCCATGCCATTTTTATTTACCAATCTCAAGTTATGGTCTTTGACTTAAAGTGCCTTTTTGTTGACTTTTGAAAATGACCTATAATGTTGAGATTGATAACTTTTTGTGAGAGCATTTCTTGGACTTGAAGTGTGAAGATGAGTTGTAGGAAATGTCATTCTCTTAAAAATGAGCTTTGGATGGAATTTTTCTGATAAACCATGTGGAGGTTATGCCTTGGTCAATTTGCAGTTGACTTTTTCAACTGTCCAAAAATAGAAACTTTTGCATCTTGAGACTTTTTGAGCCATGCCTTGAGAATCATGATCAAGAATTGATCAAATGATGTTTGTGGCTTCAAAATAAGATGTTGACCAAAAATTTTGACTTTTGACTGTCAAATGACCATTTTGCCCCTGCAGTTGACTGTGAAGCAATTAGGGTTTTTGACTGTGCAATTTTATGCTGTGAGTCTTGAAACTTGACATAGGGATGCTTGACAATGTATAAGGGCATATGGGACTTGTTTGGACCCTTGGAAACTTCAATTTCTTTGCCAGAACCAAAACCCTAATTTTTGACTGTTAGGAGGCCATTGGACTGTGCAACCCTTGAGAGATTTTGAACCTTGATCTTGGCAAACCTTGAAGAATATGGGAGGGAAAATTTTGGGGTACAACAGTTGCCCCTGTTCAATCTTCTTAAACCTGAGGATGTAGATTGGCTGGCGTGCCTTTCGTAATCTGAAGGTGGAAGATGATTGAACACTAGAGTGCCCAGAAATTTGCACTCATATAGTAGAGTGTCAGCAATATGATGTGGGGAATGGGCTTATAGATGCCATTTGGAGACCGATGGAAAGGAAAATGGGCTTAAAGATGCCATGTTGAGAGGTGATGGATAGGTGGATGGGCTTATAGATGCCATCTGGGTGTCGATCGCGTAAGAGATTCCTTAGCGAGAACTTGCGTACCTGAGAAAGAAAAATAATTACCTTAACGACGAGTGTCTATAACGACGAGTGTCTATAATGACGGGTGTCTATAACGACGAGTGTCTATAACGACGGGTGTCTATAACGACGAGTGTCTATAACGACGAGTGTCTATAACGACGAGTGTCTATAACGACGAGTGTCTATAACGACGAGTGTCTATAACGACGAGTGTCTATAACGACGAGTGTCTATAACGACGAGTGTCTATAACGACGATTGTCTATAATGACGAGTGTCTATAACGACGAGTGTCTATAACGACGAGTGTCTATAACGACGAGTGTCTATAACGACGAGTGTCTATAACGACGAGTGTCTATAACGACAAGTTGTATCAGAGAGGTCTTTGAATCTTCAACTGGGTCCTCATCAGGAAAATCTTTAGGAATCGATTTAACTGGACCAGAGAAGGCCTTTGACTGGATCGGCATCAGAAAAATCTTTAGGAGTCGATTTAACTGAACCAGGCAAGGTCTTGGAATCTTCAACTGGGTCTTCATCAGGAAAATCTTTAGGAATCGATTTAACTGGACCAGAGAAGGCCTTTGACTGGATCGGCATCAGAAAAATCTTTAGGAGTCGATTTAACTGAACCAGGCAAGGTCTTGGAATCTTCAACTGGGTCTTCATCAGGAAAATCTTTAGGAATCGATTTAACTGGACCAGAGAAGGCCTTTGACTGGATCGGCATCAGAAAAATCTTTAGGAGTCGATTTAACTGAACCAGGCAAGGTCTTGGAATCTTCAACTGGGTCTTCATCAGGAAAATCTTTAGGAATCGATTTAACTGGACCAGAGAAGGCCTTTGACTGGATCGACATCAGAAAAATCTTTAGGAGTCGATTTAACTGAACCAGGCAAGGTCTTGGAATCTTCAACTGGGTCTTCATCAGGAAAATCTTTAGGAATCGATTTAACTGGACCAGAGAAGGCCTTTGACTGGATCGGCATCAGAAAAATCTTTAGGAGTCGATTTAACTGAACCAGGCAAGGTCTTGGAATCTTCAACTGGGTCTTCATCAGGAAAATCTTTAGGAATCGATTTAACTGGACCAGAGAAGGCCTTTGACTGGATCGGTATCAGAAAAATCTTTAGGAGTCGATTTAACTGAACCAGGCAAGGTCTTGGAATAGCTGAGAACTTAACTGGATCTTTCCTGAAATGTAAAAGTCAGTCATATGTAATGCATGCCATGGATCAAGCAATGATGTTCTCAACATAAATGAGATTGTAAGATATGATGCGTTTATGCATGTATCATGATGTATGTGATGTTTTTGAATGTATTTTCGTCTAGGAAAATATATCCTTGACGAATGCCGGGAGTTAAATCCTGGGCTGATGGTTGAAGAGAGTTCTTCGTTTCTGCTGGGGATGAAGATTGCAAGAATGAACCGGTAGGAGAAGATGACTCCGTTGGGGAATAAACTTGATGAAGAGATTACTCTGCGGGGAATAACTACTCTAGCGATCTTGCTGGGGAACAATACTCTGTGGGAGGAGAGGTGCTTCGCTGAGATGAATGAGAACTCCATTGGGAATACCATTGTTGAGTTTTGTTGAAGAATATGATGAACTCCGCTGGGGGATAGGAAGACTTCGTCGGGGACGATCTTTCCCTGGTTATTGGCTGAGGATAACCCAGTTATATCCTGGTGGGGAAATAACCTTTGAATAAAGCCGGGAGACGCGTTCGTGCTATGCAGGGGGGAAGCTTCCAGATTCTACTGGGGATAAGCTTCCTGCTGGGGAGATGGATTCCGCTTTCCTGGGGAGGCTTTTGGACTGGACTTTCCTGGGGAAATTTTTGATATGCACTGGGAAAGTGGCTCCACTGAATGTTCGTATACCACCGGGGAATAATCTTAAATCGAGATTGTCGGGGATGCTTGTTGGGAATATTGCGCTGAGGAATGTTGAGATCTGTTAGGGATACCTAACTTCCTTAAGGCCAACATTATAACATTGCTTGGGGAGAGTATGTTGACTTGCTGGCTCACTCTCTGGCGAGTTAAGATATCTTGGTTGCGTCCTTCAGCCGAACCTATCTTGGTACCTTGATGGACAGAGAAACTAGATTGCTTAGACAACTCATTACTGCCCCTGTTTCTGTGGGAGAAGATACCTGTGGAGATCTTGATAACTGCCGATTTGACCAGTCTTCTTCTGGTAAGCAAGTGACAAGATGCCGGGACATAGTCGTACGCTTTCGATCCCTAACTTTTGCCTGGACCTCCCTTTCGGGTTTTCAGTCCACCGGGATACCTATTTTTGCCCAAGCCGCCTTTTCAGGTTTTCGACTTGCCGGGTGTACAGATTTTTCATTTCATCCCTTATTTTTGCCCGAACCCTTTTGGTTCGCCGGGAAGCCTTTATTTTTGCCTAGGTGTGTCAACCTAGTGGGTCTTTGATTACGCGTAGTATTTTTTTCGACTATGTCCATGCTCTCAGGATGTAGGGAGGTGCCCCTGTTATTGTGTTGCCACGCTACCAGAAGATGTTTGGTCATGCAAGATTTGTTGCTGGGAATTCATGTCCAATGCCCCGAGTGGCTCAGGCGGAGGTTTGCCCCTGGCTGTTTGGCATCTTGAGAGATTCCTTGAATCTTGACTGGACTGCCCCAGATGATGGACAATGATCAGGCCCTGCCCCTTGATTGGAGGTGCTTTTGTTCATTAGGCATTCGTCGTGCGAATTTCTATGCTGTTCAAACAAAAAGTCATATGCAAACAAAGTTATGTTAAAAATGCAAAGCTTATGTCTGTCTTGAAGTTTTTGAAAAATGCATTTTTCAGTAAAACCAGCAAATTTTGTAAAATGTGATGTCAACTCAATATTTTATAGCAAGCCTTAAGGAGTCAGGATACCTTTCGTAACAATATGCTTTCGAACTAACCCATGCTTCAGCTAGGACTTTTAAGGGTTGTAGCGTGGCCAGGTTCACAGTTTAAGAAACAAAGGATAAAGGCTCAAATTATTTGTACCCACCCGCTCTTCGTGATGTTCTTCAAACCTAAACTCAGCTGATCGTGCATTAGACCTTATTTGAGTCTTTGCTCTGAAATTCCAGTGATGGTTCGGATGTTGAACGTTTATTTGAATAGGCAGTCATTTTTGTTTGGTTTAGGGTTTGTAAGACCTCTTTCTTTTTCTTTCATTATCCCTGTTTTTTGCCTGAACTGTTTCTTTTTGGAATTACAGTCAGCGGGATGCCCCAGTTTTGTAAGTCTCCTTCATAGGTTTTGACTTAATGGGTTTTTATTTTTGAGATATAATGACTGCCTATCCTTATGATTATACGGAATCATCACTGTCTTCTTTTTTTTTGTAAGGACCTCTTTGGTGCCATTTGTTATGCACTTGGATCAACTGAGAGAACTACCCTGCCCCAGGTTATGATAAAGGGTTTTAATTTTCGAAAAGAAAAACTCCTACTTCTTTGGCTCAGAGGGGTTGACGAGGGATTATCTTCCTTATAACTCCAGTGTTTAGGGATTGAAACAATGCCTGTACCTCATCAGCGGGGTCTGTTCAAAAGCATACTGTAGATTGCAGTATCGTTTTCGTCATCCTCCCTCAAGAGGCTTAGAATTATTAATCGAGCATTGAACATCACAAAAAATGAAAGCAATTTTAAATAGTGAATACGAAATAATTACTTCAAAACAGACATGTGTAGTGCATTAATGAAATAACAATGTTTAACATGAATAAATGTTTGAACAATCAAAAGAAAATCACAACTTGAAAAATTCTAATGAACAAAAGTCTTCTAGTCTCAGGGCTTGTTACTTCAACTGGTGCATCTTGTAGGGATGGCAGGAGCATTCGGCCTGGCTCATCTGGGTGAAATCCACAACTCTTTCATTAATCAGGTCTTGGATCTTATTCTTCAGAGCCCAGCAGTCGTCGGTGTCATGTCCTGGACTGTCAGAGTGGTATGCACACCTTTCCTCAGGATTGTACTTTAGGGAGGTTGTGTTGAGATTCTTAGGAGGGTCCCTTAACGTCACCAGATTCAACCTCAACAATTGTTGTAAAGCTTGAGACGGTGACACGTTGAGCTTGGTGAACTGCCTTTTAGGCTTGTCTGACTTGCTCTGATCAGCCCGTTGTTCTTGGCGAGGTCGTTGTTGGACCTGTGAAGTAGTAGCAGCTTGGAGAGGCCCGTTCATTAAACCAAACCTTTGACTTCTTGGAGGCTGATTAATGACTTGGTCCCTGACTTGGACTGGTTGTTTCATGTTGTATCTGTCTTGATGAAGTTGACTGATCATGGTCCTCAACTCTTCTTGCTCCCGAGCTAAACCTTGGATGAGAGCCCTTTGCCCCATCATCTGGGTTTTCATTGTATCTACCTCAGTTTGTAGACGTTTCAGCCGTTCGTCCTTGTCATCTTCAGGACTTTTCTTGGCCAGATTCCCCATGAGGAGTGTCCTTAACTCCTCTTGCCCCTTGGATAGGCTTAGAAAGATCTCCCCGAGCTGAGTCTCTTGAGCATGAGGATCCTGGTTATCTTGTTGGGAAGCCATTGCTGAAATAAACAGCGAAGAAGGTAAGTGACCTGTAAAAAGGGTACCTGTAATGCAACGATATGTATGATATGCATGCAATGTTTTCAAGGATCTCGCGGGGTAGACAAGAAAAATTGTTAGAATTTGAATCTGATAGCTTGATTGAAGGAACTTCATGTTGTTGAGAGTCCTTCTTCAAAGGTCAAGGCTCACCATATCTAGTGGGTCATAGCCCCTGACTCAAGTCATCAACCTGGCTAGAGGAGAATAAATCCCCTTTGCCCCTTGCTAGACATTTTGGTTCATCATGACCTGCATCACAGACCCTTGAGATCCTTGAAATGGATTAGTCCTTATGTAGGATGTATGCAATGGTATGATGGCATGATGTTATGCTATGCGTGGGGTAATGTAAGTAAACCCTGTTATGAGTCCAGATTAAGGACTGTAAACAAAACCTGCAAGAAGCTCATGTGTTAGATAACAAGCATGCAAGTAGTCAAGTTGGAAGGCACACAAGTCACACATAGAGCCTTTAGAGTTTAGGCCAGCATGGGGTCTAGGTATTACCCTCTTTCAGTTTGTTGGTTAAGACCTGTCCTATCAGAAGTAACCGGGTTCTAGAGGATCCCAATATCACTGACTACCCTCAATCGGTCATAACTCCAGCATCGCAATCTTTTCTTGCGGCCAGAACCATCACGAGAGTTTAGCCTCAATGGGCGTAACATACTGCTACTGTTCTATTGGCCAAGTTGGGTCATTTAAGGTTCTAAGGTCGGTTGGTGCTTAATGACTCCTCAGAAGACCCATATTCTCCTCGTTGCGACACAAGGGATATCGGTACAGACTAAGGTGCCACACCAATGTAGCCACTGCTTCACCCGTGTCGGTCTACGCCGAACATGTCCCTCACAGCTTATGCTACCTAACAGGGTATCCCCAGATCCGGGTTAGGATCTATGTAACTCCGATGCAGCCCACAATAATAAAGCAAACAAGCATAACAATTGAAAACACAAGTGATCTTAGTCCTAAGGTACACCTCACTTTAAATTTCCCCAGCAGAGTCGCCAGTTCTGTGATCGGTGGATCTGGAACTGACTGTTTAACGCTGGTTCGCGAAATGTCGCGGTAAGCAAGAGTCGCCACCGTCTTTTATGTTCTCCAACATGGAAAGGACAAAAGCACAGCAAAATTCCTTATGAGAGAGTTTCTCGGTTCGGGAGGTAGATTTATAGAAAGGGAAGGTGTTAGCACCCTTTCTATCCATGGTTATCCATGGGCTCTTAGATACTTGCTCATTGTGTTTTCAAAAGTGTTTGCTTTTCAAGTGTGAGTGGGTTTGAAAAAGTTTCGTTTAAAGTTTCAGATCGACTCTTGTATCAGTCCTCAAGAGTGTTTGAAAAATTGTTTTTGAAAGCTTTTTGAAAAGTGTCGGTGTGAAAAGAGTTTCTGATTTATTTTGAATTAGAGCAAGTATCTACGAGGCATCTACCTACCCTAAGGAATTAGGCTGTGTAAATGTCCCTAAGATAGTGCCATCCCACCATTGAGAGGTAGGTAGCACCACCGTTGGAGGTGTTCGGGTCAATTCGTTTGTTAGGGACAGTGTGGTCACCAGAGCAATAGTAGGACACCTTAGAAGCTACCCTCATGCCATGTTCATGGACATAAGGACTTACTAAAACGTCCTATACTCGACGACCACGTTTCGAGGGGCAAGGCAACAGTGAGGCGTACCCTAAGGGTGGTGTGTGAATTGTGTGTCATTTTCAGTTATGTTTTATCTTGATCATGCATTGGGTGAGCTACGCTTTGATTTTATTTAGGCCATTCATTCTTTCATGTGATTAGCAGTTTAAAGGTGCGGAAATTAAAATGCAGAAAATAAAGGTCCTACGCTATTACAAGGCGCGGGTCTATACATCGCCAAATTAACAAAGACCCGTTTTTTAATAAAGTACAGAAAGTAAATAAATTTCCTAATTACTATTACAAGGCTTTGGACAATTACATAATATTTGAAACAAAAAATAAAGACAAACGCGCGACAAGAAATTAGAATCGAATATGCGAGGGCGTTGGACCCTTTAAAGATTAAATTGAAATTAAAAGTTGATTAATGATTAAATTAAGAAAAGAAATTATTTTTATGTTTTTTGGTATTTATGAAATAAAGGAAATTAATTGAAATTAGAAATTAAATAAAACCCTAGTTCTAAATTATTATTAATTATTAAAGAAAAATATTTAAGTTTTAACCTAATTTACCCTAATTAATTAATGACATGTTTATTTACAAAAATAATTAATAGTTAATAATAATAAGAAAAATTTATTTATTGAGAGAAAGAATAAAAATGCTAAAAAAACCTAATTTCTACATATTTTAGTTATTAAGAAAAAAACATTAAAATTAAAACCTAATTTTAAACTAAATTAATTATTGGAATTTATTTACAAAAACTATTAATGAATTAAAAATTAAATAAACATATTTTATTTTTTTGATTTCTGATTTTTTATATTATTATGAAAAATTAATTTTTGAATTAAAAGAAACAATTATAATAATTAAAATAAATAAAAGAGGACGTGTATGGTGGCCTTCAGATTGAAATTCATGGACATTTGGCAGGCATCAGCGTGGACGTGTATGGTGGACTTTAGGTGAGGCGCTGCATGGAAACATGTGAATGGAAAAATTATGAAATATATAAGGGGACCTGGGAATCGAACCCAGGTCCCAATACCTGCATGCCAACACAACAGCCAACCCAACCAACGCGTTACTTTGTATAGTTAGTGGACAATGATTATTATATGTGAAAAACAAGCGTTATTGGCAGACACAAAAATCTCGCGCGAAGATTCAAACTATCCAGTCATGCTGAGACACGTCCACCTTCTTCTTCATTTGCCTGAAAATACAGAATAGATAGCGGGGGTTTTAAACCCCCACTAAATGGCACCTGCAAATAATAGCGAATAGGGCATATGCAAACATAAAAAAGGCGCGAATAGTGGATTAGTTTCGTCTGGATGTCCTGAATCCAATGGTCCTGGTTTGAGTGGCCAATTTTTCCTTAGGTGTGAAACCCCAAATCAAAGCTTCAGAAACCCTAATATCCGTTCATGGCAATTTTTGACATAGGCAATATCAATTCAATTAAAGGACACCAATAGCTTCAGAGAGTTCATGTTAGTGTAAATCAAACATTAAAAGTCACAAATAATGCATGGAAGATGGAATACGATTATAAAATTTTTGATGAAAAGTCAGACTGTATTCTACCAATTCCTTGAGTATGGAGGCGTGGTTTTGATTGGAATAGTTTCCTGGTAGTGTCAGCAAGCTTTTGGAATGCTTTTGAGGCCTTGAAACCAACTCTATGTATGAAAATAATTTCTCACTTTTTGTCAAAAAAATGCAAGTTTATTCTTTAGGTTTCTGCGCAGCTTATGTGTCTCTGGGATTAGGTTTCACTTATGCTTATGTATTTGAATAGAATTAGGTCAAAAAGTCAGCCCAAAATCCATCCATTGATGATCCAAATATTTGATTTTATTACATCCTTTTTCAAATATTTTTGCCATGGAAGCTTGCCTATTTTGGAAGATTTTGCCTCTTGAGATTGGTACACGAGATATTTAGGTCATGATGGAAGGATTTGCTGCATCAAAAAGATTTAAGATCATTATTTAGTATTTTTCTCATATTTAATTTTAATTAAATGAATTAATAGGATTAAAAATTCAATTAATTAATTAAAAATAAGAAAATAACTCCATTTTAGCTTAATGGGTCGTGCATGGATTTTGGGTGATGATTCATGGAAGAAAATGAGGCCCATTAGCAATTTTGAGGCATTTGAAGTAAAGTTGACTTTTCAAAATTCCCAAAAAATTCCCAACTTCCACAAGGCATATCTTGCTCAATTTTTAAGCTTTGATCATGTTCTTGGACATTTTGGAAAGGTCTTGAAGTCCTCTAATCAATGTATTTGGTCCCATGCCATTTTGATTTACCAATCTCAAGTTATGGTCTTTGACTTAAAGTGCCTTTTTGTTGACTTTTGAAAATGACCTATAATGTTGAGATTGATAACTTTTTGTGAGAGCATTTCTTGGACTTGAAGTGTGAAGATGAGTTGTAGGAAATGTCATTCTCTTAAAAATGAGCTTTGGATGGAATTTTTATGATAAACCATGTGGAAGTTATGCCTTGGTCAATTTGTAGTTGACTTTTTCAACTGTCCAAAAATAGAAACTTTTGCATCTTGAGACTTTTTGAGCCATGCCTTGAGAATCATGATCAAGAATTGATCAAATGATGTTTGTGGCTTCAAAATAAGATGTTGACAAAAATTTTTGACTTTTGACTGTCAAATGACCATTTTGCCCCTGTAGTTGACTGTGAAGCAATTAGGGTTTTTGACTGTGCAATTTTATGCTGTGAGTCTTGAAACTTGACATAGGGATGCTTGACAATGTATAAGGGCATATGGGACTTGTTTGGACCCTTGGAAACTTCAATTTCTTTTCCAGAACCAAAACCTTAATTTTTGACTGTTAGGAGGCCATTGGACTGTGCAACCCTTGAGAGATTTTGAACCTTGATCTTGGCAAACCTTGAAGAATATGGGAGGGCAAATTTTGGTGTACAACAGATGGTTTCTCCAGTTATATTCAAATCAAGATGGCTCCTGAAGACATGGAAAAGACCACTTTCGTTACCCAGTGGGGTACCTTTTGTTACAAGGTCATGCCTTTTGGGTTGAAGAATGCTGGGGCAACATATCTGCGTGCCATGGTTGCTTTATTTCATGACATGATCCATCATGAGATTGAAGTATACGTCGACGATATGATTGCGAGATCCCAAACTGAGGAGGAACACCTTGACCATCTACAGAAGCTGTTTGACAGGTTAAAGTTATACAAGCTGAGGTTGAACCCGGACAAGTGCACCTTCGGGGTAAGGTCTGGCAAACTGCTAGGCTTCGTCGTGAGCGACAAAGGTATTCAAGTGGACCCTACCAAGGTGAAAGCCATACAAGAGATGCCAGCTCCCAAGACAGAGAAAAAGGTCAGAGGCTTTATAGGACGTCTGAACTACATTGCCCGATTCATCTCGCACCTAACTGCTACTTGTGAGCCAATCTTCAAACTGCTGAAGAAAGATCAAGTGGTATGTTGGAACGATGAATGCCAGGTCGCTTTCGAAAGAATTAAAGAGTATCTCCAGGAGCCACCCATTCTGATGCCACCAGTGGAAGGGAGACCTCTAATCTTATACCTGACAGTACTTGACAACTCAATGGGGTGTGTGCTGGGGCAGCATGACGAGTCTGGCCAAAAAGAGCATGATATTTATTACCTTAGCAAAAAGTTTACCGACTGTGAGACCCGATACTCACTGCTCGAGAAAACTTGCTGCGCTTTGGCATGGGCTGCTCGCCGGCTGAGACAGTATATGTTGACTCACACTACTCTGTTGATTTCAAAGATGGATCCAATCAAGTATATCTTCGAAAAGCCCGCCTTGTCCGGAAGAATAGCAAGATGGCAGATGATCTTGACTGAGTATGACATCCAGTACATAACTCAAAAAGCAATCAAGGGAAGTGTATTGGCAGACCATTTGGCACATCAGGCAGTGGATGATTACCAGTCTATGAACTTTGAATTCCCGGACGAGGATATCATGTTCATAACTGATTGTGAAACACCTGGACCGGATGAAGGACCTGAGGAAGGATCCCGATGGTCTATGCATTTTGATGGAGCTTCGAACGCTTTGGGTAACGACATTGGCGTTGTGATCATATCTCCTAAAGGCTCTCATACTCTGTTTACCGCCCGACTATGTTTTAACTGCACCAACAATATGGCAGAGTATGAAGCCTGCATTATGGGTCTTCGAGCAGCAATTGACCTAAGGATTAAGTTTCTGAGTGTCTTTGAAGATTCCGCTCTCGTGATCAGTCAGATCAAAGGAGAGTGGGATACGAAACACCCAAATCTTATTCCTTACAAGGAGTATGTATTGACGTTGCTTCTATATTTCGAGGAGATAACCTTTGAACACTTCCCAAGAGAGGAGAATCAGTTGGCAGACGCGCTGGCTACGATGTCTTCTATGTTTAAAGTCAAATGGGACAACGAGGCCCCCCAGATCATTATTTGGAAATTGGATGAACCTGCACATTGCTGTGATCTTGAGACCGAAGAGGTAACAGAAAAGCCTTGGTATCATGAAGTGAAGAGGTACCTTGAAACTCAAGAATACCCCGAGGGTGCATCTGTTAATGACAAGAAGTTTCTGAGAAAGTTCGCGGCAAAGTTCTTCATCAGCAATGGCATTCTTTACAAACGAAACCATGATTCAACCTTACTGTGTTGCATGGATAAAATTGAAGCAGAAAGGATCATGGCAGAGCTGCATGAAGGTACTTTCGGAACTCATTCCAGTGGACATACCATGGCAAAGAAAATCCTTCGGGCAGGATATTACTGGTCCACAATGGAAGCCGACTGTTATCAGCATTCTCAGACATGTCACAAGTGCCGGGTCTACGCTGATAAGGTGCATATTCCTCCAGTTCCTCTGAATGTTTTGACAACACCTTGGCCTTTTGCAATGTGGGGCATTAATATGATTGGCGAGATCAGACCTACGGCATCCAACGAGCATCGTTTCATCCTGGTAGCGATTGATTACTTTACGAAGTGGGTTGAAGCAGCTTCCTTCGCTACCGTAACGAAGAACGTCGTGGCACGGTTCATTCGGCACAACCTGATCTGTTGATACGGTATACCAGAGAGGATCATTACGGACAATGGTACCAATCTTAACAACAAGATAATCACTGAGCTCTGCGAGCAATTCAAGATACAGAACCACAACTCTTCTCCCTACCGGCCGAAGATGAATGGGGCTGTAGAAGCAGCTAATAAGAACATTAAGAAGATTGTGCAGAAGATGACAGTGACATACAAAGACTGGCACGAGATGTTACCATTTGCTCTTCATGGGTATCGTGCTTCAGCACGGACGTCAACAGGGGTAACACCCTATTCCTTGGTTTACGGCATGGAGGCAGTCTTGCCCGTTGAAGTTCAGATACCCTCTCTTCGGATCATGAAGGATGCAGGTTTGAGCAAAGACGACTGGATCCAGACCCGACTTGATCAATTAAATATAATCGACAAAAAGAGACTTACTACTATTTGTCATGGTCAGACGTACCAAAAACGAATGATCAAGGCATTTAACAAGAAAGTCAGACGACAAGAGTATCAAGTTGGGAACCTGGTAATCAAGCACATAATTCTACCTCAAGGTGATCCCAGGGGCAAATGGACCCCTACTTACGAAGGGCCATTTATGGTTAAGAACATCTTCTCAGGAGGAGCGATGATTTTAACCACCATGGATAGTGACGACCTTCCTCACCCCGTCAATACAGACATAGTAAAAAGATACTACACATAATCAAAGACCCGCTAGGTTGACTAGCCTAGGCAAAAATAAGGGCTTCCCGACGAACCAAAAGGGTTCGGGCAAAAATAAGGGATGAAAAAAAAATATGTACACCCGACAAGTCGAAAACCTGAAAAGGCGGCTTGGGAAAAATGGGTATCCCGGTGGATTGAAAACCCGAAAGGGAGGTCCAGGCAAAAATTAGGGACTAAAGCGTAACACTATGTCTCATCGGATCACCTCGCATCCAGACTTCGGTATCAACTATCAGGCTCAGACGACACCAGTCAATCAGATTCATCTTCAACTAAGCAGCAAAGTGATGAGATGCTTGAAGATATAAAGGCAATAGCAGAGCTGGAACCTAGTGGGACTATTCACATAGCTGTTTTGTTTTGTTTTCACAAATTGTATAAATTCTATTTTGTTCAGCGGCGTTCTCTTACTAGGACGTTAGCCTCTTGTACAAAACGCCTGTTTACAGGCCAAACTTCAAAATTAATACAAATTCATTTTCAAACAAATTTCAAACTGTTTTTCCTTTATCTGTTTTGTTTTGCAAAGAACGTCCAATGTTCATTTTTGATATATGCCTTTGACGTTAACTGCTGATCATAAATACTTACATGCGAAACGAAAGATGAATTACTAGTAATATCAGAAACAGGGGCAATAAGAATTGTCTGAGCTGTCTAGTTTCTCTGTCCACCAAGGTACCAAGATATATTCAGCTGAAGACTATGGCTAAGGTACCTTCACTCCCCTCAGAATAAAAACAGTAATGGTAGCTCTCCTCGCTGAGACTTGCAACCATGAACAAATCAACAAGACTCTTCCCAAGCAGAGTGGATCTACCATTAGCCCGAAAAGGCCTGGTATCCCCAGAAGGTCTTAATATTCCTCAACGAAGTATAAGAATGTTCCCAGCGGAATACAAGATACCCCCATTGGAGCCATTTCCCCAACGCAGTCTAAAAAAGCTTCCCCGCCAGGATTAAGTCATCTTACCCAGTAGATTCTGGAAGCTCATCCCCTGCAGAGTACAAAATAAGTCTCCCCAGCCAAATTCAGAAGGTTATCCTCACAAGAACCTAACTGGGTTATTCTCAGCAAATGGAAAAGGAAAGATTATCCCCAGCAAAGTTCTTTCTTTCCCCCCAGCATGACTTCTATCCTCAACAGGTTCAATATCACCAGCAACGGTAATCTATCCCCTACAGAGCTTATCAGCGGAATCCCCAGCGGAGTTTATCATTAAAATCCCAGCAAAGTATCTCTTCCCCACAGAGTAATTCCCCACAGAGTAATTCCCCATAGAGTAATCTCTTCACCAGTTTATTCCCCAACAGTGTCATCCTCTCCTGCAGGTTTATTCTTGCAATCATCTTTGTTCATCATCCCCAGCGGAAACAAAGAATTCAACCCTACTCTCCAACAAGCTATCCTGGATTTGTTTTCCCCAGCTAAAACATTACATTTCCATACATCATGATAAATGCATAAAACGCATCATACCACACAATCTCATTTATGTTGAGAATATCATTGCTTGATCCATATCATGCATTGTATATGACTGACACCTTTCAGGAAGGATGCAGTTAAATTCTCAGCCATATCCAAGACCTTCTCTGGTCCAGTTAAATCGATTCCTAAAGATTTTTCTGATGCCGATCCAGTTGAAGATATTCCAAGACCTTGTCTGATCCAGTTAAATCGATTCCTAAAGATTTTTCTGATACCGATCCAGTCAAAGGCCTTCTCTGGTCCAGTTAAATCGATTCCTAAAGATTTTTCTGATGCCGATCCAGTTGAAGATATTCCAAGACCTTCTCTGGTCCAGTTAAATCGATTCCTAAAGATTTTTCTGATACCGATCCAGTCAAAGGCCTTCTCTGGTCCAGTTAAATCGATTCCTAAAGATTTTTCTGATGCCGATCCAGTTGAAGATATTCCAAGACCTTGTCTGATTCAGTTAAATCGATTCTTAAAGATTTTTCTGAGGTGAAGCCAGTCAATGGAGACAAAATCAGTTAAATCGATTCCTAAAGATTTTTCTGAGGTGAAGCCAGTCAATGGAGACAAAATCAGTTAAATCGATTCCTAAAGATTTTTCTGAGGCGAAGCCAGTCAATGGAGACAAGATCAGTTAAATCAATTCCTAAATATTTTTCTGAGGCGAAGCCAGTCAAGGGAGACAAAATCAGTTAAATCGATTCCTAAAGATTTTTCTGAGGCGCAACCCGTCAATAGAGACAACTCGCCAAAGGAGACACCCCGTCAAAAGAGACAGCCCGTCAACGAAGACAGAACCACCTACCCACAATTTCTGAATGGCATCTGTAAGCCCATTCCTGACATCACAATGCTGATACTACACCATGCGAGTGAAAATTTCTGGGCACTCTAGTATTCAATCATCTTCCACCTTTGGATCACGAAAGGCACGCAAGCCAATCTACATCCTCAGGTTTAAGAAGATTGAACAGGGGCAACTGTTATACCCCAAAATTTGCCCTCTCATGTTTCCCGAAGTCTTCCCCATGCATGGTTGATCACAAACTCTTGCCTAAGGAAAAGGAAAATTTTTGAGTGGTACTTTAAGTACATTTCGATTGGCATTCTGAAAGACCCTTCGATTGGTGTTCTGAAGGAGCCTTTCGATTGACATTCTGTCAAGCTCTTCGATTGGCATTATGGACAAGCATTTCGATTGGCATTATGTCAAGCATTTCGATTGGCATTATGTCAAGGCTTTCGATTGGTATTATATCAAGGCTTTCAATTGGCATTCTGAAAGACCCTTCGATTGGTATTCTGAAGGATCCTTTCGATTGGCATTATGGACAAGTACTTCGATTGGCATTATAACAGTGTCCTTCGATTGAAATTCCAAAAAGGTCCATTCGAAGAAGCATTCAAAGGGTCCATTCGAAGAAGCTTTCGAAAAGCATTCGAAGGAGGCCATCAGCCCATTCAAAAAGGAGCATTCGAAGGCCAGTTACATGTCATTCAAAATTCAAAAAGGGACAAGATCCCATGTGTTTAGCCAACGTTACGAACTCTCATTCATGGCTTTCAAACACATAATTAACATTACAAATTCTCATTCATGGCTGTCAAACACATAATCAAGGTCATTTAAACCTTTGTCTTCCTGTCCCCTCCACCCCCTCTATATAAAGAGATCACAAGTGTTGCAAAAGAGGACAGAAAATATACAGAAAATATACAGAAAAATAGAGAAAAGAAGAAGTGAGAACTTGGAGATACGCTGCCAAAAGTCATCAGCACTTCCAGGAAGCCATACCCAATCCTTGAACCAGCCAAAGCTGCCACCCAGCGAACACCTCCACCCTCAGAACTACAGATCAAAGCACCTCTGTTTGGCAAAGAAATCTAATCTCAAACTCATTTCAATCTCTGATTGCATATTCATGTTATTACTGCTGTTTGTGAATGATTTAATGTGCTATATATAAGCTACAGCGCAGAGACGAGATTGTGCCATTGCTTGGGCACAATCTGAGTTTCTCCTTCGAATCCCAGGATAAAATAAACCCAGACCCAGATTCAGCAGGTGCGAATAAGGAGGAGATTCGAATCAGGGGGGTAAAGTCCCCCGCTGGACCTTTAACATGTGTGTCGTTTTTGCAGGAAATATATTCTCAGGATCCTATTCAGAGTTTCGAAGCTCAGCAGCTTAGCTTCGAACTGGACCCAGGACTTTCAGATCGAAGGATGACATATCCAGATCGAACACCCTCAAAGCGCACCCCCTCACGCACCTTCAATCCAGCCTCTTCACTGGATCGAAAGACAGCCTGCACCTCTTTCGACCCAGGCCTCAAGAATTATATTTTTTCTTGATTTGCTGCCTGGCCCATTTGTACTTTGTTTACTTTGTTTTTGTTTATTTCTTTTAGTTTTTTTTTAATCAACATAAAAATCATAAAAATAAATAACTTAGAATTATGATTTAATTTAGTTAATTATTTTAACTTATTTTCTCCAATTTTAAAATCAGTAGACTTAGGATTTATTTGAATTCAATCCTTTTCATAAACAAAAAATGCAAAAAATATTAGGTATGTTTTAGAGTTAATTTTAATCAGTATTTTTTTAAATTAATTAAATTTGACTTAATCGAACATTTAGCATTTCCCAAAATAAAATAAAACAACAAAAAGATTTTATTCTTAGGATTTTTAGAGGTGCGCGTTTATTTTATTGTAATTGCCTACTGGGATGTAATAGCTTAACTAAGACTTTTACTTTACTGCTTTTATTTCCCCAATTTTTGGACATGTAAATAATCCCCCTCCCCGAAACCTTGTAATAGCGTAGGATTTACAATTTCCGCACTTTAAATTCCTGTACATATATTAACTGTTTAGATGTATGCTAACTAGGCTATGCATGACAAGATTAAACTCCTAACTTAAAATCAACAGTAGCTCACCATGACATGCAAAGATAATATAACTGAAAATTGACACACTTGCACATGCCACTCCTAGGGTACACCTCACTTGGTTGCCTCGAACGTGGTCATTGAGTATAGGATGTTTTAGAGGTCGTCCTTTTGTCCAAAGATCATAAGTTGCCTCGAAATGGTTGCCTCGATAAAAGTGATCTAAGACATTAGGATTACCACTAAAGGGTCCTAACGTTGCTTTAGTGACCACACGTCCCTAAAATCGAATTGACCCGAAAAACTCCAATGACGGTGCTACCTACTCCTCAATAGTGGGATAGCACTGTCTAAAGGATATTTGCGCAATTTAATTCCTTTTTGAGTAGGTAGAGGTTCTTAAGTACTTGCTCATTTTAAAAACAAAACAAAACTTTTTCGCACTTACACACTCTTCAAAAACAAAACTCTTTTCAAAACCCACAAACACAAAGAAAAGCAAACTTTTGAAAACATAGTGAGCAAGTACCTAAGAGCCCGTGGATAACCACGGATAGAAAGGGTGCTAACACCTTCCCTTTCTATAATCTACCTCCCGAACCCGAGAAAAATATCGAAAAGGAATTTTTCTGTGCTTTTGTCCTTTCCTTGTTGGATAAAATAAAAGACGGTGGCGACTCTTGCTTATCGCGACATTTTGCAAAAACAAACGCAAACGCGAACCAGCATTAAAAAACAGTCAGTTCTCATTCCCACCGATCACAGTTTCAAAAATAGTTCAAAGATGAGAATGTGGGTAAAAATGTTTTTGTTGTGAGCAAGCGAGTAACTAAGAGCGAATCTACCTACTCGAAAGGTCTTAAAAGTGATTTTCCTCCTCCTTTAGATGTGGCTATCTTACCATTGATTTGGTAATAAGTCCCATCGTTGGATGTGAAGGGACAGGCATTGGGACGTTTGTATAGTCATATAAGGCAACATATGGGACGTTTTAGCAATGTCGTTTTAGGGACTAGATCGTTTACCGAAGGCAACATCAAGGGTCATCGAGGGACTACGATCTTTTATCGAGGTTCTTTTGCTAAAACGCCCATGTTTAAGGGACATGACTATTTTCCAATAGGCAACAAGTGGAATTACCCTAAGGGTGTAAGTGTGCAAAGTGTGTTTGATTGCATGCATTTTTGTCTTGATTAAGGGTTGTCTACTTGTTGTTTTTATTTTCCCATACACACCTAATTACTAGCATTTGTACAAAAGTAATAAAAAGTGCAAAAAATAAATCCTACACTATTACAACCATATTGAAGTGCATAGAAATGTAAATACAAAAATAAGATAAAAAGAAGTAAAAGAAAAAAAAAAGCTCCTTCGACCCAGGAAGTAGCACTCTTCGACTTGCATTCTGTTGGCCTCCTTCGATTGGGGCCAGCACCAGTGAGGTCCTGTCCTTCGATTGGCCTGGAAGTCAGTGTATGGAGAAGCCTTCTGGTTCTGCCTTGTAGTCTTCTTCGACTGGAGGTTGAAAGCAGTGAGGGAATGCCTTTCGACTGAGCCTGGAAGTCAACATGGTTTTCCTCCTGGTTGTCTCTTTCGTTTGACCTGGAGAAAGAGGGTAGAAGCCAGAAGCTTTGTTTCCTATTTTCTGTTTCCTTTCTTCAGGCCTTGAATGGATGTGGAATTAAAACTTGAACTGCTACCTGGACATTTCTGGAATTCGAAGAGTAGTCACAGGGGGTTTGCTTTTTGTTCAAAGAGTTGTCACATAAGGTTGTCTTTGAGTTTGAACAAACTTCTATGTGTGGGGTGTTCTTCAGAATCGAAAGAGGTGAGTGTTTTGGATTCTGGGTTTTTTGATTTCTCAAGTGTTGATGAACTTGAGAGTTTTGTTGTGTTTGAGAAAATTTGGGGGATTCGTTCCTCTGGTCCAAAGATCCTCCCTTAGCTTTGCAAAAAATTCCTCTATTTATAGAGAAAAATAATGGACATGTTGTCCAAAGCCAACCTTGTAAAGAAATGATAAAATAATGTAACGTGAAAGTACATGTGGGGGGCCTCTTGGCAGTTGGGGTGCAGAAGATGTGACTTATGCTTCTGGCCTTGCTTGTGCTCAGACCAAAATCAGGTTGAAAGCTGATTTTGTGACTAAAGTACTCTCTATGAAAAGAAAGAGTATGTAGCCTTTAACCAAGAATAGTAGTATCTAAAAGACAAAATTTAAAAACCCTTGCACAAGCCTCTGATTATGTAAAGATTTGGAAGCAACATAGCCTGGCGAATGAGATTTGGTCTTGAGTCGAATGTAAGAGTGAGATCGAAGCACACCTGTTCGAAGGAAACCTTTGCCTCAGTCGAAGCTTGTGGTCAAAACAAGCTAATGCCCAGTCGAAGCTTGTGGTCGAAACAAGCTAATGCCCAGTCGAAGCTTGTATCAAAGAAAACATATTTCCAAATCGAAAGCTCATGCTCGAAGGAAGCATATAGATGGTTACTTTGTCCCATCGAAACTTGTTCAAACAAAGCAAGCATGCAGGCAGCAAACTTCTCCAGTCGAAGAAGGCTTGTAGTAGTAAACTTGGTGAATCGAAGTAGGCTTGCAGGCAGCACGCTTGGTGAATCAAAAGGGTTTCCTTGCAGGGGGCATGTGTGGCCAACATGTCATGGCTTTTGATTGCAAGCATGTAGACAGTACACTTGTCCAATCGAAAGGCTGAATCGAAGGAGGCCTATTTTTCACCAAATTTGTCAAAATGTTATTTTTATCTATTTTCTCCCTTTTTGATAGTTTCCTTTTAATTTTGGTACTGGAAGATCCCCAATGCACTTGTGCAAACTTAAACCCTGAGAATCCTTGTGATAAAGGCCTTGAAGAACGAGAGGGAAAATTTCGGGGTACAACACCAGTCCTTGTAGGTTACTATCTTTTTTTGTATGATCTTCTTAATGTTCTTATTTGCAGCTTCGACAACGCCATTCATCTTTGGCTGGTAAGGAGAAGAATTATGGTTCTGGATCTTGAATTGCACGCATAGTGCAGTGATCATAGTATTGTTGAGATTTGTACCATTTTCTGTGATTATTCTCTCCGGGATACCGTACCGACAGATGAGATTCTGTTTGATGAATCGGGCCATAACATTCTTGGTAACGGAAGCGAAAGAAGCTTCCTCAACCCATTTCATGAAGTAGTCAACGACCACCAGGATGAAGCGGTGCCCATTAGAAGTTGTAGGTTTGACTTCTCCAATCATATCGATGCCCTACATCATGAATGGCCAGGGAGCAGTCAGGATGTTTAAAGGAACTGGAGGCACATGCACTTTGTCAGCATAGATCTGACACTTGTGACAGGTTCGTGAATGCTGATAGCAATCTGTTTCCATGGTAGACCAGTAGTACCCTGCCCGTAGGATCTTTTTTCCATCGTATGCCCACTAGAATGGGTGCCAAAAGTGCCTTCATGTAGATCAGCCATGAACTTTTTTGCCTCAGCCTTGTCTATGTAACGAAGCAAAATAGTGTCCTGGTTGCGCTTGTAGAGAATGCCATTACTGAGGAAGAACTTAGCAGAGAATATCCTCAAGAACTTCTTATCATTGACTGAAGCTCCCTCCGGATACTCTTAGGCCTCAAGATACCTCTTAACTTCATGGAACCACGGCTGGTCCACTACTTCTTCAGTATCGATCTCGTGACAGTAAGCTGGTTCGTCCATCCGCTCAATGGTGATCTGGGGAGCCTCGTTACCCCACTTGAGTTTAAACATGGATGACATGGTGTCTAGCACGTCCGCTAGTTGATTTTCTTCTCGCGGGAAATGCTCGAAGGTAATCTCCTCAAAATGCGAGATTAATGTTAACACATGTTCTTTGTAGGGGATGAGGTTAGGGTGCTTCATGTCCCATTCTCCTTTGATCTGACTGATGACCAGGGCTAAATCTCCAAATACAGTTAAAGACTTGATTCCCAAATCTATGGCAACTTTGAGACCAAAAATACACACTTCGTATTCTGCCATGTTATTGGTATGGTTGAAACAAATTCTTGCAATGAAGGGATTATGACATCCTTCAGGGGATATAATTACAGCACCTATGCCATTTCCGAGTGCGTTGGAGGCTCCGTCAAAAACCAAGGTCCATCGGGATCCTTGTTCAGGTCTGTTATATGGTCTGAGTTCTTCACAATTGTTTACCATCATGATATCTTCATTTGGGAACTCGAATTTCATGGACTGATAGTCATCCACAGCTTGATGAGCAAGATGATCGGCTAGTACACTGCCCTTTATTACTTTTTGGGTAGTGTACTGAATGTCGTATTCTGTCAGGATCATCTGCCATCTTGCTATTCTCCCAGAGAGGGAAGGCTTCTCGAATATGTATTTTATTAGATCCATCTTGGATATCAACAAGGTAGTATGGTTCAGTATATACTGTCTTAGCTGGAGAGAAGCCCATGCTAGAGCACATCAAGTTTTCTCGAGCAGTGAATATCTTGTTTCACAGTCAGTAAACTTTTTGCTCAGGTAGTAATATCATTCTCTTTTCGGCCAGACTCATCATGCTACCCCAGCACACACCCCATTGAATTTTCCAAAACAGTTAGATACATGATCAGAGGTCTTCCCTCCACTGGTGGCATCAAAACAGAAGGATCTTGAAGGTACTCTTTGATCTTGTCGAAAGCAGTTTGGCAGTCGTCATTCCATTCCACCAGTTGATCTTTCTTCAGTAATTTGAAGATTGATTCACAAGTAGCGGTTAGATGAGAGATGAACCTAGCGATGTAGTTCAGCCGTCCTAAGAATCCTCTAACTTCCTTCTCGGTGCAAGGAGAAGGTATTTCTTGTATTGCTTTTACCTTTGCAGGGTCCACTTTGATACCTTTACTGCTGACGATGAAGCCTAGAAGTTTATCGGACCTCACCCCAAATGTACATTTATTCGGGTTCAACCTTAGCTTGTATTTCTTCAGTCTTTCAAACAGTTTCTGCAAATGGTCAAGATGTTCCTCTTCAGTTTGAGATCTGGCTATTATGTCATCCGCATAGACCTCTATTTCGTGTTGGATCATATCATGAAATTGAGCTACCATGGTACGCTGACAAGTTGCCCCAGCGTTCTTCAACCCGAATGGCATAACCTTGTAACAGAATGTGCCCCACTGTGTGACGAAGGTCATTTTCTCTATGTCCTCAGGTGCCATTTTAATCTGGCTGTAGCCTGAGAAACCATCCATGAAGGAAAATACTTTATGTTGTGCGGTGTTGTCAACCAGAATATCGATATGGGGCAGCGGGAAGTTATCCTTGGGGCTTGCCCTATTCAAGTCTCTATAGTCCATACACATACGTACCTTACCATCCTTTTTAGGCACTGGAACAACATTGGTGACCCATTATGGATAGGAGGTGATGGCTAAGAATCTGGTGTTGAATTGTTTCATGACTTCAGTTTTGATCTTCTCTGACATGTCTGGCCGTATGCGACAGACTTTCTGTTTTACCGGAGGGCGGTCTTCTTTTGTCGGTAGATGATGGGCCATGATATCAGCATCAAGTCCTGGCATATCTTCGTATGACCAGGCAAAGACTTCAACATAGTCATGTAGTAACTGAGTTAAACGCTTCTTGACACTGGGTTCCAGATTGGCACCCACCTTGACTTCTTTCTTGTCCTCTTTGGCACCTAAGTTAATTGTGTCCACTGGTTCTTCTTGGGGCTGTATAGTCCTTTCTTCCTGTTGTAGTAACCTGGATAGTTCCCCTGGCACTTCACAATCCTCTTCACCTTCGTCTTCAGCTTGGAAGATTAGATTTTCAAAGTCACAATAGGCCATAGCAGAATCGTTACCCATGGGATCCTGAGTGGATGTGGATATGCATTTTAACATGTGAGAGTGTGTAAGAGCATAGTTATCTTTGAAAGAAATAAAAATGTAGAAAAAGAAAGACAAAGAACACAAAGTTTGCATGCAAAAACGTCCATTATTCATTGATGACATATGAAAATGAAGTAACAACCCTTACAAATGGACCATTGTGCCTCGGGTAAGACACGAGGTTTTAAAAGTCTTAATTGTTTAATTATTACAAGTCCGATAAAAATTTAAAGACAATTACTGTTGGATAAAATAAATTGGGACAAAATCTTTAGCTTCCTAGTTGGTGAGTCCTTCGTTGATAGTTGGGAAAATCCATTCTTCCAGGTCACCGCCGTCATCATTATCCTCCACTGCGTTGACTCTATGGTTGCTGATCCGCAAAGGTGGTCCCCTGGCACGAGCACGACGAACAGCTTTCTGGGCTCCTGAAGTGAAACCTAAACCAAATTTGTCAGACTTGTAAGGGATATCCGGGAGTTGGCCCCAAATAGTACACCCACCTTCTTCGACTACTGCCTTGGCATCTTTTAGGGAAGACATATTTAGCGAAGGTCTTGTAATCTTTGGGACTTGGGAAACAATCTTGGTTGCTGCCACTATTTGTGGGACTTCCTCGAAATGCTGAAACAAAGTTTCAATGAACTCTCCATCCATTTCTATGTATCTGAAGGAGTTCAAGTGACTGACCATATATTTCTCCTCTCCATGGATAGTAATGATTGTTCCCTTGATTGGGTATTTCAACATCTGATGTAATGTAGAGGTGAAGGCACCAGCGTCATGAATCCAAGGTCGGCCCAATAAACAGGAATAGGAAGGGTGAATATCCATTACATAGAAAGTGGAATCAAAGGTTTTAGTTCCAACTTTTATGGGGATATCCACCTCCCCATGCACCATTCTTTTTGAACCGTCGAAGGCCCTTACCACTATATTGTTGGGTTTTAAGGTCAGACCTTCACAGTCGAGTCTATCCAGAGCCTTCTTAGGCAGCACATTCAAAGATGAACTAGTATCAACCAGGACATGGGCCAAAGTTGTGCCCCTGCATTCGACAGAGACATGAAACGCCTCGTTGTGTTTCCTCTCTCTAGGTGTAAGATCAGCATCAGAAAAGCCCAAACCATTATCAGTGGTCAAACTGGCCACACAATCTTAGAATTGGTCAGTAGAGGTTTCCTGTGGTACGTGGGCAGTTTTAAGAAATTTTACCAAGGCCTTCGCATGAGCCTCGGAACATAACAGTAAAGCTAGCATAGAAATCTTTGACGAGGTCTGCCCTAGCTGTTCGACCACATTGTAGTCGCTTCTCTTTCTAATTTTCAGAATTTCTTCCATCTCCTTTTTGGAGGCTTCTGGGATAGATATTGATTGCGCCTTCATCCGGACAGGCTCAACCAAAATACCTTTGCCCCGAGTCTCGGTCGACTCAGTGATAGGGGCGTCAGCAGGGGTATCCACGGGAACTCTAGTACTAGTATCAACAGGAACAGAAGCATGGATGATCACAGGACTGGTAACAAATTTCAGAGGAGCAATCTCGGGGGAGAATACCCTTCCACTTCGGGTTATTTTGCTGGTTCCTGCAATGTTGCCGATGTCGGGGTCAACCTTCTCAAAGATCGAGTCTTCATCAGCCAACCAATCTTGTTTGACGCCGTGATAGTAGACGTCGCCCCCATAATTCCAAGGGACAATTTTATCTGAGGAGTACGAGATTGGCCCTAGCATAGTAATTATCAGTGGAGTCACCTTTGGAACATATGTAATCCTAACGGGTCTTTTGGTGGAGACCCTGGAAGGATTGGTGGAAATGGTTACTATTGAAACATCCTTGTAAGAAATGGTTGGAACGGGAGTCTTTTCAAACAAAATCCCTTTGTCATCCATTAGGCACTGGACACCTACTTTCAATAAATGACAACCAGCTGGTAGGGATAAAAAGAGGTGACATCCTTCGTTACATCCCGGAAATAAACCGGCCTTCAACAGGTTCCTCTTGATAGTCAAGAGAGGAGTGACAAGTTCATCAACAACAGTAACAAACATATCATCTTCGACAACGTTAATATCACGACCATGCTTGGGCGTAGGAGCGGTGATAACATTTGGGATCTCAGGAGCATCAAATTCAATTTCTTTAGCTTCAAGAAGGTCTTGCACTTTGTTTTTCAAAGCCCATCAGTTGTTGGTATCATGGCCTGGACTTTCTGAATAGTAAGCACAGTGAGCATTAGGGTGGTAATGAGGAGAGGCGGTGTTGGGATTCTTCGGGGATTCCTTCAAAGTTACCAGATTAGATCTCAATAAATGTGGCAGGACTTAAGACAGCGTCATATTTATCCGGGTAAATTGTCTTACAGGTCTTTCCGTTCTAGGCTAGTTTTTCCTTTGTTAAGTAGGTGTAGGCTTAGGGATCATGACAACCCCTACTGTTGGATGGCATTCAGTCATGTCCTGATTCCTTTGAGGGTACATAACACCAACTTCTTTCTTCCCAATAAATGGTTTTCTCACGACACTAGAGGATGCATCCTTTTGGATCTTCCCACTCTTAATTCCAGCTTCCACCCTCTCCCCAGTCAAGATTAATTCAGTGAAGCCGGCTGAGGAGCTTCCAATTAGATGATTAAAGAAAAGACCGGATAGGGTACCCAAAAACATGTCTTCTAGCTCCCTGTCAAACAGGGGAGGCTGGATCTTCCTGCTAAGTCCCTCCATTTCTGAGCGTAGTCTTTGTAACCTTCGCTTGAACCCATAGCCATACTCTGGAGTTGAGTACGGGTGGGAGAAAGGTCTGTGTTGTATTGATACTGTTTATAAAAAGAAGCGGCAAGGTCTTCCCAATTATGGATATTTTCCCTCTCCAGTTGATAGAACCAATCTAGCCGAGTCCCGGATAGACTATCCTGAAAGAAGTGGACCCATAAATCTCTGTCAGCAGTGTGAGGCTGTATCTTCATCACATAAGATTGGAGGTGCATCTTGGGACATGAAACCTCATCGTACTTAGCAAACACTGGTTCCTTGAACTTTGGTGGAATAACAATCCCAGACACCAAACCCAACTCTTCAAAGTCCAGCTCGGGCACTTTCTGAATCTCCATTGCACTTAGACGTTCTTCCAGATGTTGGTACTTCTCATCAGCTGGAGGATATTGCTCTTCAGAGTAGTTATCCTCTTATTACTCTTCAAATTCTGGATGGTCAGTTACCCCCTTGTCTTTCCCTTCTTGATTATCCTTTTCACCTAATGATGTTGTGAAGTCTAGGGTCCATCTAGCTGGCACTGGGAACCTTCTTCCTAGATTTAAAACACTGGTTGACTTCTTTGCCTTCTTCTTCTTTTCTTTGATCACAAAGTTTTCAAATCCTCTTGTCCTTTGGCCAAAGTTAAGAACATTTGTTGAAACTGAGCATTTTGCGCCTGGAGATCTTTTACTGTCTACTCAAGATCCATCTTACTGAAATAAACTGTAGAAAGATAAGGAGACCTGTTGTAAGAAACCTGTTTGTGTTATGATGCATGAAGATGTATATGCAAATGATTTCAAGAAAATTAGAGATTTAAATTTGTGTTAGACAAAAAGGAAACACGCGTTATATTAATAAATCAAAGTTTGAGTACATCATGCCTCTTTTAGGCTTACAAATAAATACAAAAACTCTAAGATAAAAAAGTTGAACGCATCCTCTTTGGTGAAATGTAGGCGTTCAGACTCCGCTCCTCATGAAGCTGCTTGGTGAGTTCCAGAACCTTCTTCTCGCTGGCGTAGAATTGAGCCTCAAAAGTGTCTTGCTCCCCTTTAAGTTGTATCCAATCCCTTTGCAAGTCTTTGAGAGAGAGGGGCATGTTGGGATGAAGGATAGTGTAAGGGACATCTCCTTCCACAACAGGCTCCATGATGACTGGGAGAATAGAGAGATAAGGTATCATAAGACTTTGAGCACGAGTTCGTACCCATTTAAGATAAGGCTCAAGAGGGATGGAATTCTTGTGCCCCAGTGTCTTGCTATCAACTCTATGTACCATGCCCCAAGCTCGCATGAACCTTTTGCGGTAATCCGGAGCATCATTCTCGTAGTTGAAGATGATTCCTTGAATAAGTGTATCATGAGGACCATCCCTTCTTGCATATCCAAACTGTCATAGTGCCAAACAAGGATTATAAGTGATTTCTCCCCTAATGCCTAAGAGAGGTACATTATGGAATTCTCCGCATCGATCAATGATGATAACATTCTTCGAGAATCGGGGACACCAATGAATGCTTGAATGTGTGAGAGTCATCAGCCTTTGAGACCATCTCAAACCCTGTTCATTCTTCAAGACGGATCGGGGTAGGTGCGAAATAAACCACCTAGCCAAAAGAGGTGTGCAACATAAATGGGTTCATCTTGTTGTACCCCAAATTTTGACCTAAGATACCATTTCCCATCTGCATCATTACATTACAAGCGTTTTGATCTATTGATTTTAAAATTCATAACTTTTTCAAGTCGAGAGCTATTTACTTGTTGAACGCTAAATTTATTAATCGATCAATGCTAAAACAATGCTTATTAATTATTTATTATCTTAAATTTAAATAATTGGAATTTATTTTCAGTTATTATATAATTTAAAGATTTATAAATAATAAAGTAAATATTTGAAAAGAAGTTTATTAATTGATCAAACAATGTTATTTAATTATTTATTATTCTAGGTTTAAATAATTGAAATTTTATTTTTCAGTTATTATAATTTGGAAGAATTATAAATAATGAAATAATTAATTGAAGAGAAGTTAATTGATCAATGATGTTTGTTTAATTATTTATCATTCTAAATTTAAATAATTGGAATTTGATTTTCAGTTATTATATAATTTAAAGAATTATAAATGATAAAATAAATAATTGGAAAGAAGAAAATAATTAACTGGAAAATAATAGAATTTTATTCATTTTATTCTATTTGTTACAGTTGTTGTTTAAATACCGTATTTATTTACAACGTATTTACAACGATAATTTTTACAATGTTTAAAATGAAATAAAAGCTATCCTATTTTTTCCTAAGTTCTAAATCTTCATCTTCTGTCCAATACTTCTTCGATGATCATTTGATTTTTACCTGCAAAAGAATTAAAGAAAAGTCATAAATAAATAAATAATAAAAAGCGAAAAAAATTAATTTTAGTGTTCATCATTAAAAGCAAACGGCTGGAATCAGTTTTACCCTTTTTGCAAATCACGGGATTTCTCCCGGTTCACAAAAAGGGATGAATTTTTATTGATAAAAATGAATGCACAAATTTAAATATGCACAAATTCATTTTTTGGTCAAAATTGCATTTTAATTATAAACTGCATAATTAAAAAATCAATTGCATACTCAAAATCCACTGCACAAGTTAAAACCATATGCACAAAACTGCATATTTCATAAACAAACAGCACATGCATTTTCAACACAAGACAAAAGTCCAACATAAACATGCAAAGTTGTGGGAAGAGGCCAAAAAAATAGGCTCCTCTACTGTACAAATGCAAGAGACAAAGAGAGCATGCAGTTTAAACCAATATGCAAGCAATATATTTTCTATTCTCATCATTTTCCAGCATTTTACTTTTTCGGAACAAATAAAGTACACATCATTTTAATATCAAATGGTACTAGAGAGAGAGAAGAGAGGAAGAGTTGGTTTTTACAGGTTTTGGCCTTAGGCAGAAAGAGGCATAAAAACAGAACAGCAGTAATACAATAAGAAAATGGGAAGCATGAAAGAGGTTACCAAACAAAACTGATAAAACAGTTTGGTATACAGAGGTCAAAAAAAAAATATAGTAAAATACTCACAACCTGTAACGAAAACCTCAAGAGAAGGCAACCAACTGTTATAACATTACCAAACCTGTAGCATAAAAAAAAGCCAGCAACTGTTATAACACATAAAAAAAACCCCCTTCAAAAATTCAGAGAGTTCAACCTGCCTGAAGCCTTAGAAACAAAACTGTAAAACAAAAATACCAAAACCAATTCTCAAAGTCCCAAGCCAGATACCAAAACCTGCCTTCAAGCTTTTAAAAAACAAAAACTATCAAAACAAATACAAGAAGCCAGTTCTAAAGGTCTAAAAAGAAAAAACCAGTAGAACTTTCTATCTCCATAAACCAACATGGCCTAAAACCATTCCAAACCTGCATACACCAGTAAAACCAACAGACCCTTAACCATTTCAAAACCTTAAACCATGTCAAGAACCATGAACCAGTAAAAGCCTCACCAAAACACAACCTGTAATGGCCTAAAAAACCAGTAGAACCAGTAAACTCAAAAGGCCAAACCTGTTGAAACCATAACCAATTCCAAAGCCAAAAATCAGAATACCACAACAACTCAAACCTCAAAACAATGTTCAAGGCAACCATCAAGCCTCAGAGTGTTCATCATAGGCTAATATAGGAAGGCAACAGTAGCAAGGCAAGAAGAAGAAGAAAAGAAGCTAGTCAAAACAAAAAAATGTCCCAACAGTAGCATGTTCAAGGCAACGGAAGCAAAGCCTCAGTGTTGCTCCATCATAGGCCAATAACGAGGCAACAAAATCACAACAAAAGAAGAAGAGAGAAAAGTATTCAAGGCAACAGTGAAGCATACAGTAAGCTAGCAAGAAGAGGAAAAAGACAAACCAGGGTCAAAGAAGCTCGCAACGCACCACCTGTCCTCCCTGCCGTCTTGGCCGCCATAGCTTGTCTCAACCTTTCCTCCTCCTTCTCCAGGTAACGATTTCACTTTCTTTTTCTTTCAAACCCCTCAAATAAACATAATTTGAATAAGAATAAAAAAAGATGTAAAATCACAACATGCAAATCGTAACAAAACATTAACGAAATAAAATTGGAAATGGTTACCGTAAATCCGTCGCCCTAAGCCTTCTTGTTGGAGGGAAGAGGAGGCTGAGATGCCGGTGGCCATGGGCTGGGGAAAACGCAGAAGCGGGCTGAGGAAGACGAAGAGAGATCGAAGAAGACGAGCAAATGAACAAAGCGGCGCCTCTGACAAAGCCCTAATCCCTTTTTCTCCCAATGCTAAGACAAATTAACACTTATGTTTACCCTAAAACAATTTTGAGATAATGAATGGGCCTCACCCCATTCTCTGCCTAAGGCCCATACGAATTCTTATGCACCCCCCCGTTTCTAGTTATTTGGTTTGGGCCCCCTTGGAACCCTTTGGCCCATGTGTTTTGCTTATTTACCCCCCCCCCCCCCCCCCCCCCCCCCCTTTGATTCTGGACACATCTCTTTCCATTTATTTTCTTTAGCCTTTTTTTTTTAGAAGTTTTATTAATTAGTTAATTAGTAGTTTAATTAAATAGTAGGTGTAATTTAATTAAACAATTTTAATAATTGACCAATTTTATTAGTTTAACTTTTAGGATTTAATTTGGTAATTTTAGTATCCCTTTTTAATTAGACTTAAGTTAGTAGCTTTTAAGTTTTAATTTAGTTTAATTATTTAATAACTTTTAAAATAATACTTTATATTAAAAAAGAAAAACATATAGAAATAGAAACATATAAAATAAATAAAAAACTTAAAAAATATTTTACTCTCTTTAATTAATTCTCTTGCGTTATACCTATTAAACAAAAAACCTAAAAAATGCATGTTCACATCATTTAATCTGTTATTCAATCATTGTTATAATTTAATCATTATCTGCTTCAATTGTCTGTTTAATTATTTCATCTTTACTTGATTATTCCGTTTACGCCTAAATCCAAGGGAAAAACGATTAAATTTGTTGACTTCATGTCCTCAAGTCCGATCACGCGAATATTTTGCATTCCATTAAAACTTAAGACAATTTTCCCCCGAATATTCAATCTTTTCAAAACTTATACCTTTTAAGCCAAAACTTCAACATTAGGTCGTCGTACCTTCAAAAACCCGTCCGTACCCCTTTTCGGCCAAAACAATTTATTTTTTAAATCAAACGAACATTTTAATAAACAGATATTTCAAAAGGTTCATATAGAGTACTATAGATGCATTGGATGCTAATACCTTCCCACTGTATAACCAACCCCCGAACCATAGATCTCTTTTCAAAAACGCCTTGTATTTTTATTACTTTTAAAAGTATTATTTTACATTGCATATTTAGGGTTTTATTTCGCTCTTTTCCCTTTTCCCTTGGAAATAATAAAGCGCGGTGGCGACTCTTGCTTTTGCGAGACAAATTAATCAATAATTCGATCTCCGATTTACCCCGCTACATTTTTTATCGCTACAGAATTGGCGACTCTGCTGGGGAAAGATTGACCTCTTGCTGGTCCATCCCTAAGTGGGTTAAGCCTAATTTGTCTTATCTGTTTTATTATTATTTGTTTTGTTTGATTATGTGTTTAAATTGGGGTTGTTTGGGCTTTTTGCAAAGGACGAATCCTATACCCGGATTAAGTCACACTTAAGAATAGGACGGGCGGTACAGTCATGTTAACTTTGAGGGAGTAATCCCGAAGAAGGAGGCATGAGATCCCCCACTCAATGGAAGGCCCTCTTGAACTTAATATTTGTTTACCGAGTAATCGGGAAGACATTATTATTTTCGACCTAGGAGCCTGAGAAATTGAGGACCGTAGAACCCTAACCCATCTTGGCCTTTTTAGGTGTAGCGCAGAGACTATAACGGAGTAATTCGGAAGTAGTTGTTACGCGATGCTACGCTCGGATGAGTTTCTCTTGAGAATATTGCTAATTATTGAGTAATCAAGATGTTGGTAATATCCGAAGGAGGAATGTAGACTCTGGGAACTCTTAGAACCTTGTCTTGCAGGTGTGATTGAACCGTTAGTACATACCTTTGGGGTGGGCTTTTACCCTCGACTCCATGCTGAAACGTTGAACCTTTGAACCCCATGTTTGTGAACTTGTGTGTAACTGTTGCATAATCATTCATTCAAGCATCCATCAACATTTTTGTAAAAAACTTGTTTTTCAAGGAACTTAGGAATGATTTTTGCAGACATCTCAGGTACTATTATTATGGAATTTGGAAGGAGAAACACTCGAAGTTTTAGTTTTAAGGAGCCCGAGATTGAAGAACTGAAGAGTTTGATTCCTAAGATCAAGAACCCGACGGATTTTCAGAAAAAGTATGGGTCCATTATACCTCTCATGAAGCGCAAGATGAAGGAAGGCATCCTTAATACGTTAGTCCAATTTTACGATCCTTTGTACCGATGTTTCACCTTTCCGGATTACCAGTTGATGCCCACCTTAGAAGATTACTCCTACATACTTGGTTTGCCGATCACCGACTGTGTTCCTTTTTCTGGCTTAGAAGAGGAGCCCAAATCTCACGAGATAGCGACCATCACCCACTTGAAGAAATCAGAGATAGAGGCGAACATGACTACAAAAGGGGGAATCCTAGGTTTGTCTGCGCAGTTTTTGTTGAAGAAAGCTTGTCATTTCACTGAGATAAAAGATACTATTGCCTTTGAAGACGTCTTTGCTTTACTCGCTTATGGTCTATTCTTGTTCCCTAACGTTGATAAGTTTGTGGATGTCAACGCCATCAGAATTTTCTTGATTGGAAATCCGTTCCCTACGTTGCTAGGAGATACCTACTACTCCATCCATCTTCGAAACTCTTATCAAGGAGGGATGATTATTTGTTGTGCACCGTTGTTGTATCAGTGGTATGTTTCTCATTTACCTGGGTCTGAAGTTTTCTGGGATCTCGAGAAGGAGCCGCGATGGGCGCCAAAGATTATGGCTCTCACTCATATCGACATTGATTGGTATAATCGAGTTTACTATGACGTGAAGATCATCGATAGCTGTGGTGCTTTTCCTAACGTACCTCTTCTCGGTACGAAAGGTGGAATTAATTATAACCCTGTTCTCGCGCGCCGTCAGTTTGGATACCCGATGAGGGACAAGCCAAACAACATCCATGTGAGTGGTTTCTTTCTACAAGAAGGACAAGATCATCAGGCAGCTAAGAGGGAGATCGAAGGAGCTTGGCGCCACATCCATAGGAAAGGGAGAGATATGTTAGGACATAGGGGTGCCATTTCTTTGGAGCCTTACCTACAATGGGTCCGTGCTAGGGCTTGTGCTCTCAAGATGCCCTATAAACCTGAGAAACCTTTTTTCCCTACCGTTGCATCATCATCTGTTGATATCCCTATCGAGAATATGGGAGAATACCAAGGAAATTTGGCTAGGATGAAATCCGAGAGGGATGCTTGGAAAGAAAAGTATAATATGTCTGAATATGAGAATCAGGTCCTGACTCGACAACTAAAGGAAAAGGAGGATTTGCTCTTTATTCAAGACGGCTGGTTCATTGATCATGATGAGAAACTTCGTCAAAAGGATGCTTTACTGAAGAAGTATGCTAGTGAAAGGAAGAGAAATAAGGAAGGTTCGGTAAGCGTTGCTCTTGTTCCCCATCCACAAAAGGAAATCGTTGATCGGCTGGTAGCTGAGAAGAAAGAGATGGAAGACTTTTATGAAGAGAAGATCAGGAAGCTCCGGTTACAGTTGGCATTTGGTCCTTCATCTGATGATTCTAAGTGATCTTTAGTTCTTAGTTTTATTTTACTGATGTCATTTTGTAAAACTCTGTAAAAGGGCTTCATGTTCCGAAGTTGTAATTTACTGCTTTTATTTTGGGCTTCATGTTCCAAAGTTGTAATTTACTGCTTCTATTTTGGGCTTCATGTTCCAAAGTTGTAGTTTACTGCTTTTATTATTGGGTTGTTATCCCAAAGTTGTAATTTATTGTTTTGTTGTTCCAAAGTTGTAAGTTGTAATTTACCGCTTTTGATTAATGGACTGAGTTTTTGTTGTTCCAAATTCCTTTACCATTGATGTGTGCAAAATTATTGAAGTTCCTTGGAAAACTATTAAAATGAATCATCATTTGCATCACACATCATGCATCATCCAACATTCCACTCCACATGTTTTCTAGAGTCTTATCCTTGTTTCTTTTTCCACTCCAAAGGTTGTCAAGCTGTCTCATCGATACGATACTCGAGCCAATCGTCAGAGGAAGATGGAAGATCTGGAACAGGAAAACCATGAGCTTCGTGAGGAGGTCGCTACCCTTCGTGTCGATATGGAAAAGTTATTTGCGTTAGTGGAAAGTTTGGTGGCTGTTCAGAATCAGCCATCGACTACAGCTGCTGAGATTCAGACTTCAACTACTGTGGTTTCCGAGATTGTTACCATTCCAACATCTGTGACTCAAATCAACTCTCCGCTTCAACATCAGATGCCGGAAGGTTTTCCGTGGGGAATGCCTTACAACTTTGTGCCAGAGGGGTATCAGTCTGTCGTACAACCTTTGTTTCAACCTGCTTTGTCTCTTCCTCAACCAGAGACAACTGCCATGCCGCCGGTAATCCCGTCTGTGACACCTTTTCCGCAACCAGTAATGACAACTGTCGCTCATGTGGTTCACTCCGTGCCATACCTGAATGAACCTACTTATCCTGCCGAGCCTGCTGAAAGTTTGGGTCTTTTTGATAGAATGGAAGAATTCCAAGACCAATCCCAAGAAATGCAGAAGGAGCTTAGAGCATTAAAGGGGAAGGATTTGTTTGGGAAGAACACTCATGATCTTTGTTTAGTTCCGAGTGTCAAGATTCCAGCAAAATTCAAAGTGCCAGACTTTGAAAGATATAAGGGTGATTCGTGTCCTCGAAGTCATTTGACTATGTACGTGAGAAAGATGTCTACGTATTCCGATGATCATGACTTGTTGATTCACTATTTTCAAGACAGTTTGACGGGTGCTGCTCTAAAGTGGTATATGGGTTTAGACAGTATTCAGATCCGCAACTTCAACGATCTTAGCGAAGCTTTTGTCCATCAGTATAAGTACAATGTTGACATGGCACCGGACAGGGATCAACTCCAGGCGATGTCGCAGAGAGACAGAGAATCTTTTAAGGAATACGCCCAGAGGTGGCGTGAAATTGCTGCTCAAATCTATCCGCCTCTTGAGGAGAAAGAGATGACGAAGATATTCTTGAAGACTTTAGGTTCCTTTTACTATGAGAGAATGATCGCCAGCGCACCGAGTGACTTCACCGAAATGGTAAGCATGGGCATGCAGTTGGAGGAAGGGATTCGTGAAGGGCGTTTGGTTAAAGAAGGAAGTCCGTCTAGCAGTACTAAGAAGTTTGGAAGTGTTTTCCCGAAAAGAAAAGAACAGGATGTCAGCGCATTGTTCCCAGGGAGACCGAGGAGAGGTTACTCTCACGTTGCGGCAGTCACTCTGGCTGTCCGCCCAGCTTTGATGACCCCAGCTCATCAAACCCCACCAACTCAACAACGGCCATTTCAGCAGCAGCCTCGACAACAGGCTTATCCATTCAATAATCAGAACCGTTCTCCAAGAAAACCGCAATTCGATGCCATTCCTATGACTTATACTGAATTGTTTCCTGCTCTTATCAGAAAGAAACTCATAACGACGAAGCCTCCTCCTGTCGCACCGAATAGTACTTCTCCGTGGTATAAGGCGGATCAGTTTTGTGAATATCATCAAGGGTCGCCGGGGCACAACCTTGAGAATTGTTTTGCTCTAAAGGCGGACGTGCAGAGATTGATTAAGAATGGTATCTTGTCTTTCAAGGATTTTAATCCAAATGTTAGAGATAATCCTTTGCCTCGACATGGGGCAGCATCAGTGAATATGGTGGAAGGTTGTCCGGGAAAGTTTCGAGTTTTTCAAGTTGAACACATAAGAGAGTCGTTGATCAGGTTACATCAGAGTTTAAGAAGACTTGCCTTTGTTAGGCATCAACATGATTATGACGTTTGTGAATTTTGTTCAAGAGAGGTTGATTTCCCTATTGTGAAGGAGGATAATCAAAAGTTGTTAGACCAGAGAGTTATCACTATTACATATGACAGAGATCCGGAGGATGAAGTGAATGTTATACTACCACAATTCAATTTGCCTGAATCAGTAGAGATCGTTTACGACAGTCAGACTGCACCTGTTGCTCCTTTGACCATTTACCCACCTGGTCCTGTGCCTTACAACTCATACCAAGCTATACCGTATAAGTATAATGCCACAATGATTGAGAATGGGGTAGAAGTCCCTATACCAACGAGGTCGTCTTTTGTTAACATTGCTGATGTGAGTAGAGTTACGAGAAGTGGGCGTGTCTTTGCAGCAGTACCTTTGAGTAGACCAGAAGTTCAAGTCAGGAGACCCATACCTGCAGAAATTCCAGCGAGGAATGTTGAACCAAGGGTTGAGATAGGCCGATCCAATGAACCTATCCCTCGCCCTGAGGATGATGAGATTCTGAAGCTTATCAAGAGAAGTGAATATAAGATTGTGGACCAACTTTTGCAAACTCCTTCCAAGATTTCTTTGCTTGCTTTACTGAGAGATTCTGGTGCCCATAGAGAAGCTTTGATGAAGGTCTTGGACCAGGCGTTCGTGGATCATGATGTGACGGTTGACCAATTTGATGGAATTGTGGGAAATATTACTTCGTGTAACAATCTTGGTTTCAGTGATGAAGAGCTTCCAGAGGAGGGAAGAAATTATAATATGGCTTTGCATATCTCCATAAGTTGCGGAAATGATACTTTATCAAGTGTGTTGGTGGATACAGGTTCGTCGTTAAATGTAATGCCTAAAACTACATTATCTCGACTCTCATATCCAGGTGCTCCCATGAGACCTAGTGGAGTAATTGTTAAAGCGTTTGATGGTTCTAGGAAGACTGTCATTGGTGAAGTGGATCTTCCTATAGTGATTGGTCCTCATACTTTTCAGATCACTTTTCAAGTAATGGATATTCGTGCTGCCTACATTTGCCTATTGGGTCGGCCATGGATCCATGATGCAGGGGCAGTCACTTCCACGCTCCATCCGAGATTGAAGTTTGTAAGGCATGGAAAGCTGGTAATGATTGGTGGAGAGCAGGCTATGGTGGTAAGCCATTTGTCATCTTTCTCTTTTATTGATGCTGATGAGGATGTTGGAACCCAATTCCAAGCCCTATCTGTTGCTAATAATGAAGTGAAGAAGCAAGGGACATCCATTTCTTCTTTTGAGGATGCGCGACGAGTGGTTGAAAGTGGTTCGGCTGAAGGTTGGGGCCAGGTGTTGACTTTGCCCGAGAACAAGTCTGGAGAAGGTCTTGGTTTTCATCCCGTGTCTGCAAGAGTCAAGCAAGAAGTGGTTACTCGTCCAATTCAAGAGGTTTTCCGAAGTGCAGGTTTTATCCATCCGACTCCTCCTGAAGTTGATGCTATAATAGGAGACGATTCTGAAGAGGATTTACCCGATTTTGTGACGCATGGAGTGGTTTGCCAGAACTGGATTGCTGTCGATGTTCCTGTTGTGATGCACATTTCTGAGTAATGTTTTGTTTTATTCTTTGAAAAAAATTCGCTCTGCCCAAGGCGAAAAGTATTTTGTGTCGGGCTATGAAAAATAAATCCTTTTGCTCTGCCCAAGGCAAAAGAGAAATGTCTGGGCTCTTTGTTTCAAGTATTTCCCGTTATGAATAAAAATGATATTTTGTCCACTACTGTTTTATTTTTCACTTTTTCTGGGAAATAGTAATGAAAATTAATTGGTAGTAATAGGAAAATATAATAACTTTTGTTTTTATTTGCACAAATCGATTTCTAAAATAAAGCATAATCATATGTGCAGATTAATCCATGACTTAACCATCGAAAACAATGACCCTATGCCCTCTCCCAACTTTAAATTCCCTGTGTTCAGAGCCGAAGAAGAGGATAGTGAAGAGATTCCTGTTGAAATTTCCCGTTTGCTTGAGCATGATGAAAAGATTATTCAGCCATTTGAGGAACCTATAGAGTTGATCAATTTGGGTGATGAAGAGGATAAAAAGGAAGTTAAGGTCGGAGCATTGCTTATCCCAAAGGTCAAAGAGAAAATGTTGGAGCTTCTCAAAGAGTATGTTGATGTGTTTGCTTGGTCCTACCAAGATATGCCAGGTTTGGACAACGATATTGTGGAGCATCGTTTACCGTTGAGACCTGAATGTCCGCCGATTAAGCAGAAGTTGAGAAGAACTCGTCCCGATATGGCTGACAAGATCAAAGAAGAAGTTCAAAAGCAGATTAATGCAGGTTTCCTTGTTACATCGGTCTATCCTCAATGGTTAGCCAACATAGTGCCTGTTTCTAAGAAGGATGGCAAAGTTCGGATGTGTGTAGACTATAGAGATCTGAATAGAGCTAGCCCAAAGGATGACTTCCCATTACCACATATTGACGTATTGGTCGACAGTACCGCCAAGTTCAAAGTCTTTTCTTTCATGGATGGTTTCTCTGGTTACAATCAAATCAAGATGGCACCAGAAGATATGGAGAAGACAACTTTCATTACACCTTGGGGAACATTTTGTTATCGGGTTATGCCGTTTGGTTTGAGGAATGCTGGTGCAACATACCAAAGGGCCATGACTGCGTTGTTCCATGACATGATGCATAAGGAGATAGAAGTGTATGTAGATGACATGATTGCCAAATCAAAAACTGAAGAAGATCATTTGGAACATTTGTTGAAGTTATTCCAGCGTTTGAGAAAGTATAAACTCCGTCTGAATCCCAACAAGTGCACTTTTGGTGTTCGTTCTGGAAGACTTCTGGGTTTCGTTGTCAGTCAGAAAGGTATTGAGGTAGATCCTGATAAAGTCAAAGCCATTCGAGAAATGCCCGCACCCAAGACGGAAAAACAAGTAAGAGGATTCCTTGGGAGACTAAACTATATTTCTAGATTTATATCTCATATGACTGCTACCTGTGGGCTGATTTTCAAGCTTCTCCGAAAGGACCAAGGATGTGTGTGGACAGAAGATTGTCAGAGAGCTTTTGATAGCATCAAAGAATATTTGCTTGAACCTCCCATTTTGATTCCTCCGGTGGAAGGAAGACCTTTGATTATGTACCTGACTATATTGGAAGATTCCATGGGATGTGTGCTTGGTCAACAAGATGAGACTGGAAGAAAGGAACATGCCATATATTATCTGAGTAAGAAATTCACAGACTGTGAGTCTTGATACTCATTGCTTGAGAAAACCTGTTGTGCTTTAGCTTGGGCTGCTCGCCGTCTGTGCCAGTATATGATTAACCACACCACTTGGTTGATCTCCAAAATGGATCCGATCAAGTATATCTTTGAGAAGCCCGCCTTATCTGGAAGAATAGCCCGTTGGCAGATGTTGTTATCCGAATATGACATTGAGTATCACACTCAGAAGGCAATCAAAGGGAGTATTTTAGCCGATCATTTGGCTCACCAACCAATTGACGATTATCAATCCATCAAGTTTGATTTCCCAAATGAAGATGTCGTGTACTTGAAAGCTAAAGATTGTGAAGAGCCGTTACCCGAAGAAGGACCTGATCCCGAATCCCATTGGGGTTTAATATTTGACGGAGCTGTGAACTCTTATGGAAATGGAATTGGGGCAATCATCGTCACTCCCCGAGGTACTCATATCCCGTTCACGGCGAGATTGAAGTTTGACTGCACGAACAACATGGCTGAGTATGAGGAATGTATTATGGGTCTCGAAGAAGCAGTGGATTTAAGGATTAAGATTCTTGATATTTACGGAGATTCGGCATTGGTAATTAATCAAATCAAAGGAGAATGGGAAACTCGTCATCCTGGTTTGATCCCTTACAGAGACTATGCTAGAAGATTGTTAACTTTCTTCAACAAAGTGGAATTACATCATATCCCTAGAGATGAGAACCAAATGGCTGATGCTTTAGCTACTTTGTCTTCAATGTTTCAAGTGAATGGTTGGAACGATGTGCCTACAATCCAGGTTATGCGCCTCGATAGACCTGCTCATGTGTTCTCAGTAGAAGAGGTCACCGACGACAAACCGTGGTTCTATGATATTAAACGTGTTCTTCAAACTCAGGAGTACCCGCCTGGGGCATCCAATAAAGATAGGAAGATGTTGAGAAGATTAGCAAGCAGTTTCTTCCTCAATGAAGAAGTATTGTATAAGAGGAATTACGACATGGTCTTGCTCAGATGTGTAGACAGACATGAAGCAGACATGCTGATGCAAGAAGTACATGAAGGATCCTTTGGCACTCATGCCAACGGACATGCAATGGCTAGAAAGATGTTGAGAGCTGGTTACTATTGGATGACAATGGAATCTGATTGCTGCAAATATGTGAAGAAATGTCATAAATGCCAGATTTATGCGGACAAGATGCATGTGCCACCGACTCTCCTCAATGTCATCTCTTCACCTTGGCCTTTCTCTATGTGGGGCATTGATATGATTGGAATGATTGAACCCAAAGCTTCAAATGGTCATCGTTTCATCTTGGTAGCGATCGATTATTTTACTAAATGGGTGGAAGCAGCATCTTATGCTAATGTAACCAGACAGGTGGTAGTCAGATTTATCAAGAATCAGATCATTTGTCGATACGGTATCCCGAGCAAGATCATCACTGATAATGGTTCGAATTTGAATAACAAGATGATGAGAGAGCTTTGTGAAGAGTTCAAGATCGAACATCATAATTCTTCTCCTTACAGACCGAAGATGAATGGGGTTGTTGAAGCTGCTAACAAGAACATTAAAAAGATTGTCCAGAAGATGGTGGTAACTTATAAAGATTGGCATGAAATGCTTCCGTTTTCTTTACATGGATACCGTACTTCAGTTCGAACTTCAACAGGCGCAACCCCATTTTCCCTAGTTTATGGTATGGAAGCAGTACTCCCCGTGGAGGTTGAGATTCCGTCTCTGAGAGTGTTAATGGAAGCTAAACTTTCTGAGGCTGAATGGTTTCAAAGTAGATATGATCAGTTGAATCTAATTGAAGAAAAGAGGTTGACAGCTTTGTGTCACGGTCAATTGTATCAGCAGAGAATGAAGAAGGCTTTTGATAAGAAGGTTCGACCACGCGAGTTCAGAGAAGGTGACCTTGTGCTCAAGAAGATATTATCTTTCCAACCTGATTCTAGGGGCAAGTGGGCTCCGAATTATGAAGGACCGTATGTCGTTAAGAAAGTTTTCTCTGGAGGTGCTTTGATTCTCACCAATATGGACGGTGAAGAGCTCCCGCGTCCCATGAACGCCGATGCAGTCAAGAAGTATTTCGCTTAGGTTTGAGTTGACAGTTCGCTAAGTTGAAAACCCGAAGGGGCGGCTTAGGCAAGCTTTTGGTCAGACCGGTCTTGGCATTTGAGCACATTTCGGAATTCGAAGTTGTTAGGGAGAATAGTGATCATTGTTTTTATGTAACCCTTTCTTTCATGTACTATTTCCCAAACTTTTGTAAACCGTTGGAGTCGCATTGTTAGCGAACTACCATCTTATTAATGAAATTTGAGCATTTACCTTTTGTGGGCAAAATTTTAATTTTTACGGCAATATTTGAAACAAAGTTATTTAAAGTATTTTTATTTTAAAAATGCGTCATAAATAATGAAAGGAATATTAACCGTTGTTCCGAGGATGGTCAAGCCATGAAATGCAGAACAATACAGTAGTTTATCCTTGCATGATGAACATGTTCCGTTTCAAAATCTTCATCAGGTGTTGGTTGTGTAAACTTGTGTTTCTGGTGGTACTAAGTTTGGTGACTCCCCAGTTTTTCCAGTTAAGCGTTGTTTTGGTTCCCTTTATTTGGGCAATTTCTGAAGTGTGGTACGCTTTGTCTCATGCCAGTGGACTATTGGTATTAGAAGATTGGATTTGATACTTTTCTCCTCAGAAGATTTGAGCCTTGTAGTGTGGTACGCTCCGACGTTGCTCTGTGGTTCCAATTCCAGTTATTTTCCGTCTTTTTCAAGAGTGGCCAAGTATCTATTATGCTGTGACATCTTATTGTCTTCAAGATATTCCATCTATTCGTTTTGTCAGCATAACATTCATTTATTCATTTACACTTATATCACGCACGCATATTCACATTTTCCGTTGATTTTGGGTTGTACTTTGTTTATTTAAACAATGTACATGTTCTTTCCAAGTAGAAGGTTAGCTTAGGCAGAAAATGTGCTTCCTTTCTAAATTCCCCAACTGAGCTAATCCTCGTGGATGATTTTTGATTTAGCTTACCTTGTCCATTTCTGGATGGGACGAATCCCCAATCAAGTTACCTCCTCATTGGGTGGAGTCTTGTTTGACTGTTTTCTCTCTAGTTTATTCCTGGATGAAGTTGTTGTCTCTTGCATAGGCTATCTCACGATTTTCTCCAGTGAAGTCGCAACCTAGACGAATGGTGCATTTATGTTGCACATTTAAATATGTGATCTCCTCGGGAAGGATTGATTCATGGTTCTCTTTGATGAAGATTTTATTCTCTGCCAGTGTCATCGCAATTTCCTTCTGATTTACTTTTGGAAAACGACAAGCGGCAGCTCTTCACGAGCAACTTGTGCGTTATTATTATTATTTTCGGAAAACGACAAGCGGCAGCTCTTCACGAGCAACTTGTGCGTTATTATTTTTGGAAAACGACAAGTGGCAGTCTCTTTATGAGCAACTTGTACGTTATAGACATTGTTGGAAAACGACAAGCGGCAGCTCTTCACGAGAAACTTGTGTGTTATTATTATTTTGGAAAACGACAAGCGGCAACTCTTCACGAGCAACTTGTGCGTTATTATTTTGGAAAACGACAAGCGGCAGCTCTTCACGAGCAACTTGTGCGTTATTATTATTTTTGGAAAACGACAAGCGGCGGTCTCTTCATGAGCAACTTGTACGTTATAGACGTCGGAAAACGGCAAGCGACAGCTCTTCACGAGCAACTTGTACGTTATTATCTTTGGAAAACGACAAGCGGCAGCTCTTCACGAGCAACTTGTGCGTTATTATTTTGGAAAACGGAAAGCGGCAGTCTCTTTATTTGAGCAACTTGTACGTTATTATTTTTCTGGAATACATCAAGTGGCAGCTTCTTTATTTGAGCAGCTTGTATGTCATAATATTTTTGGGAAGACAGCAAGTGACAGCTTCTTTATTTGAGCAGCTTGTATGTTATTGGTACTTATTTCTGGAATACAGCAAGCGACATCTTCTTTATTTGAGCAGTTTGTATGTTATTGGTATTTGCAAGTGGCGGCTTCTTTATTTGAGCATCTTGTATGTTATTGACATCTCTGGACGACAGCAAGTGGCAGCCTCTTTATTTGAGAAGCTTGTATGTCATAATATTTTTGGGAAGACAGCAAATGGCAGCTTCTTTATTTGAAGCAACTTGCGTATCTACAATCTTATTATATTTCAGCATTAATCGGTATATCTCGGAAATCTCGCAGAGAAGTTTGTCATGAATCATTACCTTCCGAAGTCGGTAATCCATTATCAGCAAAATTGATACTTTTTGTCTATCTTTGACCTTGAGTTGTGAGCTCACTGAGATTTTTGGGTCAATAATCTGTTTTATGGCCTATGCAAGATGCCTTCTTTGTTAGGGTCAGAGGTTGTATTCCCTAAATTTTATTCGCCGTTAAGAGTCTGTCATTTGAAGTCGATAGCTCGTTTCCCCAGTAGTGTATAATCCATGCCTCTGTGTTTTGTTAGTGTTTGATTTCTCCAGCATTGTCTTGTTTCATACAATATCTTTCTCTGTGAATTCAATCACTACGTTCATATCAAACGTAATGGCGATATCTTAGGGCAAAAATTTGCACTTTTTGTATTTAAGTACCTTCAATCTCGTCGAAACGAAGATTTTAATCTTCATATCTCTGGATAGAAGAAACTTAAATAGGGGCAGCTGTTGTATCCCAAATTTTGACCTAAGATACCATCTCCCATCTGCATCATTACATTACAAGCGTTTTGATCTATTGATTTTAAAATTCATAACTTTTTCAAGTCGAGAGCTATTTATTTGTTGAACGCTAAATTTATTAATCGATCAATGCTAAAACAATGCTTATTAATTATTTATTATCTTAAATTTAAATAATTGGAATTTATTTTCAGTTATTATATAATTTAAAGATTTATAAATAATAAAGTAAATATTTGAAAAGAAGTTTATTAATTGATCAAACAATGTTATTTAATTATTTATTATTCTAGGTTTAAATAATTGTAATTTTATTTTTCAGTTATTATAATTTGGAAGAATTATAAATAATGAAATAATTAATTGAAGAGAAGTTAATTGATCAATGATGTTTGTTTAATTATTTATCATTCTAAATTTAAATAATTGGAATTTGATTTTCAGTTATTATATAATTTAAAGAATTATAAATGATAAAATAAATAATTGGAAAGAAGAAAATAATTAACTGGAAAATAATAGAATTTTATTCATTTTATTCTATTTGTTACAATTGTTGTTTAAATACCGTATTTATTTACAACGTATTTACAACGATAATTTTTACAATGTTTAAAATGAAATAAAAGCTATCCTATTTTTTCCTAAGTTCTAAATCTTCATCTTCTGTCCAATACTTCTTCGATGATCATTTGATTTTTACCTGCAAAAGAATTAAAGAAAAGTCAAAAATAAATAAATAATAAAAAGCGAAAAAAATTAATTTTAGTGTTCATCATTAAAAGCAAACGGCTGGAATCAGTTTTACCCTTTTTGCAAATCACGGGATTTCTCCCGGTTCACAAAAAGGGATGAATTTTTATTGATAAAAATGAATGCACAAATTTAAATATGCACAAATTCATTTTTTGGTCAAAATTGCATTTTAATTATAAACTGCATAATTAAAAAATCAATTGCATACTCAAAATCCACTGCACAAGTTAAAACCATATGCACAAAACTGCATATTTCATAAACAAACAGCACATGCATTTTCAACACAAGACAAAAGTCCAACGTAAACATGCAAAGATGTGGGAAGAGGCCAAAAAAATAGGCTCCTCTACTGTACAAATGCAAGAGACAAAGAGAGCATGCAGTTTAAACCAATATGCAAGCAATATATTTTCTATTCTCATCATTTTCCAGCATTTTACTTTTTCAGAACAAATAAAGTACACATCATTTTAATATCAAATGGTACTAGAGAGAGAGAAGAGAGGAAGAGTTGGTTTTTACAGGTTTTGGCCTTAGGCAGAAAGAGGCATAAAAACAGAACAGCAGTAATACAATAAGAAAATGGGAAGCATGAAAGAGGTTACCAAACAAAACTGATAAAACAGTTTGGTATGCAGAGGTCAAAAAAAAAATAGTAAAATACTCACAACCTGTAACGAAAACCTCAAGAGAAGGCAACCAACTGTTATAACATTACCAAACCTGTAGCATAAAAAAAAGCCAGCAACTGTTATAACACATAAAAAAACCCCCTTCAAAAATTCAGAGAGTTCAACCTGCCTGAAGCCTTAGAAACAAAACTGTAAAACAAAAATACCAAAACCAATTCTTAAAGTCCCAAGCCAGATACCAAAACCTGCCTTCAAGCTTTCAAAAAACAAAAACTATCAAAACAAATACAAGAAGCCAGTTCTAAAGGTCTAAAAAGCAAAAACCAGTAGAACTTGCTATCTCCAAAAACCAACATGGCCTAAAACCATTCCAAACCTGCATACACCAGTAAAACCAACAGACCCTTAACCATTTCAAAACCTTAAACCATGTCAAGAACCATGAACCAGTAAAAGCCTCACCAAAACACAACCTGTAATGGCCTAAAAAACCAGTAAAACCAGTAAACTCAAAAGGCTAAACCTGTTGAAACCATAACCAATTCCAAAGCCAAAAATCAGAATACCACAACAACTCAAACCTCAAAACAATGTTCAAGGCAACCATCAAGCCTCAGAGTGTTCATCATTGGCTAATATAGGAAGGCAACAGTAGCAAGGCAAGAAGAAGAAGAAAAGAAGCTAGTCAAAACAAAAAAATGTCCCAACAATAGCATGTTCAAGGCAACGGAAGCAAAGCCTCAGTGTTGCTCCATCATAGGCCAATAACGAGGCAACAAAATCATAGCAAAAGAAGAAGAGAGAAAAGTATTCAAGGCAACAGTGAAGCATACAGCAAGCTAGCAAGAAGAGGAAAAAGACAAACCAGGGTCAAAGAAGCTCGCAACACACCACCTGTCCTCCCTGCCGTCTTGGCCGCCATAGCTTGTCTCAACCTTTCCTCCTCCTTCTCCAGGTAACGATTTCACTTTCTTTTTCTTTAAAACCCCTCAAATAAACATAATTTGAATAAGAATCAAAAAAGATGTAAAATCACAACATGCAAATCGTAACAAAATATTAACGAAATAAAATTTGAAATGGTTACCGTAAATCCGTCGTCCTTAGCCTTCTTGTTGGAGGGAAGAGGAGGTTGAGATGCCGATGGCCATGGGCTGGGGAAAACGCAGAAGCGGGCTGAGGAAGACGAAGAGAGATCGAAGAAGACGAGCAAATGAACAAAGCGGCGCCTCTGACAAAGCCCTAATCCCTTTCTCTCCCAATGACAAATTAAAACTTATGTTTACCCTAAAACAATTTTGAGATAATGAATGGGCCTCACCCCATTCTCTGCCTAAGGCCCATACGAATTCTTATGCACCCCCCCGTTTCTGGTTATTTGGTTTGGGCCCCCTTGGAACCCTTTGGCCCATGTGTTTTGCTTATTTACCCCCCCCCCCCCCTTTGATTCTGGACACATCTCTTTCCATTTATTTTCTTTAGCCTTTTTTTTAGAAGTTTTATTAATTAGTTAATTAGTAGTTTAATTAAATAGTAGGTGTAATTTAATTAAACAATTTTAATAATTGACCAATTTTATTAGTTTAACTTTTAGGATTTAATTTGGTAATTTTAGTATCCCTTTTTAATTAGACTTAAGTTAGTAGCTTTTAAGTTTTAATTTAGTTTAATTATTTAATAACTTTTAAAATAATACTTTATATTAAAAAAGAAAAACATATAGAAATAGAAACATATAAAATTAAAAAAAAAACTTAAAAAATATTTTACTCTCTTTAATTAATTCTCTTGCGTTATACCTATTAAACAAAAAACCTAAAAAATGCATTTTCACATCATTTAATCTGTTATTCAATCATTGTTATAATTTAATCATTATTTGCTTCAATTGTCTGTTTAATTATTTCATCTTTACTTGATTATTCCGTTTACGCCTAAATCCAAGGGAAAAACGATTAAATTTGTTGACTTCATGTCCTCAAGTCCGATCACGCGAATATTTTGCATTCCATTAAAACTTAAGACAATTTTTCCCCGAATATTCAATCTTTTCAAAACTTATACCTTTTAAGCCAAAACTTCGACATTAGGTCGTCGTACCTTCAAAAACCCGTCCGTACCCCTTTTCGGCCAAAACAATTTATTTTTTAAATCAAACGAACATTTTAATAAACATATATTTCAAAAGGTTCCTATAGAGTACTATAGATGCATTGGGTGCTAATACCTTCCCACTGTATAACCAACCCCCGAATCATAGATCTCTTTTCAAAAACGCCTTGTATTTTTATTACTTTTAAAAGTATTATTTTACATTGCATATTTAGGGTTTTATTTCGCTCTTTTCCCTTTTCCCTTGGAAATAATAAAGCGCGGTGGCGACTCTTGCTTTTGCGAGACGAATTAATCAATAATTTGATCTCCGATTTACCCTGCTACATTTTTTATCGCTACACATCTCCTCTTTACAGTGCGAGTATGCAACGAATGTAGGATATCTCCAAGCAGAGTAGGTACCGAATTACGTACAGGAAAATCTTAACGACATTCACGTCTATGAGCTGGTCTGGATTAGGAAACAGTACCAAACCATAGATGAGAAGGGCTAACACCTCTTCAAAAGCTTGTAAGTCTAAGGTATCCCAAAAATGATGAGCTTTCTCGAACAAGAACTTAGCCAAAAAACCCTTGACACCTCTCCTGGTTTCCCAATTATCTACTACGTCAGACCGTTGTAAGGTCAGAGCTTTGGAAATATCTTCAGGTTTAAGGTATCTTTCCATACCATTGAAAGGTACCTCATTAAGGATAGGCACCCCCAACAACAGAGAAAACTCCTCCATAGTAGGCACTAACTGGTAACCCAGAAAAGTGAAGCAGTGATGTAGAGGGTCAAAGAACTGAAAGAGCACTTTTAACATTTCTTCATCAGGGTTTGAAGTGACCAAGATGAGAATGCATCCATGTCTTTCAGTGAATGGAGAACTTTCGGGAACCCTTGATACCAAATCCTTAAGCTGATGAGGTACTTTCACCAGACTTACTTGGATAGCGAATCTACAGGCGAGAGCCATGTCCTACAAAACAAGACAAAAATAAACCCTAAGAATCCTTGAAATGGTTAGTATGACATGCTATGTTATGATGTCATGATTATGCTCAGATATAGCAGATGTAGCAAGCACAAGCAAATCACACAAAGACCTTAGGTTTAAGGCTTGCATGGATTTTAAGGTGATACCCTCTTGAAGTTGGGTTGGTTCAACCTGTCTTAAATATAGTAATCGGGTTCTAAGGGATCTCAATATCATCGGTTTTCCCCCTAAATCTCATTCTGATAGACAATTGACTTGCCACAAAACAAAACTCAATGGTCAAACATCAATGAGTGTAGCATCGAGTATTAACCGACTTTGGTTTTACACCAAAGACGGCTATCTCACTATGTCCTAAAAGCCAAGTTGGTCAATTAAGGTGCTAAGGTCAGTTGACGCTTTACGATACCATGCAGCGACCCTGTATTCTCCTTGATTACTCAAGGGCTACCGGTACACACCAAAGTATTGCATCAACATAGCTATTGTTTCAACTGTGTCGGTATACCCCGCACAGTTCCCTCACAGTTTATTGCTACTTACCTAAAAAGGTGCCCTAAATCTGGGTGTAAGATTAAAGCAAACCCAAACAAGGAACCATAATGTAAAGCATGCAAGTCAAACAAGTAAAGCTAGTAAATGTGATCTAGCCCTAAGGTAACCCCACTTTTAAGATATTCCTCAACAGAATCGCCAGTTCTGTAACGAGGTGGGAGAACTGACTTGGTTGTTTTACGTTTGATTGCAAATGTTGCGGTTTAGCAAGAGTCGCCACCGACTTTTCTTTTATCCAAAAGGAAAGGCTGAAAAGAACAGGAAATACCTTTGAGATGTTTTCTTGAGTTCGGGGGGTATATTATGAAAAGGGAAGGTATTAGCACCCTTTTCATCCATGGTTTTCCATGGACTCTTAGTTGCTTGCTAGATCACTTGATTTTGTTTGAAAATATGCTTTGTGTGGTTTTTGAAAAGGCGTCATCGTTTAGGCAAACTTTATGATGATTCTCGTTCGTAAGAATGTATACAAAGTATTGATATTTTGAAAATGTTTTCAAGTTTGAAAGATGTTTTTGAAAGTGTTGGTGTTTGCTTTTTGAAAATAGCAAGGATGTTTTGGTTTTGAAATTGAACAAGCAACTATGAACAATCTACCTACTCAAAAGTCTTTCATGTTTATTTCCTCTTTCCTTTGACATTGTTATCTTACCATTGGTTTGGTAAGTAACCCTATATTTAGATGTAAAAGGGACGGGCAAGGGTCATCGTATAGCCATGATTAGCAATGTTGTAAGATATCTTAGCATTTTCTTTAAGGGACTAAGATCATCTTTGAAATGCAACTTTGATAGCGTCATCGAGGGACTATGATCTTGTATTTTTGCTTGTTTTTGCTAATATACCTCACATGCATAATACGTCCATTTTGTAAGGCAACAAAGTGGGTTTACCCTAAGGGTGTAAGTGTGCAAGTGTATTGGTTTACATGCTTGATTTGTCTTGATTAGGGTTTGCTACTTGTTGATTTTATATCTTGCCATACAAACCCTAATTACTAGCATTTCTATATAAAGCATTAAATTGCAGAGAATAAAAAAACTAAGTTATTACATCATTAGGGGATGGGGTGTACAAATTTACAAATGGGGATTTTGCAAGAAATTAAATCTAAATAATTATTACAACCATATTGAATATTGTACAAAAAATTGAATAAATAATAATATGTAAATGCAAGAATATATAAATGGAAAAAGAAATGATTTTTGTTTGGTTTTTCATAAAAAAAAGGGTTTTAACCTAATTAAAGAAGATGATTAACTAAAAATTAAACAAAATTAAATTTAAACTAAATAAGAAATAAGTTAAGTTAAAGAAGTATTTTTAGGGTTTTTCTATGAAAGGTTTTATCTTAATGAAAATACAAATGAAAATTAATTAAAATAAACCTAAGTTCTAAATTAATTTTATTCACAAGAAAATAATATAATAGTTAAACCCTAGTCTAAATATTTATTGAATAAAAAAAGAAATTAATTTATTAAATGAAAATGTTTTTGTTCTTTTGTTTTTATGAAGAAAATAAAATATAAATGAGCATTTTCTAAATATGCAAATAAATAAATAAAATATTTTTTGGATTTTTTATCATTAATAATAATAATAATAATAAAGAAAATATAAAATGAAAATAAAATATAAAAATAAATAAATAAATAAAATAACAAAGAAAAATAATGGGCCGTGGGTGTAAGCAATAAGGCAGGGGGTCAGAAATAGCAAAAAAGGCAAGGCCCGATCATTTGGAGGCCCAGGCTCCTGTTTTGGGACAAAAAAGAGGAAATGTTAGAAAAATAGCAAAAGTGGTAGCGCTAGGGCTTGAACCTACGCCCTTGACCATAAACGCGCGCTGCCTTTACCACAGGGGTGGCTATACATCCGTTAACTTAACTTGAATGATAAATATATAATACAAAATGAGTCATGAATACACTTCATCTTCAACCTCCAGCCAAAGGACCTGTAACTTCATCATTTCTCAACCATTCATAAAACTTCCAATGTCAAACTTGTTAGAAATTTCCTCACGATTCTGAATATGTAAATAACTTAAGCTAATTCTAAAAAATGAGCATGAATTTCTAATGGTACCAAATCCTGACCTAAATATTTTCAGAGGTTCAGATTCAAAATTCTAACTACTCAAGCAACAATAATGAAATCTAAGAACATGGTTAGCTTCAGGACAATGATATCTACATTTCTTATTCACAAATAAACCATTCATGATGCTTGTATGAAGAGTTTAAAGTTAGGAAAATGTACCTCAAAAATGAAAATCGTGTTTTGAGTTTGAGCTTGTTTCAAGTGATGGTAATGATCAGGTTAGATTCCTTGAGGTCCCAGGAAGCTAATGCAATGATTAGCTTGAGCAATGGATGGCTGAAATGGTCTAGAAAAGTCAATGTGCAAAGTCTATTTTTTGGTTATGGAAGATGATGCAAATGGTATTACAGTTGTGTAACAAGGTGTGGGATGAGTTCTAAATTGTGTATGAAAGCTTTGTGATTGAATTTGAGTGAGAACACACGAGTGAAATGTGAGTTTGGAATTCAAAGTCAGAATGATACAAAAATGGAGTTTATGTGCAAATTCTGATTTCAGGGAGTTTCATGGAGTTTCTAGGCTTGTGAATTCGTGTGTTAGCTTGCATGTAGTGACCTTATGTATAAGAAAGATGTTTGGATACTTGAGGTGGTCAGAATCACAAGATCCTAAGTTATGGGATTGTGACTTGTTTTTGAAGCAAGATTTACAAGTATGGTTTCAAGGCAAGGTACAACGCTATCTAGAGTGGTTACCAACTTTAAACATGCTTATCTGACTCTTTAGAGGAAGCTTGTGCAGAAGGAACAAGTGCAAAGCTTAATGCAAGTTGACTTTGCATAAAGCTTGCTTTATGTAAATGGCAATGGTGCCTTTGTGCCATTAATGGAAAATCATCTTGGATAAAGCTTGAATCAAATGGATAATAGATCAAAAGCAAGTGTAATCTTTTGATTAGGGAGAGATTTTGAGGTTTAGAGGCCTACAAAGCAAGATTGTGCAGCATAGGCTTGAGATTTGAATTCTTGTTCATCACAAATTTTGCCTTGCAAAACAACTTGAAACCCTAACTTTTGGGCTTCGATTCTCCTTGCTCACAAACGATCTCAAGGAGTTCTGCGACATTTTGGAAAGCTTGTAATGTGCTATACAACCCCCTCTTTGAATCACTTTTTCAAAATCCAAATGGAAGTATGTGAAACTTGGGTCAGAAGTTAGGTCAAAATCCTGAGCAAAATGCTCAAAATTTCACTGTGTTTTAGTTTCATGACCATGACTTCATGGATTAATAACTTGAGATCCAAGAATTTATAGGAGAAGTTGTGTAAAGCAATGTTTTATATCTCATGGATATATACAACTTTCATGTTGAAAGTTTCTTTTGAATCATCTTGCATCATGGTGAAAAATTGGCTCAAAGTTGTGAAAAAATATGAAGTTTTCAACACTTAGAAAAATTTCATAGTTTGGAAACTTTGACTTTTCAAAATGAAATCTTGACTTTTTGATTTCTTGATGAATAAGTTTCATATTTTGACATGTTTGGATGAATTGTGATCTTTGACACTTGATTTTGACCAAAAAAGTCAAAGTTTGACTTTTTAGTGTACAATTGACTTTTGATTAGTTGACTGAAAATCAACTATCAATCAAATGATCTTGAGCAATGTTTTGTGTCATGCCATTAGGTCAAAATGATGCATATAAACTCTTGAGATCATTCCTCAAACCAATTAACCATTTTCTAGGTCAAATATCAGAAATTACCCTTTCTTAGTCAAAACCCTAATTTTGACCATTTTGCCCCTTTGATGATCTGATTAAATTTCTTGATGAATTATGGTCCAAAATTGATCAAATGATACATAGGAGTTCACAATGTTGATATGGATAAAAAATTATGAATTTTGACTGTAAATTAACCACAGTTGACTTTTTGTCAATACAGTTGATTTTTAGGTCAACTGATCAATTGACTGAGCAAAAATGTGATCGATGACTTGAAACTTGACATGAGTAATCTTGAGGGTCCATAATGATCCATGAAAGTCATATGAGGAATTAAAAGTTAAATTATCCTTGTGAAATCTCAAACCCTAATTTCAATCATCAGTACTTAAAGATGTGTCTTGAGCTGATCAACCCTTGTGCAGTCTTGAACTAAAGGAAATCTTGTGAGAAAATATTTGATAAATGAGAGGGAAAATTTTGGGGTACAACACCATGAAAGCCTTAAACCTAAGGTTTTTGTTGTGATTTGCTTGTGCTTTCTATATCGGTGATTTCTTAGCATATTCATGACATCATAACATGGCATATCATACTAACCATTTCAAGGTTTTTCTAGGGTTTATCTTTGTATTGTTTTGTAGGACATGACATCCGCCCGCAGGAACACTATCCAAATCAACCTTGTGAAAATACCTCCTCAACTCAAGGAATTAGCATCAAGGGTTCCTGAGAGCTCTCCTTTCACTGAAAAACATGGTCGACTTCTCAACTTGGTCACTTCAACCCCTGATGAAGAAATGTTAAAGGTGCTCTTTCAGTTCTTTGAACCGTTGCACCACTGCTTCACTTTTCCGGATTACCAATTAGTGCCTACTATGGAGGAGTTTTCTCAGTTATTGGGGGTACCTATCCTTAATCAGCCACCATTCAACGGTATGGAAAGAGACCCAAAGCCTGAAGAGATTGCTCAAGCTCTGTCTTTACAACGGTCTGATGTAGTGGCAAATTGGGAAACCAGAAGAAGTATCCAAGGATTTCCAGCTAAGTTTTTATTTGAGAAAGCTCACCATTTTTCGGATAGCCTGGATTTACAAGCTTTTGAAGAAGTGTTGGCCCTTCTCATCTATGGGATCGTACTATTCCCTAACACGGACCAACTCATAGATGTGAATGCCGTTAAGATTTTTCTGTCTCATAATTTGGTACCTACTTTACTTGGGGATGTTCTACACTCTCTGCATACTCGCACTCTAAAGAGAAGAGGGACCCTTCTATGTTGCATTCCTCTATTGGCTAGGTGGTTTATTTCGCACCTACCTCAGTCTATTTTGAAGAATGAGCAGGGTATGAGATGGTCTCATAGGTTGATATCCATTACACATTTGGATATTCATTGGTGTTCCCAGTCCTTGGAGAGTATCACTGTCATTGATCGCTGCGAGGAATTCCCCAATGTCCCTCTCTTAGGCATTAGGGGAGGAATCACTTATAATCCTTGTTTGGCGTTGCGACAATTTGGTTATGTTAGAAGGGATGGTCCTCACGACACTCTCGTCCAAGGAATCACATTTGACTATGAGAATGATGTTCAGGGTTATCTCAAGAGGTTCATTGAGCTTGGGGCATGATAAATAGAGTTGATAGCAAGACGCTGGGGCACAAGAATTCCATCCCTCTTGAGCCTTACCTCAAATGGGTGTGAGCTCGTGCTCAATGTCTTATGATGCCTTACCTCACCATCTTACCTGTGATTATGGATCCAATTGCTGAGGGAGACAATCCTTACATTGTGTTTCATCCTGATATACTAGCTGACCTTGAGGAGCTACGGAAATCCTGGATCCAACTCAAAGAAGAACGAGATACTTTTGAAACCCAATTCTATGCCAGCGAGAAGAAGGTTTTAGAGCTTACCAGGTTACTTCACTAGGAGAAGAGTATAAACGCTTACATTGCACCAAAGAGGATGCGTCTGTGGGAAGCTTGAGTCTCTTTGCTTGGAGAGTTATTTTTGCTTTTTTATCTCCTTTGTAAGCCCAATAGGCATCATTGTGATCAATAAAACTTCTTAATGCAATTAATGTTTGTTCTCTTTCTGTTTAAGCAATTTTAAGTCTTAGAAATCCTTGAAAACATTGCATACATATATCATACATGTCATTGCATAAGCAGGTTTCATAACAGTTCTCTCATGTTCTCGCTGTTTATTTCAGCAATGGCTCTCAAACAAGACAACATAGATCTCCAAATTCAAGAGGCTCAGTTCATGGAAATGTTCCTAAACCTATCCAAGGGGCAGGAAGAGTTGAAAGCACTCCTCGCTGGGAACCTGGCCAAGAAAAATCCTGAAGACAATAAGGACGAACGATTGGAACAACTGCTAGTTGAGGTTGAAGCAATGAGAACCCAGATGTTGGGGCAGATGGCTCTTATCCAAGGCCTGGCCCGGGTACAAGAAGAGCTGAGAGGCATTGTCAACAAACTTTATCAAGACGGGTGCAACCGTGTGAAGCAAACAGTCGAGGTTGGGGACTGTTGTACCCTAAAATTTTCCCTCTCATATCTCTCAAGACATTGCAAGAAAAATCTCCAAGTGGTTCAAGATTGCTCAAGATTGCTCAAGAGTTGGACACTCAAGCTATCTCCTAAGGCAGTCAACCCCAAATTAGGGTTTTGTCTTGCATCAAGATCCTTGAGTCCAAATGACCTCAAGTGCTCCCAAATGTCCTAATATGTTCTCAAGGTCATCCATGTCAAATTTCAAGCCTTGCAGAGGAAGTTTGCTCAGTCAATTGCTCAAAGGGTCCAAAAATCGACTGTGTTAGGGCAAAAGTCAACTGTGACCTACAAGTAGTCAAACTTCAAGATTTTTTGTCGACATTCTCATTTTGAAGGATATTTCATCATTTGATCAAGGGTTGATCATGATTCATAAAGGATTGCTCAAAATTCATCAAGACTCAAAAGTTGCTAAATTAGGGTTTTGTAGGAAAAGTCAACTCAACTTTGACCAAGCATAACTTTCTCATACTTTATGAGAAATGAACCATCAAAAGCTCATTTTGAAGAGGATGCAATTTCATACAATCCATCTTCACACCCAAAGATCAAAAAATGCACTCACAAGAAGTTACAAATTTGGACATTATAGGTCATTTTGAAAAGTCAACAAAAACACCTTTTTTTCCTAAGCTTATAACTTGAGAATGGAATATCAAAATGAGATTCTACCAAAAGGGTTGGATAGAGGACATCTCAATCCTTCTAAAAAGTCCAAGAACACTTCCAAAAGTTCGAAATTGAAGAAGTTATGCATTGTTGAAGTTGGGCATTTTTGCAAAATTGCCAAAAGTCAACTATCCCCAAAACATCAAATTTTGTCAAATGGGCCCATTCTTTTCCACTTGATTTGAGCTTGAATCATTGTCCACGTGTCCTAGCTTCATCCATGTGTCCATTTATCAATTTTATTATTTTATTTGATTTTTTATTGAATTATTTCATTTTAAATCAAATTAAATCAAATAAAATCCCAAACTTTGATTACATGAGATTTTTTGCTATTTTCAGGATTGGATTCTCATAAATATCATCACAAATTCGTATCACACAAGATCATGTGCAAAAAGATGGTTTTTTGACAAATTTGGCAAGTTTTCAAAAGTGAATCAAATCAAATATGGGTGTATTGATTTAGAGAGATTGGATTCATGATTCTTGAGCTAATGCATTCCATGATACATATAGAAGCCAAAGGACACGAAATATAGGTTGGAGGCTGTGAGAATAAGCAAAACAAAACTTGAAAAAAGTGGTAAAAAGTTTGAAATCAAAATCGTGTCTAGAGGTGTTTTCAAAAGCCAAGAACGATCTCAATCGATTCCTTGACGATCACTGAAGCATAACCAATCCCAAGCAAGCCTCCATGCATATCACAAAGCACTGTAAGTGTCACAAAAATCCGATTCTTTCTTGAATTTGTAAATCACCATTCTTACATCATTTGAGCAAATTCTTGGCATATTTATGATCCTTACAACATTTCTAAACTTTTGGCAATACTTAATTTGATTTATATGGGTTGTAACCTCATAACAGCATGGCTAGGGTTATGTTTTTAATTTTAGGGATTTTGTGTTTCAGGTGAAATTGATTCTTATAAAAGGCATGGTTGCACTCAGGAGAGGGAGACGAACCTAACCATGTTTTTAAAGGACATTTTTATGGCCTGAAAGTGATATTTGGATCGAGTTACGCATTTAGCTGCGGATCCAAATCCACAGGAAATATTACAGTGGCTGGAGGTAGGGGACGATGGCGTGTCGCCTCCCCAATGGCCAATTCAAACCATGGTGTGCTAATTTTATTGAGCTGGCACACTAACACGTTTTATCTTATAATATTGTCTTTGTATTTTGTTAACAAATGAAGCACAATAGCCTAGTGGCAAGCGAGCGCTGGCAACGTCCAACAGGACCTGGGTTCGAATCCCAGGTCCTCCACTTTCTCAATATATTTTTTCTTCAGGTAATCACATGCAGATCCAGGCGCGTAGTGTACCATACTCCTTCACATATCAAAGTGCCAGATGGCCCAAGGCCAAATCTAGTGATTCAGGAGTGAGGGTCCATCATAGATCCAGTCAATGCGCATACATCAGATCCATTTTCTTTTAATAAACATCTATTAATTAATTTAGGCCATTAATTAGAATTAACTTTAATATATTTCTTTGTAAATAATTAAAACTAATTAGACTTAATTAGGTTTTTACTAACATTGATTAATTTTATTTTGTTGCTTTAAATACCAAAAATCCAAAAAATATTTATTTTAGTTAATTAATTAATTTAATTTAATTTAATAATTAATTTAGGGTAATTTCTTTCTTAATTAAAAAAACAACAAAAAAGATACTTTCAAACCAAAAGGGTCAAAACCCTAGAACTTTGCACTCGATTTAATTTCCCGCACGCGACTTATTTCCTTTTATCTTATTAATGTACTTGCTCCCGGTTTGTAATAGTTAATAGGACCTTTATTTATTTTTTATTGCTTTATTTATTTTTAAAGGGTTTGTCTTTGGCGATGTAAATACCCGACGCCTTGTAATTTAATTTTCGCAATTTATTTTCCGCAAAATACAATTGTTAGATGTTTGATAATAGGTATGCATGACAAGATTGAATGTTTCAACTTAAAATCAACATAGATCACCATTAACATGTACAAAGATAACTGAAAACGACACACTCGCACATGCGCACTCCTAGGGTACACCCCACTTGGTTGCCTTCGTACGCGATCATTGAGTATAGGTCGCTTTAGAGGTCACCATCTTGTCCAAAGATCATAGTCGCCTCGAAACGGTTGCCTCAGATATTGTTGCCTCAAAACAAATGATATAATACATTAGGGTTACCGCTAAGGCGTCCTAGCATTGCTTTAGTGACCGTAAGTCCCTAAATTCGAATTGACCCTTAAACTCCAACGACGGTGCTACCTACTCATCAATAGTGGGATATCATTGACTAAAGGAAGATAGCATAGAACGATTCCTTTTATGAGTAGATAGATGGTTCTTAGATACTTGCTCTTTCAAAAAACAAAAACTTTTCACACTTACACTTTTTCGAACAAAGTTTTCAAAAACACTTCATACGCTTTTGAGGACAAAAGCAAGAGTTAAATCGAAGTTTTCAAACAAAAACTTTTTCAAACCCACAAGCACAAAGAAAGCAATTTTGAAAACAATATGAGCAAGTACCTAAGAGCCCGTGGATAACCACAGATAGAAAGGGTGCTAACATCTTCCCTTTCTATAATTTACCCCCCGAACCCGAGAAATATCTCAAAAAGGAATTTTTCTATGCTTTTTTCCTTTCCTTGTTGGATAAAATAAAAGTCGGTGGCGACTCTTGCTTACCGCGACATTTTGCAAACACAAACGCAAAATGCAAACCAGCATTCTAAAAAACAGTCAGTTCTTCCCACCGTATCACAGGGACCAAGTCATTGATCAACCTCCAAGAAGATAAGAGGTTGGTTTGGTGAAGAGTGGACCTTTCCAAATTGCTACCACATCACGGGTCCAACAACAACCTCGCCAAAAACAATGGGTTAATCAAAGTAAGTCGGATACACCCAAGAGGTAGTTTACCAAACTCAACATGTCGCTTTCTCAAGCTTTACAATACATGTTGAGGATGAATCTGGTTACGTTGATAAGGCCTCTTATGAATCCCAAGACTTCTTCCCCTAACTACAATCCTAATGCAAGGTGTGCATATCACTCCAACAGTCCGGGGCATGATACTGACAATTGTTGGATGTTGAAATATAAAATTAAAAACTTGATTGATGAAAGAGTGCTGGAGTTTACACAAGATGGCCAGACTGATTTCTTTTTCCATCCCACCAAGGCACGCCATCTGAAGTGACAAGATCAAACGAAGAAGATTTTGTTCATTAGAATTTTCAATTTGTAATTTTCTTTTGATTGTTAGAACATTTATTCATGTCAAACTTTGTTACTTTATCAATGTATTGCATATGTCTGTTTTGAATCAATTCATCAGTATTCACTATATTTAAACTGCTTTTCTTTTTTTGATATTTAACTCTCGATCAAAATCTATGAGCCTTTAGAGGGAGGATGACGCAAATGATACCACAATCTCTACAGTATGCTTTTGAACAGACCCCGCTAATGATGTACATACATTATTTGAAATCCTAAATAGTAGAGTTATAAGGAAGATAATCCCTAGTCAACCCCTTTGAGCCAAAGAAATATGAGTTTTTCTTTTCACACAAATTAAAACCCTTAATTATAACCTGGGGCAGGGTAGTTTCTCAATCAATTCAGATGCGCATTCAGTCGCAATTTTCCATTTCGTACACAATGAATGGCATCGAAGACGTCCTTCCAAATCAAAAGATGGTGATGGTTCTGCATAATTATTAAAGCCGACGGTCATTATCTCTCAAAATAAAAGCCCGCTAAGTCAAAACCTATGAAGGAAATTTAAGAAAAAAAATTGGGGCATCCCGCTGACTGTAATCATAAAAGAACCAGTTCAGGCAAAAGCAGGGATAATAAAAAAAAAGAGGTTGCTACAAATCCTCAACAAAAATAAGATTACAAAAATGAATACCTCTTCAAAATAAACTTTTAGTATCCAAACCATCACTGAAACATCAAGGACAAGATTCTAGACTCAATTGGGATCTGAACGCATAATTAACTGAGCATAGGATCGAAGAACATCACAAAGAATGGGTGGGTACAAATAAACTTTGAGCCTTTACCCTTTGTTTCTTAAACCATGAACCAGGCCAAGTTATAACCCTTAAAAGTCCTAGCTGAAGCATGGGTTAGTTCGAAATCATACTGTTACAAAAGGTATCCTGACTCCTGTAGGGTTCGCTATAAATCCTGAGTTGACATCACACTTTTACAAAATTTGTTTGTTTTACTAAAAAAAGAATTTTCAAACTTCAAGACAGACATAAGCTTTGCATTCTTAAAATACCATTATTTGCATATGACTATTTGTTCAACAGCAGAGAAATTCGCATGACAGATATTAGATGAACATAAATATTCTCAGTGGATAGAATCACCTCAGATGGAAAGACATTCCAGTGATAGGCCATTCATAACCAAGGGGCATAGCATGGTGTCTAGCTAATATGGGGTAGTCAAGTCAAGGTTCAAGGAATCTCTCAAAAATGCCAAATAGTCAGGGGCAGAACTCCATCTGAATCACTTGGGGCATTAGACATGAATTCCAACAACGAATCCTATACGATCAAACAAACACCTCCAAGCAGTGTGACAACACTTACTACTAAGGACAGTGACAATTCTATGCATCCGGTGAACATGGACATAGTCAAAAAAGACTACACATGAAAAAGACCTGCTAGGTTGACAGAGCTAGGCAAAAATAAGGGCATCCCAGCGAACCAAAAAGAGTTCGGGCAAAAATTAGGGATATATACAAAATTCTGCACCCGACAAGTCGAAAACCTGAAAAGGCGGCTTGGGCAAAAAAGGGTATCTCGGTGGACTTAAAACCTGAAAGGGAGGGCCAGGAAAAAGTTAGGGATTAAAGCGTACGACTATGTCCCGTCATCTTGTCACTTGTCTATCAGTAGAAGACTTGTTATCCTGATCAGAATTTACCAAGCACCCCATGAGTAGGGATGACACTCAAACCATCCATAAAGTCTCCACATGTACTTTCTTCAGCAGGTACAGGGGCAGAGATATTCTGAGACGAAGTCACCGCTACATATGACCCCGTGACACCTATGTTTCCCATAGAGTAGAAATAACCAAAGTTTTGACCTCTTCTTCCCCAAGAAGGAATTACTTCCTCCAGCCAAGTTCCTTCAGAGAGTTGAAATATGTGTTCCCCAGCCGAGCTTTATAACTTTAAACAGTTTATAAAACCTCCTCCCGGTTAGAGTTTATTTCTCAGACTATAGAAATTTATTCCCCAACAGAGTTTATTTCTCTACATCTGCAAAATATTCCAATAAAGTATCTCCCTCCACAGAGTTATTCTCAAGCAGAGTCAATCCCTGGAAGAACATCCTCAAAAAGAAAGAGGAAATCCCCGACAAATGATATCCATTCATCATCCCAAGCGGGAATGAAGGATTCAGCCTCCTTATACTCTCCAGCAGCAGTTAGGGATTTATTTTCCCAGATTGGAAAGTATCGCAATAGCATCCCAAGTTCATACATCATGGCATGCACATACACAAAGCATACAACATAACCTCATTAATTTTGAGAACATCACCACAATTCATTTCATCCATCATGGAATTGCATATGACTAACTCTTTGCCTTTTTCAGGGAAAAGATCAAATCAACAAACACCATTGACTACTTATGTGACCTGGTAGTCTTCTCAAAATCTATGTCTAATGAAGGGTTATTTCAGGATTTTCCTCAGAAAGATGTCCTCACAAGACCTTCTCTGGTTCAGTCAGATTGATACTTAGATATCTCTGATTTCTATTCTAGTTAAAGATATGCCAAGACTTTTATCTGGTTCAGTTGAATCGATCCTAAGAATCTTCTGGTTTCCATTCCAGTCAAAGTTAATTAAAGATCTTCTCTGGTTCATTCAGATCGACACTAAGATCTCTTTGATTCCTATTCCAGTTGAAGATATTTCAAGACTTTTGTCTAGTTTAGTTGAATGGATCCTAAGATTCTTCTGATTTCCATTCCAGTAAAAGTTAATTCAAGACCTTCTCTGGTTCAGTCAGATCGGCACTAAGATCTCTCTGATTCTTATTCCAGTTAAAGATATTCCAAGACTTTTGTCTGGTTCAGTTGAATCGATCCTAAGATTCTTTTGATCTCTATTCCAGTCAAAGTTAATTAAAGACCTTCTCTGGTTCAGTCAGATCGACACTAAGATCTCTCTGATACTTATTCCAGTTAAAGATATTCCAAGACTTTTGTCTGGTTCAGTTGAATCAATCCTAATATTTTTCTGATTTCCATTCCAGTCAAATTTAATTAAATACCTTCTCTAGTTCAGTCAGATCGACACTAAGATCTCTCTGATTCCTATTCCAGTTGAAGATATTCAAAGACTTTTGTATGGTTCAGTTGAATAGATCCTAAGTTTTTATGATTTCCCTTCCAGTCAAAGTTAATTAAAGACCTTCTCTGGTTCAGTCAGATCGACACTAAGATATCTCTGATTCCTATTCCAGTTGAAGATATTCCAAGACTTTTGTCTGGTTTAGTTGAATCAATCTTAAGATTCTTCTGATTTCCATTCCAGTCAAAGTTAATTAAAGACCTTCTCTGGTTCAGTCAGATCGACACTAAGATCTCTCTGATTCCTATTCCAGTTGAAGATATTCCAAGACTTTTGTCTTATTCATTTGAATCAATCATAAGATTCTTCTGATTTCCATTCCAGTTAAAGTTAATTCAAGACCTTCTCTGGTTCAGTCAGATCGACACTAAGATCTCTCTGATTCCTATTCCAGTTGAAGATATTCCAAGACTTTTGTCTGGTTCAATTGAATCAATCCTAAGATTCTTTTGATTTCCATTCCAGTCAAAGTTAATTAAAGACCTTTTCTGGTTCAGTCAGATCAACACTAAGATCTCTCTGATTCCTATTCTAGTTGAAGATATTCCAAGACTTTTGTCTGGTTCAGTTGAATCGATCCTAAGATTCTTCTGATTTCTATTTCAGTCAAAGTTAATTCAAGACCTTCTCTGGTTCAGTCAGGTCGACACTAAGATCTCTCTGATTCCTATTCCAGTTGAAGATATTCCAAGACTTTGGTCTGGTTCAGTTGAATCTATCCTAAGATTCTTCTGATTTCCATTCCAGTCAAAGTTAATTCAAGACCTTGTCTGGTTCAGTCAGATTGACACTAAGATCTCTCTGCTTCCTATTCCAGTTGAAGAAATTCCAAGACTTTTGTGTGGTTCAGTTGAATCAATCCTAAGATTCTTCTGATTTCCATTCTAGTCAAAGTTAATTAAAGACCTTCTCTGGTTCAGTCAGATCGACATTAAGATCTCTCTGATTCCTATTCCAGTTAAAGATGACCCAAGACTTTTGTTTGGTTCAGTTGAATCAATCCTAAGATTTTTATGATTACCATTCTAGTCAAAGTTAATCCAAGACCTTTTTCTAGTTCAGTTAAATCGACACTAAGATTTTTCTGATTCTTATCCAGTCAAAGTTAATTCAAGACCTTCTCTGGTTCAGTCAGATCGACACTAAGATCTCTTTGATTTCTATTCCAGGTTAAGATGATCCAAGAATTTTTTCTGTTCAATTAAATCGACACTATGATTTTTCTGATTCTTATCCAGTCAAAGTTAATTCAAGATTTTCCTCTGGTTCAGTTAGATCGATACTAAGATCTCTCTGATTCCTATTCCACTTGAAGATAATCCAAGACCTTTTTTTGGTTCAGTTAAATCGACACTAAGATTTTTCTGATTCTTATCTAGTCAAAGGTAAACCCAAACCTCTGCTGGTTCAGTTCGAATCGACCATTGATTTGTTACTTATTCTTTTCCGATAGACCTTTTTCTGGTTTAGTTAAATCGACATTATGATTTTTCTGATTCTTATCCAGTCAAATATAAATCAAGACCTCTGCTGGTTCAGTTCGAATCGACCATTTATTTGTTACTGATTCTTTTCCGGTAGATCCTTTCTCTGGTTCAGTTAACTCGACACTAAGATTTTTCTGATTTCTATTCCAGTTTGAGAAACTGCAAAGCCTAGAGTATGACTAGGCAACAATTTAATCTCATTTCCCCAGTAAGTCACTGTGAAGCCTGGAATATGACCAGATAGCAGTCAGCCATATTGTTGTACTCCAAAATTTTCCCTCTCATTTCATCAACATTTCTCATCACAAGACTCTTGGAACTCAAGATCAAGCTAGGGTTTGCTCTGCTCAAGACACCTCCTTGCACTGTTGACCTAAATTAAGGTTTGAGTTTGCACAGGGATATTTTGACCTACAATGCCCAAAGTGACTTTCATACTTCATGTTGGACTCACAAGTTTGTCCATACCAAGTTTTAAGCCTTGATTCAAATTTTTGCCCAGTCAATTGGACAGTTGACCTAGAAATCAGCTGTATTGGGGAAAATGTCAACTGTGGCCAATTGACAGTCAAACCTCATGAATTTTGACCCACATCAACATTATGAACTCATATGAACCATTTGATCAAGTTTGGATCACAATTCCACAAGAAATTTGATCAGATCACCAAAAGGGCAAAATGGTCATTTTTAGGGTTTTGACTGCACAAAGGCAATTTTTGACTGTTTGACCTAGCCAATGGCAAATCAAGCTCACACATGGACTCAAGAACTCAATGACATTGTCTTGACCCATTCAACAAGTTCAAAAGATCTCAAATGCATATGATTGACAAATGACTTTTTCAGTCAACTGATCAAAATTTGACTGTACACTGAAAAGTCAAACTTTGACTTTTTGGTCAAAATCAAGTGCCAAGAGTTATTTTTCATCAAGACATGTCAAATTATGAAACTTGTTCATCAAGAAACCCAAAAATGCAAATTAGGGTTTAAAATGGAAAAATTTCATAACTTAGAAATTTTCTAAGTTATGAAATTTTCTTATTTTTTCCTAACTTTGTCCCATTTTTTCACCAAGATGCAAATGGATTAAAACAAAACTTGCAACATGAAAGTTGTATTACATCACAAAGTCTACAACTTTTATTCACAAAGTTTTCTAAAAAGAAGCCTGTATCTCAAGTTATGATTTTTGGAACAAGGGTACCTAAAACTTTTAACTTAGAGAAATTTTGCCCTAGTTTAGGCAGGATTTTGACCCATCTTCTTGGCCATTTTTCACATACTTCCACTTGGAGTTTCAAGTTTAATTTCAAATATGGATTATAGTACATGTTCTAAGATTTCCAAATTGTCCAAGAACTCCTCAAACACCCTTGTGGTTAGAGAGAATCGAATGCTTGAAGTTGGCAAAAACTCACTTTGATCCATGACCAATACATGTTCATATAAACTTGCATTTTCAAATCAGCATGTTTGGTACTAGCTTGCATGCCTCAAAACCAGTTTGTACTCCATAATTTAATGCATAACCATTGAGCTAAGGTATTATCTTGGTCATTTGGACATTGCATACAAAATTAAGCCCTAAATGGTAAAAGGTATAATGCCATTTTTGTAAAGTTGTACTTTATGTCAAAACAAGATCCTTGAGGCATGGGGCCATATCTCTGAGGCAAGATCAAGTCTACCAATTCCAAGAACCAAGAGCAAAAGATGTAGCATGATATAAGGCTTGTACAGGCTTGCATTGAGGATACACACACTCTTGCTTCAAGTAGAAGAAACTTGCAAAATACAAGCCATCTCTCACATCTGTAAAAACTAACTTACACAAACATTGTAAACCAGTTTCATACCTCCCAATAAGCCAGAAGCACGACCCCATTGCCTCTCAAACCTCCTTGTATACAAAATCACTGTTTTTCTGCAAAATAGGGCAAGGCCTGCAGAACCATCTCCATCTCCATATTCCATCGTGCGTTTTGCCCAAAGATACTTCAAACACCTTCCGACCAACCTACCTGAGCTATCCAGATCATCCATTGCTAGCTGTAACACCCCTAACACACATTGCCATTTTTGTTTCAAAGCTTTGCAGGTTGAGTTCTGTGGCACGATTCAAGCTGTTTCAAAACAAACCAAGCATTGGAAAAGCTTCCTTAGACCTCGGGCAAGCTCAAAAGAAGCTCAAGCACCCTTAAAAGTTGCTGCATTGTCCAGCTCGAAGTCAACTGAAACAAGTATTTCATGGACTTCTATCTCTCTATTTAGGAATAGTTAGGCTTAGGTTTGTGAATCAAATATGTTGTACTCATAGCCCTGAAACCATACACATGCTTAGTTTTCATTTATATTAATCGTGCTAGGAGAATTTTTTCATGAAATTTCTGAAAAAACTAGGTTAGATATTAGAGCCAGAGAAATTCTCTCTGGTCTTTGAGAGTTAGCTTAAGTTTTTTATATGGTTGGATTCGTTGTTTGATGCTCTACAAGTTTCATGTTATGAGTTTTGTCAAAAAATCAAAGAATCAGGAGATAGCAGGTGATGTACAGAAGGCACGTTTTTGTGAACCAAGGAAGAAGGTGAAGTCTGATTGGGCTGAGCCTGGTCATTCTTACTTCTAACACCCCATTTTTTAGTTTACACCCCCTGACCCATTTTCTTGTATATTTGTCATTTTGATATTTTTATTTTTATTCTGACTTTATTATTTTTTTTTGTCCAAATATAAAAAATACCAAAAAAATTATTTTTATATTTTTCCATATTTATTTGATATTTATTTTAATTTTTACTAGTATAAGTATGTAATTAATCTATTTTTTCTTTTTATTAAAACTCAAAAATAATATAAAAAAACATATACTCATCTTTATTTATTATTTTTATACACTTAAAAACATTTTCTTGAATATACACATTTTTTGTAAATAATTAATTTATATATATATATATATATATATATATATATATATATATATATATATATATATATATATATATATATATATATATATATATATATATATATATATATATATATATATATATATATATATATATATATATATATATATATATATATATATATATATATATATATATATATATATATATATATATATATATATATATATATATATATATATATATATATATATATATTATATATATATATATATATATATATATATATATATATATATATATATATATATATATATATATATATATATATATATATATATATATATATATATATATATATATATATATATATATATATATATATATATATATATATATATATATATATACTTTATTTTATTAAATAATAAGGAAAAAAATACAAAAATATTACATTTTTATTTTTATTAATATTTTGCACTAAAATATCATTTTTACAATATACTTTTATTTTTTGTACAAATCAATATATTATTGTATATAATTAATAAATAATACTATTTATTTAAGAATTAGGGTTTTTGCCCTAAATAACAAAATAATTAAAATTGATTTTTTTTATTATTTACATTTCACATTAAAAAATGCCTTTTACATACATAAAAACTTTTTGCATAATACCTTTTATTTAACAGTTATTTATTGTATTTTCATTCAATTATTGTACATTTAAATATTGCCTATACATTCGATTTGGTTGTAATAATTTAAAATTTAATTTCTTGTCAAATACTCCCAATTCAAATTTGTACCCCTTCCCCTATATCATGTTGTAATAGTGTAGGATTTAAATTCTCGCACTTTTAAATACTTTCAATTATGTCATGGTTAGACCTAGGGTTTGTATGTAAATAAAATCAACAACTAGCTTGACCTAATCCAAAGATAACAATGCATGAAAAACAAACATAATGCACACTTCCACCCCTAGGGTTTCAATCCACTTGTTGCCTTCAAAAATGGGCCATGATTGCATATCAAGTACTTTGGCAAAACAAAAACAAAAACAAAGATCATAGTCCCTCGAAGACGCTATCTGAGTTGCCTAAACAAAATGATCAAGTCCCTTAAGAAAATTGCCAAAAAATACTTGACACAATTGCTATCATGGTCTATACGATGACCCGCGTCTGTCATGTTTGATATCCTAACACAAGGTTGTTCACCAAATACAATGGTGAAACAACACTGTTAAAAGGGTTAAAAACATAAGAAAGATCTTTGAGTAAAATAGGGTAGATAACTCTTGGTTACTTGATCAAAACTTGCAAAAACATCCTTGCTATCTTCAAAACACACTTCACAACACAATTTAAAAACCCTACTTTCAAACATTGAAAACTTTTCAAAAGACAAAAACACCTTTGTATACATTCAAACAAGAATCATTACAAAGGTTGCCACAACGATGGCCTCTTTTCAAAACATCTTTCAAAATCACACACAAAGCACCATTTCAAACAATTGAAAAGTAAAGCAAGTGATCTAAGCAAGTAACTAAGAGCCCATGGATAACCATGGATAGAAAGGGTGCGAATACCTTCCCTTTCTATAATCTACTCCCCGAACCCAAGAAAACATCTCAAAGGTCTTTCCTGTGCTTTTTGACCTTTCCTTAGGATAAAATAAAAAGTCGGTGGCGACTATTGCTAAATCGAAACATTTGCAAACACAAACGCAAAATTCCAAGTCAGTTCTCCCACCGTATCACAGAACTGGCGACTCTGCTGGGGAGAATTCTAAAAGTGGAGTAACCTTAGGGCTTATATCACCCTTTGCATGATTATTGTTTGCCTTGCTTGCTTTACATTTTGGTTCTCTTGTTTGGGCTTTAAATCCTCCACCCGGATTTGGGAAACATTCATAGGTAAATAGCAATACGTTGTGGAAATTGTGCGGGGTATACCGACACGGTTGAAGCAATAACTATATTAGTGTGACATATTTGTGAGTACTGGTAGCCTTTGAGTCAATCAAAGAGAATACGGGGCCGCTGAGTGATGTCATGAAGCACTAATAAACTCTTAGAACCTTACTTGACCATCTTGGCCTTTTTTTTAGGGGTAGTGAGATGACCGGCTTTGGTGCAGTCCGAAGTTGGTAGATACTCAATACTACACTCATTGAGGGTTGTTTTCTTGGAATATTTTGGTCGCTAGTTAAGTGGCTAAACCAAAACAATGAACATAGAAAACAATCAAATGATATTGAGCTCCTTAGAACCCGGTTACTATTTATAGGACAGGTTTGAGCCAACTAAACTCAAGAGGGTATTTACCTATGAAACCTCATGCAAGCCTGAAACTAGGGTTTTGAGTGATTTGCTTGTACATGTGCTTGTGCATACATCATAAACATCAGAAAGAATCATATGCATCCACTAACCATTTCAAGGGTTCAGATCTTCATCTTTATTCTTGTTTTGTAGGTCATGAAGTCTCTTCGCAGGAAAACAACTCAAGTCAACCTTGTGAGAATCCCTCCTCAACTCAAGGAGCTTACTTCCAGGATTCCAGAGAATTCTCTCTTCAGTGAAAGACATGGTAGGCTTCTCAACTTGGTCAACTCCAACATTGAAGAAGACATGGTGAAAGTTCTCTTCCAGTTCTTTATCCCCCTACAACACTGTTTCACATTCCCTGATTATCAATTGGTGCCTACTTTGGAGGAATTCTCTCAACTCCTGATAATTCCTATTCTTAATCAACTACCCTACAACGGTACGAAAAAAGAACCAATGCCTGAAGATGTTGCTCAAGCATTACACTTGCAACCATCTGACATCAATGGGCATTGGGAAATCATAAGTGGTGTCAAGGGCTTCTTGGCAAAGTTTCTGTTCGAGAAGGCACAAGATTGCTGGAATTCTCTTGATCTACAAACCTTTGAAGAGATTGTGTCACTCCTCATCTATGGGTTGGTCTTGTTCCCAAACCCCGATCAGCTTATAGATGTGAATGCTGTCAAGATTTTCATATCCAGGAATCCTATACCTACATTGCTTGGGGACATCCTACACTCATTTTACACACGAACAATGAGGAAAAGAGGTGTTCTCATGTGCTGTACTCCTCTCCTAGCAAGGTGGTTTATTTCTCACCTTCCACAATCAGTTTTGAAGAATGAGCAGGGTTTAAGGTGGTGACAACGATTGATGACCCTCACACATTCTGATGTACATTGGTGTTCTCGGTCCAGAGAAAATGTCATCATCATTGATTGTTGTGGGGAGTTTCCTAATGTCCAACTACTTGACATTAGGGGAGGCATCACCTACAACCCCTGTCTAGCTTTGAGACAATTTGGATATGCTCGGAGGGATGACCCTCGTGACATGCTGATTCCTGACCTAGTTTTTGACTTCGACAATGATGCGCAAGGACTTCGACAAAGGTTCATCAGAGCTTGGAGGATTCCCAACAAGGTAGATAGTAAGACACTGGGGCACAAGAATTCCATCCCCCTTGAGCCTTATCTCATGTGGGTACGAACCCGCGCCCAGAATCTTATGATGCCATACCCTCACATTCTCCCCTTGATCAAAGAGCCTGTTATGGAAGGAGAGGTTCCATACACTATCCTACATCCTGACATGGAAACATCATGGGAAGAAATGCAAAAGAGTTGGATCCAACTCAAGGAAGAATGGGATAATTTTGAAGCCAGCTTCTATGCCAGTGAGAAGAAGGTTTTGGAGCTTACCCGCCGAATTCACGAGGAGGAAACTCTCAACACTTACATCGCACCAAAAAGGATGCGCAATGTATTTTTACGTTAAGAATTTTGTAATATTTCGCCCATGGGGCACTTATGTACTAACAAGTTTCTTCTTAATATGACGTGCGTTCTTTTTGTTTGCAACAAATTTGAATTTTTGAACCCTTGAATGCATTACATGAATAACCTACCATTCATCATATGCATAAACAGGTCTTCACGCCAGGTTTCCTTATCTTTCTGCTGTTTATTTCAGCAAGATGGATTTGGAGCAAACGGTAAAGGATCTACAGGCACATAATTCACAGTTCCAGCAACTCCTCATGACCTTGGCAAAGGGTCAAGAGAACCTCAAAGTTTTGTTGGAGAAGAATAAAGAGAAAAAGAAAAAGAGACCTGGAGTAGCCACTTTGGGAAGAAGATTTGAGCATCAGGCCAGGAGAGTTCTCGAGTTCCCCTCAACGTCTGACGAAGGGGCCGGTAAAGGGAAAGGGACTGCTGTGCCTTCTGAATCTGAGGTTGAAGAGGAGGAATAGGAAGAAGACGAAGACTACTCCTAACAACAGTATCCACCAGCGGATGATAAATATAAGAACCTTGAAGATAGACTGGCAGCTATGGAGTTGCAGAGGGTGCCCGGATTGGATTTTGAAGAACTAGGGCTGGTAGCTGGGATTGTTATCCCTCCCAAGTTCAAGGTGCCAACATTTGCCAAGTATGACGGTCTGTCGTGCCCAAAGATGCACCTGAGGTCATATGTCAAAGATGCACCTGAGGTCATATGTCAAAAAAATCCAACCCCACTCATCCAATAAAGACCTCTGGGTACACTTTTTCCAAGACAGCTTGTCTGGCATGCAGTTAGACTGGTTTTATCAACTCGAGAGATTAGAGGTTCATAATTGGGAAGACTTGGTAGCTGCTTTTTATCATCAGTATCAATACAATGCTGATTTGGTGCCCACTCGTACTCAGTTACAAAGTATGGGGATGACTTCCAATGAAGGGTTTAAAGAGTACGCCCAGAAGTGGCGTGATCTGGCGGGAAGGGTGCAGCCACCGCTATTAGATATGGAGTTAGTTGACATGTTTCTGGGGACCCTGTCTGACCCTTTCTTCAATCATCTGATTGGAAGTTCTTCCGCGGGATTTACTGAGCTGATTTTGACCGGCAAAAGGGTTGAGGCCGGTATTAAGAGTGGAAAGATTCAAAAAGATGCTTCCGCATCCACAGCGATTAAGAAACCTTTCCCAGCCAAGAAGGAAGCATCTGCTGTGTATTCTCAGAAGGGACAGGGAAGAACTAAGCGCTGGCCGACTGTAGGGGCTGTGATGATTCAAAACTCGTTAAATGATCAACCTCGTCACAATCAGTCGAGACCTAATCAACAACGGGTGGAAAGGCCACAATGGCAGTTCACCCGCATCAACATGACGCCCGCTCAGGTACTTCCTAATTTGCTGAAGCTGAATCTGACCAGTTTGAAGGAAGCGCCAAAGAACCCTAACACCTCCTCTCCATACTACCACTCCAATGCCATGTGTGCTTACCATTCCGACAGTGCTGGGCACGATACCAATAATTGTTGGGCGCTTAAGAATAAAATCCTGGATCTGATTGATGCTAAGGAAGTAGAATTTGATGCTCCTGAGAAGTCCAATGTTATATCTGCTCCGATGCCCAAACACGACCACAATATTCATGCTGTTATGGAGGACACTCATGTTACTGATGTTGTTGACCTGCTGACGCCGTTACTTGTGATTAAGGAAAATTTGTTGAGAGTCGGGATCTTTCCTGGTTGTGATAAAGACTGTTACTTTTGTTTGAACATACGAGGTGATTGCCCAATGTTGAAGTCAGGTGTCCAACGCCTGATGGATACCCAAGAGATACTTTTCCAGAAAACCCCTGTTGATACCCTCAATCCTGTTACTCCTGATACTTTTACTACTTCAACCAACGATATTGCAATCATAACCATTTCTGACAATCCTCCCAAGGCTTGCAAAAGGCCTGTCAGGATTACACCCAACTCTGAATGTGTACCATTAAAGATCACCATGCCGGGACCTGTCCCGTACCAATCCAGTAAAACGATACCATGGAACTATGGGGGAGAAATATTCTACCATGGTATCAAACAAATAGAGACAGTCCAAGAGATTTCTGAAGAAGAAAACCCTGATGTAGGGAACATCACAGGTACAAGCAAGATAACCCACAGTGGCCGGATCTTTTCTCCGGAGATTGCTCCCCCTCGAGCAGTTTTCAGACCCTTGAAAGCTTCTGCACCTGTTGGACCATCTGTGCAAGGCCCAGTGATTGAAGAACTGGATACTCCTATAGTAAGACCATCTGCTGAAACTACCGACAAGGGTAAGGGGATACTGGAAGTGCCTGTCAGGACGAAGGCTCATGTTATGGTTATCCCTGAAACCACTCAGAAAGAAATGGATGAAATCTTGAAAATAATCAGAAAAAGTGACTACGACGTTGTGGAACAATTAGGGTAGACCCCTTCCAAAATTTCAATGTTGGCTCTTCTGAGGCCCACGCTAAGGCCCTGATCAAATTCTTGAAGGCGGCACATGTTCCCCAAGAGACTTCGGCTGACCAGTTTCAGGAATGTGTGGCCAGTCTTACTGCTGATAATGGCCTTGGCTTTTCCGATGCTGACTTAACTCCCAAAGGAAGGAAACACAATGACGCGTTACATGTTTCAGTTGAATGCCGGGGAACCACTCTCGCCCATGTCTTAGTTGACACTGGTTCTTCCTTGAACGTGCTTCCAAAGAAAGCCTTAGACCGTTTGGACTGCGAAGGACTGACTCTCAAGCCTAGTAACATCATTGTTAGGGCTTTTGATGGTTCCAAAAGAATGGTTCATGGAGAGGTTGATATTCCTATCAAAGTAGGCACGAAAGTTTTCAACTCCACCTTCTACGTGATGGACATCCGTCTGTCATATTCATGTTTGCTAGGAAGACCGTGGATCCATTATGCCGGGGCAGTTACCTCCTCTTTGCACCGGATGCTGAAATATCCTGTTAAGGGTAAGATTATAACGGTACACGGCGAGGAAGAGTACATGATAAGCCACCTCAACTCCTTCCGTTATGTGGAGTTGGATGGCGAGTTCATCGAAACGCCTTTCCAGCATTTTGAGGAAGTTTCTCCCGAGGTAGCAGTTGCGAAGACAATGGTTGAGGTGCCTATCATTCCCAAGCATATATCTAGGATGGCATCTCTCAAGGACGCGGAGGCGGTGATCAAAGAAGGGAAGAGTACAACATTGGGGTAATTGCCTGATTTTCCCCATAAGACGGACAAATTTGGACTAGGGTTTACAGCTGTAGGACATAAGGCTATGCGTCGTTCCAAGACTGGAGGGCCACCTATAAGGATCACTCATCACGAAATTAATGATTTTAAGGATGAAGATGAAGAGAACGACTTCGAAGATTGGATCTTTCTGACCGTCGAAGGGGGTCTAAGCAACTGGGAAGCCAAGGATTTTATTCCCATCACCTTTATCAACCAGTAATTTTATCTTTGAACAATTTCCTATTTTCGGTCTGTAATAACTAAAACAATTCGTACACTATTTTCACCTCATGCCTTGCCCGGGGCATGTAGGTCCATTTGTAAGGGCTTGATTCTCTTCATAATCATATGCCATGTTTTAATGAATCATTGGACGTTTTTCATCTATAAACTGTTCATTTTCTTTCCTTTTGCATTTTTGTTTATTTAAGGATGGTTATCCCTTACACACACCCACACTCACGAATGCAGGTACCCATCCACTCCGGATTCCATGGGTGACTATTCTACTTTAGCCTTCGATAACTCTGAAGATTTGGTCAATCATGCTGAGTACGAAGTTGACAAAGATTGTGAAGTGCCGGGAGAGTCAGCCAGACTTCTACAACAAGAAGAGAGGGCCATTCTTCCTCATGAAGAGTTGCTAGAAACCATCAACTTGGGGATAGAAGAAGACCAGAAGGAAGTAAAAGTCGGTGCCAACCTGGAACCAAATGTCAAGGAGCGCTTAGTGCAATTGTTGAACGAATATGTTGAAATCTTCGCCTGGTCTTATGAAGACATGCCAGGGTTAGACACATATATCGTGGTTCACCGTCTCCCTACAAGAGAAGACTGTCCAGCGATCAAGCAAAAGGTGCACCGAATGAGGCCTGACATGTCTGAGAAGATTAAGGCTGAAGTAATGAAGCAATTCAATGCTGGCTTTCTGGCTATTACAACCTATCCATAATGGGTTGCTAACATTATGCCCATACCCAAAAAGAACGGCAAAGTCAGAATGTGTGTGGACTATCGGGATTTAAACAGAGCTAGCCCTAAAGACGATTTTCCACTACCGCATATCGACATCTTGGTTGACAACACAGCTCAGCACAAGGTTTTTTCCTTCATGGATGGATTCTCGGGCTACAACCAGATTAAAATGGCCCCCGAGGACATGGAGAAAACTACCTTTGTCACGCAATGGGGTACCTTCTGCTACAAAGTGATGCCGTTCGGACTGAAGAATGCAGGGGCAACCTATCAACGCGCCATGGTAGCTTTGTTTCATGATATGATACATCATGAGATCGAAGTTTACGTAGACGACATGATAGCTCGATCACAGACAGAAGAAGAACACCTTGGTCATTTGCAAAAGCTGTTTTCCAGGTTGAAGGAGTATAAGCTCAGATTGAACCCAAGCAAGTGAACTTTTGGAGTTAGGTCTGGTAAACTTTTGGGATTTATTGTCAGCAACAAAGGCATTGAGGTTGATCCAGCTAAAGTGAAGGCTATACAAGAAATGCCTTCCCCCCGTACTGAAAAGGAGGTTAGAGGATTCTTGGGACGCTTAAACTATATCACGAGGTTCATCTCTCACCTGACATCTACCTGTGAGCCAATCTTCAAAATGTTGAAGAAAGATCAGGTAGTTGAATGGAATAATGATTGTCAAGTTGCTTTTGATAAGATCAAGGAATATTTACTGGAACTTCCTATTCTGATGCCACCCGTCGAAGGAAGGCCATTAATAATGTATCTGACTGTTTTGGATAATTCAATGGGGTGCGTGCTGGGCCAACACGACGAGTCTGGCCGAAAAGAGCATGCCATTTATTACCTTAGCAAAAAGTTTACCGACTGTGAGACTCGCTACTCACTGCTCGAGAAAACTTGCTGCGCTTTGGTATGGGCTGCTCGCCGACTAAGGAAGTATATGTTGACTCACACCACTTTGCTGATTTCAAAAATGGATCTGATCAAGTATATCTTCGAGAAGCCTGCTTTATCTGGAAGAATCGCTAGATGGCAAATGATCCTGACAGAGTATGATATCCAGTATACTACCCAAAAAGCTATAAAGGGGAGTGTACTAGCTGACCATCTAGCTCATCAAGTCGTCAAAGATTACCAGTCTATGAGATTCGACTACCCTGACGAGGACATCATGACTTTGGACAACATCGAAGGTAACGGATCGTATGACGGACCTGAACAAGGATCCCGATGGACCCTATACTTTGATGGTTCTTCCAATGCACTTGGAAACGGCATCAGTGCGGTACTCATTTCTCCGGAAGGTTGCCATACACCCTTCACTGCCCGACTTTGTTTCAGTTGTACCAACAACATGGCCGAATATGAAGCTTGCATCTTTGGTCTCAAGGCTGCTATAGACTTGGGAATCAAATCTTTGGCCGTATTTGGGGACTCGGCTTTGGTTATCAGTCAAGTCAAAGGAGAGTGGGACACTAAACATCCTAATCTTATCCCATACAAAGAACATGTCCTGACGTTGTTGCCTCATTTCGAGCAAATTACTTTCGAGCACTTCCCGCGAGAAGAAAATCAGCTAGCAGATGCTCTGGCTACAATGTCTTCCATGTTTAAACTCAACTGGGATAACGAGGCTCCCCAAATTACCATCGAGCGAATGGACGAACCCGCGCACTGTCATGAGATCAATATCGAAGAAGTAGTGTAACAACCCTGGTTTCATGAAATCAAAAGGTATCTCCAGACTAGAGAATACCCTGAAGGAGCTTCCGTCAATGACAAAAAGTTCTTAAGGAGATTTTCTGCCAAGTTCTTCCTAAGCAATGGCATCCTTTATAAGCACAACCATGATTGTGTTCTCCTTCGTTGTGTGGACAAAGCTGAAGCAGAGTTGATCATGACTGAGATACAAAGTGGCACATTTGGCACTCACTTGAGTGGACATACGATGGCTAAGAAGATTCTAAAGGCAGGCTACTACTGGTCTACCATGGAAGCTGATTGTCATCAACATTCCCGTACCTGCCACAAGTGCCAAGTCTATGCTGACAAGGTACATATTCCTCCTGTTCCTCTCAACGTTCTGACAGCTCCTTGGCCATTCGCAATGTGGGGCATTAACATGATTGGAGAGATTAAGCCCACGACATCCAATGGACATCGCTTCATCCTGCTGGCTATTGATTACTTCACCAAATGGGTCGAGGCAACTTCCTTTGCCTCCGTTACAAAGAATATGGTTGCCCGCTTCATTAAGCAGAATCTCATATGCCGGTACGGTATCCCCGACAGGATCATCACAGACAACGGTACAAATTTAAACAACACTATGATCACCGCTCTATGCGAACAATTCAAGATTTATCATCACAATTCATCTCCCTACCGGCCGAAGATGAACGGTGCTGTTGAAGCCGCAAACAAAATATTAAGAAGATCATTCAAAAGATGACAGTCACCTACAAGGACTGGCATGAGATGTTACCGTTTGCTCTGCATGGATACCGTACCACGACACGTACTTCAACAGGGGCAAACCCATTTTCTTTAGTATATGGCATGGAAGCTGTGCTACCCATGGAAGTTCAGATTCCTTCCTTAAGGATTATGAAGGACGCTGGTTTGAGCAAAGACGATTGGATTCAGACCCGACATGACCAACTTAATTTGATCGACGAGAAGCGACTTACTGCTGTCTGTCATGGTCAGACGTATCAAAAACGCATGATCAAGTCTTTCAACAAGAAAGTCAGACGTCAGGTATATCAAGTCGGAGATCTTGTAATCAAGCGGATCATCTTGCCGCAAAGTGATCCCAGGGGCAAGTGGACTCCTACTTACGAAGGACCATTTGTGATTAAGAGCATCTTTTCTGGTGGGGCAATGATTCTGACCACCATGGACGGCGACAATTTGCCGCACCCTGCAAACGCAAATATAGTCAAAAGATACTACGCATAAAACGACCCGACAAGTTGAAAACTCGAAAGGGCGACTTGGGCAAAAAAGGGCATCCTGGTGGATCGAAAACCCGAAAGGGCGGTTCAGGAAAAAATTAGGGATAAAACAAAAAAATTTATACACCCGACAAGTTGAAAACCTGAAAGGGCGACTTGGGCAAAAAAGGGTTTCCCGGTGGATCGAAAACCCGAAAGGGCGGTCCAGGCAAAAGTTAGGGAATTGAAGCGTATGACTATGTCTCGTCGGGTCACTTTAAGAACAATCTCTTCACCAACAAGCTCCAAGCTTCTGATCAATCCAGTCATCGGCGGACGAAGCAGTGAATGGACAAAATATTCAGAGTTGTGAAGGCTATAGCAGAATGGGAATCCCATGGAATTGTTACACATAGCCATATTTCTTTTGTATAAACATTTTCAATTTTTACGACAACATTCTCTTACTAGGATGTCTGTCTCCTTTGTACAAAAATACTCACAAAAGTTAATACAAAAATACTTCAAAGTACTGAAATTTGCTTGTCTTTTTTTTCCACTTATGTTTTATTTGAAAACGTCCAATGTTTTGTTAAATAGGCATATGCATTTGAATATAATCACTGCTTAAAAATAAAACAAATTGAGAAAGGGATAATTACTGATAGGTTGAAAGATTAGGAAGAAATCTTTATGCCATTCCAGAAGAAATCCCCTACGATACATCATTCAGATCCTCAACAAAGTTAATTTCCCCAGCGAAGTTAAGCTTCAAGATCCGCAAGGGAGCCAGTGCAGTCTAAAACTTGATTCCCCAGCTGAGTTAATTTTCAAAATTCCCATCAGAATTAAGCTTCGAGATCCCCAGTAGAGCCCGAAAACCCTGAAAAATCCTATCCCCAGCGGAGCCAGAATAGTGAACATTCTCCCCACAGAGTTATTTCCCAGCAGATTGAAGATTCTCAGTCTCATTTCTCTAGCAGAAGTCTCCAAGATTTTAACTTCCCAGTAGAGATTTTCAGAGTTTTCCTTATTTCCCTAAGCAGTCAGCAGTCAGCAAGGATTTCTCATCTTCAAAGATTTTTTGAATCCCCAGCTTTGGTCAAGGATTTACTTTCCCCAACATCAATCAAAGATTTCATTATCTCCAGTTATCAAGGATTTATTTTCCTCAGCAAGACAGTTACTCAGCTTACATGCGCAACCATTACATTCATATATCATAAACATTGATGAAACACAATTCATTGCATCATACATATCATGCAACATAACTTTGTGTTTCAGCTAACATTTTACCCTTTTCAGGATAAGATTAAAAGGCTTTTGTTAACAATTATTCAGATACATTACGGATACACCCCGGACACGGCGGTCATTCTATTACTCATTCAGAACTTCAAGTCAAAATACAGTATGGATACACCCCAGACGCGGCGGTCATTCTACTACTCATTCAGACTTCAGCAATCAGATACAGACTAGATACGCTCCAGACACGGCTGCCATTCTATCTCTCATTCAGATTCAACTATCAACTACAAGTTCAGATACGCTCCAAACAAGGATGCCGTTCTGGCCTTTACGCCAGCAGTTTGATCCCCCCAGTGCAGTCGCCACAAAGGTCTTTCTATCACTTATTCAAATCCCAGTTACAGTACAGATACACCCCAGACACGGCGGTCATTCTACTACTCATACAGATCTCAACTTCAGATATAGTCCAGATACGCTCCAGACACGGTTGCCATTCTGTCACTCATTCATAGTTTATCCCCGGCACACAGTTGCTCCATACGCAAATGTTTCTCTGTTACCTAGATACAATACAGATACACTCCAGACACGACAATCATTCTGATATTCATTCAAAATTCAAATACAGTAACAGCTCAGATACGCACCAGACACGGACGCCATTCTTTTGCTCATACAAACTCAGTCTCCAGATGCAGTTCAATGGCATTCCAGACACGGATACCATTTTGATGCCCATTCTTCTAACCTACAGCATTACAATTCAACAAAGATTCTTGGATGGCATCTTTAAGCCCATCTCCAGCAAGATTCTACCATCTCCAAATGGCATCTTTAAGCCCATTCCCGCATCTATGTTTTGACGAGTGCAAATTTACGGGCACTCTAGTGTCCAATCCTCTTTTACCTTCGAGTCGCGAAAGGAAAACTTGCCAATCTAACTCTTCAGGTTCAAGAAGATTTAACAGGGGCAACTGTTTTACCCCAAAATTTTTCCTCTCATTTCATCAACATTTCCCATCACAAGACTCTTGGAACTCAAGATCAAGCTAGGGTTTGCTCTGCTCAAGACACCTCCTTGCACTGTTGACCTAAATTAGGGTTTGAGTTTGCACAGGGATATTTTGACCTAAAATGCCCAAAGTGACTTTCATACTTCATGTTGGACTCACAAGTTTGTCCATACCAAGTTTCAAGCCTTGATTCAAATTTTTGCCCAGTCAATTGGACAATTGACCTAGAAATCAACTATATTGGGGAAAATGTCAACTGTGGCCAATTAACAGTCAAACCTCATGAATTTTGACCCACATCAACATTATGAACTCATATGAACCATTTGATCAAGTTTGGATCACAATTCCACAAGAAATTTGATCAGATCACCAAAAGGGCAAAATGGTCATTTTTAGGGTTTTGACTGCACAAAGGCATTTTTTGACTGTTTGACCTAGCCAATGGCAAATCAAGCTCACACATGGACTCAAAAACTCAATGACATTGTCTTTACCCATTCAACAAGTTCAAAAGATCTCAAATGCATAGGATTGACATATGAATTTTTCAGTCAACTGATCAAAATTTGACTGTACAATGAAAAGTCAAACTTTGACTTTTTGGTCAAAATCAAGTGCCAAGAGTTATTTTTCATCAAGACATGTCAAATTATGAAACTTGTTCATCAAGAAACCCAAAAATGCAAATTAGGGTTTAAAATGGAAAAATTTCATAACTTAGAAATTTTCTAAGTTATGAAATTTTCTTATTTTTTCCTAACTTCGTCCCATTTTTTCACCAAGATGCAAATGGATTAAAACAAAACTTGCAACATGAAAGTTGTAGTCCATAACAAAGTCTACAACTTTTATTCACAAAGTTTTCTAAAAAGAAACCTATATCTCAAGTTATGACTTTTGGAACAAGGGTACCTAAAACTTTTAACTTAGAGAAATTTTTCCCTAGTTTAGGCAGGATTTTGACCCATCTTCTTGGCCATTTTTCACATACTTCCACTTGGAGTTTCAAGTTAAATTTCAAAGATGGATTATAGTACATGTTCCAAGCTTTCCAAATTGTCCAAGAACTCCTCAAACACCCTTGTGGTTAGAGAGAATCGAATGCTTGAAGTTGGCAAAAACTCACTTTGATCCATGGCCAATACATGTTCATATAAACTTGCATTTTCAAATCAGCATATTTGGTACTAGCTTGCAGGCCTCAAAACCAGTTTGTACTCCATAATTTAATGCATAACCATTGAGCTAAGGTATTATCTTGGTCATTTGGACATTGCATACAAAATTAAGCCCTAAATGGTAAAAGGTATAATGCCATTTTTGTAAAGTTGTACTTTATGTCAAAACAAGATCCTTGAGGCATGGGGCCATATCTCTGAGGCAAGATCAAGTCTACCAATTCCAAGAACCAAGAGCAAAAGATGCAGCATGATATAAGGCTTGTACAGACTTGCATTGAGGATACACACACTCTTGCTTCAAGTAGAAGAAACTTGCAAAATACAAGCCATCTCTCACATCTGTAAAAACTAACTTACACAAACATTGTAAACCAGTTTCATACCTCCCAATAAGCCAGAAACACGACCCCTTTTCCTCTCAAACCTCCTTGTATACAAAATCACTGTTTTTCTGCAAAATAGGGCAAGCCCTGCAGAACCATCTCCATCTCCATATTCCATCGTGCGTTTTGCCCAAAGATACTTCAAACACCTTCCGACCAACCTACCTGAGCTATCCAGATCATCCATTGCTAGCTGTAACACCCCTAACACATTGCTATTTTTGTTTCAAAGCTTTGCAGGTTGAGTTCTGTGGCACGATTCAAGCTGTTTCAAAACAAACCAAGCATTGGAAAAGCTTCCTTGGACCTCAGGCAAGCTCAAAAGAAGCTCAAGCATCCTTGAAAGTTGTTGCATTGTCCAGCTCGAAGTCAACTGAAACAGGTATTTCATGGACTTCTATCTCTCTATTTAGGAATAGTTAGGCTTAGGTTTGTGAATGAAATATGTTGTACTCATAGCCCTGAAGCCATACATATGCTTAGTTTTCATTTATATTAATCGTGCTAGGAGAATTTTGTTCATGAACTTTCTGAAAAAACTAGGTTAGAATTTAGGGCCAGAGAAATTCATTCTGGTCTTTGAGAGTTAGCTTAAGTTTTTTATATGGTTGGATTCGTTGTTTGATGCTCTACAAGTTTCATGTTATGAGTTTTGTCAAAAAATCAAAGAATCAGGAGATAGCAGGTAATATACAGAACGCACGTTTTTGTGAACCAAGGAAGAAGATGAAGTCTGATTGGGTTGGGCCTGATCATTCTTACTTATAACACCCCATTTTTTAGTTTACACCCCCCTGACCCATTTGCTTGTATATTTGTCATTTTGATATTTTTATTTTTATTCTGACTTTATTATTATTTTTGTCGAAATATAAAAAATACAAAAAAATTATTTTTATATTTTTCCATATTTATTTGATATTTATTTTCATTTTTACTAGTATAAGTATGTAATTAATCTATTTTTTCTTTTTATTAAAACTCAAAAATAATATAAAAAAACATATACTCATCTTTATTTATTATTTTTATACACTTAAAAACATTTTCTTGAATATACACATTTTTATTTTTATAATTAATTTCTATTTTTATATATATATTATTTTATTAAATAATTAGGACAAAAATACAAAAATATTACATTTTTATTTTTATTAATATTTTGCACTAAAATATCATTTTTACAATATACTTTTATTTTTTGTACAAATCAATATATTATTGTATATAATTAATAAATAATACTATTTATTTAAGAATTAGGGTTTTTGCCCTAAATAACAAAATAATTAAAATTGATTTTTTTAATTATTTTATTAGGGTTTATTGCATAATACCTTTTATTTAACATTTATTTATTGTATTTTCATTCAATTATTGTAAATTTAAATATTGCCTATACATTCGATTTGGTTGTAATAATTTAGAATTTAATTTCTTGTCAAATACCCCCAATTCAAATTTGTACCCCCTCCCCTATATCATGTTGTAATAGTGTAGGATTTAAATTCTCGCACTTTTAAATACTTTCAATTATGCCATGGTTAGACCTAGGGTTTATATGTAAATAAAATCAACAACTAGCTTGACCTAATCCAAAGATAACAATGCATGAAAAACAAACACAATGCACACTTGCAACCCTAGGGTTTCAATCCACTTGTTGCCTTCAAAAATGGGCCATGATTGCATATCAGGTACTTTGGCAAAACAAAAACAAAAACAAAGATCATAGTCCCTCGATGACGCTATCTGAGTTGCCTAAACAAAATGATCAAGTCCCTTAAGAAAATTGCCAAAAAATACTTGACACAATTGCTATCATGGTCTATACGATGACCCGCATCTGTCCTGTTTGACATCCTAACACAAGGTTGTTCACCAAATACAATGGTGAAACAACACTGTTAAAATGGTTAAAAATATAATAAATATCTTTGAGTAAAATAGGGTAGATAACTCTTGGTTACTTGATCAAAACTTGCAAAAACATCCTTGCTATCTTTAAAACACACTTCACAACACAATTTCAAAACCCTACTTTCAAACATTGAAAACTTTTCAAAAGGCAAAAACACCTTTGTATACATTCAAACAAGAATCATTACAAAGGTTGCCACAACGATGGCCTCTTTTCAAAACATCTTTCAAAATCACACACAAAGCACCATTTTAAACAATTGAAAAGCACCATTTCAAACAATTGAAAAGCAAAGCAAGTGATCTAAGCAAGTAACTAAGAGCCCATGGATAACCATGGATAGAAAGGGTTCTAATACCTTCCCTTTCTATAATCTACTCCCCGAACCCAAGAAAACATCTCAAAGGTGTTTCCTGTGCTTTTTGACCTTTCCTTAGGATAAAATAAAAAGTCGGTGGCGAATCTTGCTAAACCGAAACATTTGCGAACATAAACGCAAAATTCCAAGTCAGTTCTCCCACCGTATCACACTTATCTTCCTCGGCAAGTCATTGTGAAGCCTAAATCCTGACCAGATAGCAGTTCACTTCCGTCTCTCCAGTCAAGAGATGACTCCCCAGTAGAGTAATGGGCAACCTAAGCTCCTAGACTCTATTCCCCTGAAAAACATTTCCCAGCGGACTCCTCCTCGGACAGCAGGAACACGAATCCCCATAAAGAGAATTCTTATGAAGTCAGCATCTATTTCAGATGGCATCTTTAAGCCCATCTCCGACGACTCTTTGTCATACTCCTTGGATGGCCTCTTTAAGCCCATCTCCGAAAGTCTCATGTCATCTTTTCCAAATGGCATCTATAAGCCCATTCCTGATATTACATACACAGTCAAGTATCAATTCAAACGAGTGCAAATTTTTGGGCACTCTAGTGTTCAATCATCTTCCACCTTCAGATTACGAAAGGCAGACCAGCCAATCTACATCTTCAGGTTTAAGAAGATTGAACAGGGGCAGCTGTTGTACCCCAAAATTTTCCATCCCATTTTCACACAAGGCATACTCCTAGAGGTTCTCAATTTCCCTAGGTTGACCAAGATTTGACCAGACAATTTTCCTCCTAAGGCAATGAGCCCCCAACTAGGGTTTTAATTTTCATCAAGATGGTTGAGCTCCAAGGATCCCAAATGTTCTCCATTGTCCTAATATGTCCTCAAGATCATCCATGCCAAATTTCATGCCTTGCACAATAAGTTTACTCAGTCAATTTCTCAAGTATTGGAAAATCAATTGTGCTAGGGAAAAAGTCAATTGTGGCCCATATACAGTAAAACTTCAAGATTTTTGTGATATCCATCATTTTATCAAGGGTTGATCATGATTCCTCAAGAAATGCTCCTAATCTATCAAAAGTCAAGAGTTGCTAAATTAGGGTTTCTATAGGAAAAGTCTAATGAACTTTGACCAGGCATAACTTTCACATACTTCATCCATTTTCCCCCAACCAAAGCTCATTTTGAAGAGAATCAAATTCCCTACAACTTCTATTTTGTCCTCAAGTTTAACAGATGCACCATTTGAAAGATACAAGCTCAAACATTACATGTCATTTTTAGAAAGTCAACATAAGACACTTTTTGTCAAGGCAACTTACATCTAGATAATATCTCCAAATCAAAAAATGATTAAAAGAGAAAGTGTAGAGGACATTTTGAGATTTCCAAAAAGTTAAATATCACATTAAAAAGATGAAAATTGAGCAAGTTATGAGGTGCACAAGTTGGGTAATTTTCAAGAAATGCGTGAAATGCAAAGAGAGCGAACTTGAAGTTTTGAACTAGTGGGCCTAGCTTTTGATGTTCAAACATGTTCATAAGGTTTTAGGGGACCTATAAATCCATTCACATATTTTTTATGATTTTTATTTCTTTTATTTGAATTTTTATTCATTTAAATGCAAATAAAATCAAATAAAATATGAAACAGTGGTATAAAGGCTTGGGCTTTTTGTTTCAATCATCTAAAGGCCCAAGACAACTCATGACAACTCATTACAACCTTGTAAATTTCGTGGGGACTCAAGAAAGGAAGAAACATTGCAAATTTGGCAAGTTTTAAAGTTGTTTTCTTGTTTAAACCATGGCATGATTCCCTTGATTCCATTCCTTATTTGTCAGCCCGAATACAAGCCAGCAACATGTCCAGATTCGTGCAAGGCATCCAAAAGACAAGAATCATGCAAAGAAGGTAAGTTTTCAATATGTTGGAATATTAATTTTATGGTAATGATTAGCTTGTCCTTTTCCATACTTGTTGGATCCTATTTCATTCTCTATATAAAGGCAAACAAAGGCAGAAGAGTGACCAGAAAAACCATTGCATAACAAAGCTCCACAAAAGTCTCAGAAATTTCTCAAAGTTACAAAATTCTTAACCACACTTCCAGGTGCTCTCAAGAAAAACAAAGGATCCATTCATCTCCCCAAGGCTCCTAAGAGTTAAACTAGGCTCATAACCAAGCCCTTCCACGTATACAACTCTCACATCCAATTGTACCGGTTTTGGTTAGGACGATCACATGTGCAGATGAACACCCTATGCGTAAGATGCCATGGTTAGGGCTATAAGATTTTTGAGCTTTGGATTCTGTGATACGAGGACTTTCAATCCAGACCCATGATAGGCCTCATGGGAGAGATACACATGATTCTGAAGACTTTTCTCTAGCGCTTGGGCTCTCTTGCTAATGGGCCTGGGATTTTGCTTAGCGCATCCCCCCAATTTCTTTACAACATGTCCCATTCTTTTGCTTTTTTTTTTGTTTTAATTATTTATTTTCTTTTCATTTCAATTAATTCTTTTTTATCAAAAAAATCATAAAATCATAAAATTACAAAAAATAGATTTAGTTCTTTTCTTTTAATTAATTTAATTTTCATAAATAAATTTAATTTAACTTAATCATGTTTTAGTATTTATTTCATAGTTAATTTGTAATTAATTTAGACTTAGGTATTAAATATTAAAATCAAATCACAAAAATACCAAAAATATTTTTCTTAATACTTAGGCTTTTTAGGACATTTGATTTTCTTTCTAAACAATCTCTTCTCTTTTTTTTTCTTTCTATTTTTCTTTTGTTATTTAAATTCTAGAAAGAATGTATAGGTCGCACATTTGATTTTGTAATAGTTAGTTTATCTTTTCACATTTTTTCTTCTAAATATTGTAACTGCTCATGGGATGTAATAGCGTAGGATTTACAATTCCCGCACTTTAAATTTCTCCAAGATATTAACTGTTAGTAATTAGGCTTGTATATAATTTCTAGTAAATTAGTTGTGCATGACAAGATTAATTAAATTAATCATTAGATCACTAACATAAGATAAATATCTGAAAAAGGCACTATTGCACACTTGCACCCTTAGGGTACTCCTTACTTGGTTGCCTCAGAAAACAATGGTCATGTCCCTCGAACGTAGGGACATCTTAGCAAAGGCCCTCAATCTAAAAGTCATCATAAAAGATCATAGTCCCTTACTGTCCCTCGAGTTGCTTACAAGAAATGATCTTGCCCCTCGATGTTGCCTATATGATAATAGTCCCTTCGAATGCTAAGATATCCTTACCTGTTGCCTTCAATGACTATAGCGTCCCTTTTGATAGTCCCTCAACATCCAACGATAAGGCTACCTACTTACTAATAGTAGGATAGCACTAACTAAAGGAAAGGAGGGAAATAACGTCCTTTTTCGAGTAGGTTGATGACTCTTAAGTAGTTGCTCAAACCTGAAATTTTCACACTTACACACTTTCAAAAATCTTTTCAAAATGCTTTATCACACTCTTGAGGACTGATACAAGAGTTACCATAAAGCAAACAAAAACTTTCAAAACACACAAACACAAACAATTTTCAAAAATGAGCAAGTACCTAAGAGCCCGTGGAAAACCACAGATGGAAAGGATGCTAACACCTTCCCTTTCTATAATCTACCCCCTTACTAAGAAAATCTCGAAAAAGGTCTTTTTCTGTTCTTTTCACCCTTTCCTTTGTTGGATAAAAGAAAAGTCGGTGACGACTCTTGCTTACGGCGACATTTGCGAACAAAAAATGCAAATTAGTATTAACAGTCGGTTCTACCACTGTGTCACAGCAGCTTCCACATCGCCATTCATATTCGGCCGGTAAGGGGAAGAATTATGACGCTGGATCTTGAATTGTTTATATAGTTCGATGATCATCATATTGTAGAGATTTGTACCATTATCTGTGATGATTATTTCTGGAACACCATACCAACAGATAAGGTTATGCTTGATAAACCGCGCCACAACATTCTTGGTAACAGTAGTAAGAGAGGTAGCCTTAACCCACTTAATGAAGTAATCAATGGCCACTAGGATGAAGCGATGCCCATTGGAAACGGTACGTCTAATCTCTCAGATCATGTCAATGCCCCACATTGCAAAGGGCCAGGGAGCTGTCAAGACGTTCAAGGGAACCAGAGGTACATGTAATTTATCAGCATATATCTGGCATTTGTGACAAGTTCGGGAATGCTAATAACAATCTGCTTCCATAGTGGACCAATAGTGTCCTACCCGCAGGATCTTTTTAGCCATGGTGTGTCCACTAGAATGGGTACCAAAGGTACCTTCATGTAAATCTGCCATAATCCTCTCTGCTTCGCTCTTGTCTACACACCGAAGTAAAGTAGAGTCATGGTTGCGCTTGTAGAGGATTTCATTACTGAGGAAGAACTTTGTGAAGAACCTTCTCAGAAACTTATTATCATTGACAGATGCCCCCTCAGGATATTCTTAAGCCTCGAGATACCTTTTCACTTCATGGAACCAAGGTTTGTATGCTACTTCTTTAGTATCAATCTCATAGTAGTATGCTGGTTCATCCATTCTCTCAATAGTGATCTAAGAAGCTTCGTTGTCCCATCTGACCTTGAACATGGATGACATAGTAGCTAGTGTGTCTGCTAACTAATTCTCTTCTCATGGAAAATGTTTGAAGGTGACTTTTTCAAAGGGTGGAAGTAATGTCAGCACATGTTCCTTGTAAGGGATGAGATTAGGGTGCTTCGTGTCCCACTCTACTTTGATTTGACTTATTACTAAGGCTGAATCTCCAAAAACACTCAAGAACTTGATTCTTAGGTCGATAGAAGCTTTGAGACCCATGATACATGCTTCATACTCAGCCATGTTGTTGGTACATTTGAAACATAGTCTGGCGGTGAAAGGAGTATAACATCCCTCGGGAGATATGATTACAACACTGATGCCATTGCTGAGTGCGTTGGAAGCTTAGTCAAAAACCATAGCCCATCGGGATCCTTTCTCAGGTCCTTCATCCGGTCCAGGTTCTCAACAGTCAGTCACTAACATGATATTCTCACCCTAGAATTCAAAGTTCATGGATTGGTAATCATCCACAGCCTGGTGAGCCAAATGATTAGCTAATACACTTCCCTTTATTGCTTTCTAGGTTGTGTATTAGATGTCGTATTCAGTCAGGATCATTTGCCATCTTGCTATTCTTCCGGAGAGAGCGGGCTTCTCGAAGATGTACTTGATTGGATCCATCTTAGATATCAACAAAGTAGTGTGGGTCAACATATACTGTCTCAGTCGGTGAGCAGCCCATGCCAAAGTGTAGCAAGTTTTCTCGAGCAATGAGTATCTTATTTCACAGTCGGTAAACTTTTTGCTTAGGTAGTATATTGCATGCTCTTTTCGACTGAACTCATCATGTTGCCCCAGCACACACCCCATTGAATTATCTAACACTGTTAAGTACATTATCAAAGGTCTTCCTTCAATCAACGGCATCAGAATTTGAGGCTCTTGAAGGTATTCCTTGATTCTCTCGAAGGCAGTCTGGCATTCGTCATTCCACTTTACCACTTGATCTTTCTTCAGGAGTTTCAAGATTGGCTCACAAGTAGCAGTTAGATGGGAAACGAACCTGGAAATGTAATTTAGGTGTCCCAAGAAACGTCTAACCTCCTTCTCAGTGCAAGGAGTCAGCATCTCTTGTATAGCCTTCACCTTTGCAGGGTCTACTTGAATGCCCTTGTCACTGACAATGAAACATGGGAATTTACCAGATCTTACCCCGAAGGTGCACTCATTCAGATTTAACCTCATCTTGTACGTCTTCAACCTATCAAACAACTTTTGTAGATGATCAATGTGCTCTTCCTCAGTTTGAGACTTGGCTATGTCATCAACATAGACCTCTATCTCATGGTGAATCATGTTATGGAACAAAGCTACCATGGCTCGCTGATAGGTTTCCCCAGCGTTCTTCAATCTAAACAGCATTACTTTGTAACAGAAAGTGCCACATTGCATGACGAAGGTTGTCTTCTCCATATCTTCGGGTGCCATCTTGATCTGATTGTAACCAAAGAAACCTTCCATGAAGGAAAATATCTTATGTTGTGCGGTGTTGTCAACCAGAATGTCAATATGGGGAAGCAGGAAGTCATCCTTGGGGCTTGCCCTATCTTGACACTAAGCTCCAAATTTACACCTATCTTGACTTCTTTTATGTCCTCTTTTATGCCCAAATTCACTATCTCAACTGGCTTTTCATGAGGCTGTATAGCCCTTTCTTCCTGTTGTAACAGTCTGACAAGTTCTCTGGGTACCTCACAATCTTCCTCACCTTCCTCCTCGGCTTGGTTGATCGGATTTTCAAAGTCATAACCGGCAATAGTAGAACTGTTATCAATGGGATCCATGGTGGATATGGATCTGTAGTTTGATATGTGATTGTGTGTAAGAGCATAGTTGTATTGACAAAGTAAAAAGCAAAAAAGAAAAAACAGAGAGCGCAAAATTTGTATGCAAATCGTCTAATGCTTTACTAATGACATATGAGATTGAAACATGATAACCCTCACAAATAAACCATTGTTCCCAGGGTAAAACACATGGCCATAGAGTTTATATTGTTTATTTATTACATATCCGAAAACAAGAAAGATAATTACTTGTGAACAAAAGTAACTGATACAAAGTCTTTAGCCGTCCAGTTACTGGGTCCACCGTTGGTAGTAGGGAAGATCCAGTTATCCATGTCATAGTCACCATCATTGTCTTCTAAAGCATTGACCCCATGGTTGTTGATGCATAGGGAAGGTCCTCCAACACGAGCATGACGAACATCCCTTTGAGCCCCTGAAGAGAAACCCAAACCAAACTTATCAGATTTGTATGGAATGTCAGGGAGTTTTCCCCAAATGGTACACCCACCTTCTTCAATAATTACTTTGGCGTCCTTGAGAGAAGCCATTTTCAAGGGAGGTCTAGTGATCTTCAGCATATTGGTAACAGTCTCAGTTGCAACCATGGTATAGGGCACCTCTTCGAAGTTCTGACACAGAGTCTCGATGAACTCACCATCCATTTCCATATACATGAAATAGTTTAGGTGACTTACCATGTACCATGACAATCTTTCCTTTCATAGGGTACTTCATCATCTGATGCAGAGTGGATGTGACAGCTCCCACCCCATGGATCTAAGGGCCACCCAATAAACAAGAATAATATGTTTGATATCCATTACGTAGAAGGTGGAGTCAAAGGTATGAGAACCAACTTTTATGGGGATGTCCACCTCCTCGTGCACCATTCTCTTTGAACCATCGAAAGACCTCACTACAATGTTGTTGGGCTTCAGGGTCAAACCTTCGCAGTCTAATTTGTCCAGAGCCTTCTTGGACAACACGTTCAACGATGAACCAGTATCTACTAGAACATGGGCCAAAGTAGTGCCCTTGCATTCGATGGAGACATGTAGCGCATCATTGTGTTTTCTTCCTCTAGGTGTCAGATCAGCATCGGAAAAACCCAAACTGTTGTCAGCCGTCAAACTGGCCATACAATCTTCAAACTGGTTAGCGGAGGTTTCTTGTGGCACATGGGCAGTTTTGAGGAATTTCACCAATGCTTTTGCATGAGCTTCAGAGTATAATAGTAGGGCCAACATTGAAATCTTAGAAGAATTTTGCCCCAGCTGTTCGACCATATTGTAGTCGCTCTTTTTAATTATCTTTAGGATTTCTTCCATTTCCTTCTTGGAAGCCTCTGGAATGGATTCTGAAAATGCCTTCGTATGGAAAGGCCCAATCAATATGTGTTGTACCCCAAAATTTTCCCTCTCATTTCATCAACATTTCTCATCACAAGACTCTTGGAACTCAAGATTAAGCTAGGGTTTGCTCTGCTCAAGACACCTCTTTACACGGTTGACCTAAATTAGGGTTTGAGTTTGCACATGGATGTTTTGACCTATAATGCCCAAAGTTACTTTCATACTTCATGTTGGACTCACAAGTTTGTCCATACCAAGTTTCAAGCCTTGAATCAAATTTTGGCCCAGTCAATTAGACAGTTGACCTAGAAATCAGCTGTATTGGGGAAAAAGTCAAATGTGGCCAATTGACGGTCAAACCTCATGAATTTTGACACAAATCAACATTATGAACTCATATGAACAATTTGATCAAGTTTGGATCACAATTCCACAAGAAATTTGATCAGATCACCAAAAGGGCAAAATGGTCATTTTTAGGGTTTTGACTGTGCAAAGGCAATTTTTGACTGTTTGACCTAGCCAATGGAAAATCAAGATTAACCGTGGACTCAAGGACTCAATGAAATTATCTTGACCCATTCAACAAGTTCAAAAGATCTCAAATGCATAGGATTAACAGATGAATTTTTCAGTCAACTGATCAAAATTTGACTGTACACTGAAAAGTCAAACTTTGACTTTTTGGTCAAAATCAAGTACCAAGGGTCATTTTTCATCAAGACATGTCAAATTATGAAACTTATTCTTCAAGAAACCCAAAATTGCAAATTAGGGTTTAAAATGGAAAATTTTCATAACTTAGAAATTTTCTAAGTTATGAAATTTTCTTAATTTTTCCTAACTTTGTCCCACATTTTCACCAAGATGCAAATGGATTAAAACAAAACTTACAACATGAAAGTTGTATTCCATCACAAAGTATACAACTTTTATTCACAAAGTTTTCTCAAAAGAGGCTTGGATCTCAAGTTATGATTATTGGAACAAGGGTACCTAAAACTTTTAACTTAGAGAAATTTTGCCCTAGTTTAGGCAGGATTTTGACCCATATTCTTGGCCATTTTCACATAGTTCCACTTGGAGTCTTAAGTTGCATTTCAAAGATGCATTATAGTACATGTTGCAAGCTTTCCAAATTTTCCAAGAACTCCTCAAACACCTTTGTGGTTAGGGAGAATCGAATGCTTGAAGTTGGCAAAAACTCACTTTGTAACCATGGCCAATACATGTTCATACCACTTGCCAAATCTGACCAAACTAGCTTAGTACATAATTACAGGCATATAAACCAATTTACACTCAAAAATTGAATGCAAATACATTGGACATTGGCATTGTTCTGATCAAGAGAGCATTGTACAATGAGCATTTCCATTTTGAGCATAAAGGTCACACTTCCATTTTCATAAAGTCAACTTTATGTCAAATTGCATTTTCTTGAGCCTTGGACTTTTTTCCTTGCAGCAAACAAGTTCCCTAATCTCAGGCATAGTACACCAACTTGAGCATGCTTGTAACTAGCCTGTACAGGCCATAGCTTGGTCACTTCACATCTTTGCTTTCAAAACAAGTCAAATGGCCAAAAGCTCATAACACACACATCTGATATATTGAATTGGAGCAAAGTTTTAAAACAGGTTTCTCATATCCTTGTAAGCCAGAAACACGAGTCTTTGACCTCTCAAATCCCCTTGTGCACCAAATCTTCATTTCTGCCCAAAACAGGGCAAGTTCTGCAAATCACAAGCCACAATCAAATCCCCTCGTGAGTTTTGTCCCAAATCACTTCAAACACATTCTAAACAATACACCTAAGTTGTCCAGATCATTCACAAGCTACTGTAACTCCATTAACACACATCACCATTTTTGTTTGGAAGCTTTACAGGTAGAGTTCTGTAGCACGATTCAGGCCACTTCAAAACAAACTAAGCATTGGGAAAGGTTCAGGGGGCATCAATCAAGCTCAAAAGAACCTCAGGCCCCATTGAAAGTTGCTGCATTGTCCAACTCGAACTCAACTGAAACAGGTATTTCATGAACTTCTATCTCTCTATTTAGGAACATTTAGAATTAGGTTTGTGAATGAAAGATGTTGTATTCATTGCCCTGAAACCATACATGTGCTTAGTTTTTATTTATATTAATCGTGCTAGGAGAATTTCATCCATGAACTTTCTGAAAAAACTAGTTTAGAAATTAGGGCCAGAGAAATTCTCTCTGGTCTTTGAGAGTTAGATTTAATGTTTTATATGGTTGAAATTGTTGTTTGATGCTCTACAAGTTTCATGTTTTGAGTTTTGTCAAAAAAGCACTAAAACAAGAGATACAAGTTTGAACTGGCCATGCGCGCGTTTCTGTTGGACAGAGAAATAAGATGAAGTAGCTGGGTTGGGCCTGGCTATTTCCTACTTTTGACACCCCCATTTTCAGTTTCACACCCCCCTGGCCCATTTCTTTGTATATTTATTATTTTTGCATTTTAATTTCATTTCTGACTTTATTATTCTATTTTCAAACATAAAAAATGCCTAAAAAATATTTTCATAAATTTTTACATTTATTTGGTATTTATTTTAGTTATGTCTAACATAAAAATGCTTAAATACTTTATATTATTTTGTTTAAACTTAAAAATAATGTAAAATAAAATACTTTTATTTTCATTTATTATTTTTATTCACATTTAAAAATATTTTCTTGAAATATATACATTTTTGTAAATAATTTATTTTATTACACACCTAATATTTTTAGTATATATATATATATATATATATATATATATATATATATATATATATATATATATATATATATATATATATATATATATATATATATATATATATATATATATATATATATATATATATATATATATATAGATACTTTATTTTATAAAAGCATAGAATAAAAAAAAAACACAAAAATAATGCATTTTTTATTTTTATTGATATTTTATACTAAAAAATACTTTTTTTCAATATACTTTTATTTTTGTACATATTGATACATTTTTGTATATAAATAATAAATAATACCATTTCTTTAAGGAATTAGGGTTTACCCTAAAAATAATTAAAATTAACTTTTTATTTTATTTATTTCGTTACATTTCTTTCCATTTAAAGATACTTTACATACATAAAAAACCTTTTTTTTTTGCATAGTACATTTTGTTGTACCCCAAAATTTGCCCTCCCATTTCCTCAACATTTTCTCATCACAAGACCCTTGAAGATCAAGAGCCAGTTAGGGTTTCCTCTGCTCAAGACTTCTCCTTGCACTGTGGACTCAAATTAGGGTTTGTGTTTGCCCAAGGATGTTTTGACCTAAAATGCCTAAGATGACTTTCATGCTTCATATTGGACTCCCAAGTTTACCCATGCCAAGTTTCAAGTCTTGATTCCAAGTTTTGCTCAGTCAATTGGACAGTTGACCTAAGAATCAGCTGTATTGGGGAAAAAGTCAACTATGGTCAATTGACAGTCAAAACTCATGATTTTTAACCCACATCAACATTATGAACTCATATGGACCATTTGATCAAGTTTGGATCACAATTCCACAAGAAATTTGATCAGATCACCAAAAGGGCAAAATGGTCATTTTTAGGGTTTTGACTGTACAAAGGCAATTTTTGACTGTTTGACCTAGCCATTGGCAAATCAAGCTCACATATGGACTCAAGGACCCCATGGAATTATCTTGACATGTTCATCAAGCTCAAAAGATCCCAAGTACACAAGATTGACAATTGAATTTCCCAGTCAATTGATCAATTTTGACTGTACACTGAAAAGTCAAACTTTGACTTTTTGGTCAAAATCAAGAGTCAAGATTCATTTTTCATCAAAACATGCCAAATCATGAAACTTGTTCACCAAGAAATCACAAAATGCAAATTAGGGTTAGAAAATGGAATTTTTCATAACTTAGAATTTTTCTAAGTTATGAAAAACCCTAATTTTTTCCCAACTTTGCCCCATCTTTTCACCAAGATCCATTTGGATTCAAACAAAAGTCAAAACATGAAAGTTGTAGCTTGTTGCATAATCTACAACTTTGATTCACAAAGTTTTCTCATTTGAAGCTTGTATCTCAAGTTACAATTTTTTGAATAAGGGCACTAAACCATTTTTAACTTAGTGAAATTTTAACCTATTTTGACAAGGTTTTTTACCCCACTTCAAGGCCATTTTTCATACCCTTCCACTTGGAATTTCAATTTGCATTTCAAAGATGGATTGTAGTACACATTCCAAGCTTTCCAAAATGTCCAAGAACTCATCAAACAACCTCATAGCTTGAGAGATTCGAATTTCACAAGTTGGCAAAAATTCACTTTTGTTCTTCATCAAAACATGTCCATAACCTTACCATTTGAAACTCAGCTTGCTTTATGCTTGATTACAGGTCCTTGAACCATTCCATACTCAATAATTTAATGCATATTCAATGTGTTAAAGTGTTGTTCTTTGAGTGCAAGCATTGTATGCAAGATTAATCCTAAACTAGATAAAGTGAACTTTCCATTTTTGAAAAGATTAACTTTATGTCCAATTGCAAATCAAGAAAGTACATGGAAAATCTGCTTGGCACAAGATTATGTGCATAACACACTGATCAAGAGAGGATTATGCAGCACATTAGGGGGTCCTCTACTGACCTAGAAAGCCAAGTTGCATTTGTTTGCTTCAAGTTCAAGACAAGTCCATAACTTATCACAACTCTCTCTTCAGCTTACAAACACAAGAAAGAAGTTATCAAACACATCAGAAAGAACATATCCAAGCTAACACACGAGCCCTTGGCCTCTCAAACACTCCCATTGCCATAATCACCTTGGAACTGCTCAAACAGGGCAACCCCTGCAGATTGAGTGCTATCTCTCAATCCCTTCAAGCATTCTTGCCCAAACCTGTTCCTCTACCTTCCTTACAACCTATGCAAGCTAACCATGACCTAAAACCTGACCTGTAATCTCTCTAACAGCTTCCACCATTTTTACATTTTTGACTTGCAGGTGAAGTTCTATAGCTTGATACAAGAAGTTTCAAGACAAAGTAAGCATTGAAAAAGCATCCCTGGACCTCAAGGAAGCTTTTCCAATCATTACCTTGCACTAGAAGTTCCTCATTCTCCAGATAGAAGTTCAACTGCACAGGTAAAACTTTGAACTCGTATCTCTCTTATCATGCATCTTTAGTCTTAAGTTTGTGAAGAAACAAGGTTCTACTCATAGCCCTGAACATGTACATAGCTTTACATTTCATTTCTTTTGCCTGAGTTGAGAGAATTTAAGCTTTAAAAATGGCAGAAAGTTTAGGTCAAGATTTGGGATTGATAAAATTCTCTCTCATTTCTGAGAGTTAGGATGAGTTTTTTATATATTTAAAATCGTGAGATTATGCTTTACATGTTTTGTGTTGGAAGTTTGTTCAAAGGATCAAAGAATCAGGACCTTGATGTTGAAGCAAGAGGCGCGCGTTGTTGAACTCAGTCTTGGCCAAAGGTTGAAGACAGTGTCTTCTTGGGCTGGGCTTTTGTGTTATTTCTCTTCACACCACTTTTTTTGATTCACACCCCCTGAGCCCATTTGCTCATTTTTTAACATTTTTGACTTTTTCCTTTTTTGTTTGACTTGTTTATTTTTTCCCAGCACATTAAAATTTTGAAAATATTTTTTCCATCATTTTTTGTATTTATTGCATATTTATTTGTTTATTTCTCTTGTTTGAACATAAATATTATATATATACTATTATTAGAATAAATAGAAAAATAGTGAAAATACATTTTTTATTTTTATTTACCTTCTAAAAATATTTCACACAAAAATACTTTTTTTTTATTTTGTTAAAATATTAAATATATATTATTTTGTGTATAATACATATTTAGGACTTAATATATATATATATATATATATATATATATATATATATATATATATATATATATATATATATATATATATATATATATATATATATATATATATATATATATATATATATATATATATATATATATATATATATATATATATATATATATATATATATATATATATATATATATATTAAGTTAAAATATAAAAATACTTGAATTTTTCATTTTTTATTAATATTTGATACAAAAATACTTTTTTTCATAATATACTTCATTTTATTTTTATTTTTATAAATAATAAATAAATATTTGTATTAAATCAATTAATATCCATTTTCTTTAAAATTAGGGTTTTTGCCCTAAAAGTTAAAAATACTCAAAATAATACTTTTTTTATTTTCTTATTTTGTTTTACATAAACCATACTTTTCTCATACATATAAAAAACTTTCTCTTTGCATTTTGCATATTTGTTTATTTTCATTTAATTATGCAATTTATTTACTTTGCAAATATTCAAAAATGATGTAATAATTTAGGTTTAAATTACTTGTCAATATCCCCATTTGAACATTTGTACCCCCCTTCCCATATTTGGTTTTGTAATAGCTTAGTAAATTTATTTTCGCACTTTATATGCTTTCTAATGATAACATGTTAGAATTAGGGTTTGTATGCGAAAAAAACGATAAAAAAAAATAGTTATGACCTAATCTCAAGATAAACAAGCATGAAAATGAACACACATCTCACACTTGCACCCCTAGGGTATTCCACTTGTTGCCTTTCAAAATTGGGCCATATTGCATGTTGAACTTCTTTGGGCAAAGCAAACAATTTGAATGATCATAGTCCCTCGATAAAACTTTTCAAAACAAACAAAAACAAATGATCAAGTCCCTTAAAGAAAATTGCTCAAAGACATTTAACGCCGTTGCAATTATGGTCTAAACGATGACCCGCGCCCGTCCCTTTCACATCCTAACATAAGGTTGTCCACCAAATCCAATGGTGGAACAAACTTGTTAAGAGGGTTAAAATATAGCAATAATCTTTTGAGAAATTTAGGAGTAGATAACCTCTTAGTTACTTGAATCAAACTTGAAAAACAAAACACTTGTCTAATTTCAAAACCACACCTCACTACACTTTCAAAACAACTTTCAAAAACAAATGAAAACCTTTTCAAAAGACATACATCTTTGTATACATCCCCACATGGATCATTACAAAGGTTGCCACCACATTGGCCTCTTTTCAAAATATTTTCAAACCCACTCACACTCAAGCACCATTTCAAACAATTGAAAACAAAAGGCAAGTGATCTAAGCAAGTAAGTAAGAGCCCATGGATAACCATGGATAGAAAGGGTGCTAATACCTTCCCTCTCTATAATCTACTCCCCGAACCCAAGAAAACATCTCAAAGGTTTTTGCTGTGCTTTTTAGCCTTTCCTTAGGATAAAATAAAAAGTCGGTGGCGACTCTTGCTCAACCGAAACATTTGCGAAAACAAACGCAAAACCTCAAGTCAGTTCTCCCACCGTATCACAGAACTGGCGACTCTGCTGGGGAGATTCTTTAAAAGTGGAGTAACCTTAGGGCTTAGATCACCTTTGTTTTCAATTGTTTGCTTTGTTTGCTTTTATATTTGTGGGCTTTGCATCGGAGTTTCATAGATCCTAACCCGGATCTGGGAAATACCCTTTTTAGGTAGCATAATCTGTGAGGGACCTGTCCGGCATAGACCGACATGGGTAAAGCAGTGGCTACGTTGGTGTGGCATCTTAGTCTGTATCTATATCCCTTGTGTTGCAACGGGGAGAATATAGGTCTTCTAAGGGGTCGTTAAACACCAACCAACCTTAGAACCCTAAATTGACCAACTTGGCTATTAGGACAGTAGCAGTATGCTACACTCATTGAGGCTAAACTCTCGAGATGGCTCTGACCGCGAGAAAAGATTGCGATGCTGGAGTTATGACCGATTGAGGGTAGCCAATGATTTGAGATCCTCTAGAACCCGGTTACTTTTGATAGGGCAGGTTTTAACCAACAAAACCAAAAGAGGGTAATACCTGAAACTCATGCTGGCCTGAAACCTAAGGGTGTCTTGTGTGACTTGTGTGCCTTATTTGCCTATGTGAATACTTGTGGTGTGCTTCATCATAGCATCATGCCATCATACCATTGCATGCATCCTGTATAAAGGGCTAACCCATTTCAAAGACAAAAAAAAGGTTTCATCTTTGCTCTGTTTTGTAGGACATCATGATGCCCGTCCGTAGGAATACTGTCCGGCTCAACTTTGTTCAACCACCAGTGTTACTCAAGGATTTGGTTGGAAGGATTCCAAACACTTCTTCCTTCATCAACAGACATGGTTCTCTCCTTGGCTTGATCACCACAAAATGGGACCAACAACTGATAAGTGTTCTGACCCAGTTTTATGACCCTCTGTACCATTGTTTTACCTTTCAAGACTTCCAGCTGGTTCCTACCCTGGAAGAGTTCTCTTATCTTCTTGGGATCCCTGTCTTGGAACAAACTCCATTCACCGGTTTGGAAAAGACCCCTAGGCCTGAAGAGATTGCTGCAATTCTCCCCTTGACCAAAGAAGAGGTATTATCCAACTGGGAAACTAGAAATGGGATCAAGGGCTTTTTGGTCAAATTTCTGGTTGGCAAGGCTAATGATTTCTGGAATGACTTGGACTTCAAGGCATATGAGGATATTCTGGCTCTTTTGATCTATGGTCTGGTACTGTTTCCCAACCCTGACACCTTTATCAGTATCCATGTCATAAGGATCTTCATGTCTCGGAATCCGGTACCCACTCTTTTAGGTGATATTCTACAACAACTCTATGCTCGTACTGCTCGAAAACGGGGAACTCCGTGGTGTTGTGCTCCTTTGCTAGTAAGGTGGTTTATTTCGCACCTTCCTAAGTTCGTGCTGAAGAATGAAGAAGGAAAAGGTTGGGCTAGGAGGTTAATGTCTCTCACTGATAATGACATCACCTGGACTCTCAGAGGTTTGGATGAGGTAGCTGTTATTGACCGTTGCGGAGAATACCCTAATGTTCCGTTGATTGGTATCCAAGGAGGAATCTCTTACAATCCGTGTTTAGCTCTTCGTCAGTTTGGAAGAGCCAGAGGAGATGGGCCTCATGAAATGCTGGTTCCTCACTTCCATTTTGAGTTTCAGGCATACAGTGACAAACTACGCCAGGGGTTCATTAGAGCTTGGGACAGAATCCACAAAGCCAACCCACATGAGTTGGGACCAAAGACTTCCCTGCCATTGAGACCCTATTGCAAATGGGTCCGCATCCGTGCTCAGAAGTTAGGTATTCCCTACGAAGCTGTTAGACCTCTCATTCTTGAGTCTCCTGTTGAAGATGAGGTTCCTCCAACTGTCCTCCCACCTCAGATACCTACTGATTTTGACACCATGAAGAGATCTTGGGCGCAGCTAAAGGAAGAACGGGACTTCTATCGGGAGAAATTCAACGAGCAGGAACGGAAGATCCAGAGGCTGACTAAGCAATTGGAGGAAGAGCGGGTCCTGAACAACTACATCAGCACTGAAAAGAGGAGGCCATGGGAGCATTGATGAGCTTTGGATGTTTCCTTTTATAGTTTATTTCCTTTCAGTATTTTTCATTCCTGTAAAGCCTAAGGGCAGATTTGTTGAACAATTGAAAATTTTAATCTAATGAAGTGTGTTTCCCTTTTTGTCTACAAAGTTGAATCTTGTTTGTCTTTGAAAACATAAAACATACGCATTCCATTGCACCATATGCATAGCAGGTACCCTATTTCACAGGTTGCTTAATCTCCTCCGCTGTTTATTTTGCACAGTCATCATGAATCCAGACTCCTCCAGTGAGCAAGCAATCAAGGCCCTTCAGGCCCAAAGTGCACAGTTTCAAGAGATGGTCCTAAGCCTAGCCCAAGGTCAGCAAGAGTTGAAGACTCTACTCCTAAAGAAGAAGAAGAAAAAGAGGACTGCATTGTTCAACACCGGACGCAAATTTGGGAACACATTCCACAATGAAGCTGACCCAACTACTTCTTCTGCTGAGAAAAATAGTCCCCAAGGGGGAGGAGCTCCTAGTCCCGCAGTCTCCGACAACGAGACGGACTATAACGACGAACAATACCCACCTGCTGCTGACAGATACAAGCAATTGGAGGATCGCTTGAGCGCCATGGAAATTCAGAATGTGTCGGGACTGGATTTCGGGGATTTGGGGTTATCTTCTGGGGTAGTAATTCCACACAAGTTTAAGGCGCCTGCCTTCGCCAAGTATGATGGGGTCTCCTGCCCAAAGCTACATCTGAGGTCGTACGTAAGGAAAATCCAACCTTACACGGCGGATAAGAACCTCTGGATTCACTTCTTCCAAGATAGCCTCTCGGGGTCTCAGCTTGAATGGTTCTACCAATTAGATGGAACTAGCATCCGACACTGGGAAGACTTGGCAACCGCATTCTACAGACAATACCAATACAATTCTGATCTCGCTCCTACGCGTACCCAACTTCAGGGTATGTCTCTAGGAACGGGTGAAGGGTTCAAAGAGTACGCTCAAAAATGGAGAGATTTGGCTGGCAGGGTGCAGCCTCCATTGACTGATCGAGAGCTGGTTGATATGTTTCTAGGGACGTTGTCTGGTCCGTTTTTCAATCATTTGGTTGGTAACTCCTCCGCGGGGTTTACAGATTTGATATTGACAGGAGAAAGAATTGAAGCCGGCATCCGGTCAGGCAAGATACAAAAGGCTGCCTCCACCAGTACTGAGAAGAGGCCGTTTAAGAAAGAAGCAAGTGTCGTCTATGGTCCTAGAAGACAAGTCAAGCCCGAAAGTCGCCAAGCCGTCAATGCTTTGGTCATCTCGAAACCTGTTGCTGCTCCTCAGCAGTACAATCAACAAAGAAGCGAAAGGCCCAAGAGGCAGTATACTCGACTGAGTATGACCTTATCTCAAATTTTACCCCAACTATTATCCACCAATCTGGTGACCCTCAAAGAAGCTCCTAAGGTCGTCAACACTGCGTCTCCTAAGTATAACCCAAATGCCCGGTGTGCTTATCATTCTGATAGTCCCGGGCACACTACTGATGATTGCTGGGCCTTGAGAAACAAAGTGCAAGATCTGATCGACGCAAAGGAAATTCAGTTTGAAGCGTCGGAAAGACCAAATGTTGTAACTGCTCCTATGCCCCAGCATAGAGTAAATGCCATTGAGGAAGGAATGTATGCTGTTTCGGTAAATGAAGTTGTTACCCCTCTGAAGACCGTCAAGAAGAACCTACTGCGGGCCGGTTTATTTCCGGGTTGCAGTGAAGGTTGCCTGTTCTGTGCTGTTTCCCTATCTGGTTGTCCCTTGCTGAGGTTAGGCGTCCAAAGCCTAATGGATAGCAAGGAGATTATGTTTAAGAAGTCTGCTGTTCAGTTGGTTCCGGTAAAAGAAGTTTCTGTGGTTACCATCTTCAATAATCCAATCAAGGCTCTCCCGAAGAAGCCTGTTCAAATCATGACTGTTGCACCTGTGGTTATTATTGTTCCGGGGCCTCTCCCCTACGTATCTGATAAAGCTGTCCCCTGGCATTATGGGGCGGACGTATATGTAAATGGAATCAAACAAGAATTCGACACTGGCGCCAGTATCTGCGATATCATTGGTCCAGCCAAGGTCACCCGCTGTGGCAGGCTCTTCTCGCCTGACATTGCACCGCCCGCTATTCGAAGACCCCTCCTTATAACACCTACAAGTTTACCTGTTCCTGCTACTGATCAAGTTGTTTCCCCTGCCGCCGAGTCATCTAATGCTCGGGGCAAAGAGATTGAAGAGGAGCCTGCCCGGATGGAGGCACCAATACCTATCAATGCTGAGGCCTCCCAACAAGAAGTGGAGGAGATCCTGAAAATAATAAAGAAAAGTGATTTCAATGTTGTCGAGCAGCTGGGGCATACGCCCTCCAAAATCTCCATGCTCTCCTTATTGCTATGCTCCGAGGCCCATGCTAAGGCCTTGATCTCATTTCTCAAGACGGCCCATGTGCCGCAAGAAACGTCTGCAGTCCAGTTCACTGATTGCGTAGCAAATCTGACAGCAGACAATGGCTTGGGTTTTTCAGATGCTGACCTGACTGCGAAGGGAAGAGACCACAATGATGCCTTGCATGTCTCTATCGAATGCAGGGGCACTACTCTGGCGCATGTATTGGTGGATACTGGTTCCTCCTTGAATGTTCTACCGAAAAAGGCTTTAGACCGTTTGGATTATGAAGGCCTAGAACTGAAGCCCAGCAATATCATCGTTAGGGCCTTTGACGGTTCAAAAAGGATGGTTCATGGAGAGGTTGACATCCATATTCGTGTGGGCTCTCAGGTGTTCGACTCTACGTTTTATGTGATGGATATACGTCCATCATACTCTTGTCTACTGGGTCGACCTTGGATCCATAAAGCTGGGGCAGTAACCTCTACTTTGCACCAGAAGCTGAAGTACCCTGTCAGGGGGAAGATTGTCACTGTGAAAGGAGAAGAGGAGTATATGGTGAGCCATTTGAATTCCTTCAGATACATTGAGATGGATGGGGAGTTTATTGAAACCCCCTTTCAGCATTTCGAGGAGGTGCATCCAATTTCAGCAGCGGCAGAAACAGCGGTCGAAGAGAATGTTTCCTTGAAGATGGATTCCCTAAGGGATGCCCGGGCTGTGGTTCAGAAAGGCAATTGTGCAAACTGGAGTCAGCTTCTTGACTTCACTCAGAAGAACGACAAGTTTGGGCCGGGCTTTACTGCAGAGGCTCAGAGGGCTGTACGCAAGGAGAAGGTCAAAAAGGCTCCGGTGTTTATCTCCAGCTCAAGGGTGAATGCTATTGAGGAGGATGTAGAGGAAGCACAGTTTGACAGTTGGATCTACCCGACTACCAGCGACGGACCAAGCAACTGGACGGCAAAGGATTTTACCCCTATCACATTTGTCACGCAGTAATTAATTTCTTTTGATTTCCAATTTGTAACAAACAATATGTTAAAAATTTGTTGGCTCGGTGTCCTACCCGGGGCATCGTAGCTCCATTTGTGAGGGCTTTTTGTATGACATTTTCATATATCATCAATCAAAACATTGGACGTTTATTGCATTTCAAATCTTGTGCTCTTTTCCTTTCTGTGTTATATATATTGCAAAACAGCTATATTTACACACACTCACTTATACAGGTTTCAATCCACTCTGGATCTCACTGGTAACAGCTCTGCTACCGCCAGTTATGACTTCGAAAATCCGATCAGCTTGGCCGAAGACGAAGGTGAAGATGATTGCGAAGTGCCTGGTGAACTCGCAAGACTGCTACTCCAGGAAGAGAGAGCTATTCAACCACATGAAGAGCCGGTAGAGACAATTAACCTGGGTACTGAGACAGATAGGAAAGAGGTCAAGATTGGTTCCAATCTAGAGCTCAGTGTGAAGCAACGATTGATCCAGATGCTACAAGACTACATGGAGATTTTTGCTTGGTCCTATGAAGATATGCCAGGTTTGGATGCCGACATTGTAGTTCACCACCTACCAACCAAGGAAGATTGCCCTCCGGTAAAGCAAAAAGTCCGACGGATGCGTCCAGAGATGTCTGAAAAGATCAAGGCCGAGGTTATGAAACAGTTTGATGTCGGGTTCCTTGCAGTGACTTCTTACCCTCAGTGGGTTGCCAATGTGGTGCCAGTGCCGAAGAAGGACGGTAAAGTCAGAATGTGTGTTGACTATAGAGATCTGAACAGGGCCAGCCCCAAGGATGACTTCCCCTACCTCACATTGATGTCCTTGTTGACAATACCGCTCAACACAAGGTGTTCTCCTTCATGGATGGTTTTTCAGGGTATAATCAGATCAAGATGGCTCCAGAAGATATGGAGAAGACTACATTTGTGACTCAGTGGGGCACCTTCTGTTATAAGGTCATGCCATTCGGATTGAAAAATGCTGGGGCAACCTATCAACGTGCCATGGTTGCTTTATTTCATGATATGATCCATCATGAGATTGAGGTATACGTTGATGACATGATTGCAAGGTCTCAAACTGAGGAGGAGCACCTTGACCATCTAAGGAAGTTGTTTGACCGACTCAAGTTATACAAGCTAAGGTTGAATCCCAACAAATGCACCTTTGGGGTAAGATCCGGAAAATTGCTAGGTTTCATCGTAAGTGATAAAGGTATTCAGGTGGACCCTGCCAAGGTAAAAGCCATACAAGAGATGCCGGCTCCAAAAACAGAGAAAGAAGTCAGAGGCTTCCTAGGACGACTGAATTACATCGCCCGCTTCATCTCACATCTGACTGCTACTTGTGAACCAATCTTCAAATTACTGAAGAAAGATCAAGTAGTACGCTGGAACGATGAATGCCAGGCCGCCTTTGAAAGGATAAAGGAATATCTCCAAGAGCCACCCATTCTTATGCCACCGGTGGAAGAAAGACCTCTGATACTATACTTGACAGTGCTTGACAATTCAATGGGGTGTGTGCTGGGGCAGCATGACGAGTCTGGCCGAAAAGAGCACGCTATTTATTACTTGAGCAAAAAGTTTACCGACTGTGAGTCTCGTTACTCACTGCTTGAGAAAACTTGCTGCGCTCTTGTATGGGCTGCTCGCCGGCTGAGACAGTATATGCTGACTCACACTACTTTATTGATTTCAAAGATGGATCTCATCAAGTACATATTTGAAAAGCCCGCTCTGTCTGGAAGAATAGCGAGATGGAAAATGATCTTGACAGAATATGACATCCAGTATACAACTCAGAAAGCAATTAAGGGAAGTGTACTGGCAGATCATTTGGCACACCAACCTGTGGACGATTATCAATCATTGAACTTTGATTTTCCGGACGAAGACATCATGGTGGTAACTGACTGTGAGGTCCCTGGACCGGATGAAGGACCTGAGGAAGGATCCCGATGGTCTATGCATTTTGATGGAGCCTCCAATGCTTTGGGTAACGGCGTCGGTGCTGTAATCATATCTCCCAAAGGAACTCATACTCCCCTCACCGCCCGATTATGTTTCAGCTGCACCAACAACATGGCAGAATATGAGGCATGTATCATGGGTTTACAAGCTGCAATCGACTTAAGGATCAAATTTCTAAGTGTCTTCGGAGATTCCGCTCTCGTGATCAATCAGATCAAAGGCGAGTGGGATACGAAACACCCGAATCTTATTCCTTACAAGGAGTATGTGTCGACCTTGCTCTCCCACTTTGAAGAGATAACTTTTGAGCACTTCCCTAGAGAGGAGAATCAGCTAGCGGACGCCCTAGCTACGATGTCTTCAATGTTCAAAGTTAAATGGGACAATGAGGCTCCCCGAATCATTATCTGGAAGTTGGATGAACCGGCATACTGCTGCGAGCTCGAGGCTGAGAAGGTTATTGAAAAACCCTGGTATCATGAGGTGAAGAGGTACTTGGAAGCTCAGGAATACCCTGAAGGTGCATCTGTCAATGATAAGAAGTTCATGAGAAGGTTTGCTGCAAGATTCTTCCTCAGCAACGGCATTCTCTACAAACAGAATCATGATTCAACTCTGCTACGTTGTGTGGATAAGGCTGAAGCATAGAAAATTATGATAGAACTGCATGAAGGTACATTTGGAACACATTCCAGTGGACACACCATGGCTAAGAAAATCCTTCGGGCGGGATATTTCTGGTCCACAATGGAAGCCGATTGTTACCAACACTCCCGAACTTGTCATAAATGCCAGATCTATGCTGACAAGGTGCATATCCCTCCGTTTCCTTTGAATGTCCTGACGGCACCTTGGCCTTTTGCAATGTGGGGCATCGATATGATCGGTGAGATCCGACCAACGACATCAAATGGGCATCGCTTCATCTTGGTGGTGATCGATTATTTCACGAAATGGGTCGAGGCAGTTTCCTATGCCACGGTAACCAAGAGCGTCGTGGCACGTTTCATCCGGCATAATCTGATCTGTCGGTACGACGTCCCAGAAAGAATCATTACGGACAATGGTACCAATCTCAATAACAAAATGATCACTGAACTCTGTGAACAATTCAAGATACAGCACCACAATTCTTCTCCCTACCGGCCGAAGATGAATGGGGCTGTAGAGGCAGCCAATAAGAACATCAAGAAGATTGTGCAGAAGATGACAGTGACTTATAAAGATTGGCACGAGATGTTATCGTTCGCTCTTCATGGGTACCGCACCTCAGCCAGGACGTCAACCGGGGCAACTCCCTTCTCTTTGGTCTATGGCATGGAGGCAGTCTTGCCAATTGAAATCCAGATACCCTCTCTCCGGATAATGAAGGACGCAGACTTGAATGAAGAGGATTGGATCCAGACTCGACTTGATCAATTAAATCTGATTGACGAAAAGAGGCTCACTGCTATCTGTCATGGTCAAACGTATCAAAAACGGATGATCAGGGCATTTAACAAGAAAGTCAGACCACAAGAATATCAAGTTGGGGACCTGGTAATCAAACGCATCATCCTTCCTCAAAGTGATCCCCGGGGCAAATGGACCCCTACATACGAAGGGCCATTTGTGGTTAAACGTGTGTTCTCAGGAGGAGCCATGATCCTAACCACCATGGATGGTGACGACCTTCCTCACCCCGCCAATGCAGACATAGTGAAAAAATACTTCGCATAAATAAAAGACCCGCTAGGTTGACATACCTAGGCAAAAATAAGGGCTTCCCGGCAAACCAAAAGGGTTCGGGCAAAAATAAGGGATGAAATGAATAAAAATCTGTACACCCGGCAAGTCGAAAACCTGAAAGGGCGGCTTGGGCAAAAATGGGTATCCCGGTGGACTGAAAACCCGAAAGGGCGGTCCAGGCAAAAGTTAGGGATAAAAGCGTAACACTATGTCTCATTGGATCACTTCGCATCCGGAAGTCGGCATCAACTATCTGGCTCAGATTTCGGCATCGACCAATCAGCTTCATCTTCGACCAGGCGGCAAAGCGATGAGACGCTTGAAGACATAAAGGCGATAGCAGAGTTGGAACCCAGTGGGATTGTTCACATAGCTGTTTTGTTTCCTTTTTCAAATTGTAAACTCTATGTTATTTGGCGGCGTCCTCTTACTAGGATGTCAGCCTCTTGTACAAAAACGCCTATTCACAGGCAAAGTTTAAATCAATACAAATTCACTTGTCCATACAAATTACCATTGTTTTCTTTTTTCTGTTTTGTCTTGCGAAGAACGTCCAATGTTCATTTTTGATATATGCATTTGACATTAAATTGCTGATTCGTAAATGTTTACACATAAAAACAAGAGATTGATTACAGGTGACATCAGAGACATGGGCAATGTGAAGTTGTCTAATGCAGTCTGGTTGTTTTGTCCGCCAAGGTACCAAGGTAGATTCAATTGAAGAATGTGGCCGAATCATCTCAACCCCCCGCAGAGTAAAACAAGGTTCAGTAGTACTTCCCCCAAGCGGAGTTGACTCCCCATCAATCCTGAAAAGGCACAACATTCCCCAGTAGGTCTTAAAGCTCATCCCCAGTAGATTCTGGAAGGTTATCCCCTGCAGGGTACAGACGTCTTTCCCGAATTTTATTTAGAGTTATTTCCTCACGAGGACTTATAACTGGGTTATCCTCAGCTAAAAACCACGGAAGACCGCCCTCGGCAAAGTTCCCTCAATCCCCAGCGGAGTTTATCATCATTATCCCCAGCGGAATCCATCATTAAAGTCCTCAACAGGCCTCTCATCAAACTTCGGCCAAGTATCTCTTCCACAGAGCAACTCCCCGGCCGTTCGTCAAGGATTTATTTTCCTAAGACGAAATTACATTCATAAACATTCCATATTTCCATACATCTTGCTTACATACATGATAAAGCGCATACAACATGTTGAACATCATGACATCATGCATATCATACATCATGACATTGCATACAACTTATGTTTTTGCCTTTTCAGAAAAAAAAGACAATCCCAAAAACAACTACCTTCAACTGTCATAATTCCATATTCGATACCTGTATCTAGCCAGGGCACATCTGAGAGTGATCAGTTTCCAGACTCGATTCCTGTATCTAGCCAGGGCACGTCTAAAGAGTTCGAAGATTCGATACCTGTATCTAGCCAGGGCACATCTATCAACTACAACATCTCCAGATTCGATTCCTGTATCCAGCCAGGGCATATCTGTCGACCATGTTTCCAGACTCGATTCCTGTATCTAGCCAGGGCACGTCTGAAGAGTTCGAAGATTCGATTCCTGTATCCAGCCAGGGCATGTCTAGCAACTATCGCAACGCCAAATTCGATTCCTGTATCCAGCCAGGGCATATCTGTTAACAACCATTTCCAGACTCGATTCCTGTATCTAGCCAGGGCACGTCTGAAGAGTTCGAAGATTCGATTCCTGTATCCAGCCAGGGCATATCTATTGACGACTATTTCCGGATTCGACTCCTGTATCCAGCCAGGGCACATCTGTGAGCAACCAATCGTAGATTCGATACCTGTATCTAGCCAGGGCATATCTGCATAAGGAGACTGAAGATCAAACACCTGTAACAAGCCAGGAAAACATCCGTCTTTCTCAAATACACAAGTTCTCGCTAAGGAATCTCTTATGCGATCTACACTTCCAAATGGCATCTATAAGCCCATTCCCGACAAGGTTCTGTCACATCTCCAGATGGCATCTATAAGCCCATCTCCCTATCCACCACCTCTCCAAATGGCATCTGTAAGCCCATTCCCGACATCACATTTACTGATACCTCAACATGCGAGTGCAAATTTCCGGGCACTCTAGTGTCCAATCTCCTTTTACCCTCGAGTCACGAAAGGCAAACTTGCCAATCTAACTCTTCAGGTCTAAGAAGATTGAATAGGGGCAACTGTTGTACCCCAAAATTTGCCCTCCCATTTCCTCAACATTTTCTCATCACAAGACCCTTGAAGATCAAGAGCCAGTTAGGGTTTCCTCTGCTCAAGACTTCTCCTTGCACTGTGGACTCAAATTAGGGTTTGTGTTTGCCCAAGGATGTTTTGACCTAAAATGCCTAAGATGACTTTCATGCTTCATATTGGACTCCCAAGTTTACCCATGCCAAGTTTCAAGTCTTGATTCCAAGTTTTGCTCAGTCAATTGGACAGTTGACCTAGAAATCAGCTGTATTGGGGAAAAAGTCAACTATGGTCAATTGACAGTCAAAACTCATGATTTTTGACCCACATCAACATTATGAACTCATATGGACCATTTGATCAAGTTTGGATCACAATTCCACAAGAAATTTGATCAGATCACCAAAAGGGCAAAATGGTCATTTTTAGGGTTTTGACTGTACAAAGGCAATTTTTGACTGTTTGACCTAGCCATTGGCAAATCAAGCTCACATATGGACTCAAGGACCCCATGGAATTATCTTGACATGTTCATCAAGCTCAAAAGATCCCAAGTACACAAGATTGACAGTTGAATTTCCCAGTCAATTGATCAATTTTGACTGTACACTGAAAAGTCAAACTTTGACTTTTTGGTCAAAATCAAGAGTCAAGATTCATTTTTCATCAAAACATGCCAAATCATGAAACTTGTTCACCAAGAAATCACAAAATTCAAATTAGGGTTAGAAAATGGAATTTTTCATAACTTAGAATTTTTCTAAGTTATGAAAAACCCTAATTTTTTCCCAACTTTGCCCCATCTTTTCACCAAGATCCATTTGGATTCAAACAAAAGTCAAAACATGAAAGTTGTAGCTTGTTGCATAATCTACAACTTTTATTCACAAAGTTTTCTCATTTGAAGCTTTTATCTCAAGTTACAATTTTTTGAATAAGGGCACTAAACCATTTTTAACTTAGTGAAATTTTAACCTATTTTGACAAGGTTTTTTACCCCACTTCAAGGCCATTTTTCATATCCTTCCACTTGGAATTTCAATTTGCATTTCAAAGATGGATTGTAGTACACATTCCAAGCTTTCCAAAATGTCCAAGAACTCATCAAACAACCTCATAGCTTGAGAGATTCGAATTTCACAAGTTGGCAAAAATTCACTTTTGTTCTTCATCAAAACATGTCCATAACCTTACCATTTGAAACTCAGCTTGCTTTATGCTTGATTACAGGTCCTTGAACCATTCCATACTCAATAATTTAATGCATATTCAATGTGTTAAAGTGTTGTTCTTTGAGTGCAAGCATTGTATGCAAGATTAATCCTAAACTAGATAAAGTGAACTTTCCATTTTTGAAAAGATTAACTTTATGTCCAATTGCAAATCAAGAAAGTACATGGAAAATCTGCTTGGCACAAGATTATATGCATAACACACTGATCAAGAGAGGATTATGCAGCACATTAGGGGGTCCTCTACTGACCTAGAAAGCCAAGTTGCATTTGTTTGCTTCAAGTTCAAGAAAAGTCCATAACTTATCACAACTCTCTCTTCAGCTTACAAACACAAGAAAGAAGTTATCAAACACATCAGAAAGAACATATCCAAGCTAACACACGAGCCCTTGGCCTCTCAAACACTCCCATTGCCATAATCACCTTGGAACTGCTCAAACAGGGAAACCCCTGCAGATTGAGTGCTATCTCTCAATCCCTTCAAGCATTCTTGCCCAAACCTGTTCCTCTACCTTCCTTACAACCTATGCAAGCTAACCATGACCTAAAACCTGACCTGTAATCTCTCTAACAGCTTCCACCATTTTTACATTTTTGACTTGCAGGTGAAGTTCTATAGCTTGATACAAGAAGTTTCAAGACAAAGTAAGCATTGAAAAAGCATCCCTGGACCTCAAGGAAGCTTTTCCAATCATTACCTTGCACTAGAAGTTCCTCATTCTCCAGATAGAAGTTCAACTGCACAGGTAAAACTTTGAACTCGTATCTCTCTTATCATGCATCTTTAGTCTTAAGTTTGTGAATAAACAAGGTTCTACTCATAGCCCTGAACATGTACATAGCTTTACATTTCATTTCTTTTGCCTGAGTTGAGAGAATTTAAGCTTTAAAAATGGCAGAAAGTTTAGGTCAAGATTTGGGATTGATAAAATTCTCTCTCATTTCTGAGAGTTAGGATGAGTTTTTTATATATTTAAAATCGTGAGATTATGCTTTACATGTTTTGTGTTGGAAGTTTGTTCAAAGGATCAAAGAATCAGGACCTTGATGTTGAAGCAAGAGGCGCGCGTTTTTGAACTCAATCTTGGCCAAAGGTTGAAGACAGTGTCTTCTTGGGCTGGGCTTTTGTGTTATTTCTCTTCACACCACTTTTTTTGATTCACACCCCCTGAGCCCATTTGCTCATTTTTTAACATTTTTGACTTTTTCCTTTTTTGTTTGACTTGTTTATTTTTTCCCAGCACATTAAAATTTTGAAAATATTTTTTCCATCATTTTTTGTATTTATTGCATATTTATTTGTTTATTTCTCTTGTTTGAACATAAATATTATATATATACTATTATTAGAATAAATAGAAAAATAGTGAAAATACATTTTTTATTTTTATTTACCTTCTAAAAATATTTCACACAAAAATACTTTTTTTTATTTTGTTAAAATATTAAATATATATTATTTTGTGTATAATACATATTTAGGACTTAATATATATATATATATATATATATATATATATATATATATATATATATATATATATATATATATATATATATATATATATATATATATATATATATATATATATATATATATATATATATATATATATATATATATATATATATATATATATATATATATATATATATATATATATATATATATATATATATATATGTTTATACAAAAATACTTTTTTTCATAATATACTTCATTTTATTTTTATTTTTATAAATAATAAATAAATATTTGTATTAAATCAATTAATATCCATTTTCTTTAAAATTAGGATTTTTGCCCTAAAAGTTAAAAATACTCAAAATAATACTTTTTTTATTTTCTTATTTTGTTTTACATAAACCATACTTTTCTCATACATATAAAAAACTTTCTCTTTGCATTTTGCATATTTGTTTATTTTCATTTAATTATGCAATTTATTTACTTTGCAAATATTCAAAAATGATGTAATAATTTAGGTTTAAATTACTTGTCAATATCCCCATTTGAACATTTGTACCCCCCTTCCCATATTTGGTTTTGTAATAGCTTAGTAAATTTATTTTCGCACTTTATATGCTTTCTAATGATAACATGTTAGAATTAGGGTTTGTATGCGAAAAAAACGATAAAAAAAATAGTTATGACCTAATCTCAAGATAAACAAGCATGAAAATGAACACACATCTCACACTTGCACCCCTAGGGTATTCCACTTGTTGCCTTTCAAAATTGGGCCATATTGCATGTTGAACTTCTTTGGGCAAAGCAAACAATTTGAATGATCATAGTCCCTTGATAAAACTTTTCAAAACAAACAAAAACAAATGATCAAGTCCCTTAAAGAAAATTGCTCAAAGACATTTAACGCCGTTGCAATTATGGTCTAAACGATGACCCGCGCCCGTCCCTTTCACATCCTAACATAAGGTTGTCCACCAAATCCAATGGTGGAACAAACTTGTTAAGAGGGTTAAAACATAGCAATAATCTTTTGAGAAATTTAGGAGTAGATAACCTCTTAGTTACTTGAATCAAACTTGCAAAACAAAACACTTGTCTAATTTCAAAACCACACCTCACTACACTTTCAAAACAACTTTCAAAAACAAATGAAAACCTTTTCAAAAGACATACATCTTTGTATACATCCCCACATGGATCATTACAAAGGTTGCCACCACATTGGCCTCTTTTCAAAATATTTTCAAACCCACTCACACTCAAGCACCATTTCAAACAATTGAAAACAAAAGGCAAGTGATCTAAGCAAGTAACTAAGAACCCATGGATAACCATGGATAGAAAGGGTGCTAATACCTTCCCTCTATATAATCTACTCCCCGAACCCAAGAAAACATCTCAAAAGGTTTTTGCTGTGCTTTTTAGCCTTTCCTTAGGATAAAATAAAAAGTCGGTGGCGACTCTTGCTCAACCGAAACATTTGCGAAAACAAACGCAAAACCTCAAGTCAGTTCTCCCACCGTATCACACATTTTATCTAATATTTATTTATTGTATTTTATTTAAATATTGTACATTTAAATATTATGCCTTGCAAATTCAATTTGGTTGTAATAATTTAGGGTTTAATTTCTTGCAAAATAATCCCCTATTCAAATTTGTACCCCCCTCCATATATCATGTTGTAATAGCTTAGATTTATTTTTACGCACTTAAATGCTTTCAATTATGCCATGATTAAAATTAGGGTTTGTATGCAAAATCAAAACCAACAAATAGTTTTTCCTAATCAAAAATAAAAATGCATGAAAAAAAAAACACAATGCACACTTGCACCCCTAGGGTTACAATCCACTTGTTGCCTTCAAAAACGGGCCATGGTATGCATGTTAAGTACTTTGGCAAAACAAAAACCAAACAAAAGACCATAGTCCCTCGATGACGCTATCTGAGTTGCCTAAACAAAATGATCATGTCCCTCAAGAAAATTGCCAAAAATACTTGACATTATTGCTATCATGGTCTATACGATAACCCGCACCTGTCCCGTTTAACATCCTAACACAAGTTTGTTCACCAAATACAATGGTGAAACAATACTGTGAAAAGGGTTAAAAACATAAGAAAGATCTTTTAGTAAAATAGGGTAGACAACTCTTAGTTAGTTGATCAAAAGCTTGCAAAACATCCTTGCCATTTTTCAAACACACTTCACAACACAACTTCAAAACAATTTCAAAACCCTACTTTCAAACATTGGAAACTTTTCAAAAGACAAAAACACCTTTGTATACATTCAAACAAGAATCATTACAAAGGTTTCCACAACGATGGCCTCTTTTAAAAACATCTTTCAAAACCACACACAAAGCACCATTTCAAACAATTGAAAAGCACCATTTCAAACAATTGAAAAGCAAAGTAAGTGATCTAAACAAGTAACTAAGAGCCCATGGATAACCATGGATAGAAAGGGTGCTAATACCTTCCCTTTCTATAATCTACTCCCCGAACCCAAGAAAACATCTCAAAGGTCTTTCTTGTGCTTTTTTGACTTTTCCTTAGGATAAAATAAAAAGTCGGTGACGACTCTTGCTAAACCGAAACATTTGCGAACACAAACGCAAAATCCCAAGTCAGTTCTCCCACCGTATCACAGAACTGGCGACTCTGTTGGGGATTACTTTAAAAGTGGAGTAACCTTAGGGCTTATATCACCCTTTACATGATTATATTGTTTGCTTTGATTTCTTTACATTTGGTTCTCTTGTTTGGGCTTGAAATCTTCCACCCGGATTTGGGAAACATTCATAGGTAAATAGCAATACGTTGTGGAAACTGTGCGGGGTATACCTACATGATTGAAGCAATAGCTATGCTAGTGCGACATATTTGTGAGTACCGGTAGCCTTTGAGTCAATCAAAGAGAATACGGGGCCGCTGAGTGATGTCATGAAGCACTAATGAACTCTTAGAACCTTACTTGACCATCTTGTCCTTTTTTAGGGGTAGTTAGATGACCGGCTTTGGTGCAGTCTGAAGTTGGTAGATACTCGATACTACACTCATCGAGGGTTGTTTTCTTGGAATATTTTGGTCGCTAGTTAAGTGGCTAAACCAAAACAATGAACATAGAAAACAATCCAGTGATATTGAGCTCCTTAGAACCCGGTTACTATTTATAGGACATGTTTGAGCCAACTAAACTCAAGAGGGTATTTACCTATGAAACCTCATGCAAGCCTGAAACTAGGGTTTTGTGTGACTTGCTTGTACATGTGCTTGTGCATACATCATGAACATCATAAAGCATCATATGCATCCACTAACCATTTCAAGGGTTTAGATCTTCATCTTTGTTCTTGTTTTGTAGGTCATGGAATCTCTTCGTAGGAAAACAATTCAAGTCAACCTTGTGAGAATCCCTCCTCAACTCAAGGAGCTCACTTCCAGGATTCCAGAGAATTCTCTGTTCAGTGAAAGACATGGTAGACTTCTCAACTTGGTCAACTCTAACATTGAAGAAGACATGGTGAAAGTTCTCTTCCAGTTCTTTGACCCCCTACACCACTGTTTCACGTTCCCTGATTACCAACTAGTACCTACTTTGGAGGAATTTTCTCAACTCCTGAGAATTCCTATTCTCCATCAACTACCCTACAATGGTACGGAAAAAGAACCAAAGCCTGAAGATGTTGCTCAAGCATTACACTTGCAACCATCTGACATCAAGGGACAGTGGGAAACCAGAAGTGGTGTCATGGGTTTCTTGGCAAAGTTTCTATTTGAAAAGGCACAAGACTGCTGAAATTCTCTTCATCTACAAGCCTTTGAAGAGATTGTGGCACTCCTTATCTATGGGTTGGTCCTGTTCCCAAACCCTGATCAACTTATAGATGTGAATGCTGCCAAGATTTTCATATCCTGGAATCCTGTACCTACATTGCTTGGGGACATCCTACACTCATTTTACACACGAACAATGAGGAAGAGAGGTGTTCTCATGTGTTGTACTCCTCTCCTAGCAAGGTGGTTTATTTCTCACCTTCCACAATCAGTTTTGAAGAATGAGCAGGGTTTAAGGTGGTCACAACGGTTGATGACCCTCACACATTCTAATGTACATTGGTGTTCTCGGTCCAGATAAAATGTCATCATCATTGATCGTTGTTGGGAATTCCCTAATGTTCCACTACTTGGCATTAGGGTAGGTATCACCTACAACCCTTTTTTAGCTCTAAGACAGTTTGGATATGCTCGGAGGGATGGCCCTCATGACATGCTGATTCCTGACTTGGTTTTTGACTTCGACAACGATGCGCAAGGACTTCGACAAATGTTCATCAGAGCTTGGAGGATGCCCAACAAGGTGGATAGTAAGACATTAGGGCACAATAATTCCATCCCCCTTGAGCCATATCTCAAGTGGGTACAAACCCGCGCCCAGAATCTTATGATGCCATACCCTCACATTCTCCCCTTGATCAAAGAGTCTGTTATGGAAGGAGAGGTTCCATACACCCTCCTACATCCTGACATGCCAACATCATGGGAAGAATTACAAAAGAGTTGGATCCAACTCAAGGAAGAGAGGAATACTTTTGAAGCCATCTTCTATGCAAGTGAGAAGAAGGTTTTGGATCTTACCCGCTGACTTCATGAGGAGGAAACTCCCAACACTTACATCGCACCAAAGAGGATGCGCAATGTCTTTTTGCATTAAGAATTTTGCAATATTTTTCCCATGGGGCACTTATGTACTGACAATCTCTTCTTAATATGACGTGTGTTCCTTTTTGTTTGCAACAAATTCAAATTTCTGAATCCTTGAATACATTACATGAATAACATACCATTCATCATATGCATAAACATGTCTTCACACCAGGTTTCCTTATCTTTCTGCTGTTTATTTCAGCAAGATGGATTTGGAGCAGACGGTTAAGGATCTGCAAGCACAGAGTTCTCAATTCCAGCAACTCCTCATGACCTTAGCAAAGGGTCAAGAGGACCTTAAAGCACTGTTGGAGAAAAATAAAGAGAAAAAGAAGAAAAGGCCCAGAGTAGCCACTTTTGGAAGAAGGTTTGAAAGTAATGCTAGAAAAGTTCTCGAGTTCCCCTCAACGTCTGATGAAGGGGCTGGTAAAGGAAAAGGAGTTGCGGTACCTTCTGGATCTGAAGTTGAAGAGGAAGGAGAGGAAGAAGATGAAGACTACTCCGAACAAAAATATCCCCCGACGGATGATAAATATAAAAATCTTGAGGATCGATTGGCAGCCATGGAGTTGAAGAGAGTACCTGGTTTAGATTTCGAAGAACTAGGGTTGGTCGCTGGGATCGTCATTCCTCCCAAGTTCAAAGTACCAACATTTTCTAAGTATGACGGTTTGTCCTGCCCAAAGATGCATCTGAGATCCTACGTCAGAAAGATCCAACCCCACTCATCTGATAAAGACCTCTAGGTACACTTTTTTCAAGACAGATTGTCAGGCACACAATTGGACTGGTTCTATCAACTTGAGAGGTCTGAGGTCCACAACTGGGAAGACTTAGCTGCTTATTTTTACCGTCAACACCAATACAATGCTGATTTGGCATCCACTCGTACTCAGCTATAAAGTATGGGGATGGCTTCCAACGAAGGATTTAAAGAGTATGCCCAGAAGTGGCGTGATCTGGCTGGAAGGGTGCAACCACCATTGTCGAATAGAGAGCTGGTTGACATTTTTTTAGGGACCCTGTCTGGCCCTTTCTTCAATCATTTAATTGGGAGTTCCTCCGCGGGATTCACCGAACTAATCTTGACCGGCGAAAGGGTCGAGGCCGGTATTAAAAGTGGTAAGATTCAGAAAGATACCTCTGTGTCCACTGCTGTTAAGAAAACCTTCCCAGCTAAGAAGGAAGCCTCTGCTGTTTATTCTCAGAAAAGTCAAGGAAGAACCGAGCGCCGACCAACTGTAGGGGTTGTGATGATTCAAAACTCTTCAAATGATCAACTTCACGGCAATCAACCAAGGCCTAATCAACAACGGGTAGAGAGGCCACAACGACAGTTCACCCGAATCAACATGACGCCAGCTCAAGTACTCCCTCATTTGTTAAAGCTTAATCTTACTAATTTGAAGGAAGCGCCAAAGAACCCTAATACCTCCTCTCCATACTACCACTCCAATGCCAAGTGTGCTTACCACTCTGACAGTGCAGGGCATGATACCAACAACTGTTGGGCTCTTAAGAACAAACTCCAAGACCTGATTGACACCAAGGAAGTATAATTTGATGCGCCCGAAAAGCCAAATGTGATTTCTTCCCCAATGCCCAAGCACGGTCATAATGTTCATGCCGTTATGGAAGACCTTCATGTTACCAATGTTGCTGACCTTTTGACTCCCTTACCAGTGATTAAAGCGAATTTGATGAGAGCCAGGATATTCCCAGGCTGTGGAAAAGACTTCTACTTTTGTTTAAACATACGAGCTGACTGCCCAATGTTGAAATCAGGTATCCAACGCCTGATGGATACCCAAAACATACTCTTCCAAAAGACTCCTGTTGATACCTTCACTCCTGTTACTCCTGCTACTGTTGCTACTTCGACCAATGACATCGCAATAATAACCATCTCCGACAATCTTCCCAAGGCTTGTAAAAGGCCTGTCAAGATTACGCCTGACTCTAAATTTGTACCATTAAAAATCACCATGTCAGGGCTTGTCCCGTATCAATCTAACAAAATGATACCATGGAACTACAGAGGAGAAATCTTCTATCATGGTATCAAACAGATTCAAGCAGTCCAAGAGAATTCTGAAGAGGAAACCCCTGATATAGGGAACATTGCGGGAACAAGCAAGATAACTCACAGCAGACGAATTTTTTCTCCGGAGATTGCTCCCCCTCGAGCAGTTTTCGGACCCTCGAAAGCTTCTATACCTGTTAAGCCATCTGTGCAAGACCCGATAATTAAATAATTGGATACTCCTGAAGTAAGACCATTTGTTGATACTACCGATAAGGGCAAGGGGATACTAGAAGCGCCTGTCAGGACGAAGGCTCATACTGTGGTTATCCCCGAAACCACCCAGAAAGAAATGGAAGAAATCTTGAAAATAATCAAAAGGAGCGATTTCGACGTCGTGGAACAGCTAGGGAAGACCCCTTCCAAAATATCCATGTTGTCTCTTCTACTCTGCTCTAAGGCCCATGCTAAGTCCTTAATCAAATTTTTAAAGACGGCACACGTACCCCAAGAAACTTCGGCTGACCAGTTTCAGGAGTGCGTGGCCAGCCTTATTGTTGATAATGGTCTTGGTTTTTCCGATGTTGATTTGACTCCCAAGGGAAGGAAACACAACGACGCGCTACATGTCTCAGTTGAATGCAAGGGAACCACCCTCGCCCATGTCTTAGTTGATATTGGTTCTTCCTTGAATGTGCTGCCGAAGAAAGCGTTAGACCGTTTGGACTGCGAAGGATTGACCCTCAAACCCAGTAACATCGTTGTTAGGGCCTTTGATAGGTCCAAAAGAATGGTTCATGGAGAGGTTAACATTCCTATCAAAGTAGGAACATAAGTTTTCAACTCCACCTTTTATGTGATGGACATCCGTCCTTCATATTCGTGTTTGTTGGGAAGACCGTGGATCCATTATGCTGGGGCAGTTACCTCCTCTTTACACCAAACGCTGAAGTATCCTGTTAAGGGTAAGATTATAACGGTGCACGGAGAGGAAGAGTACATGATAAGTCACCTCAACTCCTTCCGCTATGTGGAGTTGGATGGCGACTTCATAGAAATGCCTTTCCAACATTTTGAGGAAGTTTCTCCTGAGGTCGCAGTTGTGAAGACAATGGTTGAGGTACCTACCATTCCCAAGCATGTATCTAGGATGGCATCTCTCAAGGACGCAAAGGCGGTAATCAAAGAAGGAAAGAGTACAATGTGGGGACAATTGCCTGATTTTCCCCATAAGATGAACAAATTTGGACTAGGGTTTACTGCTGCAGGTCAGAAAGCCATGCGTCGCTCCAAGGCTGGAAGACCACCCGTCAAAATCACCTACCATGGAGTTAATGCTGTAGAAGATGACGATGAAGAGGACAATTTTGCAGATTGGATCTTTCCAACCGTCAAAGGGGGTTTAAGCAAATGGGAAGCAAAAGATTTTATTCCCATCACCTTCATCAACCAGTAAATTTATCTTTGAACAATTTCCCATTTTGGTCTATAATAACTAAACAATTCGTACACTATTTTCACCTTATGCCTTGCCCGGGGCATATAGTTCTATTTGTAAGGGCTTGATTTTCTTTATTATCATATGCCATGTTTTAATGAATCATTTGACGCCTTCATCTATAAACTGTTGTGTTCATTTTCTTTCCTTTTGCATTTTTGTTTTGATTAAAGATGGCTATCCCTTACACACAACCACACTCACAAATGCAGGTACCCATCCATTCCAGATTCCCTGGGTGACTATTCTGCTTTAGCCTTCGGTAACTCTGAAGATTTGGTCAATCATGCTGAGTACAAAGTTGACGAAGACTGTGAAGTGCCGGGAGAGTTAGCCAGGCTTTTGCAACAAGAAGAGAGGGTTATTCTGCCTCATGAAAAGTTGCTAGAAACCATCAACTTGGGAACAAAGGAAGACAAGAAAGAGGTAAAAGTGGGTGCCAACCTGGAACCAAGTGTCAAAGAGCGCCTAGTGCAGTTGTTGAACGAATATGTTGAAATCTTCGCCTGGTCTTATGAAGACATGCCGGGACTAGATACAGATATCGTGGTTCACCGCCTGCCTACAAGAGAAGACTGTCCACCGATCAAACAAAAGGTACGCCGAATGAGGCCCTACATGTCTGAGAAGATCAAAGCTGAGGTAATGAAGCAATTCAACGTTGGTTTTCTGGCTGTTACTTCCTATCCACAATGGGTTGCTAACATTGTGCCCGTGCCTAAGAAGGACGGCAAAGTCAGAATGTGTGTGGACTATCGGGACTTAAACAGGGCTAGCCCTAAAGATGATTTTCCACTGCCACACATCGACATCTTGGTTGACAACACAACTCAACACAAGGTATTTTCCTTCATGGATGGATTCTCGGGATACAACCAAATCAAAATGGCCACCGAGGACATGGAGAAAAATACTTTTGTCATGCAATGGGGTACCTTCTGCTACAAAGTGATGTCATTCGGACTGAAGAATGCAGGGACAACCTATCAACGCGCCATGGTAGCTTTGTTTCATGATATGATACATCATGAGATCGAAGTTTACGTAGACGACATGATAGCTCGATCGCAGACAGAAGAAGAACACCTTGATAATTTGCAAAAGCTGTTTGGCAGGTTGAAGGAGTATAAACTCAGACTGAACCCAAGCAAGTGCACTTTTGGAGTTAGGTCTGGTAAACTTTTGGGATTTATTGTCAGCAACAAAGGCATTGAGGTTGATCCAGCTAAAGTAAAAGCTATACAAGAAATGCCTTCTCCCCGCACTTAGAAGGAGGTTAGAGGATTCTTGGGACGCTTAAACTATATCGCGAGGTTCATCTCTCACCTGACATCTACCTGTGAGCCAATTTTCAAACTGTTGAAGAAAGATCAGGTAGTTGAATGGAATATTTATTGTCAAGTTGATTTTGATAAGATCAAGGAGTATTTACTGGAACCTCCTATTTTGATTCCACCCATCGAAGGAAGGCCGTTAATCATGTATCTGACTGTGTTGGATAATTCATGGGGTGCGTACTGGGCCAACATGACGAGTCTGGCCGAAAAGAGCATGCCATTTATTACCTTAGCAAAAAGTTTACCGACTGTGAGACTCGCTACTCACTGCTCGAGAAAACTTGCTGCCCTTTGGTATGGGCCGCTCGCCGGCTAAGGCAGTATATGTTAACTCATACCACTCTGCTGATTTCCAAGATGGATCCGATCAAGTATATCTTCGAGAAGCCCGCTTTATCTGGAAGAATCGCTAGATGGCAGATGATCCTGACTGAGTATGATATCCAGTATACTACCCAAAAAGCTATAAAGGGGAGTGTAGTAGCTGACCATCTAGCTCATCAAGCCGTCGAAGATTACCAATCTATGAGATTCGACTTCCCTAACAAGGACATCATGACATTGGACAACGTTGAAGGTAATGGACCGTATGTCGGACCTGAACAAGGATCCCGATGGACCCTGTACTTTGATGGTGCTTCAAATGCACTTGGCAACGGTATCGGTGCGGTACTCATTTCTCCGGAAGGTTGCCATACACCCTTCACTGCCCGACTTTGCTTCAGCTGTACCAACAACATGGCTGAATATGAAGCTTGCATCTTTGGTCTCAAGGCTGCTATAGACTTGGGAATCAAATCTTTGGTCGTATTTGGGGACTCGGCTTTACTTATCAGTCAAGTCAAAGGAGAGTGGGACACAAAACATCCTAATCTTATCCCATACAAGGAACATGTCTTGACATTGTTGCCTCATTTCGAGCGGATTACTTTTGAACACTTCCCACGAGAAGAAAATCAGCTAGCAGATGCTCTGGCTACAATGTCTTCCATGTTTAAACTCAACTGGGATAACAAGGCTCACCAAATTACCATCGAGCAAATGGATGAACCTGCGCACTGTCATGAGATTAATACCGAAGAAGTTGTGGAACAACCCAGGTTACATGAAATCAAAAGGTATCTCCAGACTCGAGAATACCCTGAAGGAGCTTCTGTCAATGACAAAAAGTTCTTAAGGAGATTTGCTGCCAAGTTCTTCCTAAGCAATGACATCCTTTATAAGCGCAACCATGATTGTGTTCTACTTCGTTGTGTGGACAAGGTTGAAGCAGAGTTGATCATGACCGAAATACACAGTGGCACATTTGGCACCCACTTAAGCGGACATACGATGGCTAAGAAGATTCTAAGGACATGCTACTACTGATCTACGATGGAAGCTGATTGTCATCAACATTCCCGCACTTGTCACAAATGCCAAGTCTACACTAACAATGTACATATTCCTCATGTTCCTCTCAACATTCTGACAGCTCCTTGGCCGTTCACAATGTGGGGCATTGACATGATTGGAGAGATCAAGCCTACGACATCCAATGGGTATCGCTTTATCCTGGTGGCTATTGACTACTTCACCAAGTGGGTCGAAGCAGCTTCCTATGCCTCAGTTACAAAGAATATGGTTGCTCGCTTCATCAAGCAGAACCTCATATGCCGGTATGGTATCCCCGACAGGATTATCACAGATAACGGTACAAATTTGAACAACACTATGATCACCGCTCTATGCGAATAGTTCAAGATTTATCATCACAATTCATCTCCCTACCGGACGAAGATGAACGGTGCTGTTGAAGCTGTGGACAAAAATATCAAGAAGATCATTCAAAAGATGACGGTCACCTACAAGGACTGGCATGAGATGTTACCGTTTGCTCTGCATGGATATCATACCATGGCACGTACTTCAACAGGGGCAACTCCATTTTCTTTGGTATATGGAATGGAAGTTGTTCTACCTATGGAAGTTTAGATTCCTTCCTTAAGGATTATGAAGGATGCCGGTTTGAGTGAAGACGATTGGGTTCAGACCCGGCTTGATCAACTTAATTTGATTGACGAGAAGCGACTTACTACTGTTTGTCATGGTCAAACGTATCAAAAAGGAATGATCAAAGCTTTCAACAAGAAAGTCAGACGCCAGGTATATCAAGTCGGAGATCTTGTAATCAAGCAGATCATCTTGCCGCAAAGTGATCCCAGGGGAAAGTGGACTCCTACTTACGAAGGACCATTCGTTATCAAGAGCATCTTTTCTGGTGGGGGAATGATTTTGACCACCATGGACGGTGACGACTTATCGCACCCTACGAATGCAGACATAGTCAAAAGATACTATGCATAAAATAACCCAACAAGTTGAAAACCTGAAAGGGCGACTTGGGCAAAAATGGGCATCCCGGTGAATCGAAAACCCGAAAGGGCGGTTCAGGCAAAAATTAGGGATAAAATAAAAAAATATGTACACCCAGCAAGTTGAAAACCCGAAAGGGAGACTTGGGCAAAAAAGGGTTTCTCGGTGGATCGAAAACCCGAAAGGGCGGTCCAGGAAAAAGTTAGGGAATTAAAGCGTATGACTATGTCTCGTCGGATCACTTTAAGAACAAGCTCTTCACCAGCAAGCTCCAAGCTTCTGATCAATCCAGTCATCGGCGGACGAAGCAGCGAATGGACAAGATATTCAGAGTTGTGAAGGCTATAGCAGAATGGGAACCCCATGGAATTATTACATATAGCCATCTTCCTTTTGTATAAAAGTTTTCTCAATTTTTACGACAACATTCTCTTACTAGGATGTTTGTCTCCTTTGTACAAAGATACATACAAAAGTTAATACAAAGATACTTACGAAAGTTAATACAAAGATACTTCAAAGTGCAGAAATTTGCTTGCCTTTTTTTTTTTACACTTATGTTTTATTTGAAAACGTCCAAAGTTTTGTTAAATAGGCATATGCATTTGAATATAATCACTGCTTACAAATAAAACGAAATTGAGAAAGGACAATTACTGTTAGGTTGAAGGTATAGGAAGATCTCCTTGTGTTATTCCAGAAGAAATCCCCTACAGCACACCCTTCAGATCCTCAACAAAGCTAAAAATTTGGAGTATATTTCCCCAACGGAGTTAAACTTCAAGATCCCCAGTGGAGCCTGAAAACCCTGAAATATATATCCCCAGTGGAACCAGAACATTCTAAACCTATTTCCCCAGCAGGTTATCTTAAAAGTCTGAGAACCAAGCTGTTAACAGTTAACTTCTTGTCTTATCCCCGACTAGGATGATTCCCAAGTAGTTTGGCATACAACCCAAGGCTCCTGATTTCATCGGCCGAGTAAAACATTCTCCCCACAGGGTTATTTCCCAGCAGATCGAAGATTCTTGGTCTCATTTCTCCAGCAGAAGCCTCCTAGGTTTTAACTCCCTAGTAGAGATTATCATAGTTTCCCTTATTTCCCAGGAAAGTCATGAAGGATTCTCATTCCCCGCAGAAGTTGTCAAAGCCCTTGTTAATCCCCACAAGTCACCAAGGATTTTCAATCTCCAGCAGTGGTCCCAGGATTTCTCATTCTCAACAATCAAAGATCTTTAATCCCCAATCAGTCAGCAAGGATTTCTCGTCTTCAACAAGCAAAGATTTCTTTTGGATCCTCAACATTTATCAGGATTTATTTTCCCCAATAGCAGTCAAAGATTTCATTATCTCCAGTTATCAAGGATTTATTCTCCTCAACAAGACAGCTACTCAGCTTACATGCACGTCCATTACATTCATATATCATAAACATTGATGAAACACAGTTCATTGCATCATACATATCATGCAACATAACTTTGTGTTTTAGCTAACATTTTACCCTTTTCAGGATAAAATTAAAAGGATATCATTAACAATTTTTCTGATACAGTATGGATACACCCCAGACACGGCGGTCATTCTATTACTCATTCACAATTTCAAGTCAAAATACAGTACGGATACACCCCAGACACGACAGTCATTCTAATACTCATTCAGACTTCAGCAATCCGATACAGACTAGATACGCTCCAGACACAGCGTCCATTCTATCTCTCATTCAGATTCAACTATCAACTTCAAGTTCAGATACGCTCCAAACACGGATGCCATTCTGGCCCTTACACCAGAAGTTTGATTCTCCCCAGTGCAGTCGCCACGGAAGTCATTCTGTCACTTATTCAGATCCCAGTAACAGTTTCAGATACACTCCAGACACGGAAGTCATTCTGCTATTCATACAGATCTCAACTTCAGTTAGAGCTAGGATACGCTCTAGACACATACGCCATTCTTTAGCTTATACAGGCTCAGTCTCCAGATACATTTCAAATGCATTCCAAACACGGATACCATTTTGATGCTCATTCTTCTGACCTACAACATTACAATTCAACAAACATTCTTGGATGGCATCTTTAAGCCCATCTCCTTCAAGATTCCACTATCTCCAAATGGCATCTTTAAGCCCATTTCCTCAGCTATATTTTGACGAGTGAAAATTTACGGGCACTCTAGTGTCCAATCCTCTTTTACCTTCGAGTCGCGAAAGGCAAGCTTAACAATCTAACTCTTCAGGTTCAAGAAGATTGAACAGGGGCAACTGTTGTACCACAAAATTTTCCCTCTTATTTCATCAACATTTCTCATCACAAGACTCTTGGAACTCAAGATTAAGCTAGGGTTTGCTCTACTCAAGACACCTTCTTACACTGTTGACCTAAATTAGGGTTTGAGTTTGCACATGGATGTTTTGACCTACAATTCCCAAAGTGACTTTCATACTTCATGTTGGACTCACAAGTTTGTCCATACCAAGTTTCAAGCCTTGAATCAAATTTTTGCCAAGTCAATTAGACAGTTGACCTAGAAATCAGCTGTATTGGGGAAAAAGTCAACTGTGGCCAATTGACAGTCAAAACTCATGAATTTTGACCCACATCAACATTATTAACTCATATGAACCATTTGATCAATTTTGGATCACAATTCCACAAGAAATTTGATCAGATCACCAAAAGAGAAAAATGGTCATTTTCAGGGTTTTGACTGTGCAAAGGCAATTTTTGACTGTTTGACCTAGCCAATGGCAAATCAAGATTAACCATGGACTCAAGGACTCAATGAAATTATCTTGACCCATTCAACAAGTTCAAAAGATCTCAAATGCATAGGATTGACAGATGAATTTTTCAGTCAACTGATCAAAATTTGACTGGACACTGAAAAGTCAAACTTTGACTTTTTGGTCAAAATCAAGTGCCAAGGGTCATTTTTCATAAAGACATGGAAAATTATGAAACTTATTCATCAAGTAACCCAAAATTGCAAATTAGGGTTTAAAATGGAAAATTTTCATAACTTAGAAAATTTCTAAGTTATGAAATTTTCTTAATTTTTCCTAACTTTGTCCCCCATTTTCACCAAGATGCAAATGGAGTCAAACAAAACTTAAAACATGAAAGATGTAGTCCATCACAAAGTCTACAACTTTGATACACAAATTTTTCTAAAAAGAGGCTTGGATCTCAAGTTATGATTTTTGGAACAAGGGTACCTAAAACTTTTAACTTAGAAATTTTACCCTAGTTTAGGCAGGATTTTGACTCATCTTCTTGGCCATTTTTCACATAGTTCCACTTGGATTCTTAAGTTGCATTTCAAATATGGATTATATTACATGTTGCAAGCTTTCCAAATTGTCAAAGAACTCCTCAAACACCTTTGTTGTTGGGGAGAATCGAATGCTTGAAGTTGGCAAAAACTCACTTTGTAACCATGGCCAATACATGTTCATACCACTTGCCAAATCTGACCAAACTAGCTTAGTACATAATTACAGGCCTCTAAACTAATTTACACTCAAAAATTGAATGCAAATACATTGTACATTGGCATTGTTCTGATCAAGAGAGCATTGTACAATGAGCATTTCCATTTTGAGCATAAAGGTCACACTTCCATTTTCATAAAGGCATCTTTATGTCAAATTGAATTTTCTTGAGCCTTGGACTTTTTTCCTTGCAGAAAACAAGTTCCCTAATCTCAAGCATAGTACACCAACTTGAGCATGCTTGTAACCAGCATGTACAGGCCATAGCTTGGTCACTTCACATCTTTTCTTTCAAAACAAGTCAAATGGCCAAAAGCTCATAACACACACATCTGATATATTGAACTGGAGAATAGTTTTCAAACAGTTTTCTCATATCCTTGTAAGCCAGAAACACGAGTCTTTGACCTCTCAAATCCCCTTGTGCACCAAATCTTCATTTCTTCCCAAAACAGGGCAAGTTCTGCAAATCACAAGCCACAATCAAATCCCCTCGTGCGTTTTGTCCCAAATCACTTTAAACACATTCTAAACAATACACCTAAGTTGTCCAGATCATCTACAAGCTACTGTAACTCCATTAACACACATCACCATTTTTGTTTGGAAGCTTTGCAGGTTGAGTTCTGTAGCACAATTCAGGCCACTTTAAAACAAACTAAGCATTGGGAAAGGTTCAGGGGACATCAAGCAAGCTCAAAAGAACCTCATGCCCAATTGAAAGTTGCTGCATTGTCCAGCTCGAATTCAACTGAAACAGGTATTTTATGAACTTCTATCTCTCTATTTAGGAACATTTAGACTTAGGTTTGTGAATGAAAGATGTTGTATTCATTGCCCTGAAACCATACATGTGCTTAGTTTTCATTTATATTAATCGTGCTAGGAGAATTTCATCCATGAACTTTCTGAAAAAACTAGGTTAGAAATTAGGGCCAGAGAAATTATCTCTGGTATTTGAGAGTTAGATTTAATGTTTTATATGGTTGAAATCGTTGTTTGATGCTCTACAAGTTTCATGTTTTGAGTTTTGTCAAAAAAAACACTAACAGGAGATACAAGTTTGAACTGGCCATGCGCGCGTTTCTGTTGGACAGAGAAAGAAGATGAAGTAGATGGGCTGGGCCTGGTTATTTCCTACTTTTGACACCCTCATTTTCAGTTACACACCCACTGGCCCATTTCTTTGTATATTTATTATTTTTGCATTTTAATTTCAATTCTGACTTTATTATTCTATTTTCAAACATAAAAAATGCCTAAAAAATATTTTCATAAATTTTTACATTTATTTGGTATTTATTTTAGTTATGTCTAACATAAAAATTCTTAAATACTTTATATTATTTTGTTTAAACTTAAAAATAATGTAAAATAAAATACTTTTATTTTCATTTATTATTTTTATTCACATTCGAAAATATTTTCTTGAAATATATACATTTTTGTAAATAATTTATTTTATTACACACCTAATATATTTAGTATATATATATATATATATATATATATATATATATATATATATATATATATATATATATATATATATATATATATATATATATATATATATATATATATATATATATATATATATATATATATATATATATATATATATATATATATATATATCCATATATACTTTATTTTATTAAAAGCATAGAATAAAAAAAAACACAAAAATAATACATTTTTTATTTTTATTGATATTTTATACTAAAAAATATTTTTTTTCAATATACTTTTATTTTTGTACATATTGATACATTTTTGTATATAAATAATAAATAATATCATTTCTTTAAGGAATTAGGGTTTACCCTAAAAATAATTAAAATTAACTTTTTATTTTATTTATTTCTTTACATTTATTTCCATTTAAAGATACTTTACAAACATAATAAACCTTTTTTTTGCATAATACATTTTATCTAATATTTATTTATTATATTTTATTTAAATATTGTACATTTAAATATTATGCTTGCAAATTCAATTTGGTTGTAATAATTTAGGGTTTAATTTCTTGCAAAGTAATCCCCTATTCAAATTTGTACCCCCTCCCTATATCATGTTGTAATAGCTTAGATTTATTTTTACGCACTTAAATGCTTTCAATTATGCCATGATTAGAATTAGGGTTTGTATGCAAAATCAAAACCAACAAATAGTTTGACCTAATCAAAGACAAAAATGCATGAAAAAACAAACACAATGCACACTTGCACCCCTAGGGTTACAATCCACTTGTTGCCTTCAAAAATGGGCCATGGTATGCATGTTAAGCACTTTGGCAAAACAAAAACCAAACAAAATATCATAGTCCCTCGATGACGCTATCTGAGTTGCCTAAACAAAATGATCATGTCCCTCAAGAAAATTGCCAAAAATACTTGACATTATTGCTATCATGGTCTATACGATGACCCGCGCATGTCCCGTTTAACATCCTAACACAAGTTTGTTCACCAAATACAATGGTGAAACAATACTGTTAAAAGGGTTAAAAACATAAGAAAGATATTTGAGTAAAATAGGGTAGACAACTCTTAGTTACTTGATCAAAAGCTTGCAAAACATCCTTGCCATTTTTCAAACACACTTCATAACACAACTTCAAAACAATTTCAAAACCCTACTTTCAAACATTGGAAACTTTTCAAAAGACAAAAACACCTTTGTATACATTCAAACAAGAATAATTATAAAGGTTGCCACAACGATGGCCTCTTTTCAAAACATCTTTCAAAACCACACACAAAGCACCATTTCAAACAATTGAAAAACACCATTTCAAACAATTGAAAAGCAAAGCAAGTGATCTAAACAAGTAACTAAGAGCCCATGGATAACCATGGATAGAAAGGCTGATAATACCTTCCCTTTCTATAATCTACTCCCCGAACCCAAGAAAACATCTCAAAGGTCTTTCCTGCGCTTTTTTGACCTTTCCTTAGGATAAAATAAAAAGTCGGTGACGACTCTTGCTAAACTGAAACATTTGCGAACACAAACGCAAAATCCCAAGTCAGTTCTCCCACTGTATCATAGAACTGGCGACTCTGCTGGGGATTACTTTGAAAGTGGAGTAACCTTAGGGCTTAGATCACCCTTTACATGATTATGTTGTTTGCTTTGATTTCTTTACATTTGGTTCTCTTGTTTGGGCTTGAAATCCTCCACCCAGATTTGGGAAACATTCATAGGTAAATAGCAATACGTTGTAGAAACTGTGCGGGGTATACCGACATGGTTGAAGCAATAGCTATGCTAGTGCGACATATTTATGAGTACCGGTAGCCTTTGAGTCAATCAAAGAGAATACGGGGCCGCTGAGTGATGTCATGAAGCACTAATGAACTCTTAGATCCTTACTTGACCATCTTTGCCTTTTTTAGGGGTAGTGAGATGACCGACTTTGGTGCAGTCGGAAGATGGTAGATACTCGATACTACACTCATTAAGGGTTGTTTTCTTGGAATATTTTGGTCGCTAGTTAAGTGGCTAAACCAAAACAATGAACATAGAAAACAATCCAGTGATATTGAGCTCCTTAGAACCCGGTTACTATTTATAGGACAGGTTTGAGCCAACTAAACTCAAGAGGGTATTTACCTATGAAACCTCATGCAAGCCTGAAACTAGGGTTTTGTGTGACTTGCTTTTACATGTGCTTGTACATACATCATGAACATCATAAAACATCATATGCATCCACTAACCATTTCAAGGGTTTAGATCTTCATCTTTGTTCTTGTTTTGTAGGTCATGGAATCTCTTCGTAGGAAAACAATTCAAGTCAACCTTGTGAGAATCCCTCCTCAACTCAAGGAGCTCACTTCCAGGATTCCATAGAATTCTCTTTTCAGTGAAAGACATGGTAGACTTCTCAACTTGGTCAACTCCAACATTGAAGAAGACATGGTGAAAGTTCTCTTCCAGTTCTTTGACCCCCTACACCACTGTTTCACATTCCCTGATTACCAACTAGTACCTACTTTGGAGGAATTTTCTCAATTCCTAAGAATTCCTATTCTCCATCAACTACCCTACAACGGTACGGAAAAAGAACCAAAGCCTGAAGATGTTGCTCAAGCATTATACTTGCAACCATCTGACATCAAGGGACAGTGGGAAACCAGAAGTGGTGTCAAGGGTTTCTTGGCAAAGTTTCTGTTTGAGAAGGCACAAGACTGCTGGAATTCTCTTAATCTACAAGCCTTTGAAGAGATTGTGGCACTCCTTATCTATGGGTTAGTCCTATTCCCAAACCCTGATCAACTTATAGATGTGAATGCTGTCAAGATTTTCATATCCCAGAATCCTGTACCTACATTGCTTGGGGACATCCTACACTCATTTTACACACGAACAATGAGGAAGAGAGGTGTTCTCATGTGTTGTACTCCTCTTCTAGCAAGGTGGTTTATTTCTCACCTTCCACAATCAGTTTTGAAGAATGAGCAGAGTTTAAGGTGGTCACAACAGTTGATGACCCTCACACATTCTGATGTACATTGGTGTTCTCGGTCCAGAGAAAATGTCATCATCATTGATCGTTGTGGGGAATTCCCTAATGTCCCACTACTTGGCATTAGGGGAGGTATCACCTGCAACCCTTGTTTAGCTCTAAGAAAGTTTGGATATGCTCAGAGGGATGGCCCTCATGACATGCTGATTCTTGACTTGGTTTTTGACTTCGACAACGATGCGCAAGGACTTCGACAAAGGTTCATCAGAGCTTGGAGGACGCCCAACAAGGTGGATAGTAAGACATTGGGGCACAAGAATTCCACCCCCCTTGAGCCTTATCTCAAGTGGGTACGAACCCGCGCCCAGAATCTTATGATGCTATACCCTCACATTCTCCCCTTGATCAAAGAGCCCGTTATGGAAGGAGAGGTTCCATACACCCTCCTACATCCTGACATGCCAACATCATGGGAAGAATTACAAAAGATTTAGATCCAACTCAAGGAAGAGCGGAATACTTTTGAAGCCAGCTTCTATGCCAGTGAGAAGAAGGTTATGGATCTTACCCGCCGACTTCATGAGGAGGAAACTCTCAACACTTACATCGCACCAAAGAGGATGCACAATGTCTTTTTGCATTAAGAATTTTGTAATATTTTTCCCATGGGGCACTTATGTACTGACAATCTCTTCTTTATATAACGTGTGTTCCTTTTTGTTTGCAACAAATTCGAATTTCTGAATCCTTGAATGCATTACATGAATAACATACCATTCATCATATGCATAAACAGGTCTTCACACCAGGTTTCCTTATCTTTCTGCTGTTTATTTCAGCAAGATGGATTTGGAGCAGACAGTTAAGGATCTGCAAGCACATAATTCTCAATTCCAGCAACTCCTCATGACTTTAGCAAAGGGTCAAGAGGACCTTAAAGCACTGTTGGAGAAAAATAAAGAGAAAAAGAAGAAAAGGCCCAAAGTAGCCACTTTTGGAAGAATGTTTGAAAGCAATGCTAGAAAAGTTCTCGAGTTCCCCTCAACGTCTGATGAAGGGGCTGGTAAAGGAAAAGGAGTTGCGGTACCTTCTGGATCTGAAGTTGAAGAGGAAGAAGAGGAAGAAGATGAAGACTACTCCGAACAACAATATCCCCCGGCGGATGATAAATATAAAAATCTTGAGGATCGATTGGCAGCCATGGAGTTGCAGAGAGTACCTGGTTTAGATTTCGAAGAACTAGGGTTGGTCGCTGGGATCGTCATTCCTCCCAAGTTTAAAGTACCTACATTTGCTAAGTATGACGGTGTGTCCTGCCAAAAGATGCATCTGAGATCCTACGTCAGAAAGATCCAACCCCACTCATCTAATAAAGACCTATGGGTACAATTTTTTCAAGACAGTTTGTCAGGCACACAATTGGACTGGTTCTATCAACTTGAGAGGTCTGAGGTCCACAACTGGGAAGACTTAGCTGCTGCTTTTTACCGTCAATACCAATACAATGCTGATTTGGCGCCCACTCATACTCATCTACAAAGTATGGGGATGGCTTCCAACGAAGGATTTAAAGAGTATGCCCAGAAGTGGCGTGATCTGGCTGGAAGGGTGCAGCCATCATTGTCGGATAGAGAGCTGGTTGACATGTTTTTAGGGACCCTGTCTGGCCCTTTCTTCAATCATTTAATTAGGAGTTCCTCCGCGGGATTCACCGAACTAATCTTGACCGGCGAAAGGGTCGAGGCCGGTATTAAAAGTGGTAAGATTCAGAAAGATACCTCCGCGTCCACTGCTGTTAAGAAAACCTTCCCAGCTAAGAAGGAAGCATCTGCTGTTTATTCTCAGAAAAGTCAAGGAAGAACCGAGCGCCGGCCAACTCTAGGGGTTGTGATGATTCAAAACTCTTCAAATGATCAACTTCGCGGCAATCAGCCAAGGCCTAATCGACAACGGGTAGAAAGGCCACAACGGCAGTTCACCCGAATCAACATGACGCCAACTCAAGTACTCCCTCATTTGTTAAAGCTGAATCTTACCAATTTGAAGGAAGCGCCAAAGAACCCTAATACCTCCTCTCCATACTACCACTCTAATGCCAAGTGTGATTACCACTCTGACAGTGCATGGCATGATACCAACAACTGTTGGGCTCTTAAGAACAAAATCCAAGACCTGATTGACGCCAAGGAAGTATAATTCGATGCGCCCAAAAAGCCAAATGTGATTTCTGCCCCTAATTCCCAAGCACGATCATAATGTTCATGCCGTTATGGAAGACCTTCATGTTACCAATGTTGCTGACCTTTTGACTCCCTTACCAGTGATTAAAGCGAATTAGATGAGAGTCGGGATATTCCCAGGCTGTGGAAAAGACTGCTACTTTTGTTTAAACATACGAGCTGACTGCCCAATGTTGAAATCAGGTATCCAACGCCTGATGGATACCCAAAAGATACTCTTCCAAAAGACTCCTGTTGATACCTTCACTCCTGTTACTCCTGCTACTGTTGCTCCTTCGACCAATGACATCGCAATAATAACCATCTCCGACAATCTTCCCAAGGCTTGCAAAAGGCCTGTCAAGATTACGCCCGACTCTAAATTTGTACCATTAAAAATCACCATGCCGGGGCCTGTCCCGTATCAATCTAACAAAACGATACAATGGAACTACAGAGGAGAAATCTTCTATCATGGTATCAAACAGATTGAAGCAGTCAAAATAATTCTGAAGAGGAAACCCCTGATATAGGGAACATTACGGGAACAAGCAAGATAAATCGCAGCGGACAGATTTTTTCTCCGGAGATTGCTCCCCCTCAAGCAAATTTCGGACCCTCGAAAGCTTCTGTACCTGTTAAGCCATCTGTGCAAGACCCGATAATTGAAGAATTGGATACTCTTGAAGTAAGACCATCTGTTGATACTACCGATAAGGGTAAGGGGATACTAGAAGCGCCTGTCTGGACGAAGGCTCATATTGTGGTTATCCCCGAAACCACCCAGAAAGAAATGGAAGAAATCTTGAAAATAATCAAAAGGAGCAATTTCGACGTCGTGGAACAGCTAGGGCAGACACCTTCCAAAATATCCATGTTGGATCTTCTACTTTGCTCTGAGGCCCATGCTAAGGCCTTAATCAAATTTTTAAAGATGGCACACGTACCCCAAGAAACTTCGGCTGACCAGTTTCAGGAGTGCGTGGCCAGCCTTACTGCTGATAATAGTCTTGGTTTTTCCGATGCTGATTTGACTCCCAAGGGAAGGAAACACAACGACGCACTACATGTCTCAGTTGAATGCAGGGGAACCACCCTCTCCCATGTCATAGTTGATACTGGTTCTTCCTTGAATGTGCTGCCGAAGAAAGCGTTAGACCGTTTGGACTGCGAAGGATTGACCCTCAAACCCAATAACATCGTTCTTATGGCCTTTGATGGGTCCAAAAGAATGGTTCACGTAGAGGTTGACATTCCTATCAAAGTAGGCACAAAAGTTTTCAACTCCACCTTTTATGTGATGGACATCCGTCCTTCATATTCATGTTTGTTGGGAAGACCGTGGATCCATTATGCTGGGGCAGTTACCTCCTCTTTACACCAAATGCTGAAGTATCCTGTTAAGGGTAAGATTATAACGGTGCACTGCGAGGAAGAGTACATGATAAGTCACCTCAACTCCTTCCGCTATGTGGAGTTGGATGGCGACTTCATAGAAATGCCTTTCCAACATTTTGAGGAAGTTTCTCCTGAGGTCGCAGTTGCGAAGACAATGGTTGAGGTACCTACCATTCCCAAGCATGTATCTAGGATGGCATCTCTCAAGGATGCAGAGGCGGCAATCAAAGAAGGAAAGAGTACAGTGTGGGGACAATTGCCTGATTTTCCCTATAAGACGGACAAATTTGGACTAGGTTTTACTACTGCAGGTCAGAAAGCCATGCGTCGCTCCAAGGCTGGAAGACCACCCGTCAAAATCACCAACCATGGAGTTAATGCTGTAGAAGATGACGATGAAGAGGACAATTTTACAGATTGGATCTTTCCAACCGTCAAAGGGGGTTTAAGCAACTGGGAAGAAAAGGATTTTATTCCCATCACCTTCATCAACCAGTAAATTTATCTTTAAACAATTTCCCATTTTGGTATGTAATAACTAAACAATTCGTACACTATTTTCACCTTATGCCTTGCCCGAGGCATATAGGTCTATTTGTAAGGGCTTGATTTTCTTCATTATCATATGCCATGTTTTAATGAATCATTGGACGTCTTCATCTATAAACTGTTGTGTTCATTTTCTTTCCTTTTGCATTTTTGTTTTGATTAAAGATGGATATTCCTCACACACACTCACACTCACAAATGCAGGTACCCATCCATTCCAGATTCCCTGGGTGACTATTCTGCTTTAGCCTTCGGTAACTCTGAAGATTTGGTCAATCATGCTGAGTACGAAGTTGACGAAGACTGTGAAGTGCCGAGAGAGTTAGCCAGGATTTTGCAACAAGAAGTGAGGGCTATTCTGCCTCATGAAGAGTTGCTATAAACCATCAACTCGGGAACAGAGGAAGACAAGAAAGAGGTAAAAGTGGGTGCCAACCTGGAACCAAGTGTCAAAGAGCGCCTAGTGCAGTTGTTGAACGAATATGTTGAAATCTTCGTCTGGTCTTATGAATACATGCCGGGACTAGATACAGATATCGTGGTTCACCGTCTCCCTACAAGAGAAGACTGTCCACCGATCAAACAAAAGGTCCGCCGAATGAGGCCCAACATGTCTGAGAAGATCAAAGCTGAGGTAATGAAGCAATTCAATGCTGGTTTTCTGGCTGTTACTTCCTATCCACAATGGGTTGCTAACATTGTGCTCGTGCCTAAGAAGGACGGCAAAGTCAGAATGTGTGTGGACTATCGGGACTTAAACAGGGCTAGCCCTAAAGATGATTTTCCATTTCCACACATCAACATCTTGGTTGACAACACAGCTCAACACAAGGTATTTTCCTTCATGGATGGATTCTCAGGATACAACCAGATCAAAATGGCCCCCGAGGACATGGAGAAAACTACTTTTGTCACGCAATGGGGTACCTTCTGCTACAAAGTGATGCCATTCGGACTGAAGAATGCAGGGGCAACCTATCAACACGCCATGGTAGCTTTGTTTCATGATATGATACATCATGAGATCGAAGTTTACGTAGACGACATGATAGCTCGATCACAGACAGAAGAAGAACACCTTGATCATTTGCAAAAGCTGTTTGCCAGGTTGAAGGAGTATAAACTCAGACTGAACCCAAGCAAGTGCACTTTTGGAGTTAGGTCTGGTAAACTTTTGGGATTTATTGTCAGTAACAAAGGCATTGAGGTTGATCCAGCTAAAGTAAAAGCTATACAAGAAATGCCTGCTCCCCGCACTGAGAAGGAGGTTAGAGGATTCTAGGGACGCTTAAACTATATCGCGAGGTTCATCTCTCACGTGACATCTACCTGTGAGCCAATTTTCAAACTGTTGAAGAAAGATCAGGTAGTTGAATGGAATATTGATTGTCAAGTTGCTTTTGATAAGATCAAGGAGTATTTACTGGAACCTCCTATTTTGATGCCACCCATTGAAGGAAGGCCGTTAATCATGTATCTGACTGTGTTGGATAATTCAATGGGGTGCGTATTGGGCCAACATGACGAGTCTGGCCGAAAAGAGCATGCCATTTATTACCTTAGCAAAAAGTTTACCGACTGTGAGACTCGCTACTCACTGCTCGAGAAAACTTCCTGCGCTTTGGTATGGGCCGCTCGCCGGCTAAGGCAGTATATGTTGACTCATACCACTCTGCTGATTTCCAAGATGGATCCGATCAAGTATATCTTCGAGAAGCCCGCTTTATCTGGAAGAATCGCTAGATGGCAGATGATCCTGACTGAGTATGATATCCAGTATACTACCCAAAAAGCTATAAAGAGGAGTGTACTAGCTGACCATCTAGCTCATCAAGCCGTCGAAGATTACCAATCTTTAAGATTTGACTTCCCTGACGAGGACATCATGACATTGGACAATGTTGAAGGTAACAGACCGTATGACGGACCTGAACAAGGATCCTGATGGACCCTATACTTTGATGGTGCTTCAAATGCACTTGGCAACGATATCGGTGCGGTACTCATTTCTCCGGATGGTTTCCATACACCCTTCACTGCCCGACTTTGCTTGAGCTGTACCAACAACATGGCTGAATATGAAGCTTGCATCTTTGGTCTCAAGGCTGCTATAGACTTGGGAATCAAATCTTTTATCGTATTTGGGGACTCGGTTTTGGTTATCAGTCAAGTCAAAGGAGAGTGGGACACCAAACATCCTAATCTTATCCCATACAAGGAACATGTCTTGACATTGTTGCCTCATTTCAAGCGGATTACTTTCGAACACTTCCCACGAGAAGAAAATCAGCTAGCAGATGCTCTGGCTACAATGTCTTCCATGTTTAAACTCAACTGGGATAACGAGGCTCCCCAAATTACCATCGAGCGAATGGACGAACCTGCGCACTGTCATGAGATTAATACCGAAGAAGTAGTGGAATAACCCAGGTTTCATGAAATCAAAAGGTATCTCCAGACTCGAGAATACCCTGAAGGAGCTTCCGTCAATGACAAAAAGTTCTTAAGGAGATTTGCTTCCAAGTTATTCCTAAGCAATGGCATCCTTTATAAGCCAGCCATGATTGTGTTCTACTTCGTTGTGTGGACAAGGTTGAAGCAGAGTTGATCATGACCAAAATACATAGTGGCACATTTGGCACCCACTTAAGCGAACATACGATGGCTAAGAAGATTCTAAGGGCAGGCTACTACTGATCTACCATGGAAGCTGATTGTCATCAACATTCCCGCACTTGTCACAAATGCCAAGTCTACTCCGACAAGGTACATATTCCTCTTGTTCCTCTCAACGTTCTGACAGCTCCTTGGCCATTCGCAATGTGGGGCATTGACATGATTGGAGAGATCAAGCCTACGACATCCAATGGGCATCGCTTCATCCTGGTGGCTATTGACTACTTCACCAAGTGGGTCGAAGCAGCTTCATATGCCTCAGTTACAAAGAATGTGGTTGCCCGCTTCATCAAGCAGAACCTCATATGCCGGTATGGTATCCCCGACAGGATTATCACGGATAATGGTACAAATTTGAACAACACTATGATCACCGCTCTATGCGAACAGTTCAAGATTTATCATCACAATTCATCTCCCTACCGGCCGAAGATGAATGGTGTTATTGAAGGTGCGAACAAAAATATCAAGAAGATCATTCAAAAGATGACGGTCACCTACAAGGACTGGCATGAGATGTTACCGTTTGCTCTGCATGGATATCGTACCACGATACGTACTTCAACAGGGGCAACTCCATTTTCTTTGGTATATGGAATGGAAGTTGTTCTACCTATGGAAGTTCAGATTCCTTCCTTGAGAATTATGAAGGATGCCGGTTTGAGTGAAGACGATTGGGTTCAAAACCGGCTTGATCAACTTAATTTGATCGACGATAAGCGACTTACTGTTGTTTGTCATGGTCAGACGTATCAAAAAGGAATGATCAAGGATTTCAATAAGAAAGTCAGACGCCAGGTATATCAAGTCGGAGATCTTGTAATCAAGCGGATCATCTTGCCGCAAAGTGATCCCAGGGGCAAGTGGACTCCTACTTACGAAGGACCATTCTTGATCAAGAGCATCTTTTCTGGTGGGGAAATGATTTTGACAACCATGGACGGCGACGACTCGCCGCACCCTGCGAATGCAGACATAGTAAAAAGATACTACGCATAAAATAACCCAACAAGTTGAAAACCCGAAAGGGCGACTTGGGAAAAAATGGACATCCCGGTGAATCGAAAACCCGAAAGGGCGGTTCAGGCAAAAATTATGGATAAAACAAAAAAAATATGTACACCCGGCAAGTTGAAAACCCGAAAGGGCGACTTGGGCAAAAAAGGGTTTCCCGGTGGATCAAAAACCCGAAAGGGTGGTCCAGGCAAAAGTTAGGGAATTAAAGTGTATGACTATGTCTCGTCGGATCACTTTAAGAACAAGCTCTTCACCAGCAAGCTCCAAGCTTCTGATCAATCCAGTCATCGGCGGACGAAGCAGCGAATGGACAAGATATTCAGAGTTGTGAAGGCTATAGCAGAATGGGAACCCCGTGGAATTATTACACATAGCCATCTTCCTTTTGTATAAAATTTTTCTCAATTTTTATGACAACATTCTCTTACTAGGATGTATGTCTCCTTTGTACAAAGATACTTACAAAAGTTAATACAAAGATACTTATGAAAGTTAATACAAAGAAACTTCAAAGTGCAGAAATTTGCTTGCCTTTCTTTCTTTTTTACACTTTTGTTTTATTTGAAAACGTCCAAAGTTTTGTTAAATAGGCATATGCATTTGAATATAATCACTGCTTACAAATAAAATGAAATTGAGAAAGGACAATTACTTTTAGGTTGAAGGTATAGGAAGGTCTCCTTGTGTTATTCCATAAGAAATCCCCTACAGCACACCTTTCAGATCCTCAACAAAGCTAAAAATTTGGAGTATATTTCCCCAACGGAGTTAAACTTCAAGATCCCCAGTGGAGCCCGAAAACCCTTAAATATATATCCCCAGCGGAACCAAAACATTCTAAACCTATTTCCCCAGCAGGTTATCTTAAAAGTCTGAGAACCAAGCTGTTAACAGTTAACTTCTTGTCTTATCCCCGACTAGGATGATTCCCCAGTAGTTTGGAATACAATCCAAAGCTCCTGATTTCATTGGCCGAGTAAAACATTCTCCCCACAAGGTTATTTCCCAGCAGATCGAAGATTCTTGGTCTCATTTCTCCAGCAGAAGCCTCCTAGGTTTTAACTCCCCAGTAGAGATTGTCATAGTTTCCCTTATTTCCCAAGAAAGTCATGAAGGATTCTCATTCCCCGCAGAAGTTGTCAAAGCCCTTGTTAATCCCCACAAGTCACCAAGGATTTTTAATCTCTAGCAGTGGTCCCAGGATTTCTCATTCTCAACAATCAAAGATCTTTAATCCCCAAGCAGTCAGCAAGGATTTATCATCTTCAACAAGCAAAGATTTCTTTTGGATCCTCAACATCTGTCAGGATTTATTTTCCCCAACAGCAGTCAAAGATTTCATTATCTCCAGTTATCAAGGATTTATTCTCCTCAGCAAGACAGCTACTCAGCTTACATGCACGTCCATTACATTCATATATCATAAACATTGATGTTACACAGTTCATTGCATCATACATATCATGCAACATAACTTTCTGTTTTAGCTAACATTTTACCTTTTTCAGGATAAGATTAAAAGGCTATCGTTAACAATTTTTCTGATACAGTATGGATACACCCCAGACACGGCGGTCATTCTATTAATCATTCACAATTTCAAGTCAAAATACAGTACGGATACACCCCAGACACGGCGGTCATTCTACTACTCTTTCAGACTTCAGCAATCCGATACAGACTAGATACGCTCCAGACACGGCAACCATTCTATCTCTCATTCAGATTCAACTATCAACTTCAAGTTCAGATACGCTCCAAACACGGATGCCATTCTGGCCCTTACACCAGAAGTTTGATTCTCCCCAGTGCAGTCGCCACGGAAGTCATTCTGTCACTTATTCAGATCCCAGTTACAGTTTCAGATACACTCCAGACACGGAAGTCATTCTGCTATTCATACAGATCTCAACTTCAGTTACAGCTAGGATACGCTCTAGACACGGACACCATTCTTTTTCTCATACAGGCTCAGTCTCCAGATACAGTTCAAATGCATTCCAGACACGGATACCATTTTGATGCTCATTCTTCTGACCTACAACATTGCAATTCAACAAAAATTCTTGGATGGAATCTTTAAGCCCATCTCCAGCAAGATTCCATCATCTCCAAATGGCATCTTTAAGCCCATTTCCTCAGCTATATTTTGACGAGTGCAAATTTACGGGCACTTTAGTGTCCAATCCTCTTTTACCTTCGAGTCGCGAAAGGCAAGCTTGCCAATCTAACTTTCTAGGTTCAAGAAGATTGAACAGGGGAAACTGTTGTACCCCAAAATGTGCTCTCTCATTTCATCAACATTTGTCATCACAAGACTCTTGGAACTCAAGATTAAGCTAGGGTTTGCTCTGCTCAAGACACCTCCTTACACTATTGACCTAAATTAGGGTTTGAGTTTGCATAGGGATGTTTTGACCTACAATGCCCAAAGTGACTTTCATACTTCATGTTGGACTCACAAGTTTGTCCATACCATGTTTCAAGCCTTGAATCAAATTTTTGCCCAGTCAATTATACAGTTGACCTAGAAATCAGTTGTATTGGGGAAAAAGTCAACTGTGGCCAATTGACAGTCAAACCTCATGAATTTTGACCCACATCAACATTATGAACTCATATGAACCATTTGATCAAGTTTGGATCACAATTCCACAAGAAATTTGATCAGATCACCAAAAGGGCAAAATTGTCATTTTTAGGGTTTTGACTGTGCAAAGGCAATTTTTGACTGTTTGACCTAGCCAATGGCAAATAAAGCTTAACCATGGACTCAAGGACTCAATTACATTATCTTGACCCATTCAACAAGTTCAAAAGATCTCAAATGCATAGGATTGACAGATGAATTTTTCAGTTAACTGATCAAAATTTGACTGTACACTGAAAAGTCAAACTTTGACTTTTTGGTCAAAATCAAGTGCCAAGGGTCATTTTTCATCAAGACATGTCAAATTATGAAATTTATTCATCAAGAAACCCAAAATTGCAAATTAGGGTTTAAAATGGAAAAATTTCATAACTTAGAAATTTTCTAAGTTATGAAATTTACTTAATTTTTCCTAACTTTGTCCCACATTTTCACCAAGATGCAAATGGATTAAAACAAAACTTACAACATGAAAGTTGTAGTCCATCACAAAGTCTACAACTTTGATTCATAAAGTTTTTTCAAAAGAGGCTTGGATCTCAAGTTATGATTTTTGGAACAAGGGTACCTAAAACTTTTAACTTAGAGAAATTTTGCCCTAGTTTAGGCAGGATTTTGACCCATCTTCTTGGCCATTTTTCACATAGTTCCACTTGGATTCTTAAGTTGCATTTCAAATATGGATTATTGTACATGTTTCAAGCTTTCCAAATTGTCCAAGAACTCCTCAAACACCTTTGTGGTTAGGGAGAATCGAATGCTTGAAGTTGGCAAAAACTCACTTTGTAACCATGGCCAATACATGTTCATACCACTTGCAAAATCTGACCAAACTAGCTTAGTACATAATTAAAGGCCTCTAAACTAATTTACACTCAAAAATTGAATGCAAATACATTGGACATTGGCATTGTTCTGATCAAGAGAGCATTGTACAATGAGCATTTCCATTTTGAGCATAAAGGTCACACTTCCATTTTCATAAAGGCAACTTTATGTCAAATTGCATTTTCTTGAGCCTTGGACTTTTTTCCTTGAAGAAAACAAGTTCCCTAATCTCAGGCATAGTACACCAACTTGAGCATGTTTGTAACTAGCCTGTACAGGCCATAGCTTGGTCACTTCACATCTTTGCTTTCAAAATAAGTCAAATGGCCAAAAGCTCATAACACACATATCTGATATATTGAACTGGAGCAAAGTTTTCAAACAGGTTTGTCATATCCTTGTAAGCCAGAAACACGAGTCTTTGACTTCTCAAATCCCCTTGTGCACCAAATCTTCATTTCTGCCCAAAACAGGGCAAGTTCTGCAAATCACAAGCCACAATCAAATCCCCTCGTGCGTTTTGTCCCAAATCACTTCAAACACATTCTAAACAATACACCTAAGCTGTCCAGATCATTCTCAAGCTACTGTAACTCCATTAACACATATCACCATTTTTGTTTGGAAGCTTTGCAGGTTGAGTTCTGTAGCACGATTCAGGCCACTTCAAAACAAACTAAGAATTGGGAAAGGTTCAGGGGACATCAAGCAAGCTCAAAAGAACCTCAGGCCCCATTGAAATTCGTTGCATTGTCCAACTCGAATTCAACTGAAACAGGTACTTCATGAACTTCTATCTCTCTATTTAGGAACATTTATACTTAGGTTTGTGAATGAAAGATGTTGTATTCATTGCCCTGAAACCATACATGTGCTTAGTTTTCATTTATATTAATCGTGCTAGGAGAATTTCATCCATGAACTTTCTGAAAAAACTAGGTTAGAAATTAGGGCCAGAGAAATTCTCTCTGGTCTTTGAGAGTTAGATTTAATGTTTTATATGGTTGAAATTGTTGTTTGATGCTCTACAAGTTTCATGTTTTGAGTTTTTGTCAAAAAAGCACTAAAACAGGAGATACAAGTTTGAACTGGCCATGCGCGCGTTTCTGTTGGACAGAGGAAGAAGATGAAGTAGCTGGGCTGGGTCTGGCTATTTCCTACTTTTGACACCCCCATTTTCAATTTCACACCCCCTGGCCCATTTCTTTGTATATTTATTATTTTTGCATTTTAATTTCATTTGACTTTATTATTCTATTTTCAAACATAAAAAATGCCTAAAAAATATTTTCATAAATTTTTACATTTATTTGGTATTTATTTTAGTTATGTCTAACATAAAAATGCTTAAATACTTTATATTAGTTTGTTTAAACTTAAAAATAATGTAAAATAAAATACTTTTATTTTCATTTATTATTTTTATTCATATTTGAAAATATTTTCTTGAAATATATACATTTTTGTAAATAATTTATTTTATTACACACCTAATATATTTAGTATATATATATATATATATATATATATATATATATATATATATATATATATATATATATATATATATATATATATATATATATATATATATATATATATATATATATATATATATATCCATATATACTTTATTTTATAAAAGCATAGAATAAACAAAAACACAAAAATAATACATTTTTTATTTTTATTGATATTTTATACTAAAAAATACTTTATTTTAATATACTTTTATTTTTGTACATATTGATACATTTTTGTATATAAATAATAAATAATACCATTTCTTTAAGGAATTAGGGTTTACCCTAAAAATAATTAAAATTAACTTTTTATTTTATTTATTTCGTTACATTTCTTTCCATTTAAAGATACTTTACATACATAAAAAACGTTTTTTTTACATAGTACATTTTATCTAATATTTATTTATTGTATTTTATTTAAATATTGTACATTTAAATATTATGCCTTGCAATTTCAATTTGATTGTAATAATTTAGGGTTTAATTTCTTGCAAAAAATCCCCTATTCAAATTTGTACCCCCTCCCTATATCATGTTGTAATAGCTTAGATTTATTTTTACGCACTTAAATGCTTTCAATTATGCCATGATTAGAATTAGGGTTTGTATGCAAAATCAAAACCAACAAATAGTTTGACCTAATCAAAGACAAAAATGCATGAAAAAACAAACACAATGCACACTTACACCCCTAGGGTTACAATCCACTTGTTGTCTTCAAAAATGGGCCATGGTATGCATGTTAAGCACTTTGGCAAAACAAAAACCAAACAAAAGATCATAGTCCCTCGATGACGCTATCTGAGTTGCCTAAACAAAATGATCATGTCCCTCAAGAAAATTGCCAAAAATACTTGACACTATTGATATCATGGTCTATACGATGACCCGCACCTGTCCCGTTTAACATCCTAACACAAGTTTGTTCACCAAATACAATGGTGAAACAATACTGTTAAAAGGGTTAAAAACATAAGAAATATCTTTGAGTAAAATAGGGTAGACAACTCTTAGTTACTTGATCAAAAGCTTGCAAAACATCCTTGCCATTTTTCAAACACACTTCACAACACAACTTCAAAACAATTTCAAAACCCTACTTTCAAACATTGGAAACTTTTCAAAAGACAAAAACACCTTTGTATACATTCAAACAAGAATCATTACAAAGGTTGCCACAATGATGGCCTCTTTTCAAAACATCTTTCAAAACCACACACAAAGCACCATTTCAAACTATTGAAAAGCACCATTTCAAACAATTGAAAAGAAAAGCAAGTAATCTAAACAAGTAACTAAGAGCCCATGGATAACCATGGATAGAAAGGGTTCTAATACCTTCCCTTTCTATAATCTACTCCCCGAACCCAAGAAAACATCTCAAATGTCTTTCCTGTGCTTTTTTGACATTTCCTTAGGATAAAATAAAAAGTCGGTGGCGACTCTTGCTAAATCGAAACATTTGCTAACACAAACGCAAAATCCCAAGTCAGTTCTCCCACCGTATCACAATATGTCTTTGCCCCGAGTCTCGGCCGACTCCGTGATAGGGGTGGCAACATGGGTAATCACAAGAATTGCGGTGGTAGTATCAACAGGAACAACAGTAGGAATGATTACAGGAATAGTAACGGCTTTTGGAGGAGAAATCTCAAGGCAGAACACTCTTCCACTTGTTATTTTGCTGGACCCAACGATGTTGCCAATGTCGGGATCAGTATTTCCAGAAACTTGGTCTTAAGCAGCCAACAGGTCTTGCTTGACGCCATGGTAATAGACGTCTTCCCCATAATTCCAGGGAACAGCCTTGTCCGAGGAGTATGGGATTGACCCTGGAATAGTGATGATCAGGGGAGTCAACTTTGGAGCAGATGTAATCCTGACGGGTCTTTTGGTGGAGACCCTGGGAGGATTGGTGTAAATGGTTATAATCAAAACATCCTTACAAGAAACAGTTGTGACGGGAGTCTTTTCAAATAGAATCTCTTTATCATCCATCAGGCGCTGAACACCTGCTTTCAACAAACATCAACCAGTCGGTAGAGATAAACATAAGTTGCAATCTTCACCATATCCCGGAAATAAACCGACTTGCAACAAATTCCACTTAACAATCATGAGAGGAGTAACGAGTTCCTCAACAGAAGTAACAAATGTATCATTGTCAATAGCATTAACACCACGGTCGTGCTTGGGCATGGGAGCAGTTATAACATTGGGAATCTCAGGAGCGTCAAATTTAATCTCCTTCGCCTTAATAAGATCTTGCACCTTGTTTTTCAAATCCCAACAGTCTTTTGTATCATGGCTTGGACTTTCTGAATGGTAAGCACAACGAGCATTTGGGTTGTAGCGAGGAGATGCGGTGTTGGGATTCTTGGGAGCTTCCCTCAAGGTAACCAGATTGGGTTTCAGTAGGTGAGGCAAAACTTGAGACAAACTCATATTTATCCGGGTGAATTGCCTTACAGGTCTTTCTACCCTATGCTTATTATTTCGTTGTTGAGTAGCTGCAGGCTTGGATATCATAACAGCCCCTACTGTTGGACGGCGCTCGGTTATGCCCTGATTTCATTGATTTTAAACAACACTTACCTCTTCTTTCCCTATGAAAGGTCTCTTTCCCGCACTTGAAGTGACATCCTTCTGAATCTTTCCACTTCTAATCCCAGCTTCCACTCTTTCTCCTGTCAAAATCAACTCAGTAAAGCCAGTTGAGGAGCTTCCAATTAGATGATTGAAAAATGGACCAGATAGTGTACCCAAAAACATATCCACTAACTCCCTATCAGACAGGGGGGATTGGACTCTTCCTGCTAAGTCCCTCCACTTCTGAGCATAGTCTTTAAAACCCTCGCTTGAACCCATAGATATACTTTGAAGTTGTGTACGTGTGGGAGCAAGGTCTGCATTATACTGATACTGCTTATAGAAAGAAGAAGCCAGGTCTTCCCAATTACGAATATTAGTTCCCTCCAGCTGATAGAACCACTCTAGTTGAGTCCTGGATAAACTATCTTGAAATAATTGGATCTACAAGTCCTTGTCAGCAGTGTGAGGCTGAATCTTTCTCACATAAGATCAGAGATGCATCTTGGGACATGAGACCCCATCATATTTAACGAACACTGGAACCTTGAACTTCTACGGGATGAAAACCCCAAAAACCAAACCCAGCTCTTCAAAATCCAGCCCAGGTACCCTCTGGATTTCCATTACATTCAGACGATCCTCCAGTTGTTTGTATTTTTCATCGGCTGGAGGATACTGCTCCTCATTATAGTCAGTCTCATTATCAGATTCCCTTGGACTGGGGTCTTCCTCTCTTGTTTCCCCTTCTTGATTATCTCCTTATTTTGACGAAGATGCTAGCTCTACAACTTGCCTTAACGGTCCTCTGAACCTCCCTCCCAAATTCACTACACCAGCTGGCTTCTTGGGTTTCTTGGTCTTTTCTTTGACAATCAGGGATTTCAGCTCTTCTTGCCCCTTGGCCAAAGCCATGATCATTTGTTGAAACTGAGCATTTTGAGTTTGTAGATCCTTCATTGTTTGTTCGAGAGCCATTGCTGAAATAAACAGCGAAGAAGATGAGAAACCTGTTTTGAAACCTATTTATGCAATGATATGTATGATATATGTATGCAATGTTTTCAAGGATTTCTAAGACTTAAATTTTCTTAAACAGAAAGGGAACAAATGTTAATTGCATTAAGAAGTTTTAACGATCACAATGATGCCTCTTAGGCTTACAAAGGAAGTAACAAAGCAAAAATAAACTCCTAAAGCAAAGAAATACTCAAGCTTCCCACAGGCGCATCCTCTTTGGTGCAATGTAAGCATTTATAATCTTCTCTTAGTGAAGTAACCTGGTGAGCTCTAAAACATTCTTCTCGCTGGCGTAGAATTGGGTTTCAAAGGTATCTCGTTCTTCTTTGAGTTGGATCCAGGATTTCTGTAGCTCCTCGAAATCAGTTGGCATGTCAGGATGAAGAACAATGTAAGGAGTGTCTCCCTTAGCAATTGGCTCCATAATTACAGGTAAGATGGCGGGATAAGGCATCATAAGACGTTGAGCACGAGCTGGCACCCATTTGAGATAAGGCTCAAGAGGGATGGAATTCTTGTGCCCCAATGTCTTGCTATCAACTCTGTTTACCATGCCCCAAGCTCGAATGAACCTCTTATGATAACCCTGAACATCATTCTCATAGTCAAAGATGATTCCTTGGACGAGTGCATCATGAGGACCATCCCTTCTAGCATAACCAAACTGTCGCAACGCCAAACAGGGATTATAAGTGATTCCTCCCCTAATTCCTAAGAGAGTGACATTAGGGAATTCTCCACAGCGATCAATGATGGTAACATTCTCTAAGGATCAAGAACACCAATGAATATCCGAATGTGTGAGGGACATCAACCTATGAGACCATCTCATACCCTACTCATTCTTCAAAATAGACCGAGGTAGGTGCAAAATAAACCACCTAGACAATAGAGGAGTGCAACACAGAAGAGTCTCTCTTCTCTTTAGAGTGCGAGTATGCAAAGAGTGTAGAATATACCCAAGTAAAGTAGGCACCAGATTATGAGACAGAAAAACCTTGACTGCATTCACATCTATGAGTTGGTCCGGGTTAGGGAATAGTACCATCCCATAGATGAGAAGGGCCAACACTTCTTCAAAAGCTTGTAAATCTAGGGTATCCTAAAAATAGTGATCTTTCTCAAATATAAACTTAGCTAGAAATCCTTGGACACCTCTTCTGGTTTCCCAATTTGCCACTACATCAGACCGCTGTAAAGACAGAGCTTGAGCAATCTCTTCAGGTTTTGGGTCTCTTTCCATACTGTTGAATGGTAACATATTAAGGATAGGTACACATAATAACTGAGAAAACTCCTCCATAGTAGGCACTAACTGGTAATCAGGAAAAGTGAAACAGTGATGTAAAGGGTCAAAGAACTGAAAGAGCACCTTTATCATTTCTTCATCATGGTTTGAAGTGACCAGGTTGAGAAGTCGACCATGTCTTTTAGTGAAGGGAGAGATTTTAGGAATCCTTGATGCTAATTCCTTGAGTTGAGGAGGTACCCTCACAAGGTTGACTTGGATAGTGTTCTTGCGAGCGGACTCCATGTCCTACAAGACAAGACAAAGATAAGCCTTAGAAAATCCTTGAAATGGTTAGTATGACATGCCATGTTATGATGTCATGATTATGCTAAGAAATCACAGATAGAGAAATCACAAGCAAATCACACAAAAACCTTAGGTTTAAGGCTTTCATGGGTTTTAAGGTAATACCCTCTTGAAGTTTTGATTGGTTCAACCAGTCCTATAAATAGTAACTGGGTTCTAAGAAATCTCAATATCACTGATCTTTCCCACAAGTTTCATTCCGATAGACAACTGACTTGCCACCAAACAAAACTCGAGAGTCAAATCTCAATGAGTGTAGCATCGAGTATCAACTGACTTTGGGGATACACCAAAGACGACTATCTCACTACATCCTAATGGCCAAGTTGTTCAATTAAGGTTCTAAGGTCACTTGATGCTTCATGACACCATGCAGCAGCCCCGTATTCTTCTTGATTAACTCAAGAGATACCTGTTGTACCCCAAAATTTGCCCTTTCATTTATCATGAATTTTCTCACAGGATCTCCTTTGGTCCAAGACTGCACAAGGGTTGATCAGCTCAAGACACCTCCTTAAGCACTGATGATTGAAATTAGGGTTTGAGATTGCACAAGGATAATTTAACTTTTAATGCCTCATATGACTTTCATGGATCATTATTGATCCTCAAGATTACTCATGTCAAGTTTCAAGTCTTGGATCACATTTTTGCTTAGTCAATTGAGCAGTTGACCTAAAAATCAATTGTATTGTGGAAAAAGTCAACTATGGCCAATTTACAGTCAAACTCCATAATTTTTGATCCATATTAACATTATAAACTCATATGTATCATTTGATCAAGTTTGGACCGCAACTCCTCAAGAAATTTGATCAGATCATCAAAAGGACAAAATGGTCAAAATTAGGGTTTTGTCTGAGAAATAGCAATTTCTGATTTTTGACCTAGCAAATAGTTAATTTGTTTGAGGCATGATATCAAGAGTTAAATTTCATCATTTTGACCTAATGGAATGACTCAAAACATTGCTCAAAGTCATTTGATTGATAGTTGATTGTGCAGTCAACTGATCAAAAGTCAATTGTACACTGAAAAGTCAAACTTTGACTTTTTGGTCAAAATCAAGTGTCAAGGATCACAATTCATCAAAACATGTCAAAATATGAAACTTGTTCATCAAGAAATCAAAAAGTCAATATTTCATTTTGAAAAGTCAAAGTTTCCAAACTTAGAAATTTTTCTAAGTGTTGAAAACTTCATGTTTTTTCACAACTTTAAGCCAATTTTTCACCATGAAGCAAGATGATTCAAAAGATACTTTCAACATGAAAGTTGTAGAACTCCATGAGATGTAAAACATTGATTTACATAACTTCTCATATAAATTATTTGATCTCAAGTTATTAATCCATGAAGTCATGGTCATGAAACTAAACACTTAGTGAAAATTTTGCCCTAGTTTAGGCAGGATTTTGACCTAACTTCATGGCAATTTTTAATATAGTTCCAAGGGGAATTTTCAAAAGTGATTCAAAGATGGATTATAGAGCACATTACAAGCTTTCCAAAATGTCCAAGAAATCCTTGAGATAATTCTTGAGAAAGGAGAATCGAATAGACGATGTTAGGGTTTCAAACTAAAATTATAGGTCAGTTTGTGATGAACAAGAATTCAAATCTCAAGCCTATGTTGCAAAATCTTACTTTGCTGGCCTCTAAACCTTAAGATCTCTCCCTAATCATAAGATTACACTTTCTTTTGAGCTATTATCCATTTAATTCAAGCTTTATCCAAGATAATTTTCCATTAATGGCACAAAGGCACCATTGCCATTTACATAAAGCAAGTTTTATGCAAAGTCAACTTGCATTGAGCTTTGCACTTGTTCCTTATGCACAAACTTACTCTACAAAGTCAGATAATCATGTTTAAAGTTGGTAACCACTCTAGATAGCTTTGTACTATGCATTGAAACCATGTTTGTCAACCTTACTTCAAAAATAAGCCAAGAAGACAAAACATGTGATCTTGTACTTCTGACCACCTCAAGTATCCAAACCATTTCCATACATATACACAAGTTGTTTGCAAGAAAACACACGCATACACAAGCCCTAAAACACATAAGAACTCAGAACTGAATAAAAAATCATCATTGTTGCACATTCTGACCAAAAACTTGAAACTCACATCTCCCTCGTGCGTTTTCAAGCCTTTTGGTTCCTAAAGCTTCTAAACATCAAATACAACTCATCCATGTCCCTGTTACACAACTGTAACTTAATTTCCATCTTCCTCCATAACCAAAAACAGAGCACTGCACATTGACTTCTCCAAGCCATTTCATCCACTCTCAACTTAAGCTAACCATTGCATTATCTTCCTGAGAACTTGAGGAAGCTAACCAGATCATTGCAGCACCTTGAATCAAGCTCATTTGCATTTCACGATTTCCAGTTTTGAGGTATTTTTCTTGAACTTCTATCTCATTACTTATACATTGTTAGGCTTGCATTTGTGAAGATAAAATGTAGACATCATTGCCCTGAAGCTGTACATGTCCATATATTTTATTTATATTGATTGAGCTAGGAGAATTTTAGGATTGAACCTCTGAAAATAATTAAGTCAGAATTTGGTACTTTTAAAAATTCTCATTCATCTTTGATTTATAGCTTATGATATTTATATGGTTGGATTCGTATGGAAAAATCGAGCAACTTTCATGTTTGCATATTTCATTTTATTGAGAAATGATGAAGTTACAGATGATCTGGCTGGAGGTTGAAGATGAAGTTCCATATTCAGGACTTGCTTTGTATTATATATTTATCATTTCAGTTATATCAACGGATGTACAACCACCCCAGTGGTAAGGCAGCATGCGTTATTGGTAGAAGTCAGGGGTTTGAACCTCAGCGCTGCCTTTTGCATTTTTCCACATTTTTTTTGTCATTTTTCCTTTCAGGTAGCGCTTAGGCCTTCCACTCCCGGGCCTTGTATTTTTTACTCAATCTGACCCCCCTGATTGCCATAATAACACATTCCACTTCACATTTTTATTTATTTTTCCTGACCAAAAATCATGTTGGGCCCAAACTAAAACAAAATTGTTCTACTTCCATACACCTTAAATAAATTTCACACCCTCCTGACTTTAATTTTATATTTTTGTTTTATTTTTATTTTCTTTATTATTATTATTTTTATTACTATTATTATTATTTTATTTTATTTATTTATTTATTATTATTTATAAAAAAAAATCCAAAAATATTTATATTTTATTATTTATATTTATTTAGTTTATTTTTATTCATAAAACTAAAAGAAAAAAAAACATTTCCTTTAATAAATTAATTTCCTTTTTTTAAATACTTAGATAATTAGTCTTAATTATTATTATATTATTTTCTTGTAAATTAAAATCAATTTAGAACTTAGGACTTTTATTTAATTAGTTGTATTTACTAATTTAATCAAATTCACAAAAAAAAACCCTAAAAATTTTGTTCTCTTTAAATTAATATATTTTACCAACTTAATTTTAATTTTATTATTTTTAGTTAATTATTTTATTTTAGTTAACTAGGTCAAAAAACCCATTTTCATGAAAATCAAACAAAAATCACATTTCTTTTTACATTTACATTCTTGCATTTTTATTTATACATTTATTCAAATTCAATATGGTTGTATTAGATAATTAGGGTTTTAATTTCTTGCAATCCCCATTTGTAAATTTGTACACCCCCTCCCCTAAATGATGTAATAGCTTAGTATTTTTATTTTCCACAATTTAAATGCTTTATATACAAATGCTAGTAATTAGGGATTGTATGGAAAGATTAAAAGAAATGCTTAGAAAACCCTAATCAAGACAAATTAAGCATGTAAACCAACACACTTACACACATACACCCTTAGGGTAAATCCACTTTGTTGCCTTACAAAAATGGCCATATTATGCATGTGAGATATCTTAGCAAAAATAATCAAAAAATACAAGATCATAGTCCCTCGATGACGCTATCAAAGTTGCCTTTTAAAAAATGATCTTAGTCCCTAAAAGAAAATGCTAAGATATCTTACAACATTGCTAATCATGGCTATACGATGACCCTTTCCCGTCCCGTTTACATCCAAAGATAGGGTTACTTACCAAATCAATGGTAAGATAACAATGTCAAAGGAAAGAGGAAATAAACATGAAAGACTTTTGAGTAGGTAGATTGTTCCTAGTTGCTTGCTCAACTTCAAAACCAAAAACATCCTTGCTATTTTCAAAACAAACACCAACACTTTGAAAAACATCTTTCAAACTTGAAAACATTTTCAAAATATCAACCCTTTTGTATACATTCTTACGAACGAGAAACATTACAAAGTTTGCCTAAACGATGGCGCCTTTTCAAAATACTTTCAAAAACAACACAAAGCACATTTTCAAACAAAAGCAAGTGATCTAGCAAGTAACTAAGAGCCCATAGAAAACCATGGATGAAAAGGGTGCTAATACCTTCCATTTTCATAATCTACCCCCCTGAACTCGAGAAATAATCTCAAAGGTCTTTCCTGTTATTTTCAGCCTTTCCTTTTGGATAAAAGAAAAGTCGGTGGCGACTCTTGCTAAACCGCAACATTTGCGATAAAACGCAAAACAACCAAGTCAGTTCTCCAACCGCGTTACACTACTGATACCCACAAAAGTATCGCATCAACGTAGCTATCGCTTCAACCGGGTCGGTATACCCTGCATAATTTCAATAATCTATTGCTACATACCTAAAAGGTTTCCCCAGATCCGGGTGTAGGATCTATAGTAACCCAAACAATTCTCTTAAAAGTAAAGCAATCAAAACAAACAAAGAAAACAAATTAGAAATGAACTAGACCCTAAGGTAAACCCTACTTTTATTATTTTTCCCCATCAGGGTCGCCGGTTCTATGATACGGTGGCAGAACCGACTATTATACTGCTTTGTGTTTTGTATTCGTAAATGTGCGGTAAGCAAGAGTCTCCACCTAATTTTCTTTTATCTAACAAAGGAAAGGGTGAAAAGAACATAAAAAAAACATTTTTCGATATTTCTGAGTAAGGGGGGTAGATTATGGAAAGGGAAGGTGTTAGCACCCTTTCCATCTGTGGTTTTCCATGGGCTCTTAGGTACTTGCTCATTTTTGAAAACTGCTTTTGTGTTTGTGTGTTTTAAAAAATTTTGTTTGCTTTATATAACTCTTGTATCAGTCCTCAAGAGTGTTGATAAAGCGTTTTTGAAAAGAAATTTGAAAGTGTGGTGTGAAAATAACTTAGTTTTGAGCAAGTACTTAACAACTATCTACCTACTCGAGAAAGGAGTTCTTTTCCTCCTTTCCTTTAGATAGTGTTATCCTACTATTAGTGAGTAGGTAGCCCTAACGTTGGATGTTTGAGGGACTATCGAAAGGGACGTTGTAGTCACTAAGGCAACTGGGTAAGAACTCTTAGTAAATGTCCTAAAGTTATAAGATCACTTTTTTAACTGAGGAAACAGTCGAGAGGGTCATCGAGGGACTTGTGATCTCTTGAATTCAAGGACAGTCACTAAAAATTCTCACGTTTTGAGAATTGTGACTGTTCCGAAGGCAACCGAAGTGGGAGATACCCTAGGGGTGCAAGTGTGCAATAGTGTGCTTTTTTCCAGGTATTTTTATCTTGATTTTAATTATCTAAGATTGATTGGTTAGTTCTTGTCATACACACCTAATTACTAGAAGTTTATATACAGGCATACAATATAATGCGGAAAGTGAAACCTACAGCTATTACAAGGCTTCGGGGCAGTTACAGTTATATCTGACTGAAATGTAAAGTGAGGAAAGTAAAAATCCTAATTAAGCTATTAAAAACCGGGAAACAGTTACATAATCGAGAAAATAATCGTACGAAAAATAACAATGCGCAAAAATTAAGACAGGAATAAGTTTGACAAAGCCTAAAAATCTAATTTCTTATTAAAAATATTTTTGGTATTTTATATGAAAAAGATTTGAGATTTAATCCTAATTTCTAGTTAATTTTAATTTGAAAAAAGATTAAAGTAGTTAAACTAGATTAATTTACAAAATGATTTTAAAACAAATAAAAATTAAAATAAACAAAGAAATTTAAAAAAATGACAAAAATGAAAAGAAAATGTACCTGAAGTGCAATAGCAATCTGGGGGTTGTAGCACTAAATTATTCTTAGGGCCCAGATTTGTTGGCCCATTACCCTTGTGTGTGATCCAGTGGTGCTGCTCTTTGGGAGGTCTATCGTGAGCGTCTGGATCTGGAACATTTGATATGGCCTTGATGAGATCCTATGGTATGGAGATAAAAGCGCATAGTGGACACGCTGGGACTTGGAGCACTGGATCTGCAGGTGTAAATCAGAAAAATAATATGCAAGAGGCAGGGATCGAACCCCTGCCCTTGCACCTTGTAATGCCTTAACACCCTTCCTTCTCACCACTGGACCATGATGTTCAATCGTTAATATAACCAAAACAAAACAATATAATATTAAAACCATATAATTGTTGAGTTGTCAACGCGCGCCTCTTCAGTGGGCCCCTGGAAGTTTAAATGGACCAATCAAGAAATAATGTCCAGCCACGCCAGCGCAGGGAGGGTCAAACCACTCCTCACGGTGGTTGACCACCATTATCTCCGGCGACCTCAAATCTCCAACCTGCAAAATAGCATGATTCTGGACTAGAAATTGAACCTACCCCCCCCCCCCCCCTAAATCATAGGCTGCAAATTCAGTGGTGGTGTCCATTTGGTCTGAAAGTCCCTGTACAGGGAGATACGAAGCTCGTCTGAAACTTTGCCCTAATAATGGCAAAGCTTCATCCCTGCGTCAAACTACCCATGCGATGGTTCTAAACATTCACAATCATTAGTGCAAACATGGATATAAACATAGAAACGATTTATTTCATAGTATGCAATATTTTGAATTCAAGAAATATACCAATTCGGTGATGTGTGATCTGGGCGTTTGGGAATGCTACGAGCTTGGAGATTTACAGGGATGGACTCCGGAGTCTTCAGGAATAGATTGGAGTCCTTAGTTTTCCTTGAAAAGGGTTGAGATTGTTTGACATGAGTTTCCTTTCTCTTTGAATTTTTGGAAAAAATTGTAGGGTTTGTGGAGGCAGCTGCGTGTATCTCTTTAGTCTGGAATTGTTATACATATATATGAGACCATATTAGGTCAACAAATGTGGAGGAATATCCATGCTTTGATGAGAAAATATCTTCTTTCAATTATGTGATTTTTTGGATTTTTTAGAACAAACCCAATCTTTCTTTTCTCCACTAGCTTCCCTTGATATGCCAGCACACTTTGCCCATTATTTGATGAGAAAAAGATTCCAAATCAAATCCTACATTATTTCTATTATTTATTTATTTAATTTTGCATTTTAATGAATAAAATATCAAAATAAATAGTATAAATAATAAAATAATGTATGAGTGAGCTCGGAGGTCTTGGACCATGTTAGAAACAAGTTTCAAGCATGAAAAGATGGTCCCATTTGGAAAAAAATCAAGTTTGGTCAATATTGGCTTCATGCACCTTTCCAAAATTGGTCAACTTTAGCAATTCATATCTATCTCATTTTTAACCCTAAGAGGGTGTTTCCTTGACTTTTTATATAGCTTAGGATGTCCTCTAAACAACCCTTTTGGTTTCATTTCAATTGGATCTTCCATGTTCATGTAAGGAGCTTTAACCCAAAAAGTGTTTTTGTTGACTTTTTGAAAGGACCTATAATGTCTGAGCTTGTATCTTTTAGCTGGGACATTTCTTGGACTTGAGGGCTGAAGAGAAGTTGTAGTAAATTTGATTCTCTTCAAAATGAGATTTGGTGGAAAATTTTCTGATAAAGTATGAGAAAGTTATGCCTGGTTAAAGTTTAGTTGACTCTTCCTATAGAAACCCTAATTTGCAATTTTTGACTTTTGATGAGTTAGGAGCATTTCATGAGGAATCATGATCAACCCTTGATCAAATGATGGATATCACTTCAAAATGTTGATGTTGACAAAAAATCTTGAGGTTTGACTGTATATAGGCCACATTTGACTTTTGACCTAGTACAATTGATTTTCAGGCATTTGAGCAGTTGACTGAGCAAACTTGTTGTGCAAGGCATGAATTTTAGCATGGATAACCTTGAGGACATATTAGGGCCATGGAAAACATTTGGTACCCTTGGAGCTCACACATCTTGATGACAACTAAAACCCTAGTTAGAGGTTTATTGCCTTAAGAGGGGAATTTTGTCTGGTCAGTTCTTAGTCATCCTAGGGCAAGTTAGGGACCTCAATGGACATGTCTTGAGTAAAATGAGAGGGAAAATTTTGGGGTACAACACATGAAATCATCATGAAGAAACCCTGCCCAGGTTCCTTCTCATTTCCAGATGCAGTTTTACCCTGACTCATCATAAAGCAACCCTACCCAGGTTCCTTCTCATTTCCAAATTAAGTTTAACACGGACTCATCATGAAGCAACCCTACCCAGGTTCCTTCTCATTTCCAGATGAAGTTTTACACGAACTCATCATGAAGTAACCCTACCCATGTTCTTTCTCATTTCCAGATGAAGTTTTACACCGACTCATCATGAAGCAACCCTACCCAGGTTCCTTCTCATTTCCAGATGCAGTTTTACCCGGACTAATCATAAAGCAACCCTACCCAGGTTCCTTCTCATTTCCAGATGAAGTTTAACACGGACTCATCATGAAGTAACCCTACCCAGGTTCCTTCTCATTTCCACATGAATTTTTACACGAACTTATCATGAAGTAACCCTACCTAGGTTCCTTTTCATTTCCAAATGCAGTTTAACACAGAATCATCATAAAGCAACCCTACCCAGGTTCCTTCTCATTTCCAGATGCAGTTTTACCAGAACTCATCATAAAGCAACCATACACAGGTTCCTTCTCATTTCCAGATGCAGTTTTACCCAGACTCATCATGAAGCAACCCTACCCAGGTTCCTTCTCATTTCTAGATGCAGTTTTACCCGGACTCATCATGAAGCAACCCTACCCAAGCTCCTTCTTATTTCCCAAATGCAGTTTTACACAGACTCATCCTGAAGCAACCATACCCAGGTTCCTTCTCTTAAATTCCAGATACATTTTCACGCGGATTCATCCTGAAGCACCCCTACCCAGGTTTCCCTCTCATATATCTCCTAAGGCAACCCTACACAAGCACACCATAAAACAATCTTACACAGATTCCTTCTAATACATTTCTAGAAACGGCTTAACACGGGCCCGTTCTAACATACCCTTCAGAGTTAAATCAACCAAAGATTTATTTCTAATACTCCTCCCAGTTACAGTCAAATTTATACTTAGTCTAATTTCTGTCAACAATCACCTTTGGATGGCATCTGTAAGCCCATCTCCAACAACTCTCCATCATCTCCAAATGGAATATTTAAGCCCATTCCCTACAGTATCAACCACCACATCATCGAGTGCAAATTTCTTGGCACTCTAGTGTTCAATCATCTTCCACCTTCAAGTCACAAATGGCAGACTCGCCAATCTAACTCTTCAAGTTTAAGAAGATTGAATAGGGGCAGCTGTTGTACCCCCAAATTTGCTCTCTCATTTTTGAAGGAATTTCTCACAAGGATTCTCAAGGTTCAAGCTTGCACATGTACATTTGGATTTTCCAGTACCAAGATTAAAAGGAAAACTGTCAAAAAGGGAGAAAACAGATAAAAATAATATTTTGAAAAATTTGGAGAAAAACAAGTGTTTTCGTTTTAGCTCTTTCGATTGGCCTTTTGACCTCTTTCGATGCAAGCCTAGATTTCACCCTTCGATTGAGCATGGGCTTCTGGCACGCTGGCTTGGATTCACAAGGCACAAAGACTCTTGTATCCTTCTTTGATTCCAAGGCCAAAAGGCCCCCTTTTGGCATCCTTCGATCTGCGTGTTTTGCCTCCTATGTGCCTCTTTCGAATATGGACATTTTGACCTCCTAGTCACACCCTTCGTTTGGACACATGAATCCTCCAGCACATGGTTTTGGTCAAACCTTTCGCTTGGACATTTGACTCCCTTCATACTTGCTTCGTTTTCGCACATGAATCCTTCAGTACAAGCTACTGGTCACACCTTTCATTTGGGCATGTTGGTTCCCTTAATGCAAGCTTCGTTTGAACATAGATCTTTTGCATGTTGGCATGAAGTCACAAGGCAGGGACCCCCTAAGTACACTCCTTTGTTTGTCCACTTGGACCTTGGGGCAGGCAAGCCTTTGACTAGACAGAACCACCTTCACAAGGTTTCCTTACATCCTGTTACCCTTCAAATCAGCATCCTTTAAATCTAACTCTGGGCATCCCATTCGAAGGATATGCTTGATATTCCATTCGAAGGATTTACAAGCCCACTTTAAGGTAGGTTTTTGGTGGCCCATCCAAAGGTCACACTGTTGGCTCCTTCGTAGGATTCCCAAAAGTGACTCAATCGAAAGGCACTTGTAGAGGAAAATCAAATTGCTTGGAGAAGAGTCTGGTCGAAGAAGGGTCAAAACGAAAAGATGATATTCAAAGATGCTTGCTGCCAAGTTCAGGCCTGGTACACTGGCCAAGACTGCTGCACAACAGTCCTGAAACACTGCCCCATTCTTGCACCAAAATAGCATACAAGGCACTGTCTCTCGAAAACTACAAGGAGCAGGTTACTTAATTTGTTCAAACCTTTTGCTTACCCTCCAAAAGCTTCAGGCAGCCTTGCCTATAAATAAGAGGCCTCACAACACGTTTAGGAGAGGACTTTTGGGGCCAGAGGAAGGAATCTTCAAATTTCTCAAACACCATAATTTCTCAAACACTTAAGCATTTGTGAAAAACACAAACCCAAAAATCTCAAACACTTGTCCCCTTCGAATCTGAAGTATCCTTACACCTTGTTACCCTTCGAATCCAACAAGAAAAACATTTCATTTTTTCTCCTTTGATTCAAACAATAGAAACGCTGCCTCTGGTCGCTTCCTTCCAATCCAGTAGCATTCAAGGAAACCACTTCAAGGTCCAGCACACCCTCCAACCTCCAGCAAGGTAAGTTATTCCAAACCTTGAGCTTTTTGTTTCTTGTATAACATGTAAATAAGCTTTTCTTTTGTTTCAAGCATGCACATACCATTGTTCCTTTCGTCTCCACCCTTTTAATATGTTTTCAGAGCTAACCATTTCATTTTGCTTCTTGTTTACCTAAACATGCATTAATTATTAAACTGATTGTAAGGCAATACTAGCATGGCCTTAGGCCATGTTGCTATTCAATAGTTCAAACGAAAGAAACAGGAAACGGGAAGTAGGAAATGAAGCTTCTGGCTTCTACACCAATCTCCAGGTCAAACGAAAGAGGCAGCCAAAGGGCACACTTGCACTAAGTCCAAGCCCAGACGAAAGGCACTCCCTCACTGCTTTCAGTCCCCAATCGAAGGAGGCAAAAAGGCATATTACATCTTGCACTAGTTCCAGGCCCAGTCGAAAGGCACAACATGCTAACTTCCAGGCTCCAGTCGAAAGGCACAACATGCTGGCCTCCAGGCCCCAATCGAAAGACACGCCTACACTGGTTCCAGCCCCTAATCGAAGGAAGCCATAAAGTGCAGAATCTAAGGGTCTTCTGCCTCAATCAAAAGACTTTCACTTTTCTTGCTTTTATTTCATTTTTGCCTTTATATTTTCATGCACTTCAATATGGTTGTAATAGTGTAGGATTTTATCTTTCTGCATTTTATTACTTTTGTATGCTTGCTAGTAAAATAGGACATGTATGGCAAGATAAAAACAAAAAGTAAACAACCCATATCAAAGACTAAATGCATGCAAATCAAACACACTATTTACACATGCACCCCTAGGGTTAACTCCACTTGTTGTCTAAAAATGGTCATGACATGCATGTGAGATGTCTTAGCAAAATGATCAAAAAATACAAGATCATAGTCCCTCGATGACGCTTCGGATGTTGTCTTACAAATGATCTTAGTCCCTTAAGAAAAATACTAATATATCTCACAACATTTCTATCTTATCTATATGATGACCCACGCCTGTCCCTTCACATCCAACGATGGGGCTTCTTACCAAATCAATGGTAAGATAGCAACATTTAAAGGAGGAGGAAAAGAACATTTAAGACCTTTTGAGTAGTTAGGTTGCTCCTAGTTGCTCGCTTGCTCACAACAAAAACATTTTATACACTAACACTCTCATTTTGAAACATTTTCAAAAGACAAACACTTTGTACGCGTTCTTATAGAAACGAGAACCATTACAAAGACACCTTTTCAAAATCACTTTAAAAAAAAAATTCCACAAACACTTTTTTGAACTATTTTCCAAACAACACTTTGTACGCGTTCTTATAGAAACGAGAACCATTACAAAGATATTTTCAAAATACTTTCAAAACCCACACCACAAGAACATTTTCAAACAAAAGCAATTGATCTAGCAAGCAACTAATAGCCCGTAGATAACTACGTATGAAAAGGGTTCTAACACATTCCCTTTTCATAACCTACCCCCCAAACTCAAGAAATAATCTCGAAAGGTCTTTCCTGTTCTTTTAAACCTTTCCTTATTGTATAAAAGAAAAGTCGGTGGCGACTCTTGCTATCCGCAACAATTGTGATCAAACACAAAACACCCGAGTCAGTTCTACTACCGTGTTACACTACATATAACTCATCTTTAGATCTAAGGAATTTAACCAAAGTCAATCTGTTGTAATCATCAACAATGACTAACCCATATTTCTCTCAGTTTATTAAAATAGTCCCAACAGGACCAAATAAATCAATGTGAAGCAATTCTAAGGGTCTAGAGGTAGAGACCATGTTTTTAGATTTAAAGGAGGTTTTGCTAATCTTTCCTACTTGACATGCTCTGCAAAAAGCATCTGAGTGATAATCAAGATATGGAAGCCTTTTAACAAGTTTTTGCTTAAAAAGTTTAGAGATTAACCTCCAGTTAGCATGACATAAAATTCTGTGCCAGACCCATTTCTTATCACTCACTGACATTAGGCAAACTACCTTTTGGTCACACAATTCAAAAAGATTAAATTTGTAAACATTTACTTTCCTCTTCCCTTTGAATAAAACATTTTTGTCAGATTTATTGATGACTGAGAAGATGTTCTTATTAAATAAGACGTCATAACCACTGTCACAAAAATTGACTGATACTCAGTAGGTTATATTTGAGTCCATCAACAAGCAAACATTATCAATAGAGATTAAATAGTTAGGGTTTGGAACATATGCCTTTCTCCTATCATATGTCATGAGCATACACTATCCTGGTACCATGATTGTTGCTTTGCTTCCCCCTTTAAGCATATCTGTAGCAAACACAATTTCAAATTTAGGTACCTATACTCTTATGGGTCCTCTATTGTTAGTTCTTACATGCTTTTTCTTGTTTTGTGCTTTTGCCTGATAGTAATACCTAGATTCAATCCAGACTTTTGGTTTATAAAAGTTTTGTCTTGGATGATTCTTGACATTGGTTTATGAATCTTTCAGAATCTTTGATCCATAGGTCATTTGTTCTGTTTTCTTCAGAACCTTTAACTTGGAGGCCATTGATTCTGGATTCTTCAGAACTTTTGACTTTTGATCCTTAATTTATAATATGATTTGAACCTTTGATTGTTGAATCTTTGGAACTGACTTCTTCAATACGTTTTACTTTGAAGTCTTAGGTGTTAATTTGTTCATCTCTTTTGACTCAGTTATCTTGGGTTCTGACTGGGTTAGATTCTTACCCTTATCCGAAGCAGGCACAAAATAACTTTTTAGCATTGTTTGAGAACTGTTTGAAGAAGAAGAATCCGAGGATTTCTTTAGAAGATGAACTTTGGAGCATTCTCCATTATAACCCAGACCTTCTTCTTTGGTCTTACTTACTTCATAAATCATTGAGGAAATTTTGGTTCTCTCAAGACCTGTTGTGATAAATATTTGAAGAGTTATCTCATGCTTATCTATAGATTTATCATAAGCTTTATCTAAGAGAGCCTTATGATCATTTTCAAGAGATTCAAATTTGTCTTGAGACATTTTCAATTCTTTTTTAAAAGATCATGCTCTCTCTTTAATATTTTCATGTGTATTTCTTTGTAAATGCAACAACTCATGTGGTCTTAAATAAAGAAAATAAGACCAGAACGAGATAAGTTATAAAATACCTCATCTTATTCGTTTGATTCTAAACCATAGCAAGATTCAGATTGAAATTATGGTATAAAAGAACTCAGATGTACTATAGGATATTGAGACATCTGATCTTAACATAACAACACAGGCAAGGTATAAACATTGGAAGCAGTACTAAAAAGCATAAATAGCACACCAAAATTGTTAAGCCAATTCAGAGGAACTCTCCTACTCTGGGGGAATACCAAGTAAGGGTCAAGTCCACTATGATAGTATAAATTCATATACCCTACAATAAACATACCAGTTTACAATCTACATACTTAATCACTACCCAGGCTATACTTCTATCTAAAACTCGCATAGATACGAGGCCCTCCTCAATACCTCTTTAATCACAGACATCGATTGGATCAAAACAATTTTGAACAACCAGGAAGACACACTTCCATGACAATACCTAGCTAAGACTCAAAGGTAAACTCCCACGTTAGAGCTTTTCTCCTAACGAAGAACAAAAACTTGGAGTTGCTTACAATCTTCCTTCAAGAACAATACTCAACTTATTACCTACAGGTTTATGAGTGAGAACATAGTTACCATCTCACAACCCGAGTGGTTCACATAGACAAATCCCTAATGATATTTATCTTGGACCCGTACCAAACTAGGTTACAAACCCTTCTATTTATAACCTATTCCTAACTGGACTTGGGCTTCTAATCACATCATATCAGTTGTTACAAACCAGTAGAAACTTCTTCTACAAACAAGGTCTTCAATCATTAGTTTCCTAAAATATCTCCATATTTAGAAAATGCATAATCTTCAATATTCTGACTTTATTCTTCTTGACCTTTAAATCAGCGTCATATAGGATTGCATGATATTCCCATAATATTCTGCATCAGTTAAGTCATAACAGAATCTAACCATCCACTTCAGCTCAAGTGCGGTGGCGTATGCTCCTTCATAGGATATCTTATACGACATGTTATTCTAGATGATGAGAAATTCTCATCTCAACATGTCTCAACATAAGATAAGTATGACACGGCGGGAGAGCTGACTTGAGGTTTTGCGTTTGTGTTCGCAAATGTTTCGGTTTAGCAAGAGTCACCACCGACTTTTTATTTTATCCAAAGGAAAGGTCAAAAAGCACAGGAAAGACCTTTGAGATTGTTTTTGGGTTCGGGGGGTAGATTATGAAAAGGGAAGGTGCTAGCACCCTTTTCATCCATGGTTTTCCATGGGCTCTTAGTTACTTGTTTTAGATCACTTTCTTTTTCTTTTCAATAGTTTGAAATGGTGCTTTTGTGTGTGGTTTTGAAAGTATTTTGAAAAGAGGCCATCGTTGTGGCAACCTTTGTAATGATTCTTGTTTGAATGTATACAAAGGTGTTTGTCTTTTGAAAAATGTTTCAATGTTTGAAAGTTTGTTTTGGGAAATGTTTTGAAATTGTGTTGTATGTTTTTGGAAATAGCAAGGATGTTTTGCAAGTTTGATCAAATAACTAGGAGTTGTCTACCCTACTCAAAGATCTTTCCTACACATTTTTAACCCTTTGACATTGTTGTTTTACCATTGTATTTGGTAAACAACCTTGTGTTTGGATGTTAAACGGGACGGGCGTGGGTCATCGTTTGACCATGATAGCAATTGTTCTAAGTATCTTAGCAAGTTTTTGAGGGTCTAGATCATTTTTGTATAGGCAACCAAGATAGCATCATCGAGGGACTATGATCTTTTTGTTTTGATTTTGTTTGCCAAGATGCCTAGCATGCATACCATGGCCATTTTTAAGGCAACAAGTGGATGAAACCCTAGGGGTGCTTGTGTGCATTGCGTTGTCATTTTTCATGCATTCTTGTCTTGTATTTAGTCAAGCTATTTGTTTGATTTTGGTCTTTTGCATACAAACCCTAATCTTACTATCATGCATATTTGAAAACAATAAAATGCGTAAAAGTAAATCTAAGACTATTACAACATTGATATGGGGAGGAGGATACAAGTTTGAATGGGGGGGGGGGGGGGGGGGGGGGGTATTGCACAAAATAAAGCCCTAAAACTATTACAACCATATTGAATTTATTTGTACAAATAAATAAATGGACAATTATTTAAATATGCAATTAAATATAAATATGCAAAAATGTTTTTGTGTATTTATTTTATGTATATAAATTATTTAATGTCTCAAAAATAAGAAAAATATTAATGATTATTTTTGAAAGGGTAGAAACCCTAGTTTTTGTTTTAAGAAAATATATATATTATATTATTTATTTATGTACAATAAAATAAATAAAAATATATACAAAAGTGTTTAAAAAATTAAAATGTGTGAGAAAATATTATTTAAGTGTATAAATAATAAAAATAAAAATATATAAGTATTTTAATTTTATTTACAAATTTATTTAACAAAATAAAAGTATTTAACCTAATAAACTATTTTTTTGTCATAAAAAATAATAAAAATAATAAAAATAAAAGTGTAAAAATTAAGAAAATATTTTTGATGATTTTTAATGTTCAAGAAAAATAAATAAAGTCAGAAAATGAAAATAGAAATGGAAAATATGAAAAAATAAAAACAATGGGCCAAGGGGGTGTAGAAAGTAAATAGGGGGTGTCAATAGCCAAAAGGATCAAGCCCAGCCCAAAGTCCCTTCATCCTTGTCCTTGAGACAGAAGAAAAACGCGTGTCATGGTTCAAAACTATATCTCCTGCATTTGTGTTTAAAAACAAAAACTTGTAACATGAAAGTTATAGCTCATCACCATACGATTCTAACCATATAAAAAACTTGATCTAACTCTCAAAGACCAGAGAGAATTTCATTGGCCCTAAATCTTGACCTAGTTTTTTCAGTAACTTCAACTATCAAATACTCCTAGCTCAGTTAACATAAATGAATTCTATGAATATGTACAACTCAATGACAATGAGGACTATATTTTTGCTTCACAAACCTAAGCTTAATGATGCCTAAATAAGGAGATAGAAAGTTGGAAAATACCTGTTTCAGTCAAACTCGAGTATGGCAATGTAGCAACTTTTGGTGAGGCCTGAAGGACTTTTGAGCTTGCTTGATGTTCCCTTAACCTTCCCCAATGCTTAGTTTGCTTTGAAGTGGCCTGAATGTCTCTATAGAACTCAACCTGCAAACTCAGAATTTAAAAATGGTGAAGTTTGAAAATGCAGTTACAGTTGCTTGAGAATGGTCTGGACAGCTTAGGTGTATTGTTTAGAAAGTGCTTGAAGTGGTTTGGGACAAAACGCACGAGGCAAATATGTTTTGGCTTGGTGTTTGCAGAAAATGCCATGTTCCGGGCATAAGTTGTAGTTTTTGTGTTAGAGGATGTTTGAGAGGCTTAGAGCTCGTGTTTCTGACTTGGTATAATGTGCTTAACTTGTTTTAAATGTGAACAAAGTTTGATTTTAGCAGATTGAATAGTTGTGGAGTTTTTGCACACTTGTTTGGTTTTGAAGAAAAGTTGGAATTGACAATGCAAAGGCCTGTACAGGCTAGCTCAAAGCCTGCACATAGTTGGTGTACTTTGCCCCAAGTTTGTGGACTTTGTTTTCTGCAAAAGATTGGGTCCTTAGCTCAAGATAAACAAAGTTGCTAAAAGTGACCTTTATCAAAATGGCATTGTTATCTTTTTGCCAAAAATGGATTAATTCAATGTGTAATGTTCTAAAGCTCAGAACAAAGCCTTAATCCAATGTGTTTGTATTTAATTTATGAGTGTGGAAAGCTTTAAGACCTGTAAAACAAGTACAAGCAAGGTTTGGACAGATTTGCAAGTTGTAGCAATGTGCAAAATGCCTTGGACAAAAGTGATGATTTGCCATTTTCAATCCTTCGATTCTCCCTAACCACAAATGATCTTGGAGAGTTATTGGACATTTTGGAAATCTTGTAACATGCTCTACAATCCATCTTTGAAATGAATTTTGAGATTCCACTTGGAACTATGTGAAATATTGCCATGAAGATAGGTCAAAATCCTGCCTAAACTAGGGAATAATTTCACTAAGTTAAAAGTTTCATGGACCCTTGTTCACAAAATCATAACTTGAGATCCAAGCATCTTTTGGGAAATATTTGTGAATAAAAGTTGTAGATTTCGTCTAGTACTAAAACTTTCATGTTGTAAGTTTTGTTTGAATCCAATTGCATCATGGTGAAAAAGTTGGGAAAAGTTGGGAAAAAATAAGAAAATTTCATAACTTAGAAAATTTCTAAGTTATGAAAATTTTCCATTTTAAACCCTAATTTTCAAAATTAGGTTTCTTGGTGAAAAAGTTTCATGTTTTGACACATCTTGATGAAAAATGACCATTGGCACTTGATTTTGACCAAAAAGTCAAAGTTTGACTTTTCAGTGTACAGTTGATTTTTGATCAGTTGACTGGATAATTCATCTATCAATCCAATGCTTTTGAGATCTTTTGAACCTTGTGATTAGGTCAAGATGATGCCATTGAGTCCTTGAATCCATGTTTGAACCCAATTTGCCATTGGCTAGGTGAAAAATCAGAAATTGCCCTTCTGCAGTCAAAACCCTAAAAATGACCATTTTGCCCTTTTGATGATCTAGTCAAATTTCTTTAGGAGTTGTGGTCCAAACTTGATCAAATGGTTCATATGAGTCTATAATGTTGATGTGGATCAAAAATTATGAGGTTTGACTGTAAATTGGCCACAGTTGACTTTTTCCCCGATACAGCTGATTTTTAGGTCAACTGTCCAATTGATTGGGCAAAAATTTGATTCAAGGCTTGGAACTTGGTATGGGTAATCTCATAAGTCCAACATGAAGTATGAAAGTCACATGAGGCATTGAAAGTCCAAAGATCCCTGTGCAAACTCAAACCCTAATTTCAGGTCATCAGTGCAAGGTGATGTCTTGAGCTGAGCAAACCCTAATCTGGTCTGGAGTCCAAAGAGTCTTGTGAGGGGAAATCTTGATAAAATGAGAGGGAAAATTTTGGGGTACAACAATAAGACTTATTTCTCTAGATGTTCCTGTTAGCAAGTTAACATATCATATCTAATATATTGTTGTCTTATTTGTTTTACAAAAATTAATGCCAATCCTAAAACTAGAGAACTTACAATCTCCCTCTTTGGCAAATTTTGGCTAAAACAAATAAATAAAAATTCAATCCAATATTACAGCAATAAGAAAAACAATTCTTCAACGGTAGTCTTCAACAACTACTGAACTCAGCAGTACAACACCATGGAGTCAATCTTCATACAAGATGTTAAGACATCTTGTTCGACATCTTCTTTCCAGCATTTTGAATAAGCTTTATTGCAGTACCAAACCCATCACCAAAGGACATCACCTTCAAGAAAAGGAGTAGAAAGTTCTGAAGTCATTTGGTGTACATAAGGAAGAAGATAACCAACACTCCCCCTCAAACCAGGAACCATTTCTTGTCACAGAAGACCAATGGTGGAATAAGAGATTACTTAACCACTTTTTGATCAGCGGCCACCAGTTGACCTAGACAAATCAACCACCACTCCAGGTAACTCAAAACATAGGTCACAAATGTGTTCATAACTCATATCAGAACTCACAAAATAATGCACTAGACACGAGATAGAACTTCTTATCTGACATCTCTGTGACAAATTTGTAAAAGCAACCTCCAGATTAATCATCCGAGCACCTTGAGCACTTTGATCATCATATTTCTCCCCTTTTTTAGCCAAAATTTGGAAAAGGAAGCCTTCACAATACCATACCCAGGCACAACTTGCCCAAATCTGAATAAAACCCATTTTGTTGATGAACACTCGTATGGTAAAAGAGGAAAGGAGAAACCTCTATAAAAAACTGGTCATTTACTTGGGAAATAACGATCCTTGAATGTAGAAATAATCTTGGTCAAAGGAAACATTATTTGAGGAGAAATTGCCACCAAAAATAATGTGCACCGTCCAAAAACAGCTTTGAACGTCTTTAATAACTCTGGATTGTTTCTTCTAAAAAGAACCAGTCCCTATACATGCACATGCATAGTAAAACACACCTTCTGACACGTGTTTGATCAAACTGTCCACCAAAACTCCTTTGTTGATCATACAAGAACCATGTCCTGAATAATGTCCTAACATCCAGTCAGACATTGTCTTCTTTGCTTGCACATTGACCAACACATCTTCAACCACACTGTCTTCCACTGGATTCTAAGTGTTCTCCTTTCACTTAGACTTAGTGACACACACCAAGACATCAAAATATCACATTTGTGACATCTCTCAATAATAAAGACCCTTAGAGAGTCCTTCATAAAATCTGTAGAGAAAAATAAATCTCCCAAACTCGACTATTAACCACTAGAGAGATATATGAACTCCTAATTTAAACACCCAGCTTCAAATGGCTAAAACCAACCATGCCTAGTCAAGATCCCCAATTACTTCATAATGTTACAACATATTGTCTGACATCACACCCTTATAAGAGGTATAAGATCTCCACAAGTTTGAACAACATACGAACGATAGCTATATCATTGCAACAACAATCCATAGGCAAGTACATGACTCCCCCTATCATGAATAACCAATGGTTCAGCTGAAGATGAAGACTTTATCACTAGATGAAAACACACGAAATACTTCATGCTTTCATGTTGAAGAATAACACTTTCTCACATATGTTGAACCCCGACTCCCTCAGTAGAGTCAAACCAGAGTCAGATACTCTCACTCCTTGAGAATAAATCCAAGAAATCTTACTCCTTCATAACACAAGGACATATCTGATCACTATCCTTTAATAACTACACTATGTATTATGACCTTTTGAATAGGCAAGATGTCATGCATACTAGGTGTGAAGTCACTCATAAACTCCAAAAAAATTTAGTTTGCTTAAAAGATTTACCAAGATCCAGATTATCAACACTCATATGGAGTGACTTGCAACAGAAGAAAAACACCTCCTCAAAACACTTTGCTCAGACCTTAGTATCTGTCAACAGTCTTCAGCCCTAACATCCACTAGTAGTTGCTGATACTAGTGGAGTCTTCAAAAAAGTAGTCATGCATTCACCAAGCATACTACTGTAGACAAGACCAGGATCTCCATATTCTAATCCACAAAGTCAGAAATGCCACTTATGACAATAATGCTTGAGCATCCAACTTCACATGCATAATCCCAAGCAAAAAAAAAACACAACCATCAATGATCATGAAGTTACAACATCATTTGGGACATCAACTTCTTAATACAAAACCCAATCACTCTGGTTCTTAAATCAATTCAAAGGACTCATTATGCATAGAAATCCTTTATGTAGCTCCCAATAGAACACACAACCAGTGCAACTTACTCAGGTTATTCCAAACACCTGAATGCTATGAAAAGAAATAAAACTCTCACATACTCTCTGAAACACAATGTTCATAATCTAGAATTGTATAACTCCTCATACAAATACTTAGTCTACCGCCAAAGTATTCACCGTCAGTCTCATGCACAACATCCTTAGAGGATAATCAAATATTCAACTCTCGTCAAAGTATTTATCATAGGTCAGATAACATTACCTTCTCACACAAGGTATGACATTTGGTCTGACAATCTTCTTCTGCACACATCTGGAACTAGTTGATTACATTCATTCACACCATAAAATAGTTCAGATTAGGTCAGTGGCTTGACCTTAAACTCCACTCTGGACAACAATAACTTCTTTGGCTGAAGGAACAAAACACACTTTGAGATGATATTCCAACATCAGATCCGACATCAGTCTCAAACACATGGATTTCACCATTAACTATGGTCTGGAGACACCATAGTAATCCATAACTCTTGCAAGGAATACAAGAGGATCAACCATCAGTAGTTGATCAACCTTCAAACTCAGACCAATACATGCAGAACATGCACACCTCAAGAAGATTTCTTCTCATAAGCACAATTTTCAGACCTCCTGTCTGACTTTGAGGTGTTGGATTCCACCCTTGTACACCTAAAAAGGAGATTCCCTCTAACAGGTATATGGAGTAGACTTCAACAATAATGGCATTTACTGGTCATCATGAAACAGACTATTTAGAATAAGTATGCTTCTTCAACATACAAGGATTCCCTTCAATCCTTGCAAAACATTTGTTCCATTATTTGAGGATATCACATAATTGAACCCTAGTAGAGAGAGGAACTTCCCATAAATACCAGGGAACCATAATCATTTGGTTCAAAAGTAATAACTCCTTCTTGCTTTCAACAACTGAAATACCCATCCTAGGTGAATTAGATGACATTTCAACAGTGCAGATAACAATCAATCTCTTAAGTTGATATACCTATACAACTCACAATCTCTTGAATGACCTTTCACTTCAACAGAACAAGAGTTCCATGCTCTCATAGACTTGATAAGAGTACCAAGTTAGAGTAAACAACCTCAATCCTATTTATGAAGAGTACCACCAAACATATTGAGAAAAATAAATTCTCAATACAAGGATGTCAAGACATTATGTATGACATTTCTTCAAGTTCTTCTAGCTTCAGATTAAGGACACTCTTATTAATTGCTAAAAATACCTTGAGAATCATACAGTAGATGTACATCATGTGATTAATCCATTACTTCCCTCAAACAAAATATGTTCTATGGCCATAAACAAGATTCCATAAATCTGTCTCCTTTGATCAGAAGGATCTTCCAGATGTCTATAGAGAATGTCATTGACATTTAAGCTTGACCTCCACATATAAAGGATATGGAAGAGATACCTTTATCAAGCCTCCACAGGAAAACAAATTGCAGCCTCTGCAATCTAACTCACTTAGATCATGCATAAACAAATCTAATGAGTGTCCAATATGTTGGCCATGTCCTGACCAACATACTTATCTAAGACATGTTTCTAGAAAAGAAACTTCTTAGACACAAAAAACAGATGTTTCCTCTTCCAGATCAGGAGTACGTTCCAAACATAAGTGATCAAAACACATTTGTTCAACACCCAAGCATCTGTTATGCTCTACCTTTATCCAACAAGATTATGTATAATATGCTAGTTTGATGTTCCAATATATGGTAGGACATCAGTTCCCTTCACAAGGAACACACCAAAAGATCCTCTATCAAAGCTTGGAGATTGGCCTTTTAGGGTTTGAAGCAAAATTAAACTGCTTCTACCATATCTCTTTTCACCAAACTCATATAAGAGTGCCTTTATGAGTGGACTTGGGATGAACCTCAATTATCTTTGGCAACTCAAATAAGCTAGTCGAACCTATCCTCAAGTATTATCACACCATGGGATACACCTTCAGAGGAGAATAGGGTGTTGTACACTCAACACACAAAACCACCAGGAGTTTTCCATTAGATATATATGCAGCGAGACACAAACTAGAAAACTCCTCAACAACCTTCAGGAACAACATAAACCTTTGCGTAAACACACCATACTCCAGGTGCAACAGATTAACCTAGGTTTGAAAATAAGTTAAACCCTTAACACAGTAGCTTGCCACCAAAGCTACACGCCTGAAAACAGCATAGACAGGTCCAGTACACACCCTGTCATGAACAATACATACTCTATTTCTAGGGACCTTTCAAACACAATATGAACTTTCAAAGTTCAAATAGATTTTCAGTAATAACATCCTTCCTTGCCCATGATCAGAAAGTATCATCCCAGAATGTCACCCAGAAATAGAACAGGATGCCTGCTCTGATACCAATTGAAATTCTGGTATAACAGAACTCAGATGTCCTATAGGATGTCAAGACATCTGATGTAAACATAACAAAACAAGAAAGGTATAAACATTGAAAACAGTACTGAAAAGCATAAACAATACATTAGAATTGTTAACCCAGTTCATAGCAACTCTCTTACTCTAGGGGCATACCAAGCCAGGGACAAGTCCACTATGATAATATCAATTCATAAACCCTACAACAAACATACTAGTTTACAGTCTACTCACTTAATCACTACTCGTGCTAAACTTCTATCTAAGACTCACCTAAATATGAGGCTCTCCTCAATCCTTCTTCAATCACAGACAACAATTGGATCAAAATAATTATGTGTAGAATCATGCTTCAACAAGTTTATGTTTTGATGGTTACAAACATCAAGATCAAGGCAAAAGGCATTATAAAAAAAAGAAGAAAAAGTATCTACTAAAAATAGACTTTTGGCTTGCATGCTAAGTTACTCCTAAAGAATACTTTGGTATTTGATCTTCATTATAGTACAAGACTCCAATTCAATATAGTATGTTACTATAATGCTCAAAATATGTCTAATATTATGCATACATGTTTCATGGATTTTAATATAACTTGCATTGCATTTCCAAATCATTAAAAAGGTTATTTCAATTTTTCATACAGTGGTAACCGGTTACAGGTTACTGCTAACCCGTTACAGGCTTCAGCAATTCAAATTTCTTAATGTTACCTGCATGGGTAACCGATTACAGCCTTATGGTAACCGGTTACCATTGATACGAATTTGAAAAACGAGGTTGTTTTGAATGTTGTTTGTTTATTTCACTTGTCCATTAATCATTGCACTTCTATATTCATTTATAACCTTTTGAAAGGGTGCAATACTTTTATATAAATCAAATATTTCTGAAGTAGAAACACACACCAAATAACATCAATCACAACATACAATTCAACATTTTGTTTCTCATTTTCAAACAAGTGCATTGATTAATATTTTGATCTTACATGAAACTCTTACTCTTATATTTTCAAATACATCATTAGAAAAGTTTCATTATATGCATTGAGCAATTGTGTAATATATTCATTGAATTATTGTCTTGAAAGAGAAAAGATCAATACTTTGTATTGACATTGATCATCAACTTTCATATCTACTTTAAAAATTTGTTTCTAATCATTTTTCCAAAGTGATTATGGTATAACCTTGTTGTTCAGGTTTGTTGGAAGCAAGAGAGTATTAAGGGAGGATTGTTCTCTTTCTACTTTGTATTGGTTACCTTATTTTCAGGATTGTTGAGACAAGTGTGTACATTGAAGAGGATTGTTCTTCATGTACTTGGTTGGATCTTAAAGAATAGTTAAAGCCTTTCATCTCCCTATAGGTTAGATAGTAAGCATCACATTTGGATGTGGACAGGCTGTACGATAATTCTAACTATAGTGAAATTTCTTACATGTTGGTAAGGGGACTAGATGTACTCTCGAAGTGTGAGGGGAACCAGTATAAATCTCTTGTGTTCTTTATTTTTCGCATTTTATCGCTTTCATATTAATATACAAACAAGAAAATAAGAATATCATCACATAAAAGAATAAAAATTTGCAATCCACTTTATTCAATATCGTCTTAGGCGCACTCAAAAACCAACATTTTGAACAAACAGGAAGACACACTTCCATGATAATACCTAGCTAAGACTCAAAACTAAACTCCCACATTTACAACTTTTCTCCTAACTAAGAACAATAACTTGGAGTTTCTTACAAGCTTCCTCCAAGAACAATACTCAACTCATTACCTACAGGTTTTTGAGTGAGAATATAATGACCATCTCACAACCCGAGTGGGAATGGTAGTGAGAATGGATTAAACATGTACTTGAACCCCAGGGTACATGGTTTGATTCTCACAAAAGGCAAAAACTCTACTAGTGAGGGGGGTAGAGAAGATCATGAGGTAGCAATGTCAAGAACACCTTGTGAGGGGCCCATACTGTTACAACAAACACTATTGGGTACACATGAAGAGACATATGATGATTGATGTATGTTGTGCAAAACACAAGAAAATAATGAGTTTTGATAATACCTGTCATTATGTAAAATAAGTAATCCTAAAAAATTATGTTTTTATATTTTTTTAATTTTAATATTTCTAGTAATAAGGAGTAGAATATCCTTATATTTTGAGATAAGTTTATATTCTTGTTCAGGAGACGTGTCTTAAGAATATCGTCTTGAGAATCTCTCCTGCACATGAGTCATTTGAAAATGCTTTACAACATGTGGTTCATTTTTATCCATAATGCATATTTCACAAGAACAAGTATGTCATAATCAAATGATGGATAATGGAAAGTCAATTTCCCTGAAGTATTAGTCAGATGTGTTGTCCTTCTCGTTTATTTCGTGTTATGGTTTGACATACCTTTTTTAAATATGTAACCCTTATGGTTCATTTTTGGCAGTGTATAAGTTTATTTTAAGAACTTAATGTTACTTGTTACCTATTATGGTGTTGTCTTAAATCCCGAGTTCGATGCTCCAAAAGATAACTTTTTTTTTTGATGTTGTGCTTGAAGTTTTATTAGACGTATCTAGGGTCATACCCGACGAAGGGTCGATATCCCTTCCCTACCACAAGGTGAAAAATGGTTAGAGGTTGACATGACAGGGACTCAACTTGGCCTCTAGAGTGGTTAGCTACCAAGAGGGGGTGATCCCATTATTGTTGATTTGTAGTATTTGTATTTAATTATAGGCTTACATTGTGGGTCTTTGATTGTTTTCATTGTACATTTGGAGCGTTGGTTGCTGTGATACGATGGGAGAACTGACTTGATATTTTGCGTTTCGTTCGCACTTGTGCGGTTAGCAAGAGTTGCCATCGACTTTTCTTTTATCCAAAAGGAAAGGTAAAAAATCACAAGAAAGACCTTTCGAGATTTTTCTCGGGTTCGGGGGGTAGATTATGAAAAGGGAAGGTATTAGCACCCTTTTCATCCATGGTTTTCCATGGGCTCTTAGTTACTCGTTTAGATCACTTGCTTTCATTTGATTATGTGCTTGTGGTGTGGGCTTTGAAAGTATTTTGAAAAATCTCTTTATAATGGTTCTCGTCTTTATAAGAACATATACAAAGTTTTGTTTCAAAAAGTGGTTCAAAGATGTGTTTGTGAATCGTGTTTCGAAAAGTGTTTTGAAAAGAGGTTTTGCAATGGTTCTCGTCTCTATAAGAACGTATACAAAACATTTTGTCTTTTTGAAATTGTTTTTGAAATGAGAGTGTAGGTGTAAAAGTTTTTGTCGTGATCAAGCGAGTAACTAAGAGCGAATCTATCTACTCGAAAGGTCTTAAGTTGTTCTTTTCTTCCTCCTTTTAATAGTGCTATCTTACCATTGATTTGGTAAGAAGCCCCACCATTGGATGTGAAGGGACAGGCGTGGATCAATTTTACAATCATTGAAGTCAACTTGTGAGACTCTTTAGCAATTTTTATAAGGGACAAGATCGTTTTAATCGAAGGCAACATCGAGGGTCATCGAGGGACAACGATCTTTTTTATCGAAGGTTCATTGCTAGAGTGTCTCATATTTGAGGGACATGATTGTATATCCGAGGCAATGAGTGAGGTTACCCTAGAGGTGCGCGTGTGAGAAAGTGTGTTGGTTTCAAGTTATTTATTCTTTGATTAGGTCATCTAGCGATTGATTTTTGAATCTTGCCATACATGCCTAGTTACTATACAGTATATGGAAAAAAGTAAATTGTGGGAATTGAAATTCTACGCTATTACAAAGTATTCGGGAATGGGGGTACAATTATTACAAATGGGGATGAATCAAATGAAATAGCAATGTCCAAATATCAAACAATACAACCAAATCGAATTTTTGTGCGATTTAATATAAAGCTATGGCAATTTATGAAAATAAAATCAACAAAGTATGAAATGAAATGTATTTACTTGAAAAGAGAAAAATAAAACCTATTCTAAAAAGAAATTGATTTAAATTAAAAAAATTTATTATTATTTTTGTGTATTCTTATTAATTATAAATAAGTTTAAAAGAAAGAAAACAAACTAGGTTAATTCTTTTTTGATGTTTTATTAAATGTAGAAAAATAAAAAAAAAATTATATAAAAAAAAATTAAATGATAAAAATTAAACACTAAAATCTAAATTAATTTAATAAAAAGGTTTTAAGTTTTATTTAACATCTTTCAAAACAAAATAAAAAACAAATTAAAAAAGAAGAAATATGGGCTTAAGAGATTCTAGGAGTATTAGGACCAAAGAAAATAAAGGTGTTTTACTGTTAACAAAAACGAGCCAAGGGAGGGGTGTGAGTTAGCAAAATGCGTGGGCTTAAGGGTAATGTAACAAAACAGGCCCAATGCCTCTAACTTTGCATTAGCTTCTGATTAAGGGTGGAAAACGAATTAGGGTTTGTGGACCCTTTCGCTCACAGCGGCGCCGCTCTGCCTCTTTCGTTCATCCCTTCATCTTTTCATCTCTGTTACTATCTTATCCCTCGCCTCTTCCTAATTTCATGAACGAAACAACTCTTGGCCTCCTTGACTCAACCTGATTTGCGCCTTTTTTGGAAACCCTAAATTCTGATTTATGCCTAAAATGTTTGAATCTAGCTTATCTGATCTTTCCCCCTAAATTTCGGTTGCCAGAGCGCTCTCTCTCACCTCCTAACCAAGCTCTAATGGTTTTTTTCTTGAAAAGGTGAAGTTCTATTGTTATTAAAGCTTGAACGATTTTGTTGTTTTTTTGTCTTGTTCATGTGTTTTTCTGTTAATCCATCTTATTGTCCATTGAAATGCAGGAAAATATGTTATGAGGAAGGTAAAGAGACCATACATGTTTGGAACTTTTCTGTGAAATGGAAGGGAATGGTGAGACCGAGGGCGGTGCTCCTTGGTGGCGGGATTTGCGAGGGGAAAGAGATGAAGATTGAAAGCCTTGGTATTTTTGACTTTCTGGTAACCTTCTTCTGTATTCTATGTTTGAATGATGATGATGTTGTTTGTTGGATTTTGGTTTTGGATATGTTTTGGTATTTTGAGGTTGTTACTGTTTTTTTGGTTTTGGTTTTGTAACAGTTTTTGAGATGGTTATTTAATGGTGTTTTGAGTTGGTTGCTTTGAGACTGGTTTGGAATTTGTTTGAGGATTGTTTATCAGTTTGAAACTCTTAGGTTTTGGAGGTTTGATTTGGTTCTTACTGTTGGCTTTGTAACAGTTTTGAGGTTTGGTGATTTTCTGGTTTTTTTTTATTTGTTGGTTTAACAAAATTGATGAGTTTGAGATGGTTGGTGATTTTGAGTTTTTTGACAGGTTTTGAAGGTTATTGATTTTGTTGACAGTTTGGGATTTTTGGTTTGAACTGTTTGACAGTTTGGGGGTTTTGGATTTTGGATGCTTGGACAATTTATTACAGGTTTGATGAGTTGTTACAGGTTTGTGACTTGTTTCTGCTTGGCTTGAGATCAAGTTTTTTGGTTGATGGCAGTTTGAAGGTTGGTTTGACAGTTTGAAACTTTGAGGTTTTTTTGAAGGTTGTTGATTTTGTTGACAGGTTTGAAGATTTGTTTTGGTTATGGTTCAGACTTTTTTTTGACAGTTTTGTGGAGGTTTTAAGTTATACAGGTTTTGAGGATTGGAGACTTGTTTTCAGTTTTTTCTGAGTTTGATAAAATGTTTTTTCCCCTATCTGCTTGAGAGTTTTACTGTTATATTGATGTTGCTTTGGTTGAATTCTTATTCAAAATGGTGGGAAAACCATCAAATTTTGAATACTTTGGCATATTGTTCTTATGCTCATTTTGTTGCAGTTTTTATTTTCTATCAACTCTTATGCAATTGTGACAATCAAGGCAGCAGGGTTGTGCATCCCTAGGTGACTTCTTTCCTCTCTTCTCTCTCAATGACACTAAGAGTCAATTGCTTTTTTTCCTTTTTCTGAAAAGTTTGCAAATAAATGGAAAATGATGACTTAGCTTCTTGAACAAGCCTTTGCTTGTTTGACTTATTATATTATATGCTATACTTCTATTTTTTTGTTGCCTGCTTTCTACTGCTATGTTGCTGCCTCGTTTGCATTGATACTGTTTGTATTTTGTCCAATTTTGTGTTGTTGTTTGGGCATTCTGTTAGCATATTTTACTTGTTTGGACAGCTTTGTTGTTTGTTGCCTAGCTTGTGCAGCTTGCTTGCATTCAGTTTGTATTATTCTGTTTGTTTGGATAAGTTTGCTGCATTTGTTTTGTTTGGACAGCTTGCTTGCATTTTGGACATTTTTGTAGCATTTCTTTCTTTCTTTCTTTTTGCGAACCAAGAAGAATAATCTTCTTGTGATTTGCAAATAGGGGAAATAAAATATGATGAATAACGGCATTCTGATTCCACTTTGCAAACTTTAATGATGAACACTTTTTCTTTTGAAAATTCTTGCTCATGTCCAATTAATTTGTACTAACTTTTTCTTTCTTTCATTTTCATGTGAGCACAATGGAGAGGGCGAAGCATGGAAGGAAAGAACCATAGGGCAAGCAAGGAAGGTCTTTGGAGATAGCAAAAGAACTTCAGTAAAACTTAGGCATATATTAGTTCTCTTAGGCCAGTCAAGCATTTGAATTTTTCCTTGTATTTTAGAACAATCATTCTTGCATTGTATCCAATAGTTGTACTAATTCATTTTCAAATACGATAAGTTGTAAAACCTAAAGTATTTAAATAATAAATTGTTTTGTAACAACGTTTCAAATTGGAGAAAATCATATGAAATGTTCTGGTGTTACTTGAAATCTTTGATCAACAATAACTTATAGTTTTCTCTTTGCATCCTATTTGATCTTTGAATGCCCAATCAAGACAATTGAAACAAAACGCTCCAATCTGATAATTTAAATTCCAATAATCCTGTAATCTTGCAACTACATTCCAAACAAACATGCACTGTCTATTCCATTTCCTAAACAAGCAAATGTTTTAAAAGACGCAAATCATCTGGTTAACCTGGATTAAACGATCATGACAGTCTTAAATTCCATCTCTTGTCCCAAACAACCATGCCTTGAGAACAAACATTGTCCTTTCAGTAAACTTGAGAAAGCATGAAAACCTGTGAAAGCCAATTGGATCTTTGAGAATTCATTTCTTTTGAGAATTGCAAGAAAAAACCTAATTGCTGGTTTACTATCACAGAAGAAAATATGTCTGATCGATTCCTGAGCCAACTTGAATACCTGAGAAACCCTAGGGTTGTGCTTTCTATGAAAAATGGGAGGGCAAATTTTGGGGTACAACAGCTGCCCCTGTTCAATCTTCTTGAACCTGAAGAGTTAGATCAGCGAGTTTTGTCGTTTGTGACTCGAAGGTAAAAGATGATTGGACACTAGAGTGCCCATAAATTTGCGCTCGACAAAAGTTTAATTGAGGGAATGGGCTTAAAGATGCCATTTGGAGAGATGTTATAATCTTGTTGGAGATGGGCTTGTAGATGCCATCCAAGAATGTTTGTTTGTAAATCAAAAGAATAAGCATCAGAATGGTGTCCGTATTTGGAACGTATTTGAACTGTATTTGTCCTTGAATCTGAATAAGTATCAGAATGGAAACCGTGTCTGGAGCGTATCTGAACTGTATCTTTAGATTGAAATCTGAATAAGCGACAGAATGGCTTCCGTGTCTGGAGCGTATTTGAACTGTATCTTGAAATTAAGTCTGAATGAGTGACAGAATGGCTTCCGTGTCTGGAGCGTATCTGGACTGTATCTTGAAATTAAGTCTGAATGAGTGACAGAATGGCTTCCATATCTGGAGCATATCTGAACTGTATCTTGAAATTAAGTCTGAATGAGTGACAGAATGGCTTCCGTGTCTGGAGTGTATCTGTACTGTATCTGAAATCTTTGAATATTTGTTAAAGATAGTTGTTAATCTTATCCTGAAAAGGGTAAAATGTTAGCTGAAACACAAAGTTATGTTGCATGAAATGTATGATGCAATAAATGTGTTTTATCCATGTTTATGATATATGAATGTAATGTATGCGCATGTAAGCTGATTTGTTGTATTGTTGAGGAAAATAAATCCTTGACTGTTGTCGGGGAAAATAAATCCTTGACTGCTACTGAGGATTCCGTTGTGAGGGTAATGCCATATACTTCTTGAGGAATCTGCTTGGGGAATCCAGAGAATTTTAAAGACTTCTACTGGGGATTATTGATGGGAGTCTTTGTTCTGTCGAGAAGCAATAAAAATTCTGTGGGGAAAAAGTTTATCATGTAGTGAAAACTCTGTGGGAAAAACTTATTCCGCTGGGGAGTTCAAGAGTTTGGGTTGTCTACCACTTTACTGGGGAGTTACCCTAGGTTGGGGAGAAACAGAAGTTGAATGTTAACTGGTTGATTTTCAGGCTTCAAGACAACTTGTTGGGGAAACCTTGAGAAATTGGATGATTTCCGCTGTGGGTTGATAGTTTGAAGTTTCGGCTCCACTGGGGATTGGTAGTCGGTAGTCTCAGCTCCGCTGGGGATCTATAGTTCAAAGTTTTGGCTCCGCTGGGGATCTTAATGACATGTTGTAGAGATTGCTCATGGAATAGCCTAAAGAAGTTTTCCTAATCTTTCTACCTGTCAGTAATTACTCTTTTTCATCATGTTTATTTGTAAACAGTAGTTATGTTCAAATGCATATATTCGTTAATGAATCATTGGACGTTTTTGCAAATAAAACACAAGTGTAAAGAAAAAGGCAAATAGTTTTCTGTACTTTGAAAGATATATCTTTGTATTTACTTTGAATAAGTGTTTTGTACAAAGGAGACAGACATCCTAGTAAGAGGATGGTGTCATAAAAGTAAGAAAAATTTATACAAAGAAAGATAGTTATGTGTGTAAAAATCCCATGGGGTTCCTATTCTGCTATAGCCTTCGTATCTCCGAATATCTTGTCCATTCGTTGCTTCATCCGAAGATGATTGAATTGATCAGAAGCTCTGAGTTCGTCCGTGAAGAGATTGTCTTTAAAGTGATCCGACGAGACATAGTCATACGCTTTAATTCCCTAACTTTTTCCTGGACCGCCCTTTCAGGTTTTCAGTCCACCAGGAAACCCTTTTTTGCCCAAGTCGCCTTTTCAGGTTTTCAACTTGCCGGGTGTACAAATTTTTGTTTTATCCCTAATTTTTGCCTGAACCGCCCTTTCGGGTTTTCGATTCACCGGGATGCCCTTTGTGATACGGTGGGAGAACTGACTTGAGGTTTTGCGTTTTTTGTTTGCAAATGTTCGGTTTAGCAAGAGTCGCCACTGACTTTTTATTTTATCCTAAGGAAAGGTTAAAAAGCACAGGAAAAACCTTTGAGATGTTTTCTTGGGTTCGGGGAGTAGATTATAGAAAGGGAAGGTATTAGCACCCTTTCTATCCATGGTTATCCATGGGCTCTTAGTTACTTGCTTAGATCACTTGCTTTGCATTTTCAATTGTTTGAAATGGTGCTTTGTGTGTGGTTTTGAAAGATGTTTTGAAAAGAGGCCATTGTTGTGGCAACCTTTGTAATGATCCATGTTTGAATATATACAAAGGTGTATGTCTTTTTGAAAAGATGTTTCAATGTTTTTTGAAAGTTTGTTTTGAAGTTGTGTTGTGATGTGTGTTTTGAAAAATGGCAAGGATTGTTTTGCAAGATTTGATCAAGTAACCGAGAGCTATCTACCCTAAATTTCTCAAAGATCTTTCTTATGTTTTAACCCTTTTAACAGTGTTGTTTCACCATTGTATTTGGTGAACAACCTTGTGTTAGGATGTTAACGGGACGGGCGCGGGTCATCGTTTAGACCATGAATGCAATAGTGTCAAGTATTTTGGCAACTTTCTTGAGGGACTATGATCATTTTGTTTAGGCAACTCCGATAGCGTCATCGAGGGACTATGATCATTTTGTTTGTTTTTGTTTTGTGTTTGTTTTGCCAAAGTACTTGACATGCAAACATGGCCCATTTTTGAAGGCAACAAGTGGAGTAACCCTAAGGGTGCAAGTGTGCATTGTGTTTGTTTTTCATGCATGTTTATCTTGAATTAGGTCAAGCTATTTGTTGATTTGATTTGCATACAAACCCTAAGTCTAAACATGGCATAATTGAAAGCTTTTAAATGTGGGAATTTAAATGCTAAGCTATTACAACAAGATATAGGGAGGGGGGTACAAGTTTGAATTTGGGGATATTTGACAAGGAAATAAAATCTAAATTATTACAACCATATCGAATATACAAATATTTAACATTTAAATAAATACAATTTAAATAAATATCAAAATGCAATGTATTATGCAAAAAGGGATTTTTTATGTATGTAAAAAAGGTTTTCATGTTTGAAGTATAAACAAAATAAAAAAAGTTAATTTTTGATTATTTTTGTGGTTTAGGGCAAAACCCTAATTTTGAATAAATAGCATTTATTTATTAATTATGTACAAGATATTATTAATTTATACAAAAAATAATAAAAAGAAGTATATTGTTAAAAAATGTATTTTTGATGTCAAATATTAAATAAAAAAATAAAATGTATTATTTTTGTATTTTTGCCCTAAATATTTAATAAAATATGTATAAGTATATATTATATATATTTAATATGCTAAATATGTACAAAAAATAAAATATTAATTATTTACAAAAAAAAAAAGTATATTCAAGAAAATGTTTTCAAAATGTAAAAAAAAATAAAAAATAATAATAACTGAAAATAAATATTTTTGTATTATTTTTAGGGTTTTAATAAATGAAAAGATTTATATTATTTACATATATATGCTTAAAAAGATAAGTAAATGTCAAATAAATATAAAAAATGTGAAAAAATTATTTTTGGTGTTTTTTATGTTTGAGCAAAAAATATAAAATCAGAATCAAAAATAAAAATACAAAAATGTCAAATATTTAGTCAAATGGGCCAGGGGGTGCAAATGGAAAAAAGGGGTGCAAAAAGCAAGGATGGCTCAGGCCCAGCCCAAGCCATCATCTTCTTCCTCCAGCTTCTGTCAAACGCGCGCTTCCTTGTTCAAAATACCAACTCCTGATTCTTTGATTTTTAGCAAAAACTCATAACACAAACAATGTAGAGCATCAAATCACGATTCCAAATATGTAAAAAACTTAACCTAACTCTAAGAAACCAGGGAGAATTTCTTCACCCCCAATTTCTGACCTAGCTTTTTTCAAATATTCATGGCTAAAATTCTCACAGCATGCTTAATATAAATGAAAAGTGACCATATGTATGGCTTCAGGGCTATGAGTAGGACATGTTTCATTCACAAACCTAAGCCTAACTCTTCCTAGATTGAGAGATATAAGTTCATAGATTACCTGTTTCAGCTTGAATCGTGTACAGCAATGTGGCCAACTTTAATGGAGTTTGAGCTTCTGTACAGCTTGCCTGAAGTCCAAGGAAGCTTCTCCAACACCTAGCTTGCTTTGAATCACTCTGTATCGTGCTATGGAAGTTCACCTGCACAACTTAAAAGTGAAAATGGCAAACATGGTTAGGGGTGTTACAGCTTGAGTCTAAGGCTTGGAATAGTTTCAGTGGATGGTATGGAATGTGTTGGAACTTGTTTTAGCCAAAGTGCACGAGTGGATTGAGCTGTGGACTTCAATCTGCAGGGGGTGCCCTATTTTGCAGCAAAACTGTGATTTGGTGAATGAGGAGGTATTGAGGATGAATGAGTCGTGTCTTAGGTCAGTTGGGAGGTATGGAAGCTGTGTACAAAGTTTGCTTAAGCTCTTGTTTGCAGGAAATGAGAGTTGGTTCAGTTTTGCAATGTTTCTTCTATGTGAAGCAAAGAAAATGTGTAAGTGTCAAAGGCCTGTACAAGCCATCTTGTATACTGCAAACAAAGTCTATAGGCCCCCTCTAATCCCTGGATTTGATTTGCAATCTCAGATCTTTGTCCAAGGCTCAATGCATAATGGTTTGACATAAAGCTACTTTTGCAAAAATGGCAAAATCACTTTTACTACTTAAGGCTTAATCTTGCATGTAATGCCCAAATGGATGAGATAAAACCTTAACACAATGGTTAGACATTAAATTATGAAGTTTAAATTGGTTTTTAGGCCTGCAAGCTAGCAAAAGACAAGCTGATTTGAAAATGCCATTTGCTATGAACATGTATTGGTCATGAACAAAAGTGAGTTTTTGCCAACTTTGTGAATTCGGTTCTCTCTAACCACAAGGGTGTTTGATGAGTTCTTGGACAATTTGGAAAGATTGGAACATGTACTACAATCCAACTTTGCAATGCAACTTGAAATTCCTCTTGGAACTAGGTGAAAAGTTGCCATGAAGTTAGGTCAAAAACCTGCCTAAAATAGGGCAAAATTTCTCTAAGTTAAAAATGTTTTGTACCCTTGTTCCAAAAATCATAACTTGAGATACAAGCTTCCTTTGAGAAAACTTTGTGAATAAAAGTTGTATATTTTGCAATGGACTACAACTTTCATGTTTCAAGTTTTGTTTGAATCCATTTTCATCTTGGTGAAACAATGGGACAAAGTTAGGAAAAAATAAGAAAATTTCTAAGTTATGAATTTTTTTCATTTTAAACCCTAATTTGAAATTTTGGGTTTCTTGATGAAAAAGTTTCATAATTTGACATGTCTTGATGAAAAATGAATCTTGGCACTTGATTTTGACCAAAAAGTCAAAGTTTGACTTTTCAGTATACAGTTAAATTTTGATCAGTTGGCTGAAAAATTCATCTGTCAATCCTAAGCATTTGAGATATTTTGAACTTGTTGAATGTGTCAAGACAATGTCATTGAATCCTTGAGTCCATATGTGAGCTTGGTTTTCCATTGGTTAGGTCAAACAGTCAAAAATTGCCTTTGTGCAGTCAAAACCCTAAAAATGACCCTTTTGCCCTTTTGGTGATTTGATCAAATTTCTTGTGGAGTTGTGATCCAAACTTGATAAAATGATTCATATGAGTTCATAATGTTGATGTGGGTCAAAAATCATGAGGTTTGACTGTCAATTGGCCACAATTGACTTTTTCCCCAATACAGCTGATTTCTAGGTCAACTGTCCAATTGACTGGGCAAAGATTGGAATCAAGGCTTGAAACTTGGTATGGATAAACTTGTAAGTCCAACATGAAGCATGAAAGTCACTTTGGGCTTTTTAGGTCAAAACATCCTTGTGCAAACTCAAACCCTAATTTGGGTCAACAGTGCAAGGAGGAGTCTTGAGCAGAGCAAACCCTAACTTGATCTTGAGTTTCAAGAGTCTTGTGATGAGAAAATGTTGATGAAATGAGAGGGCAAATTTTGGGGTGCAACAGTTGCCCCTGTTCAATCTTCTTGAACCTGAAGAGTTAGATTGGCAAGTTTGCCTTTCGCGTCTCGAAGGTAAAAGGAGATTGGACACTAGAGTGCCCGTAAATTTGCACTCGTCACGACATGGATGCGGGAATGGGCTTAAAGATGCCATTTGGAGATGGGCTTAAAGATGCCATCTGGAGATGTGACAGAATCTTGTCGGGGGATGGGCTTAAAGATGCCATCTGGAAATTTTGTTGAACTGTATGTCATTGATGAGTGAGTGAGTATCAGAAAGGTATCCATGTTTGGAATATCTCTGGACTGGGGGTCTGAATAAGCAATAGATTGACATCTGTGTTTGGATAATCCGTAAACTGTTTTCTTGGAGTTGAATAAGTAATAGATCAACATCCATGTTGGGAAGCGTCCGTAAACTGTTTTCAAAAGTTGAATCTGAACAAGCGATAGATTAACATCCGTGTTTGGAGAATCCGTAAACTGTTTTCAGAAGTCTTGGAGTTGAATAAGCAATAGATCAGCATCCATGTTGGGAAGCGTCCGTAAAATGTTTTCAAAAGTTGAATCTGAACAAGCGATAGATTAACATCCATGTTTGGAGAATCCGTAAACTATTTTCAGAAGTCTTGAAGTTGAATAAGCAATAGATCAGCATCCATGTTGGGAAGCGTCCGTAAACTGTTTTCAAAAGTTGAATCTAAACAAGCGATAGATTAACATCCGTGTTTGGAGAATCCGTAAACTGTTTTCAGAAGTCTTGGAGTTGAATAAGCAATAGATCAGCATCCATGTTGGGAAGCGTCCGTAAACTGTTTTCAAAAGTTGAATCTGAACAAGTGATAGATTAACATCCGTGTTTGGAGAATCCGTAAACTGTTTTCAGAAGTCTTGGCTTATTAATCTTATCCTGAAAAGGGTAAAATATTAGCTGAAACACAAAGTCATGTTGCATGAAATGTATGATGCAATATATGTTATATCAATGTTTATGACATGAATGTAATGAATGCACATGTAAGCGGATGAGCTGTCTTGCTGAGGATAGATGAATCCGGATAGCGGGAGATAATGGAATCTTGACTGCTGCCGGGGAAAGTGAATCCTTGACTGCTGCAGGGGATTGCAAGAATCTTTGATTGCTGAAGCTGAGATATCCTTGTTGACGCTGACTGCTTGGGGAACAAGATCTTCAGTTGTTGAGGGATCTTAGGACCACTGTTGGGGATTGAAAATCCTTGGTGACTTGTGGGGAATGAGAATTCTGATGATCTCTACTGGGGAGTCCAGAACCTGGTAGACTTATGCTGGAGAAGTAAGACTGAGAATCTTCAATCTAATGGGAAGTATCTCTGTGGGGAGAATGTTCACTAATCTAGTTCCGCTGGGGATTGATAGTTGGAAGTTTTAGCTCCGCTGGGGATTAATAGTTTTGGCTCCACTGGGGATCTTGAAACTTGACTCTGAGGGGAATTAGATTCTAGAAGGCTCTCTGGCTGGGGAAATCAGCTTTGAGAAAGCTTTTGTTCTGCTGAGGATCCTGAAGTTTAACTCTGTTTGGGGAATTAAGTTCTGGATTTTAACTTTGTTGAGGAATTTGGAGTTTAATTCCGCTGGGGATTCCTTCTGAAAGGGAATCAAGATGTCTATCTGTACCTTCAACCTATCAGCAATCATCTTTCTTGATTTGTAAGAAAATGATTATGTTCAAATGCATATGCCTATTTAACAAAACATTGGACGTTTCTCAAATAAAACATAAGTGTAAAAAAGCAAAAGGAAGACAGAGCAAATTTCTGTATTTGGAAAAGTGTTTGTATTAACTTTTTATGAGTATCTTTGTACAAAGGAGACAGACATCCTAGTAAGAGGATGTTGTCGCAAACATTTGAAAAATTTATACAAAAGAAAGATGGCTATGTGTAACAATTCCATGGGATTCATATTCTGCTATAGCCTTCATAATTCTGAATATCTTGTCCATTCATTGCTTCGTCCGCCGATGATTGGATTGATCAGAAGCTCGGAGCTTGTTGGTGAATATATATTTTTTTTAAAGTGATCCTACGAGACATAGTCATACGCTTTAATTCCATAACTTTTGCCTGGATCGCCCTTTCGGGTTTTCAATCCACCGGGAAACCCTTTTTTGCCCAAGTCGCCCTTTCGGGTTTTCAACTTGCCAGGTGTACAAATTTTTTGTTTTATCCCTAATTTTTGCCTGAACCGCCCTTTCGGGTTTTCGGTTCACCGGGATGCCCATTTTTGCCCAAGTCGCCCTTTCGGGTTTTTGACTTGTCGGGTCATTTTATGCGTAGTATCTTTTGAATATGTCTGCGTTCGTAGGGTGTGGCAAATCGTCACCGTCCATGGTGGTCAGAATCATTGCACCACCAGAAAAGATGCTCTTGATCACAAACAGTCATTCGTAAGTAGGAGTCCATTTGCCCCTGGGATCACTTTGCGGCAAGATGATCCGCTTGATCACAAGATCTCCGACTTGATATACCTGACGTCTTACTTTCTTGTTGAAAGCCTTGATCATCCGTTTTTGGTACGTCTGACCATGGCAAACAGCAGTGAGTCGCTTTTCATCGATCAAATTGAGTTGATCAAGTCGGGTCTGAATCCAATCGTCTTCATTCAAACCAGCGTCCTTCATAATCCTTAAAGAAGGAATCTGAACTTCCATGGGTAGGACAACTTCCATGCCATATACCAAAGAAATTGGGGTTGCCCATGTTGAAGTACGTACCGTGGTACGATATCCATGCAGAGAAAACGGTAACATCTCATGCCAGTCCTTGTAGGTAACTGTCATTTTCTGAATGATCTTCTTGATGTTTTTGTTCGCAGCTTCAACAGCACCGTTCATCTTCGGCCGATAGGGAGATGAATTGTGATGATAAATCTTGAACTGTTCGCATACAACGGTGATCATAGTATTATTCATATTTGTACCGTTGTCGGTGATGATCCTGTCGGGGACACCATACCGGCATATGAGGTTCTGCTTGATGAAGCGGGCAACCACATTTTTTGTAACAGAGGCAAAGGAAGCTGCTTCGACCCACTTGGTGAAATAGTCAATAGCGACCAAGATGAAGCGATGTTCATTGGACGCTGTGGGCTTGATCTCTCCAATCATGTCAATGCCCCACATTGCGAATGGCCAATGAGCTATCAGAACATTGAGAGGAACAGGAGGAATATGTATTTTGTCGGCATAGACTTGGCATTTGTGACAAGTACGGGAATATTGATGGCAATCAGCTTCCATGGTAGACCAGTAATAGCCTGCCCTTAGGATCTTCTTAGCCATCGTATGTCCGCTCAAGTGGGTGCCAAATGTGCCGCTGTGTATCTCAGTCATGATCAACTCTGCTTCAGCTTTGTCCACACAACGAAGTAAAACACAATCATGGCTGCGTTTATAAAGGATGCCATTGCTTAGGAAGAACTTGGCAGCAAATCTCCTTAAGAACTTCTTGTCATTTACGGAAGCTCCTTCGGGGTATTCTCTAGTCTGGAGATACCTTTTGATTTCATGGAACCAGGGTTGTTCCACTACTTCTTCGGTATTAATCTCATGACAATGCGTAGGTTCATCCATTCGCTCGATGGTGATTTGAGGAGCCTCGTTATCCCAGTTGAGTTTAAACATAGAAGACATTATAGCCAGAGCATCTGCTAGCTGATTTTCTTCTCACGGGAAATGCTCGAAAGTAATCCGCTCGAAATGAGGCAGTAATGTCAAAACATGTTCTTTGTATGGGATAAGATTAGGATGTTTGGTGTCCCACTCTCCTTTGATTTGACTGATAACCAAAGCCGAGTCCCCAAATACAACCAAAGATTTGATCCCCAGGTCTATAGCAGCCTTGAGACCAAAGATGCAAGCTTCATATTCGGCCATGTTGTTGGTACAGCTGAAACAAAGTCGGGCCGTGAAAGGTGTATGGAAACCTTCTGGGGAAATGAGTACCGCACCGATACCGTTTCTAAGTGCATTTGAAGCACCATCAAAGTACAGGGTCCATCGGGATCCATTTTCAGGTCCGTCATACGGTCCGTTACCTTCAATGTTGTCCAAAGTCATGATGCCCTCGTCCGGGAAGTCGAATCTCATGGATTGATAATCTTCGATAGCTTAATGAGCTAGATGGTCAGCTAGTACACTCCCTTTTATAGCTTTTTGGGTAGTATACTGGATGTCATATTCAGTCAGGATCATTTGCCATCTAGAAATTCTTCCAGATAAAGCAGGCTTCTCGAAGATATACTTGATAGGATCCATTTTGGAAATCAACAAAGTGGTATAAATCAACATATACTGCCTTAGTCGGCGAGCAGCCCATACCAAAGCGCAACAAGTTTTCTCGAGCAGTGAGTAGCGAGTCTCACAGTCGGTAAACTTTTTGCTAAGGTAATAAATGGCATGCTCTTTTCGACCAGACTCGTCATGTTGGCCCAGTACACACCCCATTGAGTTGTCCAAAACAGTCAGATACATGATCAACGACCTTCCTTCGACGGGTGGCATCAGAATAGGAGGTTCTAGCAAATACTCCTTGATCTTATCAAAAGCAATTTGACAATCATCGTTCCATTCGACTACCTGATCTTTCTTTAATAGTTTGAAAATTGGCTCACAGGTAGACGTCAGGTGAGAGATGAACCTGGCGATATAGTTCAAGCGTCCCTAGAATCCTCTAACCTCCTTTTCAGTACGGGGGGCAGGCATTTCTTGTATAGCTTTCACTTTTGCTGGATCGACCTCAATGCCTTTGTTGTTGACAATAAATCCCAGAAGTTTACCAGACCTAACTCCAAAAGTGCACTTACTCGGATTCAGCCTGAGTTTGTATTCCTTCAACCTGGAAAACAGCTTTTGCAAATGTTCAAGGTGCTCTTCTTCCATTTTTGATCGAGCTATCATGTCGTCTATGTAAACTTAAATATTATGATGTATCACATCATGAAACAAAGCTACCATGGCGCATTGATAAGTTGCCCCTGCGTTCTTCAGTCCGAACGACATCACCTTGTAGCAGAAGGTACCCCATTGTGTAACAAAGGTTGTTTTCTCCATGTCCTCGGGGGCCATTTTAATCTGGTTGTAGCCCGAGAATCCGTCCATGAAAGAAAATACTTTGTGTTGAGCTGTGTTGTCAATCAAAATGTCGATATGTGGTAGCGGAAAATCATCTTTAGGGCTAGCCCTGTTCAAATCCCGATAGTCCACACACATTCTAACCTTGCCGTCTTTTTTGGGAACGGGCACAATGTTAGCAACCCATTGCGGATAGGATGTAACAGCCAGAAAACCAGCGTTGAATTGCTTCATTACTTCAGCTTTAATCTTCTCAGACATGTCGGGCCTCATTCGGCAGAATTTTTGCTTGATCGGTGGATAGTCCTCTCTTGTAGGGAGACGGTGAACCACGATGTCTGTGTCTAACCCTGACATGTCTTCATAAGACCAGGCGAATATTTCAACGTATTCATTTAACAGCTGTATTAAGCGCTCCTTGACACTTGGTTCCAGATTGGCACCCACTTGTACTTCTTTCCTGTCTTCCTCTGTTCCTAAGTTGACAGTTTCCAACAACTCTTCATGAGGCAAGATGGCCCTCTCTTCTTGTTGTAGAAGTCTGGCTAACTCTCCCGGTACTTCACAATCTTCGTCGTCTTCGTACTCAGCCTGATTAATCAAATCTTCAGAGTTATTGAAGGATACAACAGAATAGTCACCCATGGAATCCGGAGTGGATGGGTACCTGCATTTGTGAGTGTGGGTGTGTGTAAGGGATAGCCATCCTTAAACAAACAAAAATGCAAAAGGAAAGAAAATTAACACAACAGTTTATAAATGAAAAACGTCCAATGATTCATTAAACATGGCATATGGTTATGAAGAGAATCAAGCCCTTACAAATGGACCTACATGCCCCGGGCAAGGCATGAGGTGAAAGGTAGTGTGCTGATTGTTTTAGTAATTATTACAGACCAACAGGAAATGTTCGAAAGATAAATTACTGATTGATGAAAGTAATGGGAACGAAGTCTTTCGCCTCCCAGTTGTGCAGTCCCCCTTCAATGGTTGGGAAGATCCAATCTTCAACGCTACCCTCTTCGTCTTCGTCTTCCAAAGCATTGATTCCATGAGGAGAAATCTTGATGGGTGTCCTTTCAATTTTGGAGCGACGCATAGCCTTTTGCCCCGCAGCCGTAAATCCCAACCCAAACTTGTATGTCTTGTGAGGAAAGTCAGGCAACTGTCCCCATGTTGAGCTCTTCCCCTCCTTCATTGCAGCCTTTGCGTCTTTCAGAGATGCCATCCTGGCCACCTGCTTGGGTACCTCAGCTACTGCCTTTGCTACTGCAACCTCGGGGGAAACTTCCTCAAAGTGTTGAAAGGGTGTTTCGATGAATTCGCCATCCACTTCCACATACCGAAAGGAATTCAGATGACTGATCATGTACTCCTCCTCACCGTGTACAATTATGATTTTTCCCTTAACAGGGTATTTCAGCATCTGATGTAGAGAAGAAGTGACTGCCCCAGCATTATGTATCCACGGTCTTCCTAGCAAGCAATAGTAAGATGGGCGGATGTCCATCACATAGAAGGTTGAATGGAACACTTCAGTGCCTACCTTGATGGGAATGTCGATCTCCCCATGCACTATCCTTTTAGACCCGTCAAAGGCCCTGACAATGATATTACTTGGTTTTAGCTCCAAGCCTTCACAATCCAACCGGTCCAGAGCTTTCTTAGGCAGCACGTTTAGAGAAGAACCAGTATCGACCAAGACATGGGCGAGAGTGGTTCCTCGGCATTCGACTGACACATGCAATGCGTCATTGTGCTTTCTTCCCTTCGGAGTTAGGTCAGCATCAGAGAAACCCAGGCCATTGTCGGCGGTAAGGCTGGCTACACAATCCTGGAATTGATCGACTGAGGTTTCTTGGGGCACATGGGCTGTCTTCAAAAACCTTATCAAGGCTTTGGCATGAGCCTCCGAACAAAGCAGCAAAGCTAACATGGAGATCTTTGAGGGGGTTTGCCCCAGTTGTTCTACCACATCATAATCACTTTTCTTAATTATTTTCAGAATCTCCTCCATTTCTTTCTTAGAGGTTTCGGGGATGACCAATGGCTGAGCCCTTGTCCTGACGAGCTCCTCTTGGATCCCTTTCCCTTTATCAGCAGCAGCAGAAGGGACAACCACAGGAGTAACAGCTTCTTCAATCATTGGAGTTCTTGCAGATAGTTTTACCGGTGCAGGGGTAACCTTGGGAGCAGCTGAGGGTCCAAAGATTGCCTTTGGAGGGGCAATCTCTGGAGAGAAAATTCTTCCACTTCGGGTAATTTTGCTCGTACCGGTAATGTTTCCAATGTCGGCAGTTTCTTCGTCAGAGCTCTCTTCAGTTATCTCAATTTGTTTAACACCATGGTAGTAGATTTCTCCACCATAATTCCACGGTATTGATTTGTTAGATTTGTAGGGGACAGGCCCGGGCATGGTTATCTTCAAGGGTACAATCTTCGAAGCGGATGTAATCTTAATAGGCCTTTTGGGGACCTTGGAAAGATTGGCGGAAATGGTTATTATTGAAACTTCATTGATAGGAGTTGGAGTAATAGGAGTCTTTTCGAAAAGAATTTGTTGGTTATCCATTAGGCGTTGGATGCCTATCTTCAGCAATGGACAGTCGGTTGGTAAGGAGGAACAAAGGTAGCAGTCTTCTTTACAACCTGGGAAAATCCTAGCTTTCAACAAATTCAGCCTGATTGTTAGTAGTGGAGTTATCAGATCATCAACAGTAGAAACAAACAGATCTTCTTCAACAGCATGGACATTGCGACCATGCTTTGGCATTGGAGCGGAGATTACATTCTGTGATACGGTGGGAGAACTGACTTGGGTTTTGTGTTTGTTTTCGCAAATGTTTCAGTTTAGCAAGAGTCGCCACCGACTTTTTATTTTATTCTAAGGAAAGGTTTAAAAAGCACAGTAAAAACCTTTGAGATGTTTTCTTGGGTTCGGGGAGTAGATTATAGAAAGGGAAGGTATTAGCACCCTTTCTATCCATGGTTATCCATGGGCTCTTAGTTACTTGCTTAGATCACTTGCCTTGCATTTTCAATTGTTTGAAATGGTGCTTTCAATTGTTTGAAATGGTGCTTTGTGTATGGGTTTGAAAATGTTTTGAAAAGAGGCCATTGTGGTGGCAACCTTTGTAATGATCCATTGTGGTGCTTTCTATTTTCTTATGTATTTATTGATATGTATTTTTAATTGTAATAATATAAAAAGAGTTATTTAAGAAAAACTTTGTATATGTAATATTTTACTAAAAAAAGAAGTAAAGTGACAAAATAAAATAAAAGAAAAGATTGTTGTATGAGTTTAAATAGATAGAAAATAAAGTAAAATAAAAAAAGAGTTCAATGGGCTTAGGGAGGTTTATGGCCCCAAAACAAAGTTTGAAAAGATAATCAGAAGGGGGGGGGGGGGGGGGGGGACGCGCGTTGGATAGGGGGTCTGGCGCCAAGTTCATTGGGCTTAAGGCTTGTTAGTGGGATAAGGCCCAAGCGCGTTTGCACAATTTTCTTGTGAGGGTTTCAATAGTTTGTTCATTTGGAAAAGGGTTTGTGAGTTTTACAGAGCGGCGCTCTTCTTCGTCTTCGCTTCGTTTCCTTCATTCTTTCTCAAGCCATGGATTCTGAATAACATCCTTCGCCCATGGCCACCAAGCATCACCATTTGTCCCTTCTTCCCTCCTTGGTCCAACGAAGCGATTTTGTAAGGTGACGGTTTATGTATTTAACGCATTTAGGGTTTCAAGCTTTTATATGTTATTGATTTCCATTCCTTGCATGTCCTGATTCTTTGTGATTATTGATTTCTTGTGAGGTACTTTAAGGAAAGGAAAGAGTTTTATACCTTTTGGAGACGGCGGCTTTTAGAGACGGAGGAGGGATGGATCGGAGGTGCTTTAGGCGGCCAAGGGCGAGGGTGACGATGACAAGGCTTGCTCCGGTTTGTCTAGTATCTTGCTTTAGCTTTTTGGTTTGATGATGATTACCTGAGAACTTTCGTATATCTCTTTTTTCCTCTTCTGTTTGCTTGTGTGCTTGTATGAAACGCTTGCTTCTTTATGATATTTGAGCTTTTGAGACTTGTTGGCTTACAGCTTCTGAACACTTCTTTTCCTCTTCCACCGTTTGCCTCAGTTGCCTTTGATTGCTTGATATGCTGATTTTGCTTGATATGCTTGAGTTGCCTTGTATGTTTATAACCCTATGATGAGAACATTCTGAGGGTGTGGTTGGTTTGAACGTTTTGTGTATTTTGATGCTAAGCTTGGAACAAGTTAGCAGGTTTGAAGCTTTGAAAGGCTTGTGTTGCAGACTAGCAGGTTTATGCTTTAGGCTTGTGTTCTTGAAAGGCTTTTGGTTACAGGTTTAGAGGCTTTGAAATTTTGTTTGACAGGGCTTGTAGAGGTTTGGAACTTTAGGGCTTCTATTTTGCAGGTAGTTTGATAGTTTTAATGTTTGGGTGTTTGAAACAGGGCATGGGCTTTTGGCCTACTGTCTTGAAACAGGTTACAGGCTTTGAAAGCTTGTGGTGCTTCTGGTTTAGCTTGCTTTGATGCAGGTTAGGCTTGCTGTTTGTTTGAAGCAGGTTGGAGGCAGCTTTGAGACTTTTTACAGTTTTTGTTTCTTTGGTATTTTCTGCCTCCTTTACTGTTCTATATCAGTTTGTCTTATATCCTTCTAAGCCTAAGCCCTGTAAGCCTTTCTTCTTTCTCTCTTTTTCTCTCTCTACAGTTTTAAAAGCATAAAATATTGCTTAGAACTGTACTATGCTGAAAAAGCAACTGGCCTAGGAAAATGATGTGATTTGAAGTGTTTGCTTGCACACTAGTTTTCCTCTGCATACTTTGTACTTCTTGATATCTTTCTATATCTTTTGGACAGCTTTTGGATAGCCTTTTTGGTGGCTCTTGTACCTTTGACAGTTTGGATAGTTTGACATCTTTGGCTTAGTTTGAAATTGTGATTCAGTTTGCCTTTATACTTGTACATGCTGTTTGGAAACTTTGGTTGACAATTTTTGGATTTATGCAGTATGTTTGACAAACTTTGAATTTGTGCAATTTGTAAATTTGTGCATTTCATACTTTAATTGCAAGCAACTTCTATCCCTCTTTGTGAACCGAGAGCAATCTCGTGATTTGCAGAGAGGGGAACAACTGATTCCGGCCAGTTACTTTTAATGATGAACTCTTAAATTAACTGTGTCTGCTCTTTTATTTTATCTGCTTTTGACTTCTTTTTGCAGGTAAAGATAATTGAGCAAAGGAGAATTGGATAGAAGATGGAGACTTAGGATAATTAGGATAGCTTTATTTCAATTTTAATCATTTGTAAAATTATTATTGTAAACAAAAATGTAAATAAATTTACAGTTGTTCAAATAATAATTTGTAACAAAACAATTAAAATGAATAAAAAAATCCTTTTTGATCAGTTAATTCTTTTTCTTCTTCAACCGTTTATTTAATTATTCATAATTCTTAAATTATAATAAAATGGAAATAAATCCCAATTATTCTAACTTAGAATAAATAAACAATTAATAAACACTGTGGTCTTAGCATCAATCAATAATAAACCTGGCGTTTCAAATAGCCACAACAATGCACAGTCAAATTAAACAAACGTCCATATGCCTTTACTGATTAAACAAAACACTGCAAGTTCTCAATTCAAATGCTTCAATCCAAATCTCAGAGTAAACTGAAAAGAACTGTAAAATTAATTCTTTCTGAGAATGCACGTACAAAACCCTGATTCTTGGTTAAATGTCAAAGAAGCGTCCACCTGATCAAAACCTGAGCCAAACTCAACCAAAAACCCTAGCAATCTGCTTGAACTGTTCCAGAGCCATGAAAACCCTAATTTTGTATAGATTGATAAGAAAAAGCCTGTTCGATTGATTCTTACGCCAATTTGAAAAAATCAGGAAAAGCCTGAAGCTATGATTTCTTGTGGAAAAATAGGAGGGCAAATTTTGGGGTACAACACATTCGGCTTCTCAGGGGCGTCGAACTCAACCTCTTTAACATCTATCAAATCTTGAATTTTATTCTTAAGCGCCTAGCAATCATTGGTGTCATGCCCGGCGCTGTCAGAATGATAGGCACATTTTGCGTTGGGATGATAATGTGGGGAAGTGGTGTTCACATTCTTTGGCGCCTCTTTGATATTGGTGAGATTCAGCTTCAACAAATGGGGAAGAACTTGTGCGGGCGTCATGTTGATGCGGGTGAACTGCCGTTGTGGCCGTTCTACCCGTTGCTGATTAGGTCTAGACTGATTGTTATGAGGCTGATCATTTGACGAATTTTGAATCATCATGGCCCCTACAGTCGGCCGGTGCTCAGTTCTTCCCAATCCTTTCTGAGAGTATATAACGGCTGCTTCTTTCTTGGCCAGGAATGGTTTTTTAACAGTTGTGGAGGCAGAGACATCCCTTTGGATCTTCCCACTCTTAATATCAGCTTCCACCCTTTCGCCAGTCAGAATCAGTTCAGTAAACCCGGCAGAAGAGCTCCCGATCAAATGGTTGAAGAAAGGGCCAGATAGGGTCCCCAAGAACATATCAACTAGTTCCCTATCTGAAAGCGGTGGCTGCACCCTTCCGGCCAAGTCGCGCCATTTCTGGGCGTATTCTTTGAATCCCTCATTTGAGGCCATCCCCATACTTTGTAACTGAGTACGGGTTGGCGCCAAGTCAATGTTGTATTGATACTGGCGATAGAAGGCAGCTGCCAAGTCTTCCCAGTTATGCACTTCTGACCTCTCAAGCTGGTAAAACCAATCTAGCTGTGTACCAGACAAGCTGTCCTGAAAGAAGTGTACCCAAAGATTTCTATCGGATGAATGAGGTTGAATTTTTCTGACATACGACCTCAGGTGCATCTTCGGGCAAGACAGACCGTCGTATTTTGCAAAAGTTGGCACTTTAAACTTTGGAGGGATCACAATCCCAGCAATCAATCCCAATTCTTCAAAATCTAACCCGGGAACCCTTTGCAGCTCCATAGCTGCCAGTCTATCCTCCAGATTTTTGTATTTGTCGTTCGCTGGCGGGTATTGCTGCTCTGAATAATCTTCATCTTCCTCAACCTCTTCCTCTTCAGCCTCGGATTCAGAAGGTAATGCAGCTCCTTTTCCCTTACTGGTCCCCTCATCAGATGTAAAGGGGAATTCAAGAACTCTCCTAGCTTCATTCTCAAATCTTCTTCCCAGTGTAGCTACCCCAACTCTTTTCTTTTTCTTTTTTCCTTTTTCTTGCTCTTTATTCCCTAACAGTGCTTTAAGATCCTCCTGACCCTTTGCCAAGGTCATAAGGAGCTGTTGAAACTGCGAGTTTTGTGACTGCAGATCTTTGACCGTCTGCTCAATATCCATCTTACTGAAATAAACAGCAGAAAGATAAGGAAACCTGGTGTGAAGACCTGTTTATGCATATGATGAATGATATGTTTATTCATGTAATGCATTCAAGGATTTAGAAATTCAACGTTGTTGCAAACAAAAAGAACACACGTCATATTAATAAGAAGAAATTTTGTCAGTACATAAATGCCCCATGGGCCAAGTATTACAAAAACTTCTTAAGGTAAAAAGACGTTGCGCATCCTCTTTGGTGCGATGTAGGTGTTGAGGGTCTCTTCCTCATGAAGTCGGCGGGTAAGCTCCAAAACCTTCTTCTCACTGGCGTAGAAGCTGGCTTCAAAAGTATCCCTTTCTTCCTTGAGTTGGATCCAACTCTTCTGCATTTCCTCCCATGATGTTGGCATGTCAGGATGTAGGATGGTGTATGGAACCTCTCCTTCCTTAACAGGCTCTTTGATCAAAGGGAGAATGTGAGGGTAAGGCATCATAAGACTCTGGGTGCGGGTTCGTACCCACTTGAGGTAAGGCTCAAGAGGGATGGAGTTCTTGTGTCCCAGTGTCTTGCTATCTACCTTGTTAGGCATCCTCCAAGCTCTGATGAATCTTTGGCGAAGTCCTTGCGCATCGTTGTCAAAGTTAAAAACTAGGTCAGGAATCAGCATGTCATGAGGGCCATCCCTCCGAGCATATCCAAATTGTCTTAAAGCTAGACAGGGGTTGTAGGTAATTCCTCCCCTAATGCCAAGTAATGGAACATTAGGGAACTCACCACAGCGATTGATGATGATGACATTTTCTATGGACCGAGAACACCAATGTACATCAGAATGTGTGAGGGTCATCAATCATTGTGACCACCTTGAACCTTGCTCATTCTTCAAAACATATTGTGGAAGGTGAGAAATAAACCACCTTGCAAGGAGAGGAGTACAACATTTGAGAACACCTCTCTTCCTCATTGTTCGTGTGTAAAATGAGTGGAGGATGTCCCCAAGCAATGTAGGTATGGGATTCCTGGATATGAAAATCTTGACAGCATTCACATCTATAAGTTGGTCAGGATTAGGGAACAAGACCAACCCATAAATGAGGAGTGCCACAATCTCTTCAAAGGCTTGTAGATCCAAAGAATTCCAACACTCTTGTGCCTTCTCAAACAAGAACTTTGCCAAGAAGCCCTTGACACCACTTCTGGTTTCCCAATGCCCCTTGATGTCAGATGGTTGCAAGTGTAGTGCTTGAGCAACATCTTCAGGTTTTGGTTCTTTTTCCGTACTGTTGTAGGGTAGTTGATTAAGAATAGGAATTCTCAAGAGTTGAGAAAATTCCTCCAAAGTAGGCACCAATTGGTAGTCGGGAAAGTTGAAACAGTGGTGAAGGGGGTCAAAGAACTGGAACAGCACTTTCACCATGTCTTCTTCAATGTTGGTGTTGACTAGGTTGAGAAGTCTACCATGTCTTTCACTGAAGAGAGAACTTTCTGGAATTCTGGATGTAAGCTCCTTGAGTTGAGGAGGGATTTTCACAAGGTTAACTTGGATAGTTTTCCTGCGAAGAGTTTCCATGACCTACAAAACAAGAACAAAGATGAAGATCCAAACCCTTGAAATGGTTAGTGGATGCATATGATGCTTTATGATGTTCATGATGTATGCACAAACACATGTACAAGCAAATCACACAAAACCCTAGTTTCAGGCTTGCATGAGGTTTCATAGGTAAGTACCCTCTTGAGTGTAGTTGGCTTAAAAACCTGCCCTATAAATAGTAATCGGGTTCTAAGGAGTTCAATATCATTGGATTGTTTTCCATGTTCATTGTTTTGGTTTAGCCACTTAACTAGCGACCAAAATATTCCAAGAAAACAACCATCAATGAGTGTAGTATCGAGTATCTACCAACTTCGGACTGCACCAAAGCCGGTCATCTCACTACCCCTAATAAAAGTCCAAGATGGTCAAGTAAGGTTCTAGGTCATTAGTGCTTAGTGACATCACTTAGCGGCCCCGTACTCTCCTTGATTGAACTCAAGGGTTACCGGTACTCACAAATATTTCGCACTAATATAGCTATTGCTTCAACCGTGTCGGTATACCCCACATAGTTTCCACAACGTATTGCTATCTATGAATGTTTCCCAAATCCGGGTGGAGGATTTCAAGCCCAAACAAGAGAACCAAAATGTAAAGCAATCAAAGCAAACAATTAGTCATGCAAAAGGGTGATCTAGTCCCTAAGGTTACTCCACTTTTAAAGTTTTCCCCAGAAGAGTCTCCAGTTCTGTGATACGGTGGGAAAACTGACTTGAGGTTTTGCGTTTTTTGTTCGCAAATGTTCGGTTTAGCAAGAGTCGCCACCGACTTTTTATTTTATCCTAAGGAAAGGTTAAAAAGCACAGGAAAAACCTTTGAGATGTTTTCTTGGGTTCGGGGAGTAGATTATAGAAAGGGAAGGTATTAGCACCCTTTCTATCCATGGTTATCCATGGGCTCTTAGTTACTTGCTTAGATCACTTGCATTGCATTTTCAATTGTTTGAAATGGTGCTTTGTGTGTGGTTTTGAAAAATGTTTTGAAAAGAGGCCATTGTTGTGGCAACCTTTGCAATGATCCATGTTAGAATGTATACAAAGGTGTATGTCTTTTTGAAAATATGTTTCAATGTTTTTTGAAAGTTTGTTTTGAAGTTGTGTTGTGATGTGTGTTTTGAAAAATGGCAAGGATTGTTTTGCAAGATTTGATCAAGTAACCGAGAGCTATCTACCCTAAATTTCTCAAATATCTTTCTTATGTTTTAACCCTTTTAACAGTGTTGTTTCACCATTGTATTTGGTGAACAACCTTGTGTTAGGATGTTAACGGGACGGGCGCGGGTCATCGTTTAGACCATGAATGCAATAGTGTCAAGTATTTTGGCAACTTTCTTGAGGGACTATGATCATTTTGTTTAGGCAACTCCGATAGCGTCATCGAGGGACTATGATCATTTTGTTTGTTTTTGTTTTGTTTTTGTTTTGCCAAAGTACTTGACATGCAAACATGGCCCATTTTTGAAGGCAACAAGTGGAGTAACCCTAAGGGTGCAAGTGTGCATTATGTTTGTTTTTCATGCATGTTTATCTTGAATTAGGTCAAGCTATTTGTTGATTTGATTTGCATACAAACCCTAAGTCTAAACATGGCATAATTGAAAGCTTTTAAATGTGGGAATTTAAATGCTAAGCTATTACAACAAGATATAGGGAGGGGGGTACAAGTTTGAATTTGGGGATATTTGACAAGGAAATAAAATCTAAATTATTACAACCATATCGAATATACAAATATTTAACATTTAAATAAATACAATTTAAATAAATATCAAAATGCAATGTATTATGCAAAAAGGGATTTTTTATGTATGTAAAAAAGGTTTTCATGTTTGAAGTATAAACAAAATAAAAAAAGTTAATTTTTGATTATTTTTGTGGTTTAGGGCAAAACCCTAATTTTGAATAAATAGCATTTATTTATTAATTATGTACAAGATATTATTAATTTATACAAAAAATAATAAAAATAAGTGTATTGTTAAAAAATGTATTTTGGATGTCAAATATTAAATAAAAAAATAAAATGTATTATTTTTGTATTTTTGCCCTAAATATTTAATAAAATATGTATAAGTATATATTATATATATTTAATATGCTAAATATGTACAAAAAATAAAATATTAATTATTTACAAAAAAAAAGTATATTCAAGAAAATGTTTTCAAAATGAAAAAAAAAATAATAACTGAAAATAAATATTTTTGTATTATTTTTAGGGTTTTAATAAATGAAAAGATTTATATTATTTACATATATATATATGCTTAAAAAGATAAATAAATGTCAAATAAATATAAAAAATGTGAAAAAATTATTTTTGGTGTTTTTTATGTTTGAGCAAAAAATATAAAATCAGAATCAAAAATAAAAATACAAAAATGTCAAATATTTAGTCAAATGGGCCAGGGGGTGCAAATGGAAAAAAGGGGTGCAAAAAGCAAGGATGGCTCAGGCCCAGCCCAAGCCATCATCTTCTTCCTCCAGCTTCTGTCAAACGCGCGCTTCCTTGTTCAAAATACCAACTCCTGATTCTTTGATTTTTAGCAAAAACTCATAACACAAACAATGTAGAGCATCAAATCACGATTCCAAATATGTAAAAAACTTAACCTAACTCTAAGAAACCAGGGAGAATTTCTTCACCCCCAATTTCTGACCTAGCTTTTTTCAAATATTCATGGCTAAAATTCTCACAACATGCTTAATATAAATGAAAAGTGACCATATGTATGGCTTCAGGGCTATGAGTAGGACATGTTTCATTCACAAACCTAAGCCTAACTCTTCCTAGATTGAGAGATAGAAGTTCATAGATTACCTGTTTCAGCTTGAATCGTGTACAGCAATGTGGCCAACTTCAATGGAGTTTGAGCTTCTGTACAGCTTGCCTGAAGTCCAAGGAAGCTTCTCCAACACCTAGCTTGATTTGAATCACTTTGTATCATGCTATGGAAGTTCACCTGCACAACTTGAAAGTGAAAATGGCAAACGTGGTTAGGGGTGTTACAGCTTGAGTCTAAGGCTTGGAATAGTTTCAGTGGATGGTATGGAATGTGTTGGAACTTGTTTTAGCCAAAGTGCACGAGTAGATTGAGCTGTGGACTTCAATCTGCAGGGGGTGCCCTGTTTTGCAGCAAAATTATGATTTGGTGAATGAGGAGGTATTGAGGATGAATGAGTCGTGTCTTAGGTCAGTTGGGAGGTATGGAAGTTGTGTACAAAGTTTGCTTAAGCTCTTGTTTGCAGGAAATGAGAGTTGGTTCAGTTTTGCAATGTTTCTTCTATGTGAAGCAAATAAAATGTGTAAGTGTCAAAGGCCTGTACAAGCCATCTTGTATACTGCAAACAAAGCCTATAGGCCCCCTCTAATCCCTGGATTTGATTTGCAATCTCAGATCTTTGTCCAAGGCTCAATGCATAATGGTTTGACATAAAGCTACTTTTGCAAAAATGGAAAAATCACTTTTATTACTTAAGGCTTAATCTTGCATGTAATGCCCAAATGGATGAGATAACACCTTAACACAATGGTTAGGCATTAAATTATGAAGTGTAAATTGGTTTTGAGGCCTGCAAGCTAGCATAAGACAAGCTGATTTGAAAATGCCATTTGCTATGAACATGTATTGGTCATGAACAAAAGTGAGTTTTGGCCAACTTTGTTAATTCGTTTCTCTCTAACCACAAGGGTGTTTGATGAGTTCTTGGACAATTTGGAAAGCTTGGAACATGTAATACAATCCATCTTTGCAATGAAACTTGAAATTCCTCTTGGAACTAGGTGAAAAGTTTCCATGAAGTTAGGTCAAAAACCTGCCTAAAATAGGGCAAAATTTCTCTAAGTTAAAAATGTTTTGTACCCTTGTTCCAAAAATCATAACTTGAGATACAAGCTTCCTTTGAGAAAACTTTGTGAATCAAAGTTGTAGAGTTTGAAATGTAATACAACTTTCATGTTTCAAGTTTTGTTTGAATCCATTTGCATCTTGGTGAAAAAAATGGGACAATGTTAGGAAAAAATAAGAAAATTTCATAACTTAGAAAATTTCTAAGTTATGAATTTTTTTCATTTTAAACCCTAATTTGCAATTTTGGGTTTCTTGATGAACAAGTTTCATAATTTGACATGTATTGATGAAAAATGAATCTTGGCACTTGAATTTGACCAAAAAGTCAAAGTTTGACTTTTCAGTATACAGTTAAATTTTGATCAGTTGACTAAAAAATTCATCTGTCAATCCTAAGCATTTGAGATCTTTTGAACTTGTTGAATGTGTAAAGACAATGTCATTGAATCCTTGAGTCCATATGTGAGCTTGGTTTGCCATTGGTTAGGTCAAACAGTCAAAAATTGCCTTTGTGTAGTCAAAACCCTAAAAATGACCATTTTGCCCTTTTGGTGATTTGATCAAATTTCTTGTGGAGTTGTGATCCAAACTTGATCAAATGATTCATATGAGTTCATAATGTTGATGTGGGTCAAAAATCATGAGGTTTGACTATCAATTGGCCACAGTTGACTTTTTCCCCAATACAGGTGATTTCTAGGTCAACTGTCCAAGTGACTGGGCAAAGATTGGAATCAAGGCTTGAAACTTGGTATGGATAAACTTGTAAGTCCAACATGAAGCATGAAAGTCACTTTGGGCTTTTTAGGTCAAAACATCCTTGTGCAAACTCAAACCCTAATTTGGGTCAACAGTGCAAGGAGGAGTCTAGAGCAGAGCAAACCCTAACTTGATCTTGAGTTCCAAGAGTCTTGTGATGAGAAAATGTTAATGAAATGAGAGGGAAAATTTTGGGGTACAACACCCTTTTTTTGCCTAGGTGTGTCAACCTAGCGGGTCTGTTATGGGTAGTATCTTTTGACTATGTCTTCATTCGCAGGGTGCGGCAGATCATCATCGTCCATGGTGGTTAAGATCATTGCCCCACCAGAAAAGATGTTCTTGATCACAAATGGTCCTTCGTAGGTAGGAGTCCATTTTCCCCTGGGATCACTTTGTGGCAAGATGATGCGCTTGATCACAAGATCTCCAACTTGATACACTTGGCGTCTGACTTTCTTGTTGAAAGCCTTGATCATCCGCTTTTGATACGTCTGACCATGGCAAACAGTAGTAAGTCTCTTCTCGTCAATTAAGTTTAACTGATCAAGCCGGGTTTGGATCCAATCGTCTTCACTCAAACCTGCATCTTTCATGATTCTCAAGGAGGGAATCTGAACCTCGATAGGTAAAACAGCTTCCATGCCATATACCAAGGAATAGGGTGTTGCTCCAGTTGAAGTGCGAGCCATGGTACGGTACCCGTGGAGAGCAAACAGTAGCATCTCATGCCAGTCTTTGTAGGTGACTGTCATTTTTTGTATGATCTTTTTGATGTTTTTGTTCGCAGCTTCAACTGCACCATTCATCTTTGTCCTATAGGGGATGAATTGTGATGTCGAATTTTGAATTGTTCGCACAGGGCGGTGATTATAGTATTGTTAAGGTTTGTACTGTTATCAGTAATGATCCTTTCGGGGATACCGCACCGACAGATAAGGTTCTGCTTTATGAAGCGGGCAACAACATTCTTAGTGACGGAAGCGAAGGAAACTGCTTCGACCCACTTGGTGAAGTAGTCAATGGCCACCAGAATGAAGCGGTGTCCATTGGATGTTGTAGGCTTGATCTCTCCAATCATGTCGATTCCCCACATAGCGAAGGGCCAAGGAGCTGTTAAAATATTCAGAGGAACCGGAGGCACGTGCACCTTGTCTGCATAGATTTGACATTTATGGCAAGTTCGGGAGTGTTGATAGAAGTATGCTTCCATGGTAGACCAGTAATAGCCTGCCCGTAGAATCTTTTTTGCCATCGTATGCCCACTAGAGTGAGTTCCAAAGGTACCTTCATGCAATTCAGCCATAATCCTTTCAGCTTCAGCTTTGTCCATACAATGGAGCAAAATAGAATCATGATTGCGCTTGTATAGGATGCCATTACTTAGGAAGAACCTAGCTGAGAATCTTCTTAAGAACTTTTTGTTATTGACTGAAGCTCCTTCAGGGTACTCTTGAGCCTCGAGATACCTTTTGACTTCGTGAAACCAAGGCTGGTCCACTACTTCTTCGGTATTAATCTCGTGACAGTGTGTGGGTTCATCAATCTGTTCAATGGTGATCTGGGGAGCCTCGTTATCCTAGTTAAGTTTAAACATGGATGACATTGTAGCTAGAGCATCTGCTAGCTGATTTTCTTCTCGCGGGAAGTGCTCGAAGGTAATCTGCTCGAAATATGATAACAACGTCAAGACATGTTCTTTGTAAGGGATGAGGTTTGGATGCTTAGTGTCCCACTCTCCTTTGATTTGACTGATAACCAAAGTTGAGTCCCCAAACACAACTAAAGATTTGATTCCCAAGTTTATGGCAGCCTTGAGTCCAAAGATGCATGCTTCATACTCTGCCATGTTGTTCGTACAGTTGAAGCAAAGTCTGGCGGTGAAAGGAGTATGGCAACCTTCTGGAGATATGAGCACAACACTGATACCGTTACCAAGCGCATTGGATGCCCCATCAAAGTACAGAGTCCATCGGGATCCTTGTTCAGGTTCGTCATAGGGTCTGAAATCTTCAACATTGTCCAATGTGATGACGTCTTCGTCGGGGAAGTTAAACTTCATGGATTGATAATCTTCTACAGCTTGATGGGCCAGATGATCAGCTAGCACACTGCCCTTTATAGCTTTTTGGGTCGTGTACTGTATATCGTATTCAGTCAGGATCATCTGCCATCTAGATATTCTTCCAGACAAAGCAGGCTTCTCAAAGATGTATTTGATCGGATCCATCTTAGATATCAGCAAAGTGGTATGACTCAACATATACTGCCTTAGTCGGCGAGCATCCCATACCAAAGTGTAGCAAGTTTTCTCGAGCAGTGAATATCTGGTTTCACAGTCGGTAAACTTTTTGCTGAAGTAATAAATGGCATGCTCTTTTTGGCCAGACTCGTCATGCTGCCCCAGTACGCACCCCATTGAATTCTCTAGGACGGTCATATACATGATTAGCGGTCTTCCTTCGACGGGTGGCATCAAGATAGGAGGCTCTAGCAAATACTCCTTGATTTTATCGAAAGCAATTTGACAGTCATCATTCCATTTAACTACCTGATCTTTCTTCAACATCTTGAAGATTGGTTCACAAGTAGATGTTAGGTGAGAAATGAACCTAGCAATGTAGTTTAGGCGTCCCAAGAAACCTCTGACCTCCTTCTCAGTGCGAGGAGCAGGCATTTCTTGTATAGCTTTGACTTTGGCAGGATCAACCTCGATGCCTTTGTTGCTGACAATGAAACCTAAGAGCTTACCGGACCAGACTCCAAATGTGCACTTGTTTAGATTCAATCTTAACTTGTACTCCTTCAACCTGACAAACAGCTTTTTCAAGTGATCAAGGTGTTCTTCTTTAGTTTGTGAACGGGCTATCATGTCATCTATGTAGACCTCTATCTCATGATGTATCATATCATGAAACAAGGCTACCATGGCGCGTTGATAGGTTTCCTCGGCATTCTTCAGTCCGAATGGCATCACTTTGTAGCAGAACGTACCCCATTGTGTGACAAAAGTAGTTTTCTCCATATCTTCAGGTGCCATTTTGATTTGGTTATAGCCTGAAAATCCGTCCATGAAAGAAAATACTTTGTGTTGGGATGTATTATCGACCAGGATGTCGATGTGTGGAAGTGGAAAATCATCTTTAGGGCTGGCCCTGTTTAAGTCTCTGTAATCCACACACATCCGAACTTTGTTGTCCTTTTTAGGCATGGGCACAATGTTAGCAACCCATTGAGGATAGGAAGTAACAGCCAGAAATCCAGCATTGAACTGCTTCATAACTTCTGCTTTGATCTTTTCTGACATGTCATGTCTCATGCGGCAGACTTTTTATTTCACTGGTGGACAGTCTTCTCTTGTGGGTAAACAGTGTACCATAATGTCTGTATCGAGTCTCGGCATGTCTTCGTATGACCAGGCAAAGATCTCAACATAATCATGCAGTAGCTGAATTAGACGTTCTTTGACGCTCGGCTCTAGATTGGCACCCACTCCGATTTATTTTTTATCATCCTCAGTTCCCAATTTGATTGTATCCAACAGCTCCTCATGAGACAGAATAGCCCTTTCCTCTTGTTGTAGAAGTCTAGACAATTCCCCGGGCACCTCACAATCTTCCTCACCTTCGTATTTGGCTTGGTAGATCAGATCTTCAGAGTCACTGAAGGCTATAGCAGTATTGTTACCCATGGAATCTGGAATGGAAGGGTACCTGCATTTGTGAGTGTGGGTGTGTGTAAGGGTATATCCATCTTAAAACAAATAAAATGTAAAGAGAAAGACAATGAACACAAGAGTTTATATGAAAAACGTCCATGATTCATTAAATGGCATATGAAGATGAAAAATAAGAACCCTTACAAATGGACCTTTGTGCCTCGGGTAAGACACAAGGTTAAAAAAGTACGAATTATTTGTGAATTATTACAGGCCAACAGAAATGTTTGAAAGATAAATTACTGCGGTATGAAAGTAATCAAAACAAAGTCTTTTGCTTCCCAGTTGCACAGTCCTCCACCGACAGTAGGAAATATCCAATCTTCCAGGCTGCCCTCTTCTTCACTGTCCTCTAGTGCATTAACCCCTTGGTAACTGATCTTCATAGGTGGCCCTCCGGCACGGGAGCGGCGCACAGCCTTCTGACCAGTCGAAGTAAATCCCAAGCCGAATTTGTCTGATTTGAAAGGAAAGTTTGGAAGCTGCCCCCAGATTGTGGATCCTCCCTCTTCAACCATTGCTTTTGCATCCTTGAGAGATGACATCCGAGGCAGAGGTCTGGTGATCGGGGCTATAGAGGACACTGTCTTGGTCGCCGCTATCTCCTGAGCTACCTCTTCAAAATGCTGAAAAGGAGTTTCGATGAATTTGCCATCCAATTCTACATAACGGAAAGAATTCAGATGACTGATCATGTATTCCTCTTCGCCATGAACAGTTATGATTTTCCCCTGGACAAGGTACTTGAGCATTTGATGCAGAGTAGAAGTGACAGCTCCAGCATGGTGGATCCAAGGTCTTCCCAACAGGCAAGAGTAAGAAGGACGGATGTCCATCACATAAAATGTGGAGTTGAAGGTTTCAGTTCCCACCTTAATCGGGATGTCCACCTCCCCGTGGACCATCCTTTTAGAACCATCAAAGGATCTGACAATTATATTGTTGGGTTTCAGGGTTAAGCCTTCACAATCTAGTCTATCCAAGGCTTTCTTCGGCAAGACGTTCAAAGACGAACCAGTGTCTACCAGTAAGTGTGCTAGGGTTGTCCCTCTGCATTCCACCGAGATATGCAAAGCATCATTATGTTTTCTCCCTTTCAAAGTTAAATCTGCATCGGAGAATCCTAGACCATTGTCAGCTGTTAAACTAGCCACACATTCCTGGAACTGATCAGCGGAGGTTTCTTGTGGCACGTGGGCCGTCTTCAAAAATCTTATCAGAGCCTTAGCATGAGCTTCTAAACAAAGCAACAGGGCCAACATGGAGATCTTTGAGGGGGTTTGCCCCAGCTTTTCCACCACATCATAATCACTTTTCTTGATTATTTTCAAATTTTCCTCCATTTCTTTTTGAGAGGTTTCAGGGATGATCAATGGCTGAGCCCTCGTCCTGACGGGCTTTTCTTGGATCCCTTTTCCACGAACATCAGTAGCAGCAGAGGGGATAACCACGGGAGTTGTGACTTCTTCTATGATTGGTGTACTGGCAGATATGTTTATCGGTGTAGAGATAACCTTAGGAGCAACTGAGGGTCCAAGAATTGCCTTTGGAGGGGAAATCTTTTGAGAAAAGATTCTTCCACTACGGGTAACTTTGCTTGTTCCGGCAATGTTACTGATGTCGGATTTGTCTTCTTCAGAACTCTCTTCCTCGGCAGTCTGTTCAATCTGTTTGACACCATGATAGTAGATTTCTCCACCATAGTTCCATGGTACTGATTTCTCGGACTTGTACGGGACTGGCCCGGGCATGGTTATCTTCAAAGGTGCATCCTTCGGAGAGGATGTAATCCTAACAGGTCTTTTAGGGACCTTGGAAGGATTGGAGTATATGGTTATTATTGAAACATCGTTAACAGGAGTTGATAAAATAGGAGTCTTCTCAAATAGGATTTCTTGGTTATCAATTAGGCGTTGGATGCCTATCTTCAACAATGGACAGTGGGTTAATGAGGATGAACAAAGGTAACAATCTTCTTCACAACCTGGGAAAACCCCAGCCTTTAACAAATTTAACTTGATTATAGGGAGCAAAGTTATCAAATCATCTACAGTAGCAACAAACAGATCCTCCTCAACGGCATGGGCGTTGTGGTCGTGCCTTGGCATTGGAGTAGAGATAACATTGGGTTTTTCAGGTGCGTTAAATTCAACTTCTTTAGCATCTATCAAATCCTGAATTTTATTCTTCAGGGCCCAACAATTGTCAGTGTCGTGCCCTGGGCTCTCCGAATGATAAGCACACCTGGCGTTCGGATGGTAGTATGGAGAAGCAGTGTTAGGATTTTTAGGGGCCTCTTTCAACATGGCCAAATTCAACTTCAGAAGATGTGGTAAGACTTGAGCAGGAGTCATGTTTATCTTGGTGAATTGTCGTACAGGCCTTTCTACCCTTTACTGATTGTTTCTAGGCTGATCATTCCTCGGCTGATTGTTTCTTGGCTGATTGTTTCTTGGCTGGTCTGATGCAGGCTTCTGAATCATAACGGCCCCCACCGTTGAACGGCGTGCGGTTCTTCCCTGATTCCTCTGAGCATAGACAGCAGACACTTCCTTCTTTCTCGTGAAGGGCTTTTTTACAATTGCAGAGGTAGACGCATCTTTCTAAATTTTCTCGCTTCTAATATCGGCTTCAACCCTCTCGCCAGTTAGAATCAACTCAGTGAAACCTGCAGAGGAGCTTCCAATCAGGTGATTAAAGAAAGGACCTAATAGAGTTCCCAGGAACATGTTAACTAGCTCCCTCTCAGATAGGGGTGGTTGCACCCTTCCGGCTAAGTCCCTCCACTTTTGGGCGTAGTCTTTGAATCCCTCATTGGACACCATGGCCATACTCTGGAGTTGAGTACGGGTTGGTGCCAAGTCGCGTTGTATTGATACTATTTATAGAAGGCATCTTCCAAGTCTTCCCAATTATGGGCGTCTTCTCTCTCTAACTGGTAGAACCAATCAAGTTGTGTTCTTGACAAACTGTCCTGGAAAAAGTGAACCCACAAGTCTTTGTCAGAAGAATGTGGTTGAATTTTCCTGACATAAGATCGTAGGTGCATCTTTGGGCAAGACACCCCATCATACTTAGCAAACAGTGGAACTTTAAATTTAGGAGGGATTACAATTCCAGAAACCAACCCTAGCTCCTCAAAATCCAGCCCCGGTACTCTTTGCACTTCCATAGCAGCTAAACATTCTTCCAAGTTCTTGTACTTGTCATCGGCCAGAGGGTATTGCTGTTCAGAATAGTCCTCATCTTCCTCTTCTTCTGCTTCAGAATCTGAAGGCACTGCAGTCTCTTTACCTTTTCCTTACCCTTCCTCAGAGGTTGATGGAAAATCCAAGGCCCTTCTGGCTTGTCTTTCAAACCTTCTGCCCATGGTAGCCACGCCAACTCGCTTCTTCTTATGTTTCTCTTTTCCTTTCTCTAGCAGAGTCTTGAGCTCCTCCTGCCCCTTGGCTAAGGTCAAGAGTAGCTGTTGAAATTGTGAATTCTGAGCTTATAAGTCTTTGACCGTTTGTTCTAGATCCATCTTGCTGAAATAAACAGCAGAGAGATGAGGAAACTTGGTGTGAAGACCTGCTTATGCATATGATGAATGAAGATGCGATATGCAAATGATTTCAAGGAAACTTAGAAGATTTAAATTTGTTCAAACCAAAAAGAACACATGTCATATTAAATAAAACCAAGTTTGAATACATCATGCCTCCTCGGGCTTACAAAGAAAGAAACTGAAATACAGTAAAATTCTCAAGATAAAAAGACCGAACGCATCCTTTTTGGAGCAATGTAGGTATTCATATTCTTCTCCTCATGAAGCAGTTTGGTGAGCTCCAGAACTTTCTTCTCACTGGCGTAGTACTGGGTTTCAAAGGTGTCTCTCTCTTCCTTCAACTGAATCCAGGCTTTCTACAGGTCTTCGAGAGAGGTAGGCATGTCTGGACGAAGAACAGTGTACGGGACGTCTCCTTCAATAAGAGGCTCAATGATGACAGGAAGGATGGAAGGGTAAGTCATTAAGAGGCTCTGGGCACGAGCCTGTACCCACTTAAGGTAAGGCTCGAGAGGGATAGATTTTTTATGTCCCAAAGTTCTACTGTCCACTTTGTTCACCATTCCCCAAGCACGTGTAAACCTCTGGTGGTAACCTTGGTCTTCTTTGCCGTAGTCAAAAACCAGACCTCAGACGAGCATCTCATGAGGGCCGTCTCTTCGGGCATACCCAAATTGCCGAAGAGCTAAACACGGGTTGTAGGTGATACCTCCCCTAATACCTAGCAGAGGTACATTAGGGAACTCACCACAGCGGTTGATAATAGAGATATCTTCCAAAGATCTTGAGCACCAACGGATATCAGAGTGAGTGAGAGACATCATCCTTTGAGACCAAGTCAATCTTTGCTCGTTCTTTAATGCTTACTGAGGCAGGTGTGAAGTGAACCACTTAGCTAGGAGGGGTATACAACACAAAAGGGTACCTCTTTTCTTCATGGTACGGGTATGAAGGAAATGCAAGATGTCTCCTAGCAAGGTGGGTATAGGATTGCGAGAGAGAAAGACTTTGATGGCATTAACGTTTATGAACTGGTACGAATTAGGAAACATAACCAAACCATAAATGAGGAGAGCTAGCACTTCTTTGAAAGCTTAGAAATCCATGTCATCCCAGAATGAACGAGCTTTTTCCAACAGAAACTTAGCTAAAAATCCTTTAACCCTACTTCTTGTCTCCCAATTGGCTGTGACGTCGTCCCTCTTCATATGTAAAGCTTCGACGATGACTTCAGGTTTTGGAATCCCTTCTAGACCGGTGAACGGTATCTGATTAAGCACGGGCACCCCTAAGAGTAGAGAGAACTCTCCCAATGTTGGTACCAACTGATAGTCTAGAAAAGTGAAATAATGATGTACAGGATCAAAGAATTGGAATAGTACACACATCATCTCTTCTTGGAAGTTGGATGTATCCAAACTGAGAAGTCGACCATACTTCTTGGTAAAAGGAGAATCTTCGGGCACTCTTGAGGCTAGCTCTTGAAGTTGAGGATGAACTTTTACAAAGCTGATTCGAATGGTGTTTCTTCGGAGAGGATTCATTTCCTACAAAACAAAAACAAAGATAAATTTCTAAATCCTTGAAATGGTTAGTGAGCATGCATATGATGTTGATGATGTTTATGATGTTTATGTACGAGCAAACATATACACACACAACAAACAGATCCCTATGTTTCCGGCTTGCATGAGTTTGTAGGTAAGTACCCTCTTGAAGTTTTAGTTGGCTCAACCTGTCCTAGAAATAATGATCGGGTTCTAAAGGATCTCAATATCACCGACCTTTTTCTTAGGCATTGTCTCAGCTTAATCAATCTTTTCTTGCGGCCGAGATATCCCAAAAGTCTAGCCTCAATGAGTGTAGTATCGAGTGTCAACCAATTTTTAGCTTTACACCGAAACCGGTTACCTCACTACGTCATAATGGCCAAGTTTGTTCAATTAGGGTTTTAAGGTTAATTAGTGCTTTGCGACGCCACTCAGCGGCCCCGTATTCTCCTCGATTCACCACGAGGGATACCGGTACCCACAAATGCGTCACATTAACATAGCCATTGTTTCAACCATATCGGTCTACGCCGTACAGTCTCCACAATCTATTGATATTTACCTAAAAAGTGCCCCAAATCCGGGTTAAGGATCAAAGCAAGCCCAATACAAAGAACTGAATATAAAGCACACAAATCAAATAATGAAAGCGAGTAAAAGTGATCTAACCCTAAGGTAACCCCACTTTTTATTTTCTCCACAGCAGAGTTGCCAGTTCTGTGATACGGTGGGAGAACTGACTTGATGTTTTACGTTTCATTTGCACTTGTACGGTTAGCAAGAGTCGCCACTGACTTTTCTTTTATCCAAAAGGAAAGGTAAAAAAGCACAGGAAAGACCTTTCGAGATTTTCCTCGGGTTCGGGGGGTAGATTATGAAAACGGAAGGTATCAGCACCCTTTTCATCCATGGTTTTCCATGGGCTCTTAGTTACTCATTTAGATCACTTGCTTTCATTTGATTATGTGCTTGTGGTGTGGGCTTTGAAAGTATTTTGAAAAATCTCTTTATAATGGTTCTCGTCTCTATAAGAACGTATACAAAGTTTTGTTTCGAAAAGTGGTTCAAAGATGTGTTTGTGAGTCGTGTTTCGAAAAGTGTTTTGAAAAGAGGTATTGCAATGGTTCTCGTCTCTATAAGAACGTATACAAAAAATTTTGTCTTTTTGAAATTGTTTTTGAAATGAGAGTGTAGGTGTCAAAATTTTTTGTCGTGAGCAAGCGAGTAACTAAGAGTGAATCTATCTACTCGAAAGGTCTTAAGTTGTTCTTTTCTTCCTCCTTTTAATGGTTCTATCTTACCATTGATTTGGTAAGAAGCCCCACCATTGGATGTGAAGGGACAGACGTGGATCAATTTTACAATCATTGAAGGCAACTTGTGAGACACTTTAGCAATTTTTATAAGGGACGAGATCGTTTTAATCGAAGGCAACATCGAGGGTCATCGAGGGACTACGATCTTTTTTATCGAAGGGTCATTGCTAGAGTGTCTCATATTTGAGGAACATGATTGTATTTCCGAGGCAACGAGCGAGGTTTCCCTAGAGGTGCGCGTGTGAGAAAGTGTGTTGGTTTCAAGTTATTTATTCTTTGATTAGGTCATCTAGCGATTGATTTTTGAATCTTGCCATACATGCCTAGTTACTATACAGTATATGGAAAACGGTAAATTGCGGGAATTGAAATTCTCTGCTATTACAGAGTATTCGGGAATGGGGGTACAATTATTACAAATGGGGATGAATCAAATGAAATAGCAATGTCCAAATATCAAACAATACAACCAAATCGAATTTTTGTGCGATTTAATATAAAGCTATGGAAATTTATGAAAATAAAATCAACAAAGTATGAAATGAAATGTATTTACTTGAAAAGAGAAAAATAAAACCTATTCTAAAAAGAAATTGATTTAAATTAAAAAACTTTATTATTATTTTTTGTGTATTCTTATTAATTATAAATAAGTTTAAAAGAAAGAAAACAAATTAGGTTAATTCTTTTTTGATGTTTTATTAAATGTAGAAAAAAAATGTATATAAAAAAAAATTAAATGATAAAAATTAAACACTAAAATCTAAATTAATTTAATAAAAAGGTTTTAAGTTTTATTTAACATATTTCAAAACAAAATAAAAAAACAAAATAAAAAAGAAGAAATATGGGCTTAAGAGATTCTAGGAGTATTAGGCCCAAAGAAAATAGAGGTGTTTTACTGTTAACAAGAACGAGCCAAGGGAGGGGTGTGAGTTAGCAAAACGCGTGGGCTTAAGGGTAATGTAACAAAACAGGCACAATGCCTCTAACTTTGCATTAGCTTCTGATTGAGGGTGGAAAACGAATTAGGGTTTGTGGACCCTTTCGCTCACAGCGGCACCGCTCTGTCTCTTTCGTTCATCCCTTCATATTTTCATCTCTGTTACTATCTTATCCCTCGCCTCTTCCTAATTTCATGAACGAAACAACTCTTGGCCTCCTTGACTCAACCTGATTTGCGCCTTTTTTGGAAACCCTAAATTCTGATTTATGCCTAAAATGTTCGAATCTAGCTTATCTGATCTTTCCCCCCAAATTTCTGTTGCCAGAGCGCTCTCTCTCTCACCTCCTAACCAAGCTCTAATGGTTTTTTTCTTGAAAAAGTGAGTTCTGTTGTTATTAAAGCTTGAACGATTTTGTTGTTTTTTTGTCTTGTTTATGTGTTTTTCTGTTAATCCATCTTATTGTCCATTGAAATGCAGGAAAATATGTTATGAGGAAGGTAAAGAGACCATACCTGTTTGGAACTTTTCTGTGAAATGGAAGGGAATGGTGAGACCGGGGGCGGTACTCCTTGGTGGCGGGATTTGCAAGGGGAAAGAGATGAAGATTGAAAGCCTTGGTATTTCTGACTTTTTGGTAACCTTCTTCTGTATTCTACGTTTGAATGATGATGATGCTGTTTGTTGGATTTTGGTTTTGGATATGTTTTGGTATTTTGAGGTTGTTACTATTTTTTTTTTTGGTTTTGGTTTTGTAACAGTTTTTTGAGATGGTTATTTAATGGTGTTTTGAGTTGGTTGCTTTGAGACTGGTTTGGAATTTGTTTGAGGATTGTTTATCAGTTTGAAACTCTTAGGTTTTGGAGTTTTGATTTGGTTCTTATTGTTGGCTTTGTAACAGTTTTGAGGTTTGGTGATTTTCTGGTTTTTTTTTATTTGTTGGTTTAACAAAATTGATGAGTTTGAGATGGTTGGTGATTTTCTAAGTTTTTTGACAGGTTTTGAAGGTTATTGATTTTGTTGACAGTTTGGGATTTTTGGTTTGAACTGTTTGACAGTTTGGGGGTTTTGGATTTTGGATGCTTGGACAATTTGTTACAGGTATGATGAGTTGTTACAGGTTTGTGACTTGTTTCTGCTTGGCTTGAGATCAGGTTTTTTGGTTAATTGCAGTTTGAAGGTTGGTTTGACAGTTTGAAGGTTGGTTTGACAGTTTGAAACTTTGAGGTTTTTTTGAAGGTTGTTGATTTTGTTGACAGGTTTGAAGATTTGTTTTGATTATGGTTCAAACTTTTTTTTTTACAGTTTTGTGGAGGTTTTAGGTTATACAGGTTTTGAGGGTTGGAGACTTGTTTTCAGTTTTTTCTGAGTTTGATAAAATGTTTTTCCTCTATCTGCTTGAGAGTTTTACTGTTATATTGATGTTGCTTTGGTTGAATTCTTATTCAAAATGATGGGAAAACCATCAAATTTTGAATATTTTGGCATATTGTTCTTATGCTCTTTTTGTTGCAGTTTTTGTTTTCTAGCAACTCTTATGCAATTGTGACAATCAAGGCAGCAGGGCTGTGCATCCCTAGGTGACTTCTTTCCTCTCTTCTCTCTCAATGACACTAAGAGTCAATTGCTCTTTTTCCTTTTTCTGAAAAGTTTGCAAATAAATGGAAAATGATGACTTAGCTTCTTGAACAAGCCTTTGCTTGTTTGACTTATTATATTATATGCTACACTTCTGTTTTTTTGTTGCCTGCTTTCTGCTGCCTCGTTTGCATTGATGTTGTTTGTATTTTGTCCAATTTTGTGCTGCTGTTTGGGCATTCTGTTTGCATATTTTACTTGTTTGGACAACTTTGTTGTTTGTTGCCTAGCTTGCGCAGCTTGCTTGCATTCAGTTTGTATTATTCTTTTTGTTTGGATAAGTTTGCTGCATTTGTTTTGTTTGGACAACTTGCTTGCATTTTGGACAGTTTTGTAGCATTTCTTTCTTTCTTTCTTTTTGTGAACCAAGAAGAATAATCTTCTTGTGATTTGCAAATAGGGGAAATAAAATATGATGAATAACGACATTCTGTATCCACTTTGCAAACTTTAATGATGAACACTTTTTCTTTTGAAAATTCTTGCTCATGTCCAATTAATTTGTACTAACTTTTTATGTCTTTCATTTTCATGTGAGCACAATGGAGAAGGCAAAGCATGGAAGGCAAGAACCATAGGGCAAGCAAGGAAGGTCTTTGGAGATAGCAAAAGAACTTCAGTCAAACTTAGGCATAGATTAGTTCTCTTAGGCCAATCAAGCATTTGAATTTTTCCTTGTATTTTAGAACAATCATTCTTGCATTGTATCCAATAGTTGTACTAATTCATTTTCAAATACGATAAATTGTAAAACCTAAAGTATTTAAATAATAAATTGTTTTGTAACAACGTTTGAAATTGGAGAAAATCATATGAAATGTTCTGGTGTTACTTGAAATCTTTGATCAACAATAACTTGTAGTTTTCTCTTTGCATCCTATTTGATTTTTGAATGCCCAATCAAGACAATTGAAACAAAACGTTCCAATCTAATAACTTAAATTACAATAATCATGTAATCTTGCAACTGCATTCCAAACAAACACGCACTGTCTATTCCATTTCCTAAACAAGCAAATTTTTTAAAAGACGCAAATCATCTGGTTAAGCTGGATTAAACAATCATGACAGTCTTAAATTCCATCTCTTGTCCCAAACAACCATGCCTTGAGAACAAACACTATCCTTTCACTAAACTTGAGAAAGCATGAAAACCTGTGAAAGCCAATTGGATCTTTGAGAATTCATTTCTTTTGAGAATTGCAAGAAAAAATCTAATTGCTGGTTTACTGTCACAGAAGAAAATCTGTCTGATCAATTCCTGAGCCAACTTGAATACCTGAGAAACCCTAGGGTTGTGCTTTCTATGAAAAATGGGAGGGCAAATTTTGGGGTACAACAGTTGCTGAAGCAGTAAAGAGGCAAACAAAAGTAAGTATTTTTATAGTTTTATCATATCGTCTCCACATGGATTAATGATTATCAAATTTATGTTTGACAAGTCTCTCGTTTGTGAGTTTGGTTTTAGAATGGGTTTAAAGTAAATTCGGGAATCAAAAGATATAAATATAAAAGAATACATTCTTTGGATCTGAGAAAACCCAACGGGTTTGCATTACATCCACCTACCAACTACTTAAACCTACTAATCAATTGCACTTGACCCAAATCACTCATCAAAATCATCAAGTATCGCTCAAAGTATTCCATAACAGAGGTTATGTCTAACGCAAAGTTAGAGACAACCATATTGCTTGCATCGATAATATCTCGCGCAACACCAACAACACAGAGGCATTAAGTTCTAATACCCATAATGATTATTATCTCTAAATTTATCTCTAGAATTCAGAAACTAATAGATAATCATCTTAGATAAAGATTCAAGAAGTATATGTCTATAGCAACCCAAACCCCAAGCAGAAAGCAAAAATCAAGGATAATCACCGATAAAGATTTGAGAAATAAATTTTATACAATACCATAATCAATAAATATATATAGAATCAAAGTAAATATATATATATATATATATATACAAACTCCAATAATTAAAAATTACAAAGAGAAGAGAAGAAAAGGAACAAAATATTTCTTGGTTTGTCAACATCAATCGATGAAAAATTCGACTTCGGATCATCCGATTGCAACCTCTAATGTTGCTTCTAAGCCTCTCTCTACCAAAAAATATGTTGGGACTAAAAAATACCCAACCCGTAAGCTAAAAATGTGTTTTTTCACCTATTTAATGAGTCTGGAAATTGCAAACCGCGCTTAGCTCCAAATCGGGCGCTTAGCACGCTCTGTGTTGTCATGAAAAAAAATCAGCACTTGTTTTCACCATAACTTGAGAACCATAACTCTGATTTACGCCCGGTTTGAAGCATTGGAAAGCTTATTCAATGATCTATCTAAAAATGCCCAAATAATAATGCTTGAATACCTACAAAAATGAGATAAAATCAATTAAACTCAATAATATTTACACGATATGGAAATATATACACTATAACATAAACTATAGCAAATATATATATAAAGTTGAGGTTTATTGACAAAAGCAAACAAATTAAGCTGATGAGGGATAATTTTCACACTAAAAAATACAACAATTTAGCACTCGTCATTGGTGACATCACCCAATGTCGTTTGTGGTGGGGTTTTGACTTCTTTGCTGTTTACCCATAAGATTTTACTATCTTTTGTGACCATAAGGAAAAACAAAATTTCTAGTGAAAATATATTTATTCTTGTTGGAATAAATGTCATTAAATTATAGCGATAATATGAATTTTACACATGAAATAATAATTTTTTAACCAATTTAAGAGTGACCCTACTTATTATCATTTGGTTCACTGACAAATATTAGTGTGATTGGATTCAATATTTATTTGGCATCCCTTCCTACAACTTCAAATTAGGTTTATTTCCAATGTACCTGTCAAGAACCCTTGTCCCTTTTCCGGGAGGTCTATTTGTCATTTCCATTAGCTTTCTGATAAGGATGGCTAAGTTAATTTCCATAGCCTTTTCACCGCCCTTTTCGCTCAAATTATGTTATAATGCCTTGTGTATCCTCCGGAATCTGGATAGGCCAACACATATTATTACTGGTTTGTCATGTACATTGTGGTACTTCACATTGAGGTTTATTGGGGAAGCTACCACATTCAATTTTGTTGTAAAAATCCTACCCATAATGCAGTTGTAAACGCTTCTGCACTGAATCACCAAGAATTGTAGATTAACTATCCTAGTGTCCCTCCCTTCTCCTAAGGTGAGCATTAACTTAGTATAACATAAACGATAGGTCATCATGCCATTTAAAGTATCCAAATCCGACCCTTCATACGACAAAAACTTCTTTTTTCTCAGTCCAAAATTTTCAAAAAACTTTGCATACATGATGTTGCAAGAGCTTTCATCATTGGTGAGGATAATGGACACACCACAATTGGAAATGAGGATTGTAACACCCGTAATTTAATTAATTATTTAATTAAATTATTTTTTGATTATTTGCGAAGTTGTGTTATAATGATAGATGATGTGATGTGATTAATTGAATTAATTTATTCTATTAAGTTGTGGAATAATATTAGAATAATAATATTATTTGATGTGGGCTTATTTTAAGGACTAGAAGTAGTAGAAGGGGGTGTAGGAGTTTTAAGCCCATTAAGACATAATGAGAATTATAGGGTTATTATATTAGTTATTTAGAATTAATAAGGAAAAGAAGTAGCAGTAAGCAGAGAAAGAAAATAAGGTTTGGAAGAGAGAAAGAGAATGTGAAAGTTGCAGAAAAGAAGGAAAAGAGGCAGAACGAAATTCAATCGGAAAAGTTGTAGAGCAACCTTCAATCCAAGGTAAGGGTGGGGTTATGACTCTATAATATGGTTTATGATAAGTAGTATGTGGGATTAGATGTGAAAGGTTTTTTTGTTTGTGATTGAAATATATATATATATATATATATATATATATATATATATATATATATATATATATATATATATATATATATATATATATATATATATATATATATATATATATATATATATATATATATATATATATATATATATATATATATATATATATATATATATATATATATATATATATATATATATATATATATATATATATATACACACATATATATATTGATGTTTGATGAGGATCAATGATTTAGAGATGAATAATGATGCCCTAATGATGTATAGTTGATGTAGAAACATAGGATTATTATAATTGATGATTACATATGATTAGAGGATGTTTTTAGGGCCTAAGGCAGGGAAATCACAGTGAAAACACAGTGAAATTGCAGAATATTTTCATCACATGTCAGTATGAGTCGACCTCAAAATCCATGCGTCGACCTCAAAATCCATGCGTCGACACATGTAGGAGTTAAGACTCAGGATGAGTCGATACATAAGGACCATGCGTCGACACATGCAATATTTCAGACTCATTTTGAGTCGACACAAGAGGTTACGCGTCGACTCATGCAAGAATCAAAACCCAGTGCGTGTCGACTCAAAGAAGTATGCGTCGACTCATGTAGTCTGATTTTTGACAGATTCTTCCAAAGGATGTAACTTGAGTTTCCGGACTCCGTTTGAGGTGCCGTTTGAAGTGTTGGATAGCTAACCCGGTGAAATAAATTCTTAAGGATTAAAATGAAGGATAATAAGAATAATCATAGTACCCAAATTAGGATTAGAGTTAGCTTCCCGCGTTAATTCGCTATGATGATTTTTTGAAGTATGATGAGGATAAGACGATCTTAGATTATTGCTTGGTTTATAACAGTAAGATTAATGATAATAATCATGTAGTATTACAGAATAATAATATGTAGAGGTTTGTAATTAGAGATAAGCCTTACATGATTAATTAATTATAGGCATTATCATGTTGTAGGCCTATGGCCAACGTTGAGGGATTGTCGATATGCCATTGTATTGTTGTTATGGCTGAGTTGCTGTGAATTATGTTGATGAATTATGTTGATGAATTATCTTGATGAATTATCTTGATGAATTATGTTGATGAATTATGTTGATAAATTATGCTGATGAATTATGTTGATGAATGATGTTGATGAATGATGTTGATGAATGATGTTGAGATGCCTTTAACAATTGGCAGCTATTAAGATGTAGGCTTCTGGCCAACGATGATGTTGTGTTGAGATGTTGTTATGTTTGGTTGTTATTACTATATTCATGATTGTGTCGTATACATTGCATATCAAGATGAAGCTGATGCTCGTTAAGATGGCTTGTATTGGCGAATATTAAGACAAAGGCTTATGCCTTGTTGATGCCTCTATTTATTGGAAATTATTTTGAGATGGGAGTTCTACTCTAATGGTACCATATGCATTTGCATAGTATTGAGTCGCATGATATGATTGCATGAAGAAGTTGTGCATTGATGCGGTAAATGTTGTATATTGTTGGTGTTTTGTTGCGATTATTATTGTTTATGAGATATGAAGTGGTGTTATTATATGTACTAATCTAACATATTATTTATCATGCATTTTATTATATTGTTAGATATCTTACCTCTCCTTTTTGAATGTTACCCTTATATTGGTAACGTGCAGGTAATCTAGAGTGAAGATGGTTTACCTTCAGTAGTTCGAGTCGGTGTCATTGCTCTGATACGTAACACTCGGGGGGATGAATGCTTGTTGCTTTTAATTATTGATTATTTCAGTTGTTAAACTTTAATTTTATTGTTGCTAAGTATGTGTTATTTTGAAGTTGTTGTAATGTTGGACAAAGATGTTATTATGATCCCGCTGCGTAGATGTTCAAGTTTTTGAATTAAGAGATTAAATTATTTTGCTGATGGTTCATCCGAAGTTTTAAAGTGTTATGTATCCACATTGAATGCAATGTGTTTTTAAGTTGAATTTGTGGCATCCTGATTGAGTTGTATGAATTTTAAAACTCTGATTTACAATTATAATTGCTAGGTAGAATTGGGGTGTTACAAAGTTGGTATCAGAGCAATAGTCGGTCCGTCCGACCAAGTTGTCGAGTCATAGTTATCTAACAATCGAGTATTGTTAATTTGAGTTTTAACTATTGTTTATGTTGTAGTGATAAGTTGAGATGGTTGGAAGGAATGATGCTTCACTTGCTACTACTTTAGAAGCAATGGCGCACACGATGGAGAATCAGCTGAATGTTGACGGGAATGCTGGATCTCGTAGTTTGGTGACTTTCTAGAGAGAGAATTCGCCTACCTTAAAGGGAAAGTATGATTCTGACGGAGCGTTGGATTGGTTGAAAGAGATTGAGAGAATCTTCCGTGTGATGGACTGCACTCCAGCGCAGAAGATTCGATATGGTACTCATATGCTAGAGGTCGAAGCTGATGACCGGTGGCTAGAGACGTGTCAGAGATTGAAAGTCGTGGGTGAAAATGTTACATGGGCTATGTTCCGAATGGAATTTATGAGGAAGTACTTTCCTGAAGACGTTTGTGGTAATAAGGAGATTGAGCTCCTTGAACTGAAGCAATGGAGTATGTCAGTTGTTGAGTATGCTGCAAAGTTTTCTGAGTTGGCTAAGTTTTATCCGCACTACAATGAGGCAGATGCTGAGTTTTCGAAGTGCATCAAGTTTGAGAACGGGTTGCGCCCAGAGATCAAGAAGGTATTTGGATACTAGAAGATCTGTGTCTTTGCTGATTTGATTGATAGTTGCAGGATTTATAAAGAGGATAATAATGCTCATTACAAGATTATAAGTGAGAAGAGGGGTAAGCACCAACAGAATCGTGGTAAGCCTTATGATATCCAAGCTGGTAAAGGTAAACAGAAAGCTACTCAGGGTCAGAAGACTAGTGGGGGAGATGCTCCTGCTGGTGTGGTTTGTTTCAAATATGGAAAACCTGGGCATAAGAGTAATGTGTGTACTACTAAGGTAAAGAGGTGTTTCCGTTGTGGCAAGACTAGACATGTTGTATCTGAGTGCAAGCATAAGGATGTGATTTGTTTCGATTGTAGTGAAGAAGAGCAGATTGGTAGTCAATGTCAGAAACCAAAGAGGGTGCAGACAAGTGGTAAAGTGTTCGCTTTGGTTGAGGATCAGGCAGCTGCTGAGGACAGACTTATCAGAGGTACATGTTTCATTAATAGTACTACTTTAATTACTATTATTGATATCGGTGCTACTCATTGCTTTATTTTTGCTGATTGTGTTGAAAGATTGGGTTTTATGTTGTCTTCTATGAATGGAGAGATGGTCGTCAACACTCCAGCCAAGGGGTCGGTGACTACTTCTTTTGTGTATTTAAAGTGTCCCTTGTCGATCTTCGACAGAGACTTTGTTGTTGATTTGGTTTGTTTTCCTTTAAGAGGGTTGGATGTGATTTTAGGTATAAACTGGTTAGAGCATAACTATGTTCATATTAACTGTTATGACAAGTCTGTGAGGTTTTCTACTCCTGAGGAAGAGGAATATAGTTTGTTGCCTGTTAGACAGTTGAGGAAGTTGATGTAAGAAGAAGTACATATATTCTCATTGATGGCGTTGATATCTATAGAGACTCAAGCTATAATTGAGGAATTGCAGGTGGTGTGTGTAACGCCCCAGTTTTAATTATTTGATTTATTTAATTGGGAATTTATTTTATTAGAATTAATAAAATAAAAAGAATTATTTATTTTGGAATATTTGAAGAAAATAAAAGAAATAAGAAAATATTGGGTTTTTAAGTTATTGGGCTTGGATGTCGTTAGTAAAGAGTGGGGGTGCAAAAGAAATAAGGATATATATTTTGGAACTTAAGTTATTTCTCACTTTTCACGATAAAACAGAATTGGGAGATATTTGGGATTGGAGCTCTGAAGAACGAAGAACAATCGCTCAAAGAACTCAAGCTGCAATTTGATAAGGTAAGGGGGGCTACTACTCGATTTACTTTTGCTTATGGGTTTAGGTACGATTGATTTTGGATAGTCGTAGGGAGAAACCCCAATTTTTAGATGTTCTTAGGGATCAATAACCTTAGGGTTGAACCTTGTTAGGAAAGGTTTAGGTTCCCAAATTTTATGAATCAATTAGGGATTTTAGGTTCCCATGGTGGATTTGGAGTATATTTGTATGATCGAGAGTTTCCCTTAGGTAATTCTAGGGATAACCTCAGTGTGGTTAGGATTTCCCTAAAGGACGGGTAATATGTAACTTAAGGTCAATTTTATAAAACTTGTCGTTGATGAAAGAATTGTTGATAAAATGGGATGTTTTGAGACGAAAATTCTGAGTTGTGTATGATTTGAAAAATAAGACCTTAAGTGAAGTAATGCTGTTCTTAAGATTGGAAATTGACTAACGTAGAAGGGAATTATGTTTCCAATTGATGTGTTGCTTTGAGTTATGCAAAATTGATGTCGTTATGTACCGAAATGCATGTTTTGGCTGGTATTCTTCGTTTTGGTTGCTGTTCTGAGCATGCTGCAGGTACAGGAATACTTTGTACGCGCTCATCGACACGGGCCGCGTTGCTGCACACGGGAACCCGTGTTGATCTTCTGTATTGGTAAAAATAATGTGTTTCTGGACTCATTTCCACACGGGCCGTGTTGCTGCACACGGGCACCCGTGTTGAAGCTCCTGTGTTGGCTTCTGAATTCTGTTTTCTGTGCATGCTGTTATGTATGGAATTGATTCTGTTTTGATGTGCAGTGTTTTATATATTTTGAATATGCTGCTTATTGATTTCCTAGTGTTGTTGATGCTTGTATCGAATAACGTTTGTATGTTATGATACCAACACTACGTAGATTTTATTGTCATGCTTTGAGATGATGTTATCAAGCATGAATTATGATATAACTTGATATGATTGGTTGATGTTTAATAGTATGTTGAGTGATTACATGCTATCCATATCCTGTTATGATTGATGTTGTTGATGTTGCATGATATGTTTTATTGATGTTAATAGTATGCTGAGTGTTACATACTTTAGATATCATGTTGCATTTTTTAATTCCCATTGTGTGGAATTAACATGGTGGCCAATATACGTGTCCGCGATTTAATGGAACGTTGAGGTGGTAGCCGTGTCCGCGATATAATGGAACGGTGAGTTGCCCGTGACCCGAGATATAATGGGGCGGTAAAATGGTACCACATGCATGGGTGTGTTGCATTATATTGAATATAACATGAATGGATGATTTTCCAATGTTGTATTTAATTGATCGTATGCATGTATTGTTGCTGAATTGTTAATGATGTTTGATGTTAATTATAAGTATGAAAAGTAATATATTATGAATATATGAATTGTAAAGGTTTTCGTAAACTATGAAACATGCTAACTGTTTGGGTGATGCTTATGGTTTTTCTGAATTGATTGTTATGAACGTATAATCAAATGTATAATTAAGATGCTCACCCTTACTGTTGAACATTTCAGATTGAGGAGCTTCGCTCAGATGATTGGCGAAGGCTTGCTGTTTCTAGTTTATTTCGGTTTAAGTATTGTCCGGGTCATGCTCTGATAGTTGTAACTCCGGGAACGTTTGTTTGTCGAGCTGCTTTAGTCAGACTCGTTTATTTCCTTATGTTTGTTATAATATGATGTTGATATATTCCAGGTGTTAATCCCTGATGATTTTGAAAATATTATAACATTGGTTTTGTTAATTAAATTATTCCGCTGTGTAAACATGTATGAGTTGCTTCTATGTTATGCATGACAGGAACTTGTTTTTATTAAAAGAGAATTGTGACATCCTCGTTAATACATGTACTCTGAAAATATTATTTTAATTATTTGCGAAATTTTATGCGGGGTTTTAGGGGGTGTTACAATAGTGGTATCAGAGCATAGTCGGTCGTTGCGACCAGGGTCTTGAGTCAGTCATTCCTTTTGTATGCGACTAGTGTAAGGCAACACTGTCGATACTGTATTCTGATGAGGAGTGTGTTTTAATTTTCAGGAATATGGCTGGAAGAGGTAACGGACGAAATGATGCTGCACTCGCTGAGGCTTTGGGGATGTTAGCTGGTGTACTTGCTGGAAATCCAAATGGAGGCGTGATTGGTGCTGATAGGCAATTGGGGAACTTCCAAAGGAACAATCCTCCGTTGTTCAAAGGTACACATGACCCTGAAGGTGCTCAGAAGTGGCTGAAGGAAATCGAAAGGATTTTCCGTGTGATTGATTGTGCAGAAGATCTGAAAGTCAGATATGGTACGCATATGTTGGCAGAAGAGGCCGACGACTGGTGGGTTGCAACAAGGACTGAAATGGTTCAGGATGGAGAGGCACTGACTTGGGCTAACTTCAGAAGGGCTTTTCTGAGGAGGTACTTTCCTGAAGATGTTCGGGGAAGGAAGGAAATTGAATTTTTGGAGCTTAAGCAGGGCAACATGACTGTTAGTGAGTATGCTACTAAGTTCACTTAGCTGGCAAAGTATTATGCGCACTACAACAATGATGAGGCTGGAGAATTCTCTAAATGTATCAAATTTGAGAATGGTCTCCGAGATGAGATTAAGCAGGGAATCAGGTACCAGCGTATTCGTAGATTTTCTGATCTGGTGGATTGTAGCAGGATCTTGGAAGAAGATATTACCAAGACTAGGTCGTCTCACTCTCGTGGGGCTGTGGATAAAAGAGGAAAGCAACATATGGACCGTGGCAAGCCATATGGTAGAGGTAACCAGAAATCAGTTGGATGGAAAAGGCCTAGTGGGGGAGATTCTAAGGCTCCTATCAGATGCTACAGGTGTGATGAGTTTGGTCATCATATTCGAGATTGCAAGAGTGATGAGAAGAAGTGCTATAAATATGGAAAGACTGGTCATTTGTCTATTGATTGCAAAGGGAAGTCTGTTACTTGTTACAATTGTGGTGAAGAAGGTCACATTCGTCCGCAGTGTCCTAAGCCTAAGAAGGATCAGTCAGGTGGAAAAGTGTTCGCTTTTTCTAGATCTGAGACTACTCCAGAGGATCGATTGATTAAAGGTACGTGTTTTATTCATGGCACACCTTTAGTTGCAATTATTGATACTGGTGCAACTCATTCTTTCATTTCTTTGGATTGTGCTGAGAGGTTGAAACTGGACATATCTGATATGCGAGGTAGCATGGTTATTGATACTCCTGCATCGGGTTCAGTGACAACTTCACTTGTATGTAGGAATTGTCCTATTGAGATTTTTGGTAGAGGTTTCTGTATGGATTTAGTGTGCCTACCGCTTGAACAAATTGATATTATCCTTGGGATGAACTGGTTAGAATTCAACCGGGTTCATCTGAACTGTTTTGCTAAGACGGTGATTTTCCCAGAGGCAGTGGGTGTCGAGAATTTGACTATGACTGCTAGGCAGGTACAAGAAGCAATGGAAGACGGTGCTAATGTGTTTATGTTACTTGCTTCGTTAGATGCAACAGGAAAGGTCAGGAGTGGTGAATTGCCAGTGGTGTGTGATTTTCCAGAAGTCTTTCCTGATGATGTTGGTGAGTTACCTCCTGAGAGAGAAGTGGAATTTTCTATAGATTTGATTCCTGGTACGAGACCGGTGTCGATGGCACCATATCGTATGTCTGCATCTGAGTTGGCAGAATTGAAGAGTCAGTTGGAAGATTTACTGGAGAAGGAGTTTATTCGTCCAAGTGTTTCGCCTTGGGGTGCTCCGGTATTGTTGGTTAAGAAGAAAGAAGGTTCTATGAGACTGTGTGTTGATTACAGGCAATTGAACAAGGTAACCATTAAGAATCGGTATCCATTACCGAGGATTGATGATTTAATGGATCAGCTAGTTGGGGCCAGTGTATTTAGTAAGATTGACTTGAGGTCTGGATATCATCAGATTCGTGTGAAAGCGGGGGATATTCAAAAGACTGCTTTTCGAATGAGGTATGGGCATTATGAATATTCTGTTATGCCGTTTGGAGTTACTAATGCGCCTGGTGTCTTCATGGAATACATGAACAGGATTTTTCATCCGTATCTGGATAAGTTTGTTGTGGTTTTTATTGACGACATTCTGATTTATTCCAAGAATGACGAAGAGCATGCGGAACATCTCCGAATTGTGTTAGAGTTGTTGAAAGATAAGAAGTTGTATGCAAAGTTGTCCAAATGTGAGTTCTGGCTGAATGAAGTTAGTTTTCTTGGACATGTGATTTCTAAGAATGGTATTGCAGTGGATCCTACAAAAGTAGAAGCAGTATCTCAGTGGGAAGCGCCGAAGACTGTTTCTGAAATCAGAAGTTTTCTTGGTCTTGCAGGTTATTACAGAAAGTTTATCGAAGGATTCTCAAAGTTAGCATTGCCGTTGACGAAGTTGACTCGTAAAGGACAAGCGTTTATTTGGGATTCTGATTGTGAGAAAGGTTTCCAAGAATTGAAGCGGAGATTGACTAGTGCTCCTATTCTGATTTTGCCGAATCCGGTGGAATCTTTTGTGGTTTATTGTGATGCATGTCTGATGGGATTAGGTGGTGTTCTAATGCAGAATCAACAGGTAGTTGCGTATGCTTCGAGACAGTTGAAGGTTCATGAAAGGAACTATCCTACTCATGACTTAGAGTTATCAGCAGTTGTGTTTGTCTTGAAATTATGGAAACATTATCTGTATGGTTCGAGATTTGAAGTGTATAGTGATCATAAGAGTTTGAAGTATCTTTTCGATCAGAAAGAGCTCAATATGAGGCAAAGAAGGTGGTTGGAATTTCTCAAAGATTATGATTTTGGTTTGAATTACCATCCTGGTAAGGCAAATGTGGTTGCAGATGCTTTGAGCAGGAAATCCTTGCATATGTCTATGATGATGGTTCGTGAATTGGAGTTAATTGAACAATTCCGAGATTTGAGTTTAATTTGTGAAAGTACTCCGAAGTGTGTTCGTTTGGGTATGTTGAAACTTTCTAGTGGTATTCAAGAAGAGATCAGGATCAGGCAGAAATCTGATGTTAATTTAGTTGATAAATTGACATTGATCAACCAAGGTCAAGGTGGTGAGTTTAGAATTGATGAAAATGATGTTATGAGATTTGGCGGTAGAGTTTGTGTTCCTGATGTTGCAGAAATCAAGAAGAGTATATTAGAGGAAGGACATCGCAGTGGGATGAGTATTCATTCGGGTGCCACGAAAATGTATCATGATTTGAAGAAATTGTTTTGGTGGCCGGGAATGAAAAAGGAAATAGCTGAATTTGTGTATGCATGTTTAATCTGTTAGAAATCGAAGATTGAGCATCAGAAGTCGTCTGGATTTATGCAACCGATGTTTATTCCAGAATGGAAGTGGGATAGTATTTCTATGGATTTTGTATCCGGGTTGCCGAGAACTCCTAAGAATTTTGAAGCGATATGGGTTATTGTGGATAGACTGACTAAGTCTGCTCATTTTATACCGGTGCGAATGGATTACTCAATGGAGAGATTGGCACAGTTGTATATTGAGAAAATAGTGAGTTTGCATGGAGTTCCTTCTAGTATTGTGTCAGATAGAGATCCGAGGTTCACTTCGAAGTTTTGGGAAGGATTGCAGAAGGCTATGGGTACTAAGTTGAGGTTGAGTTCAGCTTATCATCCTCAGACTGATGGACAGACGGAGAGGACGATTCAATCGTTAGAAGATTTATTGCGTGCTTGTGTTTTAGAGAAGGGTGGAGCTTGGGATAGCTATTTGCCATTGATTGAATTTACTTATAACAATAGTTACCATTCGAGTATTAGTATGGCTCCGTTTGAGGCATTGTATGGTAGAGGGTGTAGAACGCCTTTGTGTTGGTATGAATCTGGAGAGAGTTCAATGATTGGGCCAGAGATTGTTCAGCAGACTACTGAAATGATCAAATTGATTCAAGAGAAGATGAGAGCTTCTCAGAGTCGTCAGAAAAGTTATCATGATAAGAGGAGGAAGAATTTAGAATTCAGTGCTGGAGATCATGTGTTTATGAGAGTTACTCCGATGACGGGTATTGGTCGAGCGTTGAAATCTAGGAAGTTGACTCCGCGTTTTATTGGTCCGTTTCAGATTACGGAGAGAGTTGGAGAAGTTGCTTATCGTATTGCTTTACCTCCGAGACTTGCGAATTTGCACGATGTTTTTCATGTTTCTCAGTTGAGGAGATACATTCCAGACCCATCTCATGTAATCCAAGTAGATGATGTACAGGTGAGAGATAACCTGACAGTAGAAACATTGCCTATGAGGATAGAAGATCGGGAAGTGAAACAGTTAAGAGGTAAAGAGATAGCATTAGTGAAGGTTGCTTGGGGAGGTCCAGCAGATGGAAATGTTACTTGGGAACTGGAGAGCCAGATGAAAGAGGCTTATCCGGAACTGTTCGTCTAAGGTATGTTTTCGAGGACGAAAACTCTTTTAGTGGGGGAGAGTTGTAACGCCCCAGTTTTAATTATTTGATTTATTTAATTGGGAATTTATTTTATTAGAATTAATAAAATAAAAAGAATTATTTATTTTGGAATATTTGAAGAAAATAAAAGAAATAAGAAAATATTGGGTTTTTAAGTTATTGGGCTTGGATGTCGTTAGTAAAGAGTGGGGGTGCAAAAGAAATAAGGATATATATTTTGGAACTTAAGTTATTTCTCACTTTTCACGATAAAACAGAATTGGGAGATATTTGGGATTGGAGCTCTGAAGAACGAAGAACAATCGCTCAAAGAACTCAAGCTGCAATTTGATAAGGTAAGGGGGGCTACTACTCGATTTACTTTTGCTTATGGGTTTAGGTACGATTGATTTTGGATAGTCGTAGGGAGAAACCCCAATTTTTAGATGTTCCTAGGGATCAATAACCTTAGGGTTGAACCTTGTTAGGAAAGGTTTAGGTTCCCAAATTTTATGAATCAATTAGGGATTTTAGGTTCCTATGGTGGATTTGGAGTATATTTGTATGATCGAGAGTTTCCCTTAGGTAATTCTAGGGATAACCTCAGTGTGGTTAGGATTTCCCTAAAGGACGGGTAATATGTAACTTAAGGTCAATTTTATAAAACTTGTCGTTGATGAAAGAATTGTTGATAAAATGGGATGTTTTGAGACGAAAATTCTGAGTTGTGTATGATTTGAAAAATAAGACCTTAAGTGAAGTAATGTTGTTCTTAAGATTGGAAATTGACTAACGTAGAAGGGAATTATGTTTCCAATTGATGTGTTGCTTTGAGTTATGCAAAATTGATGTCGTTATGTACCGAAATGCACGTTTTGGCTGGTATTCTTCGTTTTGGTTGCTGTTCTGAGCATGCTGCAGGTACAGGAATACTTTGTACGCGCTCATCGACACGGGCCGTGTTGCTGCACACGGGCACCCGTGTTGATCTTCTGTATTGGTAAAAATAATGTGTTTCTGGACTCATTTCCACACAGGCCGTGTTGCTGCACACGGGCACCCGTGTTGAAGCTCCTGTGTTGGCTTCTGAATTCTGTTTTCTGTGCATGCTGTTATGTACGGAATTGATTCTGTTTTGATGTGCAGTGTTTTATATATTTTGAATATGCTGCTTATTGATTTCCTAGTGTTGTTGATGCTTGTATCGAATAACGTTTGTATGTTATGATACCAACACTACGTAGATTTTATTGTCATGCTTTGAGATGATGTTATCAAGCATGAATTATGATATAACTTGATATGATTGGTTGATGTTTAATAGTATGCTGAGTGATTACATGCTATCCATATCCTGTTATGATTGATGTTGTTGATGTTGCATGATATGTTTTATTGATGTTAATAGTATGCTGAGTGTTACATACTTTACATATCATGTTGCATTTGTTAATTCCCATTGTGTGGAATTAACATGGTGGCCAATATACGTGTCCGCGATTTAATGGAACATTGAGGTGGTAGCCGTGTCCGCGATATAATGGAACGGTGAGTTGCCCGTGACCCGAGATATAATGGGGCGGTAAAATGGTACCACATGCATGGGTGTGTTGCATTATATTGAATATAACATGAATGGATGATTTTCCAATGTTGTATTTAATTGATCGTATGCATGTATTGTTGCTGAATTGTTAATGATGTTTGATGTTAATTATAAGTATGAAAAGTAATATATTATGAATATATGAATTGTAAAGGTTTTCGTAAACTATGAAACATGCTAACTGTTTGGGTGATGCTTATGGTTTTTCTGAATTGATTGTTATGAACGTATAATCAAATGTATAATTGAGATGCTCACCCTTACTGTTGAACATTTCAGATTGAGGAGCTTCGCTCAGATGATTGGCGAAGGCTTGTTGTTTCTAGTTTATTTCGGTTTAAGTATTGTCCGGGTCATGCTCTGATAGTTGTAACTCCGGGAACGTTTGTTTGTCGAGCTGCTTTAGTCAGACTCGTTTATTTCCTTATGTTTGTTATAATATGATGTTGATATATTCCAGGTGTTAATCCCTGATGATTTTGAAAATATTATAACATTGGTTTTGTTAATTAAATTATTCCGCTGTGTAAACATGTATGAGTTGCTTCTATGTTATGCATGACAGGAACTTGTTTTTATTAAAAGAGAATTGTGACATCCTCGTTAATACATGTACTCTGAAAATATTATTTTAATTATTTGCGAAATTTTATGCGGGGTTTTAGGGGGTGTTACAGTGTGTGAATTTCCTGAAGTTTTCCCTGATGAAATTCCTGATGTACCACCGAAGAGGGAGGTTGAATTTGCAATTGATCTTGTACTTGGTACCAGACCCGTATCTATGGCACCATGCAATATGTCGGCGTCTAAATTGTCAGAGTTAAAGAAGCAATTGGAAGAGTTACTTGAGAAGAAGTTTATAAGACCTAGTGTATCACCGTGGGGAGCTCCAGTGTTGTTAGTAAAGAAGAAAGATGGAAGTATGAGGCTTTGTGTTAATTATAGACAGTTGAATAAAGTGAAGATTAAGAACAAGTATTCGCTTCCAAGAATAGATGACTTGATGGACCAATTGGTGGATGCTCATGTGTTCAATAAGATTGATTTGAGGTCGGGTTACCATCAGATTAAGGTGAAGGGTGAAGATATCCAGAAGATGGCTTTTAGAATGCGCTATAGACATTATGAGTATTCGGTGATGCCTTTCGGTGTTACTAATGTACCGGGAGTATTCATGGAATACATGAATCGTATCTTTCATACTTATTTGGATCGGTTCGTGGTGGTGTTCATTGATGATATTTTGATTTACTCTAAGTTAGAAGAAGAGCATGCAAAACACTTAAGAGTAGTATTGCAAGTTTTGAAAGAGAAGAAGTTGTATGCAAAGTTGTCCAAGTTTCAGTTCTGGCTAAAGGAGGTTAGTTTTCTTGGTCATGTGATCTCAGGTAGTGGCATTGTTGTAGATCCATAAAAGGTTGATGCTGTGTTGCAATGGGGAACTCTGAAGTCAGATACTGAGATTAGGAGCTGTGATACGGTGGGAGAACTGACTTGAAGGTTTTGAGTTTGATCTCAAATGTTGCGGTTAGCAAGAGTCACCACCGACTTTTCTTTTATCCAAAAGGAAAGGTGAAAAAGCACAGGAAAGACCTTTGAGATTATTTCTTGAGTTCCGGGGGTAGATCATGAAAAGGGAAGGTATTAGCACCCTTTTCATCCATGGTTTTCTATGGGCTCTTAGTTACTTGATAGATCACTTGCTTTTGTTTGAAATTCTGCATTGTGTGGTTTTTGAAAGTATTTTGTAAAGAGGCCATTGTTTAGGCAAACTTTGTAATGATTCTCGTTCGTAAGAATGTATACAAAGTGTTTGATCTTTTGAAAATGTTTTCAAGTTTGTAAGATGTTTTTGAAAGTGTAGGTGTTTGTTTTGAAAATAGCAATGATGTTTTGTTTTGAAATTGAGCAACTAATTAGGAGCACTCTACCTACTCAAAAGTCTTTCTTGTTCATTTTCTTTTCCTTTGACATTGTTATCTTACCATTGATTTGGTAAGTAACCCTATCTTTGGATTTAAACGGGACGGGCGTGGGTCATTGTATAACCATGATTAGCAATGTTTCAAGGTATCTTAGCATTCTCTTTTAGGGACTAAGATCATTTGAAAGGCAACATGGATAGCGTCATCAAGGGACTATGATCTTGTATTTTGCTTGTTTTTGCTAAGATAACTCACATGCGTAATATGGCCATTTTGTAAGGCAACCAAGTGGATTTACCCTAGGGGTGCTTGTGTGCAAGTGTATTGTTTTCATGCTTGATTTTGTCTTTGATTAGGGTTTTCTAGCTGGTTGTTTTTAGTCTTCTTATACAACCCTAATTACTAGCATTTGTATATAAAGCGATAAATTGCAGAATTTAAAATTACTACGCTATTACAATACTTGTGGGAGGGGGTGTACAAATTATAAATGGGGATTGCAAGAAAATAAACCTAATTATCTATTACAACCATATTGAATTTGTACAAGAATTGAAATAAATAATGTACAAAAATGAATAAATATACAAAAAATGCAAATGTAAAGAAAATGGATGTTTGTTTGAATTTTTTAGGAAAAGGGATTTTGTTTTAACTTAATTAATTAAAAGAAAATAATTAATTGCAATAATAAAAAGTAGGCCTAAATTTACATAGGAAAAGAAATTAATAAAACTCTAATTTATTAATTGATTAAAAGAAATTAAGTTTATGAGAGGAATATTTTTGGTATTTTTGTCTTAAAAATAATTTATAGTATTATAAAATATTTTTGGTATTTTATGTTTTAAAATAATATATTTAAATGGTTGTAAGAGAAAATGACTAAAACCCTAGTTTTTTAATTAAATTTACAAAATATTTAGTGAAATAAATGAAGTATGATAAAATGAAAATAAGAAAAGAAAATAAAAACTGGGCCATGGGTATGAATAGCCTGCAAGGGGGTTAGAGGTAAGAAAAAAAACATAAGGCCCAAAGGAAGAGGCCCAGCGCTTGTCCAAAAAGTCAGAATAGGAAAAAAAATATGAAAAAAAATTAAAAGGGTATCACTGGGGCTCGAACCCAGGTCCCTCTGGTTACAGGCGCGCGCTTCTACCTTTGGGGTGACTATACACCCGTTTATATAAATAAAACCATAAATATATATGGAAAACATGTTCCTGAGGCCAACTTCATCTTCAACCTCACGCCTAGCCAGAACCTCTGTAACTTGATCAAATCTCAACAAAAATGAAAACTGTAAACATGAAACTTGTAGCAAATTTCCTCACGATTTCAGGAATGCAAAGCAAAATAATTATAGATCAAAGATAAGCATGAATTTTAATGGCCCTATTCTGAATCCTAAAAATCTCAGAAACTTCAATCTTAAAATTCTCTAAGCTCAAACAAAATTAATGAAAACTATGGACATGGTTAGCTTTAGGGCAATGATATCTACATGTTTCATTCATAAATAATTCATTGATGATGCCTGTATAAAAAGTTCCAAAGTTAGAAAACTTACCTTGCAAGAGGGTATCGGTTTGGAGTTTGGAAGCTTTCAGTGAGTTCCAATGATTGGGTTAGCTTCCTCAAGTTCCCAGGAAGCTAATGGGATGCTTAGCTTGAGCTGAAAGTGCCTGAGGAGTTCTGGAGAAGTCCAAGTGCAAAGCTCTATTTTTGAAAATGGAGGATGGTGTTAATGGTGATACAGTCTTGTAACAGGGTGTGGGATGAGTTCTAAATGATTTTTAGAAACTTTAGGAACCAAAAGGCTTAAAAACGCACGAGGGAGATGTGAGTTTCAAACTTTTGGTCAGGTTATGTGAAAATGGAGGTATGAGATGCAAATATGAGTTCTTGGTGTTTTTAGGGGTCAAGCATGCGTCTGTTTTGTGGAAAATGGTTTGTGTATATATAAGCAAAGAGTCTTGAGTGGTTTGGCAAGTCAGAAGTACAAGTTTTAAGCTAATTGCTAGGTTACTTGATTTTCAAGAAAAGTGGGAAACCAAGTTTCAATGTGTAGTACAAGAATGGGCTGGGTGATTGTAAGTGTCTAAGCCATTTCTCTTATGTTATGAGACATGTATAATCAGAAGAGAACAAGTGCAAGGCTCAAGAACAAGTTTTGTGCAAAAAGTCACTTTATCAAAATGGCAATGTGCACTTTCTTCCCAAAATGGATATAAAGCATGGCCTTGCATTGAATGCTTGAAATGAGACCTCTAACAGTTGTGAAAGAAATTAATTATGGAGTTCCTAACAATTTTGAGACCTGCAGAGTAGAGGTTATGCAGCATAACTTTGAATTTTGAATTTGGTTCATCACAAAATGACTTGTAATTCAAGTGATAAAACCCTAACTTCATCTCTTTGATTCTCCCTACTGAAAAATTATCTCAAGGAGTTCTTGGACATTTTGGAAAGCTTGAAATGTGCTTTACAACCCATATTTGAATCACTTTTGAAGATTCCCCTTGGAACTATATGAAAAAGTGTCATGAAGTTAGGTCAAAATCCTGACCAAATTTGGGCAAAAATTTCACTGTGTTTTGTTTCATGACCATGTATTCTTAAAATTATAACTTGAGATCCAAGCACTTTTGGAAAGAGTTGTGTAAATCAATGTTTTAGACTTCATGGAGATATACAACTTTCATGTTGGAAGTTTCTTCTTAATCATCTTGCATCATGGTGAAAATTTTGCTCAAAGTTATGAAAAAATAAGAAATTTCCAACACTTAGAAAAATTTCTAAGTTTAGAAATTTTAACTTTTCAACATGAAATCTTGAATTTTGGATTTCTTGATGAATAAGTTTCATATTTTTACATGTTTTGATGAATTGTGATCTTTGACATTTGATTTTGACCAAAAAGAAAGTTTGACTTTTCAGTATACAGTTGACTTTTGATCAGTTGACTGAAAATTCATCTGTCAATCCATTGGACTTGAACAATGCTTTGAGCTATGTCATTAAGTCAAAATGATCCAATTGTACTCTTGAGATCATGCCTTAAACCAATTGATCATTTTCTAGGTCAAAAATCATAAATTGCCCTTTCCTAGTTAAAACCCTAGTTTTGACCATTTTACCCTTTTGAAGATTTGATCAAATTTCTTGAGGAATTATGGTCCAAACTTGATCAAATGATACACATATGAGTTTAAAATATTGATGTGGATCAAAAATTATGAAGTTTGACTGTAAATTGGCCATAGTTGACATTTTCCCCAATACAGCTGATTTTTAGGTCAACTGCTCAATTGACTAAGCAAAAGTGTGATTCAAAGCTTGAAACTTGACATGAGTAATCTTGAGGGTCAAAAATGATCCATGAAATTCATATGGGGCATTGGAAGTCAAAATATCCTTGTGCAATCTCAAACCCTAATTTTGGTCATCAGTGTTTAAGGAGGTGTCTTGAGCTGATCAACCCTAGTACAGTCTTGAGCCAAAGGAGAACTTGTGAGTAACTTCTTGATAAATGAGAGGAAAAATGTTGGGGTACAACAGCTTCCCCTGTTCAATCTTCTTAAGCCTGAAGAGTTAGATTGGCGAGTTTTTCCATTCGTGACTCGAAGGTGAAAGATGATTGGACATTAGAGTGCCCAAAAATTTGCACTCAGTGATGTGAAGGTTGATGGTATAGGGAATGGGCTTAAAGATTCCATTTTAAGGGATGGTGGAAAGTTGTTAGAGATGGGCTTGTAGATGCCATACAGAGATTATTGTTGAACCGTAAGTTGAAACTGAATGAGTATTAGAATGGCATCCGCGTCTAGAGCGTATCTGAACTGTATCTAAATCTAAATGAGTATCAGAATGGCGTCCGTGTCTGGAGCATATCTGAACTGTATCTGAAGGTTGAATTTGAATGAGTATAAGAATGGCATCCATGTCTGGAGTGTATCTGAACTATATCTGAAGGTTGAATCTGAATGAGTATCAGAATGAAACCCATGTCTGGAGCGTATCCGAATTGTATCTGAAGGTTGAATCTAAATTAGTATCAGAATGGTATCCGTGTCTAGAGCGTATCTAAACTGTATCTGAAGGTTGAATCTGAATGAGAATCAGAATGACATCCGTGTCTGGAGCGTATCTGAACTGTATATGAAGGTTGTATCTGAATGAGTATCAGAATGGAATCCGTGTCTGGAGTGTATCTGAACTGTATCTGAAGGTTGAATCTGAATGAGTATCAGAATGGCATTTGTGTCTAGAGCGTATCTGAACTGTATCTGAAAGAGACTCTAAATGAGTATCAGAATAGCATTCATGTCTAGAGCGTATCTGAACTGTATCTGAATGAGTATCAGAATGGCGTCTATGTCAGGAGCGTATCTGAACTGTATCTGAGAAACCTTTGAACATTGTTAATGGTAGCTGTTAATTAACATTATCCTGAAAAAGGGTAAAATGTTAGTTAATATGCAATGTCATGTTGTATTAAATTCCTAGTGTTGTACCCCAAAATATTCCCTCCCATATTTCTCAATACATGTTAAGTGAGGTTCTCAAATTGCTCAAGGAGGTTCAAGAGTTGACCAGACAAACTCTCTCCTAAGGCAGTCTACCTCAAATTAGGGTTTCATTTTGCATCAAGATACTTGATTCCAAAGAATCACAAATGCTCACCATGGTCCTAATATGTTCTCAAGATCATCCATATCAATTTTCAAGCCTTGCAGAAGAAGTTTGCTTAGTCAATTGCTCAAGTGCCTGAAAATCAGTTGTGTTAGGTCAAAAGTCAATTGTGGCCCACATACAGTCAAACCTCAAGGTTTTTGGTCAACATCCTCATTTTGAAGTATTATTCATCATTTGATCAAGGGTTGATCATGATTCCTCAAGGATTTCTCACAATTTATCAAAACCCAAAATTTGCTAAATTAGGGTTTTGTAGGAAAAGTCAACTCAACTTTGACCAAGTATAACTTTCTCATATTTTATCAGATATGGCCCATCCAAAGCTCATTGTTAATAGGATGCAATTCCCTACAATTCATCTTCAGCTCCCAAGTTCAAAATATGCACTCACAAAAAGATATGAATTTTGACATTATAGGTCATTTTGAAAAGTCAACAAAAACACCTTTTGACTCAAAGCTTCATAACATGAGTATGGAAGACTCAATTGAGATGATACGAAAACGTTTGCTTAGGGGACATCCTAAGCTTTCTAAAAAGTCCAAGAGCACCCTTATAGGGTCAAAATTGAAAGAGATATGCCTTATCAAAGTTGACCATTTTTGCAAAATTGCCAAAAGTCAAAAGTGTCCAAAATTGCATTTTTTGCTAAATGGGCCTAACTTTTTATGCTTGCACTGAGCTTGTAATGTGATCCACGACCCATGAGCCTTTCCACTTGTCATTTTTTTATTTTTATTATATATTTTGATTTTATTTCATTTAAATCAAATAAAATCAATATAAAATAATGAAAATATCAAAAATCAATTAAACCTTGAGATTTTGTGCATGATTAGAGTCATTATACAGCTGGTGGCAAGATCAAATTGTGCAAGGCTTCATATGGACAGAAAAAGATTGAAAATGCTTGTTTTGGAAAGATTTGGTGCAAGGAATAAATCAATGATCAATCTTCATAAATGGCAAAGATTTGATGCAAATTTTTACCCTAATGCATTCTCTGATATATATTGAACAAAGGCAGGCCAAAAAAGAGGTTAGAGGCAGCCATGCAGAGGTGAAAGAAAACTCAAAAATTGCAAGAAAAGTGGTGATCCAATTCCTGTACTAGAGGCCAATTCGCGCCGTTCTCAGATTACCAATTGATTGTTGGACATCTCCAGAAGGAATCTCACCCATTTACAAGCTCCCTCACGCTTGGAATTGCAAGATACAGGTATCACGACATGCTTCCAATTTCGAATTCAGTTTCATTGATTCACTCATCCATTGCATATTCTAATGATATATTCGTATTTGTCTTTGAGTTTGCAAGCTTTTGATACCATTTAATTATATTTCTAACATTTGTATGAACATCTGCCATAGCTAGGTTTTGTTTTGTTTTTTTTTTTTGGGCTTTTAAATGCAGGAACAATTGGCCCTAATGAAGGATACCATTGTGATCAGAGGGTCAAACCCAGTTAATCCATGGTCTTGGAACTTATTTATATTGCTTGTATGAAATTTTTGAAATACACAGGTTTATAGCTATAGTGCCATGTCTGTAGGTAAAGGTTCAGAGTTTTAAATGACAGTTCCAAGGAAGAAGAAGATAGTGTGTCACAGCCTGATTGGATGATTCAAATTCTGGCGCATTATTCTGGCCAGAAACCTGTAGATCTGATATATATTGTTTGTTTCTATTATATTAATAAACTAACATCCAGCGCAGTTGGTCAGAAGAAGGAAGTCAGAAGCTCATTGTTCTGGGTTCGATCCCAGGCGTGAGCTTTTGGTATTTTCTCCTTTGTTTTCGCCAGAGCCAGCATGTGCATCTTCTGAGGATCATCACCTTCTGGATCCACTAGCCAGCATCAGATCCAGTGCACCATCTTTCTGATCCATTAGCCAGAACCAGATCAAGCGTTCTCTGGTCACCTTCTGGACCCATCAGTCAGGACCAGATCAAGCATCCTCTGGGCATTATCCTCTGGATCCATCAGTCAGAGCCAGATCCAGCACACCTCATCTTCTGAGGGTCATCATCTGCTGGATCCACCAGCCAGAGCCAGCATGTGCATCTTCTGAGGGCCACCATCTTCTGGACCATCATCCTCTGATCAGAGCCGCTGACAGCAGGCCCTTGGGTTATTTCTTATTTTTCTTTAATTTTCTTTTCTTTAATTATTCTTTTTTTTATCAACACCAAAATTATTTTCTAAAATTGACCAATCAAAAAAATCACAAAAAAAGAGACTTATTTTCTTAATAATGTTTTTAATTAATTAATTTAATTAATTTAAGACAATTCTAATTTCTTTCACAATTAAAATTAATTAGAATTTAGGATTTTTTTTAATTCAATCATTTCATTACTTTCTTAAATAACAAAAAATCACAAAAAAAAAAGAAAAAAAAACATGTTTACTTTAATCAATTACAATTAAGTTCAGTCAAGGGTCAAAACCCTAGTCGCTTCGTATTTAATTCGCAGCGCGCTGATTATTTATTTTTGACAATATTATTGTAACTTTCCATGGTTTGTAATAGTTTAATCTAGGGCTTTTATTTATCGCTTTTCCCAGATTTTTGGCTATGTAATTAATCCCCCTCCCTGAAGCCTTGTAATAGCGATGATTTACTTTCTCGCATTTTAATTTCCGCAAATATTTGGATGTTTAGATGTATGATAATAGGATTGTATGACAAGAATGTATGGCAAATTAATCCAGTTAGAAAACCCTAGTGTGCAAAGATAAATAACTGGAAAAAATCACTCGCACATATCACTCTTAGGGTATGCTCTCACTTTGGTTGCCTTCGGTAAACGATCATTAAGTATAGGGTGTCTTAGTGGTTGCCCTCCTGTCTAACAAAGATCAAATGTCCCGTTCGGAAATGTTGCCTCGGAAATGTTGCCTCAGAAATGTTGCCTCGAATACGATCTTAAGACTTTAGGGTTATTACTAAGACATCCTAACATTGCTTTAGTGATCGTATGTCCCTTACGAATTGACCCTTACAACTCCAATGACGGTGCTACCTACTTCTCAATAGTAGGATAGTGTTGTCTAAAGGAAACGAGAATAGAAACGATCTTTTTTCGAGTAGGTAGATGCTAGTAGGTACTTGCTCAAGTCAAACTTTCACACTTACAATTTTCAAACAAATTTTCAAAACAACTTCGTCACACCTTTGAGGACTGATACAAGGGTTATCACAAAGTAAAAATATTTTAAAAGCAAAACACATACACAAGCAATTTTAAAAGATGAGCAAGTATCTAAGAGCCCATGGAAAACCATGGATAGAAAGGGTGCTAACACCTTCCCTTTCTATAATCTACCCCCCCGTACTCAAAATCTCGAAAAAGGATTTTTTTCTGTACTATTTTCCTTTCTGATTGGATAAAATAAAATTCGGTGGCGACTCTTTCTTACCACGACATTTTGCAAACACAAAATGCAAAACACAAACCAGCATTTCAAAACAGTCGGTTCTGCCATTGATAACAGCTCTGCTACTGCCAATTATGACTTCGAAAATCCGATCAACCAAGCCGAGGACGAAGGTGAGGATGATTGTGAGGTGCCTGGAGAACTTGCTAGACTATTACAGCAGGAAGAGAGGGCCATACAGCCTCATGAAGAGTCGGTTGAGTCGATGAATTTGGGTACAGAGAAAGACAGGAAAGAGGTTAAGATATGTGTGAATCTGCAGCCTAGTGTCAAACAACGGTTAATATAGATGCTACACGACTATGTTGAGATCTTCGCCTGGTCCTATGAAGACATGCCTGGTTTGGACACTGATATCGTGGTACATCACCTACCGACCAAAGAAGACTGTCCTCTGGTAAAGCAGAAGGTCCGCCGTATGCGCCATGAAATGTCATAGAAAATCAAGGCAGAAGTCATGAAACAGTTCGACGCAGGGTTCTTAGCTGTCACCTCTTATCCGCAGTGGGTTGCCAATGTTGTTCCGGTACCTAAGAAGGACGGTAAGGTACGGATGTGTGTGGACTATAGAGATCTGAAAAGGGCAAGCCCGAAAGATGACTTCCCGCTTCCTCACATTGACGTTCTAGTCGACAACACCGCACAACACAAGTTCTTCTCCTTCATGGATGGTTTTTCTGGCTACAACCAGATCGAGATGGCTCCTGAAGATATGAAGAAGACAACCTTCGTTACACAATGGGGCACCTTCTGTTACAAGGTAATACCTTTCGGGTTGAAGAATGTTGGGGCAACTTATCAGCGCGCCATGGTCGCTTTGTTTCGCGATATGATTCACCACGAGATTGAGGTTTATGTTGATGACATGATCACCAGGTCCCATACTGAAGAAGAGCACCTTGATCATCTCCAGAAACTGTTTGACAGGTTGAAGACGTACAAGCTAAGGTTGAATCCGAACAAGTGTACCTTTGGGGTAAGGTCTGGTAAGCTTTTGGGTTTTGTTGTCAGTGACAAAGGTATTCAGGTGGACCCTGCAAAGGTAAAAGCCATACAAGAGATGCCGGCTCCCCGCACAGGAAAAGAAGTCAAAGGTTTTCTAGCACGTCTGAATTACATCATCAGGTTCATTTCACATCAGACTGCTACTTGTGAGCCAATCTTCAAGCTGCTGAAGAAAGATCAAGTGGTAAAGTGGAATGAGGAATGCCAGACTGCTTTCGAAAGAATCAAAGAATACCTTCAAGAACCACCAATTCTGATGCCTCTAGTTAAAGGAAGACCTTTGATATTATACTTGACAGTGCTAGACAATTCAATGGGGTATGTGTTGGGGCAGCATGACGAGTCTGGCCGAAAAGAGCACGCCATTTACTACCTTGGCAAAAAGTTTACCGACTGTGAGACCCGATACTCATTGCTTGAGAAAACTTGTTGCACTTTGGCATGGGCTGCTCGCTGGCTGAGACAGTATATGTTGACTCACACCACCTTGTTGATATCAAAGATGGATCCGATCAAGTATATTTTCGAGAAGCCCGCTCTCTCCAGAAGGATAGCAAGATGGAAGATGATCTTAACCGATTACGACATCCAATAACAACCCAAAAAGCAATCAAGGGGATTGTATTGGCGGATCACCTGGAACATCAGGCCGTGGATGACTACCAGTCCATGAATTACGAGTTCCCAAATTAGGACATTATGTTGGTAACCGACTGTGAAGAACCTGGACCGGATGAAGGACCTGAGGAAGGATTCCGATGGTATATGTATTTTGATGGAGCCTTGAACTCACTGGGTAATGGCATTGGCTTTGTAATCATATCTCCTGAGGGATGTCATACTTTGTTTACCACCCGATTATGTTTTAACTGCACCAACAATATGGCGGAGTATGAAGCTTGTATCATGGGTCTTCGAGCTGCTATTGACCAGAGGATTAAGTTCTTGAGTGTATTCATAGATTCTGCTCTGGTGATAAGTCAGATCAAAGGCGAGTGGGATACGAAGCACCTGAATCTTATTCCTTACAAAGAATATGTACTGACATTTCTCCCACACTTTGAGGAGATAACCTTTGAACATTTCCCACGAGAAGAGAACCAGTTGGAGGACACGCTAGCTACCATGTATTCTATGTTCAAAGTCAGGTGGGACAATGAGGCTCCCCAGATTACCATTGAGAGGTTGGACAAACCCGCACACTGCTGTGACATTGAGGCTGAAGAGGTAGCAGATAAACCCTAGTTTCACGAGGTAAAAAGGTATCTTGAGGCTCAAGAATACCCCGAGGGGGCATATGTTAATGATAAGAAGTTTATGAGAAGGTTTGTTGCGAAGTTCTTCATCAGTAATGGAATCCTTTATAAACGCAACCATGATTCAACCTTGCTGCGGTGCATAGATAAGAGCGGGGTAGAAAGGATCATGGCAGACCTACATGATGGCACCTTCAGAACTCATTCTAGTGGACATACCATGGCGAAGAAAATCCTACGGGCTGGATATTATTGGTCCACTATGGAAGCCGATTGTTATCAGCATTCTCGAACCTGTCACAAGTGCTAAGTCTATGCTGATAAGGTGCATGTATCGCTGGTTCCCCTGAATGTTTTGACAGCTCCGTGGCCCTTTGCAATGTGGGGCATCGACATGATCGGTGAGATTAAACCTACTTCCTCTAATGGGCATCGCTTCATTCTGGTAGCCATTGATTATTTCATGAAGTGGGTTGAGGCAGCTTCCTTTGCTACAGTAACCAAGAACGCCGTGGCACGATTCATCTGACACAATCTGATATGTCAATACGGTGTACCAGAGATGATTATTACGGACAATGGTACAAATCTCAACAATACAATAATCACCGAGCTCTACAAACAGTTCAAGATACAGCATCACAACTCTTCTCCTTACCAGCCGAAGATGAATGGCGTTGTTGAAGCGGCTAACAAGAATATCAAGAAGATTGTGCAGAAGATGACAGTGACATACACAGATTGGTGTGATACGGTGGGAGAACTGACTATGGTTTTACGTTTGTATTCGCAAATGTTTCGGTTGAGCAAGAGTCGCCACCGACTTTTTATTTTATCCTAAGGAAAGGTTTAAAAAGCACAGCAAAAACCTTTGAGATTTTTCTTGGGTTCGGGGAGTAGATTATAGAAAGGGAAGGTATTAGCACCCTTTCTATCCATGGTTATCCATGGGCTCTTAGGTACTTGCTTAGATCAACTTGCCTTGATTTTCAATTGTTTGAAATGGTGCTTTGTGTGTGGGTTTGAAAATGTTTTGAAAAGAGGCCAATGTGGTGGCAACCTTTGTAATGATCCATGTTGGGATGTATACAAAGGTGTAGGTCTTTTGAAAAGGTTTTCAATGTTTTTGAAAGTTTGTTTTGAAAGTGTAGTAATGTGTGGTTTTGAAAAAAATAGGCAAGTGTTTTTGTTTTGCAAGTTGGCAAGTAACCAAGAATTGTCTACTCTAAATTTTTCAAAGATCTTTGCTATGTTTTAACCATTTTAACAATTTTGTTCCACCATTGTATTTGGTGGACAATCTTGTGTTAGGATGTGAAAGGGACGGGCGCGGGTCGTCGTTTAGACCATAATTGCAATAGTGCTAAGTATCTTTGGGCAATTTTCTTTAAGGGACTTGATCATTTGTTTAGGCAATATTTTGAAAACGTCATCGAGGGACTATGATCATTTGATTGTTTGTTTTGCCCAAAGAGACCTAACATGCAATATGGCCCAATTTTTTGAAAGGCAACAAGTGGATGTAACCCTAGGGGTGTTAGTGTGCAAGTGTGTTTTATTGCATACAAGAGTTTTTTTCTTTGAATTAGGTTTTTCTATTTCATTGATTTTATCTTGCCATACACGTCCTAATTACTAGCAATAAGAAGTGGAAATGTAAAATCCTACGCTATTACAACAATTAGGGGAGGGGGATACACATTTGTACATGGGGGGTTCAACGAGAAAAATAGACAAAAAAGAAAATAGCAAAAAACAAGATATATAGAGAGAGAGAGAGAGGGAGCCCGCGCGCTGCTGGGAGGTCATCAGAAGTTCTGACTCAGATCCACTGCCAGATGATCAACCTGTTAGTGAAACTGGATGAGTCAGAACTTCTGACTCTGGCACCTGCAAAACAGAACCTTGTTAGTGGGGAAATCAGAAGTTCTGATTTCCCTGCGCTGCAAGACAGAAGTTTGTTAGTGGAGAAACCAGAAGTTCTGATTCTGCTGAAAAGGCAATAACTCTCAGAGGTTCTGATATCATTGACAGCAAAACAGGCTTCAGATGTGCTAACGTCAAAGTCAGCACTTGGCTTTTCCCTGTACTAATCAGAACATCTGCAATTCTGTTGTTACTCCACAAAACAGGAAACATATTTGGAACAGATCCAGCAAATACAAAAATGTTTCAGAGGTCAGAAACACCAAGGTCACAGGCAAACCCTATACTGGTTCAGAACGTTCTGAGGCGTGAAAATCCTCAGAACATAAACAGCAACAACATGATATTTACATTATGTTATTTGAATATGCACAGCTGATGATGCTTAACAGCGTGATGAGGGTCAGCAGGTGCTTACCTGACTGTTGGGAAAGTTGTGGGTGAAGGTTTAGCTTCTAGTTCTGGTGGTGTTCTGGACAGATTTTCTTTGAAAAAGGGGAAGTAAAGGTGTATACGTATGCAGGGTCAGAAGTTTGGAAAGGGTGTCTTTGGTTTACAGAAAAAAACTGGATATTTGATGAAGTTGAAGGTGAGAAACTCAAAGTTATGAAACAAAGCTGGAGATTTTGGCAGAGTTTCAGAACGTTATGTTGCTAAGGGTTGTTGTTTCTCTCTTAGCAATTTCTGTTTCTTTTCTTGAACCCCTTTTGCAGTGGTGAAAGCTCTCTATTTATAGGAAAAGTTCTTGTGGGTGCCTTGAACATTTAAAGCACCAACAGAGTTTGAATTTGTTCTTTGACAGAAATTCCTGGGAAGTTGTGATACAGATAGCTTTCAGCCTAGGTTGCAGCAGTAGGCGTAGATTGGGGAGAAGTGACCTCTGAAGTGGGCGGTGGCGTGAAGACCTATGCCAGAATCTGTGCAAAAGCGTTTTCCAAGCCACACGTGAATGCTCAGGAGTGGTTGGAAGCATTAATGGGCATTAAATGGTGACAAGACCTATCAACATCAACATTCTGGTAATGGAAACCAGCGTTGAATCAACAGCGTAAACCATGCTCTGGCCTTGGCTTCCTGTTGTCTTAGTAAGCTCTGGAGATTCTTTATCAGTGTAACATCCACTCTTCTGATCTTTCATCTTCTGATTTCAACCTGTTCTGAAGGAGCTTTCAGACTTCCCTGCTTCTCTTGCATTCCTTTAGCAAATTCTGACTGAGCTTGTGTAACTGCTGAAGGGGCATGTTCTGTTTGAGGCTTACATATTAAACCACGTTTACAACTTCTGATTGAACTGATGTAACTGCTGAAGAGCCAACTTCTGACCACGCTGAGCCAAGCTTGCAACTTCTGACCGTCTTCATCTGGAATGGGTCCAGAAGTTCTGAAGCGCTGATTTTTCTAAAAACACTTATTTTAGAGAAGCATTCTAAGTACTTAGAATTTGATTTTTCTCAAGATAAAAGTGTTGTTTCTGGAGTTCGTGAGATCATCTTGCTCTTATAAGTGGCTTGTTTGGGCAAAGGGATAACTCAGGACTTGGATTTGTTTCAGAGAGACCTTGAAAATTCAAGATGGTTTCCTGAAGAAAGGGGAGGGCAAATTTTGGGGTACAACAGTTGCCCCTGTTCAATCTTCTTGAACCTGAAGAGTTAGATTGGCAAGTTTGCCTTTCGCGACTCGAAGGTAAAAGGAGATTGGACACTAGAGTGCCCGGAAATTTGCACTCGCATAGTAGAGTATCAGCAATGTGATGGCGGGAATGGGCTTATAGATGCCATTTGGAGAGGTGGTGGATAGGGAGATGGGCTTATAGATGCCATCTGGAGATGTGATAGAACTTCGTCGGGAATGGGCTTATGGATTCCATTTGGAAGTGATGATCGCACAAGAGATTCCTTGGCGAGAACCTTATGTATCTGAGAAAGGTAGATGTTTTCCTGGCTTGTTACAGGTGTTTGATCTTCAATCTCCTTATGCAGATATGCCCTGGCTGGATACAGGTATCGAATCTACAACCGGTGGTTCACAGATGTGCCCTGGCTGGATACAGGAGTCGAATCTGGAAATGGTCGTCAATAGATATGCCCTGGCTGGATACAGGAATCGAATCTTCGAACTCTTCAGACGTGACCTGGCTAGATACAGGAATCGAGTATGGAAATATGGTCAACAGATATGCCCTGGCAGGATACAGGAATCGAATCTGGAAATGTTGCAGTTGATAGATGTGCCCTGGCTGGATACAGGAATCGAATCTTCGAACTCTTCAGACGTGCCCTGGCTAGATACAAGAATCGAGTCTGGAAATATGGTCAACAGATATGCCCTGGCTGGATACAGGAATCGAATCTGGAAATGTGACAGTTGAAGGTAGTTGTCTTTGGGATTGTCTTTTTCCCTGAAAAGGCAAAACATAAGTTGTATGCAATGTCATGATGTATGATATGCATGATGTTTTAATATGAGACAGCGTTGTATGTACTTTATCATGTATGTAAGTGGAATGTTTATGAATGTATTTTCGTCTTAGGGAAATAAATCCTTGACAATCGGCCGGGGAATTGTTTTGTGGAAAAGATATTCTGCTGAATTTTTTGATGAGAGGCCTGCTGAGGACGACTTCAATGATGAATTCCGCTGGGGATAATGATGATAAACTCCGTTGGAGATACCAAAGATAAACTCTGCTGGGGATACCAAAGATAAACTCCGTTGGGGATGGAAAGAACTTTGTCGAGGGCGATCTTCCGTGGCGATTAGCTGAGGATAACCCAGTTATAAGCCCTTGTGAGGAATAACTCTGAATAAAGCTCGGGAGAGACGTCCGTATTCTGCAGGGAACAAGCTTTCAGAATCTACTGGGGATAAGCTTTAAGACCTGCCGGGGAATTGTGCCTTTTCAGGATTGACGGGGAGTCATCTTTGCTTGGGGAGAGTATTGCTGAATCTTGTCTTACTCTGCGGGGAGTTGAGATGATTTGGTCACAATCTTCAGTCGAATTACCTTGGTACCTTGGCGGACAAAGCAACCAGACTGCATCAGACAATTTCTCATTGCCCCTATTTCTGATGTCACCTGTAATTAATCTTTTATTTCATACGCAAATATTTATGAACCAGCGATTTTAATGTCAAATGCATATATCAAAAATGAACATTGGACGTTCTTCGCAAGACAAAACAAAAAGAAAAACAATGGCAACTTGTATGGACAAGTGAATTTGTATTGATTTGAACTTTGCCTGTGAATAGGCGTTTTTGTACAAGAGCCTGACATCCTAGTAAGAGGACGCCGCCGAGTAATCATAGAATTTACAATTTTGAAAAGAAAACAAAACAGCTATGTGAACAATCCCATTGGGTTCCAACCCTGCTATCGCCTTTATGTCTCCAAGCGTCTCATCGCTTTGCTGCCTAGTTGAAGATGAAGCTGATTGGTCGATGCCGATATCTGAGCCAGATAGTTGATGCCGAATTCTGGATGCGAAGTGATCCAATGAGACATAGTGTTACGCTTTATCCCTAACTTTTGCCTGGACCGCCCTTTCGGGTTTTCAGTCCACCGGGATACCCATTTTTGCTCAAGCCGCCTTTTCAGGTTTTCGACTTGTCGGGTGTATAGATTTTTTTTTCTTCATTTCATCCCTTATTTTTGCCCGAACCTTTTTGGTTCGCCGGGAAGCCCTTATTTTTGCCTAGGTATGTCAACCTAGCGGGTCTTTTATTCATGCGTAGTATCTTTTCACTATGTCTGCATTGGCGGGGTGAGGAAGGTCGTCGCCATCCATGGTGGTTAGGATCATGGCTCCTCCTGAGAACACATGTTTAACCACAAATGGCCCTTCGTAAGTAGGGGTCCATTTTCCCCGGGGATCACTTTGAGGAAGGATGATGCGTTTGATTACCAGGTCCCCAACTTGATACTCTTGTGGCCTGACTTTCTTGTTAAATGCCCTGATCATCCTTTTTTGATACGTCTGACCATGACAGATAGCGGTGAGTCTCTTTTCGTCAATCAGATTTAATTGATCAAGTCGAGTCTGGATCCAGTCATCTTCATACAAGTCTGCATCCTTCATTATCCGGAGAGAGGGTATCTGAACTTCAATTGGCAAGACTGCCTCCATGCCATAGACCAAGGAGAAAGGAGTTTCCCCGGTTGACGTCCTTGCTGAGGTACGGTACCCATGAAGAGCAAATGGTAACATTTCGTGCCAATCTTTATAGGTCACTGTCATCTTCTGCATAATTTTCTTGATATTCTTATTAGCTGCCTCTACGGCCCCATTCATCTTCAGCCGGTAGGGAGAAGAATTGTGGTGCTGTATCTTGAATTGTTCGCAGAGTTCAGTGATCATTTTGTTATTGAGATTGGTACCATTGTCCGTAATGATTCTTTCCGGGACGCCGTACCGACAGATCAGATTATGCCGGACGAAACGTGCCACGACGCTCTTGGTTACTGTGGCGTAGGAAGCTGCCTCAACCCATTTCGTGAAGTAATCGATCGCTACCAAGATGAAGCGATGCCCGTTGGATGCCGTCGGTCGGATCTCACCGATCATATCAATGCCCCACTTTGCAAAAGGCCAAGGTGCCGTCAGGACGTTCAGAGGAACTGGAGGAATATGCACCTTGTCAGCATAGATCTGGCATTTGTGACAAGTTCGAGAATGTTGGTAACAATCGGCTTCCATTGTGGACCAGAAGTACCCTGCTCGAAGGATTTTCTTTGCCATGGTGTGTCCACTGGAATGTGTCCCAAATGTACCTTCATGCAGTTCTATCATGATCTTCTCTGCTTCAGCCTTATCCACACAACGTAGTAGCGTTGAATCATGATTCCGTTTGTAGAGGATGCCGTTACTGAGGAAGAATTTTGCCGCAAACCTCCTCATGAACTTCTTGTCATTGACAGATGCACCTTCAGGGTATTCCTGAGCTTCCAAGTACCTCTTCACCTCATGATACCAGGGTTTTTCAGTCACCTTCTCGGCCTCTAGATCGCAGCAGTATGCCGGTTCGTCCAACTTCCAGATAATGATCCGGGGAGCCTCATTGTCCCATTTAACCTTGAACATTGAAGACATCGTAGCTAGTGCGTCCGCTAGCTGATTCTCCTCTCTTGGGAAATGCTCAAAAGTTATCTCTTCAAAGTGGGGAAGCAAGGTTGACACATACTCCTTGTAAGGAATAAGATTTGGGTGTTTCGTATCCCACTCGCCTTTGATCTGACTGATCACGAGAGCGGAATCTCCGAAGACACTCAGGAATTTGATCCTTAAGTCAATTGCAGCTTGTAGACCCATGATACATGCCTCATATTCTTCCATGTTGTTGGTGCAGTTGAAACACAATCGGGCGGTGAGTGGAGTATGAGTTCCTTTGGGAGATATGATTACAGCGCCGACGCCGTTACCCAAAGCATTGGAGGCTCCGTCAAAATGCATAGACCATCGGGATCCTTCCTCAGGTCCTTCATCTGGTCCAGGCACTTCACAGTCAGTTACTACCATGATGTCTTCGTCCGGAAAATCAAAGTTCAATGATTGGTAATCGTCCACAGGTTGGTGTGCCAAATGATCTGCCAGTACACTTCCTTTAATTGCTTTCTGAGTTGTATACTGGATATTGTATTCTGTTAAGATCATTTTCCATCTTGCTATTCTCCCAGATAGAGTAGGCTTTTCAAATATATACTTGATGGGATCCATCTTTGAAATCAATAGAGTAGTGTGAGTCAGCATATACTGTCTCAGCCGGCGAGCAACCCATACTAGAGCGCAGCAAGTTTTCTCAAGCAGTGAGTAATGAGACTCACAGTCGGTAAACTTTTTGCTCAAGTAATAAATAGCATGCTCTTTTCGGCCGGACTCGTCATGCTGTCCCAGTACACACCCCATTGAATTGTCAAGTACTGTCAAATATAGTATCAGAGGTCTTCCTTCCACTGGTGGCATAAGAATGGGTGGCTCTTGGAGATATTCCTTTATCTTTTCAAAGGCAGCTTGACATTCATCGTTCCAGCGTACTACTTGATCTTTCTTCAGTAATTTGAAGATTGGCTCACAAGTAGCAGTCAGATGTGAGATGAATCGGGCAATGTAATTCAGTCGTCCTAGGAAGCCTCTGACTTCTTTCTCTGTCTTTGGAGTTGGCATCTCTTGTATGGCTTTTACCTTGGCAGGGTCCACCTGAATACCTTTATCACTTACAATGAAACCCAGCAATTTTCCGGACCTCACCCCAAAGGTGCATTTGTTGGGATTCAACCTCAGCTTATATAACTTCAGTCGGTCGAATAGCTTCCTCAGATGATCAAGGTGCTCCTCCTCAGTTTGAGACCTTGCAATCATGTCACCGACGTATACCTCAATCTCATGATGGATCATATCATGAAATAAAGCAACCATGGCACGTTGATAGGTTGCCCCAGTATTTTTCAATCTGAATGGCATAACTTTGTAACAGAAGGTGCCCCACTGAGTCACAAAGGTAGTCTTCTCCATATCCTCCGGAGCCATCTTGATCTGGTTATACCCTGAAAAACCATCCATGAAGGAGAAAACCTTGTGTTGGGCAGTATTGTCAACAAGAACGTCGATGTGAGGTAAGGGGAAGTCATCCTTGGGGCTTGCCCTGTTTAAATCCCTATAGTCAACACACATTCTGACTTTACCGTCCTTCTTCGGCACTGGCACCACATTGGCAACCCACTGAGGGTAAGAAGTTACTGCTAGAAATTCGGCATCGAATTGCTTCATAACCTCAGCCTTGATCTTTTCGGACATCTCTGGACGCATGCGGCGAACCTTTTGCTTTACCGGAGGGCAGTCTTTCTTAGTTGGCAGGTGATGAACTACAATGTCGGCATCCAAACCAGGCATATCTTCGTATGACCAAGCAAAGATCTCTATGTAATCATGTAGCATCTGGATCAATCGTTGCTTCACGCTGAGCTCTAGATTAGCCCCAATCTTGACCTCTTTCCTATCTGTCTCAGTACCCAGGTTAATTGTTTCCAACGACTCTTCATGTGGTTGAATAGCCCTCTCTTCCTGGAGTAGCAGTCTCGCGAGTGTACCAGGCACTTCGCAATCATCTTCACCTTCGTCTTCGGCCAAGTTGATCGGATTCTCGAAGTCATAACTGGCGGTAGCAGAGCTGTTACCAGTGAGATCCAGAGTGGATTGAAACCTGTATAAGTGAGTGTGTGTACATATAGCCGTTTTGCAATATATAACACAGAAAGAAAAGAGTACAAGATTTGAAATGCAACAAACGTCCAATGCTTTGATTGATGATATATGGAAATGTCATATAAAAAGCCCTCACAAATGGAGCTACGATGCCCCGGGTAGGACACCGAGCCAATAAAAGTTTCAACACATTGTTTGTTACAAATTGAAAATCAAAAGAGTTAATTACTGCGTGACAAATGTGATAGGTGTAAAATCCTTTGTCGTCCAGTTGCTTGGTCCGTTGCTGGTAGTCGGGTAGATCCAACTGTCAAACTCTGCTTCCTCTACATCCTCCTCAATAGCATTCACCCTTGGACTGGTGATAAACACTGGAGCCTTTCTGATCTTTTCCTTGCGCACAGCCCTCTGAGCCTCTGTAGTAAAGCCTAGCCCAAACTTGTCGTTCTTTTGAGTGAAGTCAGGAAGCTGACCCCAGTTCGCACAATTGCCTTTCTCGATTACAGCCCGGGCATCCTTCAAGGATGCCATCTTCAACGGAAAGTCTTCTTCAACCACTGCTTCAGCTGATGCCAAGATTGGAGGTACTTCCTCAAAATGCTGAAAGGGGGTTTCAATAAACTCCCCGTCCATCTCGATATACCGGAATGAATTCAAGTGACTAACCATGTATTCCTCCTCACCCTGCACAGTAACAATCTTCCCTTTGACGGGGTATTTGAGCTTTTGGTGTAGAGTGGAGGTTACTGCCCCAGCCTTGTGAATCCAGGGTCGACCCAATAAGCAGGAGTAAGATGGGCGAATATCCATTACATAGAACGTTGAGTCGAAAACCTGGGAGCCCACACGAATAGGAATGTTTACTTCACCGTGCATCATCCTCTTAGAACCGTCGAAGGCTCTAACAATGATGTTACTAGGTTTCAATTCCAAACCTTCACAATCCAAGCGATCCAATGCCTTCTTAGGCAAAACATTCAGGGAAGAGCCGGTATCCACTAACACATGTGCGAGAGTAGTGCCCCTTCATTCTATGGAAACATGCAGGGCATCATTGTGATTTTTCCCTTTGGGGGTGAGGTCAGCATCCGAGAACCCCAAGCCATTGTCAGCTGTCAAATTAGCCACACAGTCGGTGAATTGGTCCGCGGAGGTCTCTTGCGGCACATGGGCCGTTTTCAGAAATGAAATAAGGGCTTTTGCATGGGCCTCTGAGCATAGCAGCAATGATAGCATGGAGATTTTAGAGGGAGTATGCCCCAACTGTTCAACAACGTTAAAGTCACTTTTTTTGATGATTTTAAGAATTTCCTCCATTTCTTGTTGGGAGGCTTCTACAGCAGTCTTTTTTGGTGCCTCTGTCCTAGAAGGCAGATCGGTAGCAACTTCTTTGCCCCAAGTATCAGAGGACTCGGCGGCAGTAGTAGACACAGGAACTTGAATTGGAACATGCACACTTGCGGGTGTGATGGTGAGAGGTTTTCGGATAACTGGCGGTGCAATGTCAGGCGAGAAGAGCCTGCCACTGCGGGTAATCTTGGCGGGACCAGTGATGTTACTGATACTGGTATTGGTGTTGAACTTCTGCTTCACCCCAAGCACATACACGTCGGCTCCATAATGCCATGGGACCGCTTTATCAGACTTGTAGGGGAGAGGCCCCGGAACAGTAATAGTAATGGGTGCAACAGACATAATTTGGACTGGTTTCTTCATGGGAGCTTTAGCAGGATTGTAAATCGTGACAACAGATATTTCTTCAACAGAAACAAACGGAACAGCAGTTTTCTTGAACAGAATTTCTTTGCTATCCATCAGGCTTTGGATGCCTGATTTCAGCAGCGAACAACCGGTAGGGATAACAGCACACAGGAGGCAGCCCTTACTACAACCCGGAAATAAACCGGCTAGTAGCAAGTTCCTCTTAACAGTCAACAGAGGGGTAGCAACATCATTTACTGAAACAGCGTACAACTCTTCTTCAATGGCATTTACTCTATGCTGGGGCATAGGAGCAGTTACAACATTCGGTCTTTCAGGCGCTTCAAACTGAATTTCCTTTGCATCAATAAGATCTTGCACTTTGTTTCTCAAGGCCCAGCAAGCATCAGTAGTATGCGCGGGACTATCAGAATGATAAGCACAACGGGCATTTGGGTTATACTTAGGAGATGCAGTATTCACGACTTTAGGAGCTTCTTTGGTGGTCACCAAGTTGGTTGATAACAGTTGGGGTAAAATTTGCGATAAGGTCATACTTAGTCGAGTATACTGCCTCTTGGACCTTTCACCTCTTTGTTGATTGTACTGCTGAGGAGCAGTAACAGGTTTTGAAATGACCAGAGCATTGACGGCTTGGCGACTTTCCGGCTTGACTTGTCTTCTAGGACCATAGACGGCATTTGCTTCCTTCTTAAAAAGCATCCTCTCAGTACTTGCAGCAACACCCTTCTGAATCTTTCCTGACTTGATGCCAGCCTCTATTCTTTCGCCTGTTAAGATCAAATCGGTAAACCCCGCGGAAGAGTTACCAATCAGATGATTGAAAAATGGCCCAGATAGGGTCCCTAGAAACATATCAACAAGTTCACGATCGGTTAAAGGAGGCTGCACCCTGCCAGCCAAATCCCTCCATTTTTGTGCGTACTCTTTGAATCCCTCGCTTGTTCCTAGCGACATACCCTGAAGTTGGGTACGAGTAGGGGCAAGGTCAGAATTTTATTGGTATTGTTTGTAGAAAGCGGTGGCCAAATCTTCCCAATTTCGGACGCTGGTTCCCTCTAGCTGATAAAACCACTCCAACTGAGCTCCAGAAAGACTGTCTTGAAAGAAATGAATCCAAAGGTTTTTATCTGCCGTATAGGGTTGAATCTTTCTCACGTAGGACCTGAGATGCATTTTGGGACAGGACAGCCCATCATACCTTACAAACACTGGCACTTTGAATTTTGGGGGGATCACAATCCCGGCAACCAAACCCAAGTCTTCAAAATCCAAACCCGGTACTCTTTGTAGCTCCATGGCGGCCAACCCGTCTTCTAGCCCTTTGTATTTATCATCAGCTGGAGGGTATTGCTGATCAGTATAATCTTCATCCTCTTCGACCTCCTCTTCTTCCGCATCAGACTCGGAAGGCACCGCAGCTCCACCTCCTTTGCTGGTTCCTTCATCAGAGATAGGAGGAAATTCAAGCACTCTCCGAGCTTCTCCATTAAATCTTCTCCCCAAAGTAGCCACCCCGATTCTCTTTTTCTTCTTTTTCACTGGGTCTTTGTTCCCCAATTGAGTCTTGATATCCTCCTGACCTTTAGCCAAGGTCATTAGGAGTTGCTGGAACTGTGCATTTTGGGCTTGTAGGTCTTTGACAGTTTGCTCGAGATCCATCCTACCGACATAAACAGCAGACAGATAAGGAAACCTGGAATGAGACCTGCTTATGCACATGATGAATGGTATGCTTATGTATGCAATGCATTCAAGGATTTAGGACATTCAAAATTGTTTCAGACAAAGAAGAACGCACGTCATATTAGTAAGAAGAAATTTGTTAGTACATAAATGCCCTATGGGCCAAATATTACAAAATAAACTTCTTAAGGCAAAAAGACATTGCGCATCCTTTTTGGTGCGATGTAGGTATTGAGGGCCTCTTGCTCATGGAGTCGGCGGGTAAGCTCTAGAACCTTCTTCTCACTGGCGTAGAAGTTAGCTTCAAAAGTATTTCGTTCCTCCTTGAGCTGGATCCAACTTTTCTGCATTTCCTCCCACGATGTAGGCATGTCTGGATGTAGGATGGTGTAGGGAACCTCTCCTTCATTGACGGGCTCTTTAATCACAGGGAGAACATGAGGATAAGGCATCATTAGACTCTGGGCTCGGGCTCGTACCCACTTGAGATAGGGCTCAAGAGGGATGGAATTCTTGTGTCCCAGAGTCTTGTTATCAACCTTGTTGAGTTTTCCCCAAGCTCTGATGAATCTTTGGCGAAGTCCTTGTGCATCGTTGTCGAAGTCAAAAACTAGGTCAGGAATCAACATGTCGTGAGGGCCATCCCTCCGGGCATATCCAAATTGTCTCAAATCTAGGCAAGGGTTGTAGGTGATACCTCCTCTAATTCCAAGTAAAGGAACATTAGGGAATTCTCCACAATGATCGACGATGATGACATTTTCTCTGGACCGAGAACACCAATGTACATCAGAGTGAGTAAGAGTCATCAACCGTTGGGACCACCTTGAGCCTTGGTCGTTCTTCAAGACAGATTGTGGAAGGTGCGAAATAAACCACCTTGCAAGGAGAGGAGTACAGCACATGAGAACACCCCTCTTTCTCATTGTTCGTGTGTAAAATGAGTGAAGAATGTCCCCAAGCAATGTTGGTATTGGATTTCTGGACAAGAAGATTTTGACGGCGTTGACATCTACCAATTGGTCAGGATTTGGGAACAAGACCAACCCATAGATAAGGAGTGCCACAATCTCTTCAAAGGCTTGTAGGTCCAATGAGTTCCAACATTCTTGTGCCTTCTCAAACAAGAACTTTGCTAAGAATCCTTTGACGCCGCTTCTGGTTTCCCAATGCCTCTTGATGTCGGATGGTTGTAGACGTAATGCTCGAGCAACATCTTCCGGCTTTGGTTCCTTTTCCGTACCGTTGAAGGGTAGTTGATTAAGGATAGGAGTTCTCAGGAGTTGAGAAAACTCCTCCAAAGTGGGCACCAACTGGTAATCGGGGAAAGTGAAACAGTGGTGAAGAGGGTCGAAGAATTGGAATAGCACTTTCACCATGTCCTCTTCAATGTTGGTGTTGACTAGGCTGAGCAGTCTACCATGTCTTTCACTGAAGGATGAGCTTTCCGGAATTCTTGAGGTGAGCTCCTTGAGTTGAGGAGAGATTCTCACAAGGTTGACTTGAATGGTTTTTCTACGAGGAACTTCCATGACCTACAAAACAGGAACAAAGATGAAGATCCAAAACCCTTGAAATGGTTAGTGAATGCATATGATGTTTTATGATGTCCATGATGTATGCACAAAACATATGTACAAGCAAATCACACCAAACCCTAGTTTCAGGCTTGCATGGGGTTTCATAGGTAAGTACCCTCTTGAGTGTAGTTGGCTTAAAAACCTGTCCTATAAATAGTAACCGGGTCCTAAGGAGCTCAATATCATTGGATTGTTTTCAATGTTCATTGTTTTGGTTTAGCCATTTAACTAGCGACCAAAATATTCCAAGAAAACAACCCTCAATGAGTGTAGTATCGAGTATCTACCAACTTCGGACTGCACCAAAGCCGGTCATCTCACTACCCCTAATAAAAGGCCAAGATGGTCAAGTAAGGTTCTAGGTCATTAGTGCTTAGTGACATCACTCAGCGGCCCCGTACTCTCCTTGATTGAACTCAAGGGTTACCGGTACTCACAAATATGTCGCACTAATATAGCTATTGCTTCAACCGTGTCGGTATACCCCGCACAGTTTCCACAACGTATTGCTATCTATGAATGTTTCCCAAAAATCCGGGTGTAGGATTTGCAAACCCAAACAATAGAGCCAAGATATAAAGCAAACAATTCAAACAATTAATCATGCAAGAGGGTGATCTAAGCCCTAAGGTTACTCCACTTTTAAAATAATCCCCAGCAGAGTCGCCAGTTCTGTGATACGGTGGGAGAACTGACTATGGTTTTGCGTTTGTATTCGCAAATGTTTCGGTTGAGCAAGAGTCGCCACCGACTTTTTATTTTATCCTAAGGAAAGGTTTAAAAAGCACAGCAAAAACCTTTGAGATTTTTCTTGGGTTCGGGGAGTAGATTATAGAAAGGGAAGGTATTAGCACCCTTTCTATCCATGGTTATCCATGGGCTCTTAGGTACTTGCTTAGATCAACTTGCCTTGATTTTCAATTATTTGAAATGGTGCTTTGTGTGTGGGTTTGAAAATGTTTTGAAAAGAGGCCAATGTGGTGGCAACCTTTGTAATGATCCATGTTGGGATGTATACAAAGGTGTAGGTCTTTTGAAAAGGTTTTCAATGTTTTTGAAAGTTTGTTTTGAAAGTGTAGTAATGTGTGGTTTTGAAAAAAATAGGCAAGTGTTTTTGTTTTGCAAGTTGGCAAGTAACCAAGAATTGTCTACTCTAAATTTCTCAAAGATCTTTGCTATGTTTTAACCATTTTAACAATTTTGTTCCACCATTGTATTTGGTGGACAATCTTGTGTTAGGATGTGAAAGGGACGGGCGCGGGTCGTCGTTTAGACCATAATTGCAATAGTGCTAAGTATCTTTGGGCAATTTTCTTTAAGGGACTTGATCATTTGTTTAGGCAATATTTTGAAAACGTCATCGAGGGACTATGATCATTTGATTGTTTGTTTTGCCCAAAGAGACCTAACATGCAATATGGCCCAATTTTTTGAAAGGCAACAAGTGGATGTAACCCTAGGGGTGTTAGTGTGCAAGTGTGTTTTATTGCATACAAGAGTTTTTTTTCTTTGAATTAGGTTTTTCTATTTCATTGATTTTATCTTGCCATACACGTCCTAATTACTAGCAATAAGAAGCGGAAATGTAAAATCCTACACTATTACAACAATTAGGGGAGGGGGATACACATTTGTACATGGGGGGTTCAACGAGAAAAATAGACAAAAAAGAAAATAGCAAAAAACAAGATATAGAGAGAGAGAGAGAGAGAGGGAGCCCGCGCGCTGCTGGGAGGTCATCAGAAGTTCTGACTCAGATCCGCTGCCAGATGATCAACCTGTTAGTGAAACTGGATGAGTCAGAACTTCTGACTCTGGCACCTGTAAAACAGAACCTTGTTAGTGGGGAAATCAGAAGTTCTGATTTCCCTGCGCTGCAAGACAGAAGTTTGTTAGTGGAGAAACCAGAAGTTCTGATTCTGCTGAAAAGGCAATAACTCTCAGAGGTTCTGATATCATTGACAGCAAAACAGGCTTCAGATGTGCTAACGTCAAAGTCAGCACTTGGCTTTTCCCTGTACTAATCAGAACATCTGCAATTCTGTTGTTACTCCACAAAACAGGAAACATATTTGGAACAGATCCAGCAAATACAAAAATGTTTCAGAGGTCAGAAACACCAAGGTCACAGGCAAACCCTATACTGGTTCAGAACGTTCTGAGGCGTGAAAATCCTCAGAACATAAACAGCAACAACATGATATTTACATTATGTTATTTGAATATGCACAGCTGATGATGCTTAACAGCGTGATGAGGGTCAGCAGGTGCTTACCTGACTGTTGGGAAAGTTGTGGGTGAAGGTTTAGCTTCTAGTTCTGGTGGTGTTCTGGACAGATTTTCTTTGAAAAAGGGGAAATAAAGGTGTATACGTATGCAGGGTCAGAAGTTTGGAAAGGGTGTCTTTGGTTTACAGAAAAAAACTGGATATTTGATGAAGTTGAAGGTGAGAAACTCAAAGTTATGAAACAAAGCTGGAGATTTTGGCAGAGTTTCAGAACGTTATGTTGCTAAGGGTTGCTGTTTCTCTCTTAGCAATTTCTGTTTCTTTTCTTGAACCCCTTTTGCAGTGGTGAAAGCTCTCTATTTATAGGAAAAGTTCTTGTGGATGCCTTGAACATTTAAAGCGCCAACAGAGTTTGAATTTGTTCTTTGACAGAAATTCCTGGGAAGTTGTGATACAGATAGCTTTCAGCCTAGGTTGCAGCAGCAGGCGTAGATTGGGGAGAAGTGACCTCTGAAGTGGGCGGTGGCGTGAAGACCTATGCCAGAATCTGTGCAAAAGCGTTTTCCAAGCCACACGTGAATGCTCAGGAGTGGTTGGAAGCATTAATGGGCATTAAATGGTGATAAGACCTATCAACATCAACATTCTGGTAATGGAAACCAGCGTTGAATCAACAGCGTAAACCATGCTCTGGCCTTGGCTTCCTGTTGTCTTAGTAAGCTCTGGAGATTCTTTATCAGTGTAACATCCACTCTTCTGATCTTTCATCTTCTGATTTCAACATGTTCTGAAGGAGCTTTCAGACTTCCCTGCTTCTCTTGCATTCCTTTAGCAAATTCTGACTGAGCTTGTGTAACTGCTGAAGGGGCATGTTCTGTTTGAGGCTTACATATTAAACCACGTTTACAACTTCTGATTGAACTGATGTAACTGCTGAAGAGCCAACTTCTGACCACGCTGAGCCAAGCTTGCAACTTCTGACCGTCTTCATCTGGAATGGGTCCAGAAGTTCTGAAGCGCTGATTTTTCTAAAAACACTTATTTTAGAGAAGCATTCTAAGTACTTAGAATTTGATTTTTCTCAAGATAAAAGCGTTGTTTCTGGAGTTCGTGAGATCATCTTGCTCTTATAAGTGGCTTGTTTGGGCAAAGGGATAACTCAGGACTTGGATTTGTTTCAGAGAGACCTTGAAAATTCAAGATGGTTTCCTGAAGAAAGGGGGGGGGCAAATTTTTGGGTACAACAATTGGCATGAGATGTTACCATTTTATCTTCATGGGTACCGTACCTCAGCAAGGACATCGACAGGGGAAACACCCTACTCTTTGGTGTATGGCATGGAGGCAGTCCTACCCATCGAAGTCCAGATACCCTCTCTCAAGATAATGAAGGATGCGGGTTTGAACGAGGACGACTGGATCCAGACCCGACTTGATCATCTGAATTTAATCGATGAAAAGAGACTTACTTCTATTTTTCATGGTCAGACGTATCAAAAGAGATTGATCAAGGCTTTTAACAAGAAAGTCAAACGTCAAGAATATCAAGTTGGAAATTTAGTGATCAAGCGCATCATACTGCCACAAGGTGATCCCAGGGGCAAATGGACCCCCACATACGAAGGGCCATTTATGGTTAAGAACATTTTCTCAGGAGGAGCTATGATTCTAACCACCATGGATGGTGACGACCTTCCTTACCCCGTCAATGCAGACATAGTGAAAAAATACTACGCATAATCAAAGACCCGCTAGGTTGACTAGCCTAGGTAAAAATAAGGGCTTCCCGACGAACCAAAAGGGTTCGGGCAAAAGTAAGGGATGAAAATTAAAAAAAATTGTACACCTGGCAAGTTGAAAACCTGAAAAGGCGACTTGGGCAAAAAAAGGTATCCCGATGGACTGAAAACCCGAAAGGGCGGTCCAGGCAAAAATTAGGGACCAAAGTGTAACATTGTCTCATTGGATCACCTCGCAGCCAGACTTCGGTATCGACCATCAAGCTCAGACGGTGCCAATCAATCTGATCCACCTTCAACCAAGCAGCAAAGTGATGAGACGCTCGAAGATATAAAGGCAATAGCAGAGTTGAAACTCGATGGGATTGTTTCACATAGTTGTTTTTCTTCCTTTTACACAAATTGTAAATTCTATCTTTCGGCGGCGTTCTCTTACTAGGACGTCAGCCTTCTTGTACAAAATGCCTATTACAGGCCAACTTCAAAAATCAATATAATTCATTTCCACAAGAAATTTTCTTTTTCTGTGATTGTTTTGCTAAAGCGTCCAATGAATCATTCTTGATATATGCATTTGAAAATAATTGCTCCTCATAAATATTTACATAAAAAGCAAAAGACAATTACTCGTGATTCCAGGAACAAGGACAAACAAGAAGTGCCCAAACCCTACAGTTACTCTGCCCATCAGGTACATGGATAGAGCCAGCTTGAGAACATTAGAAGTGGTACATACACTCCCCACAGAGTAAAAGTACCCAAAGACGGTGATGTCAGCTTCCCCAAGCAAGACACAACTCTCCTCAATTGAGGTTCACAATTGCGAGTGAGTCAGTAAATTCTTTCCCCAAGCAGAGTTTGTTTATCACCAGCAAACAGAAATTCATCCCCAGCTGAGTTGTTTCACCAAGTCGGCAGATCTATCAACAAGAGTATCTCCTCTCCAGCAGAATTATTCCTCGTAGAGTTATCCTCAGACAGAGTCTCTTCCGGCAGAATATTCGCCAACCAAGGGGCAAATCCCCAGCACAGTCATCTTTGTTCACCATCCCCAACAGAGGTGGAGGAACTATGGTTTTCATAGCAATCAGGGATTTATTTTCCCTGATTCATGTTATCACGTCAGCATGTCATGTTCATACATCATGACATATACATACACCACATATAACATGGTCTCATTTATTTTGAGAACGTCAACACACAATGCATCTCATGCATCACATATGGCTAACCTTGTATTTCTTTCAAGAAGGACATTATTATCAACTACTTCCAGCAAGCCCATGATTAACACTCGAAGTTAAACAGAGTAATCATCGGCGCAACAAAAGCAGCCCTACTATCCAGGCTCCCATATCGAAGTAACCCTACTATCCAGGTTCCTTCTCACATCCCTACTATCCAGGCTTTCATCTCGAAGTAACCCTACGACCCAGGTTCCTTCTCATAGCCCTACTATCCAGGCTCCCATATCGAAGTAACCCTACTATCCAGGTTCCTTCTCACAACCCTACTATCCAGGCTCCCATATCGAAGTAACCCTACTATCCAGGTTCCTTTTCACAGCCCTACTATCCAGGCTCCCATATCGAAGTAACCCTACTATCCAGGTTCCTTCTCACAACCCTACTATCCAGGCCCCTATATCGAAGTAACCCTACTACCCATGTTCCTTCTCATAGCCCTACTATCCAGGCTCCCATATCGAAGTAACCCTACTATCCAGGTTCCTTCTCACAACCTTACTATCCAGGCTCCCATATTGAAGTAACCCTACTATCCAGGTTCCTTCTCACAGCCCTACTATCCAGGCTCCTATATCGAAGTAACCCTACTATCCAGGTTCCTTCTCACAACCCTACTATCTAGGCTCCCATATCGAAGTAACCCTACAATCCAGGTTCCTTCTCACAACTCTACTGTTGTACCCCAAAATTTGCCCTCCCATATTCCTCAAGATTTGTCAAGAATGATCCTCAAATTGTTCAAGATGGCTCAAGAGGTAGACAGTCAAACCATCTCCTAAGACAACTGAAATTAGGGTTTTGTTTCTTTCAAGGAATTTGAGGTTTTCAATGGTTCAATCAAGTCTCATAGGCCCATATACATCCCCAAGCATCTACATGTCAAGTTACAAGACTCACAGTGCCAATTTGCACAGTCAAAAGCTCCATTTAATCTACAGTCAACTGCAAGGGCAAAATGGTCATTTTGCAGTCAAAAGTCATAATTTTTTGCCAATATCTTATTTTGAGTACACAATCATCATTTGATCAAGTCTTGATCATGATTCCACAAGGATAGCTCAAAAATCATCAAGATGCAAAAAGTTACTATTTTTGGACAGTAGAAAAGTCAACTGTATCTTGACCAGGGCATAACTTTTTCATGGTTCATCAGAAAAATATCATCCAATGCTCATTTTGAAGGGGATGACATTTACTACAATTCATCTTCACATTCCAAGTCCAAGAAATGCTCTCACAAAAAGTTATCAATTTCTACATTATAGGTCAAATTCAAAAGTCAACAAAAGTACACTTTGAGTCAAAGGCCATAACTTGAGATTGGTAAATCCAAATGACATGGGACCAAAGGAATTGGTTAGAGGACTTCAAGACCTTTCTAAAATGTCCAAGAACATCTTCATATGATCAAAATTGAGCAAGATATGCATTGGAGAAGTTGGGAAATTTTTGTGAATTTGCAAAAGTCAACTTTGCTCAAAACACCTTGTTTTTGCTAATGGGCCTCAAATTTCTTCTTGAAACTTTATCCATGGCCTATGCACGACCCATCAAGCTTAATTGAATTATTTTCTTATTTTTTATTAATTAATTGGATTTTTAATCAATATTAATTCATTTAATTAATTTAAATTGTAGGAAAATATAAAGATATGGTTTTTCAATCTTTTTGTAAAGCAAGAATGACCTAAAAAGGCTGGCAATTTCGTGCACCAAGTCAAAGATGCAATATCTCCAAATTTGGCAACTTTTTCCAATCATGAAGATTCAAAAATATATGATTTCCAATCAAATATTCAAATCATCATTCCATGGATTTTTGCTCAAGATTCTGACCTAATCTCATTCTCCTATAAATATACAAGCTAACCCTGATCATGCACACGTGAAATTTCTACAGAAAAAGCCATAACCATATTGAAAAAATTCAAGAAAATTGCAAAACTGATTTCTATATTCTAGGGCGATTCAAAGCTTTTCGTTAACTCTAACACCTTGAAGGGGTTCCCAGGAACGTGTGGCAATTGAATTCACGCCTTGAAGCCTAAAGAATCACCCTATACAGAGTCACGGTTTGCATTTTATTTTGAGAATCGTACAGCTTAATTCATGCATCATTAACATGATTTTGTGTTTGATTTGTGTTGCTAGGGACTGTACAAAGCTAATGGTATAGCTCAATTGAATTATAACGCCATAAATCATAGAATTCCATTGACGAATTTTAGGGTTCATAAGCTTTCAAATTAGGGCCTTGTAATCCAGGAAAAATTGAGACCAATAAGGCATATGGTTGAAACCGTTAGGACCAGACGAACATGATTCTATCCTCGCGAAATATTTATGTAGCCTGTAGCTCTAATCGCTATTATTCCTCGTGTCATATTGTGGGGGTTAAAAACCCCCGCTATCTAACATTCCTTTTGCAGGTACAAACGAGGAAGATGATGATGTGTTATCATGTCATTGGATCATTTGAAAAGAAACGCGCGCTTTTTCTTTTGTACATCATATTGTTTGGTTTCTCAATATATTAATTGCCTTTTATTTTATTAATGACTAAAGCGTGCAGTTGGAGTGGTTAAGGCATTGGATTGGAATCATTGGGACCTGGGTTCGAATCCCAGGTCCCCCAAAACGTTTCTATTATTTTTCTTTACATATTCTTATGCAGCTTTCCAAAAGGAGTCCATTATGCACCTCTAACATCCAAGCGCCATGTGTCTCTGAGCTCAAATCCTGTGGCCAAAGATGAAGGATCACCATACCCCCAGTCAACCATGCGCATGGACAATCTAGAAGGTCAAAAGGGCTTGGAGTTAATGGGCCTGAGAATTGCCAAGAATACCTCCTTATTGGGCCAGCACCCCCTGGTTTATTCTTTTTTATTCTTTTATATTTTTTTCCTTTAATTATTTTATTTTTAATAACTATTATTATTATTATTTAGTTAACTCACAAATTAATTATTTTCATAATAAATTCATAAAACTAAAATATTATTATTATTATTATTAATTTCACCTTTAATCTATTATTTTTGTAAATAAATTCTAATGTAATTAATTTTGTTAATTAGGTTAACTTTGACTTTTTTCACAATAAATAAAATTAACATAGAATTAGGGTTTTGACAATTTTAATCATCTTTTTATTTTATTTTATTTTCATTAAAAACATAAAAAAAACTAAAAAATACTTTTTTCTTTTAATTAATTAATTAATTAGTTTTAGGTTTAATTTAATTAAATACAAAAAGGACAAAAAACTTCTTTCTTTCTCAAAAAGGGTCAAAACCCTAAGGACTTCTCCGATGCAATTTTATTTCGCGCATATTATTTTTGACCATATTTATGTAATTGTTCCGAGGATGTAATAGCGTTAATTAGGACTTTTTATCGCTTTCTTTATTTTTCCGCCATTTACTTTTTCAAAGGGTTTGTTTTTGGCGATGTAAATACCCGACGCCTTGTAATAGCGTAGATTTACTTTCCGCACAATTATTAACTGTTAGATGTATGTTAACTAGGCTATGCATGACAAGACTTATCTCTGAAATTAAAATCAACCCGTAGCTCACCATAACATGTGCAAAGATAACCTGACTGAATCCTGACACACTCGCACATGCCACTCTTAGGGTACGCCTCACTTGGTTGCCTCGACGTGGTCATTGAGTATAGGGTGTTTTAAAGGTCGCCCTCTTGTCTAAAGATCCCAGTTGCCTCGAAACGGTTGCCTCGGATAAAAAAGGATCTAGGACATTAGGGTTACCGCTAAGGCCCTACTATTGCTTTGGTGACCACATGTCCCTATAATCAAATTGACACGAATAACTCTAACGACGATGCTACCTACTTCTCAATAGTGGGATAGTACTGTCTAAAGGACATTTACACAACTTAATTTCTTTTGAGTAGGTAGAGGTTCAAGGTACTTGCTCTTTCAAAACAAAAACAACTTTTCGCACTTACACTTTTCTGACAAAAATTTTTCAAACAACACTTCACACACTCTTGAGGACTGATACAAGAGTTAAATCGAAGTTTTCAAACAAACTTTTTCAAAACCCACAAACACAAGAAAAGCAAACATTTTTGAAAACATAGTGAGCAAGTACCTAAGAGCCCGTGGATAACCACGGATAGAAAGGGTGCTAACACCTTCCCTTTCTATAATCTACCTCCCGAACCGAGAGACATCTCAAAAAGGAATTTTGCTGTGCTTTTGTCCTTTCCTTGTTGGAGAACATAAAAGACGGTGGCGACTCTTGCTTACCGCGACATTTCGCGAATCAGCATTTCAAAACAGTCAGTTCTATTTCCACCGATCACAGAACTGGCGACTCTGCTGGGGACTTTATATAAGTGAGGTGTACCTTAGGATTAGATCACCATGTTTTTAATTGTATGCCTTGAATGCTTTAATATTGTAGGCTTGTATCGGAGTTTTATAGATCCTAACCCGGATCTGGGGATACCCTTTAGAAGTAGCAACAAACTGTGAGGGAATTGTGCGGGGTATACCGACATGGTTGAAGCAGTTGCTACGTTGATGTGGCACTTTGGTGAGTACCGATAACCCTTGAGTCAAGTCAAGGAGAGTACGGGGCCGCCGCGTGGTGTCGTGAAGCATCAACTAACCTTAAGAACCTTACTTGACCATCCTGGCCTTTTTAGTGGTAGTGAGATGACCGACTTTGGTGTAGTCCGAAGTTGGTAGATACTCGATACTACACTCATTGAGGGTTGTTTTCTTGGAATATTTTGGTCGCCAGTTCAGTGGCTAAATCAAAATAATGAACATAGAAAACAATCCAATGATATTGAGCTCCTTAGAACCCGGTTACTATTCATAGGACAGGTTTTGAGCCAACCAACATCAAGAGGGTAGTACCTAAACTTCATGTTGGCCTAAACTCTAAGGGTTGTCTGGTGTGACTTGTGTGCCTTTACCATGTTTGCCTTTTGTGAATACTTGTGGTATGCCTTTATCATAACATCATAACATCATAAAGCATCATGTGCATTTTCTAACCACTTCAAGGGTTCGAATCTTCATCTTTGTTCTTGTTTTGTAGGACATGGAATCTCTCCGTAGGAAAACAATCCAGGTCAACCTTGTAAGGGTCCCTCCTCAGCTCAAAGAGCTTACATCCAGGATTCCCGAGAGCTCTCCCTTCAGTGAAAGACATGGTAGACTACTCAGCTTGGTCAACACCGACATTAAAGAAGATATGATAAAAGTTCTCTTCCAGTTCTTTGACCCCCTGCACCACTGTTTTACTTTCCCTGACTATCAATTGGTGCCTACTTTGGAGGAATTTTCTCAACTCCTGAAAATTCCTATTCTTAGTCAACTACCCTACAACGGTACGGAAAAGGAACCAAAACTTGAAGAGGTTGCTCAAGCATTACGTCTGCAACCATCTGACATCAAGGGGCATTGGGAAATCAGAAGTGGTATCAAAGGATTCTTGGCAAAGTTCCTGTTTGAGAAGGCACAAGAATGTTGGAATTCTCTTGACCTACAAGCCTTTGAAGAGATTGTGGCACTCCTTGTCTATGGGTTGGTGTTGTTCCCAAATCCTGATCAACTTATAGATATAAATGCTATCAAGATTTTCATGTCCAGGAATCCCATACCTACATTGCTTGGGGACATCCTCCACTTATTTTACACACAAACAATGAGAAAAAGAGGTGTTCTCATGTGCTGCACTCCTCTCCTGGCAAGGTGGTTTATTTCGCACCTCCCACATTCAGTTTTGAAGAACGAGCGGGGATTAAGGTGGTCACAACAATTGATGACTCTTACACATTCTGATATACATTGGTGTTCTCGGTCCAGAGAAAATGTCACTATCATTGATCGTTGCGGAGAATTTCCTAATGTTCCTTTACTTGGAATTAGAGGAGGCATTACCTACAACCCCTATCTGGCTTTGAGACAATTTGGATATGCTCGGAGGGATGGCCCTCATGACATGCTGATTCCTGACATAGTTTTTGACTTCGACAACGATGCGCAAGGACTTCGACAAAGGTTCATCAGAGCTTGGAGGATGCCAAACAAGGTGGATAGTAAGACACTGGGGCAAAAGAATTCCATCCCCCTTGAGCCTTACCTCAAGTGGGTACGAGCCCGCTCCCAGAAACTTATGATGCCATATCCTCACATTCTCCCCGTGATCAAAGAGCCAGTTATGGAAGGAGAGGTCCCATACACCATCCTACATCCTGACATGCCAACATCTTGGGAAGAATTACAAAAGATTTGGATCCAACTCAAGGAAGAGAGGAATTCTCTTGAAGCCAGTTTACATGCCAGTGAGAAGAAGGTCTTGGAGCTCACCCGCCTACTGCACGAGGAAAAGACCCTCAACACTTACATCGCTCCAAAGAGGATGCGCAGTGTCTTTTGGCATTAAGTATTTTGTAATATTTCGCCCATGAGGCATTGATGTACTAAACAGATTACTTCTTAATATGACGTGTGTTCCTTTTTTGTTTACAACGAATTTGAATTTTCGAACCCTTAAATGCATTGCATAAATAGCATACCATGCATCATATGCATAACAGGTACACTTTTTACAGGTCACTTATCTTCTTCGCTGTTTATTTCAGCAATCATCATGTCTTCTGAACCTACTACTGAACAAGCTATCAAGGCCCTCCAGGCCCAGAATGCCTAGTTCCAAGAGTTGGTTATGAGCCTAGCCCAGGGTCAACAGGAGTTGAAGACTTTGATTCTGAAGAAGAAGAAGAAGAGGACTGTATTGTTCAACACTGGACGCAAATTTGGGAATGGATTACAAAATGAGGTTGATCTGACTACTTCCTCTGTAGGGAAGGACAGTCCCCAAGAGAGAAGGGTTCCTAGTCCTGTGGTCTCTGACAACGAGACGGATTATAATGATGAACAGTATCCTCCTGCTGAGGATAGGTACAAACAACTGGAGGACCGCTTAAGTGCTATGGAGATTCAACATGTGCCCGGGTTGGACTTTGGAGACCTAGGCTTATCCTCTGGGGTGGTGATTCCCCATAAGTTCAAGGCGCCTACTTTTGCAAAGTACGACGGAGCTTCCTGTCCTAAGCTGCACCTCTGATCGTATGTAAGGAAGATCCAACCTTATACAGCTGACAAGAATTTGTGGATCCATTTCTTCCAGGATAGTCTTTCAGGGACTCAACTCGAATGGTTCTATCAGCTGGATGGAGCCAATATTCGTAACTGGGAGGATTTGGCTACTGAGTTCTATAAGCAGTATCAGTATAATTCCGACCTCGCTCCTACGCATACCCAACTCCAGGGTATGTCACTAGGGACGGATGAAGGATTTAAGGAATATGCTCAAAAGTGGAGAGACCTGGCTGGAAGGGTGCAGCCACCTTTGACTGACCGTGAACTTGTGGATATGTTCTTGGGGACCCTGTCTGGTCCGTTCTTCAACCATCTGATTGGGAATTCTTCTGCCGGGTTTAGACCTTATCTTGACTGGTGAGAGAATAGAAGCTGGTATCAAGTCTGGAAAGATACAGAAAGGTGCCTCCTCGAGCACTGAAAAGAAGCCGTTCAGGAAGGAAGCTAGTGTTATTTATGGTTCAAGGAGACAGAATAAACCGGAACGCCGCCGAGCTGTCAACGCAGTGGTAATTTCAAAGCCTGCTGCTGATCCTCAGCAACATAACCAGCAAAGGGGTGAGAGACCTAGGAGGCAGTTCACTCGACTCAGTAGGACCTTGTCCCAGATATTGCCGCAACTACTGACAACCAATCTGGTAACTATAAAAGAAGCTCCGAAGGTTGTAAACACAACATCTCCAAAGTACAATCCCAACGCCCGCTGCGCTTATCACTCTGACAGCCCGGGGCATACTACGGATGATTGTTGGGCTCTGAAGAATAAGGTTCAATACCTTATTGATGCTAAAGAGATAGAGTTCGAGGCGCCCGAAAGGCCCAATGTTGTGACTGCTCCCATGCCCAAGCATGGAGTGAATGCTATAGAGGAAGACCTGTATGTAGCCTCTGTGGATGATATTGTTACTCCGCTGTTGACTGTCAAAAGGAACCTGTTGCTAGCCGGTTTATTTCCGGGATGTAGTAAAGGTTGCCATCTATGTTCTGTTTCACCTGCTGGTTGTCCATCTTTGAAGTCAGGTATCCAAAACCTGATGGATAATAAAGAGATCTTGTTCGAGAAGATTATTGTTCCTGCTACCCCCACTGAAGAAGTTTCCATCGTTACTATTTTCAACAATTCTCCCAAGGCTCCCCCGAGGAAGCCTGTCAAGATCATGCCTGCTCAGAAGATTGCACCTATAATCATCACAGTTCCGGGGCCTATTCCCTATACGTCTGACAAAGCTGTCTCGTGGCACTATGGGGCAGATGTTTATGTTCTTGGAGTAAAACAAGAGTTTGATACTAGTACCGGCGTCAGTAATATCACCGGGCCTGCCAAAGTCACCCGCAGCGGTAGACTTTTCTCACCAGATATTGCGCCACCAGCTACCCAGAGACCTTTTGTCATCACACCTGCAAGTGTGCCTACTTTCCTTCCTGATCAAGTTCCTATTTCTACCCCTGTTGTCGAGTCATCTGATGCTCGGGGCAAAGGGATCACTACTGATGTGCCTGCCCAGACGGAGGCATCGAAGACAATCAATGTTGAAGCTTCCAAACAAGAGATGGAAGAGATTCTTAAGATTATCAAGAAGAGTGATTTTAATGTAGTTGAGCAGCTGGGGCACACCCCATCTAAAATTTCTATGCTATCATTGTTGTTGTGTTCAGAGGCCCATGCCAAGGCTCTGATTACCTTCCTAAAGACGGCCCACGTGCCATAAGAGATGTCAGCTGATCAATTTACCGATTGTGTGGCCAACTTAACTGCTGATAATGGTCTGGGTTTCTCCGACGCTGATCTAACTGCCAAAGGGAAGAATCATAACGATGCCCTGCATGTCTCCATTGAATGCAGGGGCACTACTCTTACCCATGTCCTGGTCGACACTAGTTCCTCGTTGAACGTATTACCCAAGAAAGCTCTAGACAGGTTGGATTGCGAGGGTTTGGAACTAAAGCCAAGCAACATTGTTGTACGAGCCTTTGACGGGTCTAAGAGAATGGTGCATGGTGAGGTTGATATTCCAATCAGGGTTGGTTCTCAGGTCTTCGATTCCACATTCTACGTGATGGATATCTGAACATCCTATTCTTGTTTGTTGGGTCGTCCATGGATCCACAAGGCTGGGGCTGTGACCTCCACACTACATCAGAAGCTGAAATACCTGGTCAGAGGGAAGATTGTGACAGTTCAGGGAGATGAAGAGTATATGGTCAGCCATCTCAACTTGTTCCGGTACATAGAAATGGATGGGGAATTCATTGAGACTCCATTCCAGCACTTTGAAGAGGTCCCTCAGACACTGGCGTCAGCAGAGACTGTGATTGAAGATCCTCCTTTGAAGATGGCTTCCTTAAAGGATGCCCGGGCTGTTATTGAGAAGGGTGAGTGTGCAAATTGGGGACGACTGCCTGATTTCACTCAGAAGACTAACAAGTTTGGTTTGGGTTTCACTGCAGAAGCTCAAAGGGTTGTTCATTGTGCAAGGATTGGAAGACCTCCTGTGTTCATCAGCAACGCGGGAGTAAATGCCATTGAAGATGGCGTGGAGGAATCTGAATTCGACAGCTGGATTTACCCTACGACCGATGGTGGACCAAACAACTGGACAACGAAAGACTTCGTCCCTATTACTTTTGTGAATCAATAACGAACTCCTTTGTTTTGAATTTGTAACAGACAATATTGTGAAACTTTATGGCCCGGTGCCTTACCCGGGGCACCGTGGCTTCATTTGTGAGGGCTTTTGTGTGTCATTTTCATATATCATTAATAAAAGCATTGGAAGTTTTTTGCATTTCAAATCTTGCGCTCCTTGTCTTTCTTTATTATATATTGCAAAACAGCTATATTTACACACACTCACATATACAGGTCTCAATCCACTCTGGATCTCACTGGTAACGACTCTACTACTGCCAGTTATGACTTTGAAAATCCGATCAACTTAGCCGAAGACGAAGGTGAAGATGATTGCGAAGTTCCTGGTGAGCTTGCAAGACTACTACTCCAGGAAGAGAGGGCCATTCAGCCACATGAAGAGCTAGTGGAAACAGTGAATCTGGGTACTGAGACAGACAGAAAAGAAGTCAAGATTGGTGCAAATCTGGAGCTTAGTGTGAAACAATGGTTGATTCAGATGTTGCATGACTACGTGGAAATCTTTGCCTGGTCTTACGAAGACATGCCTGGGTTGGATATCGACATTGTGGTTCATCACCTGCCTACCAAGGAAGAATGCCCTCCGGTAAAACAGAAGGTCTGCCGTATGCGTCCAGAGATGTCCGAGAAAATCAAAGCTGAGGTTATGAAACAATTTGATGTCGGTTTTATAGCAGTGACTTCTTACCCTCAGTGGGTTGCCAATGTGGTTCAAGTGCCGAAGAAAGATGGTAAGGTCCAAATGTGTGTTGACTACAGGGATTTGAACAGGGCGAGCCCTAAGGATGACTTCCCTCTGCCTCACATTGACGTTCTGGTTGACAACACTGCTCAGCATAAGGTATTCTCCTTCATGGACGGTTTCTCCGGGTATAATCAAATCAAGATGGCTCCCGAAGACATGGAGAAGACCGCTTTTGTTACTCAGTGGGGCACCTTTTGCTACAAAGTCATGCCTTTTGGGTTGAAAAATGTTAGGGCAACGTATCAGCGTGCCATGGTTGCTCTGTTTCATGACATGATCCATCATGAGATTGAAGTATACGTCGATGATATGATTGTAAGGTCCCAAATTGAGGAGGAACACCTTGACCATTTACAGAAGCTGTTTGACCGTTTGAAGTTGTACAAGCTGAGATTGAACCCAAACAAGTGCACCTTCAGGGTGAGATCTGGAAAATTTCAAGGCTTCGTCGTGAGCGACAAAGGTATTCAAGTGGACCCTGCCAAAGTGAAAGCCATACAAGAGATGCCAGTTCCCAAGACTGAAAAAGAAGTCAGAGGCTTTCTAGGACAGCTGAACTATATTGCCCGATTCATCTCGCACCTAACTGCTACTTGTGAACCAATCTTCAAGCTGCTGAAGAAAGATCAAGTAGTACGTTGGAACGATGAATGTCAGGCCGTTTTCGAAAGAATCAAAGATTATATCCAAGAGCCACCCATTCTTATGCCACCAGTTGAAGGGAGACCTCTAATCTTATACTTGACAGTACTGGATAGCTCAATGGGGTGTGTGCTGGGGCAGCATGACGAGTCTGGCCGAAAAGAGCACGCTATTTATTACCTTAGCAAAAATTTTACCGACTGTGAGACCCGATACTCACTGCTCGAGAAAACTTGTTGCGCTTTGGTATGGGCTGCTCGCCGGCTAAGACAGTATATGTTGACTCACACTACCCTGTTGATCTCAAAAATGGATCCAATCAAGTACATCTTCGAAAAGCCTGCCTTGTCCGGAAGAATAGCAAGATGGCAGATGATCTTGACCGAATATGACATCCAGTACACGACTCAGAAAGCAATCAAGGGAAGTGTGTTGGCAGACCATTTGGCACACCAGACAGTGGATGATTACCAGTCGATGAACTTTGAATTTCCAGACGAGAATATCATGGTAGTGACTGATTGTGAAATACCTGGACCGGATGAAGGACCTGAGGAAGGATCCCGATGGTCTATGCACTTTGACGGAGCCTCAAACGCTTTGGGAAACGGTATTGGTGCTGTGATCATATCTCCAAAAGGCTCTCATACCCCACTTACCTCCCGACTATGTTTCAACTGCACCAACAACATGGCGGAGTATGAAGCATGCATCATGGGTCTTCGAGCTGCAATTGACCTAAGGACCAAGTTTCTGAGCGTCTTCGGAGATTCCGCTCTCGTGATCAGTCAGATCAAAGGCGAGTGGGATACGAAACACCCAAATCTTATTCCTTATAAGGAGTATGTATTGACGTTGATTCCCCATTTCAAGGAGATAACATTTGAACACTTCCCAAGAGAGGAGAATCAGTTGGCGGACGCGTTAGCTACAATGTCTTCTATGTTCAAAGTCAAATGGGACAACGAGGCTCCCCGGATCATTATTTGGAAATTGGATGAACCTGCATATTGTTGTGATCTTGAGACCGAAGGGATAATAGAAAAGCCTTGGTATCATGAAGTGAAAAGGTACCTTGAAGCTCAAGAATACCCCAAGTGTGCATTTATCAATGACAAGAAGTTTCTGAGAAGGTTTGCGGCGAAGTTCTTCCTCAGCAACGACATTCTCTACAAACGAAACCATGATTCAACCTTACTGCGTTGTGTGGATAAGAATGAAGCAAAAAGGATCATGGCAGAGCTGCATGAAGGTACCTTCGGAATGCATTCCAGTGGACATACCATGGCAAAGAAAATCCTTCGGGCAGGATATTACTGGTCCACAATGGAAGCCGACTGTTATCAACATTCTCGGACGTGTCACAAGTGCCAGATCTATGCTGATAAGGTGCACATTCCTCCAGTTCCTTTGAACGTCTTGACAGCACCTTGGCCTTTTGCAATGTGGGGCATTGATATGATCGGCGAGATCAGACCTACGGCATCCAACGGGCATCGCTTCATCCTGGTAGCGATTGATTACTTTACGAAGCGGGTTGAAGCAGCTTCCTTTGCCACTGTAACCAAGAACGTAGTGGCACGGTTCATTCAGCACAACCTGATCTGTCGATACGGTGTACCAGAGAGGATAATTACGGATAATGGTACCAATCTTAACAACAAGATGATCACTGAGCTCTGCGAGCAATTCAAGATACAGCATCACAATTCTTCTCCTTACCGGCCGAAGATGAATGGGGTTGTCGAGGCGGCTAATAAAAACATTAAAAAGATTGTGCAGAAGATGACAGTGACCTACAAAGATTGGCATGAGATGTTACCGTTTGCTCTTCATGGGTACCGTACCTCAGCACGGACGTCAACAGGGGCAACACCCTTTTCCTTGGTCTATGGCATGGAGGCAGTCCTACCCATTGAAGTTCAGATACCCTCTCTCCGGATAATGAAGGATGCAGGTTTGAGCGAAGACGACTGGATCCAGACTCGGCTTGATCAATTAAACCTAATCGACGAAAAGAGACTCACTGCTATTTGTCATGGTCAGACATACCAAAAACGGATGATCAAGGCATTTAACAAGAAAGTTAGACGACAAGAGTATCAAGTTGGAGACCTGGTAATCAAGCACATCATTCTACCTCAAGGTGACCCCAGGGGAAAATGGACCCTTACGTACGAAGGGCAATTTGTGGTTAAGAACATCTTCTCAGGAGGAGCGATGATTCTAACCACCATGGATTGTGACGACCTTCCTCACCCCGCCAATGCAGACATAGTAAAAAGATACTACGCATGACCAAAGACCCGCTAGGTCGACTGGCCTAGGCAAAAATAAGGGCTTCCCGGTGAACCAAAAGGGTTCGGGCAAAAGTAAGGGATGAAAATGAAAAAAATATGTACACCCGGCAAGTCGAAAACCTGAAAAGGCGGCTTGGGCAAAAATGGGTATCCCGGTGGACTGAAAACCCGAAAGGGCGGTCCAGGCAAAAGTTAGGGATTAAAGCGTAATACTATGTCTCATTGGAGCACCCTGCATCCAGACTTCGGTATTGACCATCAGGCTCAGACGGCACCAATCAATCAGATTCCTCTTCAACTAAGCAGCGAAGTGATGAGACGCTTGAAGACATAAAGGCGATAGCAGAGTTGGAACCCAGTGGGATTTTTCACATAGCTGTTTTGTTTTCCTTTTCACAAATTGTATAAACTCTATTTTGTTCGACGGCGTTATGTTACTAGGACGTCAGCCTCTTGTAAACAAAACGCCTATTTACAGGCAAACTTCAAAATCAATACAAGCTCATTTTGCAGACAAATGGCAAATTATTTTTCCTTTATCTGTTTTGTTTTACAAAGAACGTCCAATGTTCATTTTTGATATATGCATTTGATATTAATTGCTACTCATAAATATTTGTATGCGAAACAAAGGACTAATTACGGGTGATATCAGAAACAGGGGCAATAAGAATTGACTAAGCGATCTAGTTGCTCTGTCCACCAAGGTACCAAGGTAAGTTCAGCTGAAGCATATGACCAAGATACCTTCACTCCCCGCAGAGTAAGACAAGTCAGCAATACTCTCCCCAAGCAGAGTTGGTCTCCCATCAGCCTTAAAAAAGGCACAGTATCTCCAGCAAGTCAGAATACTCTCCCAAAGCAGAGTTGGTCTACCATCAGTCCTGAAAAGTGGGGTATCCCCAGAAGATCTTAATATTCCCTAGCAGAGTATACAAATATTCCCCAGAAAGCATCCCCGACAGTCTTAATATTCCTTGACAGAAATATAAGATTGTTCCCCGGCGGAATACAAGATACCCCCAGTGGAGTCATTTCCTCAAAATTTTCCCCAGGAGAGTTGAATCATCTCCCCGGTAGATTCTGGAAGCTTGTCCCTTGCAGAGTACAAAAATCTCTCCCCAGCCATATTCAAAGGTTATTCCCCACCAGAATCTAACTGGGTTATCCTCAGCAAATTGCAACGGAAAGATCGTCCTCAGCGAAGTTCTTCCTATCCCCAGCGGAGTTCGTCATCAAATTCCCCAACAGAGCTTATCAACGGAATCCCCAGCGGAGTTATCATTAAAATCTCAGTGAAGCATCTCTTCCCACGGAATAATTCTCCGCAGAGTAATATCTTCACCAGGTTTATTCCCCAACGGAGTTATCTTCTTATACCGGTTTATTCTTGCAATCATCTTTGTTCATCATCCCCAGCAGAAACGAAGAACTCTACTCTTCACCATCAGCCCAGGATGTAACAAACTCCCGACATTCGTCAAGGATTTATTTTCCCAGACGAAAATACATTCATAAACATATCACATCTCATACCTCCTATTTACATACATGATAAAGTGCATATGACACGATCTCATTTATTTTTGAGAACATCATGACATAATGCATTTCATACATCATGACATTGCATACAACTAATGTTTTGCCTTTTCAGGAAAAGGTCAATCAAAAGATGATTACCATCAACTTTTGCAGTTCCAGATCAACACCTGTAACTAGCCAGGAAATATTTGTGGACGACTGATTGTAGATCTATACCTGAAACCAGACAGGAAAGTATCTACATGAAGAGATTGAAGATCAATACCTGTAGCAAGCCAGGAAATCATCTTTCTTTCTCAGGTCAGAGAGTAATACCTGAAACCAGCCAGGAAAGCTATCTCGACCAACCCTTTTTAAGTTCCAGATCAACACCTGTATCTAGCCAGGAAATATCTGTGAACGACTGATTGTAGATCTACACCTGAAACTAGACAGGAAAGTATTTACATGAAGAGATTGAAGATCAATACCTGTAACAGGCCAGGAAATTATCTTTCACTCTCAGGTCAGAGATCTACACCTCTATCCAGCCAGGAAAGCTATCTCGACCAACCCTTTTTAAGTTCCAGATCAATACCTGTATCTAGCCAGGAAATATCTGTGAGCGATTGATTGTCGATTCGATACCTGTAACTAGCCAGGAAAGTTATCTACATGAAGAGTTTAAAGATCAACACCTGTAACAGGCCAGGAAATTATCTTTCACTCTTAGGTCAGAGATCTACACCTGTATCCAGCCAGGAAAGCTATCTCGACCAACCTTTTTTAAGTTCCGGATCAACACCTTTATCTAGCCAGGAAATATCTGTGAGCGATTGATTGTAGATTCGATACCTGTAACTAGCCAGGAAAGTTATCTACATGAAGAGTTTGAAGATCAACACCTGTAACAGGCCAGGAAATTATCTTTCACTCTCAGGTCAGAGATCTACACCTGTATCCATCCAGGAAAGCTATCTCAACCAACCTTTTTTAAGTTCCGGATCAACACCTGTATCTAGCCAGGAAATATCTGTGAGCAATTGATTGTAGATTCGATACCTGTAACTAGCCAGGAAAGTTATTTACATGAAGAGTTTGAAGATCAACACCTGTAACAGGCCAGGAAATTATCTTTCTTTCTCAAGTCAGAGATTAATACCTGTATCCAGCCAGGACAACTATCTCCTCGACCACCCTTTCTCAAGTTCCAGATCAACACCTGTAACTAGCCAGGAAATATCTGTGGACGACGGATTGTAGATTAATACCTGAAACCAGACAGGACATCTATCTACTTGACCATCATTAGGCAACCCGACACCGGTTCCTTCTCTTCCAAGATGCAGTTTTACACAGACTCATCATCAGGCAACCCTACATAGGTTCCTTCTTTCAATCTACCTAGTCACAATTCAACAAACATTTCCAGATGGCATCTATAAGCCCATCCCCGACAAGATTCCGTCACATCTCCAGATGGCATCTATAAGCCCATCCTCCTATCCATTATCTCTCCAAATGGCATCTGTAAGCCCATTCCCGACATCACATTGTTGATACTACACTATGCGAGTGCAAATTTCTGGGCACTTTAGTGTTCAATCATCTTCCACCTTCGGATCACGAAAGGCACGTAAGCCAATCTACATCCTCAGGTCTAAGAAGATTGAACAGGGGCAACTGTTGTACCCCAAAATTTTCCCTCCCATATTCCTCAAGATTTGTCAAGAATGATCCTCAAATTGTTCAAGATGGCTCAAGAGGTAGACAGTCAAACCATCTCCTAAGACAGCTGAAATTAGGGTTTTATTTCTTTCAAAGAATTTGAGGTTTTCAATGGTTCAATCAAGTCTCATAGGCCCATATACATCCCCAAGCATCTACATGTCAAGTTACAAGACTCACAGTGCCAATTTGCACAGTCAAAAGCTCCATTTAATCTACAGTCAACTACAAGGGCAAAATGGTCATTTTGCAGTCAAAAGTTAGAATTTTTGGCCAACATCTTATTTTGAGTACACAATCATCATTTGATCAAGTCTTGATCATGATTCCACGAGGATAGCTCAAAAATCATCAAGATGCAAAAAGTTATTATTTTTGGACAGTAGAAAAGTCAAATGTATCTTGACCAGGGCATAACTTTTTCATGGTTCATCAGAAAAATCCCATTAAATGCTCATTTTGAAGGGGATGACATTTCCTACAATTCATCTTCACATTCCAAGTCCAAGAAATGCTCTCACAAAAAGTTATCAATTTCTACATTATAGGTCAAATTCAAAAGTCAACAAAAGTACACTTTGAGTCAAAGGCCATAACTTGCGATTGGTAAATCCAAATGACATGGGACCAAAGGCATTGGTTAGAGGACTTCAAGACCTTTCCAAAATGTCCAAGAACATGTTCATATGATCAAAATTGAGCAAGATATGCATTGGAGAAGTTGGGAAATTTTTGTGAATTTGCAAAAGTCAACTTTGCTCAAAACACCTTGTTTTTGCTAATGGGCCTCAAATTTCTTCTTGAAACTTTATCCATGGCCTATGCACGACCCATCAAGCTTAATTGAATTATTTTCTTATTTTTTATTAATTAATTGGATTTTTAATCAATATTAATTCATTTAATTAATTTAAATTGTAGGAAAATATAAAGATATGGTTTTTCAATCTTTTTGTGAAGCAAGAATGACCTAAAAAGGCTGGCAATTTCGTGCACCAAGTCAAAGATGCAATATCTCCAAATTTGGCAACTTTTTCCAATCATGAAGATTCAAAAATATATGATTTCCAATCAAATATTCAAATCATCATTCCATGGATTTTTGCTCAAGATTCTGACCTAATCTCATTCTCCTATAAATATACAAGCTAACTCTGATCATGCACACGTGAAATTTCTGCAGAAAAAGCCATAACCATATTGAAAAAATTCAAGAAAATTGCAAAACTGATTTCTATATTCTATGGCGATTCAAAGCTTTTTGTTAACTCTAACACCTTGCAAGGGTTCCCAGGAACGTGTGGAAATTGAATTCACGCCTTGAAGCTCAAAGAATCACCCTATATAGAGTCACGGTTTGCATTTTATTTTGAGAATCGTACAACTTAATTCATGCATCATTAACATGATTTTGTGTTTGATTTGTGTTGCTAGGGACTGTACAAAGCTAATGGTATAGCTCAATTGAATTATAACGCCATAAATCACAGAATGCCATTGACGAATTTTAGGGTTCATAAGCTTTCAAATTGGGGCTTTGCAATCCAGGAAAAATTTAGACCAATAAGGCATATGGTTGAAACCGTTAGGACCAGACGAACATGATTCTATCCTCGCGAAATATTTATGTAGCCTGTAGCTCTAATCGCTATTATTCCTCGTGTCATATTGTGGGGGTTAAAAACCCCCGCTATCTAACATTCCTTTTGCAGGTACAAACGAGGAAGATGATGATGTGTTATCATGTCATTGGATCATTTGAAAAGAAACGCGCGCTTTTTCTTTTGTACATCATATTGTTTGGTTTCTCAATATATTAATTGCCTTTTATTTTATTAATGACTAAAGCGTGCAGTTGGAGTGGTTAAGGCATTGGATTGGAATCATTGGGACCTGGGTTCGAATCCCAGGTCCCCCAAAACGTTTCTATTATTTTTCTTTACATATTCATATGCAGCTTTCCAAAAGGAGTCCATTATGCACCTCTAACATCCAAGCGCCATGTGTCTCTGAGCTCAAATCCTGTGGTCAAAGATGAAGGATCACCATACCCCCAGTCAACCATGCGCATGGACAATCTAGAAGGTCAAAAGGGCTTGGAGTTAATGGGCCTGAGAATTGCCAAGAATACCTCCTTATTGGGCCAGCACCCCCTGGTTTATTCTTTTTTATTCTTTTTTATTCTTTTATATTTTTTCCTTTAATTATTTTATTTTTAATAACTATTATTATTATTATTTAGTTAACTCACAAATTAATTATTTTCATAATAAATTCAGAAAACTAAAATATTATTATTATTATTATTAATTTCACCTTTAATCTATTATTTTTGTAAATAAATTCTAATGTAATTAATTTTGTTAATTAGGTTAACTTTGACTTTTTTCACAATAAATAAAATTAACATAGAATTAAGGTTTTGACAATTTTAATCATCTTTTTATTTTATTTTATTTTCATTAAAAACATAAAAAAACTAAAAAATACTTTTTTCTTTTAATTAATTAATTAATTAGTTTTAGGTTTAATTTAATTAAATACAAAAAGGACAAAAAACTTCTTTCTTTCTCAAAAAGGGTCAAAACCCTAAGGACTTCTCCGATGCAATTTTATTTCGCGCATATTATTTTTGATCATATTTATGTAATTGTTCCGAGGATGTAATAGCGTTAATTAGGACTTTTTATCGCTTTCTTTATTTTTCCGCCATTTACTTTTTCAAAGGGTTTGTTTTTGGCGATGTAAATACCCGACGCCTTGTAATAGCGTAGATTTACTTTCCGCACAATTATTAACTGTTAGATGTATGTTAACTAGGCTATGCATGACAAGACTTATCTCTGAAATTAAAATCAACCCGTAGCTCACCATAACATGTGCAAAGATAACCTAACTGAATCCTGACACACTCGCACATGCCACTCTTAGGGTACGCCTCACTTGGTTGCCTCGACGTGGTCATTGAGTATAGGGTGTTTTAAAGGTCGCCCTCTTGTCTAAAGATCCCAGTTGCCTCGAAACGGTTGCCTCGGATAAAAAAGGATCTAGGACATTAGGGTTACCGCTAAGGCGTCCTACTATTGCTTTGGTGACCACATGTCTCTATAATCAAATTGACCCGAATAACTCCAACGACGATGCTACCTACTTCTCAATAGTGGGATAGTACTGTCTAAAGGACATTTACACAACTTAATTTCTTTTGAGTAGGTAGAGGTTCAAGGTACTTGCTCTTTCAAAACAAAAACAACTTTTCGCACTTACACTTTTCTGACAAAAATTTTTCAAACAACACTTCACACACTCTTGAGGACTGATACAAGAGTTAAATCGAAGTTTTCAAACAAACTTTTTCAAAACCCACAAACACAAGAAAAGCAAACATTTTTGAAAACATAGTGAGCAAGTACCTAAGAGCCCGTGGATAACCACGGATAGAAAGGGTGCTAACACCTTCCCTTTCTATAATCTACCTCCCGAACCGAGAGACATCTCAAAAAGGAATTTTGTTGTGCTTTTGTACTTTCCTTGTTGGAGAACATAAAAGACGGTGGCGACTCTTGCTTACCGCGACATTTCACGAACCAGCATTTCAAAATAGTCAGTTCTATTTCCACCGATCACACCTACTATCCAGGCTTTCATATCGAAGTAACCCTACTATCCAGGTTCCTTCTCATAACCTTACTATCCTGATTGTTTTCCTCTATTATCCCCAGATAGCAGTCTGAAACACTATAAGACCTGGACCCGATCAAACACAATTGATTTCACATTTCCCCAGTAAGTCGCGGTGCAACATATACCCCGGCCAAACACAAGATCACTCCCACTTCCCAAACCGGAATCATTCCCCAGTAGAGTAACGAACAACTAATGCTCCTAAAACTCCATTCCTCTCAAGACAAAGACCAACATTCCCCAGCGAAGTCCTCCTCAACAACAGGTACACGAGTTCTCACAAAGGAATCTCTTATGCGATCGACACTTCTTCGGATGGCATCCTTAAGCCCATATCCTGTCATTGACTTCCAAATGGCATCTGTAATCCCATTCCCGATATCACAAGACAAGTATCACTTCATGTGAGTGCAAATTTCTGGGCACTCTAGTGTTCAATCGTCTTCCACCTTCAGATCACGAAAGGCAGACAAGCCAATCTACATCCTCAGGTTTAAGAAGATTGAACAGGGGCAGCTGTTGTACCCCAAAATTTTCCCTCCCATATTTCTCAATACATGTCAAGTGAGGTTCTCAAATTGCTCAAGGAGGTTCAAGAGTTGACCAGACAAACTCTCTCCTAAGGCAGTCTACCTCAAATTAGGGTTTCATTTTGCATCAAGATACTTGAGTCCAAAGAATCCCAAATGCACACCATGATTCTAATATGTTCTCAAGATAATCCATATCAAGTTTCAAGCCTTGCAGAAGAAGTTTGCTCAGTCAATTGCTCAAGTGCCTGAAAATCAGTTGTGCTAGGTCAAAAGTCAAATATGGCCCACATACAGTCAAACCTCAAGATTATTGTTCAACATCCTGATTTTGGAGTATTATTCATCATTTGATCAAGGTTTGATCATGATTCCTCAAGGATTGCTCACAATTTATCAAAACCCAAAAGTTGCTAAATTAGGGTTTTGTAGAAAAAGTCAACTCAAATTTGACCAAGCATAACTTTCTCATATTTTATCAGATATGGCCCATCCAAATCTCATTGTGAAGAGGATGCAATTACCTACAATTCATCTTCAGCTCCTAAGTTCAAAATATGCACTCACAAAAAGATAAGAATTTTGACATTATAGGTCATTTTGAAAAGTCAACGAAAACACCTTTTGGGTCAAAGCTTCATAATATGAGTATGGAAGACTCAAATGAGATGAGACCAAAAAGGTTGCTTAGGGGACATACTAAGATTTCTAAAAAGTCCAAGAGCACCCTCATAGAGTCAAAATTGAAAGAGATATGCCTTATCGAAGTTGACCATTTTTGCAAAATTGCCAAAAGTCAAAATTGTTCAAAATTGCATTTTTTGCTAAATGGGCCTAACTTTTTATGCTTGCACTGAGCTTGTGATGTGATCCACGACCCATGAGCCCTTCCACTTGTTATTCTTTTATTTTTATTATTTATTTTGTTTTTATTTCATTTAAATCAAATAAAATCAATATAAAATAATGAAAATATCAAAAATCAATTAAACCATGAGATTTTGTGCATGATTAGAGTCATTATACAGCTGGTGGCATGATTAAATCGTGCAAGGCTTCATATGGACAGAAAAAGATTGAAAATGCTTGTTTTGGAAAGATTTGGTGCAAGGAATAAATCAATGATCAATCTTCATAAATGGCAAAGATTTGATGCAAATTTTTACCCTAATGCATTCTCTGATATATATTGAACAAAGGCAGGCCAAAAAAGAGGTTAGAGGCAGTTGTGCAGAGGTGAAAGAAAACTCAAAAATTGCAAGAAAAGTGGTGATCCAATTCCTGTACTAGAGGCCAATTCGCGCTGTTCTCAAATTACCAATTGATTGCTGGATATCTCCAGAAGGAATCTCACCCATTTACAAGCTCCCTCACGCTTGGAAATGCAAGATACATGTATCACGACATGCTTCCAATTTCGAATTCAGTTTCATTGATTCACTCCTCCATTGCATATTCTAATGATATATTCGTATTTTTCTTTGAGTTTGCAAGCTTTTGTTACCATTTAATTATATTTCTAACACTTGTATGAACATCTGCCATAGCTAGGTTTTGTTTTGTTATTTTGGGGCTTTTAAATGCAGGAACAATTGGCCCTAATGAAGGATACCATTGTGATCAGAGGGTCAAACCCAGTTGATCCATGGTCTTGGAACTTATTTATATTGCTTGTATGCAATTTTTGAAATGCACAGGGTTATAGCTACAGCGCCATGTCTGTAGGTAAAAGTTCAGAGTTTTAAATGACGGTTCCAGGGAAGAAGACGATAGTGTGTCACAGCCTGATTGGATGATTCAAATTCTGGTGCATTATTCTGGCCAGAAACCTGTAGATCTGATATATATTGTTTGTTTCTATTATATTAATAAACTAACATCCAGCACAGTTGGTCAGAAGAAGGAAGTCAGAAGCTCATTATTCTGGGTTCGATCCCAGGCGTGAGCTTTTGGTATTTTCTCCTTTGTTTTCGCCAGAGCCAGCATGTGCATCTTCTGAGGATCATCACCTTCTGGATCCACTAGCCAGCATCAGATCCAGTGCACCATCTTTCTGATCCATTAGCCAAAACCAGATCAAGCGTTCTCTGGTCACCTTCTGGACCCATCAGGCAGGACCAGATCAAGCATCCTCTGGGAATTATCCTCTGGATCCATCAGTCAGAGCCAGATCCAGCGCACCCCATCTTCTTAGGGTCATCATCTGCTGGATCCACCAGCCAGAGCCAGCATGTGCATCTTCTGGACCATCATCCTCTAATCAGAGCCGCTGACTGCAGGCCCTTGGGTTATTTTTTATTTTTCTTTAATTTTATTTTCTTTAATTATTCTTTTTTTTTATCAACACCAAAATTATTTTCTAAAATTGACCAATCAAAAAAATCACAAAAAAGAGACTTATTTTCTTAATAACGTTTTTAATTAATTAGTTTAATTAATTTAAGGCAATTCTAATTTCTTTCACAATTAAAATTAATTAGAATTTAGGATATTTTTTTTTAATTCAATTATTTCATTACTTTCTTAAATAAAAAAAAATGACAAAAAAAAAGAAAAAAAACATGATTACTTTAATCAATTACAATTAGGTTCAGTCAAGGGTCAAAACCCTAGTCGCTTCGTATTTAATTCGATGCGCGCTGATTATTTATTTTTGACAATATTATTGTAACTGTCCATGGTTTATAATAGTTTAATCTAGGGCTTTTATTTATCGTTTTTCCTGGGTTTTTGGCTATGTAATTAATCCCCCTCCCCGAAGCCTTGTAATAGCGTAGATTTACTTTATCGCATTTTAATTTCCGCAAATATTTGACTGTTTAGATGTATGATAATAGGATTGTATGACAATAATGTATGGCAAATTAATCCAGTTAGAAAACCCTAATGTGCAAAGATAAATAACTGAAAACAAATCACTCACACATATCACTCTTAGGGTATACTCTCACTTCGGTTGCCTTCGGTAAACGATCATTAAGTATAGGGTGTCTTAGTGGTTGCCCTCCTGTCTAACAAAGATCAAATGTCTCGTTCGGAAATGTTGCCTCGGAAATGTTGCCTCGAATACGATCTTAAGACTTTAGGTTTATTACTAAGACATCCTAACATTGCTTTAGTGATCGTACGTCCCTTACGAATTGACCCTTACAACTCCAACAACGGTGGTACCTACTTCTCAATAGTAGGATAACATTGTCTAAAGGAAACGAGAATAGAAACGATCTTTTTTTGAGTAGGTAGATGCTAGTAGGTACTTACTCAAGTCAAACTTTTCACACTTACACTTTTCAAACAAATTTTCAAAACAACTTCGTCACACCTTTGAGGACTGATACAAGGGTTATCATGAAGTAAAAATATTTTCAAAGCAAAACACATACACAAGCAATTTTAAAAGATGAGCAAGTACCTAAGAGCCCATGGAAAACCATGGATAGAAAGGGTGCTAACACCTTCCCTTTCTATAATCTACCCCCCGTACTCAAAATCTCGAAAAGGATTTTTTCTGTACTTTTTTCCTTTCTGATTGGATAAAATAAAAGTCGGTGGTGACTCTTGCTTACCGCGACATTTTGCAAACACAAAACGCAAAACACAAACCAGCATTTCAAAACAGTCGGTTCTTCCACCGTATCAAACATAGTGTAATGTATTCGTGTTATCAATGTTTATGATATATGGATGTGATGTATGCGTATGTGAGCTAATCTGTTGCACTGCTGTTGGATTGTGGAAAATAAATCCATGACTGTTGCTGAGGATATGGAGTGTAAGTCTTCATGTTGTGAAGTTGATGAATTTCCACTTAGAGAAATAAACTCTGTTGTAAGGGAAATACCGTGTACTGCCTGTAAAATCCTGTTGGGGAAATCCTGAGAAATTTGGTGACTTCTATCGGGGAGTGATAATTGGAAGTTTTGTTCTGCTGGGGATTAAACTGCAAACTGTGGGGGATTCTATGGAAATAGCTTAGAGAGATTTCCATATTTCTTAAAGCCATCGGTGATTATATTTTTACCTTGTCCATTTGTAAACAGTAATTATGTTCAAAAATAAATCATTAGACGTTTTTGTAAACAAAACACAAGAGTAAAGAAAAACATAGTTTTTCACTTTCAAAGGGATATCTTTGTATTGACTTTGAGTAAGTATTTTTGTACAATGAGACAAACATTTTAGTAAGAGAATGCTGTCGTAAAAAGTGAAAATTTGATACAAAGAAAAGATAGCTATGTGAAATAATCCCATGGGGTTCCCATTATGCTATAGCCTTTGTGTCTCTGAGAATCTTATTTATTTGCTGCCTTGTCTGAAGCTTATTGAATTGATCAGAATCGCTGAGTTTGTCAGGTTGTCCGTAAGGTGATCCAACGGGTCATAGTCATACGCTTTAATTCCCTAAATTTTGCCTGGACTGCCCTTTCGGGTTTTCAGTCCACCGGGATACCCTTTTTTGCCCAAGACGCCCTTTTGGGTTTTCAACTTGCCTGGTGTACAAATTTTTTGTTTTATCCCTAATTTTTGCCCGAACCTTTTTGGTTCCCGGGGATGCCCTTGTTTTTCCTAGACGTGTCAACCTAACGGGTCTCTTATGTGTAGTATCTTTTGACTATGTCTGTGTTCACAGGGTGCGGCATGTCGTCGCTATCCATGGTAGTCAAGATCATTGCTCCACCAGAGAATATGTTTTTTATTACAAATGGTCATTCGTATGTAGGAGTCCATTTTCTCCTGGGATCACCTTGCAGCAGTATAATGCGCTTGATCACCAAATCTCCGACTTGATATAATTGGTGTCTGACCTTTTTGTTGAAAGCCTTGATCATCCGTTTTTGATACATTTGACCATGACAGGCAGCAGTAAGTCTTTTCTCATCAATCAAGTTTAATTGATCAAGTCGAGTCTGGATCCAATCATCTTCATTCAGCCCTGTATCCTTCATAATTCTCAGAGAGGGGATCTGGACCTCAATAGGCAAGACAACCTCCATGTCGTATACCAGAGAGTAAGGGGTTGCCCCGGTTGATGTGCGCGCTGTGGTACGATACCCGTGGAGAGCGAATGGTAGCATCTCATACCAGTCTTTGTATGTGAATGTCATTTTCTGTATGATCTTTTTGATGTTCTTATTTGAGGCTTCGACAACACCATTCATCTTTGGCCGGTTAGGGGAAGAATTGCGATGCTGGATCTTGAATTGCTCGCACTGGACGGTGATCATAGTATTGTTTAAATTCGTACCATTGTCTGTGATGATCCTCTCTGGGATACCATACCGACAGATGAGATTCTATTTAATGAACCAGGCTATAACATTCTTAGTAACGGAAGCGAATCAGGCCGCCTCAACCCACTTTGTGAAATAGTCAATGGCCACAAAGATAAGATGGTGTCCATTAGAGGCTGTTGGCTTGATTTCCCCAATCATATCAATCCCCCACATAGCAAAGGGCCAAGGAGCAGTCAAGAAATTCAGAGGAACCGGGGGTATGTGCACTTTGTCAGCATAGATCTGACACTTGTGGCTGGTTCAAGAGTGTTGATAGCAATCTGCTTCCATGGTAGACCGGTAATAGCCTGCTCGTAGGATCTTTTTTGCCATCGTATGCCCACTGGAATGGGTGCCAAAAGTGCCTTCATGTAACTCAGCCATGATCTTTTCCGCTTCAGCCTTGTCTACACACTGAAGTAACACAGAATCATGGTTGCGTTTGTAGAGAATGCCATTACTAAGGAAGAATTTAGCAGAGAACCTCCTTAAGAACTTATTATCATCGACTAAAGCTCCTTCCAGATATTCTTGAGCCTCGAGATACCTCTTGACTTCGTGAAACCAAGGCTGGTCCACTACTTCTTCAGTATTAATCTCGTGACAGTGAGTTGGTTCATCCATTCGTTCGATGGTGATCTGGGGAGCCTCGTTATCCCATTTAAGTTTAAACATAAATGACATTGTGGCTAGTGCGTCTGCTAGCTGATTTTCTTCTCGCGGGAAATGGTCGAAGGTAATCTTCTCAAAGTGCGGGATCAATGTTAACACATGTTCTTTGTAGGGGATAAGGTTAAGGTGTTTGGTGTCCCATTCCCCTTTGATCTGGCTGATGACCAAAGCTGAATCTCTGAATACTTTTAAGGATTTGATCCCCAAATCTATGGAAGCTTTGAGACCAAAAATGCACTCTTCGTATTCCACCATGTTATTTGTACAATCAAATCAGAGTCTTGCAGTAAAAGGAGTATGACATCCTTCACAAGATATGAGTACAACACCTATACCATTATCGAGTGCGTCGGATGCCTCATCAAAAACAAGGGTCAATCGGGATCCTTGTTCAAGTCTGTCATATGGTCTGAATTCTTCACAGTTGTTTACCATCATGATGTCTTCATCTGGGAATTCAAACTTCATGGACTGGTAGTCTTACACAGCTTGGTGAGCAAGGTGATCATCTAGTACACTTCCCTTTATTGCTTTCTGGATAGTATATTGTATTTCATATTCTGTCAGGATCATCTGCCATCTCGCTATTCTCCCAGAGAGAGCAGGTTTCTCAAAGATGTATTTTTTTGGATCCATTTTAGATATCAACAAGGTAGGTTGGGTCAGCATATACTATCTTAGTCGGAGAGAAGCCCATGCCAGAGCGCAGCAAGTTTTCTTGAGCAGTGAATATCTTGTTTCACAGTCGGTAAACTTTTTGCTCAGGTAATAAATAGTATGCTCTTTTCGGCCAGACTCCTCATGCTGCCCCAGCACACACACCCATTGAATTTTCCAAAACAGTTAGATACATGATCAATGGTCTTCCCTCGACTGGTAGCATCAAAATAGGAGGCTCTTGTAAGTACTCTTTGATCTTGTCGAAAGCAATTTGGCATTCATCATTCCATTTGACTACTTGATTTTTCTTCAGTAATTTGAAGATTAGTTCACAAGTAGCTGTCAGGTGAGAAATGAATCTGGCAATGTAGTTTAAATGTCCCAAGAATCCTCTGACTTCCTTCTCCGTACGAGGAGTAGGCATATCTTGTATCACTTTCACCTTAGCAGGATCTACTTCAATACCCTTATTGCTGACAACAAAGCCTAGGAGTTTGTCATACCTTACTCCAAACATGCATTTATTTAGGTTTAACCTAAGCTTGTATTTCTTTAACCTCTCAAATAGTTTCTGTAGATGATCAAGATGCTCTTCTTCTGTTTGATATCTAGCTATCATGTCGTCCACATAGACCTCTATTTCGTTATGTATCATGTCGTGAAATAGAGCTATTATGGCATGCTGATAGGTTGCCCCAGCGTTCTTCAGCCAGAATGGCATAACCTTGTAGCAAAATGTGCCCCATTGTGTGACAAAGGTTGTTTTTTCCATGTCCTCAGGTTCCATTTTGATTTGGTTGTAGCCTGAGAAACCGTCCATGAAAGAAAACACTTTGTGTTGTGTCGTATTGTCAACTAGAATATTGTGATACGGTGGGAGAATTGACTTGAGGTTTTGCATTTGTGTTCGCAAATGTTTCGTTTTAGCAAGAGTCGCCACCGACTTTTTATTTTATCCTAAGGAAAGGTCAAAAAGCACATGAAAGACCTTTGAGATGTTTTCTTGGGTTCGGGGAGTAGATTAAGAAAAGGAAGGTGCAAGCACCCTTTTCATCCATGGTTATCCATGGGCTCTTAGTTACTTGTTTAGATCACTTGCTTTGCTTTTCCAATTGTTTGAAATGGTGCTTTGTGTATGGTTTTGAAAGATATTTTGAAAAGAGGCCATCGTTGTGGCAACCTTTGTAATGATTCTTGTTTGAATGTATACAAAGATGTTTTTGTCTTTTGAAAAGATTTCAATGTTTGAAAGTTTGATTTTGGGAAATGTTTTGAAATTGTGTTGCGAAGTGTGTTTGAAAATAGCAAGGATGTTTTTGCAAGCTTTGGTCAAGTAACTAAGAGCTATCTACCTTATTTTACTCAAAGATATTTCCTAATGTTTTTAACCCTTTTGACAGTGTTGTTTCACCATTGCATTTGGTGAGCAACCTTGTGTTAGGATTTTAAACGGGACAGGCGCGGGTCATCGTATAAACCATGATAGCAATTATGTCAAGTATCTTTGGCAATTTTTTGAGGGACTTGATCAATTTTGTTTAGGAAACTAAGATAGCGTCATCGAGGGACTATGATCTTTTGTTTTGTTTTTGTTTTGCCAAAGTATCCAACATGCTTACCATAGCCCATTTTTGAAGGCAACAAGTGGATTGTAACCCTAGGGGTGCAAGTGTGCATTGTGTTTGATTTTCATGCATATTTGTCTTTGATTAGGTCAAACTATTTGTTGATTTGGATTTTTGCATACAAACCCTAATTCTCTAATCATGGCATAATTGAAAGCGTAAAGTGCGAGAATTAAAATTCTAAGCTATTACAACATGATTATAGAGATGGGGGTACAATCTTTGAATTATAGGGGGTATTTGACAAGAAATATAAACCCTAGTTTACTTATTACATCCAAATTGAATTCCCAATGCATAAATATTAAATGGATAATATTTAAATAAACAAAATAAATAAATATATCAAATAAATGAATTATGCAAAAAAAGGTTTTTGTTTTTTCATGTATGTAAAAATATTTAATGTAAAAAATAAAGAAATAAATAAAAATATTTATTTTAATTGCTTAAGGGTAAAACCCTAATTTCTTTAAGAAAATAAAATGTTATATTATTTATATACAATAAAATATATTAATATGTACAAAATAAAATATATTTAGAAAAAGTAGTTTTTTAGTATAAATAATAATAAAAGTAAAAATGTAATATTTTATATTTTTATTCTAAAGTATTTAATAAAATAAAAGTATATATGTATATATATGTATATTAAATATATTAAATATGTATAATATAAAATAAAATATGTACAAAAATAAATTGTATTTATAATAATATTTTTAGTGTGAATAAAAATAAGAAATGAAAATAAAAGTATAATTTGCATATTATTTTCAAGTTTAAATAAATAATATAAAAGTATTTAAATGCTTTTTATGTTAGAAAAATTAAAATAAAATGCCAAATAAATGTGAAAAAATTATGAAAATATTTTTGAGCATTTTTTATATATTTGGAAATAAATAAACAAAATCAGAAATGAAAACAAAAATAAAAAAATAAAAAAATACAAGAAATTGGGCCAGGGGGTGCAAAAAGGAAAAGAGGGGGTGTCAAGAGTGAGCCAGGCCAAGCCCAGCCCACCACTTCATCTTCAACCTCCAGATTTTGAAAAATACGCGCGCGCCTGTACAAACTTGAACATCCTGCATATGAGCTCTATTGCAAAAACTCACAACATCAAACTTGTAGAGAATTTCAAGACAATTCCAACCATATAAACAACTTGCCTTAACTCTCAAAGACCAGAGAGAATTTCTCTGGCCCTGAAATCTGACCTAGTTTTTTCAACATGTTCATGGATGAAATTCTCCTAGCACACTTAATATAAATGAAAACTGAGCATATGTACAGCTTCATGGCAATGAACACTACATTTTTTATTCACAAACCTAAGGCTAAATGTTCCTAAATAGAGAGATAGAAAGTGGAGAAAAACCTGTTTCAGTTGGATTCGTGTAGGGAAATGTAGTGCTTTTCAACAAGGCTTGAGATGTATGGTAGCTTGCTTGAACTTCACTTGACCTTCTCCAATAGCTAGCTTGCCTTGAATGTCCTTGAATCAGCCTATAGAACTCAACCTGCAGAAGCTCAAAATGAAAATGGTGAACACTGCAAATGGAGTTACAGTTGGTGTTTGAGGTTTGGGATAGCTTGGGTGAGTTAAATGGAAGGTGTTTGAAGCAACATGGGGCAAAACGCACGAGCCAAATGAGCTATGGAACTCAAGTTGTAGAACCTGCCCTGTTTTGCCAAAGGAATGTGATTTCTGGCTATGGGGTGTTTAGAGGCTCAAGCAATCGTGTTTCTAGCTCAAAGGGGTGTGAGAAAGATGTTCAAATTGTTTGCATAAGTTGGTATTGGCGGATGAGTTACGGCGTGAATATCATGTGGTAAGGTTGCGACGTGATTTTCACGTCTCTACGTGGCATATATATTGAACGCTCTTGTTCATAGATTCATTGTCTTCTTCCTTCACATATCATTCTCTTTCAATCTCTCTTATTCTCTTCCATTCTCTATGCTCTCACTCTTTATTCTTCCACAAATCTTCCCCAAGTCTTTCTAAATTCAATTTCAAAAATTTGTATAGGTAATTATTTATTGTTTAACTTCTATATAATTTTGTTTATTGATTAGTTGATATTCTAATTAAAATTTTGATTTAATTTTGTTTGGTCAAAATTGAAGAACATTGAAGAGTTTAGAAAAAGATTGAAGAAGAAAATTGATTGAAGAAGAGGTATTTATGCAAAAAAAAAATTAATTTTATATATTAATTAAGATTTAATTAATTTATAATATTATTATGAGTTTTTTATAATGTTTCTTATATAATAAAAAATATAAAAAATTATTCATATATTAAAATAAGAATTTTTAAAAACAGAATTTAAAAAACTATATATATATATATATATATATATATATATATATATATATATATATATATATATATATATATATATATATATATATATATATATATATATATATATATATATATATATATATATATATATATATATATATATATATATATATATATATATATATATATATATATATATATATATATATATATATATATATATATATATATATATATATATATATATATATATATATATATATATATATATATATATATATATATATATATAAGGTCATGGACAAGTTTCTTGTTTTTGAAGTAAGAATGTGGAAGTGAAGTTACAGTCCTGTACAGGCTATCAAATATGCTTGCATACTTTGATCTTGGCCCCTCTGATTTGTGGGTTTGTTTTTCTGCAAGAGATCTTGGACCAATGCTCAAGGGACAGTGGTTTGACATAAAGCACATTATGGCAAAAATGGAAATGTGCCTTTTTCTACTTGTGTATAATGTCCAAATGACCAAAACAAAAGCTTAGACTGATGGATTTGCATTTAATTATGGTGTGAAGTGGTTTAGAGGCCTGTAAACTAGTGTAAGGCATGCTGATTTGAAAATGCAACTTGTATGAACATGAATATGCCATGGATGAAAAGTGAGTTTTTGCCAACTTCAAGCCTTCGATTCTCCCTAACCACAAATGTGTTTGAGGAGTTTTTGGACAATTTGGAAAGCTTGCAACATTATCTATAATCCATTTTTGAAATGCAACTTGAGACTCCAAGTGGAACTATGTGGAAAACGGCCAAGAAGATAGGTCAAAATCCTGCCTAAACTAGGGCAAAATTTCACTAAGTTAAAAGTTTTAGGGACCCTTGTTCCAAAAATCATAACTTGAGATCCAAGCTTCTTTTGAGAAAACATTGTGAATCAAAGTTGTAGACTTTGTAGAGGACTACAACTTTAATGTTGGAGGTTTTGTTTGAATCCATTTTCATCATGGTGAAAATGTGGGGAAAGGTTAGGAAAAATTAAGAAAATTTCATAACTTAGAAAAATTATAAGTTATGAAATTTTTCAATTTCAAACCCTAATTTGCAATTTTGGGTTTCTTGATGAACAAGTTTCATAATTTTACACATCTTGATGAAAAATGACCCTTGGCACTTGATTTTAACCAAAAGGTCAAAGTTTGACTTTTCAGTGTACAGTCAAATTTTGATGAGTTGACTGAAAAATTCATCTGTCAATCCCATGCATTTGAGATCTTTTGAACTTGTTGAATAAGTCAAGATGATGTCATTGATTCCTTGAGTCCATGGTTGAACCTAATTTGCCATTGTCTAGGTCAAACAATCAAAATTTTCCTTTGTACAGTCAAAACCCTAAAAATGACCATTTTGCCCTTTTGGTGATCTGATCAAATTTCTTGTGGAGTTGTGGTCCAAACTTGATCCAATGGTTCATATGAGTTCATAATATTGATGTGTGTCAAAATTCATGAGGTTTGACTGTAAATTGGCCACAGTTGACTTTTTCCCCAATATAGTTGATTTCTAGGTCAACTGTCCAATTGACTGGGCAAAAATTTGATTCAAGGCTTGAAACTTGGTATGGACAAACTTATGAGTCCAATATGAATTATGAAAGTCAATTTGAGCATTGAAGGTCCAAAAATCCTTGTGCAAACTCAAACCCTAGTTTAGGTCATCAGTGCAAGGAGATGTCTTGAGCAGAGCAAACCCTAGCTTGATCTTGAGTTCCAAGAGCCTTGTGATGAGAAATGTTGATAAAATGAGAGGGAAAATTTCTGGGTACAACAGTTTCCCCTGTTCAATCTTCTTGAACCTGAAGAGTTAGATTGGCAAGTTTGCCTTTTGTGACTCGAAGGTAAAAGAGGATTGGACACTAGAGTGCCCGTAAATTTGCACTCGTCAAAATGTAGCTGAGGGAATGGGCTTAAAGATGCCATTTGGAAATGGTAGAATCTTGCTGGAGATGGGCTTAGAGATGCCATCCAAAATTTGTTTGTCGAAAATCAGTAGAATGAACATCAGAATGGTATCCGTATTTGGAACGTATCTGAGTTGTATTTGGAGACTGGGTTTGTATGAGCAAGGGAATGGCGTCCGTGTCTAGAGCGTATCTGAGTTGTAACTGTATTTGATTCTTGAATGAATATCAGAACGACTGTCGTGTCCGGAGTGTATCTGTATTCTGAATGGGTAACAGAGAAACATCTGTGTATGGAGCATCTATGTGCTGGGGATAAATTCCGAATGAGTGACAGAATGGAAACCGTGTCTGGAGCGTATCTAGACTGTATCTGAAGTTGAGATCTGTATGAGTAGCAGAGTGACTTCCGTGTCTGGAGTATATCCGTATTGTAGTTGGGATCCGGACAAGTGACAGAATGACTTCCGTGTCTGGAGTGTATCTGAACTTTGAAGTTGATAGTTGAATCTGAATGAGAAATAGAATTGCTGTCGTGTCTGGAGCGTATCTAGTCTTTATCTGATTGCTGAAGTCTGAATGAGTAATAGAATGACCGCCACGTCTGGGGTGTATCCATACTGTATCTGGACTTGAAATTCTGAATGAGTAATAGAATGACCTTCGTGTCTGTGGGTGTATTCATACTGTATCTGAAATATCTGAATAGTTGTTAACAATAGCTTTTTAATCTTATCTTGAAAAGGGTAGAATGTTAGCTAAAGCACAAAGTTATGTTGCATGATATGTATGATGCAATAAAATGTGTTACATCTATGTTTATGATATATGAATGTAATGGATGTGCATGTAAGCTGATTAGCTGTCTTGCTGAGGAAAATAAATCCTTGATAGCTGGAGATAATGGAATCTTTGACTGCTGCCGGGGAAAGTAAATCCTTGACCGATGCTGGGGATTCCAAAAATCTTTGATTGTTGAAGATGATAAAACCTTGTTGATTACTGTTGGGGATAGAAAATCCTTGACAACCTGCGGGGATTATCAAAACTTTGATAACTTCTGTGGGGATGTGAGAATCCTTCATGACTTTCCTGGGTAGATAAGGAAAAATCCGATGACCTCTAGTAGGGAATTAAAACCTGGGAGGCTTCAAATGGAGAAACGGGAACTAGAATCTTCATTCTGTCGTGGAATAACTCTGTGGGGAGAGTGTTTATTCTGCCGGGGAAATCAGGAGCTTGGGTTGTATGCCAATCTACTGGGGATTCCTTGTTTTATGGAGAACTCTACTGGTGAATCGGGGGAAGTTGGATAGTGTTCCACCGGGGTTTAGGATTTGAAATTTTGGACTCCGCTGGTGATGAAATTTTAGAATATTCGGGCTCCGCTGGGAATTGGGAGTTCTTTAGAAACTTAACTCTGATGGGAATTTTGAAATTTAACTCCGTTGGGGATATGTACTTTAAGGTTTTAGCTCTGTTGAGGATCTGAATGACATACTGTAGGGGATTTCTTCTGGAATAGCCTAAAGACGTTTTCCTATACTTTTCACCTATTAGTAATTATCCTTTCTTATTTCGTTTTATTTGTAAGCAGTGATTTATATTCAAATGCATATGCTCATTTAACAAATCATTGGACGCTTTCAAATAAAAACACATGTGTAAAAAGAAAGAAAAGGCAAACAAATTTCTGCACTTCGAAGTATCTTTGTATTAACTTTGTGTAAATATTTTGTACAAAGGAGACATACATCCTAGTAAGAGGATGTTGTCATAAAAATGAGAAAAATTTAAACAAAGAAAGATGGCTATGTGTAATAATTCCATGGGGTTCCCATTCTGCTATAGCCTTCATAACTCTGAGTATCTCTTCCATTTGTTGCTTCGTTCACCGACGATTGGATTGATCAGAAGCCTGGAGCTTGTTCGTGAAGAGATGGTCCTTAAAGTGATCCGACGAGACATAGTCATACGCTTTTAATTCCCTAACTTTTGCCTGGACCTCCCTTTCGGGTTTTCGATCCACCAGGAAACCCTTTTTTGCCCAAGTCACCCTTTCGGGTTTTCAACTTGCCGGGTGTATGGATTTTTTTTTATTTATCCCTAATTTTTGCCTGAATCGCCCTTTTGGATTTTCGATTCACCGGGATGCCCATTTTTGCCCAAGTCGCCCTTTCGGGTTTTCAACTTGTCGGGTTGTTTTGTGTGTAGTATCTTTTGACTATGTCTGCGTTCGCAGGGTGCGGCAAGTCGTCGTCGTCCATGGTGGTCAGAGTCATTGCCCCACCAGAAAAGATGTTTTTGATCACAAATGGTCCTTCGTAAGTAGGAGTCCACTTGCCCCTGGGATCACTTTTCGGCAAGATAATCCGCTTGATTACAAGATCTCTGACTTGATATACCTGACGTCTGACTTTCTTGTTGAAAGCCTTGATCATCTATTTTTGATACATCTGACCATGACAAACAACAGTAAGTCGCTTCTCGTTGATTAAGTTAAGTTGATCAAGCCGGGTCTAAATCCAATCGTCTTCACTTAAACTCATATCCTTCATAATCCTTAAGGAAGGAATCTGAACTTCCATAGGTAAAACAGCCTCCATGCCATATACCAAAGAAAAGGGGGTTGCCCCAGTTGAAGTACGCGCCGTGGTACGATATCCGTGCAGAGCAAACGGTAACATCTCATGCCAGTCCTTGTAGGTGACTGTCATCTTTTGAATGATCTTCTTGATATTTTTGTTCGCGGCTTCAACAGTACCGTTCATCTTTGGCCGATAGGGAGATGAATTGTGATGTTGAATCTTGAACTGCTCGCACAGAGCGGTGATCACAGTGTTGTTTAAATTTGTACCGTTATCCGTGATGATCCTGTCGAGGATACCATACCGGCATATGAGGTTCTGCTTGATGAAGCGGGCAACCACATTCTTTGTAACGGAGGCGAAGGAAGCTGCTTCGACCCATTTGGTAAAATAATCAATAACGACCAAGATGAAGCGATGTCCATTGGATGCCGTAGGCTTGATCTCTCCAATCATGTCAATTCCCCACATTGCGAATGGCCAAGGAGCTGTTAGAACGTTGAGAGGAACTGGAGGAATATGTACCTTGTCAGCATAAACTTGGCATTTGTGACAAGTATGGGAATGTTGATGGCAGTCAGCTTCCATGGTAGACCAGTAGTAGCCTGCCCTTAGAATCTTCTTAGCCATCATATGTCCGCTTAAGTGGGTGCCAAAGGTGCCACTATGTATTTCGGTCATGATAAATTCTGCTTCAACCTTGTCCACACAACTAAGTAGAACACAATCATGGCTGCGCTTATATAAGATACCATTGCTCAGGAAGAACTTGGAAGCAAATCTCCTTAAGAACTTTTTGTCATTGACGAAAGCTCCTTCAGGGTATTCTCAAGTTTGGAGATACCTTTTGATTTCATGAAACCAGGGTTGTTCCACTACTTCTTCGGTATTAATCTCATGACAGTGCGCAGGTTCATCCATTCGCTCGATGGTGATTTGGGGAGCCTCATTATCCCATTTGAGTTTAAACATGGAAGACATTGTAGCCAGGGCATCTGCTAGCTGATTTTCTTCTCGCGGGAGGTGCTCAAAGGTAATCTGCTCGAAATGAGGCAACAATGTCAAGACATGTTCTTTGTATGGGATAAGATTAGGATGTTTGGTGTCCCACTCTCCTTTGATTTGACTGATAACCAAAGTTGAGTCCCCAAATACAATCATAGATTTGATTCCCAAGTCAATAGCAGCCCTGAGACCAAAGATACAAGCTTCGTACTCGGCCATGTTGTTGGTACAACTGAAGCAGGGCCTAGCAGTAAAAGGTGTATGGCAACCTTCTAGAGAAAAAAGTACTGTGCCGATACCATTGCCAAGTGCATTTGAAGCACCATCAAAGTACAGGGTCCATCGGGATCCTTGTTCAGGTCCGTCATACGGTCTGTTACCTTCAATGTTGTCCAATGTCATAATGTCCTCGTCAGGGAAATCGAACCTCATAGATTGATAATCTTCGACGGCTTGATGAGCTAGATGGTCAGCTAGTACACTCCCCTTTATAGCTTTTTAAGTTGTGTACTGGATATCATATTCAGTCAGGATCATCTTCCATCTAACGATTCTTCTGGATAAAGCAGGCTTCTCGAAGATGTACTTAATCGGATCCATTTTAGAAATCAGCAAAGTGGTATGTGTCAACATATACTGCCTTAGCCGGCGAGCAGCCCATACCAAAGCGCAGCAAGTTTTCTCGAGCAGTGAGTAGCGAGTCTCACAGTCGGAAAACTTTTTGCTAAGGTAATAAATGGCATGCTCTTTTCGGCCAGAATCGTCATGTTGGCCCAGTACACACCCCATTGAATTATCTAAAACAGTCAGATACATGATTAAAGGCCTTCCTTCGACGGGTGGCATCAAGATAGGAGGTTCCAGCAAATACTCCTTGATCTTATCAAAAGCAACTTGATAATCATTGTTCCATTCAACCACCTGATATTTCTTCAACAGCTTGAAGATTGGCTCACAGGTAGATGTTAGGTGAGAGATGAACCTTGCGATATAGTTTAAGCATCCCAAGAAACCTCTGACCTCCTTTTCAGTGCGGGGGGCAGGCATTTCTTGTATAGCTTTGACTTTAGCAGGATCAACCTTAATGCCTTTGTTACTAACGATGAATCCCAAAAGTTTACCGGACCTGACTCCGAAAGTGCACTTGCTAGGGTTCAGTCTGAGCTTATATTCCTTCAATCTGACAAACAACTTTTGCAGATGGTCGAGGTGTTCTTCTTCTGTTTGTGAACGGGCTATCATGTCGTCTACGTAGACTTCAATCTCATGATGTATCATGTCATGAAACAAAGCTACCATGGCTCGGTGATAGGTTTCCCCGGTATTCTTCAGTCTGAATGGCATCACTTTATAGCAGAAGGTACCCCACTGCGTAACAAAAGTAGTCTTCTCCATGTCTTCGGGGGTCATTTTGATCTGGTTGTATCCCGAGAATCCGTCCATGAAGGAAAATACCTTGTGTTGAGCTGTATTGTCAACCAAGATATCGATGTATGGCAGTGGAAAATCATCTTTAGGGCTAGCCCTGTTTAGGTCTCTGTAGTCCACACACATTCTGACTTTGTCGTCCTTCTTAGGCATGGGCACAATGTTAGCGACCCATTGTGGATAGGAAGTAACAGCCAGAAAGCCATCATTGAGTTATTTCATCACTTCAGCTTTGATCTTTTCGGACATGTCGGGCCTCATTCGGCGGATTTTCTGTTTGATTGGTGGACAGTCTTCTCTTGTAGGGAGACGGTGAACCACAATATCTGTATCCAATCCTGGCATGTCTTCATAGGACCAGGCGAAGATCTCAACATATTCATTCAACAGCTAAACTAAACGCTCTTTGACATTTGGCTCCAGTTTGGCACCCACTTTAACCTCTTTCTTGTCTTCCTCTATTCCCAAATTGATAGTCTCTAGCAATTCTTCATGGGGCAGAATAGCCCTTTCCTCTTGTTGCAAAAGTCTAGCTAACTCTCCAGGCACTTCACAATCCTCATCACCTTCGTACTCTGCATGATTGACTAAATCTTCAGAGTCACCAAAGGCCAAAGCAGAATAGTCACCCATGGAATCCAGAGTGGATGGGTACCTGTATTTTGTGAGTGTGGGTGTGTGTAAGGGATAGCCATCCTTAAACAAAACAAAATGTAAAAGGAAAGAAAATGAACACAACAGTTTATAGATGAAAACGTCCAATGATTCATTAAAAATGGCATATGAAAATGAAGAATCAAAACCCTTACAAATGGACCTATATGCCCCGGGTAAGGCATAAGGTGAAAAGAGTGTACGAATTGTTTAATTATTACAGACCAAACAGGAAATTGTTCAAAGATAAATTAATGATTGATGAAAGTGATGGGAACGAAGTCTTTCCCCTCCCAATTGCTTAATCCTCCTTCAATGGTTGGAAAGATCCAATCTTCAAAGTTGTCTTCTTCATCATCATCTTCTAAGGCATGAATTCCATGGTGAGTGATTTTTAAGGGTGGTCCTCCAGCCCGGGAGCGACGCACAGCTTTCTGGCCAGCAGCAATGAAACCTACTCCGAACTTGTCCGTCTTGTGAGGAAAATCTGGCAGTTTCCCCCACACCGTACTTCTTCCTTCTTTGATTACAGCCTCCGCATCTTTAAGGGATGCCATCTGAGACACAGGCTTGGAAATGATAGGCACCTCAGTCATTGTCTTTGCTACTGCGACTTCAGGAGAAACCTCTTCAAAGTGTTGGAAAGGCGTTTCTATGAATTCGCAATCTAACTCCTCATAGAGGAAGGAGTTAAGGTGACTTATCATATACTCCTCCTCACCATGAACCGTTATGATCTTACCCTGAACTGGATACTTTAGCATTTGGTGTAGAGAAGAAGTGACTGCCCCGGCGTTGTGGATCCATGACCTTCCCAACAAGCATGAATATGAAGGACGGATGTCCATCACATAAAATGTAGAGTTGAAAATTTTTGTACCCACCTTGATTGGAATGTCCACTTCTCCGTGAACCATCCTCTTAGAACCGTCGAAGGCTCTAACAACGATGTTACTGGGCTTTAGGGTCAAACCTTCACAGTCCAATATGTCCAATGCCTTCTTTGGTAGAACATTTAAGGATGAACCAGTATCTACCAGAACATGAGCAAGTGTAGTCCCCCTGCACTCTACCGAGACATGCAGTGCATCATTATGCTTTCTTCCCTTAGGAGTCAAATCAGCATCAGAAAAACCAAGACCATTATCGGCTGTAAGGCTAGCCACGCACTCTTGAAATTGGTCCGCAAAAGTTTCTTGAGGCACGTGTGCCGTCTTCAGAAATTTGATCAAGGCTTTGGCATGAGCCTCGGAGCAGAGTAAGAGAGCCAACATGGAGATTTTTGAAGGGGTTTTCCCTAGCTGCTCCACGACATCGTAGTCGCTCTTCCAGATTATCTTTAAGATTTCTTCCATCTCTTTTTGGGTGGTCTCGGGGATAACCACAGTCTGAGCCTTCATCCTGACAGGCGCTTCTTGTATCCCTTTTCCCTTATTGGTAGTGTGATACGGTGGGAAAGAACTGGATGTTTTTTAAAATGCTGGTTTGCATTTTGCATTTGTTTTCGCAAAATGCCGCGGTAAGGAAGAGTCACCACCGTCTTTTATTTTATCCAACAAGGAAAGGAAAAAAAGCACAGAAAAATTCCTTTTTCGAGATGTTTCTCGGGTTCCGGGGGTAGATTATAGAAAGGGAAGGTGTTGTACCCCAAAATTTGCCCTCCCATATTCTTCCAGATTTGTCAAAAGCATGCTTCAAAGTTCCCCAAGGGTTGCACAATGCAAAGGCCTCCTAAACAGTCAAAATTAGGGTTTTGGTTCTGACAAAGAAAATGAAGTTTCCAAGGGTCCAATCAAGTCCAACATGCCTACAAATATGGTCAAGCATCCTCATACCAAGTTTCAAGACTTTCAGCACAAAATTGCACAGTCAAAACCCTAATTGCACTACAGTCAACTGTAGGGGCAAAATGGTCATTTGACAGTCACAAGTTCAAATTTTTGGTCAACATCTCATTTTGAAGCCACAAACATCATTTGATCAATGCTTGATCATGATTCTCAAAGCTTGGCTCAAAAATCATCAAGATGCAAAAGTTTCCATAATTGGACAGTTGGAAAAGTCAACTGTAAATTGACCAGGGCATAACTTTCACATGGATTATCAGAAAAATTCCATCCAAAGCTCATTTTGAAGAGAAAGACATTTCCAACAACTCCTATTCACACTTCAAGTCCAAGAAATGCTCTCACAAAAAGTTATCAATTTCAACATTATAGGTCATTTTCAAAAGTCAACAAAAAGGGACTTTAAGTCAAAGGCCATAACTTGTGATTGGTAAATCAAAATTACATGGGACCAAAGACATTGGTTATAGGACTCAAATACCTTTCCAAAATGTCCAAGAGCATAAACAAAGATTAAAAATTGAGCAAGTTATGCCTTGTAGAAGTTGGGAAATTTTTGGATATTTTGAAAAGTCAACATTGCTTCAAATGACCTAAAAATGCTAATGGGCCTCTTTTTCTTCCACAATTCATCATCCAAGGCATGTGCACGACCATTTGGCCAAAAGGGAAGTTTTTCTTCATTTTTTATTTATTTATTTGGATTTTTATTATTAATAATTCATTTAAATTAATTAAAATACATGAAAAATGTTAAACCTAATGTTTCAAATCTTTTTATGCATATAATATCTCCAAGATTTCGTGCAAGTCAGATTAGGAAAGAATTGAAGATAATTGGACATGATTTGGTAGCAAACATGCATGAAAAGATTGGAAAATTATGGCCATGAAAATCAAAGATCTATTCCATAATTGCAAAGGTTTTTGGACCTCTTTTCCAACCCTAATCACTCATATACATATAAGGATGCAAACCCTCGTGCCTTTGAAGTGGAAGCTGCGCCATATACCAAGAAACCAACTTGAATTTTTTGCTTGAAAACTCAAATCTGAAAACTGTTTTCCAGGGCGATTCAAGCTGAGATAATCATCTCATCACCTTCCTGAGACCTTAAGCAACGTGCCTGAATAGGTTTCCACGTCCCTAACCCTTTGAATCATTGTACAGAAGTCAAACTTTTTTACCTTTTTCTCATAATCGTGTTTTACAATTTAGGCATATTCATTGCATTTTATTTGTGGATTTGTGCTAATTAAACCTTTCTGAAGCTAACCAAATAGTTTAATTGTGTTTTTGTGCATTATTGGAGATTTCACCATTGTTGGACATTAGGGTTTTCCAAGCTGTGAATTGGGGTTTTTCATTTAAGGAAAAATTAGCACTCAAGACCTGTACCATTGAATCAAGCATGCTTGGACGAAGAGAAACCAACCCTCGCGCCTAATTTATGAGGCCATATGGCCTATTCGCTATTTTCTGGAATAGTGCCTTTTGGGACGGTTCAAAACCGTTGCCTATGTTTTTTGTGTTTCAGGAAAATAAACAACCCACGAAGACGATGATTTGGTGGCAGGCAGCGAGTGGTTGGTTTTGAATTTTCGCGCCAGGCTTCCATTAACCCTTATTTTCATTTATATTATTTGTGTGTTATTTTAGGTACAAAACGCGTGAAGTGCTCCAGTGGCCAGGCATATACGTTGGTAAACCACAGGACCTGGGTTCGAGCCCCAGGTCCCCCACCCTTTCCAATATTATTTTTCCAATGGTCATCCTGTGCAGGTTCAACGCTGAGGGACACCATACACCCCTTGATCCAGATTGCCACACGTGTAGAGAGACCAATTCAAGGGCGCTGATTGAGAGACCAACATGGAATCTGGTCAAAGGTGCCACATGCTAATCAAAGGGTCAACGAGGCCAAAGGCTTATTGGGCCCAAAAATGCTAAGCATACCCTCCACTTTGGGGACAGAAACCCCCCTAGGTTTGCTATCTCTTATATTATTTTTTCATTCTTTTTTTATTTTCAATTATTATTCTTTTAATTAATTCTTTTAATTTAAATATTTTCACAATAACATAAAAAATAATATAAAATCAGAAAAGAGACAAAATTAATATTTTTATTTAATGTCTTATTTTGTAAATAAAACCTTTATTAATTAATTAGTTTTAATTTAGGAGTAAATCTTAATATTTTCTTAATTAATTTAAAATTGGTAGAACTAGGGTTTGTAATAATTTTTTATCCTTTTTTCTTTTCTTTCATAATAATTAAATATTTCCTATTATTTTTATAAATTAAAATTGCATGTAAATAATTAGGTTAACTTAGGTTTAAACTTTAATATTTTTTAATAAACTAAAACAATTAGAATTAGGGTTAATATTTTATTTTAATTAATCTTTTTCATTAAAGTCATAAAATACAAAAATACCAAAAACAACTTCTTTTCATTTTAATTTTATTAATTTAATAATCGTTTAATTTAATTTAATTAAAAAGGGTCCAACGCCCTCGTTTCTAATTTTATTTCAATTCGCATATTTATTTCTTTTTCTTGTAAATATTCATGTACTTCTCCCAAAGCCGTGTAATTTCATAATTTCTCGCACTTTACTTTCTTTATTTTCTGTCAAATCGGGTTCTGGAAATTTTGGCGATGTGGACCCGCGCCTTTTGTAATAGTTTAGAATTTTACCTTTCCGCAACTTTTTTTACTGTTAACAAATGCATGCAAGAATGAATGGCCTTAAATAAAAAACAAACGCGTAGATCACCTTTAACATGACAAGATAAAGATAAACGAATCTGACACACAAATCACACACCACCCCTAGGGTACGCCTCACTGTTGCCTTGCCTCAAAAGGTGATCGTCGAGTAGAGGATGTCTTAGTAAGTCCTCATGATCCGGGAACCTGGCATGAGGGTAGCTTCTAAGGTGTCTTCCCATTGCTCTGGTGATCACCATGTCCCGAACCTCGAATTGACCCGAACACCTCCAACGGTGGTGTTACCTACCTCTCAATGGTGGGATGGCACTACTTTAAAGGACATTTACACAGACGAATTCCTTAGGGTAGGTAGACGACTCGTGGATACTTGCTCTAATTCAAAACATAACAAATCAAAAATACTTTTCACACCAACACATTTTCAAAAAGCTTTCGAAAGCAAATTTTTCAAACACTCTTGAGGACTGATACAAGAGTCGAATTGGAATTTTTAAAGAAACTTTTTTTAAAACCCACAATTGAAAAGCAAACAAACCATTTTTGAAAATACAAATGAGCAAGTATCTAAGAGCCCATGGATAACCATGGATAGAAAGGGTGCTAACACCTTCCCTTTCTATAATCTACCTCCCGAACCGAGAGCAATCTCTATAAGGAATTTTTCTGTTCTTTTGTCCTTTCCATTTGGAGAAAATAAAAGACAGTGGCGACTCTTGCTTCCGCGACATTTCGCGAACCAGCGTTAAACAGTCAGTTCCAGATCCACCGATCACAGAACTGGCGACTCTGCTGGGGAATTCATATCTTAAAGTGAGGTGTACCTTAGGGCTTAGTTCATAACTGTGTTTTCAATTGATTTCTTTGCTTGCTTTAAATTGTGGGACTGTCTTGGGAGTTCTATAGATCCTAACCCGGATCTGGGGGATACCTTCTTAGAAAGTAGCAACAAGGCTGTGAGGGAACTGTGCAGGGTATACCGACATGGTTGAAACAGTCTGCTATGTTGATGTGGCACTTTGGTGTGTACCGGTAACCCTTGAGTTCAGTCAAGGAGAGTACGGGGCCTCCGCGTGGTGTCGTGAAGCATCAACAGACCTTAGGAACCTTAATTGAACTATCTTGGCCTCTTTAGGGTAGTGAGATAACTGACTTTGGTGCAGTCCGAGGTTGGTTGATACTCGATACTACGCTCAATTGAGGGTTGCTTTCCTGGAATATTTCGATCGCCGGTTCAGTGGCTAAATCGAAACGATGAACAATGAAAGCAATCCCGTGATATTGGGACCCTTAGAACCCGGTTACTTCTAATAGGACAGGTTGAACCCACCAACTTCAAGAGGGTAATACCCAGACCCCATGCTGGCCTAAACTCTAAGGGCTTTCTCTTGTGTGACTTGTGTGCCTTCGTACTTGACTATTTGCATGCTTGTTGTCTGACACTTGAGCTTCTTGCAGGTTTTGTTTGTAGTCCTTAATTAGGACTCATAACCAGGTCTACCGAGTTTCTTGCAGGTTTCGTTTATAGTCCTTAATTGGGACTCATAACAGGGTTTACTGAATTTCCTGCAGGTTTTGTTCATAGTCCTTAACTAGGACTTATAACAAGGCTTACTAAGTTTCTTGCAGTTTTTTTGTTTTAGTCCTTAACTAGGACTCATAACAAGGTTTACCAAGTTTCTTGCAGGGTTTGTTTTAGTCCTTAGTTGGGACTTATGACAGGTTTTACCGAGTTTCTTGCAGGTTTTGGTTTGCAGTCCTTAATTGGGACTCATAACAGGGTCACTTACATTACCCCCTGCATAGCATGACATCATACCATTGCATACATCCTAACCCATTTCAAGGATCTCAAGGGCTTATGATGCAGGTCAGGGTGAATCAACTATCCCAGCAAGGGGCAAAGAGGATTTATTTTCCTCTAGCCAAGGTTGTCAGGGGCTATGACCCACTTGATATGGTGAGCTCTGACTCCTGAAGAAGGTTCCCCTAACCAAGGTTATTTGGAAATCAAAACCAACATGATGACTAAAGTCAGAGGCTATGACCCACTGGATATGGTGAGCCTTTGACCCTTTGAAGAAGGACTCTCAACAACATGCAGTTCTTCCAATCAAGCCACCGGACCCCAAATTCTAACAAATCTTCTTGTTTACCCCGCGAGGTCCTTGAAAACATTGCATGCATATCATACATATCATTGCATTGCAGGTATCCTTGTTGCAGGTCACTTACCTTTCTCGCTGTTTATTTCAGCAATGGCTTCCCAACCAGATAACCAAGACTTCCATGCTCAAAAGACCCGGTTCGGGGAAATCCTCTTGAATCTATCCAAGGGGCAGGAGGAGCTAAGGACACTTCTCATGGGGACCTTTGTCAGGAACAGTGCTGAGGATGAAAGGCTGAAACATCTGCAAGCTGAAGTGGATATAATGAAAACCCAGATGCTGGGGCAGGTGACTGCCATTCAAAGCTTAGCTCAAAGACAGGAAGAGCTTGGAGTTCTCGTCAACCAACTGCTTCAGAATAACCAACTGGGGCAAACGTCTAAGGGTAAAAAGCCAGTCATCATTCAACCACCTTTGAGACAAGGAGGTAAGGGGAGAGCCCCTCAAATGGCTCCAGTGTCACAAATTCAACATCACGACCAACAAAAGAACGAGAGAAGGCAGTTCACGCGGCTCAGCATGACCTTATCCCAGATATTGCCACAGTTGCTGGAGACCAAGCTGGTAACTCTAAAAGAAGCTCCGAAGAATCAAAATACAATGTCACCGAAGTATAACCCCAACGCCCGCTGCGCTTATCACTCTGACAGCCCGGGGCATACTACAGATGATTGTTGGAGCTTGAAAAATAAGATCCAAGACATGATCGACGCTGGAGAGATTCAGTTTAAAGTACCCAAGACTCCCCACGTGATCACTGCTCCCTTGCCAAAACATGGCTAGGATTGAGAAATTTTTTGTCCATTCGAATGTTCAAGTTGCAATTCTCTTTTGTTCAAACATTTACTCATGTTAAACATTGTTATTTCATTAATGCATCGCATATGTCTGTTCTGAAACAATATATTCGTATTCACTAAATGCAAATTATTTTCGTATTTTTTTTCTGATGATCGACTCTCATTAATTCTAAGCCTCTTGAGGGAGGATGACGAAAATGATACCACGATCTTTACAGTATGCTTTTGAACAGACCCTGCTGATGAGGTACAGGCATTGTTTCAAATCCCTAAACACTGGAGTTATAAGGATGATAATCCCTCATCAACCCCTCTGAGCCAAAGAAGTAGGAGTTTTTCTTTTCGAAACTTAAAACCCTTAATCATAACCTGGGGCAGGGTAGTTTCTCAGTTGATCCAAGTGCATAACGAATGGCACCAAAGAGATCCTTACAAAAAAGATAGTGATGGTTCCGAATAATCAATAAAGAAAGGCAGTCATTATCTCATAAATGAAAAGCCCAAAAAGTCAAAACCTATAAAGGGGACTTACGAAACTGGGGCATCCCACTGACTATAATTCCAAAAAAGGAAACAGCTCAGGCAAAAAAAAACAGGGATAACAAAATCAAAAAGAAAGAGGTCCTACAAACCCTCAACAAAAAAGGGGAATGACTGCCTGTTCAGAATAAGTTATCAACATCTGAACCATCACCGAAAAATCAGAGCAAAGACTCAAACAAGGTCTAATGCACGATCAACTGAGTTTAGGTTTGAAGAACATCACGAAGAGCGGGTGGGTACAAATAATTTGAGCCTTTATCCTTTGTTTCTTAAACCATGAACCAGGCCACGTTATAACCCTTAAAAGTCCTAGCTGAAGCATGGGTTAGTTCGAAAGCATACTGTTACGAAAGGTATCCTGACTCCTTAAGGCCTACAGTAAATACGGAGTTGACATCACGTTTTACAAACATTCACTTGTTTTATGAAAAAGAATGCATTTTCCAAAATCTTCAAGACAGACATAAGCTTTGCATTTTTAACATAACTCTGTTTGCATATGACTTTTTGGTTGAACAGCAGGGAAATTCGCACGATGAATACCTAGTGAACAAAAGCACTTCCAATCAAGGGGCACGACGTGATCATGGTCCATCATCTGGGGCAGTCCAATCAAGATTCGGAGAATCTCTCAAAGGCCAGATAGCCTGGGGCAAATCTCTGCCTGAGTCACTTGGGGCATTCCGGCAACGAATCTTGCACGATCAGACATCTTCTGGTAACATGACAAAACACTTCTAACAGGGGCAACCCCCTACACTCTGAGAACATGGACATAGTCGAAAAGAATACTACGCAAAATCAAAGACCCGCTAGGTTGACACACCTAGGCAAAAATAAGGGCTTCCCGGCGAACCAAAAGGGTTCGGGCAAAAATAAGGGATTAAAATGAAAATCTGTACACCCGGCAAGTCGAAAACCTGAAAAGGCGGCTTGGGAAAAAATGGGTATCCCGGTGGACTGAAAACCCGAAAGGGCGGTCCAGGCAAAAGTTAGGGATTAAAGCATACGACTATGTCCTGTCATCTTGACACCTGCCTACCAGAAGAAGGTTTGTCCATCAACAACTATCAGCACCTCACAGGTATCTTCCTCTCCTACATCAGAAACAGGGGCAATAAAGAGTTGTCTAAGCGATCTAGTTGCTCAATCCATCAAGGTACCAAGGTAGGTTCAGCTGAAGAGCATAGCCAGTACGTCTTAATTCCCCAGAGAGTGAGCCAGCAAGTCAGTGCACTCTCCCCGAGCAAAACTATGCTATCAGCCTTAAGGAAGTTGAGTATCCCCCAGCAGATCTCAACATTCCCCAGCAGCATATATACATTCCTAACAAGCATCCCCGACAGTTTCAGTCTAAAGATTGTTCCCCGGCAGTTTTGGTCTAAAGATTGTTCCCCGGCAGTATACCAGACATTCATTGGAGTCACTTCCCCGATACAATTCAAAACTTCCCCAGGAGAGTCCAATCCAGTTTCCCCAAGAAAGTTGGAATCCATCTTCCCAAGCAGTAAGCTTATCCCCAGTAGATTCTGGAAGCTTACCCTTGTAGAGCACGAACGCGTCTCCCGACTTTATTCAAAGAGTTATTTCCTTACCAGGATATAACTGGGTTATCCTCAGCCAAAAGCCCCGGAAAGAGCGTCGTCGACACAGTTCTTCTTATTCCCCAGCGAAGTCTATTAACACTTCCAACACAACAGTGGTATCCCCAGCAAGTTATCTTCATCAAACTCAACAAAGTACCTCTCTCCCCACAAGAGTATTGCTTCCCAGCAAGATCGCTAGAGTACTTTTCTCCCTGCAGAGTTATCCATTCGCCAAGTTTATTCCCCAACGGAGTTATCTTCTCCTACCGGTATTCTTGCAACTATCATCCCCAGCGGAGGCAAAATCTATTCTTCAACATCAGCCCAGGAGTGACTTCCCGGCACCCGTCAAGGATTTATTTTCCTAGACGAAAAATACATTCATAAACATCGCACTTCCATACATCATTATAGCATGCATAGACGCATCATATCTTACAAATCTCATTTATGTTGAGAACATCATTGCTTGGTCCATATCATGCATTGCATATGACTGACCTTTACCTTTCAGGAAAGATTCAGTTAAGTTCTCAATCATATTTCAAGACCTAGACCGGTTCAGTTAAATCGACTCCAAAGATTTCTTATCCAGTCCAAGGCCTTCTTTAGTCCAGTTAAATCGACCCCAAACAGATTTTTCTGATGAAGACTCAGTAGAAGTTATCCAAGGTTTTCCCAATGATTGCTATTGAGGTTGTAATCGCCTATGGTTCTCTCCCCGATACTGCGGAGATGATAATTCCATCCAAGGTTTTCTCAATGATTGCTATTGAGGTTGTAATCGCCTATGGTTCTCTCCCCGATACTGCAGAGATGATAATTCCATCCAAGGTTGTCTCAATGATTGCTATTGAGATTGTAATCGCCTATGGTTCTCTCCCCGATACTGCGGAGATGATAATTCCATCCAAGGTTGTCTCAATGATTGCTATTGAGATTGTAATCGCCTATGGTTCTCTCCCCAATCCTGCGGAGATGATAATTCCATCCAAGGTTGTCTCAATGATTGCTATTGAGATTGTAATCGCCTATGGTTCTCTCCCCGATACTGCGGAGATGATAATTCCACCCAAGGTTGTTTCAATGATTGCTATTGAGATTGTAATCGCCTATGGTTCTCTCCCCGATCCTGCGGAGATGATAATTCCATCCAAGGTTGTCTCAATGATTGCTATTGAGATTGTAATCGCCTATGGTTCTCTCCCCGATCCTGCGGAGATGATAATTCCACCCAAGGTTTTCTCAATGATTGCTATTGAGATTGTAATCGCCTATGGTTCTCTCCCCGATACTGCAGAGATGATAATTCCACCCAAGGTTTTCTCAATGATTGCTATTGAGGTTGTAATCGCCTATGGTTCGCTCCCCGATACTGCGGAGATTATAATTCCCACCAAGATTCTCTCAATGTTTGCTGTTGAGGTTGTAGTCGCCTATGGTTCTCTCCCCGATCCTGCGGAGGTGGTAATCCCAAGATTTTCTCAACGATTGCTGTTGAGGTTAAAGTCATCCAAGGTTCTCTCACCGTTCCTGTTGAGGTAGTAACCATCCCTGGTTCATTCATCACCGTTTGAAGCTCCAGATCCAGCTCCTGTAACCAGTCAGGATACATCTACACAAATAATTTGAAGACCAGCTCCCGTAACAGGTCAGGTAATCATTTTCCCTTTTTGCAGGTACGCAAGTTCTCGCTAAGGAATCTCTTACGCGACCAACATCCAGATGGCATCTATAAGCCCATCCACCTTCCATCATCTCTTAGCATGGCATCTATAAGCCCATCATCCTATCCATCAATCTCTAAATGGCATCTATAAGTCCATTCCCATCATCACTGCTACTATGTGAGCGCAAATTTCTGGGCACTCTAGTGTTCAATCATCTTCCACCTTCGGATTACGAAAGGCACGTCAGCCAATTTGCATCCTCAGGTCTAAGAAGATTGAACAGGGGCAACTGTTGTACCCCAAAATTTGCCCTCCCATATTCTTCCAGATTTGTCAAAAGCATGCTTCAAAGTTCCCCAAGGGTTGCACAATGCAAAGGCCTCCTAAACAGTCAAAATTAGGGTTTTGGTTCTGACAAAGAAAATGAAGTTTCCAAGGGTCCAATCAAGTCCCACATGCCTACAAATATGGTCAAGCATCCTCATACCAAGTTTCAAGACTTTCAGCACAAAATTGCACAGTCAAAACCCTAATTGCACTACAGTCAACTGTAGGGGCAAAATGGTCATTTGACAGTCAAAAGTTCAAATTTTTGGTCAACATATCATTTTGAAGCCACAAACATCATTTGATCAATGCTTGATCATGATTCTCAAAGCTTGGCTCAAAAATCATCAAGATGCAAAAGTTTCCATAATTGGACAGTTGAAAAAGTCAACTGTAAATTGACCAGGGCATAACTTTCACATGGATTATCAGAAAAATTCCATCCAAATCTCATTTTGAAGAGAAAGACATTTCCAACAACTCCTCTTCACACTTCAAGTCCAAGAAATGCTCTCACAAAAAGTTATCAATTTCAACATTATAGGTCATTTTCAAAAGTCAACAAAAAGGGACTTTAAGTCAAAGGCCATAACTTGAGATTGGTAAATCAAAAGTACATGGGACCAAAGACATTGGTTAGAGGACTCAAAGACCTTTCCAAAATGTCCAAGAACATAAGCAAAGCTTAAAAATTGAGCAAGTTATGCCTTGTAGAAGTTGGGAAAGTTTTGGATATTTTGAAAAGTCAACATTGCTTCAAATGACCTAAAAATGCTAATGGGCCTCTTTTTCTTCCACAATTCATCATCCAAGGCATGTGCACGACCATTTGGCCCAAAGGGAAGTTTTTCTTCATTTTTTATTTATTTATTTGGATTTTTATTATTAATAATTCATTTAAATTAATTAAAATACATGAAAAATGTTAAACCTAATGTTTCAAATCTTTTTATGCATATAATATCTCCAAGATTTCGTGCAAGTCAGATTAGGAAAGAATTGAAGATAATTGGACATGATTTGGTAGCAAACATGCATGAAAAGATTGGAAAATTATGGCCATGAAAATCAAAGATCTATTCCATAATTGCAAAGGTTTTTGGACCTCTTTTCCAACCCTAATTACTCATATACATATAAGGATGCAAACCCTCGTGCCTTTGGAGTGGAAGCTGTGCCATATACCAAGAAACCAACTTGAATTTTTTGCTTGAAAACTCAAATCTGAAAACTGTTTTCCAGGGCGATTCAAGCTGAGATAATCATCTCATCACCTTCCTGAGACCTTAAGCAATGTGCCTGAAAAGGTTTCCACGTCCCTAACCCTTTGAATCATTGTACAGAAGTCATACTTTTTTACCTTTTTCTCATAATCGTGTTTTACAATTTAGGCATATTCATTGTATTTTATTTGTGGATTTGTGCTAATTAAACCTTTCTGAAGCTAACCAAATAGTTTAATTGTGTTTTTGTGCATTATTGGAGATTTCACCATTGTTGGACATTAGGGTTTTCCAAGCTGTGAATTGGGGTTTTTCATTTAAGGAAAAATTAGCACTCAAGACCTGGACCATTGAATCAAGCATGCTTGGACGAAGAGAAACCAACCCTCGCGCATAATTTATGAGGCCATATGGCCTATTCGCTATTTTCTGGAATAGTGCCTTTTGGGACGGTTCAAAACCGTTGCCTATGTTTTTTGTGTTTCAGGAAAATAAACAACCCACGAAGACGATGATTTGGTGGCAGGCAGCGAGTGGTTGGTTTTGAATTTTCGCGCCAGGCTTCCACTAACCCTTATTTTCATTTATATTATTTGTGTGTTATTTTAGGTACAAAACGCGTGAAGTGCTCCAGTGGCCAGGCATATACGTTGGTAAACCACAGGACCTGGGTTCGAGCCCCAGGTCCCCCACCCTTTCCAATATTATTTTTCCAATGGTCATCCTGTGCAGGTTCAACGCTGAGGGACACCATACACCCCTTGATCCAGATTGCCACGCGTGTAGAGAGACCAATTCAAGGGCGCTGATTGAGAGACCAACATGGAATCTGGTCAAAGGTGCCACATGCTAATCAAAGGGTCAACGAGGCCAAAGGCTTATTGGGCCCAAAAATGCTAAGCATACCCTCCACTTTGGGGACAGAAACCCCCCTAGGTTTGCTATCTCTTATATTATTTTTTCATTCTTTTTTTATTTTCAATTATTATTCTTTTAATTAATTCTTTTAATTTAAATATTTTCACAATAACATAAAAAATAATATAAAATCAGAAAAGAGACAAAATTAATATTTTTATTTAATGTCTTATTTTGTAAATAAAACCTTTATTAATTAATTAGTTTTAATTTATGAGTAAATCTTAATATTTTCTTAATTAATTTAAAATTGGTAGAACTAGGGTTTGTAATAATTTTTTATCCTTTTTTCTTTTCTTTCATAATAATTAAATATTTCCTATTATTTTTATAAATTAAAATTGCATGTAAATAATTAGGTTAACTTAGGTTTAAACTTTAATATTTTTTAATAAACTAAAACAATTAGAATTAGGGTTAATATTTTATTTTAATTAATCTTTTTCATTAAAGTCATAAAATACAAAAATACCAAAAACAACTTCTTTTCATTTTAATTTTATTAATTTAATAATCGTTTAATTTAATTTAATTAAAAAGGGTCCAACGCCCTCGTTTCTAATTTTATTTCAATTCGCATATTTATTTCTTTTTCTTGTAAATATTCATGTACTTCTCCCAAAGCCGTGTAATTTCATAATTTCTCGCACTTTACTTTCTTTATTTTCTGTCAAATCGGGTTCTGGAAATTTTGGCGATGTGGACCCGCGCCTTTTGTAATAGTTTAGAATTTTACCTTTCCGCAACTTTTTTTACTGTTAACAAATGCATGCAAGAATGAATGGCCTTAAATAAAAAACAAACGCGTAGATCACCTTTAACATGACAAGATAAAGATAAACGAATCTGACACACAAATCACACACCACCCCTAGGGTACGCCTCACTGTTGCCTTGCCTCGAAAGGTGATCGTCGAGTAGAGGATGTCTTAGTAAGTCCTCATGATCCGGGAACCTGGCATGAGGGTAGCTTCTAAGGTGTCTTCCCATTGCTCTGGTGATCACCATGTCCCGAACCTCGAATTGACCCGAACACCTCCAACGGTGGTGCTACCTACCTCTCAATGGTGGGATGGCACTACTTTAAAGGACATTTACACAGACGAATTCCTTAGGGTAGGTAGATGACTCGTGGATACTTGCTCTAATTCAAAACAAAACAAATCAAAAATACTTTTCACACCAACACATTTTCGAAAAGCTTTCGAAAGCAAATTTTTCAAACACTCTTGAGGTCTGATACAAGAGTCGAACTGGAATTTTCAAAGAAACTTTTTTTAAAACCCACAATTGAAAAGCAAACAAACCATTTTTGAAAACACAAATGAGCAAGTATCTAAGAGCCCATGGATAACCATGGATAGAAAGGGTGCTAACACCTTCCCTTTCTATAATCTACCTCCCGAACCGAGAGCAATCTCTATAAGGAATTTTTCTGTGCTTTTGTCCTTTCCATTTGGAGAAAATAAAAGACGGTGGCGACTCTTGCTTCCGCGACATTTCGCGAACCAGCGCTAAACAGTCAGTTCCAGATCCACCGATCACAGAAGGTATTAGCACCCTTTCTATCTGTGGTTATCCACGGGCTCTTAGGTACTTTCTCAATTGTTTTCAAAATTGCTTTTCTTTGTGTTTGTGGGTTTGAAGAAGTTTTTGTTTGAAAGGTGTAAGTGTGAAAAAGATTTTGTTTTTGAAAGAGCACGTACTTAAGAACCATCTACCTACTCGAAAAAAGAATCGTTCTATGCTATCTTCCTTTAGACAATGCTATCCTACTATTGATGAGTGGGTAGCACCGTCGTTGGAGTTTAAGGGTCAATTCGGTTTTAGGGACGTGCGGTCACTAAAGCAATGTTAGGATGCCTTAGCGGCAACCCTAATGTCTTAGATCATTTTATCTGAGGCAACCATTTCGAGGCAACTATGATCTTTGGACAAGAGGGCGACCTCTAAAGTGACCTATACTCAATGACCACGTTATGAAGGAAACCAAGTAGGGTGTACCCTAAGAGTGTGCATCTGTGAGTGTGTTGTTTTCAGTTATTTTGTCTTTGTACATGTCAATGGTTATCTATGTTGATTTTAGGTTAAACATTCAATCTTGTCATGCATACCTATTATCAATCATCTAACAGTTATATAAGTTGCGGAAATTAAATTGTGGAAATTTAACTAACTATTACAAGGTGTCGGGTATTTACATCGCCAAAAGCAACCCTTTGAAATTTAAATGCGGAAAATAAATAAAGCGATAAAATAGTTAAATGGTCTTAATTATCTATTACATTCCGGGAACAAATACAATATTGGATAAAAGAAAGTAAATCGCATGCGGAAATTAAATCGGGTGCAAGTTTAGGGTTTTGACCCTTTGTTATTCAAGAAAAGATTTTTTGGTTATTTTTTAATTAAGAAAGAAATTAATCTAGGTTAATTATTAAATTAATAAATAAATAAATTAATAAAAATATTTTTGGGTTTTTGGTATTTAAAGAAATAAAAATAAATTTAATCAATGTTAATAAAACCTAATTGTCTAAGTTAATTTTAATTATTGCAAAATATATTAAAAGCTATTCCTAATTAAAACTAAATTAATTAATAATTAATAATTAATAATTGTTAATAAAAATAAAATACTGAAATTTAATTTAATAAATAAAATATTTTTTGGTTTTAATTTTATGAAGAAAAAAAAAGTTTGATTGGTTAATTAATAATAAAAATAATAACAAACAAATAAATAAAATAAATAGAAAATAGAAAGAAATAGAGGTTTGGGCCTGCTTAGGGGCTCTGATTAGCAGTTTTGTGGCCCAATTGAATTGGCCTTTATTGACCTTCCTGATTCCCTATGCGCTCATTGACTCAATCCCATGGTGGACATTCCTTCTAGACCACCAGATCTGGCCTGGGGCCATCTGGCAAGCAATTGAGTGAGGGAGCATGGTATGCTACAACTCCTGAAGCGCGCTGGAATACCTGAAGAAAAATAATAGCAAGGCATATGGGGGACCTGGGATTCGAACCAAGGTCCTATTGGATATTGAATACACGCCACTACCACTGCACCACTATGTCTCAATTGTCAATATATTAGATAATAATAATAATGTGGGATAACGTGATAATATGCCAGAATAAAAAATAAAAACGCGCCAAGTATTTGAATCAGCCATAGAGGGACTGACACGCCATCATCTTCTTCCTTCAACCCTGTAATTTTTCCTGCGGATTCATACCCGCAGCTGAATTCATAGGTCAACCCTAAAATCAAATCTAGGCCATGAAAATTAAATCCAAGACCATGGTCATGCTCATCTTCCTCCACTAGTCATGTCTATGTCCATCAATGGAGCTAATTTTTCCTGTGAAAGAAACGCCCAAAAAACAAACTACAAAACCCTAGGTTCGGCTATGGGGTTATAGTCCATATAAATGCAATCAAACAATGCCAAAAGTTCAGAAATTTCATGAACATCACAAATATGTCAAAGGTTTTCCAGAAAAATGCAAGAATATGGAGTTACGATTTTGAATACAGGGCCTTGAAATGGGATGCTTACAGTGCGATTTGTTGCGTATGAAGGCTTGCTTTGGATTGCAGAAGGTTGAGTAGACACCCAGCAATCGATTGGTGTTGAGTTTTGCCTTTGTAAACGCCTCTAAGGATGATTTCAGTTTTGCACTTTTTCCACCTTTTTTCAAGTTTGGTTCTTGATGTTCTTGCAGCCTCTAGGTATCAAATTCGTGTGCTTTTACTTGTATATGTATGATGCAATGCATTAGGTTAACATTTGTGGACTGAATCCTTGCACATTGATGCCATGGGATTTGATATGATCCACCATTGAAAGCTTGCCTATTTTGTCAAAAATCCAATCTTTTTGCACATGGAATGCTTGATACGAATTTGATCATGATATTGATGATGATTAAGTCCTGAAAATAGAAAAGATCTCATGTAATCAAGTTTTGGGATTTGATTTGATTTAAATTGATTAAAAATGAATTAATTCAATAAAAAATCAAATAGAATAATAAAATTGACAAATGGACACAAGGCTGAAGCTAGGACACCTGTGGGATGTGGCAAGCCCAAATCAAGTGGAAACGAATGGGCCCATTTGACAAAATTTGAAGTTTTGGGGATAGTTGACTTTTGGCAATTTTGCAAAAATGCCCAAGTTCAACAATGCATAACTTCTTCAATTTTGAACTTTTGGAAGTGTTCTTGGATTTTTTAGAAAGCTTGAGCTGTGCTCTAACCAACCCTTTTAGTATCATCGCATTTTGATATTCCATGCTCAAGTTATAAGCTTTGGAAAAAAAGGTGTTTTTGTTGACTTTCAAAAATGACCTATAATGTCCAAATTTGTAACTTTTTGTGAGTGCATTTTTTGATCTTGGGGTATGAAGATGGATTGTAGGAAATTGCATCCTCTTCAAAATGAGCATTGGAGGGGTCATTTCTCATAAAGTATTAGAAAGTTATGCTTGGTCAATTTGAGTTGACTTTTCCTACAAAACCCTAATTTAGCAACTTTTGAGTCTTGATGAATTTTGAGCAATCCTTGATGAATCATGATCAACACTTGATAAAATGATGAAATATCCTTCAAAATGAGAATGTTGACAAAAAATCTTGAAGTTTGACTGTTTATAGGCCACGGTTGACTTTTGCCCTAGCACAGTCGATTTTTGGACCCTTTGAGCAATTGACTGAGCAAACTTCCTCTGCAAGGCTTGAAATTTGACATGGATGACCTTGAGAACATATTAGGACATTGGGGATAACTTGAGGTCATTTGTACTCAAAAACATTGATGCAACACAAAACCCTAATTTGGGGTTGACTGCCTTAGGAGATAGCTTGACTGTCCAACTCTTGAGCAATCTTGAGCCACTTGGAGATTTTCCTTGCAATGTTTTGAGAAATATGAGAGGGAAAATTTTGGGGTACAACATCTGCCCCTGTTCAATCTTCTTAAACCTGGGGATATAGATTGGCTTTCGTGCCTTTCGTGATCCGAAAGTGGAAGATGATTGAACACTGGAGTGCCCAGAAATTTGCACTCGCATGAAGTGGTATCAGCCTTGTGATATCGGGAATGGGATTACAGATGCCATTTGAAGACTGTTGATAGGTGTTCTAGACTTTGACTAGAATAGGAATCATGGAGATCTTAGCGTCGATCTAACTGAACCAGAGAAGGTCTTGGATTAACTTTGACTGGATAAGAATCAGAAAAATCTTAGGATCGATTTAACTGAACCAGACAAAAGTCTTGGAATATCTTCAACTGGAATATGAATCAGGGAGATCTTAGGGTCGATCTGACTGAACCAGAGAAGGTCTGGGGTTAACTTTGGCTAGATAAGAATCAGAAAAATCTTAGGATCGATTTAACTGAACCAGACAAAAGTCTTGGAATATCTTCAACTGGAATACGAATCAGGGAGATCTTAGCGTCGATTTGACTGAACCAGAGAAGGTCTTGGATTAACTTTGACTGGATAAGAATCAGAAAAATCTTAGGATCGATTTAGCTGAACCAGACAAAAGTCTTGGAATATCTTCAACTAGAATACGGATCAGGGAGATCTTAGCGTCGATCTGACTGAACCAGAGAAGGTCTTGGATTAACTTTGACTGGATAAGAATCAGAAAAATCTTAGGATCGATTTAGCTGAACCAGACAAAAGTATTGGAATATCTTCAACTGGAATACGAATCAGGGAGATCTTAGCGTCGATCTGACTGAACCAGAGGAGGTCTTGGATTAACTTTGACTGGATAAGAATTAGAAAAATCTTAGGATCGATTTAACTGAACCAGACAAAAGTCTTGGAATATCTTCAACTGGAATATGAATCAGGGAGATCTTAACGTCGATCTGACTGAACCAGAGAAGGTCTTGGATTAACTTTGACTGGATAAGAATCAGAAAAATCTTAGGATCGATTTAACTGAACCAGACGAAAGTCTTCCATAGATATAGTCTTTTCTTTTGAGGGGACTACTAGGTCATATGAGTAGTCAGCGGTGTTTACTGATTCGTCTTTCCCTGAAACGGTAAAGAGTCAGTCATATGTAATGTCATGATGTATGAAATGCATGATATATATCAAGCAATGATGTTCTCAACATAAATTAGATTGTATGATATGATGTGTATATGCATGTATCATGATGTATGGAAATGTAATGTTTCTAGCTGGGGAAAATAAATCCCGGACAAGCTGCTGGAAACAAGAGTTGAATTCTTCGCTTCCGCTGGGGATGGCGAACGAAGAGAATAAGCCTGCAGGAGAGGATGACTCCGTTGGGGGAATAAAATGATGAGGAGATTACTCTGTGGGGAAGATATGTTCTGCTGAAGATTCCACTGATAAATTCCGTCGGGATGTATTATCGTTGCTGGTGATACTGAATCATGTTGGGGATTGAATTCCTGTTTGTGATAGGAAAGAATTTCGCTGAGGATGATCTTCGATTGTGACTTCTCTGGGAATAACCTGTTAGACTTTTGTGGGGATAATCCTTTGAATTCTGCTGGGAATGATCCTTTGAACTCGGTTGGGGAGATTTATTTTGTACTCCGCTGGGGATAAACTTCCAGAGTCTACTGGGGATGATGCTTCAACTCCGTTGGGGAAGCTTTTTCAGACTGCGCTGGGAAAATTTTAACTCCACTTGGGGTATCTTGTATTCGGCCGGGGAACATTCTTATACTCCGTTAGGGAATATTAAGACTGCCGGGGATATCAAGCCTTTTTAGTATTGATGGTAGATCAACTCTGCTTGGGAAGAGCATTGCTGATTCGCTCATAGTTGCAAGTCCCAGCTGGGGGAGAGCTACCATTACTGCCTTACTCTGCGGGGAGTGAAGGTATCTTAGCCATATTCTTCAGCTGAATTCATCTTATACCTGGTGGACAGAGCAACTATACAGCTTGGACAATTCTCATTTTCCCTTGTTTCTGATATTACAAGTAATCGTCTTTTGTTCCGTATGTAAATATTCATGAGCAGCAGTTAATGTTAAATGCATATATCAAAAATGAACATTGGACGTTCTTTGCAGATCAAAACAGATAAAGAAAAAACAGTTTGAAATTTGTCTGAAAATGAATTTGTATTGATTTGAAGTTTGGCCTGTAAATAGGCGTTTTTTGTACAAGAGGCTGACGTCCTAGTAGGAGAACGCCGCCGAATAAATAGAATTTACACGATTTGTGAAAAAAATAAACAAAGAAGCTATCTGAATGATCCCACTGGGTTCCAACTCTGCTATTGCCTTTATATCTTTGAGCATCTCATCACTTTTCTACTGGGTGAAGATGAATCAGATTGATTAGTGTCGTTCGAGCTTGATAGTTGATACCGAAGTCTGGATGCAAGGTGATCCAATGAGACATAGTGTTACGCTTTGATCCCTAATTTTTGCCTAGACCTCCCTTTCGGGTTTTCAGTCCACCGGGATACCCTTTTTTGCCCAAGTCGCCTTTTCAGGTTTTCGACTTGCCGGGTGTACATATTTTTTTCATTTTCATCCCTTATTTTTGCCCGAACCCTTTTGGTTCGCCGGGAAGCCCTTATTTTTGCCTAGGCCAATAAACCTAGCGGGTCTTTGATTATGCGTAGTATTTTTTCACTATGTCTGCATTGACGGGGTGAGGAAGGTTGTCACCATCCATGGTGGTTAGAATCATAGCCCCTCCTGAGAAAATGTTCTTAACCACAAATGGCCCCTCGTAAGTAGGGGTCCATTTGCCCCTGGGATCACCTTGAGGTAGGATAATGCGCTTGATTACCAGGTCCCCAACTTGATACTCTTGTCGTCTGACTTTCTTGTTAAACGCCTTGATCATCCACTTTTGATACGTCTGACCATGACAAATAGCAGTAAGTCTCTTTTTGTTGATTAGGTTCAGCTGATCAAGCCGGGTCTAAATCCAGTCATCTTCACTCAAACCTGCATCCTTCATGATCCGAAGAGAGGGTATATGAACTTAAATGGGCAAGACTTCCTCCATGCCATATACCAAGGAGTAGGGTGTTGCCCCTGTTGGCGTCTGTGCTGAGGTACGGTACCCATGAAGAGCAAATGGTAACATCTCGTGCCAATCTTTGTATGTCACTATCATCTTCTGCACAATCTTCTTAATGTTCTTATTAGCCGCTTCGACAGCCTCATTCATCTTCGGCCGGTAGGGAGAAGAGTTATGATGTTGTATCTTGAATTGCTCACAGAGCTCAGTAATCATCTTGTTGTTGAGATTGGTACCATTGTTTGTAATGATCCTCTCTGGTACACCATATCGACAGATCAGATTATGCTGAATGAACCGTGCCACGACGTTCTTGGTTACAGTAGCAAAGGAAGTTGCTTCAACCCACTTCGTAAAGTAATCAATAGCCACCAGGATGAAACGGTGCCCGTTGGATGCCGTAGGTCTAATCTCGCCGATCATATCAATGCCCCACATTGCAAAAGGCCAAGGTGTCGTCAAGACGTTTAGAGGAACTGGAGGTACGTGCACCTTATCAGCATAGACTTGGCACTTGTGACATGTCCGAGAATGCTGATAACAGTCGGCTTCTATTGTAGACCAATAATATCTTTCCCGAAGGATTTTCTTTGCCATGGTATGTCCACTGGAATGAGTTTCGAAAGTACCTTCATGTAACTCTGCCATGATCCTTTCTGCCTCGTTCTTATCCACACATCACAGTAAGGTTGAATCATGGTTACGCTTGTAAAGGATGCCATTGCTGATGAAGAATTTCACTGTGAACCTACTCGGAAACTTCTTGTCATTAACAGATGCACCCTTGGGGTATTCCTGAGCATCAAGGTATCTCTTCACCTCATGAAACCAGGGTTTATCTGCTACCTCCTCAGTCTCAATGTCACAGCAATGTACAGGTTCGTCTAATCTTTCAATGATAATCCGGGGAGCTTCGTTGTCCCAATTGACTTTGAACATAGAAGACATCGTAGCCAGCGCGTCCGCCAACTGATTCTCCTCTCTTGGGAAGTGTTCAAAGGTTATTTCCTCGAAATGTGGGAGCAACGTCAATACATACTCCTTGTAAGGAATAAGATTAGGGTGTTTCGTATCCCACTCGCCTTTGATCTAATTGATCACGAGAGTGGAATCTCCGAAAACACTCAAGAACTTAATCCTTAGGTCAATTGCTGCTCGAAGACCCATAATGCACGCCTCATACTCCGCCATGTTGTTGGTGTAGTTGAAACATAGTCGGGCAGTAAATGGAGTATAAGAGCCTTTAGGAGATATGATCACGACGCCAATGCCATTACCTAAAGCGTTTGAAGCTCCATCAAAGTACATAGACCATCGGGATCCTTCCTCAGGTCCTTCATCCGGTCCAGGTGTCTCATAGTCAGTTACCAACATGATATTCTCGTCCGAGAATTCAAAGTTCATATACTGGTAATCATCTACTGCTTGATGTGCCAAATGATCTGCTAACACACTTCCCTTGATTGCCTTTTGGGTCGTATATTGGATGTCATACTCAATCAAGATCATCTGCCATCTCGCTATTCTTCCAGACAAAGCAGGCTTTTCGAAGATATACTTGATTGGATCCATCTTCGATATCAATAGAGTAGTGTGAGTCAGCATATACTGTCTCAGCCGGCGAGCAGCCCATGCCAAAGCGCAACAAGTTTTCTCGAGCAACGAGTATCAGGTCTCGCGGTCGGTAAACTTTTTGCTAAGGTAATAAATAGCATGCTCTTTTCGGCCAGACTCGTCATGCTGCCCCAGCACACACCCCATTGAGTTATCGAGTACTGTCAAGTATAAGATCAAAGGTCTCCCTTCAACTGGAGGCATCAAAATAGGTGGCTCTTGGAGATACTTTTTGATTCTTTCGAATGCGGCCTGGAATTCATCGTTCCAACGTACTACTTGATCTTTCTTCAGTAACTTGAAGATTGGTTCACAAGTAGCGGTCAGGTGTGAGATGAATCGGGAAATGTAGTTTAGTCATCCCATAAAGCCTATGACTTCTTTCTCTGTCCTGGGAGCTGGAATTTCCTGTATAGCCTTCACTTTTGCAGGATCCACTTGAATACCTTTATCGCTTACGACGAGACCCAACAGCTTACCAGATCTCACCCCAAAGGTGCACTTGTTCGGGTTTAACCTCAGCTTGTACAACTTCAACCTGTCAAATAGCTTCTGGAGGTGGTCAAGATGTTCTTCCTCCATCTGGGATCTTGCAATCATGTCGTCGACGTATACCTCAATCTCATGATGGATCATGTCATGAAATAAAGCAACCATGGCATGATGATATGTTGCCCCAGCATTCTTTAATCCAAAGGGCATGACCTTGTAGCAAAAGGTACCCTATTGAGTAATAAAGGTGGTCTTCTCCATGTCTTCGGGAGCCATTTTAATCTGATTATAACTGGAGAAACCATCCATAAAGAAGAAGACTTTATGCTGAGCGGTGTTGTCAACCAGAACGTTGATATGAGGCAGAGGGAAATCATCCTTGGGGCTCGCCCAGTTCAGATCCCTATAATCAACACACATTTGAACCTTACCATCCTTCTTCGGCAGAGGAACCACGTTGGCCACCCACTGAGGGTAAGAAGTAACTGCTAGAAAACCGGCATCAAACTGTTTCATAACTTCAGCCTTGATTTTCTCAGACATCTCTGGGCGCATTTGGCGGACTTTCTGTTTCACTGGAGGACAGTCTTCCTTGGTAGGCAGTCGGTGAACTACAATATCGGTATCCAACCCAGGCATATCTTCATAAGACCAGGCAAAGATCTCAACATAGTCACGCAACATTTGAATCAACCGTTGCTTCACACTAGGCTCCAGACTTGCACCAATCTTGACCTCTTTCTTGTCTTCCTCTGTACCCAAATTTACCGATTCTACCGGCTCTTCGTGCGGCTGAATGGCCCTCTCTTCTTGGAGTAGCAGTCTTGCAAGTTCACCAGGCACTTCGCAATCATCTTCACCTTCGTCTTCGGCTAAGTTGATCGGATTTTCGAAGTTATAACTGGCAGTAGCAGAGTTGTTACCAGTGAGATCCAGAGTAGATGTAGACCTGTATATGTGAGTGTGTGTAAAATAGTTGTTTTGCAATATATAATAAAAGAAAGACAAGGAGCGCAAAATTTGAAATGCAAGAAAACGTCCAATGCTTTTATTAATGATATATGTAAATGACACACATAAAGCCCTCATAAATGAAGCCACGGTGCCCCGGGAAATACACCGAGCCATAGAGTTTAAAACATTGTCTGTTACAAATTCAAAACAAAAAGTTTCATTACTGGGTAACAAAAGAAATAGGGATGAAGTCCTTTGTTGTCCAGTTGCTTAGTCCACTATCGGTCGTAGGATAGATCCAATTGTCGAACTTAGACTCTTCAACGTCGTCTCCAATGGCATTCACTCCCAAATTACTGATGAACACGGGAGGTCTTCCGATCCGTGCATTCCGAACAGTCCTTTGAGCTTCTGTAGTGAAACCCAAACCAAACTTGTTAGTCTTCTGTGCAAACTCAGGGAGTTGGCCCCAATTCGCACACCCACCTTTCTCGACAATAGCCCGGGCATCCTTAAAGGAAGCCATCTTCATAGGAGAATCTTCAACAACAGTCTCAGTTGATGCCAGCGTCTGGGGAACCTCTTCAAAATGTTGAAACGGGGTCTCAATGAACTCCCCATCCATATCTACATACCGGAAAGAGTTAAGGTGGCTCACCATGTACTCTTCCTTCCCTCGTACTGTCACAATTTTCCCTTTCACTGGGTACTTCAGCTTCTGGTGGAGCGTTGAGGTTACGGCCCCAGCTTTGTGGATCCATGGGCGACCCAACAAACAAGAATAAGATGGCTGAATGTCTATCACGTAGAATGTAGAGTTGAAAACTTGAGAACCAACCTTAATCAGAATATCCACTTCTCCATGCACCATCCTCTTAGACCCATCAAAGGCCCTGACGACAATGTTGCTTGGTGTTGTACCCCAAAATGTGCCCTCCCTTTTTCACAAGAAATCATAACCCCGGGGTTTTCTCTGATTTTTGAGATTGGCTCAAGAATCGGTCAAACAGATTTTTCTTTATCAGTCAATCCAGAATTAGGGTTTTCACTGATTTTGTTGAGATTGGCTCAGGAATTGATCAAGAAGATTTTTCTTTGGCAACAAATCCGGAATTAGGGTTTTCGCTCGCATTTCTCAGAAGAAATTGAATCCACAGTAATTCAGTTCACTGTTACATTGTTTTCGTACTTTTTCAAAGTTTGCTGAAAGATTTATTGATTGTTCTCAAAAGCCTGATTATCTGAAACAAGAGCTGAGATTGTTATTTGGAATATCAAGACATCTGCTTGATTAATTGAGTGAAAGGTTTACCGTTTAATGGAATGCTTGTTTATTTAAACTGTACAATGCGTGTGCTATTTGGAATACTGTGAGTAATGCAAGGTTACGAGACTGCAAAGTTTGTTGATTATTTATTTTATCTGGATTAAAATTATTGAGACACAGTTTCAATTATTTTAATTTAAGAGTCTTAAATAATTAAATAAACAATGCAAGGAAAGATTGGAAGATATTTGACAAAGACTTTTTTTATTTATTTCAAATGTTGTTACAAACTTTATTCGAATATTGTAAGATTACAACTTATAGTATTACAATAATATTTGTTTACAATAAATGGAAAAATAAATCTAAGCCTAATCTCCTAAGATCTTTGACTTCTACTTCTACTGCTTCCACTATCATCCAACTGGTACTTACCTGCAAAAGACAGAAGAAAAAGAAATCAGCGCAATTAACTGAAAAGAATTTTCAAGCAGATAAAAAGAAAAATCATCATTAAAGTCTGCCGGCTGGAATCAGAATTGCTATGTTCATCATATTTTATTTTCCTCTCTGAAAATCACAAGAAGATCGCTCTTCTCGGTTCACAGAGAGAAAAATAAAAAAGATAAAATTTCAAGCATACAATTAACTCAAAATGCAAAAACATAGGCAAGTTGCAAGGCAAACTGTACTGCAAACTGAATTCCAAACTGCATTAGTCAAACAAGTCAGCAAGGCAAGCATAGGCAAGCTAACTACAATGCAGTAACCAAGCATGTCAAATTAAGTTGCAAGCTAACTAGGTGCAAAAGGCAAAAGTACACAATGCAGAAAATATAGAAACAAAGTACACAATGCAGAGAGATGAACCAAGTTACAAGCAAGAGCTTGTCCTAGCCATCATCATTTTATGGCCAGCAAACTTTTCAGAATTATATTAAAATAAGCAAAAGTGCTTAGAGAGAGAGAAAGAGAAAACCTAGTGAAGGGGTTTGCAATTTTGGCAGGCTGTTTTCAAGACAGTAAAAGAAAGCAAAAAGATATAAGAGGGGGAGACTGCATAACAGTAAAAAAACAGAGAAAAACATTGAGCAAAACCTGTAAGCTCAACATTTCCAAACTGCAATCAGCAAACCTGCATTGCAACTTACCAAACCTGCATTACAAACACTCAAACCTGCATTACAAACACTCAAACCTGCATTACAAACACTCAAACTTGCATTACAAACACTCAAACCTGCAAGCGTGCTTCCAAAACTGCAGAATATAATCAAACAAGCTCAAATATGCATAACCAAAACTACTAAAGAATACTTACCAAAACTACAACTTCTCAAAAGCTCAGAACCAATAGCAAACCTGTGAGCCCAAATCAGCCCACAAAAACTTCCAAACCTGCTTGCCCAAAAACAAGCAGGCATGCATAACTGTAACTCTCTAACCTGCCTAAACTGCTCAAAATACAACGAAAAGCAAACCTGAAAACCATAAGTTTGTTCAGTAACAAAACTGCAGATCAAACAAGCTCAAGCAAAACCTGTAGCTGGCCTAAACCAAGCCTGCATTCGAAACTGCAAACTATGGCAAAACCTGCTCACAGGCCAAACAAAAAGAACTTGTAAACATTTCCAAACTGCAAAGCTAGCTTACTCAAGCTGGCCAAAACAACAAGGAACCGACAAGTTTCAGATCTAAGATCATCATCAATAAGAGCATTTCAGAAACTCACTAACAACAAAAAAATAGCCAGTTTTCAGATTCATCATCATTAAATCATCAGGGTCAACAAAGGAGAGAGGAAGAGATTTAGAAGTAAAACAATATAGAACTTCAGAAACACGTTCATCATTAACAAATACTCAGAGGAAGGAAGAGAATCAACAAAATCAAATCAATAACAAGTTTCAGATTTTATACATCATCACTAACAAATACAAAAAAAATCTCAGAAGTTCATCATCATCAAAACATCAGTAGCCAAAAGAAAGGAAGAGTTTTCATATTCAGAAGCAAAGTTCATCATCACCAATATTCAAAACAAAGAAGCAAGCAAGTTTCAGATTATTCATCATCAACGAAAGTAGAAGCAAGCAAGTTTTCAGAAGATTGTTCATCATCAAACAAATCACAAGAACAACAAAGAAAATATAGAAATACCAGAAACGCCATCATTTCCATCTTCCGCTCCGGCCACCAAGAGCGTCGTCGGTCCAACCCTCCCTCCGTCTTTTCCAAGAACAAAACACCAAGGTACAATTTCCTTTTTTCAATTTTTCTTCATCTCACGCATGAAGCATCAAAGAATTAAAACATGCAAACAATAAATGTGCAAGAATCACAAAAATGAAAACTGTAAAAACGCGTTCAAGATAAAAACTGTACCTTTCAAACAAATGACATGGACCATCATGGAGAGGAGAAGGCTAGGGTGGCGCTCTGGCAGCTTGGAGGTGGGAGGAAGAATCAACGCTTCACCTGAGAGAGAAGAAGAGAAACGGAGAAGAAGAGAAGGAGGCGCCGCTGAAGCCAAGTTTGCAAACCCTAATCAAAGCCAAACCCTAAAAAATTTTGTCACAATGTTTCGTTCTGGGCCTTTGCCAAACAAGCCCCTAAGCCCAACAGCGCTTCTACCAATGAACCCCCCCCCCCCCCCCTGTCTTCTTCCTAATTCTTATTCTTCATCATTTTTCATTTGGGCCATAAAATCCCAAGGCTCATCATCTATTCTAATTAATCTATTACTTTTTTTCTTTTTTATTTTCATTTTTAATAACTTATTTTCTTTTCTTTGTTAATAATAAAACCAAAAATATATTAAAATTTTGTTTTAATTTTCTTAATTTAGTTTTTTTTTTTTTAATAATTATTACATTTAATAAAATACCATAATAATAAAGATTTTTATTTTCGTTTTCTTTAAAAAATACAAAATGTTAGAAACTTTAATTAAAATAATTTTTCTTTCTTTTAAAACTTTTCTTTTCATAATTAATAAAACAAAATAATAATAATACTTAAGTCTTTATTAGGTTAAATTTTGTTTGTTCATTTGTAAATAAATACATGCATCTCATACTTCTTTGATTTTCTTTATCTTACAAATTGTTATAATCTTATGTTGAATGGCGACGATTCGATTTGGTTGTAACACATAATACTTGGACATTATTATGCTGATAAGACTCATCCCCATTTGTAAATAATTGTACCCCCGTCCACGGATACTCATCTGTAATAACTTAGACTTTAAATTCCTGTAATTTATTGCTTTCAATATACTGTATAGTAATTAGGGTTTGTATGGCAAGATTCAAAATCAATCGCTAGATGACCTAATACAAGATAAATGCATGAAAATCAATACACAATTCACACTTGCACCTCTAGGGTAACCTCGCTTGTTGCCTCGAAAAATGCAATCATGTTCCTCGAATATGAGACACTCTAGCAAATGTCCCTTCGATAAACAAAGATCGTAGTCCCTCGATGACCCTCGATGTTTCTTTCGATAAAACAATCTCGTCCCTTACAAAATTTCTAGAGCGTCTCACAAGTTGCTTTCAATGATTGTATACGATGACCCGCGCCTGTCCCGTTTAACATCCTAACACAAGGTTGTTCACCAAACACAATGGTGAAACAACACTGTTAAAAAGGGTTAAAAACATAAGAAAGATCTTTGAGTAAAATAGGGTAGACAACTCTTAGTTACTTGATCAAAAACTTGCAAAACATCCTTGCCATTTTTCAAACACACTTCACAACACAACTTCAAAACAATTTCAAAACAACTTTCAAAACATTGAAATATCTTTTCAAAAAGACACACACTTTTGTGTATATTCAAACAAGAATCATTACAAAGGTTACCTAGACAAGGCCTCTTTTTCAAAGCATTTTCAAAAACCACACACACAAAGCATCATTTCAAACAATTGAAAAGCAAAGACAAGTGATCTAAAAACAAGTAACTAAGAGTCCATGGATAACCATGGATGAAAAGGGTGCTAGCACCTTCCCTTTTCATAATCTACCCTCGAACCCAAGAAAACATCTCAAAGGTCTTTCCTGTGCTTTTTGACCTTTCCTTAGGATAAAATAAAAAGTCGATGGCGACTCTTGCTAAACCGAACAAGTGCAAAAACAAACGCAAAACCTCAAGTCAGTTCCCCCACCGCGTCACAGAACTGGCGACTCTGCTGGGGAAATTTCTAAAAGTGGGGTTACCTTAGGGTTTTAGATCACCTTTACATGCTTACCTTGATTGCTTTGATTGCTTTACATTTTGGGTTCCTTATTTGGGTTTGTTTTAAATCCTACACCCGGATTTAGGGGCACCTTTTAGGTAAGTAGCAATAAACTGTGAGGGAACTGTGTGGGGTATACCGACATGGTTGAAGCAGTAGCTACGTTAGTGTGACATATTTGTGGGTACCAGTAGCCTTTGAGCCAATCAAAGAGAATACGGGGCCGCTGAGTGATATCATGAAGCACTAACGAACTCTTAGAACCTTACTTGACCATCTTGGACTTATTAGGGGTAGTGAGATGACCGGCTTTGGTGCAGTCCGAAGTTGGTAGATACTCGATACTACACTCATTGAGGGTTATTTTCTTGGAATATTTTAGTCACCAGTTAAGTGGCTAAACCAAAACAATGAACACGGAAAATAATCCAGTGATATTGAGCTCCTTAGAACCCGGTTTCTATTTGTAGGACAGGTTGAGCCAACTAACTTCAAAGAGGGTACTTACCTACAAACCCCATGCAAGCCTAAACCTAAGGACTTGTCTTCTTTGTGTGAATGTGATTATCTGTATATACACTTGCTTACTTTTGCATACCTGTACATAACATCATAACATCATACCATAGCATTTTCAATAACCATTTTGAGGATTTCGAGGGTCTTTGATGCAGGGGCACGTTGAACCAAACATCTGCCAAAGGGCAGGAGGATTTTCCTCTAAACAAACGCCGTCAAAGATCAAGTGCAACAACTTGAATCGAGGGCTATGACCCACTTGACATGGTGAGCTTGATTCTCGTGGAAAGACATCCACCGATACAAAGTTCTCCAGTGAAAGATGCTGATCAAAGTTCAACCTCTAACATTGTCTTGTGTTTACCCCGAGAGATCCTTGAAGACATGCATCCACATATCATGCATTGTATCATAACAGGTTTTCTTTATTCTCCTACTGTTTATTTCAGTAGATATGGCTCTAGAAAGGACCGTCGAAGACATCCAGGCTCAGAATGCTCTACTTCAAGAAATGTTCTTGAACCTATTCCAGGGGAAAGAAGAGGTGAAAGCTCTCCTCACAAGGGGCATGGTCCTAGGGAATCCAGGCGGCATCAGGAATGACCAATTGGAAGGACTACAGATTGAGCTGGCAACAATGAAGATCCAGATGATGGGACAGCTGGTGGGCCAGACGGCTCTCATTCAAGACCTGGCTCAAAGACAAGAGGAGCTCAGGGTCCTCGTCAACAAACTGCTTCAAGATAACCAAGTGGGGCAAACAACTAGGGTTGAAGATCAGGTCATCATTCAACCTCCTTTGAGATAAGAAGACAAGGGAAAAGCTCCCCAACTTGCTTCAGGGTCACAAGCCCAACAACAACCTCGCCAGTGTCAACGGGGTAATCGGCGTAAGCAAAATACATCTGGAAGACATTTCACTGAGACTGACATACCATCATCTTTAATACTGGAATGCTTGTTGGAGGCCAATCTGATTGCTTTAAAGGATCCTCTTCAGAATCCAAATACCTCTGCTCCTAGCTATCACCCCGATGCATTTTGTGTTTACCACTCCTATAGTCCTGGACATGACACCGACGACTATTGGACTTTGAAAAACAAGATCCAAGACTTGATTGACATTGGAGTGCTGAAATTCATGTCGGATGGCGAGATGAAAATCTTCCACTGAGGGTTCTCCACCTGAAATGACAAAGTTCGAACTAAGAGACTTTTGTTTCATTTGAATTTTCAAGTTGTAACTTCTTTTGTTATTCAAACAATTATCTGTTGATGTCAAACTCTGTTTCATTAATGCATTGCATATGTTTGTCTTGAATTCATCCATTCATTTTCACTATTCTTGAATTATGCTTTCTACTTTCTTTCTGATATTTAACTCTTGATAAAAGTTACAAGTCTTTAGAGGGAGGATGACGAAACAATACCATAATCTCATACAATATGCTTTTGGACAGACCTTGCTGACGATGTACAGGCGTTTCTTTCAAATCCTAAACACTGGAGTTATAAGGAAGATAATCCCTAGTCAACCCCTTCGAGCCAAAGAAGTAGAAGTTTTCTGTTTTAAACACAAATTGAAACCTTTAATCAAACCTGGGGCAGGGTAGTCTCTCAGTTAATTCAAAAGATGCGCATTAAAGTTACAAACTCTTAGTTCATAATACAACGAATGACATCAAAAACATTCCTTTGGAATCAAAAGACAGTGATGGTTCCTTATCTCATAGGCAATCATTATCTCTCAAAAGAGAAAAGCCCACTGAGCCAAAACCTACAAAGTAGGCTTAAGAAAGTTGGGGCATCCCGCTGACTGTAATCTCGAAAACAGGAACAGTCAGGCAAAAATTAGGGATAACAAATCAAAAGAAAGAGGTCATTACATATGTCCTCAACAACATGAAAATGTTGCAAAATGACTGCCTTCCAACAAATTCAACTTGTGTGAACCATCACCAAAACATCGTTCCAAACTCGAATAGAGTTCGACGCACAATTAACTGAGTTTAGGATTGAAGAACATCATGAAGAGCGGGTGGGTACAAATATACTTTGAGCCTTTATCCTTTGTTTCTTAAACCGTGAACCAAGCCACGTTACAACCCTTCAAAATCCTAATTGAAGCAGGGGTTAGTTCGAAAGCATATTGTTACAAAAGGTATCCTGACTCCTGTAAGGCTCTACTCTAAATCTTGAGCTGAATTTCTCTTATAAAAAGTTTTCTGCTAAAAAACGCATTTTTCAAAACTTCGAGACAAGCATGAACTTTGCATTACTTGAATATCGTTGTTTGCACATGTTTATTTGTTTGACAGCAAAGAAATTCACAACAGTGAATGTTCGGAGGAACGAAAGCTCTCTCAGTGAATAAAAATCACTTCAAGTGGGATGATACTCCCATTGCAAAAATCTCCCATCAACAAAAATGGGACTTGGTTTGGTATTGTCCAGCAAATCTGGGGCAGTCCAGTCAAGATTTCAACAAATCTTTCAAAATCCAGTAAACCTGGGGCAGCCCAGTCAAGATTTCAAGAAATCTCTCAATTGCAGTTTAACCTGGGGCAGCCCAATCAAGATTTCAAGAAATCTCTCAATTGCAGTTTAACCTGGGGCGAGCCTCCATCACTCGGGGCATTAAAACGTCAATCTCATCAAAGGGTTACATACAGTCCAAGTTTCCTGGCGATACCACAAACATATGATACTAGGGGATGTGACGAATCTCTCTGAAATATTTCTAAAAAGAAATTCAAGCGTTCTCGAGAAGTTCATCACCTCTCTAGCAGACCAGCAGTCATGGGTTTATTTCCCCAACACTTGTCAAGGATTTATTCTCCAAAACGAAATTACATTTCAACAACCTTCATAACATACGCAGTTTAATCGACAGATAAAAATTCCTTCATCACCTGTTGGAAGTTACGGTCGACGAAGATTCCTTCATCACCTGTTGGAGTTACAGCCGTCAAAGATTCCTCCATCATCTGGTTGAATCAAAGTTAATCCAAGACCCTCTCTGTTTTGGTCAAATTGACACTAGGATCTCCCTGATTCTTATGCCAATGGAAGACCTTCCGGGTTTTTGATATTTTAGATAAATCTCTCAGCAATTTCTCCTGATTTTTCTTCACTATCAGAGATGAAGAATCTAACTCCTTTCTCCTTCACCAGCTCGGGATTTATTTCCCCCCAGCAAAAGGTCGTCTTGAAAAAACATTATACCTCCGTGCATCAGGACATCATGCAACGCAATCTCATTTATTTTGAGAACGCCATTGTTTGATATATGCCACTGACCTTTACCTTTCAGGAAAGGTACAATTAAATTCAAGCGACAAAGCTTTTCTTCAGTCCAATTACGGACAAGTTCCTAAATTTCGACAAAGCTTTTACTTCAGTTGAATTCCGGACAAGTTCCAAAATCTCAAATGGAAACAACTCACCAGCAGAATAATGGACAAATGAAGCTCCTAAAATTCTATTTCTCTCAAGAATGAAGATTCTCATCCTTGAAACCTCAAGAGATTGGTATACTCCCAAGCTCCTGATACTGTTAACAGAATGAAGATTCTCATCCTTGAAACCTCAAGAGATTGGTATACTCCCAAGCTCCTGATACTGTTAACAGAATGAAGATTTTCATCCTTGAAACCTCAAGAGATTGGTATACTCCCAAGCTCCTGATACCGTTAACAGAATGAAGATTCTCATCCTTGAAACCTCAAGAGATTGGTATACTCCCAAGCTCCTGATATCGTTAATAGAATGAAGATTCTCATCCTTGAAACCTCAAGAGATTGGTATACTCCCAAGCTCCTGATACCGTTAACAGAATGAAGATTCTCATCCTTGAAACCTCAAGAGATTGGTATACTCCCAAGCTCTTGATACCGTTAAAAGAATGAAGATTCTCATCCTTGAAACCTCAAGAGATTGGTATACTCCCAAGCTCCTGATACCGTTAACAGAATGAAGATTCTCATCCTTGAAACCTCAAGATATTGGTATACTCCCAAGCTCCTGATACCGTTAACAGAATGAAGATTCTCATCCTTGAAACCTCAAGAGATTGGTATACTCCCAAGCTCCTGATACCGTTAACAGAATGAAGATTCTCATCCTTGAAACCTTAAGAGATTGGTATACTCCCAAGCTCCTGATACCGTTAACAGAATGAAGATTCTCATCCTTGAAACCTCAAGAGATTGGCATACACCCAAGCTCCTGATACCGTTAACAGAATGAAGATTCTCATCCTTGAAACCCAAGTAGATTGGCATACACCCAACCTTCTGACCCAAACGCCTGAATGAAGATTCTCATTCTTGCTTCCCCAGAAGGTTGGAAGACACCCAAGCTCCTGATATTCCCGACAGAATGAAGATTCTCATTCTCAAAGTGGCATACAACCTGAACTCCTGAACTTCTTCCAAACAGGAATAAGCTTTTCCTAGAGCCCTGAGCTTACTCTCTGGAAGGATAGCTACACTTCAACAGTATGGTTATTCCCCACAGAGTTTCTTACTCCCTAACAAAATCAAGACTCTCATCCTTGATTCTCCGGAGCCTTCTTTACTCTCAGCATAATTTGTCAGAGTTTTTAATCCCCTGCAGATTGAAGATTCTCGTTCTTGGCTCCTCAACACCAAATCCCCTAGCAGAAAGAAGACTCTCATTCTCAAAACCTCACAGAGTTTTCAGATATTCCCCGGCGAAGATCTCCTCAAAATAGGAATCCCCAGTAGATTGGCATACAACCCAAACTCCTGATTCCCCCAACAGTGGTCCCAGAACTTCTCATTTTCAACGATCAAAGGATTTTCCATCCCCGGCAGCAGTCAAGGATTTACTTTCCCCGACGGCGGTCAAATATTTTTACTATCCCCAGCTATCCAGGATTTATCTTCCTCAGCAAGACGCCTAATCAGCTTACATGCGCATTCATCACATTCATATATCATAAGCATTGATATAACACATATATTGCATCATACATTTCATGCAACATGACTTTGTGTTTCGGCTAATATTTTACCCTTTTCAGGATAGGATTAGCAAGCTTCGACTCCAGGATCTGAAAACAGTTTACGGATGCTTCCAAACATGGATGTCAATCTATCGCTTGTTTAGACTCAACTTCTAAAAACAGTTTACGGAAGCTCCAAGCACGGATGATATTCTATTGCTTATTCAGACCCCCAGTTCAGAGATTCTCCAAACATGGATACCTTTCTGATACTCACCCTTTCACCTACAACATACAGTTCAACAAATATTCTTGGATGGCATCTTTAAGCCCATCTCCGATAAGACTCTCATATCTCCAAATGGCATCTTTAAGCCCATTCCCTCAACTATGCTTTGACGAGTGCAAATTTATGGGCACTCTAATGTCCAATCATCTTTTACCTTCGAGTCGCGAAAGGCAAACTCGCCAATCTAACTCTTCAGGTTCAAGAGGATTGAACAGGGGCAACTGTTGTACCCTAAAATTTACCCTCCCTTTTTCACAAGAAATCACAACCCCGGGGTTTTCTCTGATTTTTGAGATTGGCTCAAGAATCGGTCAAACAGATTTTTCTTTATCAATCAATCCAGAATTAGGGTTTTCACTGATTTTGATGAGATTGGCTCAGGAATTGATCAAGAAGATTTTTCTTTGGCAACAAATCCGGAATTAGGGTTTTCGCTCGCATTTCTCAGAAGAAATTGAATCCACAGTAATTCAGTTCACTGTTACATTGTTTTCGCACTTTGTCAAAGTTTGCTGAAAGATTTATTGATTGTTCTCAAAAGCTTGATTATCTGAAACAAGAGCTGAGATTGTTATTTGGAATATCAAGACATCTGCTTGATTAGTGGAGTGAAAGGTTTACCGTTTAATGGAATGCTTGTTTGTTTAAATTGTACAATGCGTGTGCTATTTGGAATACTGTGAGTAATGCAAGGTTACGAGACTGCAAAGTTTGTTGATTATTTATTTTAACTGGATTAAAATTATTGAGACCCAATTTCAATTATTTTGATTTAAGAGTGTTAAATAATTAAATAAACAATGCAAGGAAAGATTGGAAGATATTTGACAAAGACTTTTTTTATTTATTTCAAATGTTGTTACAAATTTTATTCAAATATTGTAAGATTACAACTTATAGTATTTATAATAATATTTGTTTACAATAAATGGAAAAATAAATCTAAGCCTAATCTCCTAAGATCTTTGACTTCTACTTCTACTGCTTCCTCTATCATCCAACTGGTACTTACCTGCAAAAGACAGAAGAAAAAGAAATCAGCGCAATTAACTGAAAAGAATTTTCAAGCAGATAAAAAGAAAAATCATCATTAAAGTCTGCCGGCCAGAATCAGAAATGCTATGTTCATCATATTTTATTTTCCTCTCTGCAAATCACAAGAAGATATCTCTTCTCGGTTCACAGAGAGAAAAATAAAAAAGATAAAATTGCAAGCATACAATTAACTCAAAATGCAAAAACATAGGCAAGTTGCAAGGAAAACTGTACTGCAAACTGAATTCCAAACTGCATTAGTCAAACAAGTCAGCAAGGCAAGCATAGGTAAGCTAACTACAATGCAGTAACCAAGCATGTCAAATTAAGTTGCAAGCCAACTAGGTGCAAAAGGCAAAAGTACACAATGCAGAAAATATGGAAACAAAGTACACATTGCAGAGAGATGAACCAAGTTACAAGCAAGAGCTTGTCCTAGCCATCATCATTTTCTGGCCAGTAAACTTTTCAGAATTATATTAAAATAAGCAAAAGTGCTTAGAGAGAGAGAGAAAGAGAAAACCTAGTGAAGGGGTTTGCAGTTTTGGCAGGCTGTTTTCAAGACAGTAAAAGAAAGCAAAAAGATATAAGAGGGGGAGACTGCATAACAGTAAAAAAAAAAGAGAAAAACATTGAGCAAAACCTGTAAGCTCAACATTTCCAAACTGCAATCAGTAAGCCTGCATTGCAACTTACCAAACCTACATTACAAACACTCAAACCTGCATTACAAACACTCAAACCTGCATTGCAAACACTCAAACCTGCAAGCCTGCTTCCAAAATTGCAGAATACAATCAAACAAGCACAAATTTGCATAACCAAAACTACTGCATAATACTTACCAAAACTGCAACTTGTCAAAAGCTTAGAACCAATGGCAAACCTGTGTACCCAAATCAGCCCACAAAAACTTCTAAACCTTCTTGCCCAAAAACAAGCAGGCATGCATAACTGCAACTCTCTAACCTGCCTAAACTGCTCAAAATACAAGCAAAAGCAAACCTAAAAACCATAAGCTTGTTCAGTAACAAAACTGCAGATCAAACAAGATCAAGCAAAACTTGTAGCTGGCCTAAACCAAGCCTGCATTCGAAACTGCAAACTATGGCAAAACCTGCTCACAGGCCAAACAAAAAGAACTTGTAAACATTTCCAAACTGCAAAGCTAGCTTACTCAAGCTGGCCAAAACAACAAGGAACCAACAAGTTTCAAATCTAAGATCATCATCAACAAGAGCATTTCAGAAACTCACTAACAACAAACAATAGCCAGTTTTCAGATTCATCATCATTAAATCATCAGGGTCAACAAAGGAGAGAGGAAGAGCTTTAGAAGTAAAACAATATAAAACTTCAGAAACACGTTCATCATTAACAAATACTCAGAGGAAGGAAGAGAATCAACAAAATCAAATCAACAACAAGTTTCAGATTTTATACATCATCACTAACAAATACAAACAAATCTCAGAAGTTCATCATCATCAAAACATCAGTAGCCAAAAGAAAGGAAAAGTTTTCAAATTCAGAAGCAAAGTTCATCATCACCAATATTCAAAACAAAGAAGCAAGCAAGTTTCAGATTATTCATCATCAACGAAAGTAGAAGCAAGCAAGTTTTCAGAAGATTGTTCATCATCAAACAAATCACAAGAACAACAAAGAAAATACAGAAATACTAGAAACGCCATCATTTCCATCTTCCGCTCCGGCCACCAAGAGCGCCACCGGTCCAACCCTCCCTCCATCTTTTCCAAGAACAAAACTCCAAGGTACAATTTCCTTTTTTCAATTTTTTTGCATCTCACGCATGAAGCATCAAAGAATTAAAACATGCAAACAATAAATGTGCAAGAATCACAAAAATGCAAACTGTAAAAACGCGTTCAAGATAAAAATTGTACCTTTCAAACAAATGACATGGACCGTCGTGGAAAGGAAAAGGTTAGGGTGGCGCTCTGGCAGCTTGGAGGTGGGAGGAAGAATCAACGCTTCGCCTGAGAGAGAAGAAGAGAAACGGAGAAGAAGAGAAGGAGGCGCCGCTGAAGCCAAGTTTGCAAACCCTAATCAAAGCCAAACCCTAAAAAATTTTGTCACAACGTTTCGTTCTGGGCCTTCGCCCAACAAGCCCCTAAGCCTAACAGCGCTTCTGCCAATGAACCCCCCCCCCCCCTGTCTTCTTCCTAATTCTTATTCTTCATTATTTTTCATTTGGGCCATAAAATCCCAAGGCCCATCATCTTTTCTAATTAATCTATTACTTTTTTTATTTTTTATTTTCATTTTTAATAACTTATTTTCTTTTCTTTGTTAATAATAAAACCAAAAATATATTAAAATTTTGTTTTAATTTTCTTAATTTAGTTTTCTTTTTTTTAATAATTATTACATTTAATAAAATACCATAATAATAAAGATTTTTATTTTCGTGTTCTTTAAAAAATACAAAATGTTAGAAACTTTAATTAAAATAATTTTTCTTTCTTTTAAAACTTTTATTTTCATAATTAATAAAACAAAATAATAATAATACTTAAGTCTTTATTAGGTTAAATTTTGTTTGTTCATTTGTAAATAAATACATGCATCTCATACTTCTTTGATTTTCTTTATCTTACAAATTGTTATAATCTTATGTTGAATGGCGATGATTCGATTTGGTTGTAACACATAATACTTGGACATTATTATGCTGATAAGACTCATCCCCATTTGTAAATAATTGTACCCCCATCCCCGGATACTCATTTGTAATAAATTAGACTTTAAATTCCCGCAATTTATTGCTTTTAATATACTGTATAGTAATTAGGGTTTGTATGGCAAGATTCGAAATCAATCGCTAGATGACCTAATACAAGATAAATGCATGAAAATCAATACACAATTCACACTTGCACCTATAGGGTAACCTCACTTTTTGCCTCGGAAAATGCAATCATGTCCCTCGAATATGAGATACTCTAGAAAATGTCCCTTCGATAAACAAAGATCGTAGTCCCTCGATGACCCTCGATGTTGCTTTCGATAAAACGATCTCGACCCTTACAAAATTTCTAGAGCGTCTCACAAGTTGCTTTCAATGATTGTATACGATGACCCGCGCCTGTCCCGTTTAACATCCTAACACAAGGTTGTTCACCAAACACAATGGTGAAACAACACTGTTAAAAAGGGTTAAAAACATAAGAAAGATCTTTGAGTAAAATAGGGTAGACAACTCTTAGTTACTTGATCAAAAACTTGCAAAACATCCTTGCCATTTTTCAAACACACTTCACAACACAACTTCAAAACAATTTCAAAACAACTTTCAAAACATTGAAATATCTTTTCAAAAAGACACACACCTTTGTGTATATTCAAACAAGAATCATTACAAAGGTTGCCTAGACAAGGCCTCTTTTTCAAAGCATTTTCAAAAACCACACACACAAAGCACCATTTCAAACAATTGAAAAGCAAAGGCAAGTGATCTAAAAACAAGTAACTAAGAGTCCATGGATAACCATGGATGAAAAGGGTGATAGCACCTTCCCTTTTCATAATCTACCCTCAAACCCAAGAAAACATCTCAAAGGTCTTTCCTGTGCTTTTTGACCTTTCCTTAGGATAAAATAAAAAGTCGGTGGCGACTCTTGCTAAACCGAACAAGTGTGAAAACAAACGCAAAACCTCAAGTCAGTTCCTCCACCGTGTCACAGAACTGGCGACTCTGCTGGGGAAATTTCTAAAAGTGGGGTTACCTTGGGGTTTTAGATCACCTTTACATGCTTACCTTGATTGCTTTGATTGCTTTACATTTTGGGTTCCTTGTTTGGGTTTGTTTTAAATCCTACACCCAGATTTGGGGGCACCTTTTAGGTAAGTAGCAATAAACTGTGAGGGAACTGTGTGGGGTATACCGAAATGGTTGAAGCAGTAGCTACGTTAGTGTGACATATTTGTGGGTACCGGTAGCCTTTGAGTCAATCAAAGAGAATACAGAGCCGCTGAGTGATATCATGAAGCACTAACGAACTCTTAGAACCTTACTTGACCATCTTGGACTTATTAGGGGTAGTGAGATGACCGGCTTTGGTGCAGTCCGAAGTTGGTAGATACTCGATACTACACTCATTGAGGGTTGTTTTCTTGGACTATTTTGGTCACCAGTTAAGTGGCTAAACCAAAATAATGAACATGGAAAATAATCCAGTGATATTGAGCTCCTTAGAACCCGGTTTCTATTTGTAGGACAGGTTGAGCCAACTAACTTCAAAGAGGGTACTTACCTACAAACCCCATGCAAGCCTAAACCTAAGGACTTGTCTGCTTTGTGTGAATGTGATTATCTGTATATACACTTGCTTACTTTTGCATACCTGTACATAACATCATAACATCATCCCATAGCATTTTCAATAACCATTTCGAAGATTTCGAGGGTCTTTGATGCAGGGGCACGTTGAACCAGACATCTACCAAACGGCAAGAGGATTTTCCTCTAAACAAACGCCGTCAAAGATCAAGTGCAACAACTTGAATCGAGGGCTATGACCCACTTGACATGGTGAGCTTGATTCTCGTGGAAAGACATCCACCGATACAAAGTTCTCCAGTGAAAGATGTTGATCAAAGTTCAACCTCTAACATTGTCTCGTATTTAGCCCGAGATATCCTGGAAAACATGCATCCACATATCATGCATTGTATCATAACCGGTTTTCCTTTTCAAGTTTCCTTATTCTCCTACTGTTTATTTCAGTAGATATGGCTCTAGAAAGGACCGTCGAAGACATCCAGGCTCAGAACGCTCAACTTCAAGAAATGTTCTTGAACCTATCCCAGAGGCAAGAAGAGGTGAAAACTCTCCTCACAAGGGGCGTGGTCCTAGGGAATCCAGGCGGCATCAGGAATGACCAATTGGAAGGACTACAGATTGAGCTGGCAATAATGAAGATCCAGATGATGGGACAGCTTGTGGGCCATATGGCTCTCATTCAAGACATGGCTCAAAGACAAGAGGAGCTCAGGGTCCTCGTCAACAAACTGCTTCAAGATAACCAAGTGGGGCAAACAACTAGGTTTGAAGATCAGGTCATCATTCAACCTCCTTTGAGACAAGAAGACAAGGGAAAAGCTCCCAACCTTTCTTCAGGGTCACAAGCCCAACAACAACCTCGCCAGTGTCAACGGGGTAATCGGCGTAAGCAAAATACATCTGGAAGACATTTCACCGAGACTGACATACCATTATCTTTAATACTGGAATGCTTGTTGGAGGCCAATCTGACTGCTTTAAAGGATCCTCTTCGGAATCCCAATACCTCTGCTCCTAGCTATCACCCCTACGCATTTTGTGTATACCACTCCTATAGTCTTGGACATGACACCGACGACTGTTGGACTTTGAAAAACAAGATCCAAGACTTGATTGACATTGGAGTGCTGAAATTCATGCCGGATGGCGAGATGAAAATCTTCCGCTGAGGGTTCTCCACCTGAAATGACAAAGTTCGAACTAAGAGACTTTTGTTTCCTTTGAATTTTCAAGTTGTAACTTCTTTTGTTATTCAAACAATTATCTGTTGATGTCAAACTCTGTTTCATTAATGCATTGCATATGTTTGTCTTGAATTCATCCATTCGTTTTCACTATTCTTGAATTATGCTTTCTACTTTCTTTCTGATATTTAACTCTTGATAAAAGTTACAAGTCTTTATAGGGAGGATGACGAAACAATACCATAATCTCATACAGTATGCTTTTGGACAGACCTTGCTGACGATGTACAGGCGTTTCTTTCAAATCCTAAACACTGGAGTTATAAGGAAGATAATCCCTAGTCAACCCCTTCGAGCCAAAGAAGTAGAAGTTTTCTGTTTTAAACACAAATTGAAACCTTTAATCAAACCTGGGGCAGGGTAGTCTCTCAGTTAATTCAAAAGATGCGCATTGAAGTCGCAAACTCTCAGTTCATAATACAACGAATGACATCAAAAACATTCCTTTGGAATCAAAAGACAGTGATGGTTCCTTATCTCATAGGCAATCATTATCTCTCAAAAGAGAAAAGCCCACTGAGCCAAAACCTACAAAGGAGGCTTAAGAAAGTTGGGGCATCCCGCTGACTGTAATCTCGAAAACAGGAACAGTCAGGCAAAAATTAGGGATAACAAATCAAAAGAAAGAGGTCATTACATATGTCCTCAACAACATGAAAATGTTGCAAAATGACTGCCTTCCAACAAATTCAACTTGTGTGAACCATCACCAAAACATCGTTCCAAACTCGAATAGAGTTCGACGCACAATTAACTGAGTTTAGGATTGAAGAACATCATGAAGAGCGGGTGGGTACAAATATACTTTGAGCCTTTATCCTTTGTTTCTTAAACCGTGAACCAAGCCACGTTACAACCCTTCAAAAGTCCTAATTGAAGCAGGGGTTAGTTCGAAAGCATATTGTTACAAAAGGTATCCTGACTCCTGTAAGGCTCTGCTCTAAATCTTGAGATGAATTTCTCTTATAAAAAGTTTTCTGCTAAAAAATGCATTTTTCAAAACTTCGAGACAAGCATGAACTTTGCATTACTTGAATATCGTTGTTTGCACATGTTTATTTATTTGACAGCAAAGAAATTCACAACAGTGAATGTTCGGAGGAACGAAAGCTCTCTCAGTGAATAAAAATCACTTCAAGTGGGATGATACTCCCATTGCAAAAATCTCCCATCAACAAAAAGGGGACTTGGTTTGGTATTGTCCAACAAATCTGGGGCAGTCCAGTTAAGATTTCAACAAATCTTTCAAAATCCAGTAAACCTGGGGCAGCCCAGTCAAGATTTCAAGAAATCTCTCAATTGCAGTTTAACCTGGGGCAGCCCAGTCAAGATTTCAAGAAATCTCTCAATTGCAGTTTAACCTGGGGCAAGCCTCCATCACCATCACTTGGAGCATTAAAACGTCAATCTCATCAAAGGGTTACGTACAGTCCAAGTTTCCTGGCGATACCACAAACATCTGATACTAGGGGATGTAACGAATCTCTCCGAAATCTTTCTAAAAAGAAATTCAAGCGTCCTCGAGAAGTTCATCACCTCTCTAGCAGACCAGCAGTCATGGGTTTATTTCCCCAATACTTGTCAAGGATTTATTCTCCAAACCGAAATTACATTTCAACAACCTTCATAACATATGCAGTTTGATCGACAGATAAAAATTCCTTCATCACTTGTTGGAAGTTACGGTCGTCGAAGATTCCTTCATCACCTGTTGGAGTTACAGCCGTCAAAGATTCCTCCATCATCCGGTTGAATCAAAGTTAATCCAAGACCCTCTCTGTTTTGGTCAAATTGACACTAGGATCTCCCTGATTCTTATGCCAATGGAAGACCTTCCGGGTTTTTGATATTTCCTGTGCTTTTTGACCTTTCCTTAGGATAAAATAAAAAGTTGGTGGCGACTCTTGCTAAACCGAACAAGTGCAAAAACAAACGCAAAACCTCAAGTCAGTTCCCCCACTGCGTCACACTTGGTTTCAGCTCCAACCCTTCATAGTCCAACCGGTCTAGAGCTTTCTTAGGCAAAACGTTCAATGAGGAACCAATATCCACCAACACATGAGCAAGAGTAGTTCCCCTGCATTCAATAGAGACATGCAGGACATCATTGTGATTCTTCCCTTTAGCAGTCAAGTCGGCGTTAGAGAAACCTAACCCATTATCAGCAGTCAGACTTGCCACGCAATCTTTAAACTGATCGGCTGATGTTTCTTGAGGTACGTGTGCAGTCTTCAGAAAGGCAATCAGAGCCTTGGCATGGGCTTTTGAGCATAGCAACAGTGATAACATAGAGATTTTGGACGGGATTTGCCCCAGCTGCTCAACTACATTGTAGTCACTCTTTTTGATGATCTTTAAAATCTCTTCCATCTCTTGTCTAGAAGCTTCAACAGTAATCGTCTTCGGTGCGTCCATCCGGGCAGGCTCATCAGTGGTCCCTTTGCCCCGAGTGTCAGATGACTCGGCGACAGGGGTAAGAATAGGAACTTGAACTGGAATAGTAGCAGGTACACTGGTAGGTGTAATAACAACAGGTTTTCGGGCAGTTGGTGGAGAGATATCAGGTGATAAAAGTCTTCCGTTGCGGGTGACTTTAGCAGGTCCAACAATATTGCTGACGTCAGTATCAGCATCCAACTCTTATTTAACTCCATGAAAATAAACATCAGCCCCGTAGTGCCAAGGGACAACTTTATCAGAGGTGTAGGGGATAGGCCCAGGAATAGTGATTATCAATGGGGCGATTCTTGTAACAGATGTAATTCTAACAGGCTTTCTCGAGGAAGCCTTAGAAGAATTGTCGAGAATGGTGATAATAGCAACTTCTTCAGTATGAACTAAGGGAACAACAATCTTCTCAAACAGAATTTCTTTACTATCCATCAGGCGTTGGACACTTGATTTCAAAAGTGGGCAACCGGTTGGTAGGGCATAACATATACGGCAACCTTCGTCATAGCCCGGAAATAAACTGGCTAGCAAAAGGTTCTTCTTCACAGTCATCAAAGGGGTAACAATGTTGTTCACAGAAACCACAAACGAGTCTTCATCTATAGCATTCACTCCATGCTTGGGCATAGGAGCAGTCACAACATTAGGTCTTTCGGGTGCCTCGAACTCAATTTCCTTAGCATCAATTAAGTCCTGTATTTTTTTCTTCAAAGCCTAACAATCATCTGTATTATGTCCCGGGCTATCAGAGTGAAAAGCACAGCGGGCATTAGGGTTGTACTTAGGTGATGCAATGTTGGGATTCTGCGGAGCCTCCCTTAGAGTTACTAGATTGGTCTTTAATAACTGCGGCAGAATCTGAGACAAAGTCATGTTGGGATGTGTGAATTGCCTTTAAGGTCTCTCGGTCTTTTGTTGATTGTTGCGCTGAGTAGCACCAACAGGTCTTGAAATAACAACCGCATTAACAGCTTGGTGGTGTTCAGGTCTATTCTGATTTTTCAAACTGTAAACAGCACTGGACTCCTTCTTAAAAGGCTTTTTCTCGGTGCTTGATGAAGCACCCTTTTGTATCTTACCAGCCTTAATACCAGCCTCAATCCTTTCACCGGTCATAATTAGCTCTGTAAACCCAGACGAAGAGCTTCCAATTAGATGGTTGAAAAATGGACCAGACAAGGTCCCCAGAAACATATCCACAAGCTCCTGATCAGCCAAGGGTGGTTGCACTCTTCCAGCGAGGTCCCTCCACTTCTGAGCATAATCTTTGAAACCTTCACCTGTTCCCATTGACATACCCTGGAGTTGGGTACGCGTGGGAGTGAGGTCGGAGTTGTATTGGTACTGCTTGTAGAAAGCAGCAGCCAAATCTTCCCAACTGTGGATACTGGCTCCATCTAATTGATAAAACCATTCAAGCTGATTCCCTGAGAGACTGGCTTGAAATAAGTGGATCCATAGGTTCTTATCAGCGGTGTACGGTTGAATCTTCCTTACATATGACCGGTGGTGCAGCTTCGGACAAGAAACTCTGTCATACTTAGCAAAGGCTGGTGCCTTGAACTTGTGGGGAATCACCACCCCAGATGATAGACCCAGATCACCAAAGTCCAGACCAGGAACTTTCTGAACTTCCATCACACTCAATCGGTCTTCCAGTTGCTTGTATCTATCCTCAGCCGGAGGATACTGGTCTTCGTCGAAGTCCGTCTCATTGTCTGAGACCACAGGGCTAGGAGCCCTCCTTTCTTCCTGACTATCTTTCCCTCCAGATGAGGTGGTCAAATCAACTTCATCCCGTAGCCTGTTTCCAAACCTGTGACTTGTGTTAAACAGGACTATCCTCTTCTTTTTCTTCTTCTTCTCTTTCATAATAAGGGTCTTCAGATCTTGCTGACCCTTAGCTAGATTCATGAACAACTCTTAGAATTGGGCGTTTTGCGCCTGTAGGGCCTTGATTGCTTGCTCAGTCGATGGTTCAGCAGACATGATGAGTGCTGAAATAAACAGCGAAGAAGATAAGAGACCTGTAATGGGTACCTGTTATGAAGTGCATGGGATGAAATGCATATGATATGATTTCAAAGACATCGAGAGATTCAAATTTGTAAACAAGAAATGAAACACACTTTTATTAGATAAACTTTGAAATTCAAATTGTTCAACAGATGCCCTTAAGGCGTTACAAGAAAGGAAATACTGAGAAGTAAATAAAAATTGGAAAGGAAATAATCAAAGGACAATCAGTGCTCCCATGGTCGCTTCTTGTCGGTGCGGACATAGTCATTGAGAATCCGCTCGTTCTCCAGCTGCCTAGTCAACTTCTGAATCTGCTGCTCTTGCTCGTTAAACTTTTCTCGGTAAGCATCCCGCTCTTCTCTCAGCTGTATCCAAGACCTTTTCAGTGCCCCAATGTCAGTGGGCATGTAAGGGTGGAGGATGGTAGGAAGAACCCCCTCTTCATTAGCAACTTCAACAATGATAGGCAAGACGGATTCATACGGCATTCCCAGCTTCTGGGCACGGATACGACCCCATCTGAGATATGGCTCCATTGGAAGAGAAGTCTTTGGACCCAGCTCATGTGGATCAGATCTGTGAACTCTATCCCAAGCCCTTATGAATCTGCGGTGTTGCTCGTTGCTATCCCCTTGAAAATCAAAGATGATACTAGGCATTAGCAGCTCATGAGGTCCTTCTCTTCTGGCTCGCCCAAACTGACGTAAGGCCAAACATGGATTGTACGAAATTCCTCCATTGGTTCCTATCATGGGAACATTGGGGTACTCCCCACATCGGTCAATAATAGCCACCTCTTCCATACCCTTGATAGTCCAGATGATGTCATTATGAGAGAGAGACATAACCCTATAGGCCCAGCCCATGCCTTCTTTGTTCTTCAGCACTGATTTGGGGAGGTGCGAAATAAACCACCTCGCCAATAATGGAGCACAGCACATCAAGGTTCCCCGCTTACGAGCAGTACGGGCATAAAGCTGATGAAGAATGTCACCCAAGAGAGTGGGTACAGGATTACGAGAGAGGAAGATTTTCATCGTGTTCACATCAACAAAGGAGTCAGGATTCGGAAACAATACCAAGCCATATATCAGAAGAGCCAGAATATCTTCGAATGCCTTGAAGTCTAGGCTATTGTTGTACCCCAAAATTTTCCCTCTCATTTCATCAACATTTTCTCATCACAAGACTCTTGGAACTCAAAATCAAATTAGGGTTTGCCCTGCTCAAGACCCTTTCTTGCACTGTTGACCCAAATTAGGGTTTAAGTTTGCACAAGGATGTTTTGACCTAAAGTTCCCAAAATGACTTTCATGCTCCATGTTGGACTCACAAGTTTATCCATACCAAGTTTCAAGCCTTGATTCCAATTTTTGCCCAGTCAAGTGGACAGTTGACCTAAAATCAGCTGTATTGGGGGAAAAGTCAACTGTGGCCAATAGACAGTCAAACCTCATGAAATTTGACCCACATCATCATAATGAACTCATATGAACCATTTGGTCAAGTTTGGATCACAATTCCACAAGAAATTTGATCAAATCACCAAAAGGGCAAAATGGTCATTTTTAGGGTTTTGACTGCACAAAGGCAATTTTTGACTGTTTGACCTAACCAATGGCAAACCAAGCTCACACATGGACTCAAGGACTCAATGGCATTGTCTTGATACATTCAACAAGTTCAAAAGATCCCAAATGCATAGGATTGACAGATGAATTTTTCAGTCAACTGATCAAAATTTGACTGTATATTGAAAAGTCAAACTTTGACTTTTTGGTCAAAATCAAGTGCCAAGATTTATTTTTCATCAAGACATGTAAAATTATGAAACTTGTTCATCAAGAAATCCAAATTTGCAAATTAGGGTTTAAAATGAGAGAATTTCATAACTTAGAATTTTTTCTAAGTTATGAAACTTCCTTATTTTTTCCTAACTTTGTCCCATTTTTTCACCAAGATGCAAATGGATTCAAACAAAACTTGAAACATGAAAGTTGTAGTCCATTGCAAAATCTACAACTTTGATTCACAAAGTTTTCTCAAAGGAAGCTTGTAGCTCTAGTTATGATTTTTGGAACAAGGGTACAAAACATTTTTAACTTAGAGAAATTTTGACCTATTCTAGGCAGGATTTTTGTCCAACTTCTTGGCCATTTTTCACATGCTTCCACTTGGAGTTTCAATTTTCATTACAAAGATGGATTGTATTACACATTCCAAGCTTTCCAAATTGTCCAAGAACTTCTCAAACACCCTTGTGGTTAGGGAGAATCGAATTTGCAAAGTTGGGCAAAATTCACTTTTGTTCATAACCAAATACATGTTCATACAAGTTTCATTTTCAAATCAGCATGCTTGGTACTTGCTTGCAGGCCTCTAAACCAAGTTTTCAATCCATAATTAAATGCCTAACCATTGTATTAATGCATTATTTCTTCCCTTTGGGCATTGCACATAAAATCAATCCTTAATTAGAAAAAGCAAACATGCCATTTTGATAAAGTTACACTTTATGTCAAGTTCCAAATCTTGGAGGCATGGGGCCAGATCTTGGAGCCAAATCAAATCCACAAATCCCATTGATCAAGAGCAATTTGTGTAGCATAGATAGAGGGGGTACACAGGCCTGCATAAGAACTTGAACCTTCTTACTTCAAAAAAAGAAATTTTGCAAAAACATACACATCTCTCATTTCCTGCAAACATAAGCAAAAACCAACTTTGTGAACATCTTCCACACATCCTAACTGACCTAAAACACGATTCCTTCATCCTCAATACCTCCTCATTCACCAAATCACAGTTTTGCTACAAAATAGGGTACCTGCTGCAGATTGAGGTCCATAACTCAATCCACTCGTGCGTTTTGGCCAAAGCTTGTTCAAACACATTCCCTACCATCCACTGAAACTATTCCAAGTCCTAAACACCAGCTGTAACACCCCTAACCTCATCTAACATTTTCATTTTTCAGTTTTGCAGGTGAACTTCCATAGCACGATTCATAGTGATTCAAAGCAAGCTAGGCGTTGGAGAAGCTTCCTTGGACTTCAGGCAAGCTATACAGAAGCTCAAACTCCATTGAAGTTGGCCACATTGCTGTACACGATTCAAGCTGAAACAGGTAAAACCATGGACTTCTATCTCTCAATCTAGGAAGAGTTAGGCTTAGGTTTGTGAATGAAACATGCTCTACTCATAGCCTTGAAGCCATACATATGATCACTTTTCATTTATATTAAGTATGTTGTGAGAATTTTGGCCATGAACATTGAAGAAAAATTAGGTCAGAAATTGGGGATGAAGAAATTCTCCCTGGATTCTTAGAGTTAGGTCAAGTATTTTATATGTCTGAATTCGTCTCTTGATGCTCTATAATATTGGTGTTATGAGTTTTTCATGAAAGTCCAGGAATCAAGAGTTAGCTTTGGTACAAGAAACGCGCGTTTTTGTTTGTTCAAACAATGCTGAAGGTTGAAGATGACTGGCTTGGGCTGGGCCTGAGTCAGTCCTCCTCTTTGCACCCCCTTTTCCAATTTACACCCCCCTGGCCCATTGTGTGAAATATTTATCATTTTTGACTTTTTCTTTTTGATTCTGACTTAATATTTTTTGCTCAAATATCAAAAATATTTTTCCATACATTTTTGCATTTATTTGGCATTTATTTGTTTTATTTAGCATATATATGTAAATAAATATAATACCTTTTTATTTAAAACACTAAAAAAGAATAAAAAAATATATTTATTTTCAGTTATTATTTTTTATTTACATTTTGAAAACATTTTCTAAAAATACACATTTTTGTAAATAATTAATATTTTATTTTTGTATATATTTAGCATTATTAAATATATATAATATATACTTATACATATTTTATTAAATATTTAGGACAAAAATATGAAAATAATACATTTTTATTTTTATTAATATATGACATCAAAAATACCTTTTTAACCATATACTTTTTATTTTGTGCATAAATTAATTTATTTCGTGCATAATCAATAAATAATAATGTTTATTCAAAAAACTAGGGTTTAACCCTAAAATCACAAAAATATTCAAAATTTGACCTCTTTATTTTTGTTTATATTTTACATTGAAAAATACTTTCATATACATAAAAAATCATTTTGTGCATAATACATTTTGCATATTTATTGTATTTATTTAAGTATTGTACAATTAAATATTTGTATATTCGATATGGATGTAATAGCTTAGAATTTAATTTCTTGTCAAATATCCCCAAATCCAAATTTGTACCCCCATCCCCATAATCATTGTTGTAATAGCTTAGCATTCAAATTTCCGCATTTAAAAGCTTTCAATTATGCCATGATAGACCTAGGGTTTGTATGCAAATAAAATCAACAAATAGCTTGACCTAATTCAAAGATGAACATGCATGAAAACCAAAACACAATGCACACTTGCACCCCTAGGGTTACTCCACTTGTTGCCTTCAAAAAATGGACCATGGTTGCATGTTAAGTGTCTTTGGAAAAACAAAAACAAATCAAATGATCATAGTCCCTCGATGACGCTATCAAGTTGCCTAAACAAAAATGATCAAGTCCCTTGAGAAAATTGCCAAAGACACTTGGAACTATTGCCTTCATGGTCTAAACGATGACCCGCGCCCGTCCCGTTCACATCCTAACACAAGGTTGTTCACCAAATACAATGGTGAAACAACACTGTTAAAAGGGTTAAAACATGAGAAAGATCTTTGAGAAATTTAGGGTAGATAGCTCTTGGTTACTTGACCAAACTTGCAAAACAATCCTTGCCATTTTTCAAAACACACATCACAACACAACTTTCAAAACATTGAAAAACTTTTCAAAAGACAATACACCTTTGTATACATTCAAACATGGATCATTACAAAGGTTGCCACAACAATGGCCTCTTTTCAAAATATCTTTCAAACACACACAAAGCACCATTTCAAACAATTGAAAGCACCATTTCAAACAATTGAAAATGCAAGGCAAGTGATCTAAACAAGTAACTAAGAGCCCATGGATAACCATGGATAGAAAGGGTGCTAATACCTTCCCTTTCTATAATCTACTCCCCGAACCCAAGAAAACATCTCAAAGGTTTTTCTTGTGCTTTTTAACCTTTCCTTAGGATAAAATAAAAAGTCGGTGGCAACTCTTGCTAAACCGAAACATTTGTGAAAACAAACGCAAAACCCAAGTCAGTTCTCCCACCGTATCACAACTATCCCAGAAATAATTAGCCTTACCAACCAAGAACTTAGTCAGAAAGCCCTTTGCTCCACTTCTAGTCTCCCAATTAGCCATTACCTCATCCTTGGTCATATGAAGGGCTGAAGCAATCTCTTCTGGCCTAAGGATCTTCTCCCAACCAGTAAACGGGGTCTGCTCCAGAATAGAGATACCGAGCAGATCAGAGAACTCTTCTAAGGTGGGAACCAACTGGTAGTCCTGAAAAGTAAAGCAATGGTACAGTGGATCATAGAACTGGACAAGGACACTCATCATCTTCTCGTCCAATTTGGAGGTAACCAAACTGAGAAGATACCCATGTCTTCTGATGAAGGAGGTAGTATCAGGCATCTTTCAATCAATTCTTTAAGCATGGTGGGAACCTGGACAAAGTTGATCCGGATGGTATTCCTACGCATGGTCATCATGACCTATAAAATAGAACAAAGATGAATCCCTCCTGTCTTTGAAATAGGTTAGTCCAATGCAAGATGTATGCAATGTTATGATGTCATGATGTCATGATAGAAAGCACATCACAAGTATCCATAAATAGCAAACATGGTAAAGGCACACAAGTCACACAGAGAGCCCTTAGATTTCAGGATGGCAAGGAGCTTAAGTACTACCCTCTTTCAGTTCAATTGGTTTAAACCTGTCCTAAAAATAGTAACCGGGTTCTAGAGGATCTCAATATCAATGACTACCCTCAATCGGTCATAATTCCAATTTAGCAACCTTTTCTTGTGGCCGGAATCATCGCGAGAGTTTAGTCTCAATGAGTGTAGCATACTACTACTGTTCTATGGCCAAGTTGGTCAATTTAAAGGTTCTAAGGTCAGTTGGTGCTTTAATGACCCCTTAGATGACCCATATTCTCCTCGTTCCAACACAAGGGATATCGGTACAATCTAAAGTGCCACACCAACATAGCTACTGCTTCAACCGTATCGGTATACGTTGTACAGTTCCCTCACAGTTTATTGCTACTTACCTAAAGGGTGTCCCCAGATCCGGGTTAGGATCTATAGTAACTCCGATACAAGCCCACAAATATAAAGCATACAAAGCAAACAATTGAAAACATAATGATCTAATCCTAAGGTACACTCCACTTAAAAAGTTATCCCTAGCAGAGTCGCCAGTTCTGTGATACGGTGGGAAAGAACTGACTGTTTTTTGGAATGCTGGTTTGTGTTTTGCGTTTGTTTTTGCAAAATGTCGCGGTAAGCAAGAGTCGCCACCGTCTTTTATTTTATCCAACAAGGAAAGGAAAAAAAGCACAGAAAAATTCCTTTTTCGAGATGTTTCTCGGGTTCGGGGGATAGATTATAGAAAGGGAAGGTATTAGCACCCTTTCTATCTGTGGTTATCCACGAGCTCTTAGGTAATTGCTCAATTGTTTTCAAAATTGCTTTTCTTTGTGTTTGTGGGTTTGAAGAAGTTTTTGTTTGAAAGGTGTAAGTGTGAAAAAGATTTTATTTTTGAAAGATCAAGTACTTAAGAACCATCTACCTACTCGAAAAAAGAATCTTTCTATGCTATCTTCCTTTAGACAATGCTATCCTACTATTGATAAGTGGGTAGCACCGTCGTTGGAGTTTAAGGGTCAATTCGATTTTAGGAATATGCGGTCACTAAAGCAATGTTAGGATGCCTTAGTGGTAACCCTAATGTCTTAGATCATTTTATCCGAGGCAACCATTTCGAGGCAACTATGATCTTTGGACAAGAGGGCAACCTCTAAAGTGACCTATACTCAATGACCACGTTATGAAGGCAACCAAGTAGGGTGTACGCTAAGAGTGCGCACGTGCGAGTGTGTCGTTTTCAATTATTTTGTCTTTGTACATGTCAATGGTTATCTATGTTGATTTTAGGTTAAACATTCAATCTTATCATGCATACCTATTATCAATCATCTAACAGTTATATAAGTTACGGAAATTAAATTGCGGAAATTTAACTAACTATTACAAGGCGTCGGGTATTTACATCGCCAAAAGCAACCCTTTGAAATTTAAATGCGGAAAATAAATAAAGCGATAAAATAGTTAAATGGTCCTAATTATCTATTACATTTCGGGAACAAATACAATATTGGATAAAAGAAAGTAAATCGCGTGCGGAAATTAAATCGGGTGCAAGTTTAGGGTTTTGACCCTTTGTTATTCAAGAAAAGATTTTTTGGTTATTTTTTAATTAAGAAAGAAATTAATCTAGGTTAATTATTAAATTAATAAATTAATTAATTAATAAAAATATTTTTGGGTTTTTGGTATTTAAAGAAATAAAAATAAATTTAATCAATGTTAATAAAACCTAATTGTCTAAGTTAATTTTAATTATTGCAAAATATATTAAAAGTTATTCCTAATTAAAACTAAATTAATTAATAATTAATAATTGTTAATAAAAATAAAATACTGAAATTTAATTTAATAAATAAAATATTTTTTGGTTTTAATATTATGAAGAAAAAAAAGTTTGATTGGTTAATTAATAATAAAAATAATAACAAACAAATAAATAAAATAAATAGAAAATAGAAAGAAATAGAGGTTTGGGTCTGCTTAGGGGGTCTGATTAGCAGTTTTGTGGCCCAATTGAATTGGCCTTTGTTGACCTTCCTGATTCCCTATGCGCCCATTGACTCAATCCCATGGTGGACATTCCTTCTGGACCACCAGATCTGGCCTGGGACCATCTGGCAAGCAATTGAGTGAGGGAGCATGGTATGCTACAACTCCTGAAGCGCGCCGGAATACCTGAAGAAAAATAATAGCAAGGCATATGGGGGACCTGGTATTCGAACCCAGGTCCTGTTGGATATTGAATACACGCCACTACCACTGCACCACTATGCCTCAATGGTCAATATATTAGATAATAATAATAATATGGGATAACGTGATAATATGCCAGAATAAAAAATAAAAACGCGCCAAGTATTTGAATCAGCCATAGAGGGACTGACGCGTCATCATCTTCTTCCTTCAACCCTGTAATTTTTCCTGCGGATTCATATCCGCAGCTGAATTCATAGGTCAACCCTAAAATCAAATCTAGGCCATGAAAATTAAATCCAAGACCATGGTCATGCTCGTCTTCCTCCACTGGTCATGTCTATGTCCATCAATGGAGCTAATTTTTCCTGTGAAAGAAACGCCCAAAAAACAAACTACAAAACCCTAGGTTCGGGTATGGGGTTATAGTCCATATAAATGCAATCAAACAATGCCAAAAGTTCAGAAATTTCATGAACATCACAAATATGTCAAAGATTTGCCAGAAAAATGCAAGAATATGGAGTTACGATTTTGAATACAGGGCCTTGAAACGGGATGCTTACAGTGTGATTTGTTGCGTATGAAGGCTTGCTTTGGATTGCAGAAGGTTGAGTAGACACCCAGCAATTGGTTGGTGTTGAGTTTTGCCTTTGTAAACGCCTCTAAGGATGATTTCAGTTTTGCACTTTTTCCACCTTTTTTCAAGTTTGGTTCTTGATGTTATTGCAGCCTCTAGGTCTCAAATTCGTGTGCTTTTACTTGTATATGTATGATGCAATGCATTAGGTTAACATTTATGGACTGAATCCTTGCACATTGATGCTATGGGATTTGATTTGATCCACCATTGAAAGCTTGCCTATTTTGTCAAAAATCCAATCTTTTTGCACACGGAATGCTTGATACGAATTTGATCATGATATTAATGATGATTAAGTCCTGAAAATAGAAAAAGATATCATGTAATCAAGTTTTGGGATTTTATTTGATTTAAATTGATTAAAAATGAATTAATTCAATAAAAAATCAAATAAAATAATATAATTAACAAATGGACACAAGGCTGAAGCTAGGACACGTGTGGGATGTGTCAAGCCAAAATCAAGTGGAAAAGAATGGGCCCATTTGACAAAATTTGAAGTTTTGGGGATAGTTGACTTTTGGCAATTTTGCAAAAATGACCAACTTCAACAATGCATAACTTCTTCAATTTTGAACTTTTGGAAGTGTTCTTGGGCTTTTTAGAAATCTTGAGATTTCCTCTAACCAACCCTTTTGGTCTCATCTCATTTTGATATTTCATGCTCAAGTTATAAGCTTTGGCAAAAAAGGTGTTTTTGTTGACTTTCAAAAATGACCTATAATGTCCAAATTTGTAACTTTTTGTGAGTTCATTTTCTGATCTTGGGGTATGAAGATGGATTGTAGGAAATTTCATCCTCTTCAAAATTAGATTTGGAGGGGTTATTTATCATAAAGTATGAGAAAGTTATGCTTGGTCAAAGTTGAGTTGACTTTTCCTACAAAACCCTAATTTAGCAACTTTTGAGTCTTGATGAATTTTGAGCAATCCTTGATGAATCATGATCAACCCTTGATCAAATGATTAAATATCCTTCAAAATTAGAATTTTGACAAAAAATCTTGAAGTTTGACTATTTATAGGCCACAGTTGACTTTTGCCCTAGCACAGTCGATTTTTGGACCCTTTGAGCAATTGACTGAGCAAACTTCCTCTGCAAGGCTTGAAATTTGACATGGATGACCTTGAGAACATATTAGTACATTGGGAAGAACTTGAGGTCATTTGGACTCAAAAACCTTGATGCAACACAAAACCCTAATTTGGGGTTGACTGCCTTAGGAGATAGCTTGACTGTCCAACTCTTGAGCAATCTTGAGCCACTTGGAGATTTTCCTTGCAATGTTTTGAGAAATATGAAAGGGTAAATTTTGGGGTACAACAGGTAGTAACATCAGAGGGTCTAGCTTCGGGAGCATCAAATTCTTCAATTACCAGATTTTGCACAGATGGCTTGACAGGCACAGAAACTCTTGAGGGTCCGAAGACTGCTCGTGGAGGAGCAATCTCCGGAGAGAAGATCCTTCCGTTGCGAGTTATCTTGCTCGTTACCGCAATATTCCCTATATCAGGGGTTTCATCATCGGAATTCTCTTGGACTGATTCGATCTGTTTGACACCATGGTAGAAGATATCTCCCTCGTAATTCCATGGTATCGTCTTGTTAGATTTATACGGGATAGGCCCGAGCATGTTGATTTTTAGCGGCACAAACTTAGGATCAGGCGTAATCTTAACAGGCCTTTTGCAGGTCTTGGAAAGATTGTCAGAGATGGTTATTATAGCAATGTCATTGGTTAGTATCAAAGGTAACAGGAGTAACATGATTGATAGTATCAACAGGAGTCTTTCGAAAGAGGATCTCTTGGGTATCCATCAGGCGTTGGATGCCTGATTTCAACAGTGGGAAGTCAGTTTGCATGGTTGAACAGAAATAACAGTCTTTTCCACAGCCTGGGAATATCCCGGCTTTCATCAAATTCACTTTAATCACTGGTAACGGAGTCAAAAGGTCATCAATAGTGGTAACATGAAGATCTTCCACAATGGCATGGACATTATGACCATGTTTTGGCATAGGAGTGGATATCACGTTGGGTTTTTTGGGAGCATCAAACTCTACTTCCTTAGCGTCTATTAGGTCTTGGATCTTGTTTTTAAGAGCCCAACAGTTGTTGGTATCATGCCCTACACTGTCCGAGTGGTACGCACATTTTGCATTTGAGTGATAATAAGGAGAAGAGGTATTGGGGTTTTTCGGCGCTTCTTTCAAGTTGGTAAGGTTCAGCTTTAAAAGGTGAGGGAGGACTTGAGCCGATGTCATATAGATTCGGGTGAATTGCTGTTGTGGCCTTTCTACCCTTTGCTGATTAGCTCTTGGTTGATTGTTGCGAGGTTGATCGGCTGAGGAGTTTTGGATCATCACAGCCCCCACCGTTGGTCGGCGCTCTGTTCTCTCTTGGTTTCTCTGGGTGTGAACAGCAGAAACTTCCTTCTTAGTTGGGAAGGTCTTCTTAATAGCAGTGGAAGCGGAGGCATCCTTCTGAATTTTACCACTTTTAATGCCATATTCGACCCTTTCACCTGTCAGAATTAATTCGGTGAACCCTGTAGATAAGCTCCCAATTAAATGATTGAAGAATGGTCATGACAGGGTCCCTAAAAACATGTCAACCAGCTCTCTATCCGACAATGGTGGCTGCACCCTTCCATCCAAATCCCTCCACTTCTGGGCATACTCCTTAAATCCCTCATTAGAGGCCATACCCATACTCTGTAGTCGAGTACGGGTAGGCGCTAAATCTGCATTGTATTGGTATTGTCAGTAGAAAGCAGCAGCCAAATCTTCCCAGTTATGAACATCAGATCTCTCAAGTTGATAGAACCAGTCCAATTGCGTGCCTGACAAACTATCTTGAAAAAAGTGGACCCAAAGATCCTTATCAGAGGAGTGAGGTTGGATCTTTCTGACGTAGGATCTCAGATGCATCTTTGGACAGGACAAACCTTCATACTTAGCAAATGTAGGTACTTTGAACTTGGGAGGAATGACAATCCCAGCAACCAACCCTATTTCTTTGAAATCTAAACTAAGTACCCTTTGCAACTCCATGGCTTCCAACCGATCCTCGAGATTTTTATACTTATCATCTGCCGGGGGATATTGCTGTTCGGAGTAATCTTCATCCTCTTCCTCTTCTTCTTCTTCAGCTTCAGAGTCGGAGGGCATTGCAACTCCTTTTCCTTTACCAACCCCTTCGTCAGACATCGAGGGAAATTCCAGAACTCTCCTAGCCTGATGCTCAAATCTCCTTCCCATAGTGGCTACCCCAACTCTTTTCTTTTTCTTCCTTTCTGGTTCCTTCTCTTTCTCTAACAGTGCTTTAAGGTCCTCCTGACCCTTTGCTAAGGTCATGAGGAGTTGTTAGAATTGCGAATTATGTGCTTGCAAATCTTTAACCGTCTGCTCTAAATCTATCTTGCTGAAATAAACAGCAGAAAGATAAGGAAACCTGGTGTGAAGACCTGTTTATGCATATGATGAATGATATGTTATTCATGTAATGCATTCAAGGATTCAGAAATTAAAATTTGTTGCAAACAAAAAGAACACACGTCATATTAATAAGAAGAAATTTGTTAGTACATAAATGCCCCATGGGAAAAATATTACAAAATTCTTAATGTAAAAAGACATTGCGCATCCTCTTTGGCGCAATGTAAGTGTTGAGAGTTTCCTCTTCATGAAGTCGGCGGTTAAGTTCCAAAACCTTCTTCTCACTGGCATAGAAGCTGGCTTTAAAAGTATTTTGTTCTTCTTTGAGTTGTATCCAACTCTTTTGTAATTCTTCCAATGATATTGGCATGTCAGGATGTAGGAGGGTGTATGGAACCTCTCTATCCATAACGGGCTCTTTGATCACGGGGAGAATGTGAGGGTAATGCATCATAAGACTCTGGGCACAAGTTCGTACCCACTTGAGATAAGGCTCAAGGGGGATGGAATTCTTGTGCCCCAGTGTCTTACTATCCACCTTATTAGGCATCCTCCAAGCTCGGATGAACCTTTGTCGAAGTCTTTGCGCATCGTTGTCGAAGTCGAAAACCAAGTCAGGGATCAGCATATCATGAGGACCATCTCTCTGGGCATATCCAAACTGCCTTAGAGCTAAACAGGGGTTGTAGGTAATGCCTCCCTTAATGCTAAGTAGTGGGACATTAGGGAACTCCCCACAACGATCAATGATGATGACATTTTCTCTGGACCGAGAACACCAATGAACATCAGAATGTGTGAGGGTCATCAACCGTTGTGACCACCTTAAACCCCGCTCATTCTTCAAAACTGTTTGGGGAAGGTGAGAAATAAACCACCTTGATAGAAGAGGAGTACAGCATATGAGAACACCTCTTTTCCTCATTGTTCGTGTGTGAAATGAGTGTAGGATGTCCCCAAGCAATGTAGGCACAGGATTCCGAGATATGAAAATCCTGACAGCGTTCACATCTATAAGTTGGTCAGGATTTGGGAACAAGACCAACCCATAAATGAGAAGTGCTACAATCTCCTCAAAAGCTTGTAGATCTAGATAATTCCAGCAGTCTTGTGCCTTCTCGAATAGAAACTTTGCCAAGAAACCCTTGACACCACTTCTGGTTTCCCAATGACCTTTGATATTAGATGGTTGCAAGTGTAAGGCTTGAGCAACGTCTTCAGGCTTTGGTTCTCTTTTCGTACCGTTGTAGGGTAGTTGATGGAGAATAGGAATCCTCAGGAGTTGAGAAAATTCCTCCAAAGTAGGCACTAGTTGGTAATCAGGGAATGTGAAACAGTGGTGTAAGGGGTCAAAGAACTGGAAGAGAACTTTCACCATGTCTTCTTCAATGTTAGAGTTGACCAAGTTGAGAAGTCTACCATGTCTTTCACTGAAGAGAGAATTCTCTGGAATCTTGGAAGTAAGCTCCTTGAGTTGAGGAGGGATTCTCACAAGGTTGACTTGAATTGTTTTCCTACGAAGAGATTCCATGACCTACAAAACAAGAACAAAGATGAAGATCCAAACCCTTGAAATGGTCAGTGGATGCATATGATGCTTTATGATGTTCATAATGTATGCACAAACAAGTCACATAAGATCCTAGTTTCAGGCTTGCATGGGGTTTCATAGGTAAGTACCCTCTTGAAGTTAGTTGGCTCAACATGTCCTATAAATAGTAACCGGGTTCTAAGGAGCTCAATATCACTGGATTATTTTCTGTGTTCATTGTTTCAGTTTGGCCACTTAACTGGCGACCGAAATATTCCAAGAAAACAACCCTTAATGAGTGTAGTATCGAGTATCTACCAACTTCGGACTGCACCAAAGCCGGTCATCTCACTGCCCCTAAAAAAGGCCAAGATGGTCAAGTAAGGTTCTAAGAGTTCATTAGTGTTTCATGACATCACTCAGCGGCCCCGTATTCTCTTTGATTGACTCAAAGGCTACCGGTACTCACAAATATGTCGCACTAATATAGCTATTGCTTCAACCATGTCGGTATACCCCGCACAGTTTCCACAACATATTGCTATTTACCTATGAATGTTTCCCAAAAATCCGGGTGGAGGATTCAAACCCAAACATTAGAACCAAATGTAAAGCAATCAAAGCAAACAAGTTAAGCATGCAAAGGTGATCTAAACCCTAAGGTTACTCCACTTTTAGTTATTTCCCCAGCAGAGTCGCCAGTTCTGTGATACGGTGGGAGAACTGACTTGAGGTTTTGCGTTTGTGTTCGTAAATGTTTCGGTTTAGCAAGAGTCGCCACCGACTTTTTATTTTATCCTAAGTAAAGGTCAAAAAGCAAGGAAAGACCTTTGATATGTTTTCTTGGGTTCGGGGAGTAGATTATGAAAAGGAAAGGTGCAAGCACCCTTTTCATCCATGGTTATCCATGGGCTCTTAGTTACTTGTTTAGATCACTTGCTTTGCTTTTCCAATTGTTTGAAATGGTGCTTTATGTGTGGTTTTAAAAGATGTTTTGAAAAGAGGCCATCGTTGTGGCAACCTTTGTAATGATTCTTGTTTGAATGTATACAAAGATGTTTTTGTCTTTGGAAAAGATTTCAATGTTTGAAAGTTTGATTTTGGGAAATGTTTTGAAATTGTGTTATGAAGTGTGTTTGAAAATAGCAAGGATGTTTTTGCAAGCTTTGATCAAGTAACTAAGAGCTATCTACCCTATTTTACTCAAAGATCTTTCCTAATGTTTTTAACCCTTTTGACAGTGTTGTTTCACCATTGCATTTGGTGAGCAACCTTGTGTTAGGATGTTAAACGGGACAGGCGCGGGTCATCGTATAGACCATGATAGCAATTGTGTCAAGTATCTTTGGCAATTTTTTGAGGGACTTGATCATTTTTGTTTAGGCAACCAAGATAGCGTCATCGAGGGACTATGATTTTTTGTTTTGTTTTTGTTTTGCCAAAGTACCCAACATGCTTACCATGGCCCATTTTTGAATGCAACAAGTGGATTGTAACCCTAGGGGTGCAAGTGTGCATTGTGTTTGATTTTCATGCATATTTGTCTTTGATTAGGTCAAACTATTTGTTGATTTGGATTTTTGCATACAAACCCTAATTCTCTAATCATGGCATAATTGAAAGCGTAAAGTGCGAGAATTAAAATTCTAAGCTATTACAACATGATTATAGGGATGGGGGTACAATCTTTGAATGGGGGGGTATTTGACAAGAAATATAAACCTTAGTTTACTTATTACATCCAAATTGAATTCCCAATGCATAAATATTAAATGGACAATATTTAAATAAATAAATATATCAAATAAATGAATTATGCAAAAAAAGGTTTTTGTTTGTTCATGTATGTAAAAATATTTAATGTAAAAAATAAAGAAATAAATAAAAAGATTTATTTTAATTGCTTAAGGGTAAAACCCTAATTTCTTTAAGAAAATAAAATGTTATATTATTTATATACAATAAAATATATTAATACATACAAAATGAAATATATTTAGAAAAAGTAGTTTTTTAGTATAAATAATAATAAAAGTAAAAATGTAATATTTTATATTTTTATTCTAAATTATTTAATAAAATAAAAGTATATATGTATATATATATATATATATATATATATATATATATATATATATATATATATATATATATATATATATATATATATATATATATATATATATATATATATATATATATATATATATATATATATATATATATATATATATATATATATATATATATATATATATATATATATATATATATATATATATATATATATATATATATATATTAAATATGTATAATATAAAATAAAAGTATTTAAATGCTTTTTATGTTAGAAAAATTAAAATAAAATGCCAAATAAATGTGAAAAAATTATGAAAATATTTTTGAGCATTTTTTATATTTGGAAATAAATAAACAAAATCAGAAATGAAAACAAAAATAAAAAAATACAAGAAATTGGGCCAGGGGGTGCAAAAAGGAAAAGAGGGGGTGTCAAGAGTGAGCCAGGCCAAGCCCAGCCCACCACTTCATCTTCAACCTCCAGATTTTGAAAAATACGTGTGCGCCTGTACATACTTGGACATCCTGCATATGAGCTCTATTGCAAAAACTCACAACATCAAACTTGTAGAGAATTTTAAGACGATTCCAACCATATAAACAACTTGCCTTAACTCTCAAAGACCGGAGAGAATTTCTCTGGCCCTGAAATCTGACCTAGTTTTTTCAGCATGTTCATGGATGAAATTCTCCTAGCACACTTAATTTAAATGGAAACTGAGCATATGTACATCTTCATGGCAATGAACACTACATTTTTTATTCACAAACCTAAGGTTAAATGTTCCTAAATAGAGAGATAGAAAGTGGAGAAAAACCTGTTTCAGTTGGATTCGTGTAGGGCAATGTAGTGCTTTTCAACAAGGCTTGAGATGTCTAGTAGCTTGCTTGAACTTCACTTGACCTTCTCCAATAGCTAGCTTGCCTTGAATGTCCTTGAATCAGCCTATAGAACTCAACCTGCACAAGCTCAAAATGAAAATGGTGAACACTGTAAATGGAGTTACAGTTGGTGTTTGAGGTTTGGGATAGCTTGGGTGAGTTGAATGGAAGGTGTTTGAAGTAACTTGGGGCAAAACGCATGAGCCAAATGAGCTATGGAACTCAAGTTACAGAACCTGGCATGTTTTGCCAAAGGAATGTGATTTCTGGCTATGGGGTGTTTAGAGGCTCAAGTAATCGTGTTTCTAGCTCAAAGGGGTGTGAGAAAGATGTTCAAACTGTTTGCATAAGTTGGTATTGGCTGGTGTTCAAGTTCTAAGGTTTTGGACAAGTTTCTTATTTTTTAAGTAAGAATGTGGAAGAAGTTATAGGCATGTACAGGCTATCAAATATGCTTGCATACTTTACTCTTTGCCCCTCTGATTTGTGGATTTGTTTTGCTGCAAGAGATCTTGGACCAATGCTCAAGGGATAGTGGTTTGACATAAAGCACATTATGGCAAAAATGGAAATGTGCCTTTTTCTACTTAGGGCTTAATCTTGTGTATAATGTCCAAATGACCAAAACAAAAGCTTAGACTGATGGATTTGCATTTAATTATGGAGTGTGAAGTGGTTTAGAGGCCTGTAAACTAGTGTAAGGCATTTTGATTTGAAAATGCAACTTGTATGAACATGAATATGCCATGGATGAAAAGTGAGTTTTTGCCAACTTCAAGTCTTCGATTCTCCCTAACCATAAATGTGTTTGAGGATTTCTTAGACAATTTGGAAAGCTTGAAACATGCTCTATAATCCATTTTTGAAATGAAACTTGAGACTCCAAGTGTAACTATGTGAAAAATGGCCAAGAAGATAGGTCAAAATCTTGCCTAAACTAGGGCAAAATTTCACTAAGTTAAAAGTTTTAGGGACCCTTGTTCCAAAAATCATAACTTGAGATCCAAGCTTCTTTTGGGAAAACTTTGTGAATCAAAGTTATAGAATTTGTGGAGGACTACAACTTTCATGTTGGAGGTTTTGTTTGAATCCATTTGCATCATGGTGAAAATGTGGGGCAAAGTTAGGAAAAATTAAGAAAATTTCATAACTTAGAAAAATTCTAAGTTATGAAAATTTTCAATTTCAAACCCTAATTTGCAATTTTGGGTTTCTTGATGAACAAGTTTCATAATTTGACACATCTTGATGAAAAATGACCCTTGGCACTTGATTTTGACCAAAAGGTCAAAGTTTGACTTTTCAGTGTATAGTCATATTTTGATCAGTTGACTGAAAAATTCATCTGTCAATCCCATGCATCTGAGATCTTTTGAACTTGTTGAATAAGTCAAGATGGTGTCATTGAGTCCTTGAATCCATGGTTGAACCTAATTTGCCATTGGCTAGGTCAAACAGTAAAAAATTGCCTTTGTACAGTCAAAACCCTAAAAATGACCATTTTGCCCTTTTGGTGATCTGATCAAATTTCTTATGGAGTTGTGGTCCAAACTTGATCCAATGGTTCATATGAGTTCATAATGTTTATGTGGGTCAAAATTCATGAGGTTTGACTGTAAATTGGCCACAGTTGACTCTTTCCCCAATACAGATGATTTCTAGGTCAACTGTCCAATTGACTGGGCAAAAATTTGATTCAAGGCTTGAAACTTGGTATGGACAAACTTAGGAGTCCAATATGAAGTATGAAAGTAAATTTGAGAATTGAAGGTCCAAAAATCCTTGTGCAAACTCAAACCCTAGTTTAGGTCATCAGTGCAAGGAGATGTCTTGAGCAGAGCAAACCCTAGCTTGATCTTGAGTTCCAAGAGCCTTGTGATGAGAAATGTTGATAAAATGAGAGGGAAAATTTTGGGGTACAACAAATATCAATGTGGGGAAGTGGGAAATCATCCTTATGGCTTGCCCTATTCAAATCTCTGTAGTCCACGCACATTCGTACCTTGCCGTCCTTTTTGGGCACGGGAACAACATTGGCAACCCATTGCGGATAGGAGGTGACGGCCAAGAATCCGGCATTGAATTGTTTCATGACTTTTGTTTTGATCTTCTCTGACATGTCTGGTCGCATTCGATGGACCTTCTGTTTTACCGGAGGACAGTCCTCTTTTATAGGTAGACGATGTACTACGATATCTGCATCAAGTCCGGGCATGTCTTTGTACGACCAGGCAAAGACCTCGACATGATCGTGTAGAAATTGAATCAGATGCTCTTTGACAATGGGTTCCAGATTGGCACCCACCTTGACTTCCCTTTTGTCTTCTTCGGTACCCAGGTTAATTGTGTGCACTAGTTCTTCGTGGGGCTGAATGGTCCTCTCTTCTTGTTGTAGTAACCTGGAGAGTTCCCCGGGCACCTCACAATCTTCCTCACCTTCGTCTTCAGCTTGGTAGATTAGATTTTCAGAATCATAGAAGGCCATAGAAGAACCATTACCCATGGGATCCCGAGTGGATGTAGACTTGCATGGTGAGTGTGAGTGTGTGTAAGAGTATATCTATCTTTGAAAGAAATGAAAATGTAAAAAAGAAAAACAATGAGCACAAAGTTTGTATGCAAAAAGTCCATGATTCATTGATGTCATATAGAAATGAGATAATAACCCTTACAAATGGACCATTGTACCTCGGGTAAGACACAAGGTTTTAAGATTCTGAATTGTTTTAATATTAAAGACCGACAAAATTTAAAGACAAATTATTGTGGGATAAATGTGATCAGGACAAAATATCTAGCCTCCCAGTTGCTGAGCCCACCACTAACAATTGGGAAAATCCAATCCTCCAGGTCATAACTGTCTTCATCATCCTCCACTGCGTTGGCTTGGTGGTTGTTGATCTTCAAGGGTGGTCCTCCAGCACGAGCGCGGCATACAACTTTCTGGGCTCCTGAAGTGAAACCCAAATTAAATTTGTCAGATTTGTATGGGGTATCTGAGAGTTGGCCCTAAATAGTGCACCACCTTCTTTTATCACTACCTTGGCATCTTTCAAAGATGACATCTTGAGTGAAGGCCTTGTGATCTTGGGAACTTGAGACACATCCTTGGTTACTGCCATAGTCTGCGGGACTTCTTCAAAGTGCTGGAATGGAGTTTCAATAAATTCACCATCTAATTCCACATATCTGAAGGAACTTAGATGGATGACCATATACTCTTCTTCTCCATGAACAGTGATGATCTTCCCTTGAATTGGATATTTTAGCATTTGATGCAACATAGAGGTAACAACACCAGCATTGTGAATCCACGGTCCGCCTAACAAGCAGGAATATGAAGGGTGAATATCCATTACATAAAAAGTTGAATCGAATGTTTGGGTACCAACTTTTAAGGGGATGTCTACTTCCCTATGCACCATCCTTTTTGAGCCGTCGAAGGCCCTCACTACTATGTTGCTAGGTTTCAATGTCAATCCTTCACAGTCAAGCCTATCAAGAGCCTTTTTAGGAAACACATTTAGAGACGAACCAGTGTCAACCAAGACATGAGCCAAGGTCGTGCCTCTGCATTCGACTGAGACATGCAATGCCTCGTTATGCTTCCTCCCCCTTGGCGTTAAATCAGCATTCGAAAAACCTAAACCATTATCTGCAGTTAAGCTGGCTACGCAGTCTTTGAACTGATCGGCAGATGTTTCTTGGGGTACATGGGCAGTTTTAAGGAACTTTACCAAGGCCTTTGCATGCGCCTCAGAACATAATAATAAAGCCAACATGGAAATTTTATATGGAGTTTGTCCCAGTTGCTCGACTACGTTGTAGTCGCTTCTTTTTATGATCTTTAGAATTTCCTCCATCTCTTTGCGGGAAGTCTCAAGAATAGCTATTGATTGTGCCTTCGTCTGGACAGGCTCAACCAGAATACCTTTACCTCGAGTCTCGGTTGACTCGGCAACAGGAATGTCAGTAGGGGTGATAATAGGGATTGTAACAGTTTTTGTCAACAGGAGTATTAATAGAGATGATTGTAGGACTGGGAATAACCCTTGGAGGAGCAGAAACAATAGGAATGATTACGGGTCCAGAAATAGCTTTTGGAGGAGCAATTTCTGGAGAGAAAACCCTTTCGCTTCGGGTTATCTTACTAGTCCCTGTGATATTACTGATATCAGAGTCAACTTTCTCAAAACTTGAATCTTCAGCAGCTTTCCAATCTTGCTTGATACCGTGGTAGTAGACATCACCTCCATAATTCCATGGGACGGTTTTGTCTGACGAATACAGGATTGGTCCAGGCATTGTAATTATCAAAGGAGCTACTTTAGGAACTGATGTAATTCTAATGGGTCTTTTGGTGGAGACTCTGGAAGAATTGTCGGAAATGGTCACGATGGAAACATCATTATAAGAAACAGTTGGAATAGAAGCCTTTTAGAACAAAATCTCCTTGTCATCTATTAGGCATTGAACGCATGCTTTTAACAAATGACAGCTGGTTGGTGAGGACAAATAGAAATGACAGCTTTCATCACAGCCTGGGAATACACCAGCATTTAACACGTTCTTTTTGATAGTCAGGAGTGGGGTCACAAGTTCATAAATTGAAGTAACAAACATATCTTCCTCAACGATGTTGACATCACGGTCGTGCTTGGGCATAAGGGTAGTAATAACATTGGGAATTTCTGGCGCATCGAATTCAATCTCTTTGGCTTTAAGAAGGTCTTGTACATTGTTCTTCAGAGCCCAGCAGTTGTTAGTGTCATGGCCGGGACTCTCAGAATGGTATGCACAACGGGCATTAGGATGATAGTGAGGAGAGGTTGTGTTAGGATTCTTTGGAGCTTCTTTCAAAGTCACTAGATTGGATCTTAACAAATGTGGCAATACTTGAGATAGTGTCATATTAATTCGGGTGAACTGTCTGACTGGTCTTTCAATTCTTGGTTGGTTGCTTCTTTGCTGAGCAAGTGCTGGTTTAGGAATCATGACAGCCCCCACCATTGGACGATGTTCAGTCCTATCTTGATTTCTCTGAGGATATGCAGCAACCACTTCTTTCTTTCTGATGAATGGTTTTCTTACAGCAGCAGAGGATGCATCTTTTTAAGTGATTGAAGAAAGGACCAGACAGGGTACCCAAAAACATGTCTACCAGCTCTCTTTCAAATAGAGGAGGCTGGACTCGTCCGGCTAAGTCCCTCCATTTTTGCGCGTAGTCTTTAAAGCCTTCACTTGAAACCATGGCCATACTCTAGAGTTGAGTACGGGTGGGCGCAAGATCAGCGTTGTATTGGTATTGTTTGTAAAAGGCGGCGGCCAGATCTTCCCAGTTATGAGCATTGGCTCTTTATAATTGATAAAACCAATCAAGTTGAGTTCCAGACAAACTGTCTTGGAAGAAGTGTACCCATAAATCCTTGTCGGCGGTGTGAGGCTGTATTTTCCTTACATAGGAACGGAGATGCATTTTGGGACACGACACTCTGTCATATTTGGCGAACACTGGTGCTTTAAATTTTGGAGGGATGACAATCCCAGATACTAACCCCAACTCCTCAAAGTCCAATCCAGGCACTTTTTAGATTTCCATTGCACTTAACTGTTCTTCCATATGCTTATACTTGTTATCGGCTAGAGGATATTGTTCTTCAGAATAATCTTCTTCTTCCTCTTCCTCTTCTGAATCTGGTTGAATGCTTGGAGGTCCTTCACCGTTTGCTCGAGATCCATCTTACTGAAATAAATAGTAGAAAGATGAGGAGACTTGTTGCAAGAAACCTGCTTATGTTATGATGAATGGTAAATGCATATGCAATGATTTCAAGGATTTTAAATATTCAAATTTGTTTTAGACAAAAAGGAAATACATGTTATATTAATAAATTAAAGCTTGATTACATCAATGCCTTTTTGGGCAATACAAAAACTCTAAGATAAAAAGGTAGTACGCATCCTCTTTGGTGCGATGTAGGCATTCAGAGTCTTCTCCTCATGAAGTTGCTTAGTGAGTTCCAAAACCTTCTTCTCGCTAGCGTAGAATTGGGCCTCGAAAGTATCTCGCTCCCCCTTGAGTTGTATCCAATATCTTTGTAAGTCTTCAAGAGATGTGGGCATGCCAGGATGTAGGATAGTGTATGGAACATCTCCTTCCATAACAGGCTCAATAATTACCAGGAGAATGAAGGGATAAGGCATCATAATACTCTGAGCACGAGTTCGTACCCATTTGAGGTAAGGCTCAAGAGGGATGGAATTTGTGTGCCCCAATGTCTTGCTATCTACCTTGTTCAACATCCTCCAAGCTCAGATGAATCTCTGGCGAAGACCTTGATTGTCGTTCTCGTAGTCGAATACCAAACCTTGGATGAGCATCTCATGTGGGCCATCACTTCGGGCGTAACCAAACTGTCTTAAAGCTAAGCAGGGGTTGTAGGTGATACCTCCCCTAATTCCAAGTAAAGGGACATTAGGGAATTCTCCACAACGGTCGACAATAGTAACATTCTCTATGGATCGGGAACACCAATAAATGTCTGAATGTTTGAGCGTCATCAACCTTTGTGACCACCTTGAACCTTGCTCGTTCTTCAATACAAATTGGGGAAGATGAAAAATAAACCATCTTACCAAGAGAGGAGTACAACACATAAGGACACCTCTTTTCCTCATAGTGCGAGTGTGAAAAGAATGTAGGATATCCCCTAGAAAAGTAGGCATCGGGTTGTGGGATATGAATATTTTGACGGCGTTCACATCTATGAGTTGGTTAGGATTTGGAAACAAAACCATCCCAGAGATGAGGAGAGCCACAATTTCCTCAAAAGCTTGCAGATCCAAAGAGTTCCAACAGTTTTGGGCTTTCTCAAACAAGAACTTTGCTAGGAAACCTTTGACACCACTCCTTGCTTCCCAATTGGTTGTGACATCAGATGATTGCAAGTGTAGAGCTTGAGCAATATCTTCTGGCTTTGGATATCTTTCTGTACCATTGAAAGGTAGTTGATTAAGAATGGGAATCCTCAAGAGTCGGGAGAATTCTTCCAAAGTAGGCACAAGTTAATAATCGGGACATGTGAAGCAATGGTGTAAAGGATCAAAGAACTGAAAGAGCACCTTCATCATGTCTTCATCAGTGTTGGAGGTGACCAAGTTTAGTAGGCGACCATGTATCTCGGTAAATGGAGAATTCTCAGGAATCCTTGATGCTATCTCTTTAGGTTGAGGAGGAATCCTTACGAGATTGACTTGAATGGTTTTCCTGTGAATAGAATCCATATCCTACAAAACAGAAACAAAGATAAATCCCAGAAATCCTTGAAATGGTAAGTGAATGAGTATGATGTTATGATGTTCAAGATTTTATGTACAAGTAATGTATATACAAACAAAGCAAACAAGTCTTTATGTTTAGGCTTGCATGGAGTCTCATAGGTAAGTACCCTCTTGAAGTTTAGTTGGCTCAAACCTGTCCTAGCAATAGTAATCGGGTTCTAAGGAGCTCAATATCACCAGTTTGTTTCTTTGGTCATTGTTTCGGCACAAGCCTCTTTAATGGCGATCGAAATATCCCAAAAAACTAAACCTTAATGAGTGTAGTATCGAGTATCTACCAACTTCGGACTGCACCAAAGTCGGTCATCTCACTACGTCCTAAAGGCCAAGTTGGTCAAGTAAAGGTTCTAAAAGTTCCTTAGTGCTTCATGACATCACTCAGCGGCCCTGTATTCTCCTTTATTAACTCAAGGGCTATCGGTACCCACAAATATGTCGCACTAATGTGGCTATTTCTTAGACCATGTTGGTATACCCCGCACAGTTTCCATAATGTATTGCTACTTACCTATAAGGTATCCCAAATCCGGGTAGAGGATTCAAACCCAAACAAAGAACCATAATGTAAAGCATACAAGACAAACAATTAATGCAAGTAAATATGATATAACCCTAAGGTAACCCCACTTTTAGAATTATCCCCAGCAGAGTCGCCAATTTTGTGATACGGTGGGAGAACTGACTTGAAGGTTTTACGTTTTATCGCAAATGTTGCGGTTTAGCAAGAGTCGCCACCGATTTTTTTTATCCAAAAGGAAAGGTGAAAAAGCACAGAAAAGACCTTTGAGATTATTTCTTGAGTTCGGGGGGTAGATTATGAAAAGGGAAGGTATTAGCACCACTTTCATCCATGGTTTTCCATGGTCTCTTAGTTACTTGCTAGATCACTTGCTTTTGTTTGAAATTGTGATTTGTGCGGTTTTTGAAAGTATTTTGTGAAGAGGCCATTTTTTAGGCAAACTTTGTAATGATTCTCGTTCGTAAGAATGTATACAAAGTGTTTGATCTTTTGAAAATGTTTTCAAGTTTGTAAGATGTTTTTGAAAGTGTAGGTGTTTGTTTTGAAAATAGCAAGGATGTTTTGTTTTGAAATTGAGCAAGTAATTAGGAGCACTCTACCTACTCAAAAGTCTTTCTTGTTCATTTTCTTTTCCTTTGACATTGTTATCTTACCATTGATTTGGTAAGTAACCCTATCTTTGGATGTAAACGGGACGGGCGTGGGTCATCGTATAACCATGATTAGCAATTTTGCAAGGTATCTTAGCATTCTCTTCTAGGGACTAAGATCACTTGAAAGGCAACATGAATAGCGTCATCGAGGAACTATGATCTTGAATTTTTCTTGTTTTTGCTAAGATAACTCACATGCGTAATATTGCCATTTTGTAAGGCAACCAGGTGGATTTACCCTAGGGGTGCTTGTGTGCAAGTGTATTGTTTGCATGCTTGATTTTGTCTTTGATTAGGGTTTTCTAGTTGATTGTTTTTAGTCTTCTCATACAACCCTAATTACTAGCATTTGTATATAAAGCGATAAATTGCGGAATTTAAAATTACTACGCTATTACAATACTTGTGGGAGGGGGTGTACAAATTATAAATAGGGATTGCAAGAAAATAAACCTAATTATCTATTACAACCATATTGAATTTGTACAAGAATTGAAATAAATAATGTACAAAAATGAATAAATACACACAAAATGCAAATGTAAAGAAAATGGATGTTTGTTTGAATTTTTTAGGAAAAGGGATTTTGTTTTAACCTAGTTAATTAAAAGAAAATAATTAATTGCAATAATAAAAAGTAGGCCTAAATTTACATAGGAAAAGAAATTAAAAAAACCCTAATTTATTAATTGATTAAAAGAAATTAAGTTTATGAGAGGAATATTTTTGGTATTTTTGGCTTAAAAATAATTTATAATATTATAAAATGTTTTTGGTGTTTTTATGTTTTAAAATAATATATTTAAATGGTTGTAAGAGAAAATGACTAAAACCCTAGTTTTTTAATTAAATTTACAAAATATTTAGTGAAATAAATGAAGTATGATAAAATAAAATAATTTTTGTGTGATAAAATAAATAAATAAACTATGTCCAAATATAAATCTACTATTTTTATATTTTTTTAATGATTTTTTAGTATTAGAAAAATAATTAAGAAAATAAATAAAATGAAAATAAGAAAAGAAAATAAAAACTGGGTAAGGGGTATGAATAGCCTGCAAGGGGGTTAAAGGTAAGAAAAAAAACATAAGGCCCAAAGGAGGAGGCCCAACGCATGTCCAAAAAGTTAGAATAGGAAAAAATATGAAAAAAAATTAAAAGGGTACCACTGGGGCTCGAACCCAGGTCCCTCTGGTTACAGGCGCGCGCTTCTACCACTGGGGTGGCTATACATCCGTTTATATAAATAAAACCATAAATATATATATGGCAAACATGTTCCTGGGGACAACTTCATCTTCAACCTCACGCCCAGCCAGAACCTCTATAACTTGATCAAATCTCAACAAAAATGAAAATTGTAAACATGAAACTTGTAGCAAATTTCCTCACGATTTCTGGAATGCAAAGCAAAATAATTATAGATCAAAGATAAGCATGAATTTTAATGGTTCTATTCTGAAACCTAAAAATCTCAGAAACTTCAATCTTAAAATTCTCTAAGCTCAAACAAAATTAGTGAAAATTATGGACATGGTTAGCTTTAGGGCAATGATATCTACATGTTTCATTCAAAAATAATTCATTGATGATGCCTGTATGAAAAGTTCCAAAGTTAGAAAACTTACTTTGCAAGAGGGTATCGGGTTTGAAGTTTGAGAAGCTTTCAGTGAGTTCCAATGATTGGGTTAGCTTCCTCAAGTTCCCAGAAAGCTAATGGGATGCTTAGCTTGAGTTGAAAGTGCCTGAGGAGTTCTGGAGAAGTCCAAGTGCAAAGCTTTGTTTTTGAAAATGGAGGATGGTGTTAATGGTGTTACAGTCTTGTAACAGGGTGTGGGATGAGTTCTAAATGATGTTTAGAAACTTTAGGAACCAAAAGGCTTGAAAATGCACGAGGGAGATGTGAGTTTCAAACTTTTGGTCAGGTTATGTGAAAATGGAGGTATGAGATGCAAATCTGAGTTCTTAGTGTTTTTAGGGGTCAAGAATGCGTGTGTTTTGTGGCAAATGGTTTGTGTATCTATAAGCAAAGAGTCTTGAGTGGTTTGGCAAGTCAGAAGTACAAGTTTTAAGCTAATTGCTAGGTTACTTGATTTTCAAGAAAAGTGGGAAACCAAGTTTCAATGTGTAGTACAAGAATGGGCTGGGTGATTGTAAGTGTCTAAGCCGTTTCTCTTGTGTTATGAGACATGTATGATCAGAAGAGAATAAGTGCGAGGCTCAAGAACAAGTTTTGTGCAAAAATTCACTTTATCAAAATGGCAATGTGCACTTTCTTCCCAAAATGGGTATAAAGCATGGCCTTGCATTGAATGCTTGAAATAAGACCTCTAACAGTTGTGCAAGAAATTAATTATGGAGTGCCTAACAAGTTTTAGACCTGCAAAGTAGAGGTTATGCAGCATAACTTTGAATTTTGAATTTGGTTCATCACAAAATGACTTGTAATTCAAGTGATAAAACCCTAACTTCATCTCATCGATTCTCCCTACTCAAAAATGATCTCAAGGAGTTCTTGGACATTTTGGAAATCTTTCAATGTTCTATACAACCCATCTTTGAATCACTTTTGAAGATTCCCCTTGGAACTATATGAAAAAGTGCCATGAAGTTAGGTCAAAATTCTGACCAAATTAGGGCAAAAATTTCACTAAGTGTTTTGTTTCATGACCATGTATTCTTAAAATTATAACTTGAGATCCAAGCACTTTTGGAAAGAGTTGTGTAAATCAATGTTATATTTTTCATGGAGATCTACAACTTTCATGTTAGAAGTTTCTTTTGAATCAGCTTTCATCATGGTGAAAATTTTGCTCAAAGTTATGAAAAAATAAGAAATTTCCAACACTTAGAAAAAATTTTAAATTTAGAAATTTTAACTTTTCAACATGAAATATTGAATTTTGGATTTATTGATGAATAAGTTTCATATTTTGACATTTTTTGACGAATTGTGATCTTTGAAATTTGATTTTGACCAAAAATTCAAAGTTTGACTTTTCAGTATACAGTTGACTTTTGATCAGTTAACTGAAAATTCATCTGTCAATCCATTGGACTTGAGCAATGCTTTGAGATATGTCATTAAGTAAAAATTATGCAATTGGACTCTTGAGATCATGCCTTAAACCAATTGATCATTTGCTAGGTCAAAAATCAGAAATTGCCCTTTCCCAATCAAAACCCTAGTTTTGACCATTTTACCCTTTTGAAGATTTGATCAAATTTCTTGAGGAATTATGGTCCAAACTTGATCAAATGATACACATGAGTTTAAAATGTTGATGTGGATCAAAAATTATGAAGTTTGACTGTAATTTGGCCATAGTTGACTTTTTCCCCAATACAATTGATTTTTAGGTCAACTGCTTAATTGACTGAGCAAAAGTGTGATTCAAAGCTTGAAACTTGACATGAGTAATCTTGAGGGTCCAAAATGATCCATGAAAGTCATATGGGGCATTGGAAGTCAAATATTCTTGTGCAATCTCAAACCCTAATTTTGGTCATCAGTGCTTAAGGAGGTGTCTTGAGCTGATCAACCCTAGTGCAGTCTTGAGCCAAAGGAGATCTTGTGAGTAACTTCTTGATAAATGAGAGGGAAAATTTTGGGGTACAACAGGAGCTTTTTGGGATTAGCTGGTTACTATAGAAGGTTTATCGAAGGTTTTTCTAATTTGGTACTCCCGTTGACTAAGTTGACTTGTAAAGGTAAATCTTTTGTATGGGATGTTCAGCGCGAAGAAAGTTTTATAGAATTGAAGAGGAGATTGACATCGACTCTGATTTTGATGTTACCTAATCAAGGAGAGCCTTTTGTGGTATATTGTGATGCTTCGAAGATGGGTTTAGGAGGTGTGCTTATGCATAATGATAAGGTAGTTGCTTATGCGTCAAGGCAGTTGAGGACTCATGAGAAGAACTATCCCACGCATGATTTAGAGCTTGTTGCAGTTGTTTTTGTGTTGAAGATTTGGAGGCATTATCTTTATGGTTCTAGATTTGAATTACTTAGTGATCATAAGAGCTTAAAGTATTTATTCGATCAGAAGGAATTGAATATGAGGCAACAAAGATGGTTGGAATTGTTAAATGATTATGATTTCTGTTTGAATTATCATCCAGGAAAAGCAAATGTGGTAGCTGATGCTTGAGTTGAAAGACTTTACATATGTCAGCAATGATGGTTAAAGAGTTGGAATTAATTGAATAGTTCAGAGATATGAGCTTAGTTTGCGAGGTGACACCGCAGAGTGCTATGTTGGGTATGTTGAAGATTAATAATGAATTTCTAGACAATATCAGAGAAGCTAAGAAGTTGGATGTGAAACTGGTAGATTCGGTGGTTGGGATCAATCAGTCTGAGAATAATGATTTTAAGTTAGATGCGCAAGGTGTGTTGAGATTTCGTAATCGGATTTGTATTCCTGATGATGCGAAGATGAAGAAAGTGATACTTGAAGAGAGTCATAGAAGTAAGTTGAGTATTCATCCAGGAGCTACAAATATGTATCAGGATTTGAAGAATCTATTTTGGTGGCCTGGGATGAAGATTGATGTGGCTTAGTTTATGTATGCATGTTTGACTTGCCAGAAGTCGAAAGTTGAACATCAGAAGCCTGCAGGGTTGATGCAACCGTTAGAAGTTCCAGAATGGAAATGGGATAGCATTTCGATGGACTTTGTGATGGGGTTACCTAATACTTTACGAGGACATGATTCAATTTGGGTGATTGTTGATAGGCTTACGAAGTAGGCTCATTTTATTCCTATTAACATCAGTTTTCCAGTGTCGAAGTTGGCCGAGATTTACACTAGTGTGATTGTAAAGCTGCATGGTGTTCCTTTGTGCATTGTGTCAGATAGAGATCCAAGATTTACTTCTAATTTTTGGAAGAGTTTGCAAGAATCATTGGGTTCTAGGTTAAGGTTGAGTTCGGTGTATCATTCTCAGACAGATGGTCAGACTGAATGGACTATTCAATCGTTGGAAGACTTGTTGAGGGCATGTGTTCTTGAGCAGGGAGGTTCGTGGGATACTTATCTTCCGTTGATAGAGTTCACTTATAATAACAGTTACCATTCTAGTATTGGGAGGGCACCTTTTAAAACATTGTATGGTCGAAGATGTAGAACTCCTTTATGTTGGCCTGAGTCTGGAGAAAGTGTAGTACTTGGACCTGAACTTATTCGTGAGACTATGGAGAAGGTGGAGTTGATTCGAGAAAAGATGAAAGCTTCCAAAAGTAGACAGAAGAGTTATCATGACAAGCGAAGGAAGGACTTAGAATTTCAAGCGGGTGACCATGTGTTTTTAAGAGTTACACCTGTGACTGGTGTTGGGCAAGCATTGAAGTCTAAAAAGCTCACTTCTCATTTTATTGGTCCATATCAGATTTCAGAGAGAGTTAGGGATGTGGCTTATAGAGTGGCTTTACCGCTTAATCTTTCGAATTTGCATGATGTGTTTCATGTGTCACAACTCCGGAAGTATATTTCAAATCCATCTCATGTGATTCATATGGATGTTGTGCAAGTACGGGATAACCTTATTATGGAGACGATGCCTGTACGAATCGCAGATCGTGAAATAAAGACTTTGAGGGGCAAAGAGATTGCTTTGGTTAAAGTAGTTTAGCTAGAAGCTGCCGGAGAAAGCATGACTTGGCAGTTGGAGAGCAAGATGCGGGACTCCTATCCTGAGTTGTTTGATTAAGGTAAATTTTTTAGGACGAAAATATTCTAAGTGGGGGAGAGTTGTAACGCCTGTAATTTAATTAATTATTTAATTAAATTATTTTTGAATTATTTGTGAAGTTGTGTTATAATGATAGATGATGGGATGTGATTAATTGAATTAACTTATTCTATTAAGTTGTGGAATAATATTAGAATAATAATATTATTTGACGTGAGCTTATTTTAAGGACTAGAAGTAGTAGGAAAGGGGTGTAGGAGTTTTAAGCCCATTGAGACATAACGATAATTATAGGATTATTATATTAGTTATTTAGAATTAATAAGGAAAAGAAGTAGCAGTAAGAAGAGAAAGAAAATAAGGGTTGGAAGAGAGAAAGAGAATGTAAAAGTTGCAGAAAAGAAGGAAAAGAGGCAGAACGAAATTCAATCGGAAAAGTTGTAGAGCAACTTTCAATCTAAGATAAGGGTGGGGTTCTGACTCTATAATAGGGTTTATGATGAGTAGTATACGGGATTAGATGTGAAATGTTATTTTGTTTATGATTGAAAATATATATATATATATATATATATATATATATATATATATATATATATATATATATATATATATATATATATATATATATATATATATATATATATATATATATATATATATATATATATATATATATATATATATATATATATATATATATATATATATATATATATATATATATATATATATATATATATATATATATATATATATATATATATATATATAGGATTATTATATTAGTTATTTAGAATTAATAAGGAAAAGAAGTAGCAGTAAGAAGAGAAAGAAAATAAGGGTTGGAAGAGAGAAAGAGAATGTGAAAGTTGCAGAAAAGAAGGAAAAGAGGCAGAACGAAATTCAATCGGAAAAGTTGTAGAGCAACCTTCAATCTAAGATAAGGGTGGGGTTCTGACTCTATAATAGGGTTTATGATGAGTAGTATACGTGATTAGATGTGAAAGGTTATTTTGTTTATGATTGAAAATATATATATATATATATATATATATATATATATATATATATATATATATATATATATATATATATATATATATATATATATATATATATATATATATATATATATATATATATATATATATATATTGATGTTTGATGAGGATCAATGATTTAGAGATGAATAATGATGCCTTAATGTTGTATAATTGATGTAGAAACATAGGATTATTATAATTGATGATTACCTATGATTAGAGGATGTTTTTCAGGCCTAAGACAGGGAATTCACAGTGAAAACATAGTGAAATCGCAGAATATTTTCATCACAGGTCAGTATGAGTCAACAGCAAAAGCCATGCATCGACACATGTAGGAGTTAAGACTCAGGATGAGTCGATACATAAGGATCATGCGTCGATACATGCAGTATTTCAGACTCAGTATGAGTCGACACAAGAGGTTACACATCGACTCATGCAAGACTCAAAACCCAGTACGTGTCGACTCAAAGAAGTATGTGTCGACTCATGTAGTCTGGTTTTTGACAGATTCTTCCAAAGGCTGTAACTTGAGTTTCCGGAATCCGGTTGAGGTGCTGTTTGAAGCGTTGGATAGCTAACACGATGAAATACATTCTTAAGGATTAAAATGAAGGATAAGAAGAATAATTCTAGTACCCAAATTAGGATTAGAGTTAGCTTCCCGCGTTAATTTGCTATGATAATTTTGTGAAGTGTGATGAGGATAAGATGATCTTAGATTATTGCTTGGTTTATAACAGTAAGATTAATGATGATAATGATGTAGTATTACAGAATAATAATATGTAGAGGTTTGGTAATTAGAGATAAGCCTTAGATGATTAATTAATTATAGGCATTATCATGTTGTAGGCTTATGGCCAACGTTAAGGGATTGTCGATCTGCTGTTGTATTGTTGTTATGGCTGAGTTATTGTGAATTATGTTGATGAATTATGTTGATGAATTATGTTGATGAATTATGTTGGTGAGTTATGTTGATAAATTATGCTGATGAATTTTGTTGATGAATGATGTTGATGAATGATGTTGAGATGCCTCTAATAATTGGCAGCTATTAAGATGTAGGCTTCTGGAAAACGATGATGTTATGTTGAGATGTTGTTAAGTGTGATTGTTATTACTATATTCATGATTGTGTCGCATACATTGCATATCAAGATGGAGCTGATGCTCGTTAAGATGACCTGTATTAGCGAATATTAAGATGAAGGCTTATGCCTTATTGATGCCTCTATTTATTGGCAATTATTTTGAGATGGCAGTTCCGCTCCAATGGTACCACATGCATTTGCATAGTATTGAGTCGCATGATATGATTGCATAAAGAAGTTGTGCATTGATGCGGTAAATGTTGTATATTGTTGGTTTTCTGTTGCGATTATTGTTGTTTATGAGATGTGAAGTGGTGTTATTATATGTGATGATCTAACATATTATTTATCATACGTTTTATTATATTGTTAGATATCTCACTCTTTATGTTTGAATGTTATCCTTATGTTGGTAACGTGCAGGTAATCCAGAGTGAAGGTGGTTTACCTTCATTAGTTCGAGTCGGTGTCATTACTCTGATACGTAACACTCAGGGGATGAACGCTTGTTGCTTTTAATTATTGATTATTTCAGTTATTGAACTTTAATTTGATTGTTGCTAAGTATGTGTTATTTTGAAGTTGCTGTGATGTTGGACAAAGATGTTATTATGATCCCGCTGTGTAGATGTTCAAGTTTTTGAATTAAGAGATTAAATTATTTTGCTGATGGTTCATCCGAAGTTTTAAAGTGTTATGTACCCACGTTGAATGCAATGTGTTTTTAAGTTGAATTTGTGGCATCCTAATTGAGTTGTATGAATTTTAAAACTCTGATTTACAATTATAATTGCTGGGTATAATTGTAAGTACGAAGTGCGCCTAAGAGGGGGGTGAATTAGGTACTTTAAAATTTATGGTTTTTAGTGATGATGGTTCTTATTTTTATGGTTATAAGTGAGTTTAGGAAAGCTTAAAAATGCAGAAAAATAAAGAGACACGGGCGATATATCCTGGTTCCCCTCACAGTCCGAGAGTACTCCAGTCCCCTTTCAACATGAAAGAGATTTCCTTATTGTGGTAAACTTAAATAAGAACTACCAACCAAACCAAGAACAATCCTCTTGGACCAAGAACAATATTCTTGGATTTTCACTAAGTTACCTATGAGAACAATCCTCTCAATGTAACTACACTTGTATCCAACAACTTGGAAAGACAAGATTTCAACAAAAACACTTAAACTTAATTCCAACAATCTTGGAAAATAAGTAAGTAAATATCAATTTGTGAGTTTGAGTGAGTAGAGTAATATTGATCACTTAGAGTGATTTGATAATGTATAATCTTCTTCTTTCAATAATAATATTGTACAAAGACTCAAGATATATTTGCTCAAAGTTTCCTATTTATTAATGTATGAAAATATGCAGAAAACTTATGCATGAAAATGAAGAATGCTTGCGTTTGTATTTTGAAATTTCAGAAAATATTTTGAAAGAAGGTGTTAGATCTAGATTTGAAATTGAATATTTATATGTTCATAACACCCTTTTGAAACATCATGAATATCTGGAAATGTATCATGAACAAATGCCAAGTTTGAGTGAAAAGATGTAATGAAAAGGCATGATGAAAAGGTATGAACAAAGCTGTTATTTTTCAAATTCGTGCAGTGTGCAATCGATTTCACCCTTGGTGTAAATCGATTGCACAAGGTTTTTAACAGCTATTTTTTCAAAATCTTGAAGAGTGCAATCGATTGCACTAACAATGTAATCGATTGCATGTAAAGTCAGTAGCAAAAATTAACTAAGTGCAATCGATTGCACTAACAATGTAATTGATTGCATGCAAAGACAGAAGCAAACATTTTGAAAATTTTAAGTATGCAATCGATTGCATAGGTAATGTAAATCGATTGCACATAGAAACAGAAGCAAAAGATCTGAAATTTTGAAGTGTGCAATCGATTGCACTAAGATGTAAATCGATTGCATGCAGAAGAAAAGTGAAATTTTATCTTTGAAAAGCTTGAGTAATGATTCTTAAACATTTCTTTTTCATTTTTGAGCATCTATATCTTAAGATCAAAGTTGATAATATTATTATACCTTTAAAGTTTTTGAGAGCTTTGAATGAAGATATTATCCTTAGATTCTTAGATGCTTGATCAAAATCTTTGCCTTCTTTGTTAGCTGTGGTTTGTCTTCATCAAAACAAAAGCTTATTTGTGGAGCTTGATTTTACATTCTCCCCCTTTTTGATGATGACAAACAATCTTGCTTTATGCGATGTACTTTCCAGAAGAACTTCTCCTCTTAAGATGCAAAACTCCCCCTATGTAGGAGAGGTTTGGAATCCTTTGCAATTCTTCATCTTGATTGGAGAGTACCTTGAAAGTTAAGACACAGGAAATACAAGCATAAAGTACCATACATCTTTTTCCCCCTTTGACATTATCAAAAAGAAGGGAAAGATGCCTAAAGCAAATAATAATAGAGCAATATATTGACAAAAAATATAGAACTTAAAACAGTAACACAAATTGTTTAAGAGTTACACAGAAAATTGAACAAACGGAACATTGAAATAGCAAGACAATAACATAACAGAAAAAAAGCAGTCATCCAGAACATTAAGGGTGATGTATGTCTGGATGGTTGTAAGACCATGAGCCTTGGTTCGGGAATTTTTGTTGAAGTGGAGGTTCTGTGTAATGAGGAGGAGGTGCAGCTGGGTTATTTGGGTCGTATGGTGGGACATGAAGGTAAGAATAAAGGTATGAGAATTGTTGGTTCACATCCGAGCGAAAATCATTTATCCGGGTTGTAGTGGAGTCATTGATTGCACTCCATTGATTGTTGATGTTGGTGTTCATAGAAGTAAACTGTTGAGACATGTATTCCATGAGCTCTTGATTGCTTGGACCAGAGGGAGCAGTAGGAGGAGGAGGCACAGCTTCACCGCCTGCAGCTTCTTGGTCATTATCTTTGTTGCCAACCACATCTTCACCAATGTAGGTGATGGTCTTTGTCTCTGGATTAAAATGTACGCCCATTCTTGAATCAACATTCTTAATTGAAATTTTGTTTAGGTTAGGATCCATATTCACTTTTTCAAAACCACGAAAATCCACACCAAATTCCTCCATAATCAAAGTGACAAAATAAGCATATGGAAGGAATTTAGACTTTTCACCCAATCTCAGCATATGCATCATCATCATTCTTGCCCAGTTTACATTTACTCCTTTCTTCCTTGCATAAATAAGCTGCATCTCGAAGTCGGTAACCGTGCAATGGTTTCCAGCTCTTGGAAACAGTATATAGACCAATAAATAATGAAATAAGCGATCGTCTATATGGAGGTTACCTGCACTCTAGGAGTCTCTGGATGGAATTACTCCGCTAAGACCACGTATCCATTTGGCCCGAAATTCAGCTTCACTTAACCGCCCAATGCTGTAAAAGAATCCCTTTTTCTAATAGCCATCCCATATCTCGTTTTCAAGATCATATAGGGAGCTTCCAGTGAAAGGAATATGCAAGATCTCACCAACAATCTGAGGAGTTAGAGAGATACGAGTGCCCAACACATATGTGACTATTTTTTCTTTGTAGGGTATTAGATTGCTGAAAAACATTCTTACCAAATCCGGATAGTATGGACCGTACGAAGAAATCAAAGGTTCCAGACCATAAGCAGCTAGATCATTCTGAAATGAAAAACATTCTTGAGGAAAGGAGGAGAGTATACCATACTTGGGGTTGGATACAATTTTCCTTTGGAAGTCTTTGATAAGTCTGGCTTCTTGTGCTTCGGTGAGAGTTGAAAGCAGTGGATTGGATGTTGAATCAACCTTCTTTTTCCCTTTATCTAAAACTGAAGCCTTTCTCTTTGTTTTTGAAGCCATGGATATGGAGTTTTAGGGTTTTGGGGTTTTAGGTTTTGTGAGAGAGAAATATTTTGTGAGAGAGATTTGGAAGTGATTTGGTTAGGTAGGGAATGAGTTATTAGAATTGAAGTGTATTTGGCTTGGGAATATGAGAGAGGAATTCTGACCAACATTAATTTTCTGTCATAAAAGCTACTTTCAGTACGTGCAATTGATTGCATTGTTTGTGCAATCGATTTGCATTAACAAAAAAAAGTCCAAAACCAAATTTTTCTTGAAAATTTAAATATCACATATCATAGATTCATATATAGTATGTATAAGTCATATATAAAAGATATATCAAGGGTAGAATGCACCTTATAAGTCGCGTTCATCAAGTATGTCGAGCTCTCGACGAATTTTGTAGAAAGGTTCTTTTGCCAAAGGTTTGGTGAAGATATCGGCAAGCTGATTATGAGTATCTACAAAGGTTACCTTGACATCTCCTTGAAGAACATGATCACGGAGAAAATGATGTCTAATGTCTATATGTTTAGTCCTTGAATGCATGACAGGATTCTTTGTAATGTTAATTGCACTGGTGTTGTCGCATCTTAGTGGAATGCACCCTAGATCGAGTCCGTAGTCACGAAGTTGTTGTTTTAGCCACAAAATTTGAGCGCAACTACTACCGGCTGCAATATATTCAGCTTCCTTCGTGCTTAGAGCAACACATGCTTGTTTTTTGCAGGCCCATGATACTAATTCATTACCAAGAATGTGACAAGTGCCACCTGTGCTTTTTCTATCTGTTTTACATCCTGTATAGTCTGCGTCAGAATAACCAATTAAGTTGCAGACGCTACCTTTAGGGTACCATAGTCCGACATTTGTTGTTCCTTTGAGATACTTCATGATCCTCTTTACCATCGTGAGATGAGATTCCTTTGGGTTAGCTTGAAAGCGGGCACAGAGACAAACACTAAACATAATGTCAGGACGGCTTGCCGTCAAATATAATAAGGAGCCAATCATACCTCGATATTTAGTGATGTCGATGGAAACACCTGATTCATCTTGATCAACATAAGAACCAGAACCCATTGGTGTAGACATTTCCTTACAGGTATCCATGTCAAACCTTTTCAAGAGTTCCTTGCAATATTTGGATTGGTTGATGAAGATGCCATCTTTTAGTTGTTTGATTTGGAGTCCAAGAAAGTAGTTCATTTTGCCCATCATGGACATTTCAAATTCTCCTTGCATCATTGATGAGAATTCTTCATACATTTCTTGATTTGAAGAACCGAAGATGATGTCATCAACATAGACTTGTTCTAGCAAAGTGTCGTCTTTGATTTTCTTGATAAATAGAGTCTTGTCAACTTTGCCTTTTTCGAAACCTTTTTCGCATAAGAAGTTGCTTAAACGATCATACCACGCCCTTGGTGCTTGTTTCAGTCCATAGAGATCTTTTCTTAATTTAAATACATGAGATGGATTCTTGAAGTCTTCGAAACCCGGGGGTTGCTTAACATATACTTCTTCAGTGATATATTCATTCAAGAATGCGCTTTTGACATCCATTTGGAAAAGCTGAAAATTTAATGAGCAAGCATAGGCAAGTAAGAGACGAATAGCTTCTAACCTTGCAACTGGAGCTAAAGTTTCTTCAAAGTCTATTCCTTCTTCTTGATTATAGCCTTGTGCTACCAATCTTGCTTTGTTGCGAACAATTATTCCATTCTCGTCAAGTTTGTTTTTGAACACCCATCTTGTTCCAATAATGTGTTTGTTGCTTGGCTTGGGAACGAGTTCCCAAAATTGATTCCTTTCAAATTGATTCAATTCTTCTTGCATAGATATGATCCATTGGTCATCGCCTAGAGCTCCATCAACTTTGGAGGGTTCAATTTGAGAGACAAACTCCATGTTTAGGCAAGCATCCTTGAGATTTAATCTTGTAGACACGCCTTGACTTATATCACTAATCACTTTATCAATAGGATGATATCTATGAGTTCTCCATTCTTTTGGTAGATCATTGAGACTCGATTCTTGTTGAGGTGATTCTTCTAGGTGAATGGGTTGATCCTTGGAAGAATTTTCTTGAGGACCTTCTAAAATTTCATCATCATTATCGCAAACAATATTATCCTCCTTGGAGGGGTTAGTTTCATCAAAAGAAACATGCATATATTCTTCAATAGTCAAAGTTCTTTTATTTTATATTCTATATGCTTTACTAGAGAGTGAGTAACCAAGAAATATACCTTCATCGGATTTCTCATCAAACTTACCCAAATTATCTTTGTCATTGTTTAGGACAAAGCATTTGCACCCGAAGATATGAAAGAAAGCAATGTTTGGTTTTCTCCCTTTGAAAAGTTCATATGGAGTTTTCTTTAAGATTGGTCTAATGTTAACTCTATTGCTAACAAAATATTCCGTGCTCACCGCATCCGCCCAAAAATATTTTGGAAGGTTTGAGTCGCTAAGCATTATTCTAGCAAGTTCCACAAGAGACCTATTCTTTCTTTCAACCACTCCATTTTTTGTGGAGTCCTCAGTGCCGAGAAGTTGTGAGATATTCCATGTTCTCCACAGAATTCTTCAAATAGAGCATTTTGGAATTCTCCTCCATGGTCACTTCTTATTGAGGCAATTGTTAGAGACTTCTCATTTTGAATTTGTTTAGCATACTTCTTGAACGCCTTGAATGCATCACTTTTCTGCACTAAAAAGAATGTCCAAGTATATCTAGAGAAATCGTCAACAATAACCAAAGCATATACATTACCTCCAAAACTACTTGTTCTCAATGGACCAAATAGATCCATATGTAACAATTGTAGTGGCCTTGTAGTGGACACCACATTCTTAGATTTGAAAGTTGATCTAGTTTGTTTCCCTTTTTGACAAGCATCGCATAGTCTATCTTTGACGAAATTTCTCTTAGGCAATCTAATGACAAGATCATGCTTGATTAATTTATTCAAGTGTTCCATATGAATATGAGAAATTCTTTTGTGCCAAAGCCATGAATCATCGTTGTTTGCCATGAGACATTTAACCTTCAAAGATGGGTCATCAAGGTAAATCATGAATATATTATTGATTCTTTTACCTTTAAGTATAACCTCATGAGTGACTTCGTCTTCTATCAAACATTCATCCTTGGTGAATTTGTTTTTGAAGCCTTTGTCACAGAGTTGGCTAATACTAAGAAGATTGTGCTTCAGTCCTTCAACATAAAGAACATCTCCAATGGATGTGAAAGGTGGAGCACCAACTTTGCCTTTTCCTAGGATTCTTCCCTTATTATTGTCTCCATAAGTGACAAAACCCTTGGCCTTTAACGCTAGATGTGAAAATTGGTTTATGTTTCCTGTCATATGCTTTGAATAACCACTATCAAGATACCAAAGATTGCATGTGGTCTTCAAGCATACCTGCAAAACAAATTAGGTTTTTTTAGGTACCCAAGTTGCTTTGGGTCCTTCATAATTAGTGCCTTTCTTTACCCATACATAATGCCCACTTTCCACACTGAAGTTTCTGACATAGCAAGCATTAGGTGTATGGCCTTTAATACCACAATAAAAATAAGTAGGTTCAAAGTTACTTCTATATCTAGAAGGATAAGATTTCTTCTTAGAAAAAGTTTTCTTTTTCGGATAGTGACGAACTATTTTAGGTTTATTCACTTTATCTTTGGAAGATTGACCACTTGCCTTAACAAAGATAGTTTTGTTAGAACTTGGTTTTGAAAACTTTGAATATCCAAGTCCACTTTTATCATTGGAGTATCTTTGTTGGCTAAGAACACATTCCAATCCAATTTGCCCTTTTTCATATCTTTCAATGACTCTTTTTAATTGGACAATTTGGAAAGAGAGTGAATCACAATTTTTGCATACAAAATTCTGTTTTTGTTCATCACTTGATTTTTGTTTTTCTTCTTTGAAATCTTTTTCCATTGAAACATATATTTCTTCTAAGGATGAAATTTGTTTCTTTTGTGATGAAATGGTTTTATACAGAATTTTGCATTCATTCAATAGTTCATCTATAGCACCTTATGCATCACTATCAAAAAGAGAAAATTCATTACTAACCTCATTGTCTTCATCATCGGAATGGTGTGAGGCCATCAATGCTAGATTTTCACTTTCATCATTATCAGAATCGGATGAGGAACTTATTTCATTGTCCTCCCATGCGACATAAGCCTTTTTGTTCTTGAACCCCTTCTTGCTTTTGAAGCCACCTTTCTTGGAGAGTTTTGGACAATCCGGCCTGATATGACCTTGCTTACCACATTCATAGCATGTGATTTCTTGTGTTGATGTGGAGCCTTCCTTTTTCTGAAAATGTTTCTTTCCTTTTGAATGAGAAAAAGGTTTGTAATTTTTACTGAAGAATTTACCAAGCCTTTTAACAAGAAGCATGAAGTTTTCATCTTCTTCTGGATTATTTTCCTTTTCAACTTCCTTGGAGTCTATCTTCAAAGCAATATTCTTGGATTTCTTCTCTTTATTTTCATGCTTTCGAGTCTTCCGAGTTCCGTTTCGTATTCTTGAAGTTTTCCAAATAATGTTGCGACATCATGTTGGATAGACTTTTCTTTTATGATATTGTCGTTACCTTTGGTTGTCATTCCCTTGTTAAGGACCTAAGTACTTTCAGATTCAATTCATCATTCGTCAAAGTTTTACCAAGAGAACTTAGATGATTTGTCAAGTGCACAAATCTCTTTTGTAAGTCAAGAATGGTTTCTCCAGGCTGCATTCGAAATAATTTGTATTCTTGACTTAGGGTATTTAGTCTTGATCTTTTTACTTCAACCGTTCCTTCATGAATTTGTACCAAGGTATCCCATATTTCTTTTGTTGTTTTGCATGCCGAGACACGGAAGAATTCGTCCATGCTAAGTGCACCTTGAAGAAGGTTTATTGCCTTTTTGTCATAGAGAACTTTCTTCTTATCATCATCGTCCCAAGCAGTTTTAGGCTTTGATGAGCCGACGCCATTGATTACCGTTATAGGGATAAATGGACCACTTTCGACGGCATCCCATATTTCTTCTCCTTGTGCTTCTAGATGCGCCTTCATGCGTATTTTCCAGAAGTCAAAATATTCACCACAAAATAGAGGAGGCTTGTTTTTACTACCACCATCTCTGAAAACGGGATTTTGATTTGCGGAAGCCATTCTGGATCTTTTAGGAGCAGGTTACCTATAACCTACTCTGATACCAATTGTAAGTACGAAGTGCGCCTAAGAGGGGGGGGGTGAATTAGGTACTTTAAAAATTTTGGTTTTTAGTGATGATGGTTCTTATTTTTCTAGTTATAAGTGAGTTTAGGAAAGCTTAAAAATGCAGAAAAATAAAGAGACACGGGCGATATATCCTGGTTCCCCTCACAGTCCGAGAGTACTCCAGTCCCCTTTCAACATGAAAGAGATTTCCTTATTGTGGCAAACTTAAACAAGAACTACCAACCAAACCAAGAATAATCCTCTTGGACCAAGAACAATCCTCTTGGATTTTCACTAAGTTACCTATGAGAACAATCCTCTCAATGTAACTACACTTGTATCCAACAACTTGGAAAGACAAGATTTTAACAAAAACACTTAAACTTAATTCCAACAATCCTGGAAAATAAGTAAGCAAATATCAATTTGTGAGTTTGAGTGAGTAGAGTAATATTGATCACTTAGAGTGATTTGAAAATGTATAATCATCTTCTTTCAATAATAATATTGTACAAAGACTCAAGATATATTTGCTCAAAGTTTTCTGTTTATTAATGTATGCAAATGTGCAGAAAACTTATGCATGAAAATGAAGAATGCTTGAGTTTGTATTTTGAAATTTCAGAAAATATTTTGAAAGAAGGTGTTAGATCTAGATTTGAAATTGAATATTTATATGTTCATAACACCCTTTTGAAACATCATGAAGATCTGGAAATGTATCATGAACAAATGCCAAGTTTGAGTGAAAAGATGTAATGAAAAGGCATGATGAAAAGGTATGAACAAAGCTGCTATTTTTCAAATTTGTGCGGTGTGAAATCGATTTCACCCTTGGTGTAAATCGATTGCACAAGGTTTTTAACATCTATTTTTTCAAAATCTTGAAGAGTGCAATCGATTGCACTAACAATGTAATCAATTGCATGCAAAGTCAGTAGCAAAAATTAACTGAGTGCAATCGATTGCACTAACAATGTAATCGATTGCATGCAAAGACAGAAGCAAACATTTTGAAAAATTTAAGTATGCAATCAATTGCATAGGTAATGTAAATTGATTGCACATAGAAACATAAGCAAAAGATCTGAAATTTTGAAGTGTGCAATCGATTGCACTAAGATGTAAATCGATTGCATGCAGAAGAAAAGTGAAATTTTATCTTTGAATAGCTTGAGTAATGAGTCTTAAACATTTCTTTTTCATTTTTGAGCATCTATATCTTAAGATCAAAGTTGATAATATTATTATACTTTTAAAGTTGTTGAGAGCTTTGAATAAAGATATTATCCTTAGATGCTTAGATGCTTGATCAAAATCTTTGCCTTCTTTGTTAGCCATGGTTTGTCTTCATCAAAACAAAAGCTTATTTGTGGAGCTTGATTTTACAAGAATTTGAGTGTTACAAGGATTATTACCATCAGATAAAATATCTCATTTGGAATCCTGCCAACTTTCTCTCTATCCAAGAGCCTGAGGATGAGCCTCTGTGGCTTCCCGGTTTAAGTAGCTCCTTCTTCCCTGCTAACAGCCATCACCTTGACAATTCTTCTTCTGATAGTTCATTTGAAAGGGTTACTCGTCTTAGGGAGTCTGCCCATGGTAAAAGCAATTTGCTAACATTTGTCATTTTAGTCTTCCTCCTATTCACTATTGTATCCCCTTTTCTGTTGGCTCCGACAACAACTTCAATAGCCTTATTGAAGGGGGACTTTTCTCTATGAGGAGATTGTTTCTTTCTTAGTGAATCTTCCTAGCCTCTAAACTCATTCTTTCTTTCTCGCGTGTACTTAGTGAGATGCCCCTTTTTAATTAGCTCATTGATGGCCTCTTTTAGATGAAAGAACTCATTGGTATTATGGTCGTGACTTTTGTGGAAACAATAATACTTGGCCTTATGTGTCCCCGGGGATTCCATAACTGTGTAAAGGTTATTTATCTAGACTTATTTAAACTTAGTATTGGCATAGTATCTTTATATTTTCTCCCTTGAATTGATCAAAGGAGTGTGGAATGAGAATTTATCCCTGGACACTTACTCCCCGTCGACTATTAGGCAGTTGTTGTCTTTTTTTGAGGCCCGATAGTATCGAGAGTTACTAACACCCCGACCCTCTTCCCCTTTTCACTACTACAAATAACAATTTTCATGACGAAGCTTTCACGTCATCCAGAAAAAAGCCGAGTGTTGTACCCTAAAATTTTCCCTCCCATATTCTTCAAGATTTGTCAAGATCAATCTTCAAATGCTTCAAGACTCCTCAAGGGATTGCACAATCCAATTGCCTCCTAAGACAACTGAAATTAGGGTTTTGGTTCTTTCAAGGAAGTGGAGGTTTTCAAGGGCTCAATCAAGTCCCATAGGCCTATATACATTGCCAAGCATCTACATGTCAAGTCTCAAGACTCACAGGGTCCAGTTGCACAGTCAAAAGCCCTAATTACTTCACAATCAACTGCAGGGGCAAAATGGTCATTTGGCAGTCAAAAGTCAAAATTTTTGGTCAACATCTTATTTTGAAGCCACAATCATCATTTGATCAAGTCTTGATCATGATTCCACAAGCATGGCTCAAAAATCATCAAGATGCCAAAAGTTTCTATTTTTGGACAGCTGAAAAGTCAACTGTAACTTGACCAAGGCATAACTTTTTCATGGTTCATCAGAAAAATCCCATCCAATGCTCATTTTGAAGTGGATGACATTTCCTACAACTCATCTTCACATTCAAAGTCCAAGAAATGCTCTCACAAAAAGTTATCAATTTCTACATTATAGGTCAATTTCAAAAGTCAACAAAAAGGCACTTTAAGTCAAAGACTATAACTTGAGATTGGTAAATAAAAATGACATGGGACCAAAGGAATTGGTTAGAGGACTTCAAGACCTTTCCAAAATGTCCAAGAACATGTTCATATGATCAAAATTGAGCAAGATATGCATTGGAGAAGTTGGGAAATTTTTGGGAATTTGCAAAAGTCAACTTTGCCTAAAACACCTCATTTTTGCTAATGGGCCTCAAATTCTTTCTTGAAACATTGTCCAAGGCCTATGCACGACCCATTGAGCTTAAATTAATTTATTTTTCTTATTTTTAATTAATTAATTGAATTTTTATTAATATTAATTCATTTAATTCATTTAATTGTAGGAAAATTCAAAAGATATTATTTTCAAATCTTTTGTGGAGAAAATATGACCAACACATGCTGAAGATTTCGTTTTCCAATCAAGGGGACCAAAATATCCAATTTTAGCAAGTTTTATCAATCAAAAAAGTTGAAAAATATTGGATTGAAATCAAATATGCAAAACATAATTTCATGGATTCTTGCACAAAGATTGAACCCTAAATCCATTCTACTATAAGAGCATAACCAAACCCTAAAGCCTTGGACGTGTGAGCTGCTGCAGAAACACCATTACCATATTGAAAAAAAGCCAAGAAATTTGAAAACTGAATTCAACCTTTCAGATCAATTCAAAGCCTTAGAGTGATTCCAATACATTGCTGGAGGTGCAAGGAACCTTTTGCAATCAAAATCAAGTGTTAACACCTAAAGAATCCCAAGAACAGTCATACGGTTTGCCCACTCTTTTCCATAATCGAAACTCAAGTTTTATGCATCATTAACATGTTATGATTATTGCTTTGCATTGCTAACATCATTCTGAAGCTAATGGTACAGATTAATTGTATTATGGTGCCCTGAAACGAAAATTGCCATTAAAGAAATCTAGGGTTTTGAAGCTTTGATTTTAGGGCTTTCTTGACCAAGCAAAATTGGAACCTCCCATGCCCATGGTTGAAACCGACTGAACGTGAGGAATCCAATGGACACCTCGTGCCATATTTATATGGCTTGGATTTCTATACGCTATTATTGGCAATTTTACTTTGTGGGGGTTTAAAACCCCCGCTAACTGTTTTTGTTTTACAGGAAAAAAGGCAAGAAGATGATTACGTGTGGATGCACGATTGGCTGATTCAAACGAACGCGCGCTTTTTCTCTTTCCAAGCATAATTGATGTTTTTTCTATATTATATTCATTACCCATCATAATAACAGATGCAACGCTTGTCTTAGTGGAGAATGAGGTGGCTGGTCACCATTGGGACCTGGGTTCGATTCCCAGGTCCCCCAAACCTTGTTTCATATTTTTTCAAACATATTCCTATGCAGGCTATTCATTGCATTCCACCATAAGCCTCCAATGGTCCAAGCGCCAAGTGTCTCACAATACCAATCTAATGGTCAAAAGATGAAGACCATGGTGTTCCCAATCAATGCTTGCACACCTGATTCCAGAAGTCAACAAGGGCTTTGTGCTATTGGGCCAGAATTTCTAAACTAACCTCCCTTCTTGGGTCAACACCCCCACTGGTTTTGTTACTTTTTTATTTTCTTTTCTTTTATAATTTCTTTTTAATTATTATAATTATTATTATTATTTCATAAACAAATTATTTTTCATATTAAATTCAGAAACTTAAATATTTATAATATTTTTATTATTCATTATTTTTACTAATTATTTTTTTTTTTTGTAAACAAATGTAAATTAATTAACTTAGTTTTAATTAGGTAATTTTGACTATTTTTACAATAAATAAAACCAATTTAGAATTAGGGTTTCTTTTGACTTTTATTTTCTTTTTATTTTATTTTCATTAAAAACATAAAACATAAAAAAGGACTTTTTCTTGTAAATAAAATACTAACAAATTAATTAGTAAATTAGGTTAATTTGAATTAATTGCAAAAAAGGACAAAACTCATATTTTCTCAAAAGGGTCAAAACCCTAAGTACGTTCCAATTTAATTCTTTCGCGCTTTAATTTATTTTGATTATTTATGTAACTGTTTCCGGATATGTAATAGTTAATTAGGTTTTATCGCTTTATTTACTTTCCGCGTTTATTTTCCAAAACGGGTTTTGTTTTTGGCGATGTATAGACCCGCGCCTTGTAATAGCGTAGATTTACATTTCCGCACTTTATTTTCCGCACTCTTAACTGTTAAAAATGTATGAAAGATTGGATGAAAATTAAAAACAACTCATAGATCACCATGACATGTTCAAATATAAATATAACATGAAAACAACACACAAGCACATGCCACTCCTAGGGTACGCCTCACTGGTTGCCTCGAACGTGGTCGTCAAGTATAGGGTGTTTTAGAGGTCGCCCTCCTGTCTAAGATCCAGTTGCCTCGAAGCGGTTGTCTCGGATAAAAAGGATCTAGGACATTAGGGTTACTTCTAAGGTGTCCTACTATTGCTTCGGTGACCACATTGTCCCTTAATCGAATTGACCCGAATACCTCCAACGACGGTGCTACCTACTTCTCAATAGTGGGATAGTACTGTCTAAAGGACTCTTACACAGCCTAATTCCTTAGAGTAGGTAGATTTCTCATAGGTACTTGCTCTCTCAAACAAATAAAACAACTTTTCGCACTGACACTTTCTAAAAGTTTTCAAACAAATTTTTCATACACTCTTGAGGACAGATACAAGAGTTACTCAGAAATTTTTCAAACGAAACTTTTTCAAAACCCACACACACTTGAAAAGCAAACATCTTTTAAAAACATAAAGAGCAAGTACCTAAGAGCCCATGGATAACCATGGATAGAAAGGGTGCTAACACCTTCCCTTTCTATAAATCTACCTCCCGAACCAAGAGACATCTCAAAGAAGGAATTTTGCTGTGCTTTTGTCCTTTCCTTGTTGGAGAACATAAAAGACGGTGGCGACTCTTGCTTACCGCGACATTTCACGAACCAGCTTTAAAACAGTCAGTTCTATTTCCACCGATCACAGAACTAGCAACTCTGCTGGGGACTTTATAAAAGTGAGGTGTACCTTAGGATTAGATCATACTTATGTTTTCAATTGCTTGCTTTGATTGCTTTATATTTGTGGGCATTGCATTGGAGTTTCATGGATCCTAACCCGGATCTGGGGATACCCTTTTAGGTAGCATAAGTTGTGAGGGACCTGTCCGGCATAGACCGACACGGGTGAAGCAGTGGCTACATTGGTGTGGCACCTTGGTCTGTACCGATATCCCTTGTGTTGAAACGGGGAGAATATGGGTCTTCTGAGGAGTCATTAAGCACCAACCGACCTTAGAACCCTAATTTGACCCAACTTGGCCATAGAACAGTAGCAGTATGCTACACCCATTGAGGCTAAACTCTCGCGATGGTTCTGGCCGCAAGAAAAGATTGCGACGCTGGAGTTATGACCGATTGAGGGTAGTCAGTGATATTGGGATCCTCTAGAACCCGGTTACTTTTGATAGGACAGGTCTTAACCAACGGAACTGAAAGAGGGTAGTACCCAAACTTCATGCTGGCCTAAACTCTAAGGGATGTCTTGTGTGACTTGTGTGCCTTATCATGTTTGCCTTTGTGAATACTTGTGGTGTTCTTTATCATAACATCATGCCATCATACCATTGCATGCATCCTGCATAAGGACTGACCCATTTCAAAGACAAAAGGGTTTCATCTTTGCTATGTTTTGTAGGACATCATGATGCCTGTGCGAAGGAATATATCCGGCTCAACTTTGTTCACCCACCTGATTTGCTTAAAGAATTGGTTGACATAATTCCAAACACTACTTCCTTCATCCAGAGGCATGGTTCTCTTCTCGGTTTAGTCACTTCAAAGTGGGACCAACAACTGATGAGTGTCCTGACCCAGTTTTATGATCCCTTGTACCATTGCTTCACCTTTCAAGACTTCCAGCTGGTCCCTACCCTGGAAGAATTCTCTGATTTACTTGGTATCCCTATCTTGGATCAGACTCCCTTCACTGGTTGGGAAAAGACCCTTAGGCTTGAGGAGATTGCTGCAGCCCTTCCCTTGACCAACAAGGAGGTAATGGATAACTGGGTAACTAGAAGCGGAGTTAAGGGTTTTTTGGCTAAGTTTCTGATTGGTAAAGCTAACAGTTTCTGGAATGACTTAGACTTCAGGGCGTACGAATACATTATGGCTCTCTTAATCTATGGTCTGGTTCTGTTTCCAAATCCTGATAACTTTATTAATGTCAATGCCATAAGGATCTTCATGTCTCGGAACCCTGTGCCCACTCTCTTGGGCGATATCCTGCAACAACTCTATGCTCGTACTGCCCGAAGACGGGGAACTTTGTGGTGTTGTGCTCCTTTGTTAGTGAGGTGGTTTATTTCGCACCTCCCTAAGTTCGTGCTGAAGAACAAAGAAGGAAGAGGCTGGGCTCATAGGTTAATGTCTCTCACTGATAATGACATCATTTAGACTCTCAGAGGTTTGGATGAGGTAGCTGTTATTGATCGTTGCGGAGAATATCCTAATGTTCCTTTGATCGATACTCAGGGAGGAATCTCTTATAATCCATGTTTAGCTCTCCGTCAGTTTGGAAGAGCCAGAAGAGCAGGGCCTCATGAGATGTTGGTGCCTCACATCAGTTTTGAATTTCAGGTAGATAGTGACGAGCTACGTCGTAGATTCATCAAGGCTTGGGACAGAATTCATAAAGCTGACCCACAAGAGTTGGGACCGAAGACTTCTCTACCTATGGAATCCTACTACAGATGGGTCCGCATCCGTGCTCAGAAGTTAGGTATGCCATACGAAGCTGTCAGGCCTATCATTCTTGAATTTCCTGATAGAGATGGGGTTCCTTCAATTGTACTCCCTCCTCAGATACCCACTGATGTTGATACACTAAAAAGGTCTTGGGCGCAACTACAAGAAGAACGGGATTCTTATCGGGAAAGGTTCAATGAACAGGAACAGAAAATCCAGAAGCTGACAAAGCAGTTGGAGAACGAGTGGGTCCTGAATGACTATATCTGTACTGAGAAGAGGAGGCCATGGGAGCACTGACGGGCTTTGGACGTTTCCTTCACAGCTTTTATTTCCTTTTCAGTATTTTCATTCTTGTAACGCCTAAGGGCAATTTGTTGAACAATTTAAAGTTTAATCTAATGAAGTGTGTTTCCTTTTTGTTTACAAAGTTGAACCCCGATTGTCTTTGAAAACATAAATCATACGCATTCCATTCATCATATGCATCACAAGTACTCTTTTTCTACAGGTTGCTTAATCTTCTTCGCTGTTTATTTCAGCAGTCATCATGAATCCTGAATCATCCAACGAACAAGCTATCAAGGCCCTCCAGGCCCAGAACGCCCAGTTTCAAGAGCTGGTCATGAGCTTAGCCCAAGGTCAAGAGGAATTGAAGGCTCTACTGGTGAAGAAGAAGAAGAAGAGAACTGTACTATTCAACATCGAACGGAGGTTTGGGAATACACTGCAAAATGAGGCTGATCAAGCTACTTCCTCCGTAGGGAAAGACAGCCCCCAAGGGGGAAGGGTTCCTAGTCCCGTGGTCTCCGACAACGAGACAGATTTCAATGATGAACAGTACCCTCCTGCTGAGGACAGGTACAAGCAACTAGAGGACCGTCTGAGTGCCATGGAGATTCAACAGGTGCCTGGGTTGGATTTTGGGGATCTAGGTTTATCTTCTGGGGTGGTGATCCCACACAAGTTCAAGGCACCTTCTTTTGCGAAGTACGACGGGGCTTCCTGCCCTAAGCTGCATCTCAAATCTTATGTGAGGAAGATCCAACCTTACACTGCAGACAAGAACTTATGGATCCATTTCTTCCAGGATAGCCTTTCAGGGGCTCAACTCGAGTGGTTCTATCAGCTGGATGGAACCAGTATTCATAACTGGGAGGACTTGGCTACTGCATTTTATAAGCAGTATCAGTATAATGCCGACCTTGCTCCTACACGTACCCAACTCCAGGGTATGTCACTAGGGACGGGAGAAGGTTTTAAGGAGTACGCGCAAAAGTGGAGAGACTTGGCTGGCAGGGGTGCAGCCACCGTTGACTGACCGTGAACTCGTGGACATGTTCTTAGGGACCCTGTCTGGTCCATTCTTTAACCACCTGATTGGCAATTCTTCTGCAGGGTTTACAGACCTCATTCTGACTGGTGAAAGGATAGAGGCTGGTATCAAGTCCGGAAAGATACAAAAGGGTGCCTCCTCAAGTTCTAAAAAGAAGCCCTTCAAGAAGGAAGCTAGTGCTGTTTATGGTTCCAGGAAACAGAATAAACCGGAATGTCGCCAAGCTGTCAACGCGGTGGTAATTTCAAAGCCTGTTGCCGCTCCTCGGTAATATAACCAACCAAGGGGTGAGAGACCCAGAAGAGAGTACACTCGGCTTAGTATGACCTTGTCTCAGATCTTGCCGCAACTGCTGTCAACCAATCTGGTAACTGTCAAAGAAGCTCCGAAGGTAGTGAATACAACCTCTCCAAAGTACAACCCCAATGCCTGCTGCGCTTATCACTCTGATAGCCCGGGGAATTCTACGGATGATTGTTGGGCTCTAAGGAATAAGGTTCAGGACCTTATTGATGCTAAAGAAATACAGTTCGAGGCGCCCGAAAGGCCCAATGTTGTGACTGCTCCCATGCCCCAGCATGGAGCTAATGCTGTGGAAAAAGACCTGTATGTGACCTCCGTGGATGATATTGTTACTCCATTGTTAACGGTCAAAAGGAACTTGTTGCTAGCCGGTTTATTTTTGGGATGTAGTAAAGGTTGCCTTCTATGTTCTGTTTCACCTGCTGGTTGTCCTTTGTTGAAGTCAGACATCCAAAACCTGATGGATAACAAAGAGATCTTGTTCGAGAAGATTGTTGTTCCTGTTGTCCCTACTGAAGAAGTGTCCATTGTTACTATTTTCAACAATTCTCCTAAGGCTCCCTCAAAGAAGCCTGTCCAAATCATGCCTACTCAGAAGATTGCTCCTATCATCATTACTGTTCCGAGGCCCATCCCTTATGCATCTGACAAAGCTGTCCCGTGGCACTATGGGGCATATGTTTATGTGCTTGGAGTAAAACAAGAGTTTGATACTAGTACCGGTGTCAGCAACATCATCGGGCCTGCCAAAGTCACTCGCAGTGGTAGGTTGTTCTCACCAGATATTGCACCTCTAGCTATTCAGAGACCTCTTATCATCACACCTGCCAGTGTGCCTGTTTCCCTTCCTGATCAAGTTCCTATTTCTACCCCTACTGCCGAGTCATCTGACGCTCGGGGCAAAGGGATTGCTACTGATATGCTTGCCCGGACGGAGGCACCAAAGACAACCACTGCTGAAGCTTCCCAGCAAGAGATGGAAGAGATTCTCAAGATCATTAAGAAGAGTGATTTCAATGTAGTTGAGCAGCTGGGGCACACCCCATCAAAGATTTCTATGCTATCACTTTTGTTGTGTTCAGAGGCCCATGCCAAGGCCCTGATTTCCTTCCTGAAGACGGCCCATGTGCCACAAGAAATGTCTGCTGATCAATTTACTGATTGTGTGGCCAACTTGACTGCTGATAATGGGTTGGGTTTCTCTGACGCCGATCTAACTGCCAAGGGAAAAAACCATAACGACGCCCTGCATGTCTCCATTGAATGCAGGGGCACTACTCTTGCCCATGTGCTAGTTGACACTGGTTCCTCGTTAAATGTATTGCCCAAGAAAGCTCTAGACAGGCTGGATTGTGATGGTTTAGAGCTCAAGCCAAGTAACATTGTTGTCCGAGCCTTTGACGGGTCCAAAAGGATGGTGCATGGTGAAGTGGACATTCCAATCAGGGTTGGTTCTCAGGTCTTTGATTCAACGTTCTATGTGATGGACATCCGGCCGTCCTATTCTTGTTTGCTGGGTCGCCCTTGGATCCATAAGGCGGGAGCTGTGACCTCCGCATTACATCAGAAGCTTAAATACCCGGTCAGAGGGAAGATTATTACAGTGCAGGGGGAGGAAGAATATATGGTCAGCCACCTCAACTCATTCTGGTACATAGAGATGGATGGGGAGTTCATTGAGACCCCCTTTCAACACTTTGAAGAGGTGCCTCAGACATTGGCGTCAGCAGAGACTGTGACTGAAGAAGACTCTCCTTTGAAGATGGCTTCCTTGAAGGATGCCCGGGCTGTGGTTGAGAAGGGTGAGTGTGCAAACTGGGGCCGACTTCCTGATTTTACTCCGAAGACTGACAAGTTTGGTTTGGGTTTCACGGCAGAAGCTCAGAGGGATGTTCGCAAGGCAAGGATTGGAAGACCTCCCGTATTCATCACCAACCCGGGAGTAAAAGCTATTGAAGACGAGGCGGAAGAATCTGAATTCGACAGCTAGATCTACCCAACGACCAACGGTGGACTAAGCAACTGGACTGCCAAAGACTACATACCTATTACTTTTGTCACTCTGTAATGAACTCCTTTGTTTTAAATTTGTAACGAACAATAATTTGAAACTTTATGGCCCGGTGTCTTACCCGGGGCACCGTGGCTTCATTTGTGAGGGCTTATTATTTGTCATTTTCATATATCATGAATAAAAGCATTGGACGTTTTTCGCATTTCAAATCTTGTGCTCCCTTTCTTTCTTTATACATTGCAAAACAACTATATTTACACACACTCACTTATACAGGTTCCAATCCACTCTGGATCTCACTGGTAACGACTCTGCTACTGCAAGTTATGACTTCGAAAATCCGATCAACTTAGCCGAAGACGAAGGTGAAGATGATTGTGAAGTGCCTGGTGAACTTGCAAGACTGCTACTCCAGGAAGAGAGGGCCATTCAGCCACATGAAGAGCCAGTGGAAACGGTAAATCTGGGTACTGAGACAGATAGAAAGGAAGTCAAGATTGGTGCCAATCTAGAGCTCAGTGTGAAACAACAGTTGATTCAGATGTTACATGATTATGTAGAAATCTTTGCCTGGTCTTACGAAGACATGCCTGGGTTGGATACCGACATCGTGGTTCATCACTTGCCTACCAAGGAAGACTGCCCTCCGGTAAAATAGAAGGTCCGCCGTATGCGTCCAGAGATGTCCGAGAAAATCAAAGCTAAGGTTATGAAACAATTTGATGCCGGGTTTCTAGCAGTGACTTCTTACCCTCAGTGGGTTGCCAACGTGGTTCCAGTGCCAAAGAAAGATGGTAAGGTCCGAATGTGTGTTGATTACAGGGATTTGAACAGGGCGAGCCCTAAGGATGACTTCCCTCTACCTCACATCGACGTTCTGGTTGACAATACTGCTCAGCACAAGGTATTCTCCTTCATGGACGGTTTCTCCGGTTATAATCAGATCAAGATGGCTCCTGAAGACATGGAAAATACTACCTTTGTTACTCAGTGGGGCACCTTTTGCTACAAGGTCATGCCTTTTGGGTTGAAAAATGTTGGGGCAACTTACCAACGTGCCATGGTTGCTTTGTTTCATGACATGATCCATCATGAGATAGAAGTATATGTCGACGATATGATTGCAAGGTCCCAAACTGAGGAGGAACACCTTGACCATCTACAGAAGCTATTTGACCGTCTGAAGTTGTACAAGCTGAGGTTGAACCCGAACAAATGCACCTTTGGGGTGAGGTCTGGAAAACTATTGGGTTTCGTCGTGAGCGACAAAGGTATTCAAGTGGACCCTTCCAAAGTGAAAGCCATACAAGATATGCCAATTCCCAAGACAGAGAAAGAAGTCAGAGGCTTTCTAGGACGGTTGAACTATATTGCCCGATTTATCTCGCATCTAACTGCTACCTGTGAACCAATCTTCAAGCTGCTGAAGAAAGATCAAGTAGTACGTTGGAACGATGAATGTCAGGCTGCTTTCGACAGAATCAAAGAGTATCTCCAAGAACCACCCATTCTTATGCCACCGGTTGAAGGGGGACCTCTAATCTTATACTTGACAGTACTGGACAACTCAATGGGGTGTGTCCTGGGGCAGCATGACGAGTCTGGCCGAAAAGAGCACGCTATTTATTACCTTAGTAAAAAGTTTACCGACGGTGAGATCCGATACTCACTGCTCGAGAAAACTTGTTGCGCTTTGGTATGGGCTGCTCGCCGGCTGAGACAGTATATGTTGACTCACACTACTCTGTTGATTTCAAAAATGGATCCAATCAAGTACATCTTCGAAAAGCCCGCCTTGTCCGGAAGAATAGCAAGATGGCAGATGATCTTGACAGAATACGACATCCAGTACACGACTCAGAAAGCAATCAAGGGAAGTGTGTTGGCAGACCATTTGGCACACTAAGCAGTGGACGATTACCAGTCAATGAACTTTGAATTTCCAGACGAGAACATCATGGTAGTGACTGATTGTGAAGTACCTGGACCGGATGAAGGACCTGAGGAAGGATCCCGATGGTCTATGCACTTTGACGGAGCCTCAAACGCTTTGGGTAATGGTATCGGCACTGTGATCATATCCCCAAAAGGCACTCATACTCCACTTACTGCCCGACTATGTTTCAACTGCACCAACAACATGGCGGAGTATGAGGCATGCATCATGGGTCTTCAAGTTGCAATTGACTTAAGGATCAAGTTTCTGAGTGTCTTCGGAGATTCCGCTCTCGTGATCAATCAGATCAAAGGCGAGTGAGATACGAAACACCCAAATCTTATTCCTTACAAAGAGTGTGTGTTGACGTTGATCCCCCATTTCACGGAGATAACTTTTGAACATTTCCCGAGAGAGGATAATCAGTTGGCGGACGCGCTGGCTACGATGTCCTCTATGTTCAAAGTCAAATGGGACAACGAGGCTCCCCGGATCATTATCTGGAAACTAGACGAACCTGCATATTGCTGTGAGCTTGAGGCTGAAGAGGTAACTGAAAAACCTTGGTATCATGAAGTGAAGAGGTACCTTGAAGCTCAAGAATACCCCGAGGGTGCATCTGTCAACGACAAGAAGTTTCTGAGAAGGTTCGCAACAAAGTTCTTCCTCAGCAATGGCATTCTCTACAAGCGAAACCATGATTCAACCTTACTACGTTGTGTGGATAAAACTGAAGCAGAAAAGATCATGGCAGAGCTACATGAGGGTACCTTCGGAACACATTCCAGTGGACATACCATGGCAAAGAAAATCCTTCGGGCAGGATATTTCTGGTCCACAATGGAAACCGACTGTTACCAACATTCTCGGACGTGTCACAAATGCCAGATTTATGCTGATAAGGTGCACGTTCCTCCAGTTCCTCTGAACGTCTTGACAACACCTTGGCCTTTTGCAATGTGGGGCATTGATATGATCGGCGAGATCAGACCTACGGCATCCAACGGGCATCGATTCATCCTGGTAGCGATTGATTACTTCACAAAGTGGGTCGAAGCAGCTTCCTACGCTACCGTAACCAAGAACGTCGTGGCACGGTTCATTCGGAACAACCTGATCTGTCGATACGGGGTACCTGAGAGGATCATTACGGACAATGGTACCAATCTTAATAACAAGATGATCACTGAGCTCTGCGAGCAATTCAAGATACAGCACCACAACTCTTCTCCCTACCGGCCGAAGATGAATGGGGCTGTAGAAGCAGCAAATAAGAATATCAAGAAGATTGTGCAGAAGATGACAGTGACCTACAAAGATTGGCACGAGATGTTACCGTTTGCTCTTCATGGGTACCGTACATCAGCACGGACGTCAACAGGGGCAACACCCTTTTCCTTGGTCTATGGCATGGAGGCAGTCTTGCCTATCAAAGTCCATATACCCTCTCTCCGGATAATGAAGGATGCATGTTTGAGCGAAGATGACTGGATCCAGACTCGACTTGATCAATTAAACCTAATCGACGAAAAGAGACTCACTGCTATTTGTCATGGTCAAACGTACCAAAAACGGATGATCAGGGCATTTAACAAGAAAGTCAGACCACAAGAGTATCAAGTCGGAGACCTGGTAATCAAGCACATCATTCTTCCTCAAAGTGATCCGAGGGGCAAATGGACCCCTACGTACGAAGGGCCATTTGTGGTTAAACATATCTTCTCAGGAGGAGCTATAATTCTAACCACCATGGATGGTGACGACCTTCCTCACCCCGCCAATGCAGACATAGTAAAAAGATACTACGCATGATAAAAGACCCGCTAGGTTGACACACCTAGGCAAAAATAAGGGCTTCCCGGCGAACCAAAAGGGTTCGGGCAAAAATAAGGGATGAAATGAAAAAATTTGTACACCCGGCAAGTCGAAAACTTGAAAAGGCGGCTTGGGCAAAAATGGGTATCCCGGTGGACTGAAAACCCGAAAGGGCGGTCCAGGCAAAAGTTAGGGATAAAGCGTAATACTATGTCTTATTGGATCACCTTGCATCCAGAATTTGGTATCAAGCGTCAGGTTCAGACGGCATCGATCAGTCAGTTTCATCTTCAACTAAGCAACAAAGTGATGAGACGCTTGAAGATATAAAGGCGATAGCAGAGTTGGAACCCAGTGGATTTTTCACATAGCTATTTTGTTTTCCTTTTCAAATTGTATAAACTCTATGTTGTTCGGCGGCGTCCTCTTACTAGGACGTCAGCCTCTTGTACACAAACGCCTATTTACAGGCAAATTCAAAAATCAATACAAGCTCACTTTCCATACAAATTGCCAATTGTTTTTCCTTTTTCTGTTTTGTCTTGCGAAGAACGTCCAATGTTCATTTTTGATATATGCATTTGACACTAATTGCTAACTCATAAATACTTGCATGCGAAACAAAGGATTAATTACAGGTGACATTAGAAACAAGGGCAATAATGAGTTGTCTAAGCGATCTAGTTGCTTTGTCCACCAAGGTACCAAGGTAAGTTCGGATGAAGAATGTAACCCAGATACCTCCACTCCCCGCAGAGTAAGACAAGACTCAGCAATACTCTTCCCCCGAGCAGAGTTGGTCTCCCATCAACCCTAACAAGGCACAGTATCTCCAGCAAGTCAGCAAACACTCTCCCCAAGCAGGGTTAGTCTACTATCAGCCTTAAGGAAGTTGGGTATCCCCAGAAGATCTCAATATTCCCCAGCCAGCCGAGTATAGATATTCCTCAGCAAGCATCCCCGGCAGTCTTAATCTAAGATTGTTCCCCGGCGGAATATCAGACATCCCAGTGGAGCCACTTCCCCATTACAGTTCAAAAGTTTCCCCAAGAGAGTTGAATCAATCTCCCCAGTAGATTCTTGAAGCTTATCCCCAGTAGATTCTGGAAGCTTATCCCCAGTAGATTCTGGAAGCTTATCAACAAAACCTGCAGAGTACATACGTCTCTCCCCGACCATATTCAAAGGTTATTCCCCACCAGAGCTTATAACTGGGTTATCCTCAGCTAATTGCCACGGAAAGATCGTCCTCGGCGAAGTTCTTCCTATCCCCCAGTGGAGTTCATCAAATTCCCCAACAAAACATATCAACAGAATCCCCAACGGAGTTATCAACAAAACCTCAGCGAAGTATCTCTCCCCACAGAGCAATTCCCCGCAGAGTAATCTCTCCAACAAGTTTATTCCCCAACAGAGTCATCTTTTCCTACCGGTTTATTCTTGCAATCATAATCCCCAGCAGAAACGAAGAACTCTACTCTTCAAACATCAGCCCAGGATTCAACCAATTTCCCAGCATTCGTCAGGGTTTATTTTCCTAGACGAAAATACATTCATAAACATCACATTATCATACGCCATGACGCATGCATATACGCATCATAACACACAATCTCATTTATTTTTGAGAACATCGTGACATTATGCATTTCATACATCATGACATTGCATACAACTAATGTTTTGCCTTTTCAAGAAAAAGGTCAATCCAAAGATGATTACTATCAACTATCGCAATTCCAGATTCGATTCCTGTATCTAGCCAGGGCATATCTGTGAGTAACCAATTCCAGATTCGATTCCTGTATCCAGCCAGGGCATGTCTGCATGAAGAGTTTAGAGATTCGATTCTTGTATCTAGCCAGGGCATATCTGTAGACGACCAATTCCAGATTCGATTCCTGTATCCAGCCAGGGCATATCTGTGAGTGACTGATTATAGATTCAATACCTGTATCCAGCTAGGGCATGTCTGCATGAAGAGTTTAGAGATTCGATTCCTGTATCTAGCCAGGGCATATCTGTAGACGAAGAATTCCATATTCGATTCCTGTATCTAGCCAGGGCATATCTATGAGTAACTGATTGTAGATTCGATTCCTGTATCCAGCCAGGGCATATATGCATGAAGAGTTTAGAGATTCGATACCTGTCAGCCAGGGCATATCTGTAGACGACTAATTCCGGATTCGATACCTGTATCTAGCCAAGTCATATTTGTGAGTAACTGATTGTAGATTCGATTCCTGTATCCAGCCAGGGCATATCTGCATGAAGAGTTTAGAGATTCGATACCTGTATCCAGACAGGGCATATCTGTAGATGACTAATTCCGGATTCGATACCTGTATCTAGCCAGGGCATATCTGTGAGTGACTGATTGTAGATTCGATACCTGTATCCAGCCAGGGCATGTCTACATGAAGAGTTTAGAGATTCGATTCCTGTATCCAGCCAGGGCATATATGTAGACGACTAATTCCAGATTCGATTCCTGTATCTAGCCAGGGCATATTTGTGAGAGATTGATTGTAGATTCGATACTTGTATCCAGCCAGGGCATATCTGCATGAAGAGTTTAGAGATTCGATTCCTGTATCCAGCCAGGGCATATCTGTAGACGACTAATTCCAGATTCGATTCCTGTATCTAGCCAGGGCATATCTGTGAGAGATTGATTGTAGATTCGATACCTGTATCCAGCCAGGGCATATCTGCATGAAGAGTTTAGAGATTCGATACCTGTATCCATCCAGGGCATATCTGTAGACGACTAATTCCAGATTCGATTCTTGTATCTAGCCAGGGCATATCTGTGAGAAATTGATTGTAGATTCGACACCTGTATCTAGCCAGGGCATATCTGCATGAAGAGTTTAAAGATTCGATTCCTGTATCCAGCCAGGGAATTCCTGTAGACGACTAATTCCAGATTCGATTCCTGTATCTAGCCAGGGCATATCTGTGAGAGATTGATTGTAGATTTGATACCTGTATCCAGCCAGGGCATATCTGCATGAAGAGTTTAGAGATTCGATACATGTATCCAGCCAGGGCATATCTGTAGACGACCAATTCCAGATTCGATTCTTGTATCTGGCCAGGGCATATCTGTGAGAGATTGATTGTAGATTCGATACCTGTATCCAGCTAGGGCATATCTACATAAAGAGTTTAGAGATTCGATACATGTATCCATCCAGGGCACGTCTGTAAGCAACCTTTTGAAGTTCCGGATTCGATTCCTGTATCTAGCCAGGGCATATCTGTGAGCGATTGATTGTGGATTCGATACTTGTATCTAGCTAGGACATATCTACATGAAGAGTTTGAAGATCAACACCTGTAATAGGCCAGGAAATTATCTTTCTTTCTCAGGTACGCAAGTTCTCGCTAAGGAATCTCTTACGCGATCGACATTTCCAAATGGCATCTATAAGCCCATTCCCGACAAGGTTCTGTCACATCTCCAGATGGCATCTATAAGCCCATCCTCCTATCCACCATCTTTCCAAATGGCATCTGTAAGCCCATTCCCGACATCACATTGCTGATATTCTACTATGCGAGTGCAAATTTCTGGGCACTCTAGTGTTCAATCATCTTCCACCTTCGGATCACGAAAGGCACGCAAGCCAATCTACATCCTCAGGTCTAAGAAGATTGAACAGGGGCAACTGTTGTACCCCAAAATTTGCCCTCCCATATTCTTCAAGATTTTTCAAGATCAATCTTCAAATGCTTCAAGACTCCTCAAGGGATTGCACAGTCCAATTGCCTCCTAAGACAGCTGAAATTAGGGTTTTGGTTCTTTCAAGGAAGTGGAGGTTTTCAAGGGCTCAATCAATTCCCATAGGCCTATATACATTGCCAAGCATCTACATGTCAAGTCTCAAGACTCACAGGGTCCAGTTGCACAGTCAAAAGCCCTAATTGCTTCACAATCAACTGCAGGGTCAAAATGGTCATTTGGCAGTCAAAAGTCAAAATTTTTGGTCAACATCTTATTTTGAAGCCACAATCATCATTTGATCAAGTCTTGATCATGATCCCACAAGCATGGCTCAAAAATCATCAAGATGCCAAAAGTTTCTATTTTTGGACAGTTGAAAAGTCAACTGTAACTTGACCAAGGCATAACTTTTTCATGGTTCATCAGAAAAATACCATCCAATGCTCATTTTGAAGGGGATGACATTTCCTACAACTCATATTCACATTCAAAGTCCAAGAAATGCTCTCACAAAAAGTTATCAATTTCTACATTATAGGTCAATTTCAAAAGTTAACAAAAAGGCACTTTAAGTCAAAGACCATAACTTGAGATTGGTAAATAAAAATGACATGGGACCAAAGGAATTGGTTAGAGGACTTCAATACCTTTCCAAAATGTCCAAGAACATGTTCATATGATCAAAATTGAGCAAGATATGCATTGGAGAAGTTGGGAAATTTTTGGGAATTTGCAAAAGTCAACTTTGCCTAAAACACCTCATTTTTGCTAATGGGCCTCAAATTCTTTCTTGAAACATTGTCCAAGGCCTATGCACGACCCATTGAGCTTAAATTAATTTAATTTCTTATTTTTAATTAATTAATTGAATTTTTATTAATATTAATTCATTTAATTCATTTAATTGTAGGAAAATTCAAAAGATATTATTTTCAAATCTTTTGAGGAGAAAATATGACCAACACATGCTAAAGATTTCGTTTGCCAATCAAGGGGACCAAAATATCCAATTTTATCAAGTTTTATCAATCAAAAAAGTTGAAAAAGATTGGATTGAAATCAAAGATGCAAAACATAATTTCATGGATTCTTGGACAAAGATTGAACCCTAAATCCATTCTACTATAAGAGCATAACCAAACCCTAAAGCCTTGGATGTGCGAGCTGCTGCAGAAACACCATTACCATATTGAAAAAAAGCCAAGAAATTTGAAAACTGAATTCAACCTTTCAGATCAATTCAAAGCCTTAGAGTGATTCTAATACATTGTTGGAGGTGCAAGGAACCTTTTGCAATCAAAATCAAGTGTTAACACCCAAAGAATCCCAAGAACAGTCTTACGGTTTGCCCACTCTTTTCCATAATCGAAACTCAAGTTTTATGCATCATTAACATGTTATAATTATTGCTTTGCATTGCTAACATCATTCTGAAGCTAATGGTACAAATTAATTGTATTATGGTGCCCTAAAACGAAAACTGCCATTAAAGAAATCTAGGGTTTTGAAGCTTTGATTTTAGGGCTTTCTTGACCAAGCAAAATTGGAACCTCCCATGCCCATGGTTGAAATCGACTGAACGTGACTAATCCAATGGACACCTCGCGCCATATTTATATGGCTTGGATTTCTATTCGCTATTATTGGCAGTTTTACTTTGTGGGGGTTTAAAACCCCCGCTAACTGTTTTTGTTTTACAGGAAAAAAGGGAAGAAGATGATTACGTGTGGATGCACGATTGGCTGATTCAAACGAACGCGCACTTTTTCTCTTTCCAAGCATAATTGATGTTTTTTCTATATTATATTCATTACCCATCATAATAACAGATGCAACGCTTGGCTTAGTGGAGAATGAGGTGGCTGGTCACCATTGGGACCTGGGTTTGATTCCCAGGTCCCCCAAACCTTGTTTCATATTTTTTCAAACATATTCCTATGCAGGCTATTCATTGCATTCCACCATAAGCCTCCAATGGTCCAAGCGCCAAGTGTCTCACAATACCAATCTAATGGTCAAAATATGAAGACCATGGTGTTCCCAGTCAATGCTTGCACACCTGATTTCAGAAGTCAACAAGGGCTTTGTGCTATTGGGCCAAAATTTCTAAACTAACCACCCTTCTTGGGTCAACACCCCACTGGTTTTGTTACTTTTTTATTTTCTTTTCTTTTATAATTTCTTTTTAATTATTATAATTATTTTTATTAATTCATAAACAAATTATTTTTCATATTAAATTCAGAAACTTAAATATTTATAATATTTTTATTATTCATTATTTTTACTAATTATTATTATTTTTTGTAAACAAATGTAAATTAATTAACTTAGTTTTAATTAGGTAATTTTGACTATTTTTATAATAAATAAAACCAATTTAGAATTAGGGTTTCTTTTGACTTTTATTTTCTTTTTATTTTATTTTAATTAAAAACATAAAACATAAAAAAGGACTTTTTCTTGTAAATAAAATACTAACAAATTAATTAGTAAATTAGGTTAATTTGAATTAATTGCAAAAAAGGACAAAACTCATATTTTCTCAAAAGGGGTCAAAACCCTAAGGACGTTCCAATTTAATTCTTTCGCGCTTTAATTTATTTTGATTATTTATGTAACTGTTTCCGGATATGTAATAGTTAATTAGGTTTTATCGCTTTATTTACTTTCCGCATTTATTTTCCAAAACGGGTTTTGTTTTTGGCGATGTATAGACCCGCGCCTTGTAATAGCGTAGATTTACATTTCCGCACTTTATTTTCCGCACTCTTAACTGTTAAAAATGCATGAAAGATTGGATGAAAATTAAAAACAACTCGTAGATCACCATGACATGTTCAAAGATAAATATAACATGAAAACAACACACAAGCACATGCCACTCCTAGGGTATGCCTCACTGGTTGCCTCGAACGTGGTCGTCAAGTATAGGGTGTGTTAGAGGTCGCCCTCCTGTCTAAGATCCAGTTGCCTCGAAACGGTTGCCTCGGATAAAAAGGATCTAGGACATTAGGGTTACTTCTAAGGTGTCCTACTATTGCTTCGGTGACCACATTGTCCCTTAATTGAATTGACCCGAATACCTCCAACGACGGTGCTACCTACTTCTCAATAGTGGGATAGTACTGTCTAAAAGACTCTTACACAGCCTAATTCCTTAGAGTAGGTAGATTTCTCATAGGTACTTGCTCTCTCAAACAAACAAAATAACTTTTCACACTGACACTTTCTAAAAGTTTTCAAACAAATTTTTCATACACTCTTGAGGACAGATACAAGAGTTACTCAGAAATTTTTCAAACGAAACTTTTTCAAAACCCACACACACTTGAAAAGCAAACATCTTTTAAAAACATAAAGAGCAAGTACCTAAGAGCCCATGGATAACCATGGATAGAAAGGGTGCTAACACCTTCCCTTTCTATAAATCTACCTCCCGAACCGAGAGACATCTCAAAGAAGGAATTTTGCTGTGCTTTTATCCTTTCCTTGTTGGAGAACATAAAAGACGGTGGCGACTCTTGCTTACCGCGACATTTCGCGAACCAGCTTTAAAACAGTCAGTTCTATTTCCACCGATCACACCGAGGTTTTATTCTAAGGCGCGCCATGTTTTATTTATTTTTGGTAAAAAATCAACTTGTTCCTTCGGTTATAAATCGAGGTGTAATACCTTTCCCGACATGCTTCGAGTTCCAACTACTACAATTTATGTTTTTATTTGTTTACAAGTGTAAAATAAATTATCTAACCCTTCGGTTTTTTTGATAATCTGATGGATAAATTAATAAGATTTTACTATAAAAATATCCATTAAATAAATTACACCGTAATGTTATCTTATTTGTAGACGCCCTACCATCTAATGTATCATTTTTTGGGATAGATTACAAATCTAAAAAAAGACGTCCTTTTACCTTGAACAAAATATTTTTTTAGCTTTTGCAATCCATATCAAACAATGGTGTTGATATTATTGTTGTTATTCCTAAAAGTTGTTGTTGTTGTTGTTATTCTTAAAAGCTTTACTGATGGATGCAAGTGCGGAAAAAACATTTTCCAATTTTTGGGAGAAACACCTTATTAGAAGTTAGATGCATTCAACGTATGCACATTGTATACGCTAGTGAATGCAGTGATAATGATAGCATCAACAATCAATCTTGGATGTAAAGTTCGACATTCAAGCATCAACAATAAATCTTGGATGCAAATTTATGATGAATTGCAAATACAGAAAAATCATTGAAGAAATTTTTTGTAAATAATTTATTTTAATATTATCTGTAAACAATGTAATACTAAAAAATAATAACTATCACCTCGGTTTTTAAAAATAACCGAGGTGATATTTCAAAAATAATAAATAATAATAACCACCGCGTCAGTTTTAAACTTTAAACCAAGGGGTATAGTAGTCAGATTTTACTATAAAAGCAATTGTTAGATTTTATCCTAATTTGTGTTCATATGAAGCCGCCTCAACTCGCATCATTATTCACAAAACATTTTTTTGCCCTATACTCACAAAATGGTGTTGTATTTTTTTGGGAGAAATATTGTTGTAATTGATAGATTGCAAGTGTAAAAAATTATTCTTTCTTCAACTTACACAAAGAAGGGAGCTCAACCTTTGAAAGTTTAAACATATAAGAGAACTTAACTTTTCAGAAGATGGATATCAGTGAAAGAGATCTCTAGCATCTTGTGTGAAACTTGGACATACTGTAATTTTTTATATTCTGCGAAGATTTATTGCATACAATGGATTTTTAATATTCAGGGTAAACAATGTCCCATTTTTGTAAAAAAATAAAAAATTAATCTAACCCCTCAGTTTTATTCCAAAACTGAGAGGATAGTTAAGTGTTATTTTCACTTTTTTCAACGGCCTTAAACAAATTTTTGTCGTCCATTTAAAGATTATCAATGCTCAAGAATGTTTCATTATCGATCTGCGTGAAATCTAAAGAACATCCATTATATAAGTTCATTATATTAGAAATCTAAATGAAACATATGAAGCGCTTGAAACCTAAGGACGCTTGGAAAAGTTCTCTACGATAGATTTCAAGAGCATAAAATCATCTGGGTTCAAGGTTTGTTTTATTAAATTTTTATTTTTACCAATTTTTTATTATTGATATTAATTATGTTACCCTTTTTTCACCAAAAACAAATGCATGCAAGATTCGTCAATAATATTCAATAATTCGAAGATCTAGATCTACATCTTGAGGGAATTTGATTTTCATCTAGATTCCTAGGGAGTTTGATTTTTATTTTAGTTTAAATATTATGGGTAAATAATGTAATATTCTGTGTAAACTATATAGTATTTTGGGTAAACTATATAAAAATTAAAAAAAAAATCACACACCTCGATTATTTAATAAACCGAGATAAAAGAAATGCTAGTTTTGAAAATAATAAAATTTGTTGTTGTTGGGGTTCGAACCCATGCGCTAATAAACCTGTACCTCAGTGTTTTAAAGACCGAGGTGATAAGTGTTTACTTATTATGACGACCTTATTTACATCGCATCTACCTGCGAGGTAAAGCGCATTTTGAGTCCGACGTTAGAAGCATTATTTGTAGTAGTGTTTCTACTAAGATCTCCTTTTCCCAATTCATATAAGGTTGTGCCATATTTAGCAAGTTGTTTAAACTACAAGCTCCATTAAATCATAGTTTCTCCCAGAACATGCAATATGGCCTCAAACCCTTCTTGAATATCCAACACTTTAGTCCTTTGTCTATATCTCCCAATGTTACGACCACTTTCATGAAATGGTCTACGTATTCACATATGATTTATTTCTTTCTATGTGATCTCGATGAGCATCACCATAGTTGTAGGTTGTTGTTTCCAGGCGGTACATTGGACGGGAAATGAGTCACATAGATCCTTCCATGAGTTAATGCTTCCATTTGGAAGCGTCTAATACCATGTCATGGCTTGTATAGTGAGGGTTAGCATAAAGAACATATACTTTACAAACCTATGGGTGTGATAGTAGTCTAATATGTTATCAACGCACTTTACATATTCGTCAGACATGGTCCTTAGTCTCGTCGCAGTCACCCAACTTCATATGTTTCTCCAGGGACCTAGGGATTCTACTATCAAGGATGTGTGCAGACATACGGTTCCTTTCGTGTTCTGTATTAGGAACATCTATGCCGTCCCTTTTTCTCCCACGAGAATGATGTGTCGATGATTGATGACGACTGGGAAATTTTAGTGGAGTATGCCTCCCTCCCCTTCCCTCAGAGCTGAGAGGAGGAGTCTGTTGTCCCCTACCTTGGTGGTGACTTGAAGATCATGGAGTAACTTCATATGATGTGGTCATTTTGGTGGGGGTTGGCTCAGGTATCGTAGAGGGACTGTCGCACGAAACCGCTTATCTTATATTGTTATGTCTCTAAGTGTTGTACTATAAGTTTTTTTCAATTCTCAAGATCCTATCTGCTAGGAATCGGGGGTCTTGGTGGTCCACCAAGTTATTCATGTTATTCAATAGGTCTGTGGCTCCAAGCATGCATAGATTGGCTTGCATCACTTGGAAGTTGGGAAACATTTCTTGTCCAGGTATCAAAGGTTACAAATGAGGTCAGTTTGAAAGTTCACCTTAATAAGGAAGAAACAAAGATTGAAAGGTTGGAAGTCTTAGAATACTCCTTGGTTGATTCTTGGAGGAGTCAAATCCCGCGACGTTGGAATGAAATGTAAAGTTACTAATATTGGGTCGTCCATCTCTAATGGAGGAGGATGAGCTATATTAGCTTCAACAACGATTTTAACAGATCGAGCGATGTTTGAAATCATCATAGCTTCAGGAGTTCAATACTAGATTATTCGAGAAAAGATTGGTGTTCACGAGAAAAGAATCAGAGATCTAGATCTCCGATAAAGAAACGTGAAATTTTTATATAAATCAAAAGTCAATTCTCACATACAATAATTAATGCGTCTGGAGGGCAAAACCATCTACTATTTGTGAAAGGATAACCACCTACTATATGCACTCATTTACTTGATGTTGCTCTTGAACCTTTCGCTATGGATCTTACGAACTCTCTAGAACAAAAATGTATAAACAAAAGAGAAAAATAATATTTTATCAAAATATTCTTTATCATGTATTTATACATAAAACTTTACTGAAAAAAAAAAAAAGAGAGAGAAAAATAGCAGCGTAAAAGCGGTCCTCTAGCAAGTTAGGGGCGGAAACAAACAATGGAGGAAATAACATCCACAGCAACAGAGACAACAAAAGACGACGATGTTTGGTCCAAAGACACGGTCCCCAAGGTTTTCAAACTCGTTTCTTCTTCCACTTCATCTCTCACTCTCACTCACCCCGACCTCGTTTCTCTCCTCCTCGTCAGTCCCTTCCTCTATCGCACCCTTCTCTCTTCTCAACCCCTCTGGCAAGTAAGTTTTCAACACCAATCTCCACTTTCCCTTTCCACTTTCCCTTTCCCCTGCATTCTTCCTTTACTAATTAATTCTTCTTCTTGTTATTATCAGTTACTCAATTTTCGTGAGTCGAATAATGCCGGAAATCGCCTCATAGCTGCCCTTTCACTGGTATGTTAATTATCCATTTTCATTTTCATTCAATTTAGATGAAAATTGACTATGTAGCACGGCCCCTCTGGAAAAAGTTGTGTCTGTGTCTGTTTCCGGTGTTTGTGCTTAATAGAAATTTGATGCTTGTGATTAATAGTGTTTTGGTATGGAATTTGATTGGTTCTTCTTTTAGCCTAGATATAGCCATGTAAAGGAGATTAACCTTGAATTTGCGAGAGACATTGAAGACACACATCTCATACTTATTAAACAGAAGGTAACCATAGTAGACAATGATGTAGAAATGTAGAATGTTGATTGAATGTGATTTTCTGACTGCGTTAATTTAAGCATTTTTCTAGTGTTTTGATTCTCTTCGAAGCTTGGAGTCTTTGAATCTCAACGTCTGCCAAAAAATATCGGATACAGGAATTGAAGCGATAACCAGTTGTTGTCCTCGGCTGAAAAACTTTTCCATCTACTGGAATGTGAGGTGCGTTAAGTTTTTTTCTTAACACGCAATGTTCGGTTTAGCAGTTGAAACTATCAGTTTGGATTTGAATTTGAGTGTTCTTTCAGGGTGACTGATAGTGGACTACTGCATATAGTGAGGAACTGCAAACACATTGTTGATTTGAATATAAGTGGCTGTAAGGTACATGATGATACCTTGGAGTTGTAATTTTATATTGCATTACTGTTGAATGTTTATTTATAAAGTTTTGTTATTAATATTATTATCACACATACGTACATAAAGAAATGCAAGCATACAGTGCGTGCGTATGTTTGTGTTTGTGTTTTTGTGTGTGTCTGTATGTGTGTGCGCGCATTTCAACTAAAATTAATTTTGAAAATCAAGTTTTTGACCGTGAAGTATGTTGTGTACACTAGAATTCTGAATCATCTTGTTAGAAAATAATAGTGTTTTTTAAAATTTGGGACTTGTGCTTTTGAAATAAGTGGTTTGATATGATAATTGCAGAATATTTCAGACCAAGGTGTACAATTTGTTGCAGACAATTACCCAAAACTAGAGTCAGTGAACTTGACAAGGTATGGATTGTAAATATCATTACTCAAATGATGAATTATATGCTTTTTTACCCTTATGCATTAGCTTGTTTGTGTTGAGATATCTGAAATTATGTAATTTATGTTATAGATTTAGATGGTTCGATGCTGATCTTAACCCTTAATCAAGCGATGTGATTGTTCATATTGATTAGTATAAAGTATAATTAAACAGATTGGAAGTTATTCTGTACTTTCCTTTATTCAGATCTTTTAATTCCTTAATCTTATGTTTGGGTTTCTATCATCCTTCAAATCAATTCTAGTCCCTTTTTCAAGATGGGGTATCCAGAGCTTGCTTACCCTAGTTTTTTTTTTGTTTTTTTTTTTTTAAATTCCAATTCTGTAGCATCCACTGTGCACTGCTAATGCTACAGTAGACATGTACGACACTGTCGTCACAAAAAGAATCCAATCTGCCACCCTCCAGAGTTTCGCCGCAGGAGAAGTCCCAGTGTGCCTACTCATACAGTCACCACCTGCCAGCCTTTTAGGCGCATGTAAGCCATATGCCATCATGAACTGCTCCTATCACGACGCCTTCCTACTCAATCTGTTTTCGGTGTTTTCTGTCTAATTCGGAGTCTTTATCAGTACTATCTAGCAAACCCTCACTGGGACTTCTGGGGAAGCTTAAAACATCCGGGGTGGATTATCACATTGGACTCTAAATAGCAACCACTCAAGTGAGTTTGGACACCATAAAGCTTTAGGTATTAGGTATGTAAGTTATCTCCATTATATGTTGCTTAACATCGACTCTTTTATTCAATGAGACTTCTAACTCACACTTGACATATCAACATTCTCTCCCTCTACTGTGAGACTCTTCAAGTCCTTGATACAACACCGGGAACAACTTCCGCTCTCCCAGACCCCCACCGAGTCAAACCAGACTATGATACCTTTGTAAGAACTTCAGGACAGCCTAAAACCCCGGGGTAGATCATCATATTTGACTAATGAGCAACCACACAAGTGAGGTTGGAACTAGCTAGATTTACATGACAAATACACACCACCGTAAGGGGGAGTGTTGAGATGTTTGAAATTATATTATAGATTTGTATTTGATTTGATGTTGATCACCCGTAGTCAAAGGATTTGATTGTACATATTGAGTAGTATAAATATATACTTGGAGAGTTTATCACTCAAGTCATTCAAATAAATTCTAGTCCCTTTTTCAAGAGTTTGATTGGCATGCTACTTTTGATGAACTAGTATAAAGGAATGGATCAATTATATTGTTTCTAGTTTTTCCCCCTAGTTCTATGTAAGATGCAATTATATTGTTTCAATTTTCTATTTCTTCTGGGTTCGTAACGTATATATACATCTCAAAATTTGACACCTAGGTGCGTCAAGTTAACCGACAAGGGGCTGAAGCAGTTGTTACAGAAATGCCTATCTCTTCAAAGTTTGAATCTCTATGCAGTGTCTAGGTAGGAATTGAAACTCAACCTATTGAAGTTCAATTTGTCTTTCTGAAAATTCACCGCATTACTCTTATTCAGTTTCACAGATGAAGCTTACAGGAAAATCGGCCTTCTGTCACGTCTCATGTTTTTGGATCTTTGTGGTGCCCAGGTAAAATCTCCGGTTGTTGGAGATTTCTCTGCACAACCCTATCTAACGCAAACTGCTAATAGAAATAAGTTTTCCTTGCAGAATCTTTCGGATGAAGGACTTCAATGTATTTCGAAATGCAAGAACCTTGTATCCCTCAATCTGACTTGGTAAACTCACGATCAATTTAAATATACGTTTATCTCATTTTATGAAAGTAATGGAGCTGTATCTGATTTTACGTGATAGGTGTGTACGTGTGACCGACAAAGGCGTTATAGCCATTTCACAGAGTTGCACCTCTCTTGAATTTCTAAGGTATTATCATATTTTGAGAAATTTATAGCACTTGGATAATTGTTATCCTAGAATCACTTTTTGGCTTGATGTATTGGATGGCAATATTTGCAGCTTATTCGGAATAGTCGGCGTGACCGATAAATGTCTGGAAGCACTCTCAAAGACATGTTCCAACAGCATTACGACCCTCGATGTGAACGGATGTATCGGCATTAAGGCAAGTTCCTATTCCAAAGAAGCTCTACACTATATACAGCCAATAACAAGTTTTAACTTAACCATTTTGTCTAACAATTCGCGGTTTTCTTCTTGCAGAAACGAAGCCGCCCAGAGTTGCTTCGATTGTTTCCATATTTGAAATGCTTTAAAGTGCATAGTTAATCTCTGGTTAGTGAAACTTTGGTAACAAAAGTAGTCTATTTTTTCGACCGGAGGAAAATTATCTCTAAAGCTGTTATTTTTAAGCTATGTAACACGGACACGGACACTTCAGATTGAATAACAACACCATGTACTTACATTAATTATACAAATTTTTTCAAATTATTGTTTTCGACATTAGAATTTACACTATCAATACTTGATGAAATATAATTTCCTTACAAATTAACACTAGCATTCAGTAGTTCAAAAAAACTAAGGACATGTTTGGTGTAGTCTGAGTTTTTAGTTTTTAATCTTAAAAACAAACATATTCGGATAAATTATATTTAAATGAGCTTTTTCAGTTTTTGAGAATAGTTTTTTATTAAAATCAAAAACCTAAAAATAGATATTTATGACATGTTTGAATGAGTTTTAGTTTTTAATTTTTAAAAAATATTTTGTAAATCTATTTTAAAAAACAGTTTTGAAGAAAAAAAGCAGTTTTAAAATTGTCTTAAAGTTTTATAATATTACAAATTTCTCATTTATAATTTGTTTTTCTTTTTTCTAATTTTAAAAATTAAAAATAAACACATGTAAAATCTATTTTAACTTTTTATTTTTAAAATTTTTAAATAGAAAATAATTTTATAAAATTAAGTTACTAAACAAGTTTTATTGTTTTTAAATTTTTAAAACCATCTAACATGACCTTAGTTTCCTGTTTCTAGTATTTATGCATAGTGCATCACATTCCATTCATCTCCTCTATCTCTCACAACTTTCTTCTTCCATTTTAATATATTGTGTTAGTAAAAAGGTATTACCAAAATGTGGTTGTTTGGAGAGCATCCAATTTTTTTGTACTCATGCCAAAATAGTTTTTTAAAAGTTATTTTTATTAGATTTAATCTATATTTTAGGAATATCTTTTTAGAAGATATTATTATATATTTTTTATATCTTTGTTAGAGGATATTTAGGATTTTATTTTGTGTATAAATAGTCTAGTGATGTAGGTTAATGTAATTCATTGTAAATTATTATTTTTTATTTTGTAGCCATTATTTAATATATCTTTTTGCATTTCATTTCTTCTTTGTGCACAAACAATTGGTATCTAGAGCTCTGGGGATTTGGGAAACACTGATTCTGATTCTGAATTTCTACGTAAATTGCACAAGGTAGAAGATAAACGGAAACGGCGACGATGTCCATTCCAAGCTTCCAGTATTTGATGGTAAAAACTGGAATCGCTGGAAGATCCAGATGTGCGTGTTATTTGGTTCTCAAGATGTGTTAGATCTTGTCACCGATGACTATGATTTGTTAGAAGCAGACGCAACAGAGGCACATAAGATAACACATATGGTGCTAAGGAAGAAAGATCAGAAGGCGTTGTTCTACATCCATCAATGTGTGAATGCAAACGTGTTTGAGAAGATTGCTGATTCTGAAACAGCAAAGGTTGTGTGGGACACACTGGTCAAATGTTACAGTCGTGACGCATCAGTGAAGAAGGTGAAGCTTCAGTCTCTCAGAAAGCGATATGAGAATCTCAACATGAAGGACAACGAGAAGGTTTCTGAATACATCTCTAGAGTGATTCTGATCACTAATGAGATGAAAGCTTGTGGAGAAACTCTGTTTGAACAAGTAATTATTGAGAAGATCTTGAGATCTTCAATTTATCAGTTTGATTACCTTATGGTAGCAATTGAATATTCCAAAGATCTGAGCACCATGAGAGTTGAAGAGCTGCAAAGTAGTCTAGAGGCGCATGAGTTGCGTATGACTGCGAGAACTTCTGAGAGGGAGTAGAGCAGCAGGCTCTGAAAGCAACTTCTGATAAGAAGTATCAGAAACAGACTTGGTCAGAAGCCAGGAAGAAAACTAAGGATGGTCAAAGGTCAGAAGCTTCAAACTCTGATAGGCAGAAGAATGTCCAGAAGGGAAAGGAGAAGTCTGATAAGAAGAATGTTTAGTGTTACTGTTGCAAGAACTTTGGTCACTATGTCAAAGATTGTTGGTCAAACAAAGAAAGAAAGTCAGAAGAAGCAAATATAGCCAGAGGAGAGTCAGATGATGAACCTGTGCTATTGTTGGCTTCTGAACCCGATGATCTGAATGCATCCGAATGGTGGTATATGGACACAGGGTGTTCAAACCATCTTACCGAAAACAAGAAATGGTTGGTTGATTTTGACTCTAGAAAGAGTAGAAAGATCAGTGTGTTGATGATAAATACCTCAATGCAGAATGTATGGGAAATGTCAGAATCATTCTAAACAATGGGAAAGCAACAATGATCCAGAATGTATGGTATGTACCTGACATGAAAAACAATCTGATGAGTGTGGGACAACTGATTGAGAAAGGTTTTTCAGTTACCATGAAGGACAATCTTCTGAAGTTGTATGACTGTAATCAGAAGCTGATTATGGAGTCATAACAGGGAAGGAACATAACATTCAAGGTGAATGTTAGAACTGCAGACTCTGAATGTCTTAGTGCAATAAGTGTTGTCAAGGAGAATGAGTTGTGACACAGAAGATTCGGTCATCTGAATTTCAGAAGTTTAGGACATCTGAAATCAAAGAATCTGGTACATGGAATTCCTACAATCAAGAAGCCTGGAAAATCATGCAAGGTGTGTATGAAAGGGAAGCAACCAAGATTACCATTTGCATCAGAAGTAGTTCCAAGAGCAAAACATGCCTTGAGAGAAGTGCATTCTGATGTGTGTGGTCCTTTTCCAGTAGCATCAACTGGAGGAAATAAATATTTTGTGTCATTTGTTGATGAGTTCACCAGAATGACATGGGTATCTCTCATAAAGTTCAAACACAAGGTGTTTGCTGAATTCAAGAAGTTCAGACTGAAGACTGAGAATCAGAGTGGCCAGACTCTGAAGATTCTTAGAACTGATGGTGGTGGTGAGTATAACTCCACAAATTCAAAAGTTTCTGTGAGGAGAATGAAATTGAGCATGAGGTTACTGTTCCCTATACTCCTCGACACAATGGTCTTTCTGAAAGAAGAAACCGTACTTTGCTTGATATGGTGAGAAGCATGCTTAAAGAGAAGAAGCTTCCTCATACTCTGTGGGGAAAAGCTATTGCAACTGCATGTTATGTGCTCAACAGATGTCCAACCAAGAAATTGAAGGAAATAGTTCCTATTCAGAAGTGGACTGGAGATAAGCAAAGTGTTAGTCATCTGAAGGTGTTTGGTTCTGTATGCTACAAACATGTCCCAAAAGCCAGAAGACAAGTTAGATGATGGAAGTAAAGTGATGTTGCTGGTGGGGTATTACAGTACAGGTTCGTACAAACTTTATTGTCCAGAAACTAACAAAATTGAATTCAACAGAGACGTCATTGTAAAAGAATCAGAAGTTTGGAATTGGGAAAGGTCTCGTTCTGACTCTGATGAGAGAACTCCTGAAGAAAAGTCAGAAACACATGTTTTTGAAGCTTGTAAACACTGACTCTGAAGAAGATACAGAAGGAGAAGATGATTTTGACTCTGATTTCGATGGTGATCCAGACTCTGAAGACAGTCAAGGTTTTGGAGAAAGTCCAATTTCTGAAGCAAGTACTTCTGAAGGGGAAAGTTCTGGTGTCCAAAGTTCTGAAGGCTCAATTCAGAGGCAACAAAGAGTCAGAAGCATCCTAAGAAGATTTGCAGAGTTTGACATGTTGTAAGACACTGAAGTAGACTTTGAAGAAGAAGTTATTCAGTGTGCAATGTTAGTAGACTTTGAACCCGTGAGTACGAAAGAGGCTCTTAAGCAGCAAGTTTGATTACAGACCATGAAAGAAGAGCTTGATGCTATAGAGAGAAACAAGACTTGGAAGCTGACATAACTTTCAAAAGGCAAGAAAGCCATCAGCGTCAGATGGGTTTTCAAGCAGAAGCTAAAGCCAGATGGATCAATTGGCAAACACAAAGTAAGATTAATAGCAAGAGGCTTTCTATAGAAGCCTGAGCTAGATTACTTTGAAGTGTTTGCACCTGTAGCGAGACATGAAACAATCAGACTAGTGATTGCAATAGCTGCTAACAGGAATTGGCCTCTGATGCATTAAGATGTAAAATTTGTATTTCTAAATGGTCCATTACAAGAAGAGGTATATGTATCACAACCTCCTGGATTTGAGAAAAAGAATCAGGAAGGGATGGTGTTCAAATTACACAAAGCCTTGTATGAATTAAAGCAAGCGCCCAGAGCTTGAAATTTGAAGATTGATTCATTTTTCAAGGAATAAGGGTTTCAGAAGTGTGAGATGGAGTATGATGTTTATGTTCAGTATACTTCGGAAGGTAATATGATTCTAGTCTGTTTGTATGTTGATGACATATTACTCACAGGAAGTTCTGAACAAGAGATAACTGAGTTCAAGAAAGTTCTGATGAATGCGTCCGAGATGACAGATCTTGGGAAAATGAGTTTTTTTTAGGGATTGAATTTATGTACCCTGAAAAAGGAATCATTTTGCATCAGATGAAGTATGAACTAGAGCTTCTGAAAAGATTTGAGCTAGAGAATTGCAAAGTTGCTATCACACCTGCTGATACAAATCAGAAGTTGGACTCTGATTCTGATGGAGAGGATGTGGATGCTATAACCTTCAAACAGTTGGTTGGTTCTCTAAGGTATTTGTGTAATACCATACCTGATATTTGTTATGCAGTTGAAATAATTAGCAGATTTATGAGTAAACCAAAGTGGTCTCATTACCAAGCTGCTGTTAGAATTATGAGGTATGTGAAGGAAACTCTGAAGTATGGAGTGTTATTCCGTCTGAAAGAAAGATCGAATAAGAACTTCTGAGTTATTCAGACTCTGATTGGTGCGGAGATAGAGTTGACAGAAGAAGTACTTCTGCGTACTTATTCAAATTTCTGGGAGGTCTTATTTTTTGGTGTTCCAAGAAGCAACCTGTTGTTGCGCTGTCAACCTGTGAAGCTGAATATAATGCAGGTGCTCTGACTGCATGTCAAGCTGTGTGGATTCTAAACTTGTTGCAAGATCTGAAGATTGAAGTAGCCAAACCTCTGAAACTGATGATTGATAATAAGTCTGCAATCAATCTTGTCAAGAACCCACTGCTGCATGGGAAAAGCAAGCATATTGAGACCAAATATTATTTTTTGAGGAATCAAGTTCAGAGCGGAATATTAAAAGTTATGCACTGTAGCACCCAGAAGCAGCTGACAAATGTTCTAACAAAGACTATCAAGACTGATCAATTTCTTCGCTTGAGGAGTGGAATTGGTGTTGTCAGTTTTGGATAAAATATAAATTAAGAGATGGTATTAGATTTAATCTATATTTTAGGAATATCTTTTGAATATTAATCTATATTTTAGGAATATTTAAAAAAAAATATTATTATATCTTTTTATATCTTTGTTAGAGGATATTTATGATTTTATTTTGTGTATAAATAACCTAGTGAAGTAGATTAATGCAATTTATTATAAATCATTATTCCTTATTTTGTAGCCGTCATTTAATATATTCTTTTTGTCTTTCATCTCTTTTTAATGCATCAATATTTTTCAGCCACATCAATATTTTATAAATAACTTTTTAAATGTGAAAAATGAGAATAATGTGAATAAGAATATCATCTTTTCAAAAGTTATTTTTCGGCTTTCAAGTAATATTGTCCAAAAGATAACTTGTGAAAGCCTAAAGTTTTATACATGATCATTTTAACTCCTCTCGTTGAAGACTCCTTTTCATATTTTCTTAAATCCTTTAAAAAATTCTTCTCTTATCTAATTTTTATGTTTTGTAACACAATCAATTTGTATTTCGATATCATAAGCTTCATAATCGTTTTAAATTACTGATAATGTATATATGTATCTTTTTTCTCTGATTCATAATCTGATTTATTTTAATAATAATTTGTTTTTTTTTTTTCCTACAAATTGTTTAGAAGGAAGCTTCTAAAACTTTTTAAACTTCTTTCGAAAGGAAGTATCTGGACCGATGTAATAGCTGTTTGATCAAGTTCTAGTTCAAATTGTAGATGTTGTGCACCTTAATGTTGTAAACTCAGTTAATGCATTTCAAGTTGGTGAGACCGGTCTTCCTAAATTTGATGTTGCATATGTGAGAAATATTTTACCATTGAACAATAGTTTATATTACATGATCACATGTTTAAATTGGTCCATGTGAAAGGTGTCAAATTAGATTTTGAGATAATTATCTAAAAGATTGATTCTGGTTCGGATAGAAGATAAATATTTGTTATTATGACAACCGTTTGTTGTGATGAATTGTAAAAGAGTAGGTGAGTATCAAAGAAACTCTTTGGAAGTTGAAATATGATGACACTAGAATAAGGAAATTTAGATGTCCTTTTAAGTTGTACCGGTACTACGACAAAAAATATTTAAAATTTAATATGTTGTGCAGTATGCATAACTATGAATTGGATCACAAGTTAGCAGGTCATCTTATTGTTACTCATTAGATTGTAATGAGAATTTTTTTTTTGTTGAGATGACAATGAACAAGGTCCTGCTCAAAATATATCCAACAACTTTGAAACGTAAGAGACCAATAATGTATTAAATATTAAACAAATTTATAATATTCAACACATAAATAAAAAGGCAATAAGGACTCCAAGATTTAAAATTCAACACTTGTAGAATAGTTAGATGGACATTGTTCTGGACTGGGCCCGACAGGCCCAATAGCCTTGACAAGGCCCAATCCAAATGGACTTGCTGAGGGCCACGACGACCAAAGGGTCACAGTCGTGCCCGACGTGCTCCCTGAGACTACTTGCTCGACTTCCTGCTGCCCAGCTCGACATCCTACTGTCCAGCTCGACCTTACCTCGAGCACCCCAACTAGGGCAGACTCAGTCCACTGCACTTCCAACGAGACCCCGAAAGACCGCGTCTCTGTCCGCCCGCACTTCACGCAGAACATCCAGGGAGGGGACCACGTGCGGGTCCCCACTACGCACGTAGAACCTGGCAGTTCCTCCATTGGGCCAAACCTGCCCGGCCCAATGAAGGAACCTTGGCCCAGCGTTGGGGGCTATAAATACCCTCTGTTTCCAGAGGGTCAGGTATTCATCATTCTACCCATACTTACTATTGCCTGCTCGTGCTCTTACTTACTGTAGCATCGGAGTGTCTTGCAGGTACCCCCCACCTCGTTCAAAACTTTCAGCTCGGAGCCAGCCGTGACGGTCCAAGTCTGATCAGGTCAGATCAGTGGCGCCGTCTGTGGGAAACTAGCTTCCCCGTCTTACAAACAACTCAAAAGACCAAAGCTCATATTCAACTACCTGTCATGGCTGATCCAGCTCGCGATGAGCAGAACGTCCGTGTCGTCGACACTAATAACGGCACGGCGGACAAGAACGGACATCTCGACAGCACCGACAATCCCGGCCACAACACCATTCCTGCAACAACCATCCCCAGAACTTCCTCATACAGGGACGGGGCTACCGCATCATCCTCCTCGCTCCCACCACCACTCGAGGACGACCCGACGGCCCTCGCCCACTACAGAGCCGCCCGGTTCCAGGAAATCCCCGCCCCCTCCGGGGCGGACGCCACAACACAAGCGCTGTTCGCAGCAATTAATCAAACGAACTATCTCATCTTCACCCAAGGAGAGAGATTAAAGGCGCTTGAAGACGAGCGAAGACCCCCGAGGAGGCATCGGAGACCACATACTCCCCCTCCTCGAGTGGCTGAAACTCGACACCCTTCTCCCCCACGGAGACACTACAGGGAGATATCTCGAAGCCCATCTCCCCGACCAAAGCAGAGGCGACCCTATTTGGAGAGACAACCCGTCATCCCTGCCGGAGAACCCAGTCGCGACCCGGCAAGGCACGACAAGAGACACACCGGAGACGGGCGCGTAACATTCACCCAACGAGCATCACGCTCGAGGGAGACTCAGCACGACCACGACCGCCGTGCTAGACAATACTACAGGTCCCCATCTCTGTCTCCGGAGAGGAGCGACGAGGACGACCCCCGCGGTCCCCTTTCGCAGGCCATCATGGATGCACCCATCCCCCCGGGCATGGAGAAGCCCCCACATCTGAAGGAGTACGATGGAGTCGCGGACCCAGTCGACCACCTTGACGGGTTCGAGGCTATGCTCTATTATCATAATGTCGGGGGGCCCATCAAGTGCCGTCTTTTCCCCACGACTCTCAGGAAGGCGACCATGGACTGGTATAAGGGACTCGCCCCGGGCTCAATCACGTCGTGGCGGAACCTGAAGAACCAGTTCATCAGTTCCTTCACAGCTTCTCGGCGCCATCTGAAGACCGAGGCGGCCCTCGAGGCCATCATCCAAACACAGGATGAAACCTTGAGGGAGTTCATCAACCGCTTCAACCGAGAAGCAATACAGGTCCCCTGCGCGGACCATATGAAAAGATACTTGCTGGAGAGGGGGCTCCTCCCCGGCACAAAATTCAGAAAGGCTGTGGGTATCGAGCCACCTCCGACATTTGATGCTCTCCTCGATAAGGCCCGAGCATATATGGACTACGAGGAGAGGGAGGCGGCCAACAAAGCCCGAGATTCCAGGGCTCATGGCCCCAACAACAGCTCACGCCAAGAGCCTCCTCCTCGACGAACCGGGGAGAAAAGGAAGGAAGACAGACCCCGGGAAGTCCGGGAACAAAGAGGACCCTCAGGACGTTTCACCGAGTACACTCCGCTCACAGCTTCCCGCGAGCGCATCCTGGCGGAGTGTGCCAGCACCGATTTCAAGGACGGCGGTGTCAAACGTCCCCGACCTGCTCCTGCCAAGCCCGGGGAGGACAAAAATAAATATTGTCAATACCATAGGAGTCATGGTCATCTGACAAAGGACTGCGTCCACCTCAAGGACGCCATTGAAACCCTCATCAAGGGAGGGAGGCTCGCGCAGTACCGGCGAAACGACGCTCCTCGTCGTGACGCCCATGAAGCCAAGGAGCCAGAAGAAGACGCCCGACCATCAGACGATTCGGTGCCTATCCAGACCGCCTTCTCGGTGACCAGGCCCGAGGACTTCGACATTCCCGAGCACCTGCAGGAACCGTTGACAACGCACAGCAGGTGGGAATACTTTCCCTCCGCCATGGTCATTAATGGGGGCGGGTTCAACGACCTCACCATCAATTCAGCCAAGAGGAAGTTGGACGAGCTGGTCGACGCGGCTCCCCCGCAAACAGTAACGTTCGAAAGGGTGAAGGGCAGGTCAGAGCCCATCACCTTCTACCTAGAAGAGCTCCCCGGCGGAGCCCCGAACACGGTCATCCCCTTACTAATAAGGGCAAGAATGGCCAATTTTGACGTGCATCACATCCTGGTCGACGAAGGGAGTTCCGTCGACGTGATGTACAGTCAACTGTTCCGAACCCTACAACTGGACGACTCACATCTCTCTCCATATGTGGGGTCGGATCTACAAGGCTTCAACGGATCGACTTCCAAACCTTGGGGTTATGTCGAGCTCCTGGTTACGTTCGGCGAAGGAACGGCTACGAGACAAGTTAAAGTCCGTTTCCTCGTCATTGACTGCCCGTCTCTGTACAACTGCATCTTGGGGAGACCGACACTGGCAGAACTAACAGCGGTGCCCTCGACCGTCCACCTGAAGATGAAGTTCTACACCAGGAGGGCACGGGTAGCCACCATCCAAGGAGACCTAGCCGCTGCCCGCAGGTGCTTCAACGCCGCTTCTAAGGGACGGGATACCGTCGACATAGGGACCAGACCCGCCAAAAGGACGAAACAGGAGCCCGACAGGAAAGCATCCCCCGAGGAAGAAGTCCAGAAAGCTCCACCAAAGGTCGATTCCATAGCTCTGGACACCCGTTTCGATCAGGACGAGCCATCCAGCGGCGAGCAAATCCCACTCCGACCAATATCGGACGGGGATTTTGAACTCGTTCCCCTCGGCACAGACCCGACCAAGGGAGTGAAGATTGGCAAAGACCTCCCCGACTTGGCCAGGAAGCAAATCAAGGTTTGTCTGCGCGAGAATGCTGATCTGTTCGCCTGGAGCGCCGCGGAGATGCCCGGACTCGACCCTGAGGTCGCCTGTCACCACCTCGCCATTGATCCAGCCGCTAGGGCCGTAGTACAACGTAGGCGTAGGCAGTCTCCAGAAAAAACGGAGGCTGCTGAAAAAGCTGTAAAAGACCTCCTAGAGGCAAATTTTATTTCTGAAGCTCGGTATTCCACCTGGCTGTCAAATGTTGTACTCGTGAAAAAGAATAATGGAAAATGGAGAATGTGCGTTGATTATACTGATCTCAACCGGGCTTGCCCGAAAGATGCTTTTCCCTTGCCTAACATAGATATGCTGGTCGACAACTCGGCCGGCTACAAAACTTTGTCGTTCATGGACGCCTACTCGGGCTATAACCAAATCCCGATGGCCCTGGGCGACAAACACTGCACGACATTCATGACCAGCTCTCGCAACTATTACTACAACGTAATGCCCTTCGGACTGAAAAATGCCGGAGCAACTTACCAGCGCATGATGAACAGAGTTTTCAACAAACAGATTGGCGACATGCTCGAGGTATATATGGACGACATGATCGTCAAATCCAGAACGGACACCGACCATGCAGCACACCTCAAGACAGTCTTTGCCCAGGCAAGACAATGCAAAATGAGATTCAACCCCGAGAAGTGTACCTTCGGAGTCAAGGCAGGAAAATTCCTCGGATTCTATCTAACAGAACGGGGAATTGAAGCCAACCCCGACAAATGCCAGGCCTTCTCCGACCTTCCGACACCGACGTCGAAGAAATCAATACAAATCATGAACGACATGCTCACGTCACTGTCCCACTTCGTCGCGAAATCCGCTCAGCACGCCCTCCCCTTCTTCAAACTCCTCCGAAAGGAAGCAGCCTTCGAATGAAATGAGGAATGCGAGCAGGAACTACTCCACCTAAAGCAAAGTTTGTCTCAGCCACCCGTTCTATCTCGACCAGACGACGGAGAACCGTTGTACTTGTACTTAGCCGTTTCGAACGAAGCCATCAGCGCAGCTCTTGTCCGCGAGACCCCCGACGGGCAGAAACCCGTCTACTTCACGAGCAAGGCCTTACAGGGGCCTGAAAGTAGATACCAGCAGATACAAAAGGTGGCTCTGGCCCTCGTCAACGCGGCGAGGAGGCTCAGACACTACTTTCTGGCCCATACGATCATCGTGCGAACCGACCAACCAGTGAGACAACTCCTGGGTCGGCCCGATATGGCGGGCAAAATACTAAAATGGTCCTTGGAACTCTCCGAATTCGACATTCAGTACGAAAGCAGGAAAGCCCTGAAAGCACAGGCCTTGGCTGACTTTGTCGCGGAAATGACCACTCACGACCCTTCCCCGGGGAAAGAACATAAGTGGACCATCTTCGTCGACGGAGCATCCAGCTCGTCCGGAAGCGGCGCAGGAATCCTCCTGGAAAACGAAGAAGGCGTAGTAATCGAGCACTCCTTAGCTCTATCCTTCCCGACGTCAAACAACCAGGCAGAATACGAAGCCCTGCTCGCAGGACTGAGACTGGCCGAGGACCTGGGAGCCCGCGAGGTACAGATCTACACCGACTCCCAGCTCGTCGCCTCTCAAGTACAAGGGAGCTACCAGGCCAAAAACGACAACCTCATCGAGTATTTGAACTTAGTCAAAAAATACATGACAAAGTTCGTACGAGCAGAAATTTCACATGTTCCCCGCGAGCAAAACACGAGGGCGGACATATTGTCCAAACTCGCGAGCACACGAAAGAAGGGCGGGAACAAATCTGTCATCCAGGAATCTCTAGCGCGTCCAAGTATCGCACGATCCTCGACTACAGTCGAGATCCACGCCATCGGGGATGCGACGTCCTGGATGACCCCGGTTTACAACTTCCTGACAAAGGGCGAACTCCCATCAAACCAGGCCGAAGCTACCGTCACAAAGCGACGATCATGTTCCTACGTGGTCCTCGAGCAGAAACTGTACCGCAGAGGATTCTCCATCCCCCTCCTGAAATGCATCGACGAGTCCGCAGTCCCCGAAGTACTACGGGAGATACACGAAGGGATCAACGCCCAGCACATGGGCGGTAAATCCTTAGCAAGGAAAGCCCTTCGAGCGGGATACTACTGGCCGACGATGCAGCAGGATGCCAAGGAACACGTCAAGAAATGTGATAAGTGCCAGAAACACGGGGACATGCACCTCGCTCCTCCGCACGAGCTGAGCATACTGTCGTCCCCGTGGCCATTCGCCTGGTGGGGTATGGACATCCTCGGGCCCTTCGTGCAAGGAACCTATCAGAACAAATTCCTCATCGTCGCCGTGGATTACTTCACGAAATGGATCGAGGCCGAGGCTCTCGCGAAGATCACGTCACATAACATCCTCCGTTTCTACAAAAGAAACATCCTCGCCAGATTTGGAATTCCGAGGGCGCTGGTGACCAACAACGGCACCCAATTCACCGACCACGGATTCCAAGATTTCGTCACCAAACTCGGGACAAAACAACACTTCACTTCGGTCGAGCACCCTCAAACTAACGGGCAGGCCGAGGCCGCGAACAGGGTTATCCTCCGAGGACTCAAACGTCGACTCGGCGAAGCCAAGAGGGGATGGGTCGAGGAGCTCCACAGCGTCTTGTGGGCATACCGAACCACACCCCACTCGACGACGGGCGAGACCCCATTTCGGTTGACGTATGGCACTGAGGCCGTCATCCCAGTTGAAATCATGGAACCTTCCAGACGAACAGAGAACCCCCTCGACGAAGAAATGAACGACGAGGCGCTAAGGGACGAACTCGACCTAGTCGAGGAAATCCGATCTGGTGCAGCCCTGCGCGAAGCCACCCTAAAACAACGAGTGGCTATGCGCCACAACGACAAGGTCATCAAGCGTGAGTTCGAAATCGGCAGCCTGGTATTACGTAGGAACCAGAAGGATTCCCGCGAAGGGAAGCTGACCGCGAACTGGGAAGGACCTTATCGCGTCCACGGCACCACTGGTACCGGGGCGTACTATCTCGAGCAATTAGACGGAGAGCCATTACCACGACCCTGGAACGCTGCTAAGCTAAAGCAGTACTATAGTTAAAAACTACCAACACCTAGGACCCTCAACCATCGGCACCCGCGCCCGGTCGACGAGGAAAAGCGTCCGACTCCGTATGGAGGCTGAGGTACGAGCCCGACATATGGCTAAATCGCACAACATCGCTCAACAAACGAGACCAATCGATAGTGCCCAACGTGGACAACTACACCGAGCCCCACTGTCGTAGTACCTGTAAGGCAGAACACCCAGCTCGCGATGGGCAGTTCACACCAAGGGCAAATAGTCCCTACCGGGCTTCGCGCCCGACTGAGCAACTTCGCTCCATATGCCCGACAAGTCGTCAAGAATGACAGGCCATCTAAAAGAGTCAAAAGGAGGTCTCTCCCCTCGAGTACAACACTTAGGTGACTCTGGCCAGCGAAAGAAGGTCGGGCACGTATACAAACGAAAGGCGGGCAAACTCGCCAGCTAAGTCACAGCCACTTACGGGCACTCCTCGGGCCCATAACTTAGGCTAATTTTTATGCAAAAATATAAAAACCAAGCACGGGCAAACAATCAAAATTGAAACAACATTCATTCAAAAATACGCCCGAAGGCAACAAAGCAAATAAATATAAACCGACCAAGAAGGCCGGCGATGTTCGTGAAGTACAACCAACGGGCACGCAGGCCCAAAAAATATAAACAAATACCAAAGGCACGCAGGCCCGCTATCCTACAATCAAGCTTCTCTGGAACCATCATTGTCGACAATAGGAGAGTCGGGCGGGGGCACGATCGCGCCATCCACGATCTGATAAGTGTAGCCCGTCCCCTCAGTGACCAAACCAGGATTTAGCAAGGAAAGCTGACCGACTGCGGAGTCGAACCCCTCCTCCATAGCACCAACGCAATCTGCTTCGAGTAGCCGGATATGGGCGACCAGCTCCGATCGACTCTTCAAAGCAGCTATATCCTCCGGCTCGTCCTCGGCAGGAAGCATGGCGACTTTCAAGTCCTCGATCTGTTGAGTCAGGCGCCCGATGTCGGTCTCCAGACGATCCCTGTCCGCGCGGAGAAGCTCTCCCTCCTCGGCTAGCTTCCCCGAATTTTCTTTCTCTAGGATCAGCATCTCTCTCTCAGCGGCCAGCAGCGATGCCTGCTCGCGGAACATCTCCTCGGAGCGTTCCAGGGCAGTCCTTAACTTCCGCGAACTCGAGGTGAGAGCCGCTTTCTCCTGCTCAAGTTCTTCAATACGGACAGGATCCTCCCCCTCCTCGGACAACACCATGGCCATTTCAGCCATTTTTACCAGCCCGGCCATGTTGGCGGCCATGTGCCTCCTCCGATCCTCCTTACTCATCCTCTTGATAGTCTCAGCCTCATCGGCAACCACGGAAAGAGGGAATTTCTCAAAGAAACCCTCCTCTTTGAAGCAAGGGGGCAACCCGAAGGACCGTACGGTGCTGGCGTCCTCGCTAACCGCCAGCCCGCTTTCCACCCGGTTCCTCTTCCTTTGAATCAGGTCGGCATGTGGCTCGACCTCTTGAAACTCGGGGATTTCGTCCGACGCGGCCCCCGAGCTGGGCGACGAATCCACCCTCACCACATGAGGAGCGCCCGGGCTATGCGGCGGGCCCATCCTCGTTGCTTGGGGAGCCTTCACAACCCTCCTACCCCGCTTCTGGTCGCAAGGCAGCTTGAAGAGTCTTTCCCGTCGTCCGGCCATCGAACCTGCACGAAATAAAAGACGGTTAGTGTCGAGCAAATACGCAAACAAATGACAAGCAAAGAAATTCAAGCAATAAACGACCTAGCAGATGAGCAGCCTGCCTGAACGACTGGCACTCCACGAGCGCCTTAGTATTGATCGGTCGGGCCTCGAATGTCGGATAACCCTCCTCGTCCAGGACATCTTCCCCTTCCCTCGTGGCCCACCTGGCGGGATGGAAGCTGTCAACAAACCGACAAAGAGTGTCGTACGCCTTCTCATCCTCAGAACACATGTCGCCCGCAGCGGTATGATAGTATCCAGTCCCGTGCTCATAATGCTTGAACATCCAATGCACGGGGAACTTGGCCGTGTGGGCCATCACGGGATACCCATCGTTGTCTAAAATCGCCTCCCCGTCATCGTCGCTTATGGGCGCCTCCTCCTCGTACAGGGATTCTAAAGCAGACGTGGTAACTGGCCTCACGACATACCACTTGTCTTTAAAACCCCTTACGGAGTCCATGTACATCTTGAATAGTCTCCTCGACTGTTTTAAGGAGACCCAACTGTGCTTCCCTCCTCGGGACTGGCGCTGCAGATGGAAAATTCTGAAGAAGAGAGGTATCGTCGCCCCGATCCTCAGAAAACGACATGTCAGCTCAAACGCCCGGATAAAGGCGAGCGAGTTCGGGTGTAGCTGCGACGGGGCCAGCCCCAGATGGGCGAAGACCCCGGTCTGAAAGTCACTGAAGGGCAGCTGCAGCCCAAGATCTTTGAATGCAATTTCGTACATTGGGAAGCTATACTCGGGGTAGACCGAGCAGATCCGGGCATTGGAGGTCGGTCGCGTAACAACGAAATTCTTTTGAAAATCAGGCTGACCGTGGCCCGCCTCGAGGACAACATATGGCTTTCAGTTACGCCGGCTATAGATCGACGCGATTCCTCTGGGCTCGGTGCCCACCCAATCCAACAGAGGGTCGTCGACAGTGTCGATTAAACTCACTGCCTCATCGGCACTTTGTTCCTTCCTTTCGGGGCGTCCAGAAGAGCACGGCTCGTCCGCCATGGTTACCTGCAGAGCACGGGAAACCAGTCAATTGGGCACGAAACCACACGCTCGACGTAACGGACCAGATGTAGCGTGCGACAAACCACGTCGCCCCACGCGCGATCATAAAAGTTTGAAACAAAAGAGCAGTCGCCTCCCCGATGTCCAGATAACTCGATGCGACCTTCTCCAAGCCGCCTAAGCAAACCGACAACGCGGTTACTCACGAATACGCCGACCCAAGGTATGAACATGGCGAGCAACATCATAAAACCTACAGCCAAAGCCATGAACATACCGGGCACGATCATGAATCAGGCGTCCTGGATCATGAAGACCCCGGGCAGCACTGCAGATCATAACCTAAACCATGTATCTACCGGCCACGAGCATGTGTTTGTCGGTCCTAAGCATGAATTTGTCGAGCTAAGTATGAACTTACCGGGCTAATCCCACGCGCACAGTCCCTAAAACGTCTACAACGATGAAAATCATGCATCACAACAGGAAAACAAAGAAGATAAGTCACTTACTTGGAATCAAGGAGTGGATTCGGCAACGGAGGAAAAGAATCTGTGACAGAGATCGCAGCTATACTATGGAAATCTGGAAGAACAGCAGCAGCAGAAGCGCGAAGAGTAGTAACGCGTTATGGGGCCCAAGGATCCTATTTATAGTGATGACGTGGAATACCAAACGTCACCTCGGGCAACCACAAGAGTTTCTCTCCTCTACGCACGGCTCCCAAGGCAATGATGACCCTATCCTCAAAGGATGACGGCACAGTTCCCAAAAGATACCTCGCGAGCTCGACAGACGCGCCGTTGAGGAATCCCCGAGCACTCTCCGCGAGGAGCACCACACGGGGAGCGGCGTCTCTGACCCGGGCACGGGGCCCCGAAACAGAAGCAACCTAAGATCAAGCCATGGCTCCTAGCCCGAGGAACCACGGCTTGGGGGGCTCTCGTTCTGGACTGGGCCCGACAGGCCCAATAGCCTTGACAAGGCCCAATCCAAATGGACTTGCTGAGGGCCACGACGACCAAAGGGTCACAGTCGTGCCCGACGTGCTCCCTGAGACTACTTGCTCGACTTCCTGCTGCCCAGCTCGACATCCTACTATCCAGCTCGACCTCACCTCGAGCACCCCAACTAGGGCAGACTCAGTCCACTGCACTCCCAACGAGACCCCGAAAAGACCGCGTCTCTGTCCGCCCGCACTTCACGCAGAACATCCAGGGAGGGGACCACGTGCGGGTCCCCACTACGCACGTAGAACCTGGCAGTTCCTCCATTGGGCCAAACCTGCCCAGCCCAATGAAGGAACCTTGGCCCAGCGCTGGGGGCTATAAATACCCTCTGTTTCCAGAGGGTCAGGTATTCATCATTCTACCCATACTTACTATTGCCTGCTCGTGCTCTTACTTACTGTAGCATCAGAGTGTCTTGCAGGTATCCTCCCCCCCCTCCCCCCACCTCGTTCAAAACTTTCAGCTCGGAGCCAACCGTGACGGTCCAAGTCTGATCAGGTCAGATCAGACATCATTATGTTTCTAGTTATAGATTGTATGACAATGGAAAATATAATCTAGATTTTTTTTGAAGGATATAGAATTAATCAAGTTGTTTAACTCATTTCTCATTGTATTGATAATCTAATCTAGATTTGTTTTTGGAAGGATCTAGAATTAATCAAATTGTTTAACTCATTTCTCATTGTATTGATAATTCATTCAATACATAATACTAACAAATACAAATTACTTTTTTTTAATTATTGGTGTTATTTATATATAGATAATATATTTAATTGAATTTTCTTTTTTACAATGTGATAAGGAAGATAATGTTACTTGAAGTTTAAAATTGTGTCGCAATTTGTTAAAAGACTCAAAAAATATCTTATTGATGTTTGTCTCTGATTGTGATACTTCATTGATGAATTGTATTGTAAAAATATTTCCTACATCATATATTTTATTGTGTCATTGTCACATAACAAAAAATTTGAGATTTAAAATTAAGTCAATTTTAAAAAACAAAAACAAGCTTAAATACAGAAAATTTGTTAAATCCAAACAAATATTTGAATCCATAATAGAAGTGTGAAATATTGTAATCAATTCTTATACAAATGAGTCTTATACTGATTTGACATGCAGTTCAGAAGTGAATGTGAAATATGTATATTTTTTGAAATACTTGTTTGTCTGTATTGAATATAACATTTTAAAAAAGAGGTTATTTTTTAATTATATACACTTTTAAATTTGATTGGATGTTGAATATTATATATAATTACTTTTTAAAATTTCGGACATGGACTAACAGCGAAAAAGATATTTTTATAAAAGAAATCTTTGGGATGTGAATAACATAGAGGAATGGGTTGTTTGCGGAAGATATCATCCAAACACACCCCTATAACTTGTATAATTAACCAAGAAAATTGAATAACGAGACAAAAATGATTTTTCCGAAAGTTATGTTCCAGACATATCTATGTAACTTTTACCAAGTTAGACAATAAGAATATTGTGGTGTAAGATTATATAATTCCCCTCCTATCATTCATACGATTTGTAAATTATATATAACACTTGTCAAATTATATATTGATTTTAATAATGGCTAACAAATATAATCGATAACTAATCAATACAAATAAAGTCTAATGAATATAATCATATTCTAATATTCCCCCACAATTAAAGTGTGAGGTTGACGAATAATGAGATTGTCTCTAAAATCCTAAAATATTATGAAGTGAAGACTTTTGTAAAAATATTTGCAATTTGATATCACGACGGACCATGAAGAACCTGAACATGACTTTGAGCTATCTTTTCGCGAATGAAATGAATATCCATCTCGATATATTTCATTCGTTGATGTTGAATTGGGTTACCGGAGAAATAGATTGCATTGGCGTTGTTACAATAGACCATGGTGGCTTTGTGAATGGGACACTGTGACTCAAGAAAAAGTTGTGCAACCAACATGATTCAGATACCACATTGGCAATGCCACGGTATTCAAATTCAACACTAGAGCGAGATAACATGGGTTTCCGCTTTGATGACCAAGAGAGCAAGTTATCACCAAAAAAAAAACACAAAAACGAGAGGTAGATCTTTGAGTATCCGAGCACCCTATCCAATTGACATCTATATATGAAATTAATTAGATATTAGATGATGGATAAATATGTAAATCATAATTTCGTGTTCCTTGAATGTAGCGCAAGATACGTCAGAGAGCTTGCATGTGGTCTTCCATCAAATTTTTCATGAAAAGACATATTTATTGTACTGTATATGAAATGTCTGGTCGGGTAAAAGTTAGGTACTTAAGGGATTCAGCAAGGCTACGGTCGAGAGATGGATCCTTATAAGGAGTGTTATGTGTGACACTCATCTTTGGTTTTGTATCGATCAATGTTGGACACGGTTTGCAAGAAGATATTCCAACACATGTAAGAATATATTTGGCATACTTTTTCTATGATAAAAATACTTTTTTAGTGGTGAGTGATTGTAATCTCCAAGAAGCAGCTCATGTATCCCAAATATTTCATAGCAAATTAGAAATTGAGAAGTGAAATGATAGATTATCGCAAAGCATCAAAGGATATGGTAAGGATAATATCATCAATATAGAGTAAGATGTAGTCCATGTGAATATATTTCTTGTATATAAAAAGGGAGTGATCACACTTGCTTTGATAAAAATTAATAAATGAAACATAGTCGACAAACTGCTTGTACCAAGCTTGAGGAGCTTGTTTGAGCCCATAAAGTGATTTGCGTATACGACACACATGATTAGGATTTAATGAATCCTTAAAGCCTAATGGTTGATACATGTATACAGTTTCTTTGAGCTAGCCATGTAAAAAAGCATTATTGACATTCAACTGACGAATTTTCCGAGACTTAGAGAGAACAATACTAAGAACTGTGTTGACAATGTGGCTAAAGGTTTCTCCACAATCAATGCCGACCTATTCACTCGCACCATCACCTGCATGTTAGGCTGTATGCCTCTCAAAAGAACTGTCAAGTTTTTCCTTATGTCTAAAAATCCACATATATCAGATAACATTAATACCAGGTGCTCGTGACACTAAATCTCACGTCTTATTTTTAATTAGAGCATTATATTCATCATCTATGGTCATTTTCCAATTCATATCTTTGAGTGCTGATGACTTTGAAATTCACTAATTATTTGAATTGATTTGCATATAATTTCTAGCTATTTTATTTCCATTTCTATCTTTATGTTGGTATTTTCCCTTTGTTTCAGGAATTTAACTAATCGGGAGCCACGAGCGAAGAAATGATGCGAAACAGACAAGAAACAAAGAAAAAGAGCAAGTATTAAAGTATGTCCACCTCCACGGAGACCATCCTAGGATAGCCATGGGTGGTCCAACTGTCTGACCAAGTCATGCCCACTTAGTGAGCATGGCGATCGCCATGAAGGGCGTGGCGATCACCACCCTTTGTATGACCAGACAGTTACAAATGGGCTAACTTATCCACCAAGAGTCCATCGACGCCTCCTATTTTCTCTCCACGACTAGAAACGATTCTAGGTGACTTTTAGGGCTTTTAGAAGCCTATAAATATCCCCTAGCTACACCATTTTTTTATCATCCCTTCTTTTATGCAGACTTAGGCCATACTCTGTCCAACTGTAGCCAGATCCCTTCACACCGAAGCGCATCTTGTTGCATAATAAGTTTGTATTGAAGATTGGAGCACATGTATAAGTTTTATTTCCACACATTTACGTCAGCTTATTTGTACCAAATTCAGACTCTGTTTGGAGCAAGTTTCTTAATTTATTTTTGCATTTAATTTATTTAACATGCATTATTTATCACTTTATTTATCATATTTACTTCTATCGTACCGTTTATTTTCATGTTTACTTTCGCACTTAAAACCTTTATTGCTTTATTTTCAATTACCATGTCCGACTAAATTCTTCGTGCTGAGATGTGAGGATCGTCAATAGGCGATGCTCTACACATGGTCTTTGTAGGATTGCTTAATGGGCTATTTTTAATTTAAATACAATCTTTCTGCACTTATTTTAATCTGCTTACACGAAAGTGAAGCAGTGAAACATTGGGTAAGATTGAAAGTCGTCCGACACAAGATTGATTTGTTTTTGGTTAACAAATATCGCGAAAGCCTTTTGTTAGTTAATTAGGGTTATTTAACATTTATAGAAGGATATTTTAAAACTATTTGCGAATGCGTTCATAGGGTTAGGATCTGGTTATCTAAGTGAAAGTCTGTAACCCCTTCAAGTTAAATTATCCAGTTAAAAATACTTTTCAACTAGGTTAAGAGTTAGATTTCTTAAAAACAGGTTCACTACTTTAACGCAATGCGCACTGTTCATATGTGATAAATGAATGGTTATATTTAAAGATTAAACTCGGTTCTAAATCGACAAAAACGACAATCCCCATTAAATCAATACTTTTCAAAGTAGAAAACATTGTTCGATAGGAGATCTTTACAGAGACCGCTAGAGTATTGTTGATTGATGTGAATTACATTTTCACCATTGTTATTAATCTTCTTCTATTAAAAGTTTATTTACTTTCATCTCTTTCTTATTACGTTTTCAATCATCTTAGATAGATACCGTAGCAACTAGTAGCATTAGAATTGACATTGGTCTATATGGTTTGATGATCTTTTAAAACTACCTCGATAGGCTGTTAACTTACAGTCTCTGTAGCATTAGAACATGGCTAGATTCCTTACCCACTAATTCCATTATAACTTGGAATGATTTAAAGAAATTATTCCTTTCTAAATACTTTCCACCGAGTAAGACCGCTGTCTTACGTAACCAACTTACCAGATTTAACCAACAAGATGGCAAGTCTTTTTTTACGCTTGGGAGAGATACAAAGAATTATTAAGAGCTTGTCCACATCATGGAATAGAGCAATGGATAATTATTAATACCTTTTATAATGGTCTTTTATACAACACAAAGATAACCATCGACGCTGCCGATGGCGGTGCCCTAATGAATAAAACTTACCCTGAGGCACTTATAGAGGACATGGCTCATAATCATTACCAATGGGGCACTGAACGAACGCAAGCAGAGAAGAAATAAGCAAGATGAGGTATATATGAAGTTAGTATCCTTGATTATATGAATGCCAAGATGGATCCCCTAGTGTGTAGCTTTTTCTAAACAAGTTCTGACTTTGGTAAGAAGGCATGTGACCTCATCAGGTTCTAAACTCAACATTTTGGAAGAATACATTCTGTCAGCCAAAGGAGGTTGAACTCTGCCCACAAGATCTCTCCATTTTTTGGCGTACTCTTTAAAGCCTTCATCAGAGCCCATGGCCATGCTCTGCAGTTGCACACGGGTTGGTGCAAGGTTAACATTATACCGGTATTACTTATAGAAGGAAGCAGCCAAATCTTCCCAAGTGTGAATATTGGTCCCTTCTAGTTGATAAAACCATTCCAGCTGTGTTCCAGACAATCTCTTTTGAAAGAAATGAACCCACAATTTCTTGTCCGTAGTGTGTGGTTGGATCTTCTGAACATAAGACCTCAGGTGAAACTTCAGACAAGAAATGCCATCATACTTAACAAAGGTAGGAGTCTTGAACTTAAGAGGGATGATAACTCCTGAAACCAGACCCAAATCATCAAAATTCAATCCAGGCACCTTCTGGATCTCCATAGCCCTCAGACGCTCTTCCAGCAATTTGTTTTTCTCATCAGCCGAGGGATACTGCTCATCCATGAATATGTGTATGTATGTGTAATTGTGTGGTAATTCAATTGTGATGAATTATTGAATATATTTAGGGATGTCAATATTGAGGGATGGTCTTAATTGAATATGGTTGTTGAAATTGCACATGCATCATTGTTGTCAAGAGACAATGCTTGTTAGTTTCGTGGGAGCTAGTGACTTGTCCCAAACCTAGAGCGGGGTTTGAAAGCCTAGGGAACGGGATTTTTGTGTGTTATTGGTCTAGGGAATGTACCCGGTTTAAAGTAAAAACCGAATAAAAATAACAATGATTGGTACCACATGCATGAGTATTGCATTCGAGTCTTGCATTGAGTCACATTGTGTTGATGTTATAATATAAAGTTATGTGCATTGTGTGAAATTGATGTAACTGTGAAATTGTGGATTTTAGTGTACACTTGTGAATAGTGTGAATAATTAGGTGATGCTATGTGTGATACGGTGAAAATAGACCAAGTTATGATTTTCTGAACATGACGCAAATAAACTTTTGTCACAAATTTTATGTACGAAAATACTTGATAAATCTGCATTTTTGAAGACCTTCTGATCGAAATTGGCTTCCAGCCGTGAGAGATGAAAACATAGATGACGTCAAGACGGAATTTTGGCCACCGGAACGGGTTCAAAATGAGCCACGATCTTCAAGTTATGAATTTTTTAGCGCGTAAAAACTACACATTCAACATACTTTTTCACCATATTTCTTCGAGAAAACTCACCCATTCGGATACCTTCTTTAAAAAATTGACTCTTGAGCCGAACCTGAATTTGAGAATACATTATCAGAGATATCTTGGCGAAAGAACACCTGAATATGACGCGCCGGGTTGGACTTGTGAATCTTTGAACTCCGAATCGTTGCAAAACGGCGAACCGGTCTTTAGCACGAAAAATACTCTAAGAATATCCATTGACGAAATAAACGTCACTTGTAACCTGAAGAAGCTTGATAAATATAACTTTATCCCATAACCATAAAACCAATAATATGCGTGTATGAAAAGAGGGCAAATTTTGGGGTACAACAGTTGCCCCTGTTCAATCTTCTTAAACCTGAAGATTTAGATTGGCTCGTCTGCCTTTCGTGATCTGAAGGTGGAAGATGATTGAACACTAGAGTGCCCAGAAATTTGCACTCGTCTGAGATGGTACTGGACTGTGTAGGTAGTATCGGGAATGGGCTTACAGATGCCATTTGGAGGAGATGATGGAAGGTCAGCGAAGATGGGCTTAAAGATGCCATCTAGAGGATGTTGATTTCCCGAGATATTCCTTTGATGAGAATTCATGTTCCTGTCGTTGAGGAGGAATCTGCTGAGGAATGTTGGTATCTGTCTTAGGAGAAATAGAATTTTAGGAGCTTCAGTTGTCCGTTAATCTACTGGGGAATTAACTCCGGCTTGAGGAAGCGGAAGTGAACTGCGTATCTAGTCGTGTATAGGCTGTATCGTGACCTACTAGGGAAAGGTGAAACTGATCGTGTTTGATAGGTCCGGGTCTTACAGTGTTGTGGACTGCTGTCTGGAGATAAGAGAAAAGAAACCTGGATGGTAAGGTTATGAGAAGGAACCTGGATAGTAGGGCTTATGGGAAGGAACCTGGGTAAGGTTGCTTCGTGAGGAGTTTGGATAAAACTGCATCTGAACCGAGAAGGAACCTGGGTAAGGTTGCTTTGTGAGGAGTTTGGGTAAAACTGCATCTGAACCGAGAAGGAACCTAGGTAAGGTTGCTTTGCGAGGAATTTGGGTAAAACTGCATCTGAACCGAGAAGGAACCTGGGTAAGGTTGCTTTGCGAGGAGTTTGGGTAAAACTGCATCTGAACCGATAAGGAACCTGGGTAAGGTTAATTTGCGAGGAGTTTGGGTAAAACTGCATCTGAACCGAGAAGGAACCTGAGTAAGGTTACTTTGCGAGGAGTTTGGGTAAAACTACATCTGAACCGAGAAGGAACCTGGGTAAGGTTGCTTTGCGAGGAGTTTGGGTAAAACTGCATCTGAACCGAGAAGGAACCTGGGTAAGGTTGCTTTGTGAGGAGTTTGGGTAAAAATGCATCTGAACCGAGAAGGAACCTCAGTAAGGTTACTTTGTGATAAGTTCGTGTAAAACTTCAGAAGGAACCTGGGTAAGGTTACTTTGTGATAAGTTCGTGTAAAACTTCAAGAGGAACCTGGGTAAGGTTACTTTGTGATAAGTTCGTGTAAAACTTCAGGAGGAACCTGGGTAAGGTTACTTCGGGATAAGTTCGTGTAAAACTTCAAGAGGAACCTGGGTAAGGTTACTTTGTGATAAGTTCATGTAAAACTTCAGGAGGAACCTGGGTAAGGTTACTTTGAGATAAGTTTGTGTAAAACTTCAGGAGGAACCTGGGTAAGGTTACTTTGTGATAAGTTCGTGTAAAACTTTAGGAGGAACCTGTGTAAGGTTACTTTGAGATAAGTTTGTGTAAAACTTCAGGAGGAACCTGGGTAAGGTTACTTTGGGATGAGTTCGTGTAAAACTTCATGAGGAACCTGGGTAAGGTTACTTTGTGATAAGTTCGTGTAAAACTTCAGAATGAACCGGGGTAAGGTTACTTTGAGATAAGTTTGTGTAAAACTTCAGGAGGAACCTGGGTAAGGTTACTTTGAGATAAGTTTGTGTAAAACTTCAGGAGGAACCTGGGTAAGGTTACTTTGTGATAAGTTCGTGTAAAACTTCAGGAGGAACCTAGGTAAGGTTACTTTGGGATGAGTTCATGTAAAAATTCATTCAGAAATATATGAGAAAGGACCCGTGTAAGATTTTTCAGGATAAACTCGTGTGAAGCTGCATTTAGGAGAAACCCGTGTAAGATTTCTTCGTGACGAACCCGTGTAAAGCTACATTTGATCGTGCAGATAATTACTCTGTTTAGTTTCCGAAGTTAATCTTGAACTTGCTGGAAGTTGTTGATGATAACCATCTTTCCTGAAAAGGTACATGATTAATCATATATGATGCATGACATGTATTGTATGATGATGTTCTCAAAATAAATGAGATTATGCTGTATGCAATATGTATGCGCACGTCATGATATATGAACATGAAATGCTATTGTGGCACGTCCGAGTTTGGGAAAATAAATCCCTGACTATTGTTGGAGAATAAAGAGTTTCGCTCGCTGGGGATAACAACCGAAGATGATTTGAGAATAACTTGTCTGGAGAATAATTCCGCTGGAGAATAAACTGGCGAGAAAAAAATGACTCTGTGGGGAAGAGATACTCTGTCAGAAGATCCGCTGATTTGGAGCAATAACCTCGGCTGGGGATGAATTACCGTTGCTGGCGATGATGAACTCTGTCTGGGATAAAATTTCTGTGTGTGGAAGAAATAAACTCCACTGGGGATGGTCTTCCATTGTTGGTAAAAGATGAACTCTGCTTGGGGAGAATTAACACCACTGCTTTTGGATATTTCTTACTCTGCGGGGAGTGTAGATGTTACTGGGACGCATGCTGAGGATATGACAATGACTTCGCATCAAGACTTTTCTGCCCCTGTACCTGCTGGAGAAAATGCCTGCGGAGGCCTTGTGGATTAAGTGTCATCCCAACTTATGAGGTGCTTGGTAACTACTGATCGGAATGATAAGTCTTCTACTGATAGGAAAGTGACAAGATAACGGGACAGAGTCGTACGCTTTAATCCCTAACTTTTGCCTGGACTATCTTTTCATATTTTCAGTCCACCAGGATACCCTTTTTTTCCCAAGCCGCCTTCTCAGGTTTTCAACTTGCCGGGTGTACAAATATTTTTTTGTTTTTATCCCTAATTTTTGCCTGAACCTTTTGGTTCGCCGGGACGCCCTTGTTTTGCCTAGGTGTGTCAACCTAGCGAGTCTTTGTTCATGCGCAGTATTTTCTGACTATGTCCATGCTCTCAGGGTGTAGGGAGTTGTCACTGTCGGTAGTGTTGTGTTGCCACACTACCAGAATATGTTCGTTTGATCATACAAGATTCATTGCTGGAATTCATGTCCAATGCTCCAAGTGATTCAGATGGAGATCTGCCCCTGGCTATTTGGCATCTTTGAGAGATTCCTTGAATCTTGACTTGACTGCCCCAGATGATGGACAATGATCCTGCCATGCCCCTTGGTTGGAAGTGTTTTTCCATTTGAGGTGATCCTTTTTATTGAGAAGGTTTTTGTTCACTAGATATTCGTCATGCGAATTTCTCTGCTGTTGAACAAATAGTCATATGCAAACAATGTTATTTTAAGAATGCAAAGCTTACGTCTGTCTTGAAGTTTGAAAATTCATTTTTTAGTAAAACAAGTTTTTTTTTGTAAAAGTGTGATGTCAACTCAGGATTTACAGCAAGTCCTACAGGAGTCAGGATACCTTTTATAACATTATGCTTTCGAACTAACCCATGCTTCAGCTAGGACTTTTAAGGGTTATAACGTGTCCTGGTTCACGGTTCAAGAAACAAAGGATAAAGGCTCAAAATTTATTTGTACCCACCCGTTCTTCGTGATGTTCTTCGATCCTATACTCAGTTAATTATGCATTTAGATCCCATTTGAGTATTTGCTCCGATATTCCAGTGATGTTTCGGGTACTGACATATTATTTTGAATAGGCAGTCATTTTTTTGTTGAGGGTTTGTAGAACCTCTTTCTTTTTGATTTTATTATCCCTGTCTTTTGCCTGAACTATTTCTTTTTGTGATTACAGTCAGCGGGATGCCCTAGTTTTTTTCTTAAGTCTCCTTCATAGGTTTTGACTTAATGGGCTTTTATTTCGAGAGATAATGACTGTTTGTCTTGACGATTATAGGGAACCATCACTATCTTTTGTTTTGGAAGGACGTCTTTGAAGCCATTCATTATGCACCTGGATTAACTGAGAAAACTACCCTGCCCCAGGTTGTGATTAAGGGTTTTATTTTGTGTTAAAAGAAAAACTCCTACTTCTTTGGCTCAAAGGGGTTGACTAGGGATTATCTTCCTTATAACTCCACTATTTAGGATTTGAAACAACGCCTGTACATCGTTAGCAGGGTCTGTTCAAAAGCATACTGTAGAGATCGTGGTATCGTTTTCGTCATCCTCCCTCTAAAGGCTTAGAGTTTTTTAATCGAGAGTTGAATATCACAAAAGGAAATAAGAACACATTTTTTGAAATAGTGAATACAAATGGATTGATTCAAAACAGACATATGCAATGCATTAATGAAATAATAAAGTTTTGACATGACTAAATGTTTGAACAATCAAAAGAAAATTACAAATTGAAAATTCTAATGAACAAAAAGTCTTCTTGTGAGAACTTGTCACTTCAGATGGTATGCCTTGGAGGGATGGCAGAAGAACTCAACCTGACCGTCTCGTGTGAATTCCAATGCTCCTTCATCAATCAGGTCTTGAATTTTGTTTCTCAACGCCCAACAGCTGTTGGTGTCATGTCCAGGGCTGTTGGAATAGTATGCACACCTAGCATCAGGATTGTACCTTGGGGAGGCTATGTTGGGATTCTGAGGAGAGTCCCTTAATATAACCAACTTGGCCTTCAACAGGCGTTGCAATGCTTGATCCAATGACATGTTGATTTTGGTGAAGCGCCTTTCAGATGTATTCTTCTTATGTCGATTTCCCCGCTGCCGTTGGAGAGGTTGTGGTTGGGCTTATGATGTAGTAGTAATCATGAAAGGTTTATTCCCAACCTCTTCTCTCACCGGGGGCTGATTAATGCCTTGATCCACAATCTTAACTGTTTGTTTCATGGATCTGCATCCATCTTGGCGAAGCTTGTTGAGGAAGGCTCTTAGCCCTTCTTGTCCTTGAGCTAAGTTTTGGATAAGAGCCATCTGCCCCAGGATCTGGATTCTCATTGCTTCTACCTCAGCTTGCAATTGTTCCAGTTGTTCATCCTTGTTGTTGTATGGACGTTCCTTGGTCAGATTCCCGGCGAAGAGTGTTTTCAGGTCTTCTTGCCCCTTGGATAGATTCAAGAGAAATTCCTTGAACTGGGCATCTTGAACTTTGAGATCTCTGTTGTCTTGTTGGAAAGCCATTTCCGAAATAAACAGCGAGAACATGAGAGACCTGCTTTGAAACCTGCTTATGCAATGATATGTATGATATGTATGCAATGTTTTCAAGGATCTCGCGGGGTAAACAAGAAACTGTTAGAATTTGATTGCAGCTTGATTGAAGAAACTTCGTGTCGTTGAGAGTCCTTCTTCCAGAGTCAAGCTCACCATATCGAGTGGGTCATAGCCCCTGACTCAAGATACTTTGACAACATTGGCTAGAGGAAAATAAATCCCCTTGCTAGATGTCTGGTTCGCCATGACCTACATCACAGACCCTTGAGATCCTTGAAATGGTTAGTATGATATGCCATGTTATGTTATGATGCATGATGTCATGATAAAACACACAACAAGTATAGCAGGTAACAAACATGGTAAAGGCAAACAAGTCACACAATAACCCTTAAGTTTAGGCTTGCATGGAGTATAGGTACTACCCTCTTGCAGTTTAGTCGGTTCAACCTGTCCTAATAATAGTAACCGGGTTCTAGAGGTTCTCAATATCACTGACCATCCTCCATCGGTCATAGTTTCAGCTCACGCAATCTTTTCTTGCAGCCGGAATCATCTCGAGAGTATGGTCTCAATGAGTGTAACATCTCACTACTTCCTATGGCCAAGTTGGTCAATTATAGGTTCTAAGGTCAGTTGATGCTTAACGACCCATATAGCAGCCCCATACTCTCCTTGTTGCTCCACAAGGGATATCGGTACCAATTAATATGCCACATCAACGTAGCTAATGGTTCAACCATATCGGCCTACGCCGTACAGTTCCCTCACAGTCTATTGCTACTTACTTAAAAGGTGTTCCCCAGATCCGAGTTAGGATCTATAGTAACTCCGATACAAAACCCACAAAGATAAAGCAATCAAATCAAACAATAGAAAACAATATGATGAACTAATCCTAAGGTACACCCCACTTATTTATCCCCAGCAGAGTCTCCAGTTCTGTGATACGGTGAAAATCGACCAAGTTATGATTTTCTGAACATGACGCAAATAAACTTCTGTCACAAATTTTCTATACGAAAATACTTGATAAATCCGCATTTTTGAAGACCTTCTGATCGAAATTGGCTTCCAGCCGTGAGAGATGAAAACATAGATGACGTCAAGACGGAATTTTGGCCACCGGAACAGGTTCAAAACGAGTCACGATCTTCAAGTTATGAATTTTTTAGCGCGTAAAAACTGCACTTTCAGCACACTTTTTCACCATATTTCTTCGAGAAAACTCACCCATTCAGATACCTTCTTTAAAAAATTGACTCTTGAGCCGAACCTGAATTTGAGAATACGTTATCAGAGATATCTTGGCGAAATAAAACCTGAATATGACGCGCCGGGTTGGACTTGTGAATCTTTGAACCCCGAATCGTTGCAAAACCGCGAACCGGTCTTTAGCACGGAAAATACTTTGAGAATATCCATTGACTAAATAAACGTCACTTGTAACCTAAAGAAGCTTGATAAATATACCTTTATTCCATAACCATAAAACCAAAATATGCGTGTATGAAAAGAGGGTAAATTTTGGGGTACAACACTATGTATGTAAATCATATGAAGTGTGAGAGGATTCATATTTATGCATGTATGTTATCGCATTATATATTATTGTATACGACATCGCTTAGGTATTGAAGATTAGAGTTGCTTCTAGCAAGAGTGTAGCCAGAGGAACTATCTTTATTTTCCTTTCTGTATTTTGGTTTTGGGTCATGCTCTGATGTTATGTAACACTGGGGAACAATTTTTTGAATTCATGTTTGGGAGATTCTTTATATACTCTTTTGTTTTGTTATCCTTATTGGAGTTATGTGATGAATTGGTTTTTAATGCCTAAGTTATTCAATGAATGGATTTATTATGAGACTCAAAGATTGAGTTTATTTGAATAAAAATGTTTCTGTTGTGAAATGCATATATGGAAGTGTATGGAAAGCTGAATTTTAATCAAGTGCTGTTGAGCATGACAGATGTATGTGAGTTTTTGAATTATGTGTGACACCCTTGATTAATATTCATGATTATATTACTCTGGTTTATGTCGTATTATTCCGCGAGGTTGTAAAGGGTGTTATATTAGTGGTATCAGAGCATTGTAGGTCAGTTGACCAAGTTATTAATGTATTTATTCCCTTTTATACTCGATATGTGTATGTGGCATTATCGATACTGTTTGTTCTAACAAGGATTTGTTGGTTGAAATTCTTAGAACAATGGTTAGAGGAAGGAATGACGAGGCAATTGCTGACGCTTTGGCAATGCTGGCTAGAGCAATTGGGCAGAATCAACAAGTCGACATGAATGCTGGGAATAACAATGATGATTAATTTCGTGCTTTGGGGAAGTTTCAGAGGAACAATCTGCCAATTTTCGAGGGAGCGCATGATCCTGAAAAGGCACAAGTATGGCTAAAAGGAATTGAGAAAAAATCTTTCTAGTCATGAACTATTCAGATACGCAAAAGGTGGAATTTGACACTGTGATGCGGCAGGAGAACTGACTTAAAGGTTTTGCGTTTTATCGCAAATGTCGCGGTTATCAAGAGTCGCCACCAACTTTTATTTTATCCAAAAGGAAAGGTAAAAAAGCACAGGAAAGAGATTTGATATGTTTTCTTGAGTTCGGGGGGTAGATTATGAAAAGGGAAGATGCTAGCACCGTTTTCATCCATGGTTTTCCATGGGATCTTAGTTACTTGGTTTAGATCACTTGCTTTGGTTTGTTTGAAATGGTGTTTGATGTGGTTTTGAAAGTATTTTGTAAAAGAGGCCATTATTTAGGCAATCTTTGTAATGATTCTCGTTCGTAAGAATGTATACAAAAATGTTTGTCTTTTGAAAATGTTTTCAATGTTTGTAAGACGTTTTTGAAATGTGTGTGTGTTTATTTTTGAAAATAGCAAGGATTATTTGAAACGGAGCAAGCAACTATAAGCTATCTACCTACTCAAATGTCTTTCCTATGCATTTTCTATTCCTTTGACATTGTTGATTTACCATTGATTTGGTAAACAACCCCATCTTTGGATGTAAACGGGACAGGCGTGGGTCATCGTATAACCATGATAGCAATGTTGCCAAGTATCTTAGCATTTTTGAGGGACCAAGATCATTTTGTTTAGGCAACTTTTGAATAGCGTCCTCGAGGGACTATGATCTTATATTTGTTTTATTTTACCAAGATACTTCGCGTGCGTAACATGGCCATTTTAATTTAGGCAACCAAGTGGGAGAAACCCTAAGGGTGCTTGTGTGCAAGTGTGTTATTTGCATGCGTTTTGTCTTTGATTAGGATTGTCTATTTTGTTGTTTTTATCTTGCCATACATTTCCTATTTTACTAGCAAGCATACAAAAATAATAAAAATGCAAAAAGAAAATAAAACCCTACGCTATTACAACCATATTGAATAACATGAAATTATAAAGGCAAAGATAAAGTAAAGGCAAGAAAACAAAAGGTCTTTTGACTCAGGCAGGAACCCTTCGATTCTGCGTACTTTTGGCTTCTTTCGATTTGGAGTCTGGAATCAGTCATGCCCTTCGATTGCCTTTGTCTCCTTCGAGTGGGGGTTGGAGTCAGTAAGGTTCTGGCCTTTTCCACAGGCTTTTCTACTGACTCATTGTAAGCAAACTAGGCCCTCAGATTCTGATTTGAAAGGCTTTTATAGCTAGCCAATCGAAGGGTATATCAAACCTGTCTTAAGTTCTTAAAATGAAACATCCAAACATAACTACAGTCCAGGGGTTAGCACAAAAACAAAACAATGGGTCTCAAAGTCTAAAGTATAACTAATTAAGGTTGAATTTTCAGCGTATGGGCAGTCAGAATCGAATGTTAAAACATGGTCCAGAAATATCTACATTTTTCTTTATTGGCATGTGCACATGATGTTTAAATGAAAGAGTTCCAAGTTTAGAGAGAACTTACCTCTTGAAGTGCTTAGTCGAAAGAGCTGTAGGTGACCCTTTTTTGATGGTGGTGGGAGCCTCGCTGGGATCTTCCTGAAGTTAGTTCTGTTACTGCTTGGTTTGGGCAGTCACTGAATCTAAAGAGAGTATATGGTGGTGATGCGTGAATCGAAGGTTGCTTCAGTCTAGGGGAAGTAAATCGAAAGGGTAAACCACTGAGAGTTTCTATGAAAAAAATCTTAGAGTTTTGAAGGTTTTAGAATGTTGAAGAGTTTGAGACTGTAGGAGAGTTTGAGAATGTAGGAGAGTTTTAGTGCTTGAGGATTTTTATGGTTTTTCTCTCTTAGCAAAAATCCCGACCCTTTCTTTGTCAATGGTTCCTCTATTTATAGAGAAAAGGTTTGGAAGTTTAAAGAAAGATGTGGCTTGCTGAAACGTGAATTTTAAGCTATGTCAGATTTTCAAAGATCCCAAGGTGAAATACTAAAGTTGTTGGTTAAAAGGGGCTGACTTCCCTGACTTATGGTGAAGTACAAACATGATTTTAGTAAAGCATGGGCTTGGGACATGATTTGTACTTAGCAAGTTCACTTTCATGCAAAAAACTTCTGGACAAAGGCTTAATCACCTGGACAATAGCTTAATCCAAAATGTAAGCAATTAATTATGGAGTGAAATACAAGCATTAAGGCTTGTAAAGTAAGATCACGTAGCAGGGTCTACAGATTTGATCAGTTGTCCTTTCAAAATCCTATTTTCCACTTGTGTCTAAGAGTTCTAGAAATGTACTAAAGAAAAACTGCGTCGAAGGATTCAAAGTTGGGTTTGAAAGATGATGATTCGAAGGGAACCAAAACTCCAATCAAAGCCTTTATGTGAAGGTGGCTCATGTCCAATCGAAAGCTTGCATGCCAGAGGTTATATGTAGTCGAACGAAAGAGTGTATGTAGGAGGACAACATGTTCATATTCGAAAGAGGCAAATGGGGAACAAAAAGTGCAAATCGAAGGATGTTAAAAGAAAGCCTTTTGCCTTGGAAATGAAATAGATTACAAGAGGCTTTTTACCTTGTGAATCCAAACCAAAATATGCCAGAGGCCCATGCCCAGTCGAAGGACGCAAGCCAAGCCTGTGTCAAAAGAGGCCAAAAGGCCAATCGAAAGAGCTGAAACGAAGAACACTTGTATTTCTCCAAATTTTGTCAAAATAATATTTTTATCTGTTTTCTCCCTTTTTGACAGTTTCCTTTTAATTTTGGTACTGGACAATTCCAAAGTACTTGTGCAAGCTTGAACCTTGAGAAACCTTGTGAGAAAGGCCTTGAAGAATGAGAGGGAAAATTTTGGGGTACAACAAACACCCATATGCTTAAATAGGAAGCTGAGGACTGGTGGGGTAACACTAGTCAGAGGTTTGAAGAAGAGGAAACTGAGGTTACTTGGGATTTTTTCAGCGAAGCATTTCTGGAGAAGTATTTTCCATAAGATATGCGTGGGAAGAAGGAAATCGAGTTCCTTGAACTGAACCTGGATAATTCAACTGTGGCAGAATATGCTACAAGGTTTGAAGATTTAATTAAGTTTTATCCTCATTACAATACTGCTAATGCTTAGAGATTCAAATGTCTTAAGTTTAAGAATGGTTTGAGGACTGAGATCAAGAAAGCCATTTGTTACCAGGAGATTAAATGATTTTCTGAGTTGGTTAACAAAAGTAGGATCTACGATGAAGATAGTAGAGCTCGTTCTACTCACTATAAGAGTTTGAATGAGAATAAAGGAAAGGGTCAATTCAGAGGAAATCCGTATGTGACTCCTACTGATAAGGGGAAACAGAAATCTCGTGATGATAAGAAGCCGAGTGGGGGAGGAGCTCCTGCTCTGATTAAGTGTTTTAGGTGTGGTGTCAAAGGACATTATACTCCTGAGTGCACAAGTGCTGAGCAAAAACTTTTCAAGTGTGGCAAGCCAAGTCACAAGGCTTATGAGTGCAAGGGAGGTGCGAATGTGAATTGCCACAACTGTGGCGAGCAATGACACATTATTACCAAATGTGATAAACCTAAGAAGACTCCATCTAGAGGGAAGGTGTTTGCTCTATCAAGTTCTGAGACTACTATTGAAGATAGATTAATTAGAGGTATGTGCTTCATTAATGGTGCACCTTTGATTGCTATAATTGATACTGAAGCGACACATTATTTCATTGCTATGTATTATGTTAAGAGATTAAATCTCGAGTTATGTGATATGAATGGAAGTATGGTTATTGATAATCTTGCTATGGATTCAGTGACTACTTCTTATGTGCGTTTGAATTTCCTGTTGCATATTTTTGGTAGAGACTTTGGAGTTGATTTAGTGTGTTTTCCGTTAGATCAATTTTATGTTATCCTTGGAATGAATTGGTTAGAATTCAACCATGTTTATATCAATTGTTTTACTAAGACACTTATCTTTATTGAATTTGGGTATGAAAGAGACTTGTTTATGTATGCTAAACAAGTGAACAAGTTAGTGCAGAATGGCGCTGCGATGTTTATGTTAATGGAAACTTTGGATATTATTAGAAAAAGAGTGATTGGTGATTTAACGTTCGTTCGTGATTTTCCAGGGGTATTTCCTGAAGAGATAAGTGATTTACTGCCAGAGCGTGAAATGGAGTTTATGATCAACTTAGTTCTTGGAAATAGTCCGGTACCGATGGCTCCATACCGTATGTCAGCATCAACATTTAAATAGTTGAAGAATCAAATTAAAGATCTTCTTGAGAAGAGATTCATTCACCCGAGTGTGTCTCTAACACGGTGGGAGAACTAACTTTTTGGTTTTATCCAAATATGCAGATAGCAAGAGTCGCCACCGACTTTTCTTTTATCCAATATTTAGGAAAGGTGAAAAGAACAGGAAACACCTTTGATAGATTTTGAGTTTGGGGGGTAAGTTATGAAAAGGGAAGGTGTTAGCACCATCTTCGTCCGTAGTTATCTACGGGCTATTAATTGCATAGCTCACTTTTGAAAACTTGCTTTGTGTGTGCTTGTTTTGAAAATATTTTGAAATCACCAATGTAAGGCTGACTTTGTAATGATTCTTGTATCAGTTCTCAAGAATGCGTATAAAATGTTTTGAAAATATTTGTTTGGAAGTGATATGTAAAAAATGTTTTGAGAAAATTTGTGAGAGAGCAATTAGGAGTTTCTTACCCACTAAAGTCTTTCTTATTCTTCTCCTTCTTCTTTAGAGATAGTGCCATCCATACCATTAGTTGGTAGGTAGCCCTATCTATTGGATATGAAGGGATATGCGTAGGTTCATTGTATGGTCATCGAAGGTAACATGTAAGGATACTTTAGCAATTGTATCGAAGGGACTATCATCATTTTGTAGGCAACTCGAAGGGACTAGATCATTTTGTAGGCAGCTCAAAGGGACATCGAGGGATTATGATATTTATTCGAAAGGGACAATGATGATTTGATCGAGGGCTTTTGCTAAAGTATCCCCACTTTCGAGGGACGTGATCAAGTATCGTAAGACAACAAGAGAGGATACCCTAGAGGTGCAAGTGTCCTAAGTGTTTATTTTCAGTTATTTATCTTGAATATTAGGGTTTTTTACATTCAGTTATTAGTCTTGCAATACAAACCCTAGTTACTAATTATAGCATAAAAATATAAGTGCAAGAATATAAATGTCCTATGCTATTACATCCTCGGAGCAGATACATAATAATAAAAAAGATGCAGAAAATAAATCTATGCTATTACATTAGAGTGTGCATCCTATGAATTTGATCTATGAATTTAAATAGCAAAGAAAATAAGAAAAATGTTTTAAAAGACCTAAATTCTAATTAAATTTAAGTGATAATAATTAATAAAACTAAATTCTAATTAAATTTAATATTTAAGAAAAAAGGTTGATTAATTAATTAAATAAATATATGAGAAAAAATTAATTACTAACTAAAACCCTAATCCTAATTTATTAGTAAAAAATATATTAGGATAGTTTAATGATTGATTAATTAAAGATAATTAGGCTTAGAAGAGAAAAAGAAAAAAAATTAGGTTAGGAAAAATAGGGTAAAAAAAGTTGCATGGGGTAGGTGTTGAACCCACGCCCCTAAGGTCACATACGCGCCTCCTTGCCACTGAACCAACGTGCTGTTGGTGATAGGAAATATGAAGTGATAAATATATATGAAACATGCATGTTAGTTTGTAAAATAATAAAAAAGATATTGCAAGACAGGGTTCGAACCAACGCCCTTTACATTACACGCCTTTGTCTCAACCAACTGCGTTATGCTTCAAATCTATTAACATAATAGAAACAAACAAATATATTATAAAACATGTGAATCAGAGAAGCGTCGGAGCCCTAGCTCCGGTCGTCTTCTCCGGTAAGGCCAAACAACAACCTGCAAAAACAACACAAGTTAGAGATCAAGAGGGACCATATCCCCCTAACCCAACCTTTGTGAATCCAATGGTGACATTATTTTTAGCTAATTCAACCTGCACAATAAGATATGATCAAAATAAAGTAAAACGATGCAATAATGGTGATGGAGTATTCTGGCATCATAGGCCTCATGCAAGGGGTAAAACCTGCGCTATTTTGTCTCAAGAACACATTGAAATTGTTAGTTTAAATCAAAGCATTACAAATATTAAAGTTTGAATTTCACAAAATATGCAAAACCGGTGATTGAATGAATGCATGTTTTAGGTACATTTGATCATCAAGAATGATCAGTACTTACTCTATGATACCTCATGGATTGTTTTGGATGGTTGCCTATCCTTGAGGATGGATGAAACTGGAAATCGAGTTCACTCCTTCTTTTCAAATTTTCAATCTCACAATCCTTGTTTCTCGTAGCCTTCGCGTCTGTTTTTGGTATGAACATCTAGTGTACTTATAGGAGAAAAAATGGGCTTGGATATCATATGAAACATATCTTTGATTTTGTTTGAAAATAAGTTGAAATATTACAAAATCATGAAGATTTGAGTCACAAATAGGTGCACACAATTTGTAGCATGACCTTGGGCTTCCAAAAGATTCAGATCACAAGCCTTTTATGCCTTATACATTTATTTAATATTTATTTCATTTAATTTTGAATTTAAATGAATAAAAATCAAAATAAATGAAATAAAAATTAAGATGATGCATGAATGTACTTAGAGGTCCTCTATGAGGTCAGAAACACGTTTGGACTTGAAAAGATAGGCCCATTAGCCCAAAAATTCAAACTTGCTCAATTTGGATTTCATGCATTTTCTCAAAATTTCCAACTTGCACCAATCATAACTCACTCAATGTTTGTCATATGAAGGTGATATTTTACTTTTTGGAAAGTTCATGATGTCCCCTACAACCTTTACGTTGGTCATTTTTTCATTTGAAGCTTTTATTTTGATGTAAAGTTCCTTGACAAAAAGTGTCCTTTTGTTAACTTTTAAAATGACCTATAATGTTTTGGCCCATATCTTTAAAATGAAACATTTTTTGGCCGTGAGCTTAGAGAGGCAAAGTTGTAGATAATTGAATTTCCTTCAATATAGGCTTTGGTTGAGGAATTTCTGATGAAGTATGTGAAAGTTATGCTTGGTCAAAGTTCAGTTGACTTCTCCTAAAGAAAACCCTAATTTAGTAACTTTTGAGTTTTAATGAATCTTGAGTTTTCTTGATGGCTCATGATAAAACTTTAATCAAATGATGAATGTGACTTTAAAATATTTATTTTGACCAAACATCTTGAAGTTTGATTGTAAATTGGTCAAAGTTGACTTTTTATCCAATATAGTTGATTTTTAATCATCTGGCCAATTGACTAAGCAAACTTGTGCTAAAAGGCTTGAAACTTGATATGAGGATTATTTGAAGCATATGGAAAACCATGAAGTCAACTTGAGGCATTAGAAGTCCAATTTCCTTTGAGAAAAACAAATCCCTAGTTGTAGGTCAACTGCTTAGGAGTAGGGTTTGTCTGACCAACCCTTAAGTAGTCTTGACTGTTTGAGACCTTCATGTGCATGAGGAAACATCTTGAATTAATTGTTCTTGAACAATGGGAGGGAAAATTTTGGGGGTACAACAGCTTCCCTTGTTCAATATTCTTAAACCTGAAGAGTTAGATTGACATGCTCGTCATTCGTGATATGAAGGCGGAAGAGGATTGAACACTTAAGTACCCAAAAATTTGCACTCACATGTGTATGAAGTAACATTGTTGGTTAATTATACTACTTGAATAGGCTTAAAGATTCCATTTAGAGAGGTGATAGAGTGTCATCAGAAACTGGCTTATAGATGCCATCCATAGTAACTTTTGATAGGAATATTAGAATGAGTCTACGCTTGACTTTATCTGAAGAATGCTTTTCAGAATGAATGTATCCGATCTTATCCGAGGGAAATTCTTTTCAGAATGAATCTCTGAAGGAAATGATTGTCAGAATGAAGCTTTGAAGGAAATGCTTTTCGGAATAAATCTCTGAAGGAAATGATTTTCAAAATGAAGCTATGAAGGAAATGCTTTTCAGAATGAATCTATGAAGGAAATGCTTTTCAGAATGAAGCTCTGAAGGAAATGATCGTCAGAATTCAGTCTCTAAGGGGAATGCTTTTCAAAATAAATATTTGAAGGGAATGCTCGTCAGAATTCAATCTCTGAGGGGAATACTTTTCAGAATAAATCTCTGAAGGAAATGTTCGTCAGAATTCAGTCTCTGAGGGGAATGCTTTTCAGAATAAATCTTTGAAGGAAATGCTCTTCAAAGTTCAATCTCTGAGGGGAATGCTTTTCAGAATAAATCTATGAAGGAAATGCTTTTCAGAATTCAGTCTCTGAAGGGAATTCTTTTCAGAATAAATCTCTAAAGGAAATGCTTTTCAGAATTTAGTCTCTGAAGGGAATGCTTTGGTCATGTAGATAGTCACTCTGTCCTATTTCAGGAATTGATCTACAACATGTCTCTAAATTTCTGATAATATTCGTCTATTTGCAAACTTAACCTGAAAATACAAAGTTAGTTTTATGCAATATCATGATGTATGTAATGCATTGCGTAATGATGTTCTCAAAATAAATGAGAATAATATATGCGTTTCATATGCATATGTTATGATATTTTATAAATGGTGTATGGATGCAATATGTCATTGAAGCATATCGGTAGCTTCGTGTAACAACTTTGACTGGGCAAATAAATCCCTGACTGTTGTTGGGGATGAAGAAAGTAATTCTTCAACTTTGTTTAGAACCCCTCTACTGAGGATTCCCGCTTTCTGTTTCATGACACCCCACTGGGGATGTTCGACTTCTGCTTGGGGATAGAAGCATTCAAGGAGAGTCGGTCGTTCATCGTTCTTTTGAAAGATTTGATTCTTTATGTATTCTGACTGGGGATAAAAGAGATGGATAATCCTCTGATGTGCAGTCTGACCAGGTTTCAGACATGGATATCAGTTCTTCTAGGGAAGACAACGCTGAATGGTATCTGGAGAAGAGAATCTTGTCGGGAATTGTAATATTGGAGAAACAAACTCCGTTGGGCAAATAAACCATGTAGATTGTGTTGAGGAAATAATGTTTGATGGGGATTGGAATCTCATAGAATCTGTTGAGGAAGTTTCCTCTGTATGCTGGGGAAATGATCAAACTTCCTTATCTGCTAGGGGACCTATTAGGGAAGATGAAGTGCCAGAAGATGCCCCAATTTTTGTCTGAGGACATATTAAATTTGCTGGGGAATATATCTTTGTTGGGGATGAGCTTGTGAAAATATCTGAGGAGATTGCTCTATGGGAATTTACGGTCAACTTGAACATTATCCCGACTCCTAGAGTCTTTAGTAAATGCTAATTATGTTTGCATGCATATATTTGCAAACAGTAATCATATTCAAATGCATATGTTCATTCAATGTAATCATTAGACGTTTTTGCAAACAAAGCAGAGAAAGTAAAAACAATTTTGAATTCTGAAGTATATTTGCTTTTATTTTGAAAGATAGCCTAGTAGGAGGAAATTGTCGTAAAAATTGAAAAAAGGGTACAAAGTGATACAAAGGAAAACAACTATGTGGAAATGATCCTATCGAGTTTCAACTCTGCTATTACCCCTATGTCTTCAAGCATCTCATCCCTTGCTGTTGGAAGAAGTTGATTGAATTGATTTGTACCATTTTGAACTTGACGTTAGTAATTATGTTGGCTGTAAGTGGATGGGTGATCCAACGAGACATAGTCATATGCTTTAATCCCTAACTTTTGGCCACCCTTTTGGGTTTTCAATCCACCGGGATATCCTTTTTTTCTCAAGCCGCCTTTTCAGGTTTTCAACTTGCCGGATGTACAATTTTTTATATATATATCCCTAATTTTTCCCCGAACCCTTTTAGTTCGCTGGGATGCCCTTATTTTTTCCTAGGCCAGTCAACCTAGCGACTCTCTTTTATGTATAGTATTTTTTGACTATGTCCATGTTCACAGGTGTTGCACCCCAAAATTTACCTTCTTGACTTAGGCTTATGTTTCATCATGAACATCATATTGCATTGCATTCATACCTTGTGATGGGATCAAAGTACTTTGGTTAATCTAGTCTTCCTCAAGCATTGAAGGTTGGTTGCATTGACAAGTTGCTCAAGTATAATCTTATTATCTAAACCTCTGGATCTTTCAAGCCCAAAAGTTATTGCATATCTCAAGATATTTCATCCATCTCTTTGGATCATTAGAGGATTGAAGTTTGTGTTTGACTACAAGGAGAATCACCCTTTGGATTCACCAGTCAAATTAGGGTTTTGTTTGAGCAAGGCTATTGGCCAATATACAAGTCTTGATTTGGGGAGCTACAACATCTCATTGGTATTTGAAAAGTCTTTGTACAAGGAATTGGTCATGATGCCCAGACGATTTGAAGTTTTGAAGATGATTCATCACTCCCCTAAGGTGTTGACCAAAACTAGAGTTTGGTATTTCATCAAGTTTTCTTGAGAATTTTGAAGTGAAACTTTTTACATGGCCTCTATATATTTGGAAGATCATATGTTTGAAGTTATGATTATCAATTTTGAAGGGAAGTGGATCAAGTGATTCAAAGGGGCAAAATAATCATTTTGGTCAAAATCAGTCAAAGTCAAAGTTGACCAAGGGAACTTTTGGTCAACCATCAATTCAAGGATACACTTTTCATTTTTCAAGTCCATTTTGGTCATTGGATCAAGGAGATTGAAGTTTGGGTTGAAACTTGTTCTTGAAGAAATCCTAAAAGTTTCTAATTTTGGAAAATGAGGACTTAATTTCAAAAATTCATATTTTATTCACCCTTGATCAAGAAAATACAAATGAAATATTCTTGGAAAGCTAAGAGAATGAAATTTCACCTCCTTTTAGTCTCATGTCCAAATTGAAATGGAATCAGGAGTTATTGTCTTTTGAAGTCATCAAAATTATAGGTCATTTTCCAAAATTAGTGAATTTCAAGCCTAATTTTGAGAAACTTAATGAACTCAATTGAAAAAACTCAAAACTAAGGGATTGTAGATATTTTCAATACCTTTCCAAATTGTGCTCATTTGTATCAAAAATCAAAAGTATGAGCAAGTTGTACACTTTGGAATTTTGAGGCTTTTCATTGAATTCATGCATGCCATGCAAATTGCAAATTGTTAATAACTTGATTTGTGGCCTTTTGTTTCACTTAAAACTTGGCCCATGACCAACATGCAACGTACCAAGGCCCATCATGCCAAAGCTTGAGCTGCACATGGGCAAATGCAAAGGGAATTCGTGATTTTGCAAAAAGTGGCATGAAGTTGCCTAATCACCAACACTAGCTTAATACAAGTATTTAAGTCTTAATTTTGTTGCTAATATCTTCCTGAGGTAAAATGGACTGAAATGCACGTAAAAAGCAAGCCTCAAAGGAGATTTCATTCTTTCCAAGAACTTTCAGCGCAAAAAACCTATCCTACCGTCCTCCTGATGCTCTATATATTGAGAAGCAAGCCTCAGTGAGCGTGGTTCGTGCTTCATTTCATCAATCAAAGTCAGAAACTCCATAGCTTGTTGCACTGCATTTTTCTTTGATTCTTCCATCTCCCTTGCACGTTTTGGTCAATTCTTCTTGCATTCTCTTCTCCAAGTGATAAGGATTATAGATCGAGGCTTGTTTTGCAACTGGAGTGAAGGAGACAGTAGATCCATTTTTCCTTAAAGGTTTGAATTCTCAACTTTGGATTTTGATTTCTAGCCGTGCATTGTGAGATTTAAGTTCACAATCATGTTATTTGAAGTCCATTAAGTGTTTTTGAAGCTTCAAAAATTTTAATTTGATGAGATATGCATGAATGATGCATCTGAATTTTTCTGTTCAAGTGAGTTTTTGACACTTTTGCACGATTTGTTCTTGATCCATGGTTCATTATTTGTTTTGATTCAAATTGCAATGTGAAGTATGAAATGCTAGCTTGAATTTGCACGAAATTTCATGGAAAATGGTGTAGAATTGAGCATGTTATGTTGACTGGAAAATGAGAGGATGAACTGGATCATGCGCGCATTTTTTCCCTAGCCAGAGGTTGAAGATGATTACGTGGCCTCCTCTGGTTGGCTGGCTTATTTCTTTAATTCATTTGAATTTTGTTTTTTTAATTCGATTTCTATAATTTTATTTCTCACTCAAAAATGATTGAAAAATTTTGAAAAAATTATCACAAATTCAAAATAATATTTCTGACCTTGTGTATTTTTTTGATAATTTTTTTAAAATATTTTGGTTGGTTCAAAAATTCAAAGGTTTAATTAATTAATTGATCAAAGTTTATTTTTATTTTAATAGTTCCTTTGATCTAAAAAATCCACAAAATTGTTTTAGACTCACAAAATAATGTAAAAATTGATTCTGATTTTGGTTCATCATTTTTCTTATTTTTGATTTAAAATTTAATTTCAAAGGTTATTTGTCATATTTGTTTAATTGATTTTTAATTTAATATTTCCCTTAATAAAAAAATTCTCAAAAAATCATGTAAGCTTGTTTTTAATCATAGGATCTGAGCATATTTTTATTTTGACCTTTTTTGTGATTTTTGGTCAGGGTTTACATTTTTTCCCTTAAAAAACAGTTTAATTATTAATTGTTTGTTTATTTTTTTAATTTAATATTTCCTTTAATTAAAAAATTCCACAAAAAATCAGGGATGTGTGTTTTTAGTTCTAATATTTGAATATAATTTTTGTTGGGCATTTTTCTGTTTTTTGATTTAAATATTATTTTGATATGTGAATATTTGTTAATTACATCATTGTTTGAATTTAATTTAATTTCTTGACTTTTCCTATTTCAAAAAAAAAAGAAAAAAATATATATTTTGACATTTAAGGTTTCTTGGTGATTGGTTTGACCTTGGTTTAATTTGTTTGAGTTTTGATCCTATTTAATTAATATTTAGGATTAAAAGTCAAAATCTAGGGTTTTGTTGTTTATGGTGCAAGTTCCATGTTCAAAACCCTTGTGCCTTGGACTTTTATTGGAATTCAGGTCTTGATTATGGTTCATGAATGTGTTGGGGATTTGAAAACCATTTTTATTGAATTATTTGACTTGGTTTGACATTGTTTCCACAAATTATTTTAAAAACTTGTCTAGATTGGTAGTTTTGCCAACTAGCTTGGAACATTGAGCCTCATTTGATCCCATCCTCAAGCACTAATGAACATAAGGCTTTCTTTCTGACTTCTAAATACTTCAAAGATGTTAATATTTTTTTGACTTGAATAATGGACCCTTGTTTCTATTTTTGGTGTATTTTTGAAGTGAAGGTACCCAATTGATGTTTGCATATCTTGTTGCAATTTGTTTGATGGCCAATGAACTTGAGTGAGACCTATAATTGGGAACCTAATGATCATGTTGATTCTGTTTGTCCATGTTAACTCAAGCCATTTTATTTTAATGCCTCATGTTTGAATGTTTGAACCTTCTAGTGCATTATGCAGGTTCCATCTTTTATTGTGCTCAGGAAGTTGTGATTGAATTAATTGTGCATGTTTGAAATGTGTTTGCCCCTGACCTCCATGACCTTTAATTGTATTATTTCCAATCTTCCATGATCCTTGATTGATATTTAATTATCAATTCAACATGGTGATAGAAAGGAGCAACATTCCTCTATTTCTTTTGACCTAATTGTGCATATGCCTGTTTCCTCTTATCTGCCATGTCTAATGTTTGATAATTGTTATCATGTTGTTCTCACCTCATCATGTTGAATCCATCCCTTATGTGAGTCATTAATTCACCTCATGAAATACTAACTTGGTTGTTGAATGTGCGAGGTATTTTAAGAAAGTTCCCACTTTTGGCTTGAGGCTTTTGGTGTTTCACTTTATTTGTGAAACACAACTTATTATATTGGCACTGCTATTGTGTTTTGGCATGTTTGATATTCCATGCAGGATACATGCATTTGATTGTGAATGTTACACATTGCCCATGGGATCTGTTCATATCTGATAATCACATTACTTACATCCTTATGGCGTAATTTATGACTTCATTTGTCTACTGATGCCAACTTGCTTGAAGTTCTATGGTTTTTTTTAATTCTTGCTCAGTTGCTACGGATAGTTATCCGTTTGGTATTGCACTATCTCCTTTCTTCCATTTTCATTTTGCATAGTTCTCTGATTTCATGATGGGACCTCTGTTGCTGATATATGTCAGGAGGCCCTTTGGTTTTTGTCTAATACATGTGTTTTGTTTGCTGTTGATCGATGAGTCACTCAATTTAGAAATTGAGATCATGACTTCGCTCTTATTGCATGTTCCCTATAGGATGTTTATTGCTTTTCTTCTTTAATTGTTGATCGATGAGTCAATCAATTTAGAAATTGAGATCACGACTTCGCTCTCATTGCATGTTCCCTATAGGATGTTTATTGCTTTTCTTCTTTAATTGTTGATCGATGAGTCACTCAATTTAGAAATTGAGATTACGACTTCGCTCTCATTGCATGTTTCCTATAAGATAGTTTTGTTAAGCTTCCTTCAGCATGTTAATTAAGGTAGGGTTTTCCTTTATCCTCAATCTTAGGGTCAACCACTGTATGATAACACTAGGGATAGTACTAGGTTAGTTTCCCTTAGTTGTTTTTCCTTTCTTTGCATCTTGCATCTTAAAACAAAAACTGTTTTCTTGGCAAATCATAAGACATTTTTAATAAACTCAAAACCTTCTTCAAAGTAAAAGATACAAACCAATCTTACTTTGTCTTGTTATCTTTTAGCTGATGTTTCGCCATCGCACATTTGTTTGAAGCCGATGTTTTGCCATCGCACATGTTTGTTATCCTACTTTGATTCTCAATATCATTGTTAGGTGTGATGTTTTGTCATCCGTTTTATTGATGTTTCGCCATCTTTGCCATGATATTTTGTTATCTTTTAGCCGATGTTTCGCCATCGCACATTTGTTTGAAGCCGATGTTTCGCCATCGTACATGTTTGTTATCCTACTCTGATTCTCAATATCATCGTTAGGTGTGATATTTCGTTGTTCGTTTTATTGATGTTTCACCATCTTTACCATGATATTTTGTTATCTTTTAGCCGATGTTTCGCCATCGCACATTTGTTTGAAGCCAATGTTTTGCCATCGTACATGTTTGTTATCCTACTTTGATTCTCAATATCATCGTTAGGTGTGATATTTTGCTATCCGTTTTATTGATGTTTCGCCATCTTTGCCATGATATTTTGTTATCTTTTAGCCGATGTTTCGCCATCACACATTTTTTTGAAGCCGATGTTTCACCATCGTACATGTTTGTTATCCTACTTTGATTCTCAATATCATCGTTAGGTGTGATATTTTTCTATCCGTTTTATTGATGTTTCACCATCTTTGCCATGATATTTTGTTATCTTTTAGCCGATGTTTCACCATCGTACATTTGTTTAAAGCCGATGTCTCGCCATCACACATGTTTGTTATCCTACTTTGATTCTCAATATCATTGTTAGGTGTGATGTTTCGTCATCCGATTTATTGATGTTTTGCCATCTTGATTGTTTTTGTCTGCCTTAACTAAAAAACACAAACCAACCAAAATACGTAAGCCGAACTACGGCTGCTCTGATTCCTTAAAAGGGATACGTAGGCATTGGGGTAGGGCCCAACCGAGCATAACTTTTATTTTCCCTACATTGTTTTCTTTTTTCTTTCGCATGCATTTCCTTTTCAGTTGTAAGCCATATACATAGGATTTGACCACACCCATTAGATTAGACAACAAGAGTGGATACCGTAGAGTACTACGAGCGTGTGGAGTGCTAATACCTCCCCCTCGCATAACAGACTCCCTTACCCGATCTCTCGGTCGAAAGACCGTGATTTCTCCCTTTTTAGGTTTTCTCGATGTTTACCTTTCCCTTTTGGCGGGATAAAAGACGTTCGGTGGCGACTTCATTGATGTTTCATTAACATCCAGATGACGGGTTCCGGCCGCGTAGTTTCAGCTGGAGACTTCACTAGGGAAAGGTTGACCTCTTGCTGGTCCATCCCGGAGTCGATCCTAGCTCTTGTTTGTTTTCTTTTTGGGTGTTTATTTTTACCGCTTTGCATATTTATCTGCTTGCATTGTATCCCATATGCGCTTTACTTTCTGCATACTGGATTTGGCTGGACTGTTTGGATTCTTGATTTCTTAGTGGGTGGGTTGTTCCATGAGGCAAAAGGCCTCATACCCAGGCTATGAGTGAATTCTATAGGAACTAGGAATAGAGTGGCCATGGAAGCTACGAGGCGGATGCTTTGTAGACCTGACCATGAGACCCATGACTTCGGAGGTAGTTCAGATAGGTGTTATCGTATGATGATACCGACATTCGAGCTCTCGTACTCTGATTTGGCTTTTAACCTTACCTTGACCTAGGCTACACCCGTGAGAGGGGCGGGAAAACTTTTCTTATAGGTGCAGGTACTGTTGGTGACTTTGTGTTGCGAAGGTGACTCAGGTTCCCATGTTAGTTTTGAAGCTTCGGGATTTTCCTTTGATCTCGAGTGGTGCTGTTCTGTAATGGTCCAGCCGTTATCCAGTGTAAAACTTTGATCCTGTCATGTTGCATCATAGCATATTTATTTCTAAAAAAATGATGTATACAAAATAACTAGCATACGCATGTCATTTTCCAAGGACATTCGAGAGTCTTCTTTCTATCAGAAATGGCTGGCGTCCCTTCAGATGAGTTTGATTCAGTTCATGTTAAAGAGCCCACCAAACATACCTTCTCTTATCAGATCCCTACTATTGATGTGTCAGAGTTGAAAAGGTTGAGTTCTTATCTGAAGGGTGATGTTCTGAATAGTTTCAACAAAAATTATGGCAATTTGTTACCAGTCCTTAACACTCCAGTTAACCTGATGGCTTTGATCACTCTCTTCCAGTTCTATGACAAGGAATTATGGTGTTTTACTTTTCAAGATTATCAACTGGTTCCCACCCTAGAAGAGTACGCGTACCTATTTAATATCAAGCTGTCCGATGAAGTTCGTTTTGGCCAAGTGCCGGAAAAGCCGAAGTTCGAGGTTATTGCCGAAATTCTTCATTTGAGTTGGAAAGAGGTGAAAGGCAATTGGAAGTCCAGTGAGGGTACTACAGGGTTTTATTTGGACTTTCTAGTGAAGAAAGCTGAAGACTGGGCAAAGAAAGGGGATTGGAATGACTTTGGCTCTCTGTTTGCTCTCATGATATACAAGATCATCCTCTTCCCTCACAAGAGAAATTTTGTAGATTTGACGGCTATTTGTGTTTTTAGAAACAAGAACCCGATACCAACACTCTTGGCAGATACTCTTTATATCGTTCATTCCAGGCATGGAAAAGGTGGTAATGTAAGTTTATGGCATTCGATGTTGTATCAATGGCTTAAGTTGCATCTACCAATAAGTGGACCTTTTGTGGATACCAGGCATTCTCTCCATTGGTCATCAAGGCTTGTCAACCTTACTTAATTTGATATCTGGTGGAATTATGACGTGGGGGAAGTACAAAGTATTATCGCTAGCTGCAGAGATTTCCCTAATGTTCCCCTCATAGGAACTAAGGGATGTATCAACTATAATCCTGGGCTTGCTTATTGTCAATTGGGATATGCAATGGATGGACCTCCAAAGGTTGAAGAGGTGTCTGAATTAGTGTATTTTGCTAGAGGAAGTGATCCTGTGATGTTGAAAAGAGTGACAGGTGCTTGGAAAGGAATTCACAAGAAGGATAGAACCACGTTGGGTAAGAAGGTTCCTGTTGCTAAGGTCCCTTACCTGGAGTGGGTTAAATCCAGGGTTAAGAGCTTACGGTTACCATTTGCAAGGTCGGATCCTCTATATGAGCAACCTCCTACTGTTCTGAGTAACACAGTGCCTATCGAGATGTTCACCCAGGTTCATGTTGAGAACATTCAGCTTCGTGCAAAAGACCGTGAGGCGGGGATGAAACTCTATTGGGCAGATCAAGAAAGGGCTGACTTAGTTCGCAAACTCAAAGAAGTTAAGGGGGAAACTTCTGATACAACCAGTTTCAGGAAGAGGTCTCATGCTGAAATGGAAGAAGAATTGAGTAAGACTCAGCAAGAGTGTCGGAAGCTTCAGGTATCTGAAAACAGCTACAGGAAGAAGATTCAGAACTTAGAGAAACAACTGAAAGACAGAGATGCTCAGCTTAAGAAGGAAGAAGCCCAGAAGCGTGTCACAGAAGATTGGTTCCAAGAAAGTAAAATGGTCGCGTCTCAACTTTTGAAGGAGAAAGCCAGACTTGAAGAGTACTGTCAACATCTTGAAGCATGTTTAGTTCCGGAGATTTAGTTTTGTCATTTACTTTTGATATATTTGGTCACCCCCAAAATTGTTGGGAGGGACCATTTGATCGTTGTTATTATTCAGTTTTCTTTGCTTTTTTGTTAAGACATATATTTATTTGTTTATCATTTCACTCTTAATTGTCCGAAGTCACTTGAAGGACGCTTCTTTGTTTGTAAATAATTGAAGTGTTTGTCTTATCGTCCTTTTCCTCTGATTGTATGCTTGGTTATTTTTGGTCGCATGCCATGACTGATGAATAAAAGGACTCTTGAATTCCTGGAAATGACAAACATATCATGCACATCATGCATTTCATAACATTACAGGTTATCTCAAGACAGTATTCTTATTCTTCTGCTTTTCTTATTCAGAATTCAAGATGACTACTCATCGGTATTCCACCAGAAACAATTTACCAAGACAGATGGAACAGGTTCAAGCTGAACTTGCTGAAATGAGGGCCCAGATGGCTACTCAGATGACTCATTTCATGGAGGTCATCACCAATGTGAATCGCCGACAGGAGGAACTAACTGCCATTGTCAACAACCAGCGCCGCTATCCGGGGGATGGTGGAAATCAAGGGCTATATCAAGACATTTCTGTAGGATTGGGGGATGTGCAAGATCAGCCTGCTGGAAATCTTCACGGGATGCCAGGAAACCTTTTTGTGCGCAACGTAGGGCAGTTTCCCCCATCTCCTGGACCTCGTCTTGTGGGGAACAAAAGAGTTAATCAGGGCGGTGTAAGGAATTATCAGGAACAAGATTATGACTTTGACCAGGATGAAGATCGATTTTCTTTTCGGCGTTCAGAGTCGGGGTTTCAGATTGAGGATATGAAGTATCATTTATTAGAAGAGCGTTTGAAGGCTGTGGAAGGGCAAGGAGTCCTTGGTATGGATGCTAATGATCTCGGGCTGGTGTCTGGGGTGAAAGTTCCTCCGAAGTTCAAACCTCCAACATTTGAAAAGTACAATGGAACGTCATGTCCTATTACTTATGCCACTGCTTATTTCCGAAAGATGTCGGTGCACACTGAGGATCAGGGACTTTTGATTCACTTTTTCCAGGATAGCCTGTCTGGGGCATCCCTAGAGTGGTACATGAAGTTGGAGAAAACTCATATTCGTTGCTGGAATGATCTTGCTCGGGCTTTTGTCAAACATTATCAGTACAATGTGGATATGGCGCCTAATGCACTCAGTTACAGAATATGTCACAGGGACCGAAAGAATCTTTCAAGGAATACGCTCAGAATTAGCGTGAGTTGGTTGCGAGGGTTCAACCTCCATTCATGGAGAGAGAACCCATCGATATGTTTATGAGCACCCTGCAAGGACCATTTTATGAACACATGATAGGAAGTACTTCGGCAGGATTTGCAGACTTGGTTATGGCTGGTGAAAGAATTGAGGTAGGTTTGAAATTGGGGAAGATTCAGATTGGAGGTTCTAGTGGCTCATCAGGAGGCAGTAAGAAACCGTTCAACACTTACCCTAAGAAAAGGGAAGGCGACGCAAGCGCGGTTTACTCCCATAGAGGAAGAAGAGAGGATCGTCAGAATCAACAAATCAATACTGTTTCTATTCCTGTTAATGCTCCTCCGCAGCAGAGACCGAATACAGTGCCTCAACAACAAAGGCAGCAGGATGCTCCCCATCAGTATAATAATCAACAACAGAGACAACCGAGGAAATTTGATCCCTTGCCAGTAACTCTTACTGAAGCGCTCCACCACTTGCTTGATTTAAAGTTGATCAGTTTGAGAAATATGCCGCCACCACCCGCAAGGCTCCCTGTTAACTATGATGCTAATGCAAGATGTGAATTCCATTCGGGCAGAGTTGGTCATTCTACTGACAATTGTTTTGCATTGAAGTGCAAGGTACAAGACTTGTTGGATGCTAAGGCGATTGAGTTTAATCCAGTGACTGGTCCAAATGTTACTCAGAACCCAATGCCTAGGCATGGACGGGGTGTTATTAATATGATTGATGATAATGGTGAAATGTTGAATTTAATCATGGATGTGGAACAAGTAACTACTCCGCTGTGGTATGTTAAAAGGTATTTGGTTGACAATTCTATTTTCTCGGGTTAAACTTCAGAGTGTGCCAAGTGCAGAGAGCAACCGAAGGGCTGTGATGATTTAAAAGCCGGTATCCAGTTGTTGATGAAGGAGGGTTCCCTGCGGTTTGATAGGAAACTGAGCTACCATAAGGTTACTGGAGAAGATGTTGTTGTGATATCTATTCCTTACACCCCTGCGCGCATTCCTTCCCTGTCAAGGGCAGTCCCTCTGATGATTACGGTTCCTGGTCCCATGCCGTATACCAGTGAGAAGGCGGTCCCGTGGAATTACGGTGCCGATGTCTATTACCATGGGGTGAAGCAGGAGGTTAATGCTCGTTTGTCTGATGAAGAACATGCTGAAGGTGATGAAGAGGAAGTCCATAACTTTTCTGGTGTGGGTCAAATAACTAGAAGCGGGAGAGTATTTGGTCCTTCTAACGTGCAAGATGTGGCAGATGCTTCTGCAAGAGAAAAAGGAAAACAACAGGTAACGATTGGTAAATCCCAGGGTTACGCCAGCCAATGTGACTCAACCAATTCTGATACCAGAAGCTTCTTCAGTTCCCGATGAGGTTAAAGAGTTAATGCGAATTATCAGAAAAAGCGATTATAGCATAATTGATCATCTGAGCCATACTCCTTCTAATATGTCTATCTTGTCTCTGTTGATTTATTCAGAACCTCACAGAAATGATTTGATGAAGTTGTTGAAGAATGTGTTTGTGCCACACGAGATAACTGTCAATCAGTTTGAGAATGTTTGTGCTAACATATCTGCCGGGAACGGTTTGGGCTTCACAGATTTTGATCTTCCTCCGGAGGGGCCAAACCATAACAAAGCGTTGCATATTTCGATGGAGTGCAGGGGAACTACTTTATCCCGGGTTTTGGTAGATACCAGACCGTCTTTAAATGTATTGCCCAAGTCAGCATTGATGAAGATTGATAATTCTGGACTGGAGTTGCGCCCTAGTGATTCGATGGTGAAGGAGTTTGATGGGTCTCGAAGGTCAGTATTTGGGGAGGTGGAGTTACCAATCAAGGTAGATCCTAACACCTTCACGACCACTTTTTTTGTGATGGATATACAGCCAGCGTACTGTTTCTTGTTGGGGAGGCCGTGGATTCATAGAGCAAGAGAAGTCACTTCTACTCTTCATCAGAAACTCAAGTATCCTGCCGAGGGAAAGGTAATAACTATATGCGGCGAGGAAGAGTACGTTGTGAGTCAGTTGACATCATTCCTCTATGTTGAAGTTGAAGGCGAGATTCATGAAACTCCATTTCAGGCATTTGAGACAGTTCATGATGTCAATTTTCCTTCTCCAGAGCAGAAAAGGAAACCGAAAACTGTTATGTCTTCTCTCAAGGATGCGAGAGCTGTGGTGGAAAATGGTAACCCTGAAGATTGGGGTTGGGTGCTGGACGTTACCCCAAAGTTTGATAAATTTGGTCTTGGTTTCAGCCCAGGTCAGCAGAGTGCAACTCCCATAGCATATAGTTTATCTACTCCTGTGAAGTTTTCCCGTCCTTGTGCTACTCAAGAAGGACACGTCAATGAAATTGGCAACGATAAGGTTGGTGGCTACAATATCGAAGATTGGATTCGACCAAGTATTCCAGGCCAGACACTCAACAATTGGACTTCTGTGGATGTTATCCAAGTTTCAAGCGCTGAGGAGTAATTTTCTTGTTTCTTTTGTTATCATATCATAATTCCTACGCTCTGCCCAAGGCGTAGTGGATCATTTGTGTAAGGCCAATATGTTTATTTTTCAAGTTTATCATGAAATAAAGGACGATTTTGCATTCAAAATTTTGCTTCTTTTTCTTTTCTTTTTTATTTTTAAATGGCAATGTTTCGTTTTTCACGCACTGTCACTAAAAAACGCCAAAATGTCATTCATGCAGATGCACTTCCACCACCGATCATATTTATAACGACTCTGCTATGACTCATTATGACTTTGATACTCCTATTTATCAAGCTGAAGGGGAAGCATATGAGTATTGTGACCTTCCTCAGGAATTAGCTAGATTGTTAAAACAAGATGATGAAGGAGCTTTGTGAGTCTTTTAAAATCAAGCATCATAATTCTTCCCCATATAGACCAAAGATGAACGACACTGTCGAAGCGGCCAATAAGAATATCAAGAAAATTGTTCAGAAGATGGTGGTAACCTATAAAGATTGGAATGAGATGCTGCCTTTTGCTTTGCATGGTTATCGTACCACGACGTGTACTTCGACTGGGGCAACCCCATTTTCTTTGGTTTACGGCACAAAAGTGGTATTGCCGGTAGAAATCGAGATTCCTTATCTTAGGATCATGAGGGATGTTGAGCTGGATGAAAGCAAATGGGTACAAAATCGGCTGGATCAGTTGGAACTTATTGATGAGAAGAGGTTGACGGCTGTATGTCACGATCAGGTATATCAGCAAAGGATGAGGAAAGCTTTTGATAAGAGGGTACGACCTCAGTGTTACAAGCCAGGTGACCTTGTGCTAAAAAGAATAATTCTCCCCCAGGGAGATCCCAGGGGCAAGGGGGCTCCGACTTATGAAGGTCCTTTTGTGGTAAGAAAAATTTTCTCTGGAGGAGCGATGATGCTCACGACTATGGATGGAGAGTACTTCCCTCTCCATGTGAATGCTGACGTAGTTAAAAAATACTTTGCATAAAAAAATAAAAAAATAAAAAAACCCTGCTAAACTGAAAACCCGAAAGGGCGATTTAGGAAAAAATAGGGTGTCCTGGTGAATCGCAAACCCGAAAGGGAGATTCAGGCAAAAGTTAGGGACTTAAAGCAAATGACTACTCTCGACATGAGATCCTTTGTTTCTTTCCTTCATTCCGTCACCTGGCATAAGCTCGAGGCTAATCCAAGAATGATCTGTCTGAAAGCAGGAAGATCAGAGTCATAAGAGTCATAGCAGAGTCGGGACTTGATGGATATTCACATTCACATTGCCATTTGTAAACACTTGTTTGCTTTGATTTTGTAATTACTTGCTTCTAAATGTAAATGCATTTTTCACAGGCTGATTTCTCAAAATCAATAGAATATCTTCTTTCAAGTATACGTATACGTTTCTTTTCTCCCTTTTTACTATTTTGTTTGCAAAAACGTCCAATATTTTGATAAGCATGTGCATATAAACTTCGTGGGCCTTACACGGAAATGGTAATCTAAGTCATGGTTAGTTGATCGGTTGAAATACGGATAACAAACATAACTACTATTGTGAAAGGGGCGTGTTTAGTTTTATGTTTGATGGGATTCTCATTCACTTTACTGGCGGATGCCTTGCCATTTTGTTTCACAACTCTGTGCTGTTGGTAAAGGTCATGGGTCAGGGTAATATCAAGATTACGGCAGGTCGGCGAGATCGGCGAACCTAGTTGGAGATATTTCTTCCCCATAATGGCTTTTATTACGTTTCTTTGCCGCACTTTCATGTGTTATCTTGATTGATTGTTTTGGCTTTGTCTGCATATAGGATTTTGTTTATGGCCGAATGTTAGTCTTGATGCATTGAATATTTTTGCTTTGAAAAAAAATTGTTTCATTTTACTTAATCCATCCAGTATCACTCTTTAATTGATTTTTTTGGGCATTTTGATACCAACTGTGCCAATTCTTTTGCTTAGCCAAGAGTTTGGAGGAAGGAGTTTAGATACAAACGATGACTGTAGTGGTATGCTTTTGAGTAGAACCCCGTTGATGATGTACATGCATTGTTTCAACCCCAAACACCGAAGGTATAAGGGAGTTAGACCCTCGTTAACCCCTCTGAGCCTTCGAAGTAGAAGTTTCTTTTCCGTTCAAAAAAAACCTTATTTTTTTAACCAGGGGCAGGGTATATGTTCAGTTAATTTGCCCAAGCATTCAAATTTCAGAAGGAATGTCCCATCTGAGGATCACCACATTTTATCTTTCGCATCATGAGATCAGGAAAAATGTCTAAACCACGATGTTCATTTCCTCACAAAGCCCTGAGGTTGAGATCGAATCGATACAATAATGGATATCTCTCGCCGACCAAGGACCACGAAATTTGTTTTCTTCAAAAAAAAAAAAGAAAGAGAAAGAAATAAAAAGTTCAAAGACCTAAAGTCACATTGACTTGTTCGAGGTGGAAATCATGGATAAGAAAGAAACAAAAAGCCCCGTTAAGTCGAAACTTGAAAACAAGTCGCTTAGGCAAAAGTTAGGGTGTCCCGCTGGACTCCCAAAACTGAAATTCAAAAGATTTTTGTCCAGACAAAAGTTAGGGAAAAGAAGAGCCTAAAAGGCCGAAAAAAAAAGATTATTCAATAAAATTTTCATCAAAAGAAGAGGAACAATAATATCAAAAACAAAAGCAGCAGAAGTTAAGTGACAATCATGTTGGAGGATTTTTCGTGATCACTCAACCATTATAAATCCTTTTGAAAGATGAATGCTTGTAATAAGTCAACTGAATTTAGGACAGGAGAATATCACGAAGGGGGTGGGCACCCAAATAACTTGAGCCTTGAAAAACTTTTTTTCAAAAGAACCTCGAACCAGGCCACGTTACAACCTCTAAAAAGTCCTAACTGAAACTAGGGTTTAACTCGAAAGCATGCTACAACAGGATAACATTTCCCAAACTCCCAAATATGCGCTGCATATTCATGTTGGTATCTTATCACCCGCGTCTTGACTTGTTTTTCAAAAAAGGGGGAAGAAAGGTTTTTAGATTTTTGCACTCTAGCCAGTGATCTATTCACAACAGAGATGCAACATTCTGTTAAAGTTTTCAACTTCAAGGCTTAAATAATCATCACATCAGGTCTGTCATTCCCAAAATAAACATCTTTCTGCATGCAAAACAGTTGCTTGGCATAAAAAAGGGTTAACACGTTGAACACCTGTAAAGAGCTTAATGATTGTCAGGAAGGGAATGCTTGGTTTTCTTCTACTTGGACAGAGCCCATGTATGTTTAGGACTCTTCTTTTCCCCTGTGAAGTTTCTTACCCCCAGTGAAGTTTTGTCTCCGTGATGAAGTTTTATTGCCCCGAGAATCTTCTTTTTCAAAAAGCTTCATTCTAAGACATCAAGTTGGATACGCCACACACCCCCAGTGGAGTCGTTTAAAGGGGAACTCACATTCTGAGGAGTTTCAACTCCCCAACAAGAAGTGCCAACAGAGATTCCTCGCCTTGACCTCTCATTTCCCAGTTGTTTTGCTGACTGGAGCATCCTTATGTTAAAGATCTTCTCTCATTCCCCAGTAAGGTCGTTACTGTGTGATTATCTGCATGTTTCATCCAAAGGTTGCACTCCAAGAAAAGCTCTCTCCAACAAAAATCTTCAACAGAGTTCTATCTCCCCGGTGAAGTCCCACCTCTTCAGCAGAGCTTTGTTCCCCCAGCAAGGGTGTTCACCATCCACGTCGGGTTTGTTGTCTTGGTGTCATCCTTCAACACGGCCGTGTGTTGTATTTTCCAGAGATTACAGTCTTACCTTGATCTTCTCTCTCAAATGTCTAATCTTCAGATAAGCATCCCTCTCCGGAAGCTGCAATGTCGACCTGATCTTCCCTAGGAATTTGCAATTTATTTTTGCAGTTCCTCTCGAGTGTTTGTAGCCCATTTCTACTGGTTGCTTAGATGTTATTCCCTGTGAAGCTTCATCTCTTCGAGGTTCCCTCTCTAGCAGTTCCCCGTATTTTCTCCTCTCCTTTGGATTGTGCAATTTATTTTTGCAAGTCTTGTCAGATCCTGATTTCTTGGTTATTGGCTTCTCAATCGGCCATTTCCCCAGTTAATTTTTTAAACATGCATCATTATATTGCATCTACCAAAATGCGTAGCATCTCTATTTTATGGAACATTGCACTATATAAAAAGAATTCAAACATGCATCAGAACATAAGCCATTAGTTATTTCCGCCATCCCCAGTGATTTTGCTTTTACTTTGGATTATATCCCCAGCGAGGTCTTCGTCCTCATTATCTCAGTTTCCTCCCCATACCAATATCCTTTTGACGTCAATCATTTGTTTGTTTGAGTGTCTACTCTTGACTGTAGTTCAGTTTTGCCCTGGCGCAGTCTTCTCGGGAATAGTCTTCACTACCTCTTCATTTCGTTCCAATGTCTATTGGTGTGCCTTTTCGAATACCAATTTCGCCTTGATATTCGCTTTCAGCAGGTTTTTAGGTGTACGCCCTAATCTCCTCGCTTTGGGTCAAGTTTCTCCTTGTCGCTTGTGCATGAAATCCAGTTTCGTCCTGGAACTCATCTAGTTTAGTTTCACCTAACTAGTTATTGAGTCGAGTTTCGTCTCGTTTTTGCCTTCATACCTTGGACCCTTTGACGGTGTTCGTTTACCGAGTGCAGTGTTCATACTGCGTACCTGGTTTGAAATTAGTCTCTTTTGTTCCTTGGATTCTTCTATCAGTTTTCATCACTGTTTATCCATTGATCTGAGACCAGCAGGTGCTCTGAGAAACATGCACTCTCATCATTTTGCTTTGGGTCGAGTTTCGCCTCATTACCCGTGTGTGAAATCCAGTTTCGTCATGGTACTCATCTAGTTTAGTTTCGTCTAACTGGTTACTGAGTCGAGTTTCGTCTCACTTTTGTTCCTTCATACTGTCTATCTTAGTTGAGATTAGAAATTGCTCATAGAATCACGCACTCTAGCCACATTGCTTTGGGTTGAGCTTAGAGTTTCATCTCCTCACCCGCGTACGTTTTCTGTTTCGGAGCTTAGTTTCGCCTATACTCTGTCAGTTGAGTTTTGTCTCACCCCTTTTGAAGCCCAGTTTTGCCCTGGTGCATTTTTCCGGAAGTTTAATTGCATCTACTCTTCTTTGATTTTGTTCTGTTTCAATCTGCGTTACAGTTTCATTCTGACGTATGTCTTAGGGGGTTTTCTGCTTCCTTTTCTCTCTTTTTCAAGAGTGTAAATTTTTGGGTTCTTTCGTATTCAAACATCTTCAACCTTGTACGCTCGAAGTAGTCACTTTTCTCACTTACCATGTTGAAGATATTTGAATAGGGGCAGCTGTTGCACCCCAAAATTTACCCTCTCGACTTAGGCTTATGTTTCATCATGAACGTCATATTGCATTGCATTCATACCTTGTGATGGGATCAAAGTACTTTGGTTAATCTAGTCTTCCTCAAGCTTTGAAGGTTGGTTGCATTGACAAGTTGCTCAAGTAGAATCTTATTATCTAAACCTCTAGATCTTTCAAGCCCAAAAGTTATTGCATATCTCAAGATATTTCATCCATCTCTTTGGATCATCAGAGGATTGAAGTTTGTGTTTGACTACAAGGAGAATCACCCTTTGGATTCTCCAGTCAAATTAGGGTTTTGTTTGAGCAAGGCTATTGGCCAATATACAAGTCTTGATTTGGGGAGATACAACATCTCATTGGTATTTGAAAAGTCTTTGTACAAGGAATTGGTCATGATGCCCAGAGGATTTGAAGTTTTAAAGATGATTCATCACTTCCCTAAGGTGTTGACCAAAACTAGAGTTTGGTATTTCATCAAGTTTTCTTGAGAATTTTGAAGTGAAACTTTGTACATGGCCTCTATATATTTGGAAGATCATATGTTTGAAGTTATGATTATCAATTTTGAAGGGAAGTGGATCAAGTGATTCAAAGGGGCAATATGGTCATTTTAGTCAAAATCAGTCAAAGTCAAAGTTGACCAAGGGAACTTTTGGTCAACCATCAATTCAAGGATACACTTTTCATTTTTCAAGTCCATTTTGGTCATTGGTTCAAGGAGATTGAAGTTTGGGTTGAAACTTGTTCTTGAAGAAACCCTAAATGTTTCTAATTTTGGAAAATGAAGACTTAATTTCAAAAATTCATATTTTATTCACCCTTGATCAAGAAAATACAAATAAAATATGCTTGGAAAGCTAAGAGAATGATATTTAGACTCCTTTTAGTCTCATGTCCAAATTTAAATAGAATCAGGAGTTATTGTCTTTTGAAGTCATCAAAATTATAGGTCATTTTCCAAAATTAGTGAATTTCAAGCCTAATTTTGAGAAACTTAATGAAATGAATTGCAAAAACTCAAAACTAATGGATTGTAGATCATTTCAATACCTTTCCAAATTGTGCTCATTCGTATCAAAACTCAAAAGTATGAGCAAGTTGTGCACTTTGAAATTTTGAGGCTTTTCATTGATTTCATGCATGCCATGCAAATTGCAAATTGTTAATAACTTGATTTATGGCCTTTTGTTTCACTTCAAACTTGGCCCATGACCAACATGCAACGTACCAAGGCCCATCATGCCAAAGCTTGAGCTGCACATGGGCAAATGCAAAGGGAATTCGTGATTTTGCAAAAAGTGGCATGAAGTTGCCTAATCACCAACACTAGCTTAATACAAGTATTTAAGTCTTAATTTTGTTGCTAATATCTTCCTAAGGTAAAATGGACTGAAATGCACGTAAAAAGCAACCACGCACGAGGGATTGGGGGGGCTGCATGTGCATACTTGATTTTGGCCAAAAGGAGATTTCATTCTTTCCAAGAACTTTCAGCGCGAAAAACCTATCCTACCCTCCTCCTGATGCTCTATATATTGAGAAGCAAGCCTCAGTGAGCGTGGTTCGTGCTTCATTTCATCAATCAAAGTCAGAAACTCCATAGCTTGTTGCTCTGCATTTTTCTTTGATTCTTCCATCTCCCATGCGCGTTTTGGTCAATTCTTCTAGCATTCTCTTCTCCAAGTGATAAGGATTGTAGATCGAGGCTTGTTTTGCAAATGGAGTGAAGGAGACAGTAGATCCATTTTTTCTCAAAGGTTTGAATTCACAACTTTGGATTTTGATTTCTAGCCGTGCATTGTGAGATTTAAGTTCATAATCATGTTATTTGAAGTCCATTAAGTGTTTTTGAAGCTTCAGAACTTTTAATTTGATGAGATATGCATGAATGATGCATATGAATTATTCTGTTCAAGTGGGTTTTTGACACTTTTGCACGATCTGTTCTTGATCCATGGTTCATTATTTGTTTTGATTCAAATTGCAATGTAAAGTATAAAATGCTAGCTTGAATTTGCTCGAAATTTCATGGAAAATGGTGTAGAATTGAGCATGTTATGTTGACTGGAAAATGAGAGGATGAACTGGATCATGCACACGTTTTTTCCCTAGCCAGAGGTTGAAGATGATTACGTGGCCTCCTCTGGTTGGCTGGCTTATTTCTTTAATTCATTTGAATTTTGTTTTTTTAATTTGATTTCTATAATTTTATTTCTTACTCAAAAATGATTGAAATATTTTTAAAAAATTATCACAAATTCAAAATAATATTTCTGACCTTGTGTATTTTTTTGATAATTTTTTGAAAATGTTTTGGTTGGTTCAAAAATTCATAGGTTTAATTAATTAATTGATCAAAGTTTATTTTTATTTTAATAGTTCCTTTGATCTAAAAAATCCACAAAAATTGTTTTAGACTCACAAAATAATGTAACAATTGATTCTGATTTTGGTTCATCATTTTTCTTATTTTTGATTTAATATTTAATTTCAAAGTTTATTTTTCATATTTGTTTAATTGATTTTTAATTTAATATTTCCCTTAATAAAAAAATTCTCAAAAAATCATGTAAGCTTGTTTTTAATCATAGGATCTGAGCATATTTTTATTTTGACCTTTTTTGTGATTTTTGGTTAGGGTTTACATTTTTTCCCTTAAAAAACAGTTTAATTATTAATTGTTTGTTTATTTTTTTAATTTAATATTTCCTTTAATTAAAAAATTCCACAAAAAATCAGGGATGTGTGTTTTTAGTTCTAATATTTGAATACAATTTTTGTTGGGCATTTTTCTGTTTTTTGATTTAAATATTATTTTGATATGTGAATATTTGTTAATTACATCATTGTTTGAATTTAATTTAATTTCTTGACTTTTCCTATTTCAAAAAAAAAAAGAAAAAATATATATTTTGACATTTAAGGTTTCTTGGTGATTGGTTTGACCTTGGTTTAATTTGTTTGAGTTTTGATCCTATTTAATTAATATTTAGGATTAAAAGTCAAAATCTAGGGTTTTGTTGTTTATGGTGCAAGTTCCATGTTCAAAACCCTTGTGCCTTGGACTTTTATTGGAATTCAGGTCTTGATTATGGTTCATGAATGTGTTGGGGATTTGAAAATCATTTTTCTTGAATTATTTGACTTGGTTTGACATTGTTTCCACAAATTATTTTAAAAACTTGTCTAGATTGGTAGTTTTGCCAACTAGCTTGGAACATTGAGCCTCATTTGATCCCATCCTCAAGCACTCATGAACATAAGGCTTGCTTTCTGACTTATAAATACTTCAAAGATGTTAAGATTTTTTTGACTTGAATAATGGACCCTTGTTTCTATTTTTGGTGTATTTCTGAAGTGAAGGTACCCAATTGATGTTTGCATATCTTGTTGCAATTTGTTTGATGGCCAATGAAGTTGAGTGAGGCCTATAATTGGGAACCTAATGATCATGTTGTTTTTGTTTGTCCATGTTAACTCAAGCCATTTTATTTGAATGCCTCGTGTTTGAATGTTTGAACCTTCTAGTGCATTATGCAGGTTCCATCTTTTATTGTGCTCAGGAAGTTGTGATTGAATTAATTGTGCATGTTTGAAATGTGTTTGCCCATGACCTCCATGACCTTTAATTGTATTCTTTCCAAGCTCCCATGATCGTTGATTGATGTTTAATTATCAATTCAACATGGTGATAGAAAGGAGCAACATTCCTCTATTTCTTTTGACCTAATTGTGCATATGCCTATTTCCTCTTATCTGTCATGTCTAATGTTTGATAATCATTATCATGTTGTTCTCACCTCATCATGTTGCATCCATCCCTTATGTGAGTCATTAATTCACCTCATGGAATACTAACTTGGTTGTTGAATGTGCGAGGTATTTTGAGAAAGTTCCCACTTTTGGCTTGAGGCTTTTGGTGTTTCACTTTATTTGTGAAACATAACTTATTATATTGGCACTGCTATTGTATTTTGGCATGTTTGATATTCCATGCAGGATACATGCATTTGATTGTGAATGTTACACATTGCCCATGGGATCTGTTCATATCTGATAATCACATTACTTACATCCTTATGGTGTAATTTCTGACTTGATTTGTCTACTGATGCCAGCTTGCTTGAAGTTCTCCGGGTTTCTTTTATTCTTGCTCAGTTGCTATGGATAGTTATCCGTTTGGTATTGCACTATCTTCTTTCTTCCATTTTCATTTTGCATAGTTCTCTGATTGCATGATGGGACCTCTATTGCTGATATATGTCAGGAGGCCCTCTGGTTTTTGTCTAATACATGTGTTGTGTTTGCTGTTGATCGATGAGTCACTCAATTTAGAAATTGAGATCACGACTTCGCTCTCATTGCATGTTACCTATAGGATGTTTATTGCTTTTCTTCTTTAATTGTTGATCGATGAGTCACTCAATTTAGAAATTGAGATCACGACTTCGCTCTTATTGCATGTTCCCTATAGGATGTTTATTGCGTTTCTTCTTTAATTGTTGATCGATGAGTCACTCAATTTAGAAATTGAGATCACGACTTCTCTCTCATTGCATGTTACCTATAGGATAGTTTTGTTAAGCTTCCTTCAGCATGTTAATTAAGGTAGGGTTTTCCTTTATCCTCAACCTTAGGGTCAACCACTGTATGATAACACTAGGGATAGTACTAGGTTAGTTTCCCTTAGTTGTTTTTCCTTTCTTTGCATCTTGGATCTTAAAACAAAAACTGTTTTCTTGGCAAATCATAATACATTTCTAATAAACTCAAAACCTTCTTCAAAGTAAAAGATACAAAATGTGATGCGGTGGGAGAACTGACTTGAGGTTTTGCATTTGTGTTCGCAAATGTTGCGGTTAGCAAGAGTCGCCACCGACTTTTCTTTTATCCAAAAGGAAAGGTAAAAAAGCACAGGAAAGACCTTTGAGATGTTTTCTTGAGTTCGGGGGGTAGATTATGAAAAGGGAAGGTGCTAGCACCCTTTTCATCCATGGTTTTCCATGGGCTCTTAGTTACTTGTTTAGATCACTTGCTTTGCTTTGTTTTGTTTGAAATGGTGCTTGGTGTGGTTTTGAAAGTATTTTGAAAAGAGGCCTTTGTTTAGGCAATCTTTGTAATGATTCTCGTTTGTAAGAATGTATACAAAGATGTTTGTCTTTTGAAAATGTTTTCAATGTTTTGTAAGATGTTTTGAAATGTGTGTGTGTTTGTTTTTTTGAAAATAGCAAGGATTGTTTTGAAATGGAACAAGTAACTAGAAGCTATCTACCTACTCAAATGTCTTTCTTATGCATTTTTATTCCTATGACATTGTTGACTTACCATTGATTTAGTAAGCAACCCTATCTTTGGATGTTAACAGGACGGGCGTGGGTCATCGTATAACCATGATAACAATATTGCCAAGTATCTTAGCATGTTTGAGGGACCAAGATCATTTTGTTTTAGGCAACCTTTGTATAACATCATCGAGGGACTATGATCTTTTTTGTTTTGTTTTGCCAAGATACTTCGCGTGCGTAACATGGCCATTTTATTTTAGGCAACCAAGTGGGAGAAACCTTAAGGGTGCTTGTGTGCAAAGTGTGTCATTTTACATGCTTTTGATTTGTCTTGAATTAGGGTTTTTCTATTTGTTTTGTTTTTGCTCTTGTCATGCAAACCCTAGTTTACTAAGCATGGTATATGAAAGCAATAAATTGCGTAAAATAAACTAAGCCATTACAACAATTATTATGGGAGGGGGGATACAAGTTTTGAATGGGGATTTTGCACAAATATAAACCTAAATATATTATTACAATCCAATCGAATATTGCGCGAATTAAATAAATGTACAAGTATTTAAAATGCAATGCAAATGTATTTATGTAAAAATGTTTTGGTGTTTGTTTTTTGTATGAGAAAATGATTTAAATTAAACCCTAAAAAATGAGGGAAAATAATATTATTTTTGGAGGGGTGAAACCCTAATTTTTAATTCAAAGAAAAATAATGTTTCTTATTATTATTTTACACATTTTTTGTATAAGAAAATAATAAATAATATTATATATAAGTATTAAAAATTAAGTATGTGTAAAAAATAAATATTTTATGAGTATAAATAATATAATAAAAATATTAAGTATTTTTAATTGTATTTACAAATTATTTAAGAAAATAAAATCTATTTATCCTAATAAACTATTTTTTATGTAAAAAATAATAAAAAAAATTGCAAAAAATAAAGAAATTATTTTTTATGATTTTTATTATTCAGAAAAATAAATGAAAGGAAATAAATATAAAAAAATGAAGAGATATGAAAAATATACAAAATAAAGCCAGGGGGTGCAAATAGTGGGTCATGAGGTGTAAATAGAAAAAACAAAAAGGGCCCAGGCGCCAAAAAGCCCAAGACACTCATCCCTGTCCTCCAGCCAGTCTCCTTCTTCGCGCGTGTTATGTTCAAACCTGCAACTCTCACATGCTTGCACAAAAATAAAAACTCATAACATGAAACTTGTGGCATTTGTGCTCACGATTTCAACCATATAAAATTTGTAACCTAACTCTCAAAGATCAGAGAGAATTTTTGAACCCCTAATTCGTGACCTAGCTTTTTCAGAATTTTCAATCTTCAAAATCTCTCAGCATAATTAATATAAATGAAAAGTATGCATATGTACAGCTTCAAAATGTTATGGACTACATTTTTTCTTCACAGATCGTGGCTTGAGGATGCCTATTCAGAGAGATAGAGTTTAGGAAATTACCTCCTTCAGCTGGATTTGGATAGAGCAATGTAGGGACTTTAATGGAAGCCTGAGGATCGTGTGAGCTTCCTTGAGCTTCCCTGAAGCTATTCCAATGCTTAGCTTGCTCTGAGGATGGCTAAAACTCTTTGCACAAGTCAAGTTGCAAGCTTCCAAAGTGAAAATGGAAATGGCTGAAACAGGGTTTACAGAAACAGCGTAAAGGCTTGGATTGCTTTGGTTTGATATATAGAAGGTGTTTGAAGTGTTAAAATACAAAACGCACGAGCCAAAAATTAGTTGGCTTTGGTTTTACAGATTCTGGATGTTTGGACAGAAAAATGGTGTTTATGAGTTTTTTGGAGTTTTAGCTTCAATGCAATCGTGCTATGCCTTGCCAAATGTTAGTGTATTTGTATAGAAATGATACAAAGTCCACTCCTTACTAGCTTGCACCCGTTTTTGACCCTTTGTAACCTTTCTTGCTTTTTAAGTAAAGTGACAAGACCAATGCTAACATGCTTGTCCTTGCTTGGTTGTGACCTGAAATGAACTTGTACAATATGCTTGAGACCTGTAGAAATTGTTTGCATCAAAGGGACAGGTCCAAGGCTCAATATTGATAAAGTTACAAAAGCTCATCTTTATGAAAATGGCATTGTGAACTTTATGCCTAAAATGGAATTATCTTTTGTACAATGCTTCAAAAGCAAAGATAATGCCTTTAGCTTCTGAGTTTGCATTTAATTATGGAGTGTAGAGTGAGTTTAGGACCTGTAAATCAAGATTCAAATAGCATGGATTGGATTTGCAACTTGATGCCTTGTAAAAATGGCTTGATCAAAAGTGATAAAATGCCAACTTCCCTTCTTCGATTCTCCCTAACCAAAAATGATCTTGGAGAGTTATTGGACATTTTGGAAAGCTTTCAATGTGCTTTATAATCCATATTTGAAATTCATTTTGAGATACCTCTTGGAACTAGGTGAAAAATGTCCATGAAGTTGGGTACAAAACCTGCCTAAATTAGGGCAAAATTTCACTAAGTTATTTAGTTCATGGACCTATGTTCACAAATTCATAACTTGATATCCAAGCATCTTTTGGGAAAGGTTTGTGAAGAAAAGTTATAGATTTAATGGAGGACCACAACTTTCATGTTGGAAGTTTTCTTTGAATCAAAATTCATCATGGTGAAAAAGTGGTGGAAATTTGGAAAAAAATAAGAAAATTTCCATACTTAGAAAAATTCTAAGTTATGAAAATTTTCAAATTCAAAACCCTAATTTTCAAAAATTGGTTTTCTTGGTAAAAAAGTTTCATATTTTGACATATCTTGATGAATTATTACCCTTGGCACTTGATTTTGACCAAAAAGTCAAAGTTTGACTTTTCAGCGCACAATTGACTTTTGATCAGTTGACTGCAAAATTCATCTGTTAATCCAATGAACTTGAGATCTTTTGAACCATGTAATTTGGTAAAGATGATGACATTGGATCCTTGAAATCATGTTTGAACTCAATTGGTTATTGGCTAGGTTAAAAATTAGAAATTGTCTTTTCTCAGTCAAAACCCTAATTTTGACCATTTTGCCCTTTTGATGATTTGATCAAATTTCTTGAGGAGTGTTGTACCCCAAAATTTTCCCTCTCATTTTATAAAGATTTCCCCTCACAAGGCTCCTTGAACTCCAGACAGGATTAGGGTTTTGCTCTGCTCAAGACATCTCCTTGCACTGATGACCTAAATTAGGGTTTGAGTTTGCACATGGATTTTTGGACTTATAATGCTCAAAATGACTTTCATACTTCATGTTGGACTCATAAGTTTGTCCATACCAAGTTTCAATCCTTGAATCAAATTTTTGCCCAGTCAATTGGACAGTTGACCTAGAAATCAACTGTATTGGGGAAAAAGTCAACTATGGCCAATTTACAGTCAAACCTCATGATTTTTGACCCACATCAACATTATGAACTCATATGAACCATTTGATCAAGTTTGGACCACAACTCCTCAAGAAATTTGATCAGATCACCAAAAGGGCAAAATGGTCATTTTTAGGGTTTTGACTATACAAGGGCAATTTCTGACTTTTGACCTAGCCAATGGCAAATTGGGCTCAACCATGGACTCAAGAACTCAATGTCATCATCTTGACCTATTCAACAAGCTCAAAAGATCTCAATTGCATTGGATTGACAGATAAATTTTTCAGTCAACTAATCAAAATTTGACTGTCACTGAAAAGTCAAACTTTGACTTTTTGGTCAAAATCAAGTGCCAAGGGTCATTTTTCATCAAGATGTATCAAAACTTGAAACTTGTTCATCAAGAAACCCAAATTTGCAAATTTGGGTTTAAAGTTGAAAATTTTCATAACTTAGAATTTTCTAAGTTATGAAATTTTCTTTATTTTTCCTAACTTTGCCCAACATTTTCACCATGATGCAATTGGATTCAAACAAAAGTTCCAACATGAAAATTATATTACTCCACAAAGTATACAACTTTGATTCACAAAGTTTTCTCAAAAGAAGCTTGGATCTCAAGTTATGATTTTTGGAACAAGGGTCCATGAAACTTTTAACTTAGTGAAATTTTGCCCTAGTTTAGGCAGGATTTTGACCTATCTTCATAGCCATTTTTCACATAGTTCCACTTGGAATATCAAATTTCATTTCAAATATTGATTGTAGATAATGTTGCAAGCTTTCCAAAATGTACAAGAACTCTCCAGACACATTTGTGGTTAGGGAGAATCGAAAGCTTAAAGTTGGCCAAAACTCACTTTTCATCCATGGCATGTTCTTATGGATACAAGTTGCAAATTCAAATCAGCTTGCTTTGCACTAGATTACAGGCCTCAAAACCATTTCACACTCATTAATTAAATGCAAATACATTGGTTTAAGGCATTGTTTTGGTCATTAGAACATTTCACATTAGATTAATCCCTAAGTAGAAAAAGCAATATTTCCATTTTTGCCAAATCTTGCTTTATGTCAAAACCACAATCCTTGAGCATAGAGCCAAATCTTGTGCAACAAAGCATATCCATCAACTTGAGGGGCCAAGATCAGAAGAAGAAGGCTGATAGATAGCCTGTACAGGCTTGTATTACATCATTGTGCATTTTGGCTTAAAATACAAGAAACGTGTCCAAAAACACTAGAACTTGAACATCAACAAAAACTAACTTGTGCAAGCTTTTGAAACATCTTTCTCACATCCCCTTGAACCAGAAACACGACCCTTTGAGCCTTCAAACCTCTGATAGCACAAAATCACATCTCATTGGCAAAATAGGGCATTCCCTGCAGTTTGAGTTCCACAACACAAATTGCTCATGCGTTTTGTCCCAAATTGGTTCAAACATATTCCACATAACCCATCTAAACTACCCCAACCCTTAAACACTAATTGTAACTCCATTTACAGGGTTTGCTATTTTCAATTTCAGCTTGTGCAAGTTGAGTTCTGTAGGCTTGTTCAAGCACCTTCAAGGCAAGCTAGGCATTGGAGAAGGTCAAGTGAAGTTCAAGTAAGCTCCCAAACATCTCGGGCCTTGTTGAAAAGCTCCACATTGCCATACACGAAGTCAGCTGAAACAGGTTTTTATCAACTTCCTATCTCTCTATTTAGGAACATTTAGACTTAGGTTTGTGAATAACAAATGTAGTATTCATAGCCATGGAGCTGTACATATGCTCAGTTTTCATTTTAATTAAGCATGTTAAGAGAATTTGGTCCATGAACATCCTGAAAAAAAATAGGTTAAGATTTAGGGCCAGAGAAATTCTCTCTGGTCTTTGAGAGTTAGGACAAGTTTTTTATATGGTTGGATTCGTCTTAAAAAGCTCTACAACTTTGATGTTATGTGTTTTTGCAATAGAGCACGTATGCAGGATCTAGCATTTGTACATGGCGCGCACGAAATTTAAAGCCAGAGGTTGAAGATGAAGTCTGGCTTGGGCTGGGCTTTGCTTCTTTTGTTTTTAACACCCCCTTTTACTGAATACACCCCCTGGCCCATTTCTTCATATTTTTATATTTTGTTATTTTATTTTCATTTCTGATTTTATTTTATTATTTCCAAACATAAAAAAAATACCTAGAAATATTTTATAAATTTTCACATTTATTTTGCATTTTATTTCTATTTTTTCTAACATAAAAAATAATTTAATTAGCATATATTTCTATTTATTGAAAACTTGAAAATAATATAATTATACCCTTTTATTTTTATTCTTTTATTTACACTCAAAAATATTATTCTAAATATATTTTTATCTTGTATATATTTTATTTTATTTTTTGTACATGATTAATATAATTAATATGTATATACATACTTTTATTTTATAAATACTTGAGGATTAAAACATGAAAAATATACATTTATCTATTATTATTATTATTTATACTTTAATAATACTTTTTCTAAATATATTTTATTTTTGGATACACATTATTTTATTTTGTTGTATATAAATAGTATAATTAATATATTTATATTCTTAAGAAAAAATTAGGATTTTATCCTTAAAAAAAAATAAAATTAATCTTTTTATTTATTCTTTTCTTTTTACATTAAATATTTTTACATACATAAAAATAAACAAAACCTTTTTCCTTTTTTGCATATTTATATTATTTTGTATATTTATTTAATTTGTTTATTTAAATATTATTCATTTATTATTTATGCCATTTGATTCAATTTGGATGTAATAGTAAATATTAGGGTTAATTTCTTGCAAATATCCCCCATTCAAACTTGTTTCCCCATTCCCATATCAAATGTTGTAATAGTGTAGATTTATTTTACGCATTTACGCTTTCAATTATGCCATGATTAGAGATTAGGGTTTGTATGCAAAAATCCAAAATTAACAAGTAGCTTGACCTAATACAAAGACAAAAATGCATGAAAATCAATACACAATGCACACTTGCACCCCTAGGGTTACATCCACTTGTTTCCTTAAAAATGGGCCATGTTATGCATGTTGAGTACTTTGGCAAAACAAAAACAAAACAAAAGATCATAGTCCCTCGATAACGCTATTTTGGTTGCCTATACAAAGTGATCTAGTCCCTCGGAAAATTTGCCAAAAATACTTAACACAATTGCTATCATGGTCTATACGATGACCCGCGCCTGTCCCGTTTAACATCCTAATACAAGGTTATTTACCAAATGCGATGGTAAAACAACACTGTCAAAAGGGTTAAAAATGTATAGGAAATACCTTTGAGTAAAATAGGGTAGATAGCTCTTATTTACTTGATCAAAACTTGCAAAAACATCCTTGCTATTTTCAAACACACCTCACAACACAATTTCAAAACATTTCCAAAACAAACTTTCAAAACATTGAAACATCTTTTCAAAAGACAAAAACACCTTTGTATACATTCAAACAAGAATCATTACAAAGGTTGCCACAATGATGGCCTCTTTTCAAAACATCTTTCAAAACCACACACAAAGCACCATTTCAAACAATTGGAAAGCCAAAGCAAGTGATCTAAACAAGTAACTAAGAGCCCATGGATAACCATGGATGAAAAGGGTGCTTGCACCTTCCCTTTTCATAATCTACTCCCCTAACCCAAGAAAACATCTCAAAGGTCTTTCCTGTGCTTTTTGATCTTTCCTTAGGATAAAATAAAAAGTCGGTGGCGACTCTTGCTAAACTGAAACCTTTGCGAACACAAAACGCAAAACCTCAAGTCAGTTCTCCCACCGTATCACAAAACTGGCGACTCTGCTGGGGAAATTTCTAAAAGTGGAGTAACCTTAGGGTTTAGATCACCTTTACATGCTTATCTTGTTTGCTTTGATTGCTTTACATTTGTTTCTATTGTTTGGGTTTGAAATCCTCCACCCGGATTTTTGGGAAACATTCATAGGTAAATAGCAATACATTATGGAAACTGTGTGGGGTATACCGACATGGTTGAACAATAGCTATATTAGTGCGACATATTTGTAGGTACCGGTAGACTTTGAGTCAATCAAAGAGAATACGGGGCCGCTGAGTGATGTCATGAAGCACTAATGAACTCTTAGAACCTTACTTGACCATCTTGGCCTTATTAGGGGTAGTGAGATGACTGGCTTTGGTGCAGTCCGAAGTTGGTAGATACTCGATACTATACTCATTGAGGGTTGTTTTCTTGGAATATTTCGGTTGCCAGTTAAGTGGATAAACTGAAACAATGAACACAGAAAATAATCCAGTGATATTGAGCTCCTTAGAACCCAATTACTATTTATAGGACAGGTTGAGCCAACTAACTTCAAGAGAGTACTTACCTATGAAACCCCATGCAAGCCTGAAACTAGGATCTTGTGTGATTTTCTTGTACATATACTTGTGCATACATCATGAACATCATAAAGCATCATATGCATCCACTAACCATTTCAAGGGTTTGGATCTTCATCTTTGTTCCTGTTTTTTAGGTCACGGAATCACTCCGCAGAAAAACAATCCAGGTCAACCTTGTGAGAATCCCTCCTCAACTCAAGGAGCTTACTTCCAAGATTCCAGAGAATTCTCTCTTCAGTGAAAGACATGGTAGACTTCTCAGCTAGGTCAACTCCAACATTGAAGAAGACATGGTGAAAGTACTCTTCCAGTTCTTTGACCCCCGACACCATTGCTTTACATTTCCTGATTACCAACTAGTACCTACTTTAGAGGAATTTTCTCAACTTCTGAGGATTCCTATTCTCCATCAACTACCCTACAACAGTACGGAAAGAGAACCAAAGCCTGAAGATGTTGCTCAAGCCTTACACTTGCAACCATCTGATATCAAAGGTCATTGGGAAACCAGAAGTGGTGTCAAGGGTTTCTTGGCAAAGTTTCTGTTTGAGAAGGCACAAGACTGCTAGAATTCTCTAGATCTACAATCTTTTGAGGAGATTGTAGCACTTCTCATCTATGGGTTGGTCTTGTTCCCAAACCCTGATCAACTTATAGATGTGAATGCTGTTAAAATTTTCATATCTCGGAATCATGTGCCTACATTTCTTGGGGACATCCTACACTCATTTCACACACGAACAATGAGGAAAAGAGGTGTTCTCATGTGCTGTACTCCTCTCATGGCAAGGTGGTTTATTTCTCACCTTCCCCAGTCAGTTTTGAAGAATGAGCAGGGTTTAAGGTGGTCACAACGGTTGATGACCCTCACACATTCTAATGTTCATTGATGTTCTCGGTCCAGAGAAAATGTCATCATCATTGATCGTTACGGAGACTTCCATAATGTCCCACTACTTGGCATTAGGGGAGGCATTACCTACAACCCTTTTTTAGCTCTGAGGCAATTTGGGTATGCCCGAAGGGATGGCCCTCATGATATGCTGATTCCTGACTTGGTTTTTGACTTCGACAACGACACTCAAGGACTTCGACAAAGGTTTATCCGAGCTTGGAGGATGCCCAACAAAGTGGATAGTAAGACACTGGGACACAAGAAATCCATCCCCCTTGAGCCTTATCTCAAGTGGGTACGAACCCGCGCCCAGAGTCTTATGATGCCTTACCCCCACATTCTCCCCGTGATTAAAGAGCCTGTCATGGAAGGAGAGGTTCCATACACCCTCCTACATCCAGACATGCCAACATCATTGGAAGATTTGCAAAAGAGTTGGATACAACTCAAGGAAGAATGGAATACTTTTGAAGCCAACTTCTATGCCAGTGAGAAGAAGGTCTTGGAACTTACCCGTCGACTCCATGAAGAGCAAAATATCAACACTTACATCACACCAAAGAGGATGCACAATGTCTTTTTACATTAAGAATTTTGTAATATTTTGCCCATGGGGCACTTATGTACTAACAAATTTCTTCTTATTAATATGACGTGCGTTCTTTTTGTTTGCAACAAATTTGAATTTCTAAATCCTTGAATGCATTACATGAATAACATATCATTCATCGTATGCATAAATAGGTCTTCACACCGGGTTTCCTTATCTCTCTGCTGTTTATTTCAGCAAGATGGATATAGAGCAGACGGTCAAAGATCTGCAGGCACATAATTCGCAATTCCAACAACTCCTCATAACCTTGGCAAAGGGTCAAGAGGATTTTAAAGCACTGTTAGAGAAAGAGAAGGAAACGGAAAAGAAGAAAAAGAAAAGAATTGGTGTGGCCACTATGGGAAGAAGATTTGAGAATCAGGCTAGGAGAGTTCTGGAATTCCCCTCGACGTCTGATAAGGGGTTGGTAAAGGAAAGGGAGTTGCAATGCCCTCCGAGTCTGAAGCTGAAGAAGAAGAAGAGGAAGAGGATGAAGATTACTCCGAACAGCAGTACCCTCCGGCGGATGATAAGTATAAAATCTTGAAGATCGGTTGGCAGCCATGAAGGTACAAAGGGTACCTGGGCTGGATTTCGAAGAATTAGGGTTGGTCGCTGGGATCGTCATTCCTCTCAAGTTCAAAGTGCCTACATTTTCCAAATACGACGATTTGTCCTGTCCGAAGATGCATCTGCGGTCCTACGTCAGAAAGACCCAACCTCACTCTTCTGATAAGGATCTGTGGGTTCACTTCTTTCAAGATAGTTTGTCGGGTACGCAATTGGACTGGTTCTATCAACTTGAGAGATCTGATGTTCATAACTGGGAAGATTTGGCTGCTGCTTTCTACCGACAATACCAATACAACACAGATTTAGCGCCTACTCGTATTCAGCTACAAAGTATGGGTATGGCCTATAATGAGGGATTTAAGGAGTATGCCCAAAAGTGGCGGGATTTGGCTGGAAGGGTCCAGCCACCATTGTCGGATAAAGAGCTGGTTGTCATGTTTTTGGGGACCCTGTCAGGTCCATTCTTCAATCACTTGATCGGGAGCTTATCTGCAGGGTTCACCGAATTAATTCTGACCGATGAAAGGGTCGAAGCTGACATTAAGAGTGGTAAAATTCAAAAGGATGCCTCCGCTTCCACTGCTATTAAGAAGACCTTCCCAGCCAAGAAGGAAGTTTATGCTATTCACACCTAGAGAAATCAAGGGAGAATGGAGCGCCGAACAGCGGTAGGGGCTGCGATGATCTAGAACTCCTCAGCCGATCAACCTCAAAGCAGTCAACCCAGAGCTAACCAGCAAAGGGTAGAAAGGCCATAACAGCAACTCACCCGAATCAATATGACACCGGCTCAGGTCCTCACTCATCTGTTAAAGTTAAACCTTACCAACTTGAAAGAAGCGCCGAAAAACCCAAATACCTCTTCTCCCTATTATCATTCCAATGCGAAATGTGCATATCATTCAGACAGTGTGGGGCACGACACCAACAACTGTTAGGCCCTTAAAAACAAGATCCAAGATTTAATAGATGCCAAGGAGGTAGAGTTTGATGCTCCCGAAAAACCTAATGTGATATCCGCTCCTATGCCAAAACATGGTTATAATGTCCATGCTATTATGGAAGATCTTCATGTTACCATTGTTAATGACTTAATGACTCCGTTGCCAATGGTCAAGATGAATCTGTTGAAAGCCGGGATTTTCCCATGCTGTGAAAAAGATTGTTACTTTTGTTCAACCTTGCAATCCGACTGTCCACTATTAAAGTCAGGCATTCAACGCTTGATGGATACTCAAGAAATCCTCTTTCAGAAAACTCCTATTATTACCATTACTCATGTTACTCCTGTTACTCCAATAAATGATGTTGCTATAATCACCATTTTTGACAATCTTTCCAAGACCTGCAAAAGGCTTGTTAAGATTACACCTGATCCAAAGTTTGTACCGCTGAAGATTACCATGCCGGGGCCTATCCCATATAAGTCCAATAAAACAATACCGTGGAATTATGGAGGAGAGATCTTCTATCACAGTGTGAAACAGATCAAATCAGTTGAAGAAAATTCTGATGAAGAGACTCCTGATATAGGAAATATTACAGGGACAAGTAAGATCACTCGTAGCGGAAGAATCTTTTCTCTGGAGATTGCTCTTCCACAGGCGATCTTCGGACCCTCAAGTACTCCTGTGCCTGTCAAGGAACCTGTGCAAAGTCCGGTGATTAAAGAAATTGTTATTCCCGAAGTTGTACCCTCTGTTGTTACTGCTGATAAAGGTAAGGGGATCCAAGAAGCGTCCGTCAGGAAGAGGGATCAGACTTTGGTTATCCCCGAGACCACCCAAAAGGAGATGGAGGAGATTTTAAAGATAATTAAAAAGAGCGACTATGATGTCGTAGAGCAGTTGGGGCAAACCCCTTCAAAAATCTCTATGCTGGCTCAATTACTTTGCTCCGAGGCTCATGCCAAAGCCTTGATTAAATTTCTAAAGACGGCACACGTGCCTCAAGAAACTTCTGCAGACCAGTTTCAAGAGTGCGTGGCTAGCCTTACAGCCGACAATGGTCTTGGTTTCTCTGATGCCGATTTGACGTCTAAGGGAAGAAAGCATAATGATGCGCTGCATGTCTCGGTAGAGTGCAGAGGAACTACACTTGCTCATGTTCTGGTTGATACTGGTTCATCTTTAAATGTTCTACCAAAGAAAGCATTGGACAAATTGGACTGTGAAGGTTTGACCCTAAAGCCCAGTAATATCATTGTTAGAGCCTTTGACGGTTCTAAGCGGATGGTTCACAGAGAAGTGGACATTCCAATTAAATTGGGAACGGAAATTTTCAACTCTACTTTTTATGTGATGGACATCCGTCCTTCATATTCATGCTTGTTAGGAAGGCCATGGATCCACAACGCTGGGGCAGTCACTTCTTCTCTACACCAGATGCTCAAATACCTAGTCCAGGGTAAAATCATAACAGTTCATGGTGAGGAGGAGTATATGATAAGCCACCTTAACTCTTTCCGCTACGTGGAGTTAGATGGTGAATTCATAGAAACACCTTTCCAACACTTTGAAGAGGTTTCTCCTGAAATCGCGGTAGCCAAGACAATAACTAATGTGCCCGTCATTACCAAGCCTGTGTCTCGGATGTCATCCCTTAAAGATGCGGAGGGTGTAATCAAGGAAGGGGGACGTATAGTATGGGGTCAACTGCCATATTTTCTTTACAAGACAGATAAGTACAGATTGGGTTTCACTGCTGCTAGCCAGAAAGCTGTGCGTCGCTCCCGGACTGGAGGACCGCCACTGAAAATCACTCATCATGGAGTTCATGCTTTGGAAGATGATGAAGAAGGAAGCAATTTTGAAGACTGGATCTTTCCAACCATTGAAGGAGGACTGAACAACTGGGAAGCGAAAGACTTTGTTCCCATTACTTTCATCAATCAGTAATTTATCTTTTGAACATTTCCTGTTTGGTCTGTAATAACTTTTAAACAATCCGTACACTCTTTTTGCCTTATGCCTTACCCGGGGCATATAGGTCCATTTGTAAGGGTTTTGATTCCTCATTTTCATATGCCATTTTTAATGAATCATGGACGTTTTCATCTATAAATTTTTGTGTTCATTTTCTTTCTTTTTACATTTTATTTTGTTTAAAGATGGCTATCCCTTACACACACCCACACTCATAAAATGCAGGTACCCATCCACTCCAGATTCCATGGGTAACAATTCTGCTATGGCCTTCAGTGACTCTGAAGATCTGGTCAATCATGCCGAGTACGAAGGTGATGAAGACTGTGAAGTGCTTGGAGAGCTGGCTAGACTTTTGCAACAAGAAGAAAGGGCTATTCTGCCCCATGAAGAGTTGTTAGAGACTATCAATTTGGGTACTGCCGAAGACAGAAAAGAGGTTAAAGTGGGTGCCAACCTAGAGCCAAGTGTTAAAGAGCGCTTAGTTCAGCTGTTGAATGAATATGTTGAGATCTTTGCCTGGTCCTATGAAGACATGCTGGGACTGGATATATATATTGTGGTTCACCATCTACCTACAAGAGAAGACTGTCCGCCAATCAAACAGAAAGTTCGCCGAATGAGGCCCGATTTGTCTGAAAAGATCAAAGCTGAAGTGATGAAGCAGTTCAATGCTGGCTGTTACTTCCTATCCACAATGGGTTGCTAACATTGTGCCCATACCTAAGAAGGACGACAAAGTCAGAATGTGTGTGGATTACAGAGATTTAAACAAGGCTAGCCCTAAAGATGATTTTCCACTACCACACATTGACATCTTGGTTGACAACACAACTCAACATAAGGTATTCTCTTTCATGGACGAATTTTCAGGGTACAACCAGATGAAAATGGCCCCCGAAGACATGGAGAAGACTACTTTTGTTACACAGTGGGGTGCCTTCTGCTATAAAGTGATGCCATTCATACTGAAGAATGCCGGGGCAACCTATCAGCGAGCCATGGTAGCTTTGTTTCATGACATGATACATCATGAGATCGAAGTCTACGTAGACGACATGATAGCCCGTTCACAGACAGAAGAAGGACACCTCAACCATCTACAAAAGCTGTTTGTCAGATTAAAGGAATATAAGCTCAGACTGAACCCTAGCAAGTGCACTTTCGGAGTCAGGTCCGGTAAACTTTTGGGATTCATCGTCAGTAACAAAGGCATCGAGGTTGATCCTGCCAAAGTCAAATCTATACAAGAAATGCCTGCCCCTCGCACTGAGAAGGAGGTCAGAGGTTTCTTGGGACGCCTAAACTACATTGCAAGGTTCATCTCTCACCTAACATCTACCTGTGAACCAATCTTCAAACTGTTGAAGAAAGATCAGGTGGTTGAATGGAATGATGACTGTCAAGTTGCTTTCGATAAGATCAAGGAGTATTTGCTGGAACCTCCTATCTTGATGCCACCCGTCGAAGGAAGGCCTTTAATCATGTATCTGACTGTTTTGGATAACTCAATGGGGTGCGTGCTGGGCCAACATGACGAGTCTGGCCGAAAAGAGCATGCCATTTATTACCTTAGCAAAAAGTTTACCGACTGTGAGACCCGATACTCACTACTCGAGAAAACTTGTTGTGCTTTGATATGGGTTGCTCGCCGGCTAAGGCAGTATATGTTGACACATACCACTCTGTTGATTTCTAAAATGGATCCGATCAAGTACATCTTCGAGAAGCCTGCTTTATCCGGAAGGATCGCTAGATGGCAGATGATCCTGACTGAGTATGATATCCAGTACACAACCCAAAAAGCTATAAAGGGGAGTGTACTAGCTGACCATCTAGCCCATCAAGCCGTCGAAGATTACCAATCTATGAGGTTCGACTTCCCTGACGAGGATATTATTACATTGGTCAACATTAAAGGTAAAGGACCGTATGACGGACCTGAACAAGGATCCCGATGGACCCTGTACTTTGATGGTACTTCAAATGCACTTGGCAACGGTATCAACGTAGTACTTATCTCTCCAGAAGGTTGCCATACACCTTTCACTGCTAGACTCTGCTTTAGCTGCACCAACAACATGGCCGAGTATGAAGCTTGTATCTTTGGTCTCTAGGCTGCTATTGACTTGGGAATCAAATCTTTGATTGTATTTGGGGACTCGACTTTGGTTATCAATTAAATCAAAGGAGAGTGGGATACTAGGCACCCTAACCTCATCCCTTACAAAGAACACGTCTTGACATTGTTACCACACTTCGAGCAGATTACCTTTGAGCACTTCCCACGAGAAGAGAATCAGCTGGCAGATGCGCTAGCTACAATGTCATCCATGTTTAAACTTAACTGGGATAATGAGGCACCTCAAATCACCATTGAACGAATGGACGAACCTGCACATTGTCACGAGATTAATACCGAAGAAGTGGTGGACCGACCTTGGTTTCATGACGTCAAAAGGTATCTCGAAGCACAAGAATACCCTGAAGGAGCTTCAGTCAATGATAAAAAGTTCTTAAGGAGGTTTGCGTCCAAGTTCTTTATGAGCAATGGTATCCTATACAAGTGCAATCTTGATTGTGTCCTACTCCATTGTGTGGACAAGATTGAAGCTGAGCAGATCATGGATGAACTACATAATGACACCTTTGGCACCCACCCGAGCGGTCATACGATGGCTAAGAAGATTCTACGGGCAGGCTACTACTGGTCTACCATGGAAGCTGATTGTCATCAACACTCCCATACTTGTCACAAATGCCAAATCTATGCTGACAAGGTACATATTCCTCCAGTTCCTCTCAATGTCTTAACAGCTCCTTGGCCATTCGCGATGTGGAGAATCGACATGATTGGAGATATCAAGCCCACAACATCCAATGGACACCGTTTCATCCTAGAGGCCATTGATTACTTTACCAAGTGGGTCGAAACAGCTTCTTTCGCTTCCGCCACAAAGAATGTGGTTGCCCGCTTCATCAAGCAGAACCTCATATGCCGGTATGGTATCCCCGACAGGATCATTACGGACAACGATACAAATTTAAACAATACTATTATCACCGCTCTGTGCGAGCAGTTCAAGATTCAACATCACAATTCATCTCCCTATCGGCCTAAGATGAACGGTGTTGTCGAAGCTGCAAACAAAAATATGAAAAAGATCATACAAAAGATGACAGTCACTTATAAGGACTGGCATGAGATGTTACCGTTTGCTCTGCACGGCTACCGTACCACGGCACGCACTTCAACTAGGGCCACCCCCTTTTCTTTGGTATATGGCATGGAAGCCGTTTTACCTATGGAAGTTCAGATCCCTTCCTTGAGGATCATGAAGGATACTGGTTTGAGTGAAGACGATTGGATTCAGACCCGGCTCGATCAACTTAACTTGATTGACGAGAAACGACTTACTGATGTTTGCCATGGTCAGGCGTACCAAAAACGTATGATCAAGGCTTTCAACAAGAAAGTCAAGAGGCAATTATATCAAGTCGGGGACCTTGTAATCAAGCAAATCATCTTGCCGCAAAGTGATCCCAGGGGCAAATGGACTCCTACTTATGAAGGACCATTTGTGATCAAAAACATCTTTTCTGGTGGGGCAATGATCTTAACCACCATGGACGGCGATGACCTGCCACACCCTGTGAACGCAGACATAGTCAAAAGATACTACGCATAAAACGACCCGACAAGTTGAAAACCCGAAAGGGCGACTTGGGCAAAAATGGGCATCCTGGTGAATTGAAAACCCGAAAGGGCGGTTCAAGCAAAAATTAGGGATAAATACAAAAAAAATTGTACACCTGGCAAGTTGGAAACCCGAAAGGGCGACTTGGGAAAAAAGGGTTTCCCGGTGGATCGAAAACCCGAAAGGGCGGTCCAGGCAAAAGTTAGGGAATTAAAGCGTATGACTATGTCTCGTTGGATCACTTTAAGGACAATCTCTTCACAGAAAAGCTCCAAGCTTCTGATCAATCCAATCATCTGCGGACGAGGCAACGAATGTACAAGATACTCAGAGTTGCGAAGGCTATATCAGAATGGGAACCCCATGGAATTGTTACACATAGCCATCTTTCTTTGTATAAATTTTTCTCATTTTTTATGACAACATTCTCTTACTAGGATGTTTGTCTCCTTTGTACAAAATACTTACAAAGTTAATACAAAGATACTTCAAAGTGCAGAAATTTGCTTGCCTTTTCTTTCTTTTTACACATGTTTTATTCAAAAACGTCCAATGATTTGTTAAAAGAGAATATGCATTTGAATATAATCACTGATTGCAAATAAAACGAAATGGGAAAGGATAATTACTGATAGGTTGAAAGTATAGGAAAACATCTTTAGACTATTCCAGAAGAAATCCCCTGCAGTATGTCATTCAGATCCTCAACAGAGCTGAAACCTTGAAATACATATCGCCATCAGAGCTAAGTTTCCAAACTCCTGATCCCCCAGCGGAGCCAGAAGACTTTGAACTACAAATCCTCAGTGAAGATGAAGCTTTCTTCCCCAACGGAGTCCAAAACTTCAACCTTTAAACCACAGTGGAAATCATCCGGTTTCTCCAAATTCCCCAGCAAGTTATCATAAAACCTGAAAATCAATCGGATAACAGTTAACTTTTATCCAATTCCCTCCATAAATCCTCAGTAGATTGGCATACAACCCAAGCTCTTGAGAACTCTCCAACAGGATAAGCATTCTCCCCACAGAGTTATTTCCCAGCAGAACGAAGGTTCTTATTCTCATTTCTCCAGTCGAAGCCACCCAGGTTTTAATTCCCTAGTAGAGATCATCAGATTTTTCCTTATTTACCAGGAAGGTCATGAAGGATTCTCAATTCCTCGCAGAGGTTGTCAAAACTCTTGTTAGTCCCCATGAGTCACCAACGATTTTCAATCCCCAGCAGTAGTCCAAAGGATTTCTCAGTCTCAGCAATCAAGGGTTTCGAAACTCCAGCAACAGTCAAGGGTTTATTTTCCCCGGCAGTAGTTAAAGATTTCATTATCTCCAGCTATCAAGGATTTATTTTCCTCAGCAAGACAACTAATCAGCTTACATTACATTCATATATCATAAGCATTGATAAAACACATTTATTGCATCGTACATTTCATGCAACATAAATTTGTGTTTTCAGCTAACATTTTACCCTTTTCAGGATAAGATTAAAAGCTATCTTTAACAAATATTCAAAAATATCAAATACAGTATGGATACACCCCCGGCACGGCGGCCATTCTATTACTCATTCAGAATTTCAAGTCAAGATACAGTCCAGATACGCTCCAGATGCGGATGCCATTCTGTCGCTCATTCAAACTTCAGCAATCAGATACAAACTAGATACGCTCAAGGCATGGAAGCCATTCTATTTCTCATTCAGATTCAACTATCAACCTCAAGCTCAGATACACTCCAAGACAAGGAAGTCATTCTGTCACTTATTCAGATCCCAGTTACAGTACGGATACACTCCAGACACGGAAGTCATTCTGCTACTCATACAGATCTCAACCTCAGATACAGTCCAGATGCGCTCTAGACACGGTTGCCATTCTGTCACTCATTCAAACCTATTCCCCAACCCAGAGATACTCCAGACACGGATGTCTTTCTGTTGCTTATTGAGATTTCAGGTTTCAGATACAATACAGATACACTCCAGACACGGCAGTCATTCTGATATTCATTCAAGAATCAAATACAGTTACAGCTTGGATATGCTCCAGACACGGACGCCATTCTTTTGCTCATACGAATCCAATCTCTAATTATAGCTTAGATACGCTCCAAAAATGGACGCCATTCTTTTGCTTATACGAATCCAATCTTCAGATACAACTCAGATACGTTCCAGACACGGATACCATTCTGACATTCATTCTCCTGATTTTCAACAAAAAAATCTTGGATGGCATATTTAAGCCCATCTCCAGCAAGATTCCACCATCTCCAAATGGCATCTTTAAGCCCATTCCCTCAGCTACATTTTGACGAGTGCAAATTTACGGGCACTCTAATGTCCAATCCTCTTTTACCTTCGAGTCACGAAAGGCAAACTCGCCAATCTAACTCTTCAGGTTCAAGAAGATTGAACAGGGGTAGATGTTGTACCCCAAAATTTGCCCTCTCATTTTATCAAGATTTCCCCTCACAAGGCTCCTTGAACTCCAGACATGATTAAGGTTTTGCTCTGCTCAAGACATCTCCTTGCACTGATGACCTAAATTAGGGTTTGAGTTTGCACATGGATTTTTGGACTTCTAATGCTCAAAATGACTTTCATACTTCATTTTGGACTCATAAGTTTGTCCATACCATATTTCAAGCCTTGAATACAATTTTTGCCCAGTCAATTGGACAGTTGACCTAGAAATCAGCTGTATTGGGGAAAAAGTCAACTATGGCCAATTTACAGTCAAACCTCATGATTTTTGACCCACATAAACATTATGAACTCATATGAACCATTTGATCAAGTTTGGACCACAACTCCTCAAGAAATTTGATCAGATCACCAAAAGGGCAAAATGGTCATTTTTAGGGTTTTGACTGTACAAGGGCAATTTCTGACTTTTGACCTAGCCAATGGCAAATTGGGATCAACCATGGAATTAATGACTAAATTGAATCATCTTGACCTATTCAACAAGCTCAAAAGATCTCAATTGCATTGGATTGACAGATGAATTTTCCTATCAACTGATCAAAATTTGACTGTACACTGAAAAGTTAAACTTTGACTTTTTTAGTCAAAATCAAGTGCCAAGGGTCATTTTTCATCAAGATGTGTCAAAACATGAAACTTGTTCATCAAGAAACCCAAATTTGCAAATTAGGGTTTAAAGTTGAAAATTTTCATAACTTAGAATTTTTCTAAGTTATGAAATTTTCTTAATTTTTCCTAACTTTGCCCAACATTTTCACCATGATGAAATTGGATTCAAACAAAACTTCCAACATGAAAGTTGTAGTCCTCCATAAAGTATACAACTTTGATTCATAAAGTTTTCTCAAAAGAAGCTTGGATCTTAAGTTATGATTTTTGGAACAAGGGTCCATGAAACTTTTAACTTAGTGAAATTTTGCCCTAGTTTAGGCAGGATTTTGACCTATCTTCATGGCCATTTTTCACATAGTTCCAATTGGAATCTCAAATTTAATTTCAAAATTGGATTGTAGAGCATGTTGCAAGCTTTCCAAAATGTCCAAGAACTCTCCAAACACATTTGTGGTTAGGGAGAATCGAAGGCTTGAAGTTGGCAAAAACTCACTTTTCATCCATGGCATGTTCTTATGGATACAAGTTGCAAATTCAAATCAGCTTGCTTTGCACTAGATTACATGACTCAAAACCATTTCACACTCATTAATTAAATGCAAATCCATTGGTTTAAGGTATTGTTTTGGTCATTAGAACATTGCACATTAGATTAATCCCTAAGTAGAAAAAACAATATTTCCATTTTTGCCAAATCTTGCTTTATGTCAAAACCACAATCCTTGAGCATAGAGCCAAATCTTGTGCAGCAAAGCATATCCATCAACTTGAGGGGCCAAGATCAGAAGAAGCAGGCTGATATATAGCCTGTATAGGCTTGTATTACATCATTGTGCATTTTGGCTTAAAATACAAGAAACAAGTCCAAAAACACTAGAACTTGAACATCAGCAAAAACTAACTTGTGCAAGATTTTGAAACATCTTTCTCACATCCCCTTGAACCATAAACACGACCCTTTGAGCCTTCAAACCTCCCATAGCACAAAATCACATCTCATTGGCAAAACAGGGCATTCCCTGCAGTTTGAGTTCCCCAACACAAATTGCTCGTGCATTTTGTCCCAAATTGGTTCAAACATCTTCCACATAACCCATCTAAATTATCCTAACCCTTAAACACTAACTGTAACTCCATTTACAGGGCTTGCCATTTTCAATTTTAGCTTGTGCAGGTTGAGTTCTGTAGGCTTGTTCAAGCACCTTCAAGGCAAGCTAGGCATTGGAGAAGGTCAAGTGAAGTTCAAGCAAGCTCGCAAACATCTCAGGCCTTGTTGAAAAGCTCCACATTACCATACACAAAGTCAGCTGAAATAGGTTTTTATCAACTTCCTATCTCTCTATTTAGGAACATTTAGACTTAGGTTTGTGAATAAGAAATGTAGTATTCATAGCCATGAAGTTGTACATATGCTCAATTTTCATTTTAATTAAGCATGCTAAGAGAATTTGGTCCATGAACATCCTGAAAAAAATAGGTTAAGATTTAGGGCCAGAGAAATTCTCTCTGGTCTTTGAGAGTTAGGACAAGTTTTTTATATGGTTGGATTCGTCTTGAAAAGCTCTACAACTTTGATGTTATGTGTTTTTGCAATAGAGCACGTATGCAGGATCTAGCATTTGTACAGGGCGCGCGCGAAATTTGAAGCCAGAGGTTGAAGATGAAGTCTGGCTTGGGCTGGGCTTTGCTTCTTCTGTTTTTAACACCCCCTTTTACTGAATACACCCCCTGACCCATTTCTTCATATTTTTATGTTTTATTATTTTATTTTCATTTCTGATTTTATTTTATTATTTCCAAACATAAAAAAAAAATACCTAAAAATATTTTATAAATTTTCACATTTATTTTGCATTTTATTTCTATTTTTTCTAACATAAAAAATAATTTAATTAGCATATATTTCTATTTATTGAAAACTTGAAAATAATATAATTATACCCTTTTATTTTTATTCTTTTATTTACACTCAAAAATATTATTCTAAATATATTTTTATCTTGTATATATTTTATTTTATTTTTTGTACATGATTAATATAATTAATATGTATATACATACTTTTATTTTATAAATACTTGAGGATAAAAACATGAAAAATATACTTTTATCTATTATTATTATTTATACTTAAATAATACTTTTTTTAAATATATTTTATTTTTGTATACACATTATTTTATTTTGTTGTATATAAATAGTATAATTAATATATTTATATTCTTAAGGAAAAATTAGGATTTTATCCTTAAAAAAAATAAAATTAATCTTTTTATTTATTCTTTTCTTTTTACATTAAATATTTTTACATACATAAAAATAAACAAAACCTTTTTCCTTTTTTGCATATTCATATTATTTTGTATATTTATTTGATTTGTTTATTTAAATATTATTCATTTATTATTTATGCCATTTGATTCAATTTGGATGTAATAGTAAATATTAGGGTTAATTTCTTGCAAATATCCCCCATTCAAACTTGTATCCCCCTTTCGATATCAAATGTTGTAATAATGTAGATTTATTTTACGCACTTACGCTTTCAATTATGCCATGATTAGAGATTAGGGTTTGTATGCAAAAATCCAAAATTATCAAGTAGCTTGACCTAATACAAAGACAAAAATGCATGAAAATCCATACATAATGCAACACTTGCACCCCTAGGGTTACATCCACTTGTTGCCTTAAAAATGGACCATGTTATGCATGTTGGATACTTTGGCAAAACAAAAACAAAACAAAAGATCATAGTCCCTCGATGACGCTATCTTGGTTGCCTATACAAAGTGATCTAGTCCCTCGGAAAATTTGCCAAAAATACTTAACACAATTGCTATCATGGTCTATACGATGACCCGCGCCTGTCCCGTTTAACATCCTAATACAAGGTTGTTTACCAAATGCAATGGTAAAACAACACTGTCAAAAGGGTTAAAAATGTGTAGGAAATACCTTTGAGTAAAATAGGGTAGATAGATCTTAGTTACTTGATCAAAACTTGCAAAAACATCCTTGATATTTTCAAACACACCTCACAACACAATTTCAAAACATTTCCAAAACAAACTTTCAAAACATTGAAACCTCTTTTCAAAAGACAAAAACACCTTTGTATACATTCAAACAAGAATCATTACAAATATTTCCACAACGATGGCCTCTTTTCAAAACATCTTTCAAAACCACACACAAAGCACCATTTCAAACAATTGAAAAGCAAAAGCAAGTGATCTAAACAAGTAACTAAGAGCCCATGGATAACCATGGATGAAAAGGGTTCTTGTACCTTCCCTTTTCATAATCTACTCCCCGAACCCAAGAAAACATCTCAAAGGTCTTTCCTGTGATTTTTGACCTTTCCTTAGAATAAAATAAAAAGTTGATGGCGACTCTTGCTAAACCGAAACATTTGCGAACACAAAACGCAAAACCTCAATCAGTTCTCCCACCGTATCACAAGGAGTTATGATCCAAACTTGATCAAATGGTACATAGGAGTCTAAAATGTTGATGTAGATAAAAAATTATGAAGTTTGACTGTAAATTGGCCATAGTTGACTTTTTCCCTAATACAACTGATTTTTAGGTCAACTGTCCAATTGACTGATCAAAAATATGGTTCAAGGCTTGAAACTTAACATGAGCAATCTTAGGGGTCCAACATGATGTATGAAAGTCACATGAAGCATTGGTGGTCCAAAAATCCTTGTGCAAACTCAAACCCTAATTTGGGGTTATCAGTGCAAGATGAGATGTCCTGAGCTGAGTAAACCCTAATCCTGTCTTGAGTCCAAGAAGTCTTGTGAGAAAAATCTTGATAAATGAGAGGGCAAATTTTGGGGTACAACAGCTACCCTGTTCAATCTTCTTGAACTTGAAGAGTTAGATTGGCGAGCTTTGTCGTTTTTAACTCGAAGGTAAAAGATGATTGGACACTAGAGTGCCCATAAATTTGCACTCGTCAAAAATATAGTTAAGGGAATGGGCTTAAAGATGCCATTTGGAGAGGTGATAGAATCTTGTTGGAGATGGGCTTGTAGATTCCATCCAAGAATGTTTGTTGAATTGTAAGTTGTAAGTCAGAAGAATAAGGATCAGAATGGTGTCCGCGTCTGGAACGTATCTGAGCTGTATCTGGAGACTTGAAATCTGAATGAGAAACATAATAGGATCCGCGTCTGGAGCGTATCTGTACTGTATCTGAAAGCTGAATCTGAATTGGAGTAAGTATCAGAATGGCATCCGTATCTGGAACGTATCTGAACTGTATCAAGAGTTTGAAATCTGAATTTGAATAAGTATCAGAATGGCATCCGTATCTGGAGCGTATCTAAACTTGAAATTTGAATGAGTATCAGGATGGCATCCGTGTCTGGAGCGTATCTGAACTGTATCTGAAAGTTGAAGTCTGAATAAGTAACAGAATGGCATCCGCGTTTGGAGCGTATCTGAACTGTATTTGATAATTGAATTTGAATGAGTAACATAATGACTTCCGTGTCTGGAGTGTATCCGTACTGTATCTTGAAAGCTGAATCTGAATGAGTATCAGAATGGCATCCTTGTCTGGAGCATATCCGAATTGTATCTGAAAGCTGAATCTGAATGAGTAACAGAATGACTTCCGTGTTTGGAGTGTATCCGTACTGTATCATGATTGCATATTGTTAAACGGTAACGGTTAATCTTATCCTGAAAAGGGTAAAATGTTAGCTGAAACACAAAGTTATGTTGCATGAAATGTATGAAGCAATATATGTGTTTTATCAATGTTTATGATATATGGACGTAATGTATGCGCATGTAAGCTGATTCGCTGTATTGCTGAGGAAAATAAATCCTTGACTGCTGCCGGGGACAATAAATCCTTGATTGCTGAGGATATGAAATCCTTGGCAACTTCACTGGGGATATAGGGATTCTTCATGTCTTGAAGTTGGAGTATTGACAAAAATTCTGCTGCGAGCAATGCCATATACTGCTTAAGTAATCTGCTTGGGGAATCCATAGAATTTCAATGACTTCTACTAGGGATTACACAATGGGAATCCTTGTTCCGTTGGGGAATAAAGAAAACTCTGATGACTTCTGTGGGGAATTAATAAAGAGAATCTTCATTCTGTTGGGGAGCAATGAAAACTTTGTGGGGGAGAGAAATTTATTCATGTTTGGAAAAAGTTCAGGGGTTTCAGTCGTCTGCCACTCTACTGGGGAGTTATCCTAGGTTGGGTAGAGACAAAAGTTAACTGTTATCTGGTTGATTTTCAGGCTTCAAGATGACTTGCTGGGGTATTTGGAGAAACTGAATGGTCTCCACTGGGGATTGGTAGTTTGAAATTTTTGGCTCCGCTGGGGATTGATAGTTTCAGCTCCACTGGGGATCTTAATGATGTACTGTAGGGATTGTTCCTGGAATATTCCAAAGACGTTTTCCTATTCTTTCAACCTGTCAGTAATTGTTCTTTTCATTCTGTTTATTTGTAAACAATAATTATATTCAAATGCATATGTTCATTAATGAATCATTGGACGTTTTTGCAAATAAAAACACAAATGTAAAGAAAAAGGAAAATAGTTTTCTGTACTTTGAAAGAGATATCTTTGTATTTACTTTGAATAAGTGTTTTGTACAAAGGAGACACACATCCTAGTAAGAGGATGGTGTCATGAAAGTAAGAAAATTTTTATACAAAGAAAGATAGATATGTGTAAAAATCCCATGGGTTTCCCATTCTGCTATAGCCTTCGTATCTCTGAATATCTTGTCCATTTGTTGCTTCGTCCTAAGATGATTGAATTGATCAAAAGCTCCAGGTTTGTTAGTGAAGAGATTGTCCTTAAAGTGATCCGACGAGACATAGTCATACGCTTTAATTCCCTAACTTTTGCCTGGACCGCCCTTTCAGGATTTCAGTCCACCGGGAAACCCTTTTTTGCCCAAGTCTCCCTTTCGAGTTTTCAACTTGCCGGGTGTACTTTTTTTATTTTATCCCTAATTTTTGCCCGGACGTTTTTGGTTCGTCGGGATGCCCTTGTTTTGCCTAGGTGTGTCAACCTAGTGGGTCTCTTATGCGTAGTATCTTTTGACTATGTCTGCGTTCGCAGGGTGTGGCAGGTCGTTGCCGTCCATGGTGGTTAAGATCATTGCCCCACCAGAAAAGATGTTCTTGATTACAAATGGTCCTTCATAGGTAGGAGTCCATTTGCCCCTGGGATCACTTTGTGGCAAGATGATGTGCTTGATCACTAGATCTCCAACTTGATATACTTAGCATCTGACTTTCTTGTTGAAGGCCTTGATCATCCGTTTTTGATATGTCTGACCATGGCAAACATCAGTAAGCCTCTTTTCATCAATTAAGTACAGTTGATCAAGTCGGGTCTGGATCCAATCGTCTTCACTCAAACCTGCATCCTTCATAATTCTCAAAGAGGGGATCTGAACCTCGATAGGCAAGACAACCTCCATGCCATAAACCAAAGAATAGGGTGTTGCCCCAGTTGATGTGTGAGTCGTGGTACGATACCCGTAGAGAGCAAACGGTAGCATTTCATGCCAGTCCTTGTAGGTGACTGTCATCTTCTGTATGATCTTTTTAATATTTTTGTTAGCAGCTTTGACTGCACCATTCATCTTTGGCCAATAGGGGGATGAATTGTGATGTTGAATCTTGAACTGCTCGCATAAGGCGGTGATCATAGTATTGTTAAGGTTTGTACCGTTGTCAGTGATGATCCTTTCGGGGATACCGTACCGGCAAATAAGGTTCTGCTTGATGAAGAGGGCAACAACATTCTTAGTAACGGATGCGAAGGAAGCTGCTTTGACCCACTTGGTGAAGTAGTCAATGGCCACCAGAATGAAGTGGTGTCCATTGGAGGCTGTAGGCTTGATCTCCCCAATCATGTCGATTCCCCACATAGCGAAGGGCCAAGGAGCTGTTAAGACATTTAGAGGAACAGGAGGCACGTGCACCTTGTCTGCATAGATTTGACACTTATGACAGGTCCGGGAGTGTTGATAGCAGTCAACTTCCATGGTAGACCAGTAATAGCCTGCCCGTAGAATCTTCTTTGCCATCGTATGCCCACTAGAGTGAGTGCCAAAGGTACCCTCATGCAATTCAGCCATGATCTTTTCAGATTTAATCTTGTCCACACAACGGAGCAGAATAGAATCATGATTGCGCTTGTACAAGATGCCATTACTTAGGAAGAACTTAGCAGAGAATCTCCTTAAGAACTTTTTGTCATTGACTGAAGCTCCTTCTGGATATTCTTGAGCCTCGAGATACCTTTTAACTTCACGAAACCATGGTTGGTCCACTACTTCTTCGGTATTAATCTCGTGACAGTATGTTGGTTCGTCCATCCGTTCAATGGTGATTTGGGGAGCCTCATTATCCCAATTAAGTTTAAACATAGATGACATTGTAGCTAGAGCATCTGCTAGTTGATTTTCTTCTCGCGGGAAGTGCTCAAAGGTAATCTGCTCGAAATGTGGTAACAATGTCAAAACATGTTCTTTGTAAGGGATGAGGTTTGGATGCTTAGTGTCCCATTCTCCCTTGATCTGACTGATGACCAAAGCTGAGTCCCCAAACATATCTAAGGATTTGATTCCCAAGTCTATGGCAGCCTTGAGTCCAAAGATGCATGCTTCATATTCTGCCATGTTGTTCGTACAGTTAAAGCAAAGTATGGCAATGAAAGGAGTATGGCATCCTTCCGGAGATATAAGCACAGCACCGATACCTTTACCAAGTGTATTGGATGCCCCATAAAAGTACAGGGTCCATCGGGATCCTTGTTCAGGTCCGTCATATGGTCAGACCTCTTCGCAGTTGTCTATTGTCATGATGTCTTCGTCAGTGAAGTCAAACTTCATGGACTGATAATCTTCTACAACTTGATGAGCAAGATGATCAGCTAGCACACTGCCCTTTATAGCTTTTTGGGTTGTGTACTGTATGTCGTATTCCATTAGGATCATCTGCCATCTAGCTATCCTCCCAGAAAGAGCAGGCTTCTCGAAGATGTATTTTATCTGATCCATTTTAGATATCAACAAGGTAGTATGAGTCAACATATACTGTCTTAGCCGGTGAGCAGCCCATACCAAAGCGGAGCAAGTTTTCTCGAGCAATGAATATCTGGTTTCACAGTCGGTAAACTTTTTGCTTAGGTAATAAATAGCGTGCTCTTTTCGGCCAGACTCGTCATGCTGCCCCAGTACGCACCCCATTGAGTTCTATAAGACGGTCAAATACATGATTAGCGGTCTTCCCTCGACCGGAGGCATCAAGACACGAGGCTCTAGTAAATACTCCTTGATTTTGTCAAAAGAAATCTGACATTCATCATTCCATCTAACTACCTGATCTTTCTTCAACAGCTTGAAGATTGGTTCACAAGTAGACGTTAGGTGAGAAATTAATCTGGAAATGTAGTTTAGGCGTCCCAAAAAACCTCTAACTTCCTTCTCAGTGCGAGGAGCAGGCATTTCTTGTATCGCTTTAACCTTGGCAGGATCAACCTCGATGCCTTTGTTGCTGACAACGAACCCTAAGAGTTTACCGGACCGGACTCCGAATGTGCACTTGTTTGGGTTCAATCTTAGCTTGTACTCTTTTAATCTGACAAACGAATTTTGCAAGTGATCAAGGTGTTCTTCTTCAGTTTGTGATCGGGCTATCATGTCATCTACGTAGACCTTTATCTCATGATGTATCATATCATGAAACAAAGCTACCATGGCGCGTTGATAGGTTGCCCCGACATTCTTCAGTCCGAATGGCATCACTTTGTAGCAGAACGTACCCCACTGCGTGACAAAAGTAGTTTTCTCCATGTCCTCAGGTGCCATTTTGATCTGGTTATAGCCTGAGAATCCGTCCATGAAAGAAAATACTTTGTGCTGGGCTGTATTATCAACCAGGATGTCGATGTGTGGAAGTGGAAAACCATCTTTAGAGCTGGACCTATTTAAATCTCTATAATCCACGCACATTCTTACTTTGCTGTCCTTTTTAGGCACGAGAACAATGTTGGCCACCCATTGAGGATAAGAAGTGACAGCCAGAAATCCAACATTGAACTGCTTCATAACTTCTGCTTTGATCTTCTCTGACATGTTAGGTCTTATGCGGCAGACCTTTTGCTTCACTGGTGGACAGTCTTCTCTTGTGGGTAGACGATGTACCATAATGTCTGTATCGAGTCCTGACATGTCTTTGTATGACCAGGCAAAGATCTCAACATAATCATGCAATAGCTGAATTAGGCGCTCCTTGACACTTGGATCTAGATTGGCACCCACTTTGATTTCCTTTCTATCTTCCTCGGTTTCTAAGTTGATTGTATCCAACAACTCCTCATGAGACTGAATAGCTCTTTCCTCTTGTTGTAGTGGTCTGGCCAATTCCCCTGGCACCTCACAATCTTCCTCACCTTCGTATTCGGCTTGGTAGATCAGATCTTCAGAGTCACTGAAGGCTATAGCAGTATCGTTACCCATGGGATCCGAAATGGAAGGGTACCTGCATTTGTGAGTGTGGGTGTGTGTAAGGGTATAGCCATCTTAAAATAATAAAATGTAAAAGAAAGACAATGAGCACGAAATGTTTATATGTGAAAAAGCGTCCATGATTCATTTAATGACATATGTAGATGAAATAAAAACCCTTACAAATGGGCCATTGTGTCTCGGGTAAGACACAAGGTTTTTAAAGTGCGAATTATTTGTGAATTATTACAAGTCCAATAGAAATTTAAAAGATAAATTATTGAGATATGAAAGTTATCGGAACGAAGTCTCTGGCTTCCCAGTTGCGAAGTCCTCCGTTGACAATAGGAAATATCCAATCTTCCAAGCTACCATTCTCTTCATTGTCTTCTACTGCATTGACCCCTCGGTTGGTAATATTTATAGGCGCCCCCAGCACGGGCACGTCGCACAACCTTTTGACCAGTTGCAGTAAATCCCAAGCCAAACTTGTCTGATTTGTACAGAATGTCTGGAAGCTTCTCCCAGATGGTGCATCCCCCTTCTTCCACTACTTCTCTTGCATCCTTTAGGGATGACATCCGAGGCGGAGGTCTTGTGATTTTAGGAATTGAAGATACCGCCTTGGTCGCCGCTACTTCGGGAGAGACTTCTTCAAAATGTTGGAAAGGGGTCTCTATGAACTCGCCATCTAACTCCACATATCGGAAAGAATTCAGATGACTAATCATGTACTCCTCCTCCCTATGAACAATTATGATCTTCCCTTGGACGGGGTACTTCAGCATCTGATGCAAGGTTGAGGTGACATCACCGGCGTTGTGGATCCAGGGGCTTCCCATCAGACAGGAATAAGAAGGACGAATGTCCATCACATAGAAGGTTGAGTTGAAGACCTGAGTTCCCACCTTTATTGGGATGTACACCTCCCCATGGACCATTCTCTTTGAACCATCAAAATCTCTCACCACTATATTACTGGGTTTTAAAGTCATCCCCTCACAATCCAATCTATCAAGGGCTTTCTTCGGCAAGACGTTTAAAGACGATCCAATATCAACCAAGACATGAGCTAGGGTTGTTCCTCTGCACTCCACTGAGACATGTAATGCCTTGTTATGTTTTCTCCCTCTGGGTGTCAAGTCAGCATCGGAGAAGCCCAGGACATTATCAGCTATCAAACTAGCCACACAGTCCTGAAACTGGTCAGCAGACGTCTCTTGCGGCACATGAGCTGTCTTCAGAAATTTTACCAGAGCCTTGGTGTGTGCTTCAGATCATAGTAGCAGGGCTAGCATAGAGATCTTGGAAGTGGTCTGCCCCAATTGTTCAACCACATCATAATCACTCTTCTTAATGATCCTCAGGATTTCCTCCATCTCCTTCTTGGATGTTTCAGGAATAGCTAGTGATTGAGCCTTCGTCTGGACAGGCTCCTCTTGAACATTATTTCCTTTATTCTCAGCAGTGGAAGTAGGGATAGGAATTGTATTGTATTTGTCAGTGGGTACGCTTGCAGGTACAATCACTGGCGTAGAGGTAGTCTTCGGAACAACCACGGGTCCAAAGACTGTTGTTGAAGGAGCAATCTCTGGAGAGAAGATCCTACCGCTGTGGGTGATCTTGCTAGTTCCAACAATATTGCTAATGTCGAAACTGTCCTCTTCGGAGATTTCTTCTTCTGCAGTCAGTTCAATTTGTTTAATACCATGGTAGTAGATTTCTCCACCATAGTTCCATGGTACTGTTTTATCTGATTTGTATGGGGCAGGCCCGAGCACTGTAATCTTAAGTGGAGCAGCCTTTGGAGCAGGTGTAATCCTAACGGGTCTTTTAGGGGCCCTGGAAGGATTGGCGTAGATGGTTATTATTGAAACTTCTTTCACTGGAACGGGTGAAACAAGAGCATTCTCAAACAAAATTTCTTGGTTATCCATCAGTCGTTGGATACCTTTCTTCAACAGAGGGCAGTCAAATGATGAGGATAGGCAGACATGGCAGTCTTTGTCACAACCTGGGAAAATACCAGCTTTCAACAAATTCAACTTAATAATCGGGAGCGGAGTCAACAGTTTATCCACGGTAGCAACAAACAAATCTTCTTCAATAGCATTGGCATTGTGACCATGCCTCGACATTGGGGCGGAAATAACATTTGGTTTCTCAGGCGCTTCAAATTCAACTTCCTTCGCATCTATCAGATCTTGAATTTTATTCTTCAGAGCCCAACAGTTGTTAGTGTCGTGCCTTGGAGTTTTAGAATGGTACGCGCATCTGGCGTTGGGATGGTAATGTGGAGAAGTAGTATTGAGATTTTTTGGTACCTCTTTTAGAGTGGCCAAATTCAACTTCAGGAGATGTGGTAGAACTTGAGCTGGAGTCATGTTAATCTTGGTAAATTTCCGAACTGGCCTTTCTATCCTTTGCTGATTAGTTCTTGGCTGGTCTGATGCAGGCTTCGGAATCATTACGGCCCCCACAGTTGGTTGGCGCTCGGTTCTTCCGTGATTCCTATGTGAATACACATCAAATACTTCCTTCCTTCCAGTGAAGGGATTTTCACAGCTGTTGAGGCAGACGCGTCCTTTTGAATCTTCCCATTTCTTATACCAGCCTCTACCCTTTCGCCGGTTAAGATCAATTCGGTAAACCCTACAGAAGAACTCCCAATCAGATGATTGAAGAAAGGACCTGATAGAGTTCCTAAGAACATGTCCACCAACTCCCTCGCAGATAGAGGGGGTTGCACCCTTCCGGCTAGGTCTCTCCACTTTTGCGCGTAATCTTTAATGCCCTCATTGGAAGCCATAGCCATACTTTGTAGCTGAGTACGAGTCGGCGCCAAGTCGGCGTTGTATTGATACTGTTTAAAGAAATCTGCTGCCAAGTCTTCCCAATCAAGGACATCAGCCCTTTCTAATTGGTTGAACCAATCAAGTTGCGTTCCTGATAAACTGTCTTGGAAAAAGTGGACCCACAGGTCTTTGTCGGCAGAATGCGGCTGAATATTCCTGACATATGATATGAGGTGCATGTTATGGCAAGACACCCCATCATACTTGGCAAATAGAGTCACTTTAAACTTTGGCGAGATTACAATTCATGACACCAGCCCCAACTCTTCAAAATCTAGCCCCGGTACTCTCTGGATTTCCATAGCGCTTAGTCGCTCTTCAAGGTGTTTGTACTTGTCATTAACCAGAGGGTATTGTTGTTCAGAGTAGTCCTCCTCTTCCTCTTCTTCTTCTTTAGAATCTGATGGTACTTCCGTTCCTTTTTCTTTCCTTTCCCCTTCATCAAATGTTGTTGGAAATTCTAAGGTCCTTCTGGCTTGTCCCTGAAATCTTCTGCCCATGATAACCACACCAGTTGGCTTCTTCTTCTTTATCTCTTTTTCTTTTTCTAGCAAAGTCTTCAACTCCTCCTGCCCATTGGCTAAGGTCATGAGTAACTGTTGAAATTGTGAATTTTGAGCTTGTAGATCTTTGACCGTTTGTTCTAGATCCATCGTACTGAAATAAACAATAGAGAGATGAGGAAACTTGTTGCAAAGACCTGTTTATGCTTATGATGAATGATATGTATTCATGCAATGCTTTCAAGGATTCAGAAATTCAAATTTGTTTTAAACAAAAAAGAAACATACGTCATATTAATAAGATAGAATTGTGAGTACATCAATGCCCCTTAGGCAAAATAATACAAAACTCTAAGGTAAAAAGATGTTGCACATGTAGGTGTTGAGAGTCTGCTCTTCATGAAGTAGCCGAGTGAGTTCCAAAACCTTCTTATCGCTTACGTAGAATTGGGCTTCGAAAGTATCGCGCTCTCCTTTGAGCTGTATCCAACTCCTTTGTAGATCTTCGAGTGATGTCGGCATGTCAGGATGTAGGGTGGTGTATGGAACCTCTCCTTCCTTAACAGGCTCTATAATCACTGGGAGAATGGAGGGATAAGGCATCATAAGACTTTGGGCACGGGTTCGTACCCACTTGAGGTAAGGCTCAAGAGGGATGGAATTCTTGTGTCCCAAGGTCTTTCTATCCACCTTATTTGGCATCCTCCAAGCTCAGATGAATCTCTGACGAAGTCCTTGGTCGTCGTTGTCGTAGTCGAAAACCAATCCTTGAATCAGCATGTCATGTGGGCCATCCCTTTGGGCATAACCAAACTGTATTATAGCTAAGCACGGGTTGTAGGTGATGCCTCCCCTAATGCCAAGTAGAGGGACATTAGGGAATTCCCCACAACGGTCAACAATGATAACATTCTCTTTGGATCGAGAACACCAATGAATATCTGAACGTGTAAGCGTCATTAACCTTTGTGACCACCTCAAACCTTGCTCATTCTTCAAGACTGATTGGGGAAGATGAGAAATAAACCATCTTTCTAGGAGAGGAGTGTAACACATAAGAACACCTCTTTTCCTTATTGTACGAGTGTGAAAAGAGTGGAGGATATCCCCAAGCAATGTAGGTACCGGGTTACGAGACATGAAGATTTGGACAGCGCTCACATCTATGAGTTGGTCAGGATTAGGGAATAAGACCATCCCATAAATGAGAAGAGCTACAATCTCCTCAAAAGCTTGCAAGTCTAGGGAATTCCAACAGCTTTGGGCCTTCTCAAACAGAAACTTTGACAAGAAGTCTTTGACACCACTTCTAGTTTCCCAATGAGTTGTGACATCAGATGAGTGTAAGTGCAGGGCTTGAGCAATCTATTCTGGCTTTGGATCTCTTTCTGTACCGTTGAAGGGTAGTTGATTGAGAATAGGAATCCTCAGAAGTTGAGAGAATTCTTCCAAAGTGGGCACAAGTTAATAGTCAGGAAATGTGAAGCAATGATGCAAAGGGTCAAAGAACTGGAAGAGAACCTTCATCATATCCTCCTCTGTGTTGGAAGTGACCAAGTTGAGTAGACGACCATGTCTCTCGGTGAATGGAGAATTCTCAGGAATCCTTGATGCTAGCTCCTTGAGTTGTGGAGGAATTCTTACAAGGTTGATTTGGATAGTTTTCCTGCGGAGTGAATCCATAACCTACAAAACAAGAACAAAGATGAATTTCCAAAATCCTTGAAATGGTTAGTGAATGCATATGATGTTCATGATGTCCATGATGTTATACACAAGTATATATGTACAAGAAAATCACACAAGTTCCTAGTTTAGGCTTGCATGGGGTTTTATAGGTAAGTACCCTCTTGAAGTTTAGTTGGCTCAACCTGTCCTAGAAATAGTAACCGAGTTCTAAGGAGCTCAATATCATTAGATTGTTTCCTTGTTCATTGTTTTAGTTTAAGCCTCTTTACTGGCGACCGAAATATTCCAAGAAACAAACCCTCAATGAGTGTAGTATCGAGTATTTACCAACTTCGGACTGCACCAAATCCGGTCATCTCACTACATCCTAAAAGGCCAAGTTGGTCAAGTAAAGGTTCTAGAAGTTCATTTGTGCTTCATGACATCACTCAGCGGCCCTGTATTCTCTTTGATTGACTCAAAGGCTACCGGTACCCACAAATATGTCACACTAATATAGCTATTGCTTAGACCATGTCAGTATACCCCACACACTTTCCATAACGTATTGCTATTTACCTATAATGTTTCCCAAATATGGGTGGAGGATTCAAACCCAAACAATAGAACCAAAATGTGAAGCAAACAAGTCAAATAAGGTAAGCATGTAAAGGTGATATAAAACCCTAAGGTAACCCCACTTTTAAAATATTCCCCAGCAGAGTCGCCAGTTTTGTGATGCGGTGGGAGAACTTACTTGAGGTTTTGCGTTTGTGTTCGCAAATGTTGCGGTTAGCAAGAGTCACCACTGAATTTTCTTTTATCCAAAAGGAAAGGTAAAAAGCACAGGAAAGACCTTTGAGATGTTTTCTTGAGTTTGGGGGGTAGATTATGAAAAGGGAAGGTGCTAGCACCCTTTTCATCCATGGTTTTCCATGGGCTCTTAGTTACTTATTTAGATCACTTGCTTTTCTTTGTTTTGTTAGAAATGGTGCTTGGTGTGGTTTTGAAAGTATTTTGAAAAGAGGCATTTGTTTAGTCAATCTTTTTAATGATTCTCATTTGTAAGAATGTATACAAAGATGTTTGTGTTTTGAAAATGTTTTCAATGTTTTGTAAGATGTTTTGAAATGCGTGTGTGTTTGTTTTTTTGAAAATAGCAAGGATTGTTTTGAAATGGAACAAGTAACTAGAAGCTATCTACCTACTCAAATGTCTTTCTTGTGCATTTTTATTCCTTTGACATTGTTGACTTACCATTGATTTGGTAAGCAAACCTATCTTTGGATGTTAACGGGACGGGCGTGGGTCATCGTATAACCATGATAGCAATATTGCCAAGTATCTTAGCATGTTTGAGGGACCAAGATCATTTTGTTTTAGGCAACCTTTGTATAGCGTCATCGAGGGACTATGATCTTATTTATTTTGTTTTGCCAAGATACTTCGCGTGCGTAACATGGCCATTTTATTTTAGGCAACCAAGTGGGAGAAACCTTAAGGGTGCTTGTGTGCAAAGTGTGTCATTTTACATGCTTTTGATTTGTCTTGAATTAGGGTTTTTCTATTTGTTTTGTTTTTGCTCTTGTCATGCAAACCCTAGTTTACTAAGCATGGTATATGAAAGCAATAAATTGCATAAAATAAACTAAGCTATTATAACAATTATTATGGGAGGGGGGATACAAGTTTTGAATGGGGATTTTGCACAAATATAAACCTAAATATATTATTACAATCCAATCGAATATTGCGCGAATTAAATAAATGTACAAGTATTTAAAATGCAATTCAAATGTATTTATGTAAAAATGTTTTGGTGTTTGTTTTTTGTATGAGAAAATGATTTAAATTAAACTCTAAAAAATGAGGGAAAATAATATTATTTTTGGAGGGGTGCAACCCTAATTTTTAATTCAAAGAAAAATAATGTTTCTTATTATTATTTTACACATTTTTTGTATAAGAAAATAATAAATAATATTATATATAAGTATTAAAAATTAAGTATGTGTAAAAAATAAATATTTTATGAGTATAAATAATATAATAAAAATATTAAGTATTTTTAATTGTATTTACAAATTATTTAAGAAAATAAAATCTATTTATCCTAATAAACTATTTTCTTATGTAAAAAAAAATTAAAAAAAATTGCAAAAAATAAAGAAATTATTGTTTATGATTTTTATTATTCAGAAAAATAAATGAAAGGAAATAAATATATAAAAAATGAAGAGATATGAAAAATATACAAAATAAAGCCAGGGGATGCAAATAGTGGGTCAGGAGGTGTAAATAGAAAAAACAAAAAGGGCCCAGGCGCCAAAAAGCCCAAGACACTCATCCCTGTCCTCCAGCCAGTCTCCTTCTTCGCGCGTGTTATGTTCAAACCTGCAACTCTCACCTGTTTGCACAAAAACAAAAACTCATAACATGAAACTTGTGGCATTTGAGTTCACGATTCCAACCATATAAAATTTGTAACCTAACTCTCAAAGATCAGAGATAATTTTTGAACCCCTAATTCGTGACCTAGCTTTTTCAGGATTTTCAATCTTCAAATTCTCTTAGCATAATTAATATAAATGAAAAGTATGAATATGTACAGCTTCAACATGTTATGGACTACATTTTTCTTCACAAATCGTGGCTTGAGGATGCCTATTCAGAGAGATAGAGTTTAGGAAATTACCTCCTTCAGCTGGATTTGGATAGAGCAATATAGGGACTTTAATGTAGGCCTGAGGATCATGTGATATTCCTTGAGCTACCCTGAAGCTATTCCAATGCTTAGCTTGCTCTGAGGATAGCTGAAACTCTTTGCACAAGTCAAGTTGCAAGCTTTCAAAGTGAAAATGGCAATGGCTGAAACAGGGGTTACAGAAACAATGTAAAGGCTTGGATTGCTTTGGTTTGATATGTAGAAGGTGTTTGAAGTGTTAAAATACAAAACGTACGAGCCAAAAATTAGTTGGCTTTGGTTTTGCAGATTCTGGATATTTGGACAGAAAAATGGTGTTTCTGAGTTTTGGGGAGTTTTAACTTCAATGCAATCGTGCTATGCCTTGCCAAATGTTTGTGTATTTGTATAGAAATGTATTATGCAAAAAAAAGTTTTTTTATGTATGTAAAAAGTATTTTTAATGTGAAATGTAAATAAATAAAAAATCAATTTTAATTATATTTGTTTTTAGGGCAAAAACCCTAATTTCTTAAATAAATAGTATTATTTATATACAATAATGCATCAATTTGTACAAAAATAAAAGTATATTAAAAAAAGGTATTTTAGTATAACATATTAATAAAAATAAAAATGTATTATTTTTGTGTTTTTTTTGTTCTAGTTATTTTTGTATTTTGTGTGTATATATATATATATATATATATATATATATATATATATATATATATATATATATATATATATATATATATATATATATATATATATATATATATATATATATATATATATATATATATATATATATATATATATATATATATATATATATATATATATATATATATATATATATATATATATATATATATATATATATGTGTGTGTGTGTATATATATATATATATATATATATATATATATATATATATATATATATATATATATATATATATATATATATATATATGTGTGTGTGTATAATATATATATATATATATATATATATATATATATATATATATATATATATATATATATATATATATATATATATATATATATATATATATATATATATATATATATATATATATATATATATATATATATATATATATATATATATATATATATATATATATATATATATATATATATATATATATATATATATATATATATATATATATATATATATATATATATATATATATATATATATATATATATATATATATATATATATATATATATATATATATATATATTATACACACACACACTATATATATATATTATATAAGTGTGTATAAAAATAAAATAAATTATTTATAAAATGTATATATTTCAAGAAAATATTTTCAAATGTGTATAAGAATAATAAATGAAAATAAAAGTATTATTTGTATTATTTTTTAATTTAAACAAAATGATATAAAAGCATATAAACATTTTTATACTAGTAAAAATAAAAATAAATACCAAATAAATACAGAAAATCATAAAAATATTTTTGGATCATTTTTCATGTTTGAAAATAAAATATCAAAGTCAGAAATAAAATATAAATACAAAAATGACAAATATACAAGAAATAGGCCATGGGGTTGTAAAAAGAAAAGAGGGGGGGGGGGGGGGGGGGGGGGGTGCCAAAAGCAAGCCTGTCCTGGCCCAGCCCAAAACCAAATTCATCTTCTTCCTCTAGACAGAAACGCGCGCGTTCTGTGTACAAAATGCTATCTCCTGATTCTGTGTTTTTTTGACAAAACTCATAACATGAAACTTGTAGAGCATCAAACAACGAATCTAACCATATAAAAAACTTAAGCTAACTCTCAAAGACCAGAGAGAATTTCTCTGGCCCTAATTCTTAACCTAGTTTTTTCAGAAAGTTCATGGATGAAATTCTCCTAGCACGATTAATATAAATGAAAACTAAGCACATGTATGGTTTCAGGGCTATGAATACGACGTCTTTCATTCACAAACCTAAGTCTAACTATTCCTAAATAGAGAGATAGAAGTTCATGAAATACCTGTTTCAGTTGAGTTCGAGCTGGACAATGTAGCAACTTTCAACGGTGCTTGAGGTTCTTTTGAGCTTGCCTGATATCCACTGAAGCTCTCCCAATGCTTAGTTTGTTTTGAAGGAGCCTGAATCGTGCTACAGAATTCAACCTGCAAAGCTTCCAAACAAAAATGGCAATGTGTGTTAATGGAGTTACAGTTGGCAATGAAGGTCTGGAATAGTTTAGGTGAGTTGAATGGAAGGTATTGGAACAAGTTTGAGGCAAAACGCACGAGGCAAAGTGGAGATGGAGGTGATTCTGCAGGGCTTTCCCCGTTTTGCAGAAAAATGGAGATTTTGTGTACAAGGAAGTTTGAGTGGTGAAGAGCTCGTGTTTATGGCTCAAAGGGTTGTGTGAAATGTGTTTGCAATCTTTGTTTTAGCTATCATGGACTGGTTTTCAAGTTGGCAAGTGTTTTGACAATTTCTTGTTTTTGAAGCAAAGATGTGTAACTTGTGATTATAGGCCTGTACCATCTATCTTGTATGCTTCATACTTTGACCTTGATACTTGCAATTTATGGATTTGATTTGGCTTCATAGATAAGGCCCCATGCCTCAAAGATCATGGTTTGACATAAAGCATATCTTTTCAAAAATGGCAATGTACCTTTTTCCAAATAGGGATTAGTTTTGTGTGCAATGTCCAAATGGCCAAGATAATGCATTAGCTAAGTGGATTTGCATTCAATTAAGGAGTGTAAAATGGTTTAGAGGCCTGCAAACAATTACAAAGCATGCTGGTTTGAAAATGAAACTTGTATGAACATGTAATGGTCATGGATCAAAGTAAGTTTTTGCCAACTTCAAACATTCGATTCTCCCTAACCACAAAGGTGTTTGAGGAGTTATTGGACAATTTGGAAAGCTTGAAACATGTAATATAATCCATCTTTGAAATTCAACTTGAAACTCCAAGTGTAACTATGTGAAAAATGGCCAAGAAGATGGGTCAAAATCCTGCCTAAACTAGGGCAAAATTTCTCTAAGTTAAAAGTTTTAGGTACCCTTGTTCCAAAAATAATAACTTGAGATCAAAGCTTCTTTTGAGAAAACTTTGTGAATCAAAGTTGTATACTTTGTGATGGACTACAACTTTCATGTTTCAAGTTTTGTTTTAATCCATTTACATCTTGGTGAAAATGTGGGGAAAAGTTAGGAAAAAATAAGAAAATTTCTTAACTTAGAAAATTTCTAAGTTATGAAAATTTTCCATTTTAAACCCTAATTTGCAATTTTGGGTTTCTTGATGAACAAGTTTCATAATTTTACATGTCTTGATGGAAAATGACTCTTGGCACTTGATTTTGACCAAAAAGTCAAAGTTTGACTTTTCAGTGTACAGTCAAATTTTGATCAGTTGACTGAAAAGTTCATCTGTCCATCCTGTGCATTTGAGATCTTTTGAACTTGTTGAATGGGTCAAGATAATGTCATTGAGTCCTTGTGTCCATGGTTGAGCTTGATTTGCCATTGGCTAGGTCAAACAGTCAAAAATTGCCTTTGTACAGTCGAAACCCTAAAAATGACCATTTTGCCCTTTTGGTGTTTTGATCAAATTTCTTGTGGAATTGTGATACAAGCTTGATAAAATGGTTCATATGAGTTCATAATGTTGATGTGGGTCAAAATTCATGAAGTTTGATTGCCAATTGGCCACAGTTGACTTTTTCCCCAATACAACTGATTTCTAGGTCAACTGTCCAATTGACTGGGCAAAAATTTGAATCAAGGCTTGAAACTTGGTATGGACAAATTTGTGAGTCCAACATGAAGTATGAAAGTCATTTTAGGCATTGGGTCAAAACATCCATGTGCAAACTCAAACCCTAATTTAGGTCAGCAGTGCAAGGAGGTGTCTTGAGCAGAGTAAACCCTAGCTTGATCTTGAATTCCAAGATTCTTGTGATGAGAAATGTTGATGAAATGAGAGGGCAAATTTTGGGGTACAACAACGGTTAATTTGAAACAGGTTGCATTTTAGTCGGTTTAAGTCGCATATGGACAATCTGATTGTGACGTTGACGATTATAATTGATGCCAATTATTATGAATGATTTTCGTGAAGATTATTGATGTTTGACTATTTTTCCGTGTTTGGAATTTAGTGAATTATTTGATAATGATGTGGTATGATTAAACATGATGTTTGCGACAGTTTATTTATAATGAATACTTGATAATATGCGATGCGATGATATGTTTATCTTGATGTGGATAAATATGGCGACGTGGGCTTTATGCCAATTTTGATGTGCGATGATGATGTTTTTGTTGTGTCGTGTTTGTGATGTCGTCTTGTCGAGTCACATACATTGCATTGGCGACGAGGGCTTTTATGCCAAGCGACGAGGGCTTTTATGCCAAAGAGACGATGAGCTTTATGCCAAATGTCCCTAATTATGGACAAAGCGACGGGTACCACATGCATAACATAGTCGTGTCTCATGGAGTCGGTTATGTCTATTTTTGAGTCTTTTGGCGTTGAGTTTTATTAATGACTTATGATGAATTGCGATTGTTATATGATACTTTGTTTTGTGATGAATTTTGTATTGAACATAAAGTGAATATATGTGATGATTTCATGATGAGTAAGCGATGAATATAACATGACGGTAAAGCGACGATATGATTTTATGGCGATGAAGTTTATGTCTTGTTTTGACATGATTATGGTGATTATGTGATGAAATTAAAGTGTTGATCTTATACACAAATTGATGATTTTAAAGTATGTGAGATTTTGATATATGTTGACATACTCTTATTAATCCTATATCATTTATGATTCCAAAACTATATATATATATATATATATATATATATATATATATATATATATATATATATATATATATATATATATATATATATATATATATATATATATATATATATATATATATATATATATATATATATATATATATATATATATATATATATATTATCATGCCTTTAATTATATGTTTTAGAGTATCTCACCCTTTACTTGTTTCGTTGTTGCCTTTATATTGGTAACGTGCAAATGATCCGCGAGGATGACGAGGATTAGCTCGAGTATCTTTATTTTGAGTCGCTCTGCTCTGATAGTAGTAACACTCGGGTTTTGGGTGACGTGATTATTTTGATAGGATAGTTTATGTATACTGTTGTACCCCAAAATTTTCCCTCTCATTTATCAAGACTTTTCTCACAAGATTTTCTTTGACTCAAGACAAGATCAGGGTTTGCTCAGCTCAGGACATCTCATCTTGCACTGATAACCCAAAATTAGGGTTTGAGTTTGCGCAAGGATTTTTGGATCATCAATGCTTCATTTTACTTTCATACATCATCTTGGACCCCTAATATTGCTCATGTTAAGTTTCAAGCCTTGAACCACATTTTTGATCAGTCAATTGGACAGTTGACCTAAAAATCAGCTGTATTGGGGGAAAAGTCAACCATGGCCAATTTACAGTCAAACTTCATAATTTTTGATCCACATCAACATTTTAAACTTATATGTACCATTTGATCAAGTTTGGATCACAACTCCTCAAGAAATTTGATCAAATCATCAAAAGGGCAAAATGGTCAAAATTAGGGTTTTTGACTGAGGAAAGGCAATTCCTGATTTTTAACCTAGCAATTGCCAATTGAGTTCAAGCATGATTTCAAGGTTTCAATGGCATCATCTTGACCTAATTACATGGTTCAAAAGATCTCAAGTTCATTGGATTGACAGATGAAATTGGCAGTCAGTCAACTGATCAAAACTCAAATGTATACTGAAAAGTCAAACTTTGACTTTTTGGTCAAAATCAAGTACCAAGAGTCATAATTCATCAAGATATGTAAAAATATGAAACTCGTTCACCAAGAAAACTAAATTTGAAAATTAGGGTTTTAATTTGAAAATTTTCATAACTTAGAATTTTTCTAAGTATAAAAATTTTCTTTTTTCTTCTCAACTTTGCACCACTTTTTCACCATGATGCATTTTGATTCAAAGAAAACTCCCAACATGAAAGTTGTAGATCCCAATGAAATATACAACTTTGCTTCACAAACCTTTCCCTAAAGATGCTTGGATATCAAGTTATGAATTTGTGAATACAGGGTCATGAACTTCTTAACTTAGTAAATTTTTGCCCTAATATAGGCAGGTTTTGGACCCAACTTCCTGGCAAGTTTTCACCTAGTTCCAAGAGGTATATCCAAATGCAATTGAAATATGGATTATAGAGAACATTTCAAGATTTCCAAAATGTCCAAGAACTCTCCAAGATCATTTTTGAGTAGGGAGAATCGAAGAGAGGAAGTTGGCATTTTCTCACTTTTTGTTCAAGCCATTTTCACATAGAATCAAGTTACAAACCAAACCTATGCTGGTTATTTCTTGCTTTACAGGTCCTTAATTAAATGAATACTCAGTTGACAAAGCCTTTATCCTTGCTTTTGAAACTTTACACAAGTTGTATTTCCATTTTGGACAAAAAGGCTTCATTGCCATTTTCATAAAGATGCACTTTTGCAACTTTGTCAACTTGGAGCATTGGACCTGTCCCCTTGATACAAGCAAACTACACAGGTCTCAAGCAATTGGTACAAACTTACACAGGTCTCAAGCAATTGGTACAAACTTATATCAACCCTAAAACAAGCTGGTACAAGCATGTGGGTTTGGTCTTGTCAACTTTGCTTAAAGTAAAAGAAAAGTTGCAAAAAGGGCTATGGCTTGCACAACTAGTAGGAAGCTGACTTTGGATCACTTCTATATTAATATGCAAACATTGTAAAAGACATTACACGCTTGGCTTGAACCTAAAACTCTCTCAAACTGAAAAACACCAAAAATATGCCCAAGCATACAATTTCTGCAAAAACTCAGCCAACTCTCTTTTGACTCGTGCGTTTTGTGTTTAACTGATTCAAACATCTTATACACTTGATACCTAGTCAATCCAAGCCATCACCCTGGTTCTGTAACCTCTGTTTCATCATCAGCCATTTTCAACTTGGAAGCTTACAGTTGGACTTGGTCAGTGAGTTCCAGCCATCCTCAGAGCAAGATAAGGGTTGGAATAGATTCAGGGAAGCTCAAGGAAGCTCAAGCAATCATCAGGCCTCCATTAAAGTCCCTAAATTGTTATACACGATTCCAGCTGAAGGAGGTATTTTCTTAAACTCTATCTCTTAATACAGGCAACCTTAAGCCATGATTTGTGAAGGAAAAATGTAGTTCTCATCATAACGAAGCTATACATATCCTTACTTTTCATTTATATTACTTGTGCTAAGAGAATTTGAAGCTTGAAATCTCTGAAAAAATTAGGTCACGATTTAGGGATTCCAAAATTCTCTTTGATCTTTGATAGTTAGGTTACATAATTTATATGGTTGGAATCGTGAGCTCAAATGCCATATTTTTCATGTTATGAGTTTTCATTTTTATGCAAGCATGAGGAAGTTACAGGTTTACTAGCAAAAGCGTGAAGAGGAGAACGAAGGACAGGGATGAAGTCTGGTTCTGGGCTTTTTTGCTGCGTGGCCTTTTTGTTTTTGCTAAACACCCCCCTGACTTGCTATTGCACCCCCTTTGCTAGCTATTTTATATTTTTATACTTTTTTCATATTTTTATATTTAATATTTCTATTTATTTTCCTAATGATAAAAAATCCTAAAAAATGATTTATTTGTTTTCACACTTTTATTTTATTTTTTATATTATTTTCTCACTTAAAAAATTAATTTATTTTGATAGAATATAATTTATTTTCTTAATAAATTTGTAAATAATCAAATATACTTAATATTTTTATTGTATATTTTTATACTTATAAATACTTATTTTTTGTACATATTTAATTTTTAATATTTAGGCATAATAGTATTTATTATTTTTTATATAAAAATGCACAAAATAATAATATAGAACATTATTTCCTTTTGAATAAAAAACTAGGGTTTAATCCCCTTCCAAAATTAAATATTATTTCTTCCCTTTCTTTAGGTTTAAATTAAATATTTTTCTTATACAAAAACAAGACATAAAACATTTTTCTAACATGAACATTGCATTGCATTTTAAATATTTGTATTATATTTATTTAATTCGCGCAAATTCGATTTGGTTGTAATAATATATTTAGCTTTATATTTGTTCAAATCCCCATTCAAATTTGTATTCCCCCCTCCCATAAAAAATTGTTGTAATAGCTTAGTATATTTACATTACGCAATTTATCGCTTTATATGCCATGATTAGTAATTAGAGTTTGCATGACAAGAACAAAACAAAGAAAATAGAAAACCTTAAATACAAGACAAAATCAAAAGCATGAAAATGATACATTTTGCACACAAGCACCCTTAGGGTTTCTCCCACTTGGTTGCCTAAAATAAAATGGCCATGTTACGCATGCGAAGTATCTTGGAAAAACAAAACAAGTATAAGATCATAGTCCCTCGATGAGGCTATTCAAAAGTTGCCTAAACAAAATGATCCTGGTCCCACAAAAATGCTAAGATACTTGGCAACCTTGCTATCATGGTTATACAATGATCCACGCCCGTCCCGTTTACATCCAAAGATAGGGTTGCTTACCAAAATCAATGGTAAGTCAACAATATCAAAGGAATAGAAAATACATAGGAAAGACATTTGAGTAGGTAGATAGCTTCTAGTTACTTGCTCCATTTCAAACAACAATCCTAGCTATTTTCAAAAACAAACACACACACGTTTCAAAACATCTTACAAACAATTGAAAACATTTTCAAAAGACAAATATCTTTGTATACATTCTTACGAACGAGAATCATTACAAAGATTGCCTAAACGAATGACCTCTTTTCAAAATACTTTCAAAAACCACACCAAACACCATTTCGAACAAAACAAAGCAAGTGATCTAAGCAAATAACTAAGAGCCCATGGAAAACCATGGATGAAAAGGGTTCTAGCACCATCCCTTTTCATAATCTACCCCCCGAACTTAAGAAAATATCTCAAAGGTCTTTCCTGTGCTTTTTTACCTTTCCTTTTGGATAAATGAAAAGTCGGTGGCGACTCTTGCTAACCGCGACATTTGTGATAAAACGCAAAACCTTCAAGTCAGTTCTCCCACCGTATCACAGAACTGGCGACTCTGCTGGCGAATTATCATAAAAGTGGGGTTACCTTAGGGTTTAGATCATATTTATTTGCTTACATTTGTTTGACTTGTTTGCTTTACATGTATGGTTCTTTGTTTGGGTTTGAATCCTCCACCCGGATTTGGGAAACATTATAGGTAAATAGCAATACATTATGGAAACTATGCGGGGTATACCGACATGGTCTAAGCAATAGTTATATTAGTGTGACATATTTGTGGGTACCGGTAGCCTTTGAGTCAATCAAAGAGAAGACGGGGCCGCTGAGTGATGTCATGAAGCACTAATGAACTTCTAGAACCCTTTACTTGACCAACTTGGCCTTTTTAGGATGTAGTGAGATGACCGGCTTTGGTGCAGTCCGAAGTTGGTAGATACTCGATACTACACTCATTGAGGGTTAGTTTCTTGGGATATTTCGGTCGCCATTAAAGAGGCTTAAGCTGAAACAATGACCAAGGAAACAATCCAGTGATATTGAGCTCCTTAGAACCCGGTTACTATTTTTAGGACAGATTGAGCCAACTAAACTTCAAGAGGGTACTTAATTATGAAACCCCATGCAAGCCTAAACTAAGAACTTGCTTGATTTGTTTGTATATGCATGCTAGTACATAAACATCATGGACATCATGAACATCATATGCATTCACTAACCATTTCAAGGATTTTGGAGATTCATCTTTGTTCTTGTTTTGTAGGTTATGGATTCACTTCGCAGGAAAACTATCCAAATCATCCTTGTAAGAATTCCTCCACAACTCAAGGAGCTAGCTTCAAGGATCGCTGAGAACTCTCCATTCACCGAGAGACATGGTCGTCTACTCAACTTGGTCACTTCCAACACATAGGAGGATATGATGAAGGTTCTCTTCAAATTCTTTGACCCTTTGCACCATTTCTTCACATTTCCTGACTATTAACTTGTGCCCACTTTGGAGGAATTCTATCAACTCCTGAGGATTCCTATTCTCAATCAACTATCCTTCAATGGTACAAAAAGAGATCCAAAGCCAGAAGAGATTGTTCAAGCCCTGCACTTGCACTCATCTGATGTCACAACTCATTGGGAAACTAGAAGTGGTATCAAAGGCTTCTTGGCAAAGTTTTTGTTTGAGAAGGCCCAAAGCTGTTGGAATTCTCTAGACTTGCAAGCTTTTGAGGAGATTGTAGCTCTTCTCATCTATGGGATGGTCTTGTTCCATAATCCTAACCAACTCATGGATGTAAGCGCTGTCAAAATCTTCATGTCTCGCAACCCGGTGCCTACATTGCTTGGGGATATCCTACACTCTTTTTACACTCGTACAATGAGGAAAAGAGGTGTTCTTATGTGTTGTACTCCTCTCCTGGTAAGATGGTTTATTTCTCATCTTCCCCAATCAGTCTTGAAGAATGAGCAAGGTTTGAAGTGGTCACAAAGGTTAATGACACTTAAACATTCAGATATTCATTGGGGCTCTCGATCCAAGGAGAATGTTATCATTGTTGACCGTTGTGGGGAATTCCCTAATATCCCTCTACTTGGAATTAGGGGAGGTATCACCTATAACCCATGCTTAGCTCTAAGACAATTTGGTTATGCCCGAAGGGATGGCCCACATGATATGCTGATTCAAGGCCTGGTATTTGACTATGACAACGACGATCAAGGACTTCGCCAGAGATTCATCCGAGCTTGGAGGATGCTAAATAAGGTGGATAGCAAGACTTTGGGAAACAAGAATTCTATCCCTCTTGAGCCTTACCTCAAGTGGGTACGAACCCGCGCCCAAAGTCTTATGATGCCTTATCCTTCCATTCTCCCAGTGATTATTGAGCCTGTTAAGGAAGGAGAAGTTCCATACACTATCCTACATCCTGACATGCCCACATCACTCGAAGACATACAAAGGGATTGGATACAGCTCAAAGGAGAGCGCGATACTTTCGAAGCCCAATTCTATGCAAGCGAGAAGAAGGTTTTGGAACTCACTCGGCTACTTCATGAAGAGCAGACTCTAAATTCCTACATTGCACCAAAGAGGATGCACAATGTCTTTTTACCTTAGAATTTTGTATTATTTTGCCCAAGGGGCATTGATGTACTCAAATTCTATCTTATTAATATAACGTGTGTTTCTTTTTTGTTTGAAACAAATTTGAATTTCTAAATCCTGGAAAGCTTTGCATGAATACATATCATTCATCATAAACATAAACAGGTCTTTGCAACAAGTTTCCTCATCTCTCTCTACTGTTTATTTCAGTAAGATGGATCTCGAACAAACGGTCAAAGATCTTCAAGCTCAGAACACGCAATTTCAACAGTTACTCATGACCTTGGCCAAGGGGCAAGAGGAGCTGAAGACTCTGCTAGAAAAAGAGAAAGATAAAAAGAAGAAGAAGCCAACTGGTGTGGTAATCATGGGAAGAAGGTTTCAGGGACAAGCTAGAAGGACCTTAGATTTTCCAACAACATCGGATGAAGGGGAAAGAAAAGGAAAAGAAACGGCAGTACCATCAGATTCTGAAGAAGAAGAGGAAGAGGAGGACTACTCTGAACAACAATACCCTCCGGTTTATGACAAGTACAAACACCTTGAAGAGCGTTTAAGCGCTATGGAAATACAGAGAGTACCAGGGCTAGATTTTGAAGAGTTGGGGTTGGTATCAAGAATTGTGATCCCACCAAAGTTTAAAGTGCCACTATTTGCCAAGTATGACGGGGTGTCTTGTCCTAAAATGCACCTCAGATCGTATGTCAGGAAGATTCAACCACACTCTGCCGACAAAGACTTGTGGGTCCACTTTTTCTAAGACATTTTATCAGGAATGCAACTTGATTGGTTCTACTAGTTGGAAAGGGCCGACGTCCAAAATTGGGAAGACCTGGCCGCAACTTTCTATAAACAATATCAGTACAACACCGATTTGGCGCCTACCCGTACTCAACTTCAGAGTATGGCTATGGTTTCCAATGAGGGCTTTAAAGATTACGCGCAAAAGTGGAGAGATCTACCCGGAAGGGTGCAAGCCCCTCTGTCTGAAAGGGAGTTGGTGGACATGTTATTGGGAACTCTATTAGGACCTTTCTTCAATCATCTGATTGGGAGTTCCTCTGCAGGGTTTACCGAATTGATTTTAACTGGCGAAAGGGTGGAAGCTGGTATAAGAAGTGGGAAGATTCAGAAGGATGCGTTTGCCTCTACAGATGTGAAAAAACCCTTCACTAGGAGGAAGGAAGTATCTGCTGTTTATTCATAGAGGAATCAGGGAAGAACTGAATGCCGACCAACGGTCGAGGCCGTTATGATTCTAATGCCTGCATCAGACCAGCCAAGAAATAACCAGCCAAAGGTGGAAAGGCCAGTCAGGCAATTCACCAAGATTAACATGACTCCAGCCCAGGTTCTACCACATCTTATGAAATTGAATCTGGCAACTTTAAAAGAGGCCCCAAAGAATCCCAATACTGCGTCTCTTCATTACCATCTGAATGCCAGATGCGCATACCATTCTAAAAGTCCAGGGCACGACACTAACAATTGTTGGGCTCTGAAGAACAAAATTCAAGACCTAATAGATGCGAAGGAAGTTGAGTTTGAAGCGCCTGAGAAACCAAATGTTATTTCCGCTCCAATGCCTAGGCATGGTCACAATGCCAATGCTATTGAAGAAGATTTGTTTGTTGCTACCGTGGATGAACTGTTGACTCCGCTCCCGATCATTAAGTTGAATTTGTTGAAAGCTGGTATATTCCCAGGTTGTGACAAAGACTGCCATGTTTGCCTATCCTCATCATTTGACTGCCCTCTGTTGAAAAAAGGTATCCAACGACTGATGGATAACCAAGAAATTCTGTTTGAGAATGCTCCTATTTTACCCGTTCCAGTTAAAGACATTTCAATTATAACCATCTACGCCAATCCTTCCAGGGCCCCTAAAAGATACGTTAGGATTACACCTGTTCCAAAGACTACTCCACTTAAGATTACAATGCCCGGGCTAGTTCCATACAAATCAGATAAAACAGTACCATGGAATTACGATGGAGAAATCTACTACCATGGTATTAAATAGGATGAACTGACTATCGAAGAAGAGAGCTCCGAAGAGGACAATTCCGACATTAGCAATATTGCCGGAACTAGCAAGATTACCCGTAGTGATAGAATCTTCTCTCCATAGATTGCCCCTCCAAAGGCAGTCTTTGGACCCGTGGCCATTCTGAATATTACCTCTGCACCAGTGATTATACCTGCAAGCATACTTACCGATAAAGACAACACAATGCTTATCCCTGACAATACTTCCACTGCTGAGAATAAAGGAAAAAACGTTCAAGAAGAGCCTGTCCGGATGAAGGCTCAATCACCAGCTATTCCCGAAACATCCAAGAAGGAAATGGAAGAAATCCTGAGGATAATAAATAAGAGTGATTATGATGTGGTTGAACAGTTGGGGCAAACCCCTTCCAAGATCTCTATGCTAGCTCTGCTGCTATGCTCTGAAGCACATGCAAAAGCTCTGGTAAAATTTCTGAAGACATCACATGTGCTACAAGAGACGTCTGCTGACCAATTCCAGGATTGTGTGGCCAGTTTGACAGCTGATAATGGCTTGGGTTTCTCTGATGCTAATTTGACACCCAGAGGGAGAAAACACAACGAGGCATTACATGTCTCAGTGGAGTGTAGAGGAACAACCCTAGCCCATGTCTTGGTGGACACGAGATCATCTTTGAATGTCTTACCGAAAAAAGCCCTTGACAGATTGGATTGCGAGGGGTTGACTTTAAAACCCAGCAACATAGTGGTGAGAGTATTTTATGGTTCGAAGAGGATGGTCCACAGGGAGGTGGACATCCCAATAAAGGTGGGAACTCAGATTTTCAACTCAACCTTCTATGTGATGGACATCCGTCCTTCTTATTCCTGTCTGTTAGGACGCCCCTGGATCCACAATGCCGGTGCTGTCACATCCACATTGCATCAGATGCTGAAATACCCGGTCCAAGGAAAGATCATAATTGTCCACGGGGAGGAGGAGTACATGATTAGTCATCTGAATTCTTTCCGGTATGTAAGGTTGGATGGCTAGTTCATTGAAACCCCTTTCCAACATTTTGAAGAAGTCTCTCCAGAAGTAGCGGCGACCAAGGCGGTATCCTCGATTCCTAAGATCACAAGACCTCCACTTTGGATGTCATCTCTAAAGGATGCAAATTCAGTAGTGGAAGAGGGTGGATACACCATCTGGGGGCAGCTTCCAGACATTCTGTACAAATCAGACAAGTTTGGCTTGGGGTTTACTTTAACTGCTCAGAAGGATGTGCGCCGTGCCCGTGCTGGGGGGCCACCTGTGAAGATTAGCAACCAAGGGGTCAATGCAGTAGAAGACAATGAAGAGGATGGCAGCTTAGAAGATTGGATATTTCCTACTGTCAGCGGTGGACTTCACAACTGGGAAGCCATAGACTTTGTCCCAATAACTTTATCTCTCAGTAATTTATCTTTTACATTTATGTTGGACTTGTAATAGTCACGAACAATTCGCACTTTAAAAACCTTGTGTCTTACCCGAGGCACATTGGTTTATTTGTAAGGTTTTTTATTTCATCTTCATATGACATTCAATGAATCATGGACGCTTTTTCACATATAAACTTTTTGTGCTCATTGTCTTTCTTTTATATTTTATTGTTTAAAGATGGCTATACCCTTACACACACCCACACTCACAAATGCAGGTACCCCTCCATTCCGGATCCCATGGGTAACGATACTTCTATAGCCTTCAGTGACTCTGAAGATCTGATCTACCAAGCCGAATACGAAGGTGAGGAAGATTGTGAGGTGCCAAGGGAATTGGCCAGACTACTACAACAAGAGGAAAGAGCTATTCAGCCTCATGAGGAGCTGTTGGATACAATAAATTTGGGTACCGAGGAAGATAAAAAGGAAATCAAAGTGGGTGCCAATCTAGAGCCGAGTGTCAAGGAGCGTCTAATTCAGCTATTGCGTGATTATGTTGAGATCTTTTCCTGGTCATACGAAGACATGCTGGGACTCGATACAGACATCGTGGTACATCGTCTACCCACAAGAGAAGACTGTCCACCAGTGAAACAAAAAGTCCGCCGCATGAGACCTGACATGTCAGAGAAGATCAAAGCAGAAGTTATGAAACAGTTCAATGCTAGATTTCTGGCTGTTATTTCTTATCCTCAATGGGTGGCCAACATTGTTCCCGTTCCTAAAAAGTACGACAAAGTGAGAATGTGCATGGATTATAGAGATTTAAACAGGGCCAGCCCTAAAGATGATTTTCCACTTCCACACATCGACATCCTGGTTGACAATACAACCCAACACAAAGTATTTTCTTTCATGGACAGATTCTCAGGCTATAACCAGATGAAAATGGCGCCTGAGGACATGGAGAAAACTACATTTGTCACACAGTGGGGTACGTTCTGCTACAAAGTGATGCCATTCGGACTGAAGAATGCCGGGGCAACCTATCAACGCGCCATGGTAGCTTTGTTTCATGATATGATACATCATGAGATAGAGGTCTACGTAGATGACATGATAGCCCGATCACAAACTGAAGAAGAACACCTTGATCACTTGCAAAAGCTGTTTGTGAGATTGAAGGAGTACAAACTAAGGTTAAACCCGAACAAGTGCACATTCGGAGTCCGATCCGATAAACTCTTAGGTTTCATTGTCAGCAACAAAGGCATCGAGGTTGATCCTGCCAAGGTTAAAGCAATACAAGAAATGCCTGCTCCTCGCACTGAGAAGGAAGTCAGAGGATTTTTGGGACGCCTGAACTATATTGCCAGATTCATTTCTCACCTAACATCTACTTGTGAACCAATCTTCAAACTGTTGAAGAAAGATCAAGTAGTTAGATGGAATGATGAATGTCAGATTGCTTTTGACAAAATCAAAGACTATTTACAAGAGCCTCCTGTCTTGATGCCACCAGTCGAGGGAAGACCACTGATCATGTATCTGACCATTTTAGAGAATTCAATGGGGGTGTGTATTGGGGCAGCATGACGAGTCTGGCCGAAAAGAGCATGCTATTTACTACCTGAGCAAAAAGTTTACCGACTGTGAAACCAGATATTCACTACTCGAGAAAACTTGCTGCGCTCTGGTATGGACTGCTCGCCGGCTAAGACAATATATGTTGACTCATACCACTTTGCTGATATCTAAGATGGATCCGATAAAGTACATCCTTGAGAAGCCTGCTCTGTCTGGGAGAATAGCTAGATGGCAGATGATCCTAACAGAATATGACATACAGTACACAACCCAAAAAGCTATAAAGGGCAGTGTGCTAGCTGATCATCTTGCTCATCAAGCTGTAGAGGATTATCAGTATATGAAGTTTTAATTCCTTGACGAAGACCTCATGACATTAGACGATGCTGAGGAAATCAGACCATATGACGGACTTGGACAAGGATCCCGATGGACCCTGTTCTTTGATGGTGTATCTAATTCACTTGGTAATGGTATCGGTGTTGTACTCATATCCCCGGAAGGGTGTCATACTCCCTTTACTGCCAGACTTTGCTTCAACTGTACGAACAACATGGTGGAATACGAAGCATTCATCTTTAGTCTCAAGGCTGCCATAGACTTTGGGATCAAATCTTTATTTGTGTTTGGAGATTCAGCTTTGGTCATCATTCAGATCAAAGGAGATTAGGAAACTAAGCATCCAAACCTTATCCCTTACAAAGAACATGTTTTGACATTGCTACCACATTTTGAGCAGATTACCTTCGAGCACTTCCCGCGAGAAGAAAATCAGCTACCAGATGCTCTAGCCACAATGTCATCTATGTTTAAATTTAATTGGGATAACGAGGCTCCCCAGATCACCATTGAATGAATGGACGAACCAGCACACTGTCACGAGATTAATACTGAAGAAGTAGTGGATCAACCTTGGTTTCATGAAGTCAAAAGGTATCTCAAGGCTCAAGAATATCCAGAAGGAGCTTCAATCAATGGCAAAAAGTTCTTAAGGAGATTCTCAGCTAAGTTCTTCCTAAGTAATGGCATCATGTACAAACGTAATCATGATTCTATTCTGCTCTGTTGTGTGGATAAGATTGAAGCTGAAAAGATCATGGCTTAATTGCATGAAGGTACCTTTGGCACTCACTCTAGTGGGAATACGATGGCGAAGAAAATCCTACGGGCAGGCTATTATTGGTCTACCATGGAAGCAGACTGCTATCAACACTCCCGGACCTGTCATAAGTATCAAATCTATGCGGACAAGATGCACGTGCCTCCGGTTCCTCTAAATGTCTTAACAGCTCCTTGGCCCTTCGCTATGTGAGGAATCGATATGATTGGGGAGATCAAGCCGACAACCTCCAATGGACACCGCTTCATTCTAGTGGCCATTGACTATTTCACAAAGTGGGTCGAAGCAGCTTCCTTCGCATCTGTTACTAAGAATGTTGTTGCCCGCTTCATCAAGCATAATCTTATTTGCCGGTACGGTATCCCAGAAAGGATCATCACTGATAACGGTACAAACCTTAACAATACTATGATCACCGCCTTGTGCGAGCAGTTTAAGATTCAACATCACAATTCATCCCCCTATCGGCCAAAGATGAATGGTGCCGTCAAAGCTGCGAGTCAACTGGGTACCGTACCACGGCTCGTATGTCAACTGGGGAAACACCCTATTCTTTGGTTTATGGCATGGAGGCTGTCTTGCCTATCGAGGTCCAAATCCCCTCTTTGAGAATCATGAAAGATGCAGGTTTGAGTGAAGACGATTGGATCCAGACCCGGCTTGATCAACTGAACTTAATTGATGAAAAGAGACTTACTGCTGTTTTCCATGGTCAGATGTATCAAAAACGGATGATCAAGGCCTTCAACAAGAAAGTCAGACGCCAAGTATATCAAGTTGGAGATCTGGTGATCAAGCGCATCATCTTGCCACAAAGTGATCCCAAGGGAAAATGGACTCCTACCTATGAAGGACCATTTGTAATCAAGAACATCTTTTCCGGTGGGGCAATGATCTTAACCACCATGGATGGCGACGACCTGCCACACCCTACGAACACAGACATAGTCAAAAGATACTACGCATAAGAGACCCGCTAGGTTGATACACCTAGGCAAAACAAAGGGCATCCCGGCGAACCAAAAGGTTCGGGCAAAAATTAGGGATAAAATAAAAAAATATGTACACCCGACAAGTTGAAAACCCGAAAGGGCGACTTGGGAAAAAAGGGTTTCCCGGTGGACTGAAAACCCGAAAGAGCGGTCCAGGCAAAAGTTAGGGAATTAAAGCGTATGACTATGTCTCGTCGGATCACTTTGAGGACAACTTCAACCTCTTCACTGATAAACTCGGAGTTCTGATTGATTCAATCATCTTCGAACGAAGCAACGGATAGACAAGATATTCAGAGATACGGAGGCTATAGCAGAATGGGAACCCCATGGGATTATCACATATAGCTATCTTTGTATAATTTTATTTTTATGACACCATCCTCTTACTAGGATGTTTGTCTCTTTTGTATAAAATACTTATTCAAAGCGAATACAAAGATATTTCTTTCAAAGTACAGAAAACTATTTGCATTTTTCTTTACACTTGTGTTTTTTATTTGCAAAAAAACGTCCAATGATTCATTAATGAACATATGTATTTGAACATAATTATTGTTTGCAAATAAACAAAATGAAAAAGAACAATTACTGACAGGTTGAGAGAATAGGAAAATGTCTTTAGGATATTCCATGAGAAATCCCTACAGTACGTCATTAAGATCCCAAACGGAGCTGAAACTTCAAACTATTAATCCCCTGTGGAAACCATCCAGTTTCTCCAAGTTCCCCAACAAGTTGTCTTGAAGCCTGAAAATCAACCGGATAACGGCTAACTTCTGTTTCTCCCTAACCTAGGATAATTCCCCAGTAGAGTGGCAGGCGATCGAAACTCATGAAATTTTTCCAAATAGGAATAACCTTTTTGCCACAGAGTTTTCATTGTTCTCCAAAAGAACGAGGACTCCCATTGTTAGATCCCCAGTAAAAGTCATCAAAATTCTCTGGATTCCCCAAGCAAATTACTCAAGAAGTATATGGCATTGCTCACAACAGATTTTTTTTGTCAATTACTCAACTTCAAAACATGAAGAATCCACATATCCTCAGCAGCAGTCAAGGATTTATTGTCCTAACAATACAGTGAATCAGCTTACATGCGCATGCATTACATCCATATATCATAAACATTGATAAAACGCATATATTGCATCATACATTTCACGCATCATTAGCTTTGTGTTTCAACTAACATTTTACCCTTTACAGGATAATATTAACAAGCTAACATTAACAATATGCAATCATGATACAGTTCAGATACGCTCCAGACATGGATGCTATTCTGTTACTCATTCATATTTAAGTTCAGATACAGTTCGGATACGCTCCAGACACGGAAGCCATTCTGTTACTCATTCAGATTCATCTTCCAAATATAGTTCAGATACGCTCCAGACACGGAAGCCATTCTGTTACTCATTCAGATCCAACTTCAAGATACAGTTCAGATACGCTTCGGACACGGATTCCATCCTGATACTCATTCAGATTTCAAGTTCAGATACGCTCCAGACACGGATGCCATTCTGGCCCTTATTCAGATTCAAGTTCATATATAGTTCGGGTACGCTCCAGACACGGATTCCATTATGTTACTCATTCAGTTTTCAAATTCAGATACAGTTCAGATACGCTCCAGACACGGATGCCATTCTGGCCCTTATTCAGACTTCAACATTCAGATACAGTTCAAATACGCTCCAGACACAGATGCCATTCTGTTACTTATTCAGACTTCAACATTCAGATACAATTCAGATACGCTCTAGACACGGAAGCCATTCTTTTACTTATTCAGAATTCAACGTTCAGATACAGCTCGGATACGCTCCAGACACGGATGTTATTTTGTTACTCATACAGATTCAGTCTCCGGATACAACTCAGATACGTTCCAGATACGGACACCATTCTGATACTTATTCTTCTGAATTACAACTTACAATTCAACAAGCATTCTTGCATGGCATCTACAAGCCCATCTCCAACAAGATTCTATCACCTCTCCAAATGGTATCTTTAAGCCCATTCCCTCAACTACACTTTATCGAGTGCAAATTTATGGGCACTCTAGTGTCCAATCATCTTTTACCTTCGAGTCACGAACGACAAAGCTCGCCAATCTAACTCTTCAGGTTCAAGAATATTGAACAGGGGCAGTTGTTGTACCCCAAAATTTACCCTCTTATTTATCAAGACTTTTCTCACAAGACTTTCTTTGACTCAAGACAAGATCAGGGTTTACTCAGCTCATGACATCTCATCTTGCACTAATAACCCAAAATTAGGGTTTGAGTTTGCACAAGGATTTTTGGATCACCAATGCTTCATTTTACTTTCATACATCATCTTGGACCCCTAAGATTGCTCATGTTAAGTTTCAAGCCTTGAACCACATTTTTGATCAGTAAATTGGACAGTTGACCTAAAAATCAATTGTATTGGGGAAAAAGTCAACCATGGCCAATTTACAGTCAAAATTCATAATTTTTGATCCACATCAACATTTTAAACTCATATGTACCATTTGATCAAGTTTGGATCACAACTCCTCAAGAAATTTGATCAAATCATCAAAAGGGCAAAATGGTCAAAATTAGGGTTTTTGACTGAGGAAGGGCAATTCCTGATTTTTAACCTAGCAATTGACCAATTGAGTTCAATCATGATTTCAATGGTTCAATGGCATCATATTGACCTAATTACATGGTTTAAAAGATCTCAAGTTCATTGGATTGACAAATGAAATTGGCAGTCAACTGATCAAAAGTCAACTGTATACTGAAAAGTCAAACTTTAACTTTTTTGTCAAAATCAAGTACCAAGAGTCATAATTCATCAAGATATGTCAAAATATGAAACTCGTTCACTAAGAAAACTAAATTTGAAAATTAGGGTTTTAATTTGAAAATTTTCATAACTTAGAATTTTTCTAAGTATAAAATTTTTCTTATTTTTTCTTAACTTTGCACCACTTTTTCACCATGATGCATTTTTATTCAAAGAAAACTCCCGACATGAAAGTTGTAGATCCCCATGAAATCTACAACTTTGCCTCACAAACTTTTCCCTAAAGATGCTTGTATCTCAAGTTATGAATTTGTGAATCCAGGGTCATGAACTTCTTAACTTAGTAAATTTTTGCCCTAATATAGGCAGGTTTTGGACCCAACTTCCTGGAACGTTTTCACTTAGTTCCAAGAGGTATCTCCAAATTCATTTCAAAGATGGATTATATAGCACATTGCAAGCTTTCCAAAATGTCCAAGAACTCTCCAAGATAATTTTTGAGTAGGGAGAATCGAAGAGAGGAAGTTGGCATTTTCTCACTTTTTGTTCAAGCCATTTTCACATAGAATCAAGTTGCAAACCAAACTTATGCTGGTTATTTCTTGCTTTACAGGTCCTAAGCTTGCTATACACTCCTTAATTAAATGCATACTCAGTTGACAAAGCCTTTATCCTTGCTTTTGAAACTTTACACAAGTTGTATTTCCATTTTGGGCAAAAAGGCTTCATTGCCATTTTCATAAAGATGCACTTTTACAACTTTGTCAACTTGGAGCATTGGACCTGTCCCCTTGATACAAGAAAACTACACAGGTCTCAAGCAATTGGTACAAAATTATATCAACCCTAAAGCAAGCTGGTACAAGCATGTGGGTTTGGTCTTGTCAACTTTGCTTAAAGTACAAGAAAAGTTGCAAAAAGGGCTAAGGCTTGCACAGCTAGTAGGAAGCTGACTTTGGATCACTTCTATACTAATGTGCAAACATTGTACAAGACATTATACGCTTGGCTTGAACCTAGAACTCTCTCAAACTGAAAAACACCAAAAATCTACACAAGCATACAGTTTCTGCAAAAACTCAGCCAACTCTCTTTTGGCTCATGCATTTTGTGTTTAACTGATTCAAACATCTTATACACTTGATACCTAGTCAATCCAAGCCATCACCCTGGTTCTGTAACCTCTGTTTCATCATCTTCCATTTTCAACTTGGAAGCTTGCAGTTGGACTCGGTCAGGGAGTTCCAGCCATCCTTAGAGCAAGATAAGGGTTGGAATAGATTCAAGGAAGCTCAAGGAAGCTCAAGCAATCATCAGGCCTCCATTAAAGTCCCTACATTGCCATACATGATTCCAGCTGAAGGAGGTATTTTCTTAAACTCTATCTCTTTATACAGGCAACCTTAAGCCACGGTTTGTGAAGGAAAAATATAGTTCTCATCACAACGAAGCTGTACATATCCTTACTTTTCATTTATATTACTTGTGCTAAGAGAATTTGAAGCTTGAAATCTCTGAAAAAATTAGGTAACGGTTTAGGGATTCCAAAATTCTCTTTGATCTTTGATTGTTATGTTACATAATTTATATGGTTGGAATCGTGAGCTCAAATGCCACATTTTTCATGTTATGAGTTTTCATTTTTATGCAAGCATGAGAAAGTTACAGGTTGACTAGCAAAAGCGTGAAGAGGATAACGAAAGACAGGGATGAAGTCTGGTTCTGGGCTTTTTTGCTGCGTGGCCTTTTTGTTTTTGCTAAACACCCCCCCCCCCCCCCCCCCCCGACTTGCTATTGCACCCCCTTTGCTAACTATTTTATATTTTTATACTTTTTTCTTATTTTTATATTTAATACTTTTATTTATTTTTCCTAATGATAAAAAATTCTAAAAAATGATTTATTTGTTTTCACACTTTTATTTTATTTTTTTATATTATTTTTTCACTTAAAAATTTAATTTATTTTGATAGAATAGAATTTATTTTCTTAATAAATTTGTAAATAATCAAATATACTTAATATTTTTATTGTATATTTTTATACTTATAAATACTTATTTTTTGTACATATTTAATTTTTAATATTTAGGCATAATAGTATTTATTATTTTTTATACAAAAATGCACAAAATAATAATATAGAACATTATTTCCTTTTGAATAAAAAACTAGGGTTTAATCCCCTTCCAAAATTAAATATTATTTCTTCCCTTTCTTTAGGTTTAAATTAAATATTTTTCTTATACAAAAACAAGACATAAAACATTTTTCTAACATGAACATTGCATTGCATTTTAAATATTTGTATCATATTTATTTTATTCGCGTAAATTCGATTTGGTTGTAATAATATATTTAGCTTTATATTTGTGCAAATCCCCATTCAAATTTGTATTCCCCCCTCCCATAAAAAATTGTTGTAATAGCTTAGTATATTTACATTACGCAATTTATCGCTTTATATGCCATGATTAGTAATTAGGGTTTGCATGACAAGAACAAAACAAAGCAAATAGAAAACCCTAAATACAAGACAAAATCAAAAGCATGAAAATGATACATTTTGCACACAAGCACCCTTAGGGTTTCTCCCACTTGGTTGCCTAAAATAAAATGTCCATGTTACGCATGCGAAGTATCTTGGCAAAACAAAACAAGTATAAGATCATAGTCCCTCGATGACGCTATTCAAAAGTTTCCTAAACAAAATGATCTTGGTCCCTCAAAAATGCTAAGATACTTAGCAACCTTGCTATCATGGTTATACGATGACCCACGCCCGTCCCGTTTACATCCAAAGATAGGGTTGCTTACCAAAATCAATGGTAATTCAACAATATCAAAGGAATAGAAAATACATAGGAAAGACATTTGAGTAGGTAGATAGCTTCTAGTTACTTGCTCCATTTCAAACAACAATCCTTGCTATTTTCAAAAACAAACACACACACATTTCAAAACATCTTACAAACAATTGAAAACATTTTCAAAAGACAAATATCTTTGTATACATTCTTACGAACGAGAATCATTATAAAGATTGCCTAAACAAATGGCTTCTTTTCAAAATACTTTCAAAAACCACACCAAACACCATTTCAAACAAAACAAAGCAAGTGATCTAAGCAAATAACTAAGAGCCCATGGAAAACCATGGATGAAAAGGGTGCTAGCACCTTCCCTTTTCATAATCTACCCCCCGAACTCAAGAAAACATCTCAAAGGTCTTTCCTGTGCTTTTTTACCTTTCCTTTTGGATAAAAGAAAAGTCGGTGACGACTCTTGCTAACTGCGACATTTGCGATAAAATGTAAAACCTTCAAGTTAGTTCTCCTACCGTATCACATATACTATCTTATGACTTTATCTATTGATGATAACATGATGATATGTACATTTTGTGAACACATCCGATGTGCTGTGAATAGTCATATGTTTATATGATGATTTATGATATGAATCGGTATATCCGACTTTTGATTTTTGTGATGTGCATTATAATGCAAAGTGATGAAAGCACGAATATGTGATACCTTAATTTATGTTTGGATGAAATTTTGAAACTCTGATTTTATTATTAATTACGAAGGGTAGAATTGGGGTGTTACATACACAAGCAAAGTCAAAACCAAAAGCAACTTGTCTAAAGGCCTCTACCAACTCAGACCAGGCTTGTACAAACTTAGAGACTTGTCTCCTCACTTTTCTTCAAAAGCAAGTTATAGAGCCAAAAGGCTATAACTCAGAAACCTTGAGTGGAGTTTATCTCTAACCTTTTCCATACATATACACAAGTGTATTGCAACATAAGGCACGAAGGCTAAGACTCAGAAACACTCCCAAATACTTTGAAACTGAAAATCTGCCATATCTTGACAGTTTTGAACCTTGCATAGCATTCTCCAAATCCACTCATGCGTATTGAGTTCTAACCACCGAAACACTTAATATACCTCATATCTAAGTGATCCAGACCCCTGTTCCCACACTGTAACTCCTCCTCCACCATCCACCATTTTCAAATATCAAGCTTGCAGGTTGACTTGAGTTGGGAGATTCAAAGACTTTTAAGACAAAGTAAGGATTGGAATACACTCAGAGAGGTCCAGGCAAGCTAAACAAATCCTCAGGCCTTTTCAAAACTTTCTCAAACTCCATTCATGATCCCAGCTGAAAGAGGTAAAAACTCAAACTTCTATCTCTTCATATAAGCATCATTTGGTCCTGATTTGTGAAAGCAAAATGTAGATATCCTTGCCCTAAAGCTAACCTTGTTCATAGTTTTCATTTATATTAACTGTGTATAGAGAATTTTTAATTTGAAATTTCTATAAAAATTAGGTTTCAAATTAGGGCAAGTAAAATTATTTTTGATCTTTGACTTTTAGTTTACATAAATTATATGGTTGAACTCGTGGGAAGAAACACCATAACTTTCACGTTTGGACTTTCCATTTTTAGGGAGAAATAAGAGAGATACAGGTGGTCCGGCCATGGCTGAAGGTTGAAGATGAAGTTGCCTTCAGAAGGCGTTTTCTAATATATATTTGTGCTTTTGTTTATATAAACGGATGTACAGCCACCCCAGTGGTAAGGAAGCGCGCGTAAATGCTAGAGGTCATGGGGTCGAGCCTTAGCGCGCTGCCTTTTGCAATTTTCTCATATTTTTCCATTTTTTTGTCCCTTTGTAGCGCTGGGCTTCTGATTCATGGGCCTTGTAATTTTTTCTAACACTCACCTCCTGTTTGCTTATGACACCCCTGGCCCAATATAATTTTATTTATTTATTTTACTTTCATTTTATTTTATTAAATATTTTTTTCTTAATATTAAAAATCATAAAAAATATAAAAATGATTTTACTTTATTAAATATATTTTTCTTAATATTAAAAATCACAAAAAATATAAAAATGATAGATCTATATCTTAGCTTGTTCTATTTAATTTTTCTCACATGAAATATTTTTATTTAGTTATATATTATCTATTTTTATTAAATAAACTTTGTAAATTAAATCATAACTAGTTTAATTTTTATTTTTTCTTCACACCTATTAAATATATTATTTTAGTATAAAAAAGGACCAAATATATCTCAAAATGCCATATATTATTTTCAAGACACAAAAATACAAGAAATACTTTTTTTCGCAAAGAAACTTATTTTCTTTTAATCAAATAGAATTAGGGTTTATTCCAAAATATTTTCTTAACTAATTTCTTTTCTTAATTGATTTAAGTTAATCTTGATTTATTTATTAGGTTTAGGTTAAAACATTTTTTTCCACATAAAAAACCAAACAAAAATCTTCTTTGCAGTTATATATCTTTGCATATTTAATTCATCTTGTATATTTTTTTATTCCAATATTTGTACATATTCGATTTGATTGTAATAGCTTAATTAGGTTTATATTATTGCAATCCCCATTCATAAATTGTATACCCCCTCCCACAAATGTTGTAATAGTGTAGTAACTTTAAATTTTGCAATTTATCGCTTTTACATAACATGCTAGTTATTAGGATTTGTATGGCAAGATAAAACCAATCAAATAGAAAACCGTAATTCAAGACAAAATCAAGCATGAAAATGACACACTTGCACACAAAACACCCCTAGGGTTATCCCACTTGGTTTCCTTATACAAAAATAGTCATATTACGCATGTAAGGTGTCTTAGCAAAAACAAACAAATACAAGATCATAGTCCCTCAATGACGCTATTCAAAGTTTCCTTACAAAATGATCTTAGTCCCTCAAAAATGCTAAGATACCTTGCAACATTGCTAATCATGACTATACGATGACCCACACCCGTCCCGTTTACATCCAAAGATAGGGTTGCTTACCAAATCAATGGTAAGACAACAATGTCAAAGGAAAAGAAAATGAACAAGAAAGACGTTTGAGTAGGTAGATTACTTTTAGTTACTTGCTCCATTTCAAAACAAATATCCTTGCTATTTTCAAAACAAACACCTACACATTTCCAAACATCTTATAAACATTGAAAACATTTTCAAAAAGATCAACATCTTTGTATACATTCTTACGAACAAGAATCATTACAAAGATTTCCTAAACAATGGCCTCTTTTACAAAATACTTTCAAAAACCACACAAACACATTTTCAAACAAAAAAGCAAGTGATCTAGCAAGTAACTAAGAGCCCATGGAAAACCATGGATGAAAAGGGTGCTAATACCTTTCCTTTTCATAATCTACCCCCCGAACTCAAGAAAAATCTCAAAGGTCTTTCCTGTGCTTTTTCACCTTTCCTTTTGGATAAAAGAAAAGTCAGTGGCGACTCTTGCTAACCGCAACATTTGCGATAAAACACAAAACAATCAAGTCAGTTCTCCCACCGTATCATAGAACTGGCGACTCTGCTGGGGAAGATTCTAAAAGCGGGGTTACCTTAGGGATAGATCACATTTACTTGCTTACATTGTTTGATTTGTATGCTTTACATTATGGTTCTTTATTTGGGTTTGAATCCTCTACCCGGATTTGGGATACATTATAGGTAAGTAGCAATATGTTGTGGAAACTGTGCGGGGTATACTGACATGGTCTAAGCAATAGCTACGTTAGTGTGACACATTTGTGGGTATCGATAGCCTTTGAGTTAATCATAGAGAATACAGGGCCGCTGAGTGATGTCATGAAGCACTAATAAACTTTTAGAACCTTTACTTGACCAACTTGGCCTTTAGGATGTGGTGAGATGACCGACTTTGGTGCAGTCCAAAGTTGGTAGATACTCGATACTACACTCATTGAGGTTTGGTTTCTTGGGATATTTAGGTTGCTGTTAAAGAGGCTTGATCTGAAACAATGACCATGGAAACAATCCAATGATATTGAGCTCCTTAGAACCCGGTTACTATTACTAGGATATGTTTAAGCCAACTAAACTTCAAGAGGGTACTTACCTATAAAACTCCATGCAAGTCTAAACTAAGGACTTGTTTGCTTTGCTTGTATATGCATACTTGTACATAACATCATGGACATCATGAACATCATATACATCCACTAACCATTTCAAGGATTTTGGGATTCATCTTTGTTCTTGTTTTGTAGGATATGGACTCACTTCGCAGGAACACTATTCAAGTCAACCTTGTGAGAATCCCTCCACAGCTTAAGGAGCTATCTTCAAGGATTCTTGAAAACTATTCATTCACCGAGAGACATGGTCGTCTACTCAACTTGGTCACCTCTAACACAGATGAGGACATGATGAAGGTGCTCTTTCAGTTCTTTGATCCTTTGCACCATTGCTTCATATTTCCCGACTATCAACTTGTGCCTACTTTGGAAGAATTCTCCCAACTCTTTAGGATTCCCATTCTCAATCAACTACCTTTCAACAGTACGAAAAGATACCCAAAGCCAGAAGATATTGCTCAAGCTCTACACTTGCACTCATCTGATGTCACAACCCATTGGGAGACAAGGAGTGGTGTCAAAGGTTTCTTAGCAAAGTTCCTGTTTGAGAAAGCCCAAAGCTGTTGGAATTCCTTAGATTTGTAAGCCTTTGAGGAAATTGTGGCTCTTCTCATCTACGGGATGGTTTTGTTTCCAAATCCTGACCAACTCATAGATGTGAACACCGTCAAAATATTCATATCACGCAACTCGGTGCCTACATTGCTAGGGGATATCCAACACTCTTTTCACACTCGTACAATGAGGAAAAGAGGTATACTTATGTGTTGAACTCCTCTCTTAGAAATATGGTTTATTTCTCATCATCCCTAATATGTATTAAAGAATGAGCAAGGCCTGGTCACAAAGGTTGATGACGCTCAAGCATTCAGACATTCATTGCTGCTCCTGATCCAAAGAGAATCTTATCATTGTTGACCGTTGTGGAGAATTTCCTAATGTCCCTTTACTTGGAATTAGGGGAGGAATCACCTACAACCATTGCTTAGCCTTAAGACAGTTTGGTTATGCCCGAAGGGATGGCCCGCACGAGATACTGATTCAAGGTTTGGTATTTGACTACGACAACGACGATCAAGGTCTTCGCCAGAAATTTATCCGAGCTTGGAGGATGCTAAACAAGGTGGATAGCAAGACTTTAGGGCACAAGAATTCCATCCCTCTCGAGCCTTACCTCAAATGGGTACTGTGATCGGTGGATTTAGAACTGACTGTTTAACGCTGGTTCGCGAAATATCACGGAAGCAAGAGTCGCCACCATCTTTTATTTTCTCCAACATGGACAGGACAAAAGCACAGCAAAATTCCTTATGAGATAGTTTCTCGGTTCGGGAGGTAGATTTATAGAAAGGGAAGGTGTTAGCACCCTTTCTATCCATGGTTATCCATGGGCTCTTAGATACTTGCTCTTATGTTTTCAAAATGTTGTTTGCTTTTCAATTGTGAGTGGGTTTGAAAAAGTTTCTTTGAAAGTTTTCTGAATAACTCTTGTATCAGTCCTCAAGAGTGTTTGAAAAATTGTTTTGAAAGCTTTTTGAAAGTGTCGGTGTGAAAAGATTTTGATTTGTTTTTGAATAAGAGCAAGTATCCATGAGTCGTCTACCTACCCTAAGGAATTAGGCTGTGTAAATGTCCTTAAGGTAGTGCCATCCCACCATTGAGAGGTAGGTAGCACCACCGTTGGAGGTGTTCGGGTCAATTCGAGTTTAGGGACAGTGTGGTCACCGAAGCAACAGTTAGGACACCTTAGAAGCTACCCTTATGTCCTTGATCCTTTTTTAATCCGAGGCAACCGTTTCGAGGCAACTATTTGAGGCAACTTGTTTCGAGGCAACTTGTTTCGAGGCAACTTGTTTCGAGGAAGCTGGATCATGGACATAAGGACTTACTAAAACGTCCTATACTTGACGACCACGTTTCGAAGGCAACATGTGAGGCGTACCCTAAGAGTGGTGTGTGAATTTGTGTGTTGTTTTCATGTTAAGTTTATCTTTGATCATGGCATTTGTGAGCTACGCTTGTTTTTAATTAACCATACATTCTTTCATGCAATTTAGAATTTAAGAGTGCAGAAATTTAAATGCGGAAAGATAAAAGCTACGCTATTACAAGGCGTGGGTCTATACATCGCCAAAGTACAAATACCCGTTTGATAAAAAATGCGGAAAGTAAATAGACCTAATTACTATTACATCCAGAAAGCAGTTACATAATATTCAAAAAGAAAATAATGCGCGAAATAGAAATTAAAATCGAACGTCCGAGGGTTTTGACCCTTTTGAAATTAAATTGAATTAAAAGCTAATTAATTATTTAATTAAAGAAAAGAAGGAAAAGCAAATGTTTTTTTTAATGTTTTTTGGTTATTTAATGAAATAAGGAAAATTAAAATTAAAAGGAAACCCTAGTTCTAAATTATTTTAATTGTTAAAGAAAATGTCAAAGTTAACCTAATTTAAGCTAATTAATCATTTACATATTTATGTACAAAAATTAATGATAATTAATAATAATGATAAATAATGATGATTAATAATTAATTAAGAAAAAGATGAAAATGCCAAAAAAACCTAATTCTAGATATTTTTTATTTATTAAGAAAAAGTGTTAAAATTAAAACCTAATTTAAACTAGATTAATTGTTAGAGTTTATTTACAAAAAATAAATTAATGAGTAAATTAATAAATAATTAAACATATTTTTGTATTTTGATTTTCTGATTTTGTTATGAAAAGAAAATTTAGGTGAATTAATGAAAACAATTAAAAACAATTAAAAAGAATTATAAATATAATTGAAAAAATAATGCAAACCAGGGGGGTATCAGGCCCAGAATGGAGGTTAATTGGAAGTAATTCAGGCCCATTAACACCAGCTCGTTTGACTTTCCATGCTTGAGTGCGCCTTGGTTGACTGAGGTACATGATAGACCTCCTTTTGTGGCCTTCAGATTGTGGGTCAGGGCCATCTGGCTAGCCAATGCATGAGGGCGTATGGTGAACCCTTGAGGATGTGCTGCATGTGAATACATTGAAACAAAAATTAAGAATTAAGTGGGGAGACCTGGGAATCGAACCCAGGTCCCAGTGTTTACCAAGCGTATCCCTTGCCAATGGAGCTGTTTGCATATGCAATGGAAAACAAATATTATAATAAAAAACAAAAGTTAATAACGTAAAACAAAAAAAATGCGCTGAAATTCAAATGTTCCAGTTACAATATGCCACGCATGCTTCGTCTTCGTCTTTCCTGCAATTTATAAAACAAGTAGCAGGGGTTTTAAACCCCCACTAAGCACAGCCACGAAAAATAGCGATTAGAAGATGCGTGAACATAAATTGAGCGCGAGGTCATCGTTGAATCAGGTTTCTTGCAACGAATTCGTCCATGTATGTTTGATGGTCCAATTTTACAGTATATGGGAAGCCCTATTTTGAAGCTTCTGAAACCCTAGGTTTCATCAATGGTAGATTTCGATTCAAGCACTTTTAGAACAATTAAACTATGCCAAACGCTTCAGGAAGATGTTAGTAGCATAAATCAACAATCAAAATATAACAATGATGCATAGAATGCAAAATTCGATTATGGAAATTTTTGTGAATGACACAATTCTGTTCTACCGTTTCCTTGGACGTGAAAGCTTGTTCTTGATGCCAATAGTTTCCTAGCAATGCCCGTAATGCAATGGAAAAGGTTTCAAGCCTTGAATCGCCCTGCAACTATGATTTCAGTTTTTCAAGTTTTTGTTGAAATTTTGCAACTTTATTCTATGGCTTCAGCAGCTTTTTCGTGTCCTGTGGAATAGGGTTTTACTCAGCCTTTGTATGTGAACGAATTTAGGTCAAGAAACAAGCCCATAAGTCCATGAATTGATGTTTTGAATATTTGATTTTCAATTATGTAAATCCAATCTTTTTTCATGAAAATCTTGCCAAATGTGGATGATCTTGTCCCCTTGGATGATGCACGAAATCTTTAGCATATAATGAGTGTATTTGCTGCACAAAAAGATTTGAAAAAGCATTATTTGATATTTTCTCATAATTAAATCTAATTAAATGAATTAATAATAATAAAAATTCAATTAATTAATTAAAAATAAGAAAATAAATCCATTTGAGCTCAATGGGTCGTGCATAGGCTTTGGGTAATGATTCAAGGAAGAATTTGAGGCCCATTAGCAATTTTGAAGGGTTTTAGGCAAAGTTGACTTTTCAAAATTCCCAAAAATTTCCCAACTTCTCCAATGCATATCTTTCTCAAATTTGAAGCTATGAACATGTTCTTGGACATTTTGGAAAGGTCTTGAAGCCCTCTAACCAATGCCTTTGGTTCCATGTCATTTTGATTTACCAATCTCAAGTTATGGTCTTTGACTTAAAGTGCCTTTTTGTTGACTTTTGAAAATGACCTATAATGTTGAAATTGATAACTTTTTGTGAGAGCATTTCTTAGACTTGAAGTGTGAAGATTAGTTGTAGGAAATGTCATTCTCTTCAAAATGAGCTTTGGATGGGATTTTTCTGATAAACCATGAGGAAGTTATGCCTTGGTCAATTTGCAGTTGACTTTTTCAGCTGTCCAAAAATAGAAACTTTTGCATCTTGAGACTTTTTGAGCCATGCTTTGAGAAATCATGATCAAGAATTGATCTAATGATGTTTGTGGCTTCAAAATAAGATGTTGACCAAAATTTTTGACTTTTGACTGTCAAATGACCATTTTGCTCCTGCAGTTGACTGTGGAGCAATTAGGGTTTTTGACTGTGCAATTTGATGCTGTGAGTCCTGAAACTTGACATATGGATGCTTGACAGTGTTTGTAGGCATATGGGACTTGATTGGACCCTTGAAAACCTCAATTTCTTTGCAAGAACCAAAACCCTAATTTTGACTGTGTTAGGAGACAATTGGACTGTGCAACCCTTGAGGGATTTTGAATCATCTGGAGATTGATCTTGGCAAATCTTGAAGATTATGGGAGGGCAAATTTTGGGGTACAACAGGTACGAACTCACGCTCAGAGTCTTATGATGCCTTACCCCTCTATACTTTCGGTAATCATTGAGCCTGTTAAGGAGGGAGATATTCCATACACTATCCTACAGCCTGATATGCCCACATCTCTTGAAGACCTACAAAGGGATTGGATACAACTCAAAGGAGAGAGAGATACTTTCGAAGCCCAATTCTACGCAAGCGAGAAGAAGGTTTTGGAACTCACTAGGCTACTTCATGAGGAGCAGACCCTGAATGCCTATATTGCACCAAAGAGGATGCGCACTACTTTTCTATCTTAAAGCTTTTGTATTATTTTTCCCGAGGGGAATTGATGTACTCAAACTTTATCTTATTAATATAACGTGTGTTTCCTTTTTGTCTAAAACAAATTTGAATCTTTGAAATCCTTGAAAACATTGCATATGCATATACCATTCATCATAACATAAGCAGGTTTGCAACAAGTCTCCTTATCTCTCTACTGTTTATTTCAGTAAGATGGATCTCGAGCAAACAGTGAAAGATCTCCAAGCTCAGAATACGCAGTTTCAATAGTTACTCATGACCCTATCCAAGGGGCAAGAAGAGTTGAAGACTCTACTGGATGAAGAGAGGAAAAAGAAAACAAAGAAGGTAACTGGAGTCTTAAACATCGGAAGAAGATTTCATGGGCAGACAAGAAGGACTTTGGATTTTGCAACAACATCCGGTGAAAGAGACAACCAAGATGGTAAAGGAAAGGAAACAGTTATCCCGTCAGAATTAGAAGAGGAAGAGGAAGAAGAGGACTACTCTGAAGAACAATACCCTCCAGCTGATGATAAGTATAAACATCTCGAAGAGCGATTGAGCGCGATGGAAATCCAAAAGGTTCCAGGCTTGGACTTTGAGGAATTGGGTTTAGTATCGGGGGTTGTGATTCCTCAAAAATTCAAAGGACCTATGTTTTCCAAATATGATGGAGTGTTATGTCCTAAAATGTATCTCTGGTCATATGTGAGGAAAATACAACCCCATACCGCTGATAAAGACTTATGGGTGCACTTCTTCCAAGACAGTCTGTCTGGGACTCAACTTGACTGGTTTTACCAACTAGAAAGAGCCAACGTTCACAATTGGGAAGATCTCGCTGCCACTTTCTACAAATAATATCAGTACAATGTTGATTTGGCGCCTACCCGTACTCAACTCCAGAGTATGGCCATGGCCTCCAATGAAGGTTTTAAGGACTATGCGAAAAGATGGAGAGATTTGGCTGGAAGAGTTCAACCCCCTCTGTCTGACAGAGAATTGGTAGACATGTTCTTGGGCACCTTGTCTGGTCCCTTGTTAAATCATTTAATTGGAAGTTCATCTGCCGGCTTTACTGAGCTAATATTTACTGGAGAGAGGGTAGAAGCCTGCATAAAAAATGGAAAGATTCAGAAAGATACATCTTCTTCTACAGTTTTAAGGAAGTCTTTCATCGGGAAGAAAGAGGTAGCTGCTGTATATCTTCAAAGAAACCAAGATATGGCCGAACTCCCACCAATGGTAGGGGCCGTTATGATTCCTAAGCCTACGATTGATCAACAAAGAAGTAATCAACCAAGGGTGGAAAGGCCAGTCAGGAAATTCACCAGAATCAACATGACCTTGTCTCAAGTACTATCACATCTTTTGAGATCCAATTTGGTAACCTTGAAAGAAGCTCCAAAAAACCCCAATACAACATCCCCTCATTATCATCCCAATGCCCGTTGCGCATATCACTCTGAAAGTCCCGGTCACGATACTAATAACTGTTGGGCCTTGAAGAACAAAATACAAGACCTCATTGAAGCAAAAGAAATTTGAGTTTGATGCGCTCGAGAAGCCAAATGTCATTTCTGTTCCTACGCCCAGACATGGTCACAATGACAATGCCATTGAAGAAGGATTGTTTGTTGCTTCAGTTAATGAACTCATGACCCCACTTCTGACTGTTAAAATGAGCTTGTTGAATGCCTGTGTGTTCCCGGGTTGTGATGAAGATTGCCGTTTCTGTTTATCCTCACTGAATAGCTGTCCTTTATTGAAAGTAGGCATTCAGTGCCTGATGGATAACAAAGAGATTTTGTTTGAAAAGACTCCTGTTACACCTTTTCCTTTTGAAGATGTTTCAATCATTACCATTTGCACCAATTCTTCCAGGGCCTCCACCAAAAGACTCGTTAGAATTACACCAGTTCCGAAAGCAACTCCTTTAATAATCACAATGCTTGGGCCAGTCCCATATGTGTCAGACAAAACTGTGCCGTGGAATTATGGAGGGGGCGTCTACTACCATGGCATCAAGCAAGACTGGCCGGCCGACGAAGAGATAAATTCCGAGAAAGAAGACTCTTTCATTAGTAACATTGCAGGAACTAGCAAAATTACCCGAAGTGGTAGGATCTTTTATCCAGAAATTGCTCCCCCAAAAGCAGTTTCTGGACCCGTAATCATCCCTGTGGCTGCTCCAAAGGTTACTCCCACACCTATAATTATCTATGCAAGTAATCCAATTGACAAAGCCGTTACAACCCCTGTAATCATTCTTACTGACACTCCTACTTCCGAGTTAACCGAGACACGAGAAAAAGGTGTTATGATCGAGCTTGTCCGGACGAAGGCTCATTCATTGACTATCCCTGAGACCTCCAAGAAAGAAATGGAGGAGATCCTAAAAATTATAAAGAGAAGCGACTACGACGTAGTTGAACAACTGGGGAAAACTCCCTCTAAAATCTCTATGCTGGCATTGCTACTATGTTCCGAGGCACATGCGAAAGCCTTGGTGAAATTCTTAAAGACCGCCCATGTACCTCAAGAGACATCTGCTGATCATTTTCAAGACTGCGTGGCCAGCCTAACTGCGGATAATGGTTTAGGTTTTTTAGATGCTGATCTGACGCCGAGGGGAAGAAAGCATAATAAGGCATTGCATGTCTCAGTGGAATGTAGGGGCACACTCTGGCGCATGTTTTGGTGGATACTGGCTCATCTCTGAATGTATTACCCAAAAAAGCTCTTGATAGACTTGATTGTGAGGGGTTGACTTTGAAGCCAAGCAACATAGTGGTAAGGGCTTTTGACGACTTGAAGAGGATGGTGCATGGGGAGGTAGACATTCCCATAAAGGTTGGAACTCAAACCTTCAATTCAACTTTTTATGTGATGGACATCCGCCCTTCATACTCCTGCATGCTAGGCCGACCATGGATCCACAATGCTGGCACTGTTACTTCTACGTTGCACCAAATGTTGAAGTATCTAGTTCAAGGAAAGATTATCATCGTTCATGGAGAGGAAGAATACATGATCAGCCATCTCAATTCCTCCAGATATGTGGAATTGGACGGCGAATTCATTGAAACTTAATTTCAACACTTCGAAGAGGTCCTGCAAGAGGTGGCAGTGACCAAGACTGTGTCTCAGGTTCCCGAGATTACAAGACCTCCATATTTTTGTATTTTGATTTTCTGATTTTGTTATGAAAAGAAAATTTAGGTGAATTAATGAAAACAATTAAAAACAATTAAAAAGAATTATAAATATAATTGAAAAAATAATGCAAACCAGGGGGGTATCAGGCCCAGAATGGAGGTTAATTGGAAGTAATTCAGGCCCATTAACACCAGCTCGTTTGACTTTCCATGCTTGAGTGCGCCTTGGTTGACTGAGGTACATGATAGACCTCCTTTTGTGGCCTTCAGATTGTGGGTCAGGGCCATCTGGCTAGCCAATGCATGAGGGCGTATGGTGAACCCTTGAGGATGTGCTGCATGTGAATACATTGAAACAAAAATTAAGAATTAAGTGGGGAGACCTGGGAATCGAACCCAGGTCCCAGCGTTTACCAAGCGTATCCCTTGCCAATGGAGCTGTTTGCATATGCAATGGAAAACAAATATTATAATAAAAAACAAAAGTTAATAACGTAAAACAAAAAAAATGCGCTGAAATTCAAATGTTCCAGTTACAATATGCCACGCATGCTTCGTCTTCGTCTTTCCTGCAAATTATAAAACAAGTAGCAGGGGTTTTAAACCCCCACTAAGCACAGCCACAAAAAATAGCGATTAGAAGATGCGTGAACATAAATTGAGCGCGAGGTCATCGTTGAATCAGGTTTCTTGCAACGAATTCGTCCATGTATGTTTGATGGTCCAATTTTACAGTATATGGGAAGCCCTATTTTGAAGCTTCTGAAACCCTAGGTTTCATCAATGGTAGATTTCGATTCAAGCACTTTTAGAACAATTAAACTATGCCAAACGCTTCAGGAAGATGTTAGTAGCATAAATCAACAATCAAAATATAACAATGATGCATAGAATGCAAAATTCGATTATGGAAATTTTTGTGAATGACACAATTCTGTTCTACCGTTTCCTTGGACGTGAAAGCTTGTTCTTGATGCCAATAGTTTCCTAGCAATGCCCGTAATGCAATGGAAAAGGTTTCAAGCCTTGAATCGCCCTGCAACTATGATTTCAGTTTTTCAAGTTTTTGTTGAAATTTTGCAACTTTATTCTATGGCTTCAGCAGCTTTTTCGTGTCCTGTGGAATAGGGTTTTACTCAGCCTTTGTATGTGAACGAATTTAGGTCAAGAAACAAGCCCATAAGTCCATGAATTGATGTTTTGAATATTTGATTTTCAATTATGTAAATCCAATCTTTTTTCATGAAAATCTTGCCAAATGTGGATGATCTTGTCCCTTGGATGATGCACGAAATCTTTAGCATATAATGAGTGTATTTGCTGCACAAAAAGATTTGAAAAAGCATTATTTGATATTTTCTCATAATTAAATCTAATTAAATGAATTAATAATAATAAAAATTCAATTAATTAATTAAAAATAAGAAAATAAATCCCTTTGAGCTCAATGGGTCGTGCATAGGCTTTGGGTAATGATTCAAGGAAGAATTTGAGGCCCATTAGCAATTTTGAAGGGTTTTAGGCAAAGTTGACTTTTCAAAATTCCCAAAAATTTCCCAACTTCTCAAATGCATATCTTGCTCAATTTTGAAGCTATGAACATGTTCTTGGACATTTTGGAAAGGTCTTGAAGTCCTCTAACCAATTCCTTTTGTCCCATGCCATTTTGATTTACCAATCTCAAGTTATGGTCTTTGACTTAAAGTGCCTTTTTGTTGACTTTTGAAAATGACCTATAATGTTGAAATTGATAACTTTTTTGAGAGCATTTCTTGGACTTGAAGTGTGAAGATGAGTTGTAGGAAATGTCATTCTCTTCAAAATGAGATTTGGATGGGATTTTTCTGATAAACCATGAGGAAGTTATGCCTTGGTCAATTTGCAGTTGACTTTTTCAGCTGTCCAAAAATAGAAACTTTTGCATCTTGAGACTTTTTGAGCCATGCTTTGAGAAATCATGATCAAGAATTGATCTAATGATGTTTGTGGCTTCAAAATAAGATGTTGACCAAAAATTTTTACTTTTGACTGTCAAATGACCATTTTGCTCCTGCAGTTGACTGTGGAGCAATTAGGGTTTTTGACTGTGCAATTTGATGCTGTGAGTCCTGAAACTTGACATATGAATGCTTGACAATGTTTGTAGGCATATGGGACTTGATTGGACCCTTGAAAACCTCAATTTCTTTGTAAGAACCAAAACCCTAATTTTGACTGTGTTAGGAGACAATTGGACTGTGCAACCCTTGAGGGATTTTGAATCATCTGGAGATTGATCTTGGCAAATCTTGAAGAATATGGGAGGGCAAATTTTGGGGTACAACAGTTTCCCCTGTTCAATCTTCTTAGACCTGAGGATGTAGATTGGCTGGCGTGCCTTTCGTAATCCGAGGGTGGAAGATGATTGAACACTAGAGTGCCCAGAAATTTGCGCTCACATGTTAGCAGTGTGATGGCGGGAATGGGATTTCAGATGCCATTTGGAAAGATGATGGATAGGAGGATGGGCTTATAGATGCCATCTGGAGATGTTGGTATGTGGATGGGCTTATAGATGCCATCGGGAGGTTTTCGATCGCGTAAGAGATTCCTTAGCGAGAACTTGCGTACCTGAGAAAGAAAATAATTACCTGGCCTGTAACCGGTGTTGATCTTCAGACTCTTTATGTAGATGTGACCTAGCTGGATACAGGTATCGAATCTTTCAATTCTTCAGACGTGCCCTGGCAGGATACAGGAATCGAGTCCGGAGAATAGTCATCAACAGATACACCCTGGCAAGATACAGGAATCAGATCTTCAAACTCTTCAGACGTGCCCTGGCAGGATACAGGAATCGAGTCTGGAATATAGTCGTCAATAGATACACCCTGGCAAGATACAGGAATCGGATCTTCGAACTCTTCAGACGTGCCCTGGCAAGATACAGGAATCGAGTATGGAATTAGTCGTCAACAGATACACCCTAGCAAGATACAGGAATCGGATCTTCGAACTCTTCAGACGTGCCCTGGAAGGATACAGGAATCGAGTCTGGAATATAGTCGTCAACAGATACACCCTGACAAGATACAGGAATCGGATCTTCAAACTCTTCATACGTGCCCTGGCAAGATACAGGAATCGAGTCTGGAATATAGTCATCAACAGATACTCCCTGGAAAGATACAGGAATCAGATCTTCAAGCTCTTCAGACGTCCCCTGGCAAGATACAGGAATCGAGTCTGGAATATAGTCATCAACAGATACTCCTGGGCAAGTTACAGGAATCAGATCTTCAAACTCTTCAGACGTGCCCTGGCAGGATACAGGAATCGAGTCCGGAATTAGTCGTCAACAGATACACCCTGGCAAGATACAGGAATCGGATCTTCGAACTCTTCAGACGTGCCCTGGCAGGATACAGGAATCGAGTATGGAATATAGTCGTTAACAGATACACCCTGGCAAGATACAGGAATCGAGTCTGGAATATAGTCATCAACAGATACTCCCTGGCAAGATACAGGAATCGGATCTTCAAACTCTTCAGACGTGCCCTGGCAGGATACAGGAATCGGGTCTGGAATTAGTCGTCAACAGATACACCCTGGCAAGATACAGGAATCGGATCTTCGAACTCATCAGACGTGCCCTGGCAGGATACAGGAATCGAGTCTGGAATTAGTCGTCAACAGATACACCCTGGCAAGATACAGGAATCAGATCTTCAAACTCTTCAGACGTGCCCTGGCAAGATACAGGAATCGAGTCTGGAATCAGTCGTCAACAGATACACCCTGGCAAGATACAGGAATCGGATCTTCAAACTCTTCAGACGTGCCCTGGCAGGATACATGAATCGAGTCTGGAATTAGTCGTCAACAGATACACCCTGGCAAGATACAGGAATCGGATCTAGAATCACGACAGTTGATAGTAATTATCTTTGTACTGATCTTTGTCCTGAAAAGACAAAACGTTAGTTGTATGCAATGTCATGATGTATGACATGCGTGATGCTCTCAGAATAAATGAGATTATATGTTCATGATGCGTATATGCATGCTATAATGTATAAAGATGTGATGTCTATGAATGTATTTTCGTCTAGGAAAATAAATCCTTGACGAATGCCAGGAAGTAAACTCCTGGGCTGATGTTGAAGAGTAGAGCTTTGTTTCCACTGGGGATGATGGTTGCCAGAATACCGGTAGGAGAAGATGACTCCGTTGAGGAATAAACTTGGCGAATAGATTACTCTGCGGGGAGTGAACTATGTGGGGAAAGAGAGGTACTTCGCTGAGATTGATGATAACTCCGCTGGGGATACCATTGATAAGCTTTGTTGGAAGGTTTGATGAACTCCGCTGGGGAATAGGAAGAGCTTCGCCGAGGACGATCTTTCCGTGGTTATTAGCTGAGGATAACCCAGTTATATCGCGGTGGGGAAATAACCTTCTGAATAAAACCGGGAGGGGCGTTCGTGCTTTGCAGGTGACAAGCTTCAAGAATCTACTGGGGATAAGCTTCAAGACCTGCTGGGGATATGGATTCCACTTTCCTGGGGAGACTTTTCAGATTGGACTGGGGAAATGGCTCCACTGGATGTCCGGTATTCCACCGGGGAATAATCTTAGATCAAGACTGCCGAGGATGCTTGTTAGGAATGTTTGTATACTCCATTGGGGAATGTTGAGATCTCCTGGGGATTACCCAACTTCCTTAAGGCTGACTGAGTATAACTCTGTTCGGGGAGAGTATTGCTGACTTGCTTGAGGTATTGTTCCTTTGTTAGGGCTGATTGGAGACCAACTGCTTGGGAGAGAATTGTTGAATCTTGGCTCACTCTCTGGGGGAATTAAGGCATTTTGGTTACATTCTTCAGCCGAACTTACCTTGGTACCTTGGTGGACAGAGCAATTAGACTGCTTAGACAACTTATTATTGCCCCTGTTTCTAATGTCACCTGTAATTAATCCTTTGTTTCGTATTCAAATATTTATGAGTTAGCAATTAGTGTCAAATGCATATATCACAAATGAACATTGGACGTTCTTTACAAAACAGAAAAAGGAAAAAACAATTGGCAATTTATCTGGAAAGTGAATTTGTATTGATTTTTTTTTGAATTTGCCTGTAAATAGGCGTTTATGTACAAGAGGCTGACGTCCTAGTAAGAGAACGCCGCCGAACAAACAGAGTTTATACAATTTTTTATGGAAAAGGAAAACAAAACAGCTATGTGAAAAGATAATCCCACTGGGTTCCAACTCTGCTATCGCCTTTATATCTTCGAGCGTCTCATCACTTGGCTGCTCAGTTGAAGATGAAGCTGATTGATTGATGCCGTCTGAACTTGATGGCTGATACCGGATTCTGGATGCAAGGTGATCCAATGAGACATAGTATTACGCTTTAATCCCTAACTTTTGCCTGGACCGCCCTTTCGGGTTTTCAGTCCACCGGGATACCCATTTTTGCCCAAGCCGCCTTTTCAGGTTTTCGACTTGCCGGGTGTACAAATTTTTTATATTTCATCCCTCATTTTGCCCGAACCCTTTTGGTTCGCCGGGAAGCCCTAATTTTTGCCTAGGTATGTTATCCTAGCGGGTCTTTTATCATGCGTAGTATCTTTTTACTATGTCTGCATTGGCGGGGTGAGGAAGGTCGTCACCGTCATGGTGGTTAGAATCATGGCTCCTCTTGAGAACACATGTTTAACCACAAATGGCCCTTCGTATGTGAGGGTCCATTTGCCCCTGGGATCACTTTGAGGAAGGATGATGCGTTTGATTACCAGGTCCCCAACTTGATACTCTTGTGGTCTGACTTTCTTGTTAAATGCCCCGATCATCCGTTTTTGATACGTTTGACCATGACAAATAGCAGTGAGTCTCTTTTCGTCAATTAGATTTAACTGATCAAGTCGTGTCTGGATCCAGTCATCTTCGCTCAAGCCTGCATCCTTCATTATCCGGAGAGAGGGTATCTGGACTTCAATCGGTAAGACTGCCTCCATGCCGTAGACCAAGGAAAAGGGAGTTGCCCCGGTTGACGTTCTTGCTGAGGTACGGTACCCATGAAGAGCAAACGGTAACATCTCGTGCCAATCTTTATAGGTCACTGTCATCTTCTGCACAATCTTTTTGATATTCTTATTAGCTTCCTCTACAGCCCCATTCATCTTCGGTCGGTAAGGAAAAGAGTTGTGGTGCTGTATCTTGAATTGCTCGCAGAGCTCAGTGATCATCTTGTTGTTAATATTGGTACCGTTGTCCGTAATGATTCTTTCCGGGACGCCGTATCGACATATTAGGTTTTGTCGAATGAACCGTGCCACGACATTCTTGGTTACGGTAGCGTAGGAAGCCGCTTCAACCCACTTTGTGAAGTAATCGATCGCTACCAGGATGAAGCGATGCCCGTTGGATGCCGTAGGTTTAATCTCGCCGATCATATCAATGCCCCACATCGCAAAGGGCCAAGGTGCAGTCAAGACATTCAGAGGAACTGGAGGAACGTGCACCTTATCTGCATAAATCTGGCACTTATGACTTGTCCGGGAATGTTGGTAACAATCAGCTTCCATTGTGGACCAAAAATATCCTGCCCGAAGGATTTTCTTTGCCACGGTGTGTCCACTGGAATGTGTTCCGAAGGTACCTTCATGTAACTCTGCCATGATCCTTTCTGCTTCATTCTTATCCATACAACGCAGTAAGGTCGAATCATGGTTTCGCTTGTATAGAATGCCATTGCTGAGGAAGAACTTTGGAGCGAACCTTCTCAGAAACTTCTTGTCATTGATGGATGCACCTTCAGGGTATTCTTGAGCTTCTAAGTACCTCTTCACCTCATGATACCAGGGTTTTTTAGTTACCACCTCAGCCTCAAGATCACAATAATATGCAGGTTCGTCCAGTTTCCAGATAATGATCCGGGGAGCCTCATTGTCCCATTTGACTTTGAACATGGAAGACATCGTAGCTAGCGCGTCCGCCAACTGATTCTCCTCTCTTGGGAAGTGTTCAAAAGTTATCTCTGTAAAATGGGGGATCAATGTCAACACACATTCTTTATAAGGGATAAGATTTGGGTGTTTCGTATCCCACTCGCCTTTGATCTGATTGATCACGAGAGCGGAATCTCCGAAGACACTCAGAAACTTGATCCTTAAGTCAATCGCAGCTTGAAGACCCATGATGCATGCCTCATACTCCGCCATGTTGTTGGTGCAGTTGAAACATAGCCGGGCAGTAAGTGGAGTATGAGTGCCTTGAGGGGATATGATCACAACGCCGATACCGTTACCCAAAGCGTTGGAGGCTCCGTCAAAGTGCATAGACCATCGGGATCCTTCTTCAAGTCCTTCATCCGGTCCAGGTACTTCACAATCAGTCACTACCATGATGTTCTCGTCGGGAAATTCAAAGTTCATTGACTGGTAGTCATCCATTGCCTGGTGTGCTAAATGGTCTGCCAATACACTTCCTTTGATTGCCTTCTGAGTCGTGTACTAGATGTCGTATTCTGTCAAGATCATCTGCCATCTTGCTATTCTTCCAGACAGAGCAGGATTTTCGAATATGTACTTGATTGGATCCATCTTTGAAATCAACAGAGTAGTGTGAGTCAGCATATACTGTCTCAGCTGGCGAGCAGCCCATACCAAAGCGCAGCAAGTTTTCTCGAGCAGTGAGTATCGGGTCTCACAGTCGGTAAACTTTTTGCTAAGGTAATAAATGGCGTGCTCTTTTCGGCCAGACTCGTCATGCTGCCCCAGCACACACCCCATTGAGCTGTCAAGTACTGTCAGGTATAATATTAGAGGTCTCCCTTCAACCGATGGCATAAGAATGGGAGGTTCTTGGAGATACTCTTTGATTCTATCAAAGGCGGCCTGACATTCATCGTTCCAACGTACTACTTGATCTTTCTTCAGCAGCTTGAAGATTGGTTCACAGGTAGCAATTAGATGCGAGATGAATCGGGCAATATAATTCAGACGTCCTAGAAAGCCTCTGACTTCCTTCTCTGTCTTTGGAACTGGCATCTCTTGTATGGCTTTAACCTTGGCAGGGTCCACTTGAATACCTTTGTCACTTACGAAGAAGCCTAGCAACTTTCCAGATCTTACCCCAAATGTGCACTTGTTCGGGTTCAATCTCAGCTTGTACAACGTCAGACGGTCAAACAACTTCTGTAGATGGTCAAGGTGTTTCTCCTCAGTTTGAGACCTTGCAATCATATCATCGACATACACTTCAATCTCATGATGGATCATGTCATGAAATAAAGCAACCATGGCACGTTGGTAGGTTGCCCCAGCATTTTTCAACCCGAATGGCATGACCTTGTAGCAAAAGGTGCCCCACTGAGTAACAAAGGTAGTCTTTTCCATGTCTTTAGGAACCATCTTGATCTGATTATAACCTGAAAAACTATCCATGAAGGAGAACACCTTGTGCTGAGCAGTATTGTCAACCAGAACTTCGATGTGAGGTTGGGGGAAATCATCCTTGGGGCTTGCCCTGTTCAGATCTCTGTAATCAACACACATTCTGACCTTACCATCTTTCTTTGGTACCGGAACCACATTGGCAACCCACCGAGGGTAAGAAGTCACTGCAAGAAAACCAGCGTCAAATTGTTTCATAACCTCGGCCTTGATCTTCTTGGACATCTCTGGACGCATACGGTGGACCTTTTGTTTAACCGGAGGGCAGTCTTCCTTGGTAGGAAAATGATGGACCACGATGTCGGTATCCAGCCCAGGCATGTCTTCGTAGGACCAGGCAAAGATTTCCACATAATCATGCAACATCTGAATCAACCGTTGTTTCACGCTGAGCTCCAGATTGGCACCAATCTTAACTTCCTTTCTATCTGTCTCAGTACCCAGATTTATCGTTTCCACTGGCTCTTCATGTGGCTGAATGACCCTCTCTTTCTGGAGTAACAGTCTTGCAAGCTCACCAGGCACTTCACAATCATCTTCACCTTCGTCTTCGGCTAAGTTGATCGGATTTTCGAAGTCATAACTGGCAGTAGCAGAGTCGTTACCAGTGAGATCCAGAGTGGATTAGAACCTGTATGAGTGAGTGTGTGTAAATATAGCTGTTTTGCAATATATAAAGAAAGAAAGAAAGGGAGCACAAGATTTGAAATGCGAAAAACGTCCAATGTCTTTATTCATGATATATGGAAATGATAAGTAATAAGCCCTCACAAATGAAGCCAACGGTGCCCCGGGTAAGACACCGGGCCATAAAGTTTCAATTTATTGTTCATTACAAATTAAAGAAACAAAGGAATTCATTACTGCGTAACAAAAGTAACAGGTATGTAGTCTTTTGCAGTCCAATTGTTCAGTCCACCGTCGGTCGTCGGGTAGATCCATCTATCAAACTCTGATTCCTCCGCCTCGCCTTCAATAGCATTCACTCCCGGGTTGGTGATGAACACGAGAGGTCTTCCAATCCTTGCTTTGCGTACGACCCTCTGAGCCTCTGCAGTAAAACCCAACCCAAACTTGTCAGTCTTAGGAGTAAAATCAGGTAGCCTGCCCCAGTTAGCACATTCACCTTTTTCAATTACAGCCCGGGCGTCCTTCAAGGAAGCCATCTTCAAAGGAAAGTCTTCTTCAATCACTGTCTCTGCTGACGCCAATGTTGGAGGTACCTCTTCAAAATGTTGAAAGGGGGTTTCAATAAACTCCCCGTCCATCTCGATATACCGGAACAAGTTCAGATGACTAACCATGTATTCTTCCCCCCCTGCACTGTAACAATCTTCCCTCTGACAGGGTATTTGAGCTTCTGGTGTAGAGTAGAGGTCACAACCCCAACTTTGTGAATCCAAGGTCGACCCAGCAAGCAGGAATAAGATGGACGAATGCCCATCACATAGAATGTTGAGTCAAAGACTTGAGAACCAACACAAATCGGAATATCCACTTCACCATGTACCATCCTCTTCGACCCGTCAAAGGCTCGAACAATGATGTTACTAGGCTTCAACTCCAGACCCTCACAATCCAACCTGTCTAAGGCCTTCTTGGGCAATACATTCAGTGAAGAACCAGTGTCAACCAGCACGTGAGCAAGAGTAGTGCCCCTGCATTCAATGGAGACATGCAGGGCATCATTGTGGTTCTTTCCCTTGGCGGTCAGATCAGCATCCGAGAAACCCAACCCATTGTCAGCAGTTAAGTTGGCCATACAATCAGTGAATTGATCTGCAGATGTCTCTTGTGGCACGTGGGCCGTCTTCAGAAATGAAATCAGGGCCTTGGCATGGGCCTCTAAGCATAATAACAGTGATGGCATAGAGATCTTGGAGGGGGTATGCCCCAGCTGTTCAACGACGTTGAAATCGCTCTTCTTGATGATCTTAAGGATTTCCTCCATCTCTTGCTGGGAGGCTTCAACATTAACAGTCTTCGGTGCCTCCATCCGGGCAGGCACATTAGCAATCCCTTTGCCCCGAGTGTCAGATGACTCGGCAGCAGGGGTAGAAACTTGATCAGAAGGGGAAACAGGCGTACTTGTAGGCGTGATAATAAGAGGTCTTCGGATGACTGGTGGCACAATGTCAGGCGAGAAGAGCCTGCCACTGCGAGTAACTTTAGCGGGACCGGTGATGTTACTGATACCGGTATTAGTGTTGAACTCCTGCTTCACTCCAAGTACATACACATCTGCCCCATAGTGCCATGGGACAGCCTTGTTAGACTCATAGGGGAGAGGCCCCGGAACAGTAATGATAATGGGTGCAACAGACATGATTTTGATTGGCTTCCCCGGGGGAGCCTTGGTAGGATTGTTGAAGATGGTGACAACCGATACTTCTTCAGTAGGAACAAAAGGAACAACGGTCTTCTTGAACAAGATTTCTTTGCTATCCATCAGGCTTTGGATGCCTGATTTCAGCAACGGACAACCAACAGGGGAAACGGCACACAGAAGGCAACCCTTGCTACAACCCGGAAATAAACCGGCTAGCAACAGGTTTCTCTTAACAGTCAATAAAGGAGTAGAAACATCATCCACAGAAACGGCATACAGGTCTTCCTCAATAGCATTTACTCCATGCTGGGGCATAGGAGCAGTCACAATGTTGGGCCTTTCTGGCGCCTCAAACTGTATTTCCTTCGCATCGATAAGGTCCTGGACCTTATTTCTCAGGGCCCAGCAATCATCAGTAGAATGCCCCGGGCTATCAGAGTGATAAGCACAGCGGGCATTGGGATTATACTTCGGAGAGGTTGTGTTCACCACCTTCGGAGCTTCTCTGACGGTTACCAAGTTGGTCGATAGCAATTGCGGCAAGATTTGTGACAAGGTCATACTAAGCCGAGTATATTCTCTTCTGGGTCTCTCACCCCTTGGTTGGTTAGGTTGCCGAGGAGCGGAAGCAGACTTTGCAATCACCACCGCGTTGACAGCTTGGCGGCGTTCTGGTTTATTTTGCCTCCTAGGCCCATACACAGCACTGGCTTCTTTCTTGAAAGGCTTTTTCTCAGAACTTGAGGACACACCCTTCTGTATCTTCCCTGATTTCATTCCAGCCTCTATCCTTTCCCCAGTCAGAATAAGGTCTGTGAACCCCGCAGACGAATTGCCAATGAGATGATTGAAGAACGGCCCGGATAGGGTCCCCAAGAACATGTCTACAAGTTCACGGTCGGTTAACGGTGGCTGCACCCTGCCAGCCAGGTCCCTCCACTTCTGCGCATACTCTTTAAAACCTTCTCCCGATCCTAGCGACATCCCCTAGAGTTGGGTGCGTGTAGGAGCGAGGTCGGCATTATACTGATACTGCTTGTAAAAAGCAGTAGCCAATTCCTCCCAGTTACGAACCTTGGTCCCATCTAGCTGATAGAACCATTCGAGATGAGTCCCTGAAAGACTCTCCTGGAAGAAATGGATCCATAAGTTCTTGTCCACAGTATACGGCTGGATCTTCCGCACATAAGATCTGAGATGTAGCTTAGGGCAGGACGCCCCGTCATACTTTACGAAAGATGGTGCTTTGAACTTGTGTGGGATCACCACACCAGAAGATAGACCCAGGTCTCCGAAATCCAACCCAAGCACTTGTTGAATTTCCATGGCATTCAGACGATCCTCTAACTGCTTGTACTTGTCTTCAGCTAGAGGATACTGCTCCTCATTGAGATCAGTCTCGTTGTCAAAGACCACCGGACTAGGAACCCTTCCCCCTTGGGGACTGCCTTTCCCTATAGAAGAACCAGCTTGATCAACCTCATTCTGCAGTGTGTTACTAAACCTCCGGCCAGTGTTGAATAGTACAGTTCTCTTCTTCTTCCTCTTGACCAGCAGAGCCTTCAACTCCTCTTGACCTTGGGCCAAACTCATAATCAGCTCTTGGAACTGGGCGTTCTGAGCCTGGAGGGCCTTGATGGATTGCTCAGTAGATGATTCAGGATTCATGATGGCGAGCTGAAATAAACAGCGAAGAACATTAAGCAACCTGAAAAGAAGAGTACCTGTGATGCGCATGATGCATGATATGTATTTATGCAATGCATTCAAGGGTTCGAAAGTTCCAATTTGTTGTAGACAAAAAGGAGCACACATTATCATTAAGAAAAAAAATTGTTCAGTACATCAAGGCCTCATGGGCAAACATTACAAAGTAAACTAATCCCAAAAGACACTGCGCATCCTCTTCGGAGCTATGTAAGTGTTGAGAGTCTTTTCCTCGTGCAGTAGGCGGGTGAGCTCCAAGACCTTCTTCTCACTAGCATGTAGACTGGCTTCAAGAGAATTCCGTTCTTCCTTAAGCTGGATCCAACTCTTCTGCATTTCTTCCCAGGATGTGGGCATGTCAGGATGTTGAATGGTGTAGGAAACCTCTCCTTCCAATACTGGCTCTTTGATCACAGGGAGGACATGAGGATATGGCATCACTAACTTCTGGGAGCGGGCTCGTACCCACTTGAGATAAGGCTCCAACGGGATGGAGTTCCTGTACCCCAGTGTCTTGCTGTCTACCTTGCTGGGCATCCTCCAAGCTCTGATAAATTTCTGGCGAAGTCCTTGTGCATCGTTGTCGAAGTCAAAAACTATGTCAGGAATTAACATGTCATGAGGGCCGTCCCTCCGAGCATATCCAAACTGTCTCCAAGCCAGACACGGGTTGTAAGTAATACCTCATCTAATTCCAAGTAAAGGAACATTAGGAAACTCCCCGCAACAATCAATGATAGCGACATCCTCTCTGGACCGAGAACACCAATGTATATCAGCATGTGTAAGAGTCATCAATCGTTGTGACCATCTCAAACCCCGCTCATTCTTCAAAACTGATTATGGAAGGTGAGAAATAAACCACCTTCCCAGGAGAGGAGTGCAACACATAAGAACACCTCTTTTCCTCATGGTTCGAGTGTAACATGAGTGAAGGATGTCCCCAAGCAACGTTGGTATAGGATTCCTGGACATGAAGATCTTGACAGCACTGATATCTATAAGCTGATCGGGATTCGGGAACAACACCAACCCATAGACAAGGAGGGGCACAACTTCTTCAAAGGCTTGTAGGTCAAGGGAATTCCAACATTCTTGAGCCTTCTCAAACAGAAACCTGGCCAAGAACCCTTTGATACCACTTCTAACTTCCCAATGTCCCTTGATGTCAGATGGTTGCAGGCGTAATGCTTTAGCAATCTCTTCAAGTTTGGGTTCCTTTTCCGTACCGTTGTAGGGTAGTTGACTAAGGATAGGGATCTTCAGAAGCCGGGAGAACTCTTCCAATGTAGGCACCAGTTGATAATCCAGGAAAGTAAAACAGTGATGCAGAGGGTCGAAGAACTGGAAGAGGACCTTTATCATATCTTCCTCAATGTTGGTGTTGACCAAGCTGATGAGTCTTCCATGCCTCTCACTGAAAGAAGAGCTCTCGGGAATCCTGGATATAAGTTCCTTAAGCTGAGGAGGGATCCTTACAAGGCTGATCTGAATTGTCTTTCTGCGGATAGTTTCCATATCCTACAAAACAAGAACAAAGATGAAGATTCGAACCCCTGAAATGGTTAGTCAATGCATATGATGTTGTATGATGTTATGATGCTATGATAAGGACACACCACAAGTATTCACAAAAGCAAACATGGTAAGGCACACAAGTCACACCACATCCCTTAGAGGTTAGGCCAACATGGGGTCTGGGTATTACCCTCTTGAAGTTGGTGGGCTCAAACCTGTCCTATCAGAAGTAACCGGGTTCTAAGGGTCCCAATATCACTGGATTGCTTTCTGTGTTCATCGTTTCGATTTAGCCACTGAACTGGCGACCGAAATATTCCAAGAAAACAACCCTCAACTGAGTGTAGTATCGAGTATCAACTAACCTCGGACTGCACCAAAGTCAGTTATCTCACTACCCTAAAGAGGCCAAGATGGTTCAATTAAGGTTCCTAAGGTCAGTTGATGCTTCACGACACCACGCGGCGGCCCCGTACTCTCCTTGACTGGACTCAAGGGTTACCGGTACTCACCAAAGTGCCACATCAACGTAGCAGACTGCTTCAACCATGTCGGTATACCCCACACAGTTCCCTCACAGTCTTGTTGCTACTTTCTAAGAAGGTATCCCCCTGATCCAGGTTAGGATCTATAGAACTCCCAAGACAGTACCCACAATAATAAAGCAAACAATTCAGACAATTGAAAACATAAGTGATCTTAGTCCTAAGGTACACCTCACTTTATAAATGTCCCCAGCAGAGTCGCCAGTTTTGTGATCGGTGGATTTAGAACTGACTGTTTAACGCTGGTTCGCGAAATGTCGCGGAAGCAAGAGTCGCCACCGTCTTTTATTTTCTCCAACATGGACAGGACAAAAGCACAGCAAAATTCCTTATGAGATAGTTTCTCGGTTCGGGAGGTAGATTTATAGAAAGGGAAGGTGTTAGCACCCTTTCTATCCATGGTTATCCATGGGCTCTTAGATACTGGCTCTTATGTTTTCAAAATGTTGTTTGCTTTTCAATTGTGAGTTGGTTTGAAAAAGTTTCTTTGAAAGTTTTCTGAATAACTCTTGTATCAGTCCTCAAGAGTGTTTGAAAAATTGTTTTGAAAGCTTTTTGAAAGTGTCGGTGTGAAAAGATTTTGATTTGTTTTTGAATAAGAGCAAGTATCCATGAGTTGTCTACCCACCCTAAGGAATTAGGCTGTGTAAATGTCCTTAAGGTAGTGCCATCCCACCATTGAGAGGTAGGTAGCACCACCGTTGGAGGTGTTCGAGTCAATTCGAGTTTAGGGACAGTATGGTCACCGAAGCAACAGTTAGGACACCTTAGAAGCTACCCTTATGTCCTTGATCCTTTTTTAATCCGAGGCAACCGTTTCGAGGCAACTATTCGAGGCAACTTGTTTCGAGGCAACTTGTTTCGAGGCAACTGGATCATGGACATAAGGACTTACTAAAACATCCTATACTTGACGACCATGTTTCAAAGGCAACAGGTGAGGCGTACCCTAAGAGTGGTGTGTGAATTTGTGTGTTGTTTTCATGTTAAAGTTTATCTTTGATCATGGCATTTGTGAGCTACGCTTGTTTTTAATTAACCATACATTCTTTCATGCAATTTAGAATTTAAGAGTGCAGAAATTTAAATGCGGAAAGATAAAAGCTACGCTATTACAAGGCGCGGGTCTATACATCGCCAAAGTACAAAGACCCGTTTGATAAAAAATGCGGAAAGTAAATAGACCTAATTACTATTACATCCAGAAAGCAGTTACATAATATTCAAAAAGAAAATAATGCGCGAAATAGAAATTAAAATCGAACGTCCGAGGGTTTTGACCCTTTTGAAATTAAATTGAATTAAAAGCTAATTAATTATTTAATTAAAGAAAAGAAGGAAAAGAAAATGTTTTTTTTTATGTTTTTTGGTTATTTAATGAAATAAGGAAAATTAAAATTAAAAGGAAACCCTAGTTCTAAATTATTTTAATTGTTAAAGAAAATGTCAAAGTTAACCTAATTTAAGCTAATTAATCATTTACATATTTATGTACAAAAATTAATGATAATTAATAATAATGATAAATAATGATGATTAATAATTAATTAAGAAAAAGATGAAAATGTCAAAAAAACCTAATTCTAGATATTTTTTATTTATTAAGAAAAAGTGTTAAAATTAAAACCTAATTTAACCTAGATTAATTGTTAGAGTTTATTTAAAAAAAATAAATTAATGAGTAAATTAATAAATAATTAAACATATTTTTGTATTTTGATTTTCTGATTTTATTATGAAAAGAAAATTTAGGTGAATTAATGAAAACAATTAAAAACAATTAAAAAGAATTATAAATATAATTGAAAAAATAATGCAAACCAGGGGGGTATCAGGCCCAGAATGGAGGTTAATTGGAAGTAATTCAGGCCCATTAACACCAGCTCGTTTGACTTTCCATGCTTGAGTGCGCCTTGGTTGACTGAGGTACATGATAGACCTCCTTTTGTGGCCTTCAGATTGTGGGTCAGGGCCATCTGGCTAGTCAATGCATGAGGACGTATGGTGAACCCTTGAGGATGTGCTGCATGTGAATACATTGAAACAAAAATTAAGAATTAAGTGGGGGGACCTGGGAATCGAACCCAGGTCCCAGCGTTTACCAAGCGTATCCCTTGCCAATGGAGCTGTTTGCGCGCGTTTGTATGTGCAATGGAAAAAAATATTATAATAAAAAACAAAAGTTAATAACGTAAAACAAAAAAAAACGCGATGAAATTCTAATGTTCCAGTTACAATATGCCATGCGTGCTCCGTCTTCGTCTTTCCTGCAAATTATAAAACAAGTAGCGGGGGTTTTAAACCCCCACTAAGCACAGCCACGAAAAATAGCGATTAGAAGATGCGTGAACATAAATTGAGCGCGAGGTCATCGTTGAATCAGGTTTCTTGCAACGAATTCGTCCATGTATGTTTAATGGTCCAATTTTAAAGTATATGGGAAGCCCTATTTTGAAGCTTCTGAAACCCTAGGTTTCATCAATGGTAGATTTCGATTCAAGCACTTTTAGAACAATTAAACTATGCCAAACGCTTCAGGAAGATGTTAGTAGCATAAATCAACAATCAAAATATAACAATGATGCATAGAATGCAGAATTCGATTATGGAAATTTTTGTGAATAACACGATTCTGTTCTACCGTTTCCTTGGACGTGAAAGCTTGTTCTTGATGCCAATAGTTTCCTAGCAATGCCCGTAATGCAATGGAAAAGGTTTCAAGCCTTGAATCGCCCTGCAACTATGATTTCAGTTTTTTTAAGTTTTTGTTGAAATTTTGCAACTTTATTCTATGGCTTCAGCAGCTTTTTCGTGTCCTGTGGAATAGGGTTTTACTCAGCCTTTGTATGTGAACGAATTTAGGTCAAGAAACAAGCCCATAAGTCCATGAATTGATGTTTTGAATATTTGATTTTCAATTATGTAAATCCAATCTTTTTTCATGAAAATCTTGCCAAATGTGGATGATCTTGTCCCCTTGGATGATGCACGAAATCTTTAGCATATAATGAGTGTATTTGCTGCACAAAAAGATTTGAAAAAGCATTATTTGATATTTTCTCATAATTAAATCTAATTAAATGAATTAATAATAATAAAAATTCAATTAATTAATTAAAAATAAGAAAATAAATCCATTTGAGCTCAATGGGTCGTGCATAGGCTTTGGGTAATGATTCAAGGAAGAATTTGAGGCCCATTAGCAATTTTGAAGGGTTTTAGGCAAAGTTGACTTTTCAAAATTCCCAAAAATTTCCCAACTTCTCCAATGCATATCTTTCTCAAATTTGAAGCTATGAACATGTTCTTGGACATTTTGGAAAGGTCTTGAAGCCCTCTAACCAATGCCTTTGGTCCCATGTCATTTTGATTTACCAATCTCAAGTTATGGTCTTTGACTTAAAGTGCCTTTTTGTTGACTTTTGAAAATGACCTATAATGTTGAAATTGATAACTTTTTGTGAGAGCATTTCTTAGACTTGAAGTGTGAAGATTAGTTGTAGGAAATGTCATTCTCTTCAAAATGAGCTTTGGATGGGATTTTTCTGATAAACCATGAGGAAGTTATGCCTTGGTCAATTTGCAGTTGACTTTTTCAGCTGTCCAAAAATAGAAACTTTTGCATCTTGAGACTTTTTGAGCCATGCTTTGAGAAATCATGATCAAGAATTGATCTAATGATGTTTGTGGCTTCAAAATAAGATGTTGACCAAAATTTTTGACTTTTGACTGTCAAATGACCATTTTGCTCCTGCAGTTGACTGTGGAGCAATTAGGGTTTTTGACTGTGCAATTTGATGCTGTGAGTCCTGAAACTTGACATATGGATGCTTGACAGTGTTTGTAGGCATATGGGACTTGATTGGACCCTTGAAAACCTCAATTTCTTTGCAAGAACCAAAACCCTAATTTTGACTGTGTTAGGAGACAATTGGACTGTGCAACCCTTGAGGGATTTTGAATCATCTGGAGATTGATCTTGGCAAATCTTGAAGATTATGGGAGGGCAAATTTTGGGGTACAACAGGTACGAACTCACGCTCAGAGTCTTATGATGCCTTACCCCTCCATACTTTCGGTAATCATTGAGCCTGTTAAGGAGGGAGATATTCCATACACTATCCTACAGCCTGATATGCCCACATCTCTTGAAGACCTACAAAGGGATTGGATACAACTCAAAGGAGAGAGAGATACTTTCGAAGCCCAATTCTACGCAAGCGAGAAGAAGGTTTTGGAACTCACTAGGCTACTTCATGAGGAGCAGACCCTGAATGCCTATATTGCACCAAAGAGGATGCGCACTACTTTTCTATCTTAAAGCTTTTGTATTATTTTTCCCGAGGGGAATTGATGTACTCAAACTTTATCTTATTAATATAACGTGTGTTTCCTTTTTGTCTAAAACAAATTTGAATCTTTGAAATCCTTGAAAACATTGCATATGCATATACCATTCATCATAACATAAGCAGGTTTGCAACAAGTCTCCTTATCTCTCTACTGTTTATTTCAGTAAGATGGATCTCGAGCAAACAGTGAAAGATCTCCAAGCTCAGAATACGCAGTTTCAATAGTTACTCATGACCCTATCCAAGGGGCAAGAAGAGTTGAAGACTCTACTGGATGAAGAGAGGAAAAAGAAAACAAAGAAGGTAACTGGAGTCTTAAACATCGGAAGAAGATTTCATGGGCAGACAAGAAGGACTTTGGATTTTGCAACAACATCCGGTGAAAGAGACAACCAAGATGGTAAAGGAAAGGAAACAGTTATCCCGTCAGAATTAGAAGAGGAAGAGGAAGAAGAGGACTACTCTGAAGAACAATACCCTCCAGCTGATGATAAGTATAAACATCTCGAAGAGCGATTGAGCGCGATGGAAATCCAAAAGGTTCCAGGCTTGGACTTTGAGGAATTGGGTTTAGTATCGGGGGTTGTGATTCCTCAAAAATTCAAAGGACCTATGTTTTCCAAATATGATGGAGTGTTATGTCCTAAAATGTATCTCTGGTCATATGTGAGGAAAATACAACCCCATACCGCTGATAAAGACTTATGGGTGCACTTCTTCCAAGACAGTCTGTCTGGGACTCAACTTGACTGGTTTTACCAACTAGAAAGAGCCAACGTTCACAATTGGGAAGATCTCGCTGCCACTTTCTACAAATAATATCAGTACAATGTTGATTTGGCGCCTACCCGTACTCAACTCCAGAGTATGGCCATGGCCTCCAATGAAGGTTTTAAGGACTATGCGAAAAGATGGAGAGATTTGGCTGGAAGAGTTCAACCCCCTCTGTCTGACAGAGAATTGGTAGACATGTTCTTGGGCACCTTGTCTGGTCCCTTGTTAAATCATTTAATTGGAAGTTCATCTGCCGGCTTTACTGAGCTAATATTTACCGGAGAGAGGGTAGAAGCCTGCATAAAAAATGGAAAGATTCAGAAAGATACATCTTCTTCTACAGTTTTAAGGAAGTCTTTCATCGGGAAGAAAGAGGTAGCTGCTGTATATCTTCAAAGAAACCAAGATATGGCCGAACTCCCACCAATGGTAGGGGCCGTTATGATTCCTAAGCCTACGATTGATCAACAAAGAAGTAATCAACCAAGGGTGGAAAGGCCAGTCAGGAAATTCACCAGAATCAACATGACCTTGTCTCAAGTACTATCACATCTTTTGAGATCCAATTTGGTAACCTTGAAAGAAGCTCCAAAAAACCCCAATACAACATCCCCTCATTATCATCCCAATGCCCGTTGCGCATATCACTCTGAAAGTCCCGGTCACGATACTAATAACTGTTGGGCCTTGAAGAACAAAATACAAGACCTCATTGAAGCAAAAGAAATTTGAGTTTGATGCGCTCGAGAAGCCAAATGTCATTTCTGTTCCTACGCCCAGACATGGTCACAATGACAATGCCATTGAAGAAGGATTGTTTGTTGCTTCAGTTAATGAACTCATGACCCCACTTCTGACTGTTAAAATGAGCTTGTTGAATGCCTGTGTGTTCCCGGGTTGTGATGAAGATTGCCGTTTCTGTTTATCCTCACTGAATAGCTGTCCTTTATTGAAAGTAGGCATTCAGTGCCTGATGGATAACAAAGAGATTTTGTTTGAAAAGACTCCTGTTACACCTTTTCCTTTTGAAGATGTTTCAATCATTACCATTTGCACCAATTCTTCCAGGGCCTCCACCAAAAGACTCGTTAGAATTACACCAGTTCCGAAAGCAACTCCTTTAATAATCACAATGCTTGGGCCAGTCCCATATGTGTCAGACAAAACTGTGCCGTGGAATTATGGAGGGGGCGTCTACTACCATGGCATCAAGCAAGACTGGCCGGCCGACGAAGAGATAAATTCCGAGAAAGAAGACTCTTTCATTAGTAACATTGCAGGAACTAGCAAAATTACCCGAAGTGGTAGGATCTTTTATCCAGAAATTGCTCCCCCAAAAGCAGTTTCTGGACCCGTAATCATCCCTGTGGCTGCTCCAAAGGTTACTCCCACACCTATAATTATCTATGCAAGTAATCCAATTGACAAAGCCGTTACAACCCCTGTAATCATTCTTACTGACACTCCTACTTCCGAGTTAACCGAGACACGAGAAAAAGGTGTTATGATCGAGCTTGTCCGGACGAAGGCTCATTCATTGACTATCCCTGAGACCTCCAAGAAAGAAATGGAGGAGATCCTAAAAATTATAAAGAGAAGCGACTACGACGTAGTTGAACAACTGGGGAAAACTCCCTCTAAAATCTCTATGCTGGCATTGCTACTATGTTCCGAGGCACATGCGAAAGCCTTGGTGAAATTCTTAAAGACCGCCCATGTACCTCAAGAGACATCTGCTGATCATTTTCAAGACTGCGTGGCCAGCCTAACTGCGGATAATGGTTTAGGTTTTTTAGATGCTGATCTGACGCCGAGGGGAAGAAAGCATAATAAGGCATTGCATGTCTCAGTGGAATGTAGGGGCACACTCTGGCGCATGTTTTGGTGGATACTGGCTCATCTCTGAATGTATTACCCAAAAAAGCTCTTGATAGACTTGATTGTGAGGGGTTGACTTTGAAGCCAAGCAACATAGTGGTAAGGGCTTTTGACGACTTGAAGAGGATGGTGCATGGGGAGGTAGACATTCCCATAAAGGTTGGAACTCAAACCTTCAATTCAACTTTTTATGTGATGGACATCCGCCCTTCATACTCCTGCATGCTAGGCCGACCATGGATCCACAATGCTGGCACTGTTACTTCTACGTTGCACCAAATGTTGAAGTATCTAGTTCAAGGAAAGATTATCATCGTTCATGGAGAGGAAGAATACATGATCAGCCATCTCAATTCCTCCAGATATGTGGAATTGGACGGCGAATTCATTGAAACTTAATTTCAACACTTCGAAGAGGTCCTGCAAGAGGTGGCAGTGACCAAGACTGTGTCTCAGGTTCCCGAGATTACAAGACCTCCACTATGGATGTCATCGTTGAAGGACGCTAAAGCAGTGGTAGAGGAAGGTGGATGCACTATCTGGGGGTAACTCCTAAATATCCCATATAAGTCTGACAAGTTTGGCCCGAGTTTCACTTTAAATGCTCAGAAGGCTGCACATCGTGCCCGTGCTGGAGGGCCACTCTTGAAGATCAGCAACCGTGAGGTCTACGCGGTAGAAGATGGTGAAGATGGTTGCAACCTAGAGGATTGGATCTTTCCAACTGTCAATGGAGGGCTAAACAATTGGGAGGCTAGAGACTTCATCCCAATCACTTTCATCCCTCAGTAATCTGTCTTTACATTTTATTGGATCTGTAATATTCTAAACAATTCGCACTCTTAAAACCTTATGTCTTACCCGAGGCACAATGGCCCATTTGTAAGGGTTATTATCTCATTTTTCATATGACATCAATGAATCATGTACGTTTTTACATGAAAACTTTTGTGCTCATTGTTTTTCTTTTACATTTTACTTTCTTTCATAGATAGCTATACCCATACACACACCCACACTCACAATGCAGGTGTGCATCCATTCGGGATCCCTTGGGTGACGATACTGCTATGGCCTTTTGTGACTCTAAGAATCTAATCTACCAAGCTGAAATTCTGGCTGCAGATACTCAATGTCACGTTCAATGTTATGACACCGTATCTGACTTACTATATGACAGTAAATACAAAAGCAATAAAGAACACAGTCAATTGTTTACCCAGTTCAGTGTGCAACAACACCTACTCTGGGGGCTACCAAGCCAGGGAGGAAATACACTATAAGAGATTTTAATTCAGGAATAAACCAACCAATTTATCTCCTTCACTTAAGACCTACCCAATGCAATTCCAATCTAAGTACAACTTAAACCTGAGTTCCTACTCACTCCCCCTCAATCACAGCAGTGATACATAAACCAATTTGACTTAAGAATTGATGAAGACACTCTTCAAAAACAAACACTTGATTAAGCTTCACAGCTTTTTAATCAAGCAACACAATCACTCTTGCTTCACAGCTTTGAGTGATGTACACAACTAACTTGACTCTGCTTCATAGCTTTAGTCAAGGAACATTCAAACACTCTTGCTTCAAAGCTTAGAGTGCTACACAACCCTTACAATTAGAAACCTATTCCAAGGCACTTATCACAATGATAATTGCTTGGAGTACAATAATCAAATCTATACAGATTACAAATGATCTTCTAATCAATAAAATCCATCCTTGAAAAACAGCAGCTCTGTTGAATATATAGCAGCTGCAACTTCAGTTAGGGTTTCCAAAAACCTAGGGTTAATTCCGTTTGACCTAAAGACCAGGTCACAGGACTTTATTAACCAGGTTAGGGTTGAGCTAGGTTACCCCTCAGAAAACGCAGGATTCTGTTCAGGAAGGACTAAGTTATTTCCTGAAAAAACTCAGACTTATCCAATCCTGCAATCCTGTTAGTTCAGAACAGGATGTCATAACATCTGTTATGACATCTGAGAAAACCTGTCTACTGATTTAGCAAAATGTGATCATTTTGCAAAATGCTCAGATACACACTTATAAACATCAGTATTTGAATTACAATATTTTTCTGCAAAGGTACCTAATGAGTCAGTACAAACTGAACTAGAATGTTATGACATCAGTCATGACATTCACACATACACTTGGGATTTACCAAAAATGCAAGCCAATACCTAAACACCTACAAACTCCCCATTTGGCAGATTTTTGGCTAAAGACCCTAAACAATCAGAGATAGATAGCAGCAGAAATAAGTGACAGCAGAAAAATAGAATGTCAAGTACTAATTAAGTAAGTACCAAAATATTCTCCCCCTCTTTAGGCACAAATGGGCCAAAGATACAGTTATCCAAAACAAAATAATAAGATCAGCAGCAGAAAACAACAGAATACACTTCCAAACTCCACCAGATATCAGCAACCAACCTTCAAGCACTGTCATCAGATCCAGAGTATTCAGGCTTCTTTCTTTTCTTGTGAGCAATATCAGCATTCTTCTCTTTGTTTGATGTCTCAACATTCTTAGAGACATCTGGATTTGTTTCAGCATTTGAGCTTTCTTGGTTCAGAGGAACAGAAATGCCAGGAACTGAGTGGTTCTCGTTCATAATTCTTGAAACAATTTTTGCTATTGCTTGATTAACATAGGCTGTCCCTTCCTTATTTGCAATTTCAGGGGGAACTGAAGAAGAAGGATGAGATGGATTACCAGAGGCAGAAGCTTGGGGTTTTCCTGCATGTCTTGTTCTCAACTCTTTGACCTTGGTGGGGTTAGTTCCCACTTTTCTATGAGAGGAGATCTCCAGAACGTCAGAGTCCAGACAAGAAGAGATTGTCCCAGAATCTTGATCAGAGGAAGAGGTTGAAATGGTCGTATTGGATGATGATGGTGTTTGAGACATGTTGACAGTTTTAGAGGACCAACAGCAACTGAGGAGAAATTTCTGATTGAGAGACTGGGTTTTGATGAGGAGACGAGAGAGGAAGGAAGCAAGGGAGTGTCTATTCAACTTCTTAAAAAAATTGTAGGAAATGAGAAAATACAATTTTAAACCAATCAGAACAGGCATAAGTCCTTTGATCCTTGTTTTAAGAAAAATTAATTGCTACAATTCCTCATGTTGGCAAATACCCAGCTTACCCCTTAAGTTTTCAAATTGGTTTGCATCCAAAGCCTTGGTAAAAATGTCAGCCAGCTGTAGCTCAGTGGCAACATGTTCCAATTTGATTGTCTTCTCTTCTACAAGGTCTCTGATAAAGTGATGTCGTATGTCAATATGTTTGGTCCTGCTATGCTGAATGGGATTCTTGGATATGTTGATTGTACTCAGATTGTCACAGTACAATGTCATAACATCTTGTGTGACATTATACTCAGTGAGCATCTGTTTCATCCATATCATTTGAGAGCAGCTACTACCAGCTGCAATGTATTCAGCTTCAGCAGTTGAAAGAGACACACAATTCTGTTTCTTGCTGAACCAGGAAACCAGATTACTTCCCAAAAAGAAACATCCTCCAGAGGTGCTTTTTCTATCATCAGCACTACCAGCCCAATCAGCATCACAGTAGCCAGTCAGAGCTGGTTCACAGCCATGAGTATACATCAATCCATAGTTGTAAGTACCACTTACATACTTCAAAATTCTCTTCACTTGATTGATATGACTGACTTTGGGATCAGCTTGGTATCTAGCACAAACTCCAACTGCAAAGGCAATATCAGGTCTGCTGGCAGTTAAGTACAACAAGCTTCCTATCATGCTTCTGTATAGACTTTGATCCACCTTAACCCCACTTGAATCTTTAGAAAGCTTTAGATGAGTAGGAGCAGGAGTCCTTTTGTGACTTGCATTCTCCATACCAAACTTCTTTACAATATTCTTAGCATACTTGCTTTGAGATAAGAAGATTGAGTCCTCCATCTGTGAGACTTGTAGTCCAAGAAAATAAGTTAGTTCTCCCATGAGACTCATTTCAAATTCAGCCTGCATCTGGTCAGCAAAGTGTTTAACCATATGTTCTGACATTCCTCCAAACACTATGTCATCAACATATATTTGGGCAACCATCAACTTCCCTCCTTCAGTTTTGACAAAGAGAGTTTTGTCCAAGCCTCCTTTTCTGTAGCCTTTGTCTGAGAGAAACTTTGTTAACCTGTCATACCATGCTCTAGGAGCTTATTTCAGGCCATATAGAGCTTTTCTCAGTTTGTAGACATGATCAGGATGGGTTGGATCCACAAAACCTTTAGGTTGTTCCACATAAGCTTCCTCATTTAAGTACCCATTTAGAAAGGAACTTTTCACATCCATCTGAAATAACTTGAACTTCAGAAGACAAGCAATTGACAACAAGAGTCTGATTGATTCCAATCTGGCTACAGGTGCAAAGGTTTCATCAAAATCAACCCCTTCAACCTGGGTGTATCCTTGAGCAACAAGTCTTGCCTTATTTCTGGTGACAACTCCTTCAACATCTGACTTGTTCTTGAATATCCATTGTGTCCCAATGATGTTAGTTCCTTCAGGTCTAGGAACCAGTTCCCAAACTTCATGTTGCTTGAATTGGTTCAGTTCATCTTGCATTGCACCAATCCAATATTCATCAGTTAAGGCTTCCTTGACATTTCTTGGTTCCATTTTGGACACAAAACAAGAGTTTGAGATGATTTCTCTAGATCTTGTGATGACTCCACTATTGGGATCCCCTATGATGAGCTCTTTTGGATGATCCTTCTGAACTCTGATGGAAGGAATCTTGCTAGCTTCCTTTGATTCAGATTCTGTTGTGGTGGAGTTGGGTAGGTCATCCTGTTGGGTTGAAGTCTCAAAGAATGTCTCAATAGTACAAGGAACATCTATTTCTTCATGATAGTCATCAATTACAACATTTATTGATTCCATCATGGTTTTGGTTCTGGAGTTGAATACTCTATAAGCTCTGCTGTTTGAGGAGTATCCTAGAAATATGCCTTCATCACTTTTGGGGTCCAGTTTTCTTCTTTGTTCACGATCAGACAGAATATAGCATTTGCTACCAAACACATGGAAGTACTTCACAGTTGGTTTTCTTCCTTTCCAGAGTTCATATATGGTGGATGAGGTTCCCTTTCTCAAGGTGACCCTTTTATGAACATAGCAAGCTGTATTCATAGCTTCAGCCCAAAAATACATAGGAAGTCTTTTGGCATGTAACATTGCTCTGGCAGATTCTTGTATGGTCCTGTTTTTTCTTTCCACAACTCCATTTTGCTGAGGTGTTATGGGAGAAGAAAACTCATGACTGATTCCTTCTGAAGCACAGAAGTCATCAAACTTGCTGTTTTCAAATTCCTTGCCATGATCACTTCTGATTCTGACAATACATCCTTCCTTCTCTCTTTGAATTCTCTTGCACAATTCTCTAAAAACTTCAAATGCATCTGATTTTTCCCTAATGAAATTAATCCAGGTGAATCTGGAAAAATCATCCACAACCACATAGGCATATCTTTTACCACCAAGACTCTCTACTTGCATTGGTCCCATCAGATCCATATGGAGGAGTTCTAGAACCTTAGAGGTGGTCAGATGTCTTGACTTTGGGTGTGACATCCTCGTCTGCTTACCAACTTGACATTCACCACAAACTCTTCCTTCATCAATTTGCAGTTTTGGAATCCCTCTGACTGCCTCCAAGGAGATAATCCTCTTCATACCCCTTAGATGAAGATGGCCAAGTTTTTGGTGCCACAGTTTCACCTCTTTTTCTTCCTTTGCAATGGAACACACAGATGAGAAATTAGTGTTCTCAGCCTCCCACAAGTAACAGTTGTCTTTGGATCTGACTCCTTTCATTACTATCTCTTGTTTGTCATTGATTACAAGGCATTCAGATTTTGAGAAATTGACCTTGAATCCTAGATCACACAGTTGACTGATACTAATGAGATTAGCGGTCAGTCCTTTCACCAGCAGTACTTCATTTAGACTTGGAACTCCAGGGCAGTCCAAATCACCAACTCCTTTGATTTCACCTTTAGCCCCATCTCCAAAGGTCACAAAACTGGTGGTGTGAGGCTTAACATTATTGAGGAGGTTCTTGATTCCAGTCATATGTCTGGAACATCCACTGTCAAAGTACCAGTCTTCCTTTACAGAGACCCTCAGGGAAGTGTGAGCTATCAGTGCAGTAGCCTTTTTCTTCCATTGAGGAGCATGTGGTACCTTTTTAGACTTAGGTTTGACACCTGAGTTCTGATTAGGGTATCCATGTAATCTGAAGCAGAAGGGCTTTATGTGGCCATATCTACCACAATGATGACATTTCCATCTTTGGTACCTTTTCCTCATATGTTTCTGTTCCTGATGTCGAGAGTTGTGTTGAGACATCTGTTTTGAAATTTGCTTACCAGAACCAGATTTCGTTGCTTTCATAAATCCTAGACCAGATTTATTTCCCATATTTTGTCCAACCTGTAGGATCTCTTCCAATTTGTCTGTCCCATTTGTCAACAACTTGACATATTTGGTCATTTGATTTAGTTGTGAGTTCAGCAATTTAATTTTTCCTTCTAGATGACTTATAGTTTCAAGGTTTGCCCTTTTTTCAGCCTCCATCTTTATGATGAGTTTTGATTGTTTCTCATTCTGCATACAGACTTCAGTACTTCTGATACACAATTCTTTGTAAGTATCAGCCAGTTCTTCAAAAGTCACCTCTTCATCACTGATGTCACTTTCAGAGGTACAAACACCAGTTAAAGCAGTAACTCGTTTGACAGTCTCTTCTTCAGAATTACTTTCTGAATCACAGTCAGACCAAGTAACTGTCATTCCTTTTTGTTTCTTAAGAAAGGTAGGACATTCAGCTCGAATATGCCCATATCCTTCACAGCCATGGCATTGAATTCCTCTGCCTTGAACTCCCTTCTCTTCTGACCTTGGTCTTCTGCTGGAACTGTCAATGTTAGAGGGAATGTTATGAACATTAGACCTTGACTTTGGATCTATTCTTTTGATGAGTTTGTTGAACTGTCTTCCAAGCATGACTATAGCTTCTGAAATGTTTTCTTCAACATCAGTGTTGGACATAAGAGCTATGCTCTTGTTCTTTTTGACACCATTATCAGTGATTCCCATCTCAAAAGTCTGAAGAGACCCACTAAGTTCATCCACTTTCAACTTGCTAATGTCCTGGGCTTCCTCTATGGCAGTTACCTTCATTGCAAATCTTTTAGGCAAGGATCTGAGAATCTTCCTCACCAGTTTTTCTTCTGACATTTTTTCTCCCAGTGCTCCTAAGGTGTTGGCAATCTCCAAGATGTTCATGTGAAACTCATGAATGGTTTCATCTTCCATCATTTTTAGATTCTCAAACTTAGTGGTCAACATCTGAAGCCTTGACATTTTTACTTTGGAAGTGCCCTCATGAGTAGTTTTGAGAGTGTCCCAAACTTCCTTGGCCAGTTCATATTGATGTACTAGTCTGAAAATGTTTCTATCAATTCCATTGAACAAGGCATTTAAAGCTTTTGAATTTCCCAGAGCTAACTCATCTTCTTCTTTACTCCAATCTTCCTCAGGCTTCAGACTGATTGTCCCATCTATCTCAGTTATGGTGGGATGAATCCATCCTTTGTCAGCAGCTCTCCAAGCCTTTTTGTCCAGAGATTTTAGGAAGGCAATCATACGAGGTTTCCAGTAGTCATAATTGGTTCCGTCCAGAATGGGTGATCTATTTCCAAAAACTCCTTCTTTGTCCATAGTTCCAGAAAGTGATATCCCTAGATCTCACCCAGTAATACAGGCAGGGTGCCTGCTCTGATGCCAATTGAAATTCTGGCTGCAGATACTCAATGTCACGTTCAATGTTATGACACCGTATCTGACTTACTATATGACAGTAAATACAAAAGCAATAAAGAACACAGTCAATTGTTTACCCAGTTCAGTGTGCAACAACACCTACTCTGGGGGCTACCAAGCCAGGGAGGAAATCCACTATAAGAGATTTTAATTCAGGAATAAACCAACCAGTTTATCTCCTTCACTTAAGACCTACCCAATGCAATTCCAATCTAAGTACAACTTAAACCTGAGTTCCTACTCACTCCCCCTCAATCACAGCAGTGATACATAAACCAATTTGACTTAAGAATTGATGAAGACACTCTTCAAAAACAAACACTTGATTAAGCTTCACAGCTTTTTAATCAAGCAACACAATCACTCTTGCTTCACAGCTTTGAGTGATGTACACAACTAACTTGACTCTGCTTCACAGCTTTAGTCAAGGAACATTCAAACACTCTTGCTTCAAAGCTTAGAGTGCTACACAACCCTTACAATTAGAAACCTATTCCAAGGCACTTATCACAATGATAATTGCTTGGAGTACAATAATCAAATCTATACAGATTACAAATGATCTTCTAATCAATAAAATCCATCCTTGAAAAACAGCATCTCTGTTGAATATATAGCAGCTGCAACTTCAGTTAGGGTTTCCAAAAACCTAGGGTTAATTCCGTTTGACCTAAAGACCAGGTCACAGGACTTTATTAACCAGGTTAGGGTTGAGCTAGGTTACCCCTCAGAAAACGCAGGATTCTGTTCAGGAAGGACTAAGTTATTTCCTGAAAAAACTCAGACTTATCCAATCCTGCAATCCTGTTAGTTCAGAACAGGATGTCATAACATCTATTATGACATTTGAGAAAACCTGTCTACTGATTTAGCAAAATGTGATCATTTTGCAAAATGCTCAGATACACACTTATAAACATCAGTATTTGAATTACAATATTTTTCTGCAAAGGTACCTAATGAGTCAGTACAAACTGAACTAGAATGTTATGACATCAGTCATGACATTCACACATACACTTGGGATTTACCAAAAATGCAAGCCAATACCTAAACACCTACACAAGCCGAAGACGAAGGTGAGGAAGATTGTGAAGTACCAGGAGAACTTGCCAGACTACTACAACAAGAAGAGAGAACCATCCAGCCTCATGAGGAACCCGTGGATACAATCAATCTAGGTACCGAAGAAGATAAAAAAGAGGTCAAGGTGGGTGCCAATCTGGAACCCAGTGTCAAGGAGCGTCTGATTCAGTTGTTGCATGATTATGTCGAAGTCTTTGCCTGGTCGTATGAAGACATGCCAGGACTTGATGAAGATATTGTGGTACATCGTCTGCCTACCAGAGAGGATTGTCCGCCAGTAAAATAAAAAGTTCGCCACATGAGGCCTGATATGTCAGGAAAGATTAAAGCAGAGGTCATGAAGAAATTCAACGCTGGATTCTTGGCTGACACCTCTTACCCCCAATGGGTTGCCAATGTTGCTCCCGTACCCAAAAAGGACGGCAAGATACGAATATGAGTGGACTACAGAGATTTGAATAGGGCAAGCCATAAGGATGACTTTCCACTCTCCCACATTGATATCCTAGTTGACAATACGACATAACACAAATTTTTTTCCTTCATGGACGGATTCTCAGGTTACAACTAAATCAAAATGGCGCCTGAGGACATGGAGAAAAAAACCTTTGTCACGCAGTGAGGCACTTTTTGCTATAAGGTGATGCCGTTCGGACTAAAGAACGTTGGGGCAACCTATAAGCGCGTCATGGTAGCTATGTTTCACGACATGATACATAACGAAATAGAAGTCTATGTGGACGATATGATATCCAGATCTCAAACAGAAGAGGAGCATCTTGATCACTTACAGAAACTGTTTGAGAGACTGAAGAAGTACAAGCTGAGGTTGAATCCTAACAAATACACCTTTAGGGTACGATCTGGTAAACTCCTAGGCTTTATCGTCAGCAACAAAGGTATTGAAGTAGATCCTGCCAAAGTTAAAGCAATAGAAGAGATTCTTGCTCCTCGCACTGAAAAGGAAGTCAGAGGATTCTTGGGACGTTTGAACTATATTGCCAGATTCATTTCTCACCTAACAGCTACTTGTGAGCCAATCTTCAAACTATTGAAGAAATATCAAGTAGTCAAATGGAATGATGAATGCCAAGTTGCTTTTGACAAAATCAAGGAATACTTGCAAGAGCCTCCGGTGTTAATGCCAACAGTCGAGGGAAGACCATTGATCAAGTATCTGACTATTTTAGAAAACTCAATGGGGTGTGTATTGGGGCAGCATGACGAGTCTGGCCGAAAAGAGAACGCTATTTACTACTTGAGCAAAAAGTTTACCGACTGTGAAACCAGATATTCACTGCTCGAGAAAACTTGCTGCGCTCTGGCATGGGCTGCTCGCCGACTAAGACAGTATATGCTGACTCATACTACCTTGTTGATATCTAAGATGGATCCGATAAAATACATCTTCGAGAAGCCTGCTCTTTCTGGGAGAATAGTGAGATGGCAGATGATCCTGACAGAATTGACATACAATATACTACCCATAAAGCTATAAAGGGAAGTATACTAGCTGATCACCTCGCTCACCAAGCTGTAGAAGACTACCAGTCCATGAAGTTCGAATTTCCGGATGAAGACATCATGACATTAGACAACTGTGAAGAATCCAGGCCATATGACAGACCTGAACAAGGATCTTGATGGACCCTGTTCTTTGATGGAGCCTCCAATGCACTCAGAAATGGTATTGGCGCTGTACTCATATCTCCAGAAGGGTGTCATACTCCCTTTACTGCCAGACTTTGCTTCAATTGTACAAACAACATGGAGGAATACGAAGCGTGCATCTTCGGTCTCAAAGTTGCCACAGACTTGGGGGTCGAATCCTTGGATGTATTCGGAGATTCAGCTTTGGTTATCAGCCAAATCAAAAGGAAATGGGACACCAAACACCCTAACCTTATCCCTTATAAAGAACATGTTTTGACATTGCTACCACATTTTGAGAAGATTACCTTCGAGCATTTCCCGCGAGAAGAAAATCAGCTAGCAGACGCCCTAACAACAATGTCATCTATGTTTAAACTTAATTGGGATAACGAGGCTCCCCAGATCACCATCGAGCGAATGAAGGAACCAGCGCACTGTCACGAGATTAATACTGAAGAAGTAGTGGACCAGCCTTGGTTTCACGAAGTCAAGAAGTATCTCGAGACTCAAGAATATCCAGAAGGAGCTTCAATCAATGATAAGAAGTTATTAAGGAGATTCTCTTCTAAATTCTTCCTTAGTAATTGCATCCTGTACAAACGCAATCATGACTCTGTGTTGCTTCAGTGTGTAGATAAGGTGGAAGCTGAAAGGATCATGGTTGAATTGCACGAAGGCACTTTTGGTACCCATTCCAGTGGGCATACAATGGCGAAGAAAATCCTACGGGCAGGCTATTACTGGTCTACCATGGAAGCAAATTGCTATAAGCACTCTCGAACCTGCCATAAATGCCAGATTTATGATGACAAAGTGCATGTACCCCTGGTTCCTCTGAATATCTTGACAGCTCTGTGGCCCTTTGCTATGTGGGAGATTGATATGATTGGGAAAATCAAGCCGACAGCCTCCAACAGACACCGCTTCATCCTAGTGGCCATTGACTATTTTACAAAGTGGGTTGAGGCAGCTTCCTTCGCTTCCGTTACCAAGAATGTTGTTGCCCGTTTCATCAAGAAAAACCTTATTTACCGGTACGGTATCCCGGAAAGGATCATCACTGACAATGGTACAAATCTCAACAACACTATGATTATCGCATTGTGCGAGCAATTCAAGATTCAGCATCACAATTCTTCTCCCTATCGTGCAAAGATGAATGGTGTTGTCGAAGCTGCAAATAAGAACATTAAAAAGATCATACAAAAAATGACAGTCACATACAAAGACTGGCATGAGATGTTACCATTCACTCTCCATAGGTATCGTACCATAGCTTGCACATCAACCAGGGCAACACCCTATTCTTTGGTTTATGGTATGGAGGCTGTCTTGCCTATCGAGGTTCAGATCCCCTCTCTGAGGATTATGAAGGATGCAAGATTGAACGAAGACGATTGGATCTAGACTCGACTTGATCAACTGAACTTGATTGATAAGAAGAGACTTACTGTTGTTTGCCATGGTCAAATGTATCAAAAACGGATGATCAAGGCTTTCAACAAGAAAGTCAGGCGCCAAGTGTATCAAGTCGGAGATCTAGTGATCAAACGGATAATCTTACCACAAGGTGATCCCAGGGGCAAATGGACTCCTACCTATGAAGGACCATTTGTAATCAAAAACATTTTCTCTGGTGGGGAAATGATCTTGACCACCATGGATGGTGACGACCTGCCACACCCTGCGAATGCAGACAAAGTTAAAAGATACTACGCATAAGAGACCCGCTAGGTTGACATACCTAGGCAAAACAAGGGCATCCCGACGAACCAAAAAGGTTCGGGCAAAAATTAGGAATAAAACAAAAATATCTGTACACCCGACAAGTTGAAAACCCGAAAGGGCGACTTGGGCAAAAAAGGGTTTCCTGGTGGACTGAAAACCCGAAAGGGAGGTCTAGGCAAAAGTTAGGTAATTAAAGCCTTTGACTATGTCCCGTTGGATCACTTCATGGACAAACTTTGGCTTCCACTGACAAACTCAGAGTTCCTGATCAATTCAATCAGCTTCAGACAAGGCAACAAATAGACAAGACGCTCAGAGATACGAAGGCTATAGCAGAATGGAAACCCCATGGGATTTTTGTACACATATCTATCTTTTCTTTGTATAAAAAATTTTCTTTTTTATGACAGCATTCTCTTACTAGAATGTTTGTCTCCCTGTACCAAAAAAATCTTACTCAAAGTGAATACAAAGATGTCCCTTTGAAAGTGAAAAACTATCTGTTTTCTTTACTCTTGTGTTTTGTTTACAAAAACGTTCAATGATTCATTGTTGAACATAGGCATTTGAACATAATTACTATTTACAAATAAAAAAATAAAAAAAGAGAGGCAATTACTGATAGGTTGAAAGGATAGGGAAATACCTCTAGGCTATCCCATAAGTAATCCCCTGCAGTACGTTGTTTAAATCCCCAGCGGAACAAAGTTTCAAATTATTGATCCCCAGTAGAAGTCGTCAAATTTCTCAGGATTCCCCAATAAGAATTTACAAGAAGTACATGGCATTGCCCTTACAACAGAGTTTATTTCTCTCGGCATAAATTCACCAATACTTCAACTTCAAAGACGTAAATACTTACATGCCTTCAGCAGCAGTCAGGGATTTATTTTCCCCAATCTGACAGCAGTGTAGCAAACTAGCTCACATACGCATACATTGCATCCATATTTCATAAACATTGATAAAACAAATGCATGATATCATACATTTCATACAACATGGCTTTGCATTTTAGCTAACATTTTACCCTTTTTAGGATAAGGTTAACAACTACCATTAACAATATTCAAAGTTTTCAGATATAGTTCAGATACGCTCCAGACACGGATGCCATCCTGATACTCATTCAGACTTCAACCTTTTGATATAGTTCATATACGCTCCAGACACAGATGCCATTCTGATACTCATTCAAACTAAACGTTCAGATATAGTTCACATACGCTCTAGACACGGACGCCATTCTGATACTCATTCATATTTCAACCTTTTGATACAATTCAGATATGCTCTAGACACGAATTCCATCCTGATACTCATTCAAATTCAGCTTCCAGATATAGTACATATACGCTCCAGACATGGACGCCATTCTAGTATTCATTCTTCCAGCTTACAAATTACAATTTGAAAATCACTTCTGGATGGCATCTTTAAGCCCATCTCCCACAACTTTCTAGCACCTCTCTAAATGGCATCTTTAAGCCCATTCCCTCGATTCTCACATCATCAAGTGCAAATTTCTGGGCACTCTAGTATCCAATCATCTTCCACCTTCGAGTCACAAATGGCAAGTCTAACTATTCAGGTTTAAGAAGATTGAACAAGGGCAGCTGTTGTACCCCAAAATTTTCCCTCTCACTTATCAAGAATTTTCACACAAGATCTCTTTGACTCAAGACTGCATTTGGTTTGATCAGCTCAAGACAATTCCTCATGCACTGATGACCAAAATTAGGGTTTGAGATTGCACAAGTATTTTTGAACTTCCAATGTCCCATATTACTTTCATGGATCATTATGGACCCCCAAGATTACTCATGTCAAGTTTCAAGCCTTGGATCACACTTTTGATCAGTCAATTGAACAGTTGACCTAAAAATCAACTGTATTTAGGAAAACGTCAACCATGGCCAATTTAAAGTCAAAATTCATAATTTTTTATCCACATAAACATTTTAGACTCATATGTATCATTTGATCATGTTTGGCCCACAATTCCTCAAGAAATTTGTTCAAATCATCAAAAGCGTAAAATGGTCAAAATTAGGGTTTTGACTGGGAAAGGGCAGTTTTTGGTTTTTGACCTGGCAAATGGTCAATTGAGTTAAGGCATGATCTTAAGAGCCAATTGCATCACTTTGACCTAATGACATGGTTCAAAACACTACAATTCCATTGGATTGACAGATGAATTTTCCAATCAACTGATCAAAAGTCAACTGTATACTGAAAAGTCAAACTTTGACTTTTTGGTCAAAATCAAATGCCATAGATCATAATTCATAAAAACATGCCAAAATGTGAAACTTGTTCATCAAGAAATCAAGGATTTAAGATTTTGTTTTGAAAAGTTGAAATTTCTTAACTTAGAAATTTTTCTAAGTATAGAAAATTTCTTATTTTTTCTTAACTTTGAGCCAAATTTTCATCATGATGCAAGATGATTCAAAGGAAATTACCAACATGAAAGTTATAGATCTCAATGAAATCTACAACTTTGCTTCACACAATTTCTCCTAAAAATGCTTGGATCTCAATATATAATTTTGTGAATACATGCCCATGAACTAAAATAACTTAGTGAAATTTTGCCCTAGTTAGGCAGATTTTTGACCTAACTTCATGGAAATTTTCACATAGTTCCAAAGGTAATTTTAAAAAGAAATTCAAATATGAGTTGTAGAGCAAATTGCGAGCTTTCAAAAATATCCAAGAACTCCTTGAGATCATTCTTGAGTAGGGAGAATCGAAGAGATGAAGTTGGTGATTTATCACTTTGATTTCAAGCCATTTCATGATGAACCAAAATTCAAATCCAAGCCTAGGCTGAACAATCTTTTCTTTGCAGGCCTCAAACTTGTTTCTCACTCCATAATTAAATGTTTACACAGCTGATAGAGCTTTAATCCACGCATTTGAGCCTTTATCCAACTTATAGTTCCATTTATGGCACAAAGGTGCCATTTCCATTTTGATAAAGCATTACTTTTTCCTTTGTCAACTTCTTGAGCCTCTCAATTGTTTTCTCTGCACACAAGCAAAGTCAAAACCAAAAGCAACATGTCTAAAGGCCTCTACCAACTCAGATCAGGCTTGTATAAACTTAGAAACTTGTCTCCTCACTTTTCTTCAAAAGCAAGTTATAGAGCCAAAAGGCTATAACTCAGAAACCTTGAGTGGAGTTGATCTCTAACCTTTTCCATACATATACACAAGTGTATTGCAACATAAGGCACGAATGCTAAGACTCAAAAACACTCCCAAACACTTTGCAACTGAAAATAAGCCATAGCTTGACAGTTTTGAACCTTGCATAGCAATCTCCAAATCCACTCATGCGTATTGAGTTCTAACCACCCAAACACTTAATATACCTCATATCTAAGTGATCCAGACCCCTGTTCCCTCACTGTAACTCCTCCTCCACCATCCACCATTTTCAAATATCAAGCTTGCAGGTTGACTTGAGTAGGGAGATTCAGGGACTTTCAAGACAAAGTAAGGATTGGAATACACTCAGGGAGGTCCAAGCAAGCTAAACAAATCCTCAGGCCTTCTCAAAACTTGCTCAAACTCCATTCACGATCCCAGCTGAAAGAGGTAAAAACTCAAACTTCTATCTCTTCATACAAGCATCATTTGGTCTTGATTTGTGAAAGCAAAATGTAGACATCCTTGCCCTAAAGCTAACCATGTTCATAGTTTTCATTTATATTAATTGTGTATAGAGAATTTTTGATTTGAAATTTCTGTAAAAATTAGGTTTCAAATTAGGGCAAGTAAAATTAGCTTTGATCTTTGACTTTTAGTTTACATAAATTATATGGTTGAACTCGTGGGAAGAAACACCATAACTTTCATGTTTGGACTTTCCATTTTTATGGAGAAATGAGAGAGATACAGGTGGTCCAGCCATGGCTCAAGGTTGAAGATGAAGTTGCCTTCAGGAGGCATTTTCTAATATATATTTGTGCTTTTGTTTATATAAACGGATGTACAACCACCCCAGTGGTAAGACAACGTGCGTAAAAGCTAGAGGTCATGGGTTCGAGCCTCAGCATGCTGCATTTTACAATTTTCTCATATTTTCCCATTTTTTTGTCCCTTTGCAGCGCTGGGCTTCTGATTCATGGGTCTTGTGATTTTTTCTAACACTCACCTCTTGTTTGCTTATGACACCCCTGGCCCAATATAATTTTATTTATTTATTTTACTTTCATTTTATTTTATTAAATATATTTTTTTTAATATTAAAAATCACAAAAAATATAAAAATGATAGATCTATATCTTGGCTTGTTCTATTTTATTTTTCTCACATAAAATATTTTTATTTAGTTATATATTATCTATTTTTATTAAATAAACTTTGTAAATTAAATCATAACTAGTTTAATGTTTATTTTTTCTTCACACCTATTAAATATATTATTTTATTATAAAAAAGGACCAAAAATATCTCAAAATGCCATATATTATTTTCAATACACAAAAATACAAGAAATACATTTTTTCATAAAGAAACTTATTTTCTTTTAATAAAATAGAATTAGGGTTTATTCCAAAATCTTTTCTTAAATAATTTCTTTTCTTAATTGATTTAAGTTAATCTTGATTTATTTATTAGGTTTCGGTTAAAACTTTTTTTTTTTCACATAAAAAACCAAACAAAAATCTTCTTTGCAGTATCTTTGCATATTTAATTCATCTTGTATATTTTTTTTATTCTAATATTTGTATATATTCAATTTGGTTGTAATAGTTTAATTAGGTTTATATTATTCCAATCCCCATTCATAAATTGCATACCCCCTCCCACAAATTTTGTAATAGTGTAGTAACTTTAAATTTCGCAATTTATCGCTTTTACATAACATGCTAGTAATTAGGGTTTGTATGGCAAGATAAAACCAATCAAATAGAAAACCCTAATTCAAGACAAAATCAAGCATGAAAATGACACACTTGCACACAAAACACCCCTAGGGTTATCCCACTTGGTTGCCTTATACAAAAATGGTCATATTACGCATGTAAGGTGTCTTAGCAAAAACAAACAAATACAAGATCATAGTCCCTCGATGACGCTATTCCAAGTTGCCTTACAAAATGATCTTAGTCCCTCAAAAATGCTAAGATACCTTGCAACATTGCTAATCATGACTATACGATGACCCACACCCGTCCCGTTTACATCCAAAGATAGGGTTGCTTACCAAATCAATGGTAAGACAACAATGTCAAAGGAAAAGAAAATGAACAAGAAATACATTTGAGTTGGTATATTACTTTTAGTTACTTGCTCCATTTCAAAACAAATATCCTTGCTATTTTCAAAACAAACACCTACACATTTCCAAACATCTTACAAACATTAAAAACATTTTCAAAAAGATCAACATCTTTGTATACATTCTTACGAATGAGAATTATTACAAAGATTTCCTAAACAATGGCCTCTTTTACAAAATACTTTCAAAAACCACACAAACACATTTTCAAACAAAAAAGCAAGTGATCTAGAAAGTAACTAAGAGCCCATGGAAAACCATGGATGAAAAGGGTGCTAATACCTTCCCTTTTCATAATCTACCCCCCGAACTCAAGAAACCATCTCAAAGGTCTTTCATGTGCTTTTTCATTTGGATAAAAGAAAAGTCGGTGGCGACTCTTGCTAACCGCAACATTTACGATAAAACACAAAACAATCAAGTCAGTTCTCCCACTGTATCACACCGTAGACTAGAGAGAACAGGGTTACCCCAGTTGATGTACCTACTGAAGTGTGATAACCATGAAGAGAAAATGGTAACATCTCATACCAATATTTTTATGTCACTATCATCTTCTACAAAATCTTCTTGATATTCTTGTTGGCAGCTTCCACTGCACCGTTCATCTTTGATCGATACGGAGAAGAATTGTGGTGCTTAATCTTGAATTGCATGTTGAGTTCCATGATCATAGTATTTTTAAGATTGGTACCATTGCCCGTGATGATGCTTTCAAGTATGGCATACCGGTAGATAAGGTTATGCTTAATGAATCGAGCCTCAACATTCTTGGTGACAGAGGCAAACAAGGCTGCTTCTACCCACTTCGTGAAGTAATCAATAACGACCAGGATGAAACAATGCCCATTGGAAGCAGTAGACTTAATATATCCAATCATATCAATTCCCGACATTGCAAACGGCCAAGGAACAATCAAAATATTCAAAGGAACTAGAGGCACATGCATTTTGTCAGCATAAATCTGGAATTTGTGGCAAGTTATGGAATGATGATGGCAATTGGTTTCCATGGTAGACCAATAATAACACGCTATCAGAATCTTCTTAGCCATTGTATGCCCACTGGAGTGAGTACCAAAGACTTCTTCATGCATATCCTCCATAATCGTTTTAGCTTCCTTCTTATCTACACAATGAAGCAAAGTCGAATCGTGATTGCGCTTGCACAAGATTCCGTTACTCATAAAGAACTTGGCAGATAACCTACTTAGAAATTTCTTATCATTGATAGATGCTCCTTCGGGATACTCTTGAGTTTCGAGGTATCTTTTTACTTCGGGGTACCGAGGCTTTTCCTATACTCCATCAGTATCAACTTCGTAGCAGTGTGCCGATTTGTCTAGTCTTTCAATAGTAATTTGAGGAGCTTCATTATCCCATCCGACTTTGAACATAGATGACATGGTAGCTAATGCGCCTGCAAATTGATTCTCTTCTCGTGGAATATGTTCAAAATTGATTTCTTCGAAGTACGAAATTAATGTCAATACATAATCTTGATAAGGAATGAGATTTGGATGCTTCGTATCCCATTCTCCCTTAATCTGACTGATCACTAGGGCTAAGTCCCCATATACATTCAAGAACTTAATTCTCATATCGATGACAACTTTGATACCCATGATGCTTGCTTTGTACTCGACCATATTGTTGGTACAGTCAAAATATAATCTAGTGGTGAAAGGCGCATAGAAACCCTTGGGAGAGACAATCACAACACCAATCCCATTACCAAGCGTGTTGGGAGAGACAATCATACGGTCCAGGTTCTTCGTAATCAATAACTATCATGATATTCTTATCCGGGAACTAAAAATTCATAGACCGATAGTCATCTACATCTTGATGAGCCAAATGATCTGCCAGTACACTTCCTTTGATTGCCTACTGAGTAGTGTACTGAATTCTGTATTTTGTCAAGACCATTTTCCATCTTGCTATTCTTCCAGAGAGAGAGGGTTTCTCTAATATGTATTTTATTGGATCCATCTTAGATATACTGTCTTAGTCGGCGAGCAGCCCATGCCAAAGCGTAACAAGTTTTCTCGAGTAGTGAGTATCTTGTTTCACAGTCGGTAAATTTTTTGCTAAGGTGGTATATTGCATGTTCTTTTCGACCAAACTCGTCATGCTTCCCCAATACACACCCCATTGAGTTCTCTAATATTGTCAAGTACATTATCATAGGTCTTTCTTTAACTGGTGGCATCAGATTTGGAGGTTCCTGGAGGTACTCCTTGATTTTGTCGAAGGCTATCTGACAATTATCGTTCCACTTCACTACTTGATCTTTGTTTAGTAACTTGAAGATTGAATCACATGTAGCGGTCAAATGGGAAATAAATCTGGCAATATAGTTCAATCGTCCCAAGAAACCTCTGACTTCCTTCTCCGTACGCGGAGCTCACATTTCTTGAATGGCTTTAACCTTAGCAGGATCAACTCTGATACCTTTATCACTGATGGAAAAACTTAAGAGTTTACCGAATCTTACCCCAAAGGTACACTTGTTTGGATTCAACCTTAACTTGTATTTCTTTAGTCTCTCAAACAACTTGTGCTGGTGGTTGAGATGTTCTTCTTTAGTCTGAGACCTGGCTATCATGTCATCAACATAAACCTCTATCTCATGATGGATCATATCATGGAACAAAGCTACCATAGCGTGTTGATATGTTGCACTGGCGTTCTTCAAACCAAAAGGCATAACTTTGTAACAAAATGTGCCCCACTGCGTGACAAAAGTAGTCTTCTCCATGTCTTCCGGTGCCATCTTGATTTGATTATAACCAAAGAACCAATCCACGAAGGAAAATATTTTGTGTTGAGCGGTGTTGTCAACCAGAACATCAATATGTGGAAGCGGAAAGTCATCTTTGGGGATTTCCCTATTCAAATCTCTATAGTCTATACACATATGCACCTTATTGTCCTTCTTAGGTATCGACACCACATTTGCAACCCACTGAGGATAGGACGTAACAACTAAGAAACATGCATTGAACTGCTTCATAACCTCATCTTTGATCTTTTCAGACATCTCAGGATGCATACGATGAACCTTCTACTTTATAGGAGGACAACCTTCCTTTATCGGTAGACGGTGAACCACAATGTCAGTATCGAGCCCTGGCATGTCTTCGTACAACCAAGCAAAGATATCAACATAGTCACACAACATCTGGGTTAATCTCTTTTTGACACTGTCTTCTAGGTTGGCACCTATCTTGACTTCTTTCTTATCCCCTTCAGTACCCAAGTTCACAACCTCGATTGGCTCTTCATGCGGTCGTATGGCTCTTTCTTCTTACATTAATAGCCTATCAAGCTCACCAGGTATTTCACAATATTCCTCACCTTCATCCTCGGCTTGGTAGATCAGATTTTCAAAGTCATAATTGGAAATAGCATAATTGTTATCAATGGGATCCAGGGTGGATATGGATCTGCAATTTGTGTGTGTGTGTGTGTGTGTGTGTGTGTTAGAACACACAGCTATTTTGAAATCAATAAAAAGAAAGACAAAGAGCACAAAATTTGAATGCAAATGTCCAATGATTTATTAAATGAAAATATGCTAATGAATAATGATAACCCTAATAAATGAACCGTTGTGCCCTGGGTAAGGCACAAGGCTTAAAAAAAGTAAGAAAACAGAAAATAGCATTTACTCCTGACTAAAGGAGATTGGTATAAAGTCTTAAGTCTTCCAATTATTAAGCCCGCTGCCACTAGTAGGGAAGATCTAACTGTCTATATCGCAGTCGCTATCAGCGTCTTCCAATGTGTTGACCTGATTGTTGTGAACTCCATTGTTGTTGATGCGGAATAGAGGTCTCCCAGAATTAGCACGAACACGACGGACATCTCTCTGAGCCTGTGAGGTGAAAACCAAACCAAATTTGTTGGACTTGTAAGGAATATCGAGAAGATGACCCCAAACAGTGCCACCACCTTTTTCAACTACAACCTTAACATCTTTTAGAGAAGCCATTTTAGGTGGAATCCTGGCAACCTTAGGAACAATTGGAGCAACTTGCTTAACAGGGGTTATCTGAGGAATAACTTCAAAGGTCTGGTGCGGAGTCTTGAAGAATTCACCATCCATCTCAACATACTTGAAGGAATTCAATTGGCTCACCATGTATTCTTCTTTGCCGTAAACTATAACAATTGTTCCTTTCATGGGATACTTCAACTTTTGGTGTAAAGTAGAAGTAACAGCGCCTTTCCAATGAATTCAATGGCGTCCAAGCAAACATGAATAGGTTGGACAAATGTCCATCACATAGAAAGTAGAGTCAAAGACCTGGGAACCAATTTTGATTATAAGGTCAACCTCTCCGTGAACCATTCTCTTTGAACCATTAAAATCTCTCACCACAATGTCACTGGGTTTTAGCACAATCCCCTCACATTCAAGTTTGTTTAAAGCAGCTTTCAGCAATACATTCAATGAGGAACTTGTGTCCACCAACACATGAGATAAGGTAGTTCCCCTACACTCAATAGAGACATACATGGCCTTATTATGTTTCCTTCCTGCGGGAGTTAAATCATCGTCAGAAAAGCCTAGCCCATTATCAGTTGTCAAGTTAGCAACACAATTTTCGAACTGATCCATAGAGATTTCGTGTGATACATGAGCACTTTTTAGGAACTTTACCAAAGCCTGAGCATGGGCTTCAGAACACAACAACAAAGATATCATAGATATTTTGGATGGGGTCTGCTCCAACTATTCAACAATATTATAGACACTCTTTCGAATAATCTTCAGTACCTACTCCATCTCTTGCTTGGAGGTATCTTCAACAGTAACCTCTTTCGGTGCCTCAGTCTGGATAGGTCCGGTCATCTATTCTTTGCTTCGAGTCTCAATAGTTGATTCAGTAATAGTGATACGAATTGGTGTAGTAACAGCCTTCGGAGAGATCTCTGGAGAGAAAACCCTTCCACTTATGGTAACCTTACTAGTCACAGCAATATTTCCAACATCGGGATCAGTAACTTTAACATTTTCATCTTCGACAACCAACGGTTCTTGCTTGACACCATGGTAGTAGACATCAGCTCCATAATTCTAAGGGATAGCCTTGTCGGAGGAATATGGAATTAGCCCCGATATGGTAATGATCAGAGGAGAAACCCTTGGTTCAATAGTAATCTTCACAAGACCTTTAGAAGTGATCCTTACAGGAGTACCAGAATTTGTAGTCACAGATACGTCTTGGGATATACTCTCCACAGAAGGAGTCTTCTAAAATAGAATTGTATGGTCATCCATCAAATGTTGAATACCTTCTTTCAGTAGGGAACAACCATTGGATTGAGACGCACAATAGTAGTACTTTTCAACACAACCCAGATATAAACCGGATTGCAGCAGCTTCTTCTTAACGATTATCAGAGAAGTAGTCAAGTCATTCACAGCGGAAACATAAGAAACATCATCAATAATATTAATGCCATTGTCATGATTAGGCATAAGTGCAATGATCACATTAGGGGTCTTAGGAGTGTCAAATTCAATTTCCTTAGAGTCAATCATGTCTTGAATCTTATTCTTCAGATCCCAACAGTTGCTAGTGTCATGCCCAAGACTGTTGGAGTGATATGCACACCTTGCATTGGAATTGTAACAGGGAGAGGAAGTATTAGGATTTTGAGTAGGATCCTTCAATGTAATTAGATCTGCCTTCAACATGTGTTGCAATGCTTGAGATAATGACATGTTAATTCTTGTGAATTGTCTCCTGGGTGCATCCTGCCTACGCTGATTATTTTGTTGTTGTTGTACTGGTGCGGGATTAGAGATCAACACTGCCCCAACAGATTGGTTGCAGTCACTCTTATTACGACCCTTTTGTCCGTACACAACATTGGATTATTTCTTACCATTATAAGACTTCTTCACAGTATTTGAAGATGTAGCCACCTGAATTTTACCCCTCCTGATTCCATTCTCAACACATTCTCCTATCAATTTTAGTTCAGTGAAACCGGTTGAAGAACTTCCAAGTAGATGATTATAGAAAGGACATGTTAGTGTACTCATGAACATGTCAACTAATTCCCTATTATCCAAAGGAGGTTGAACTCTGCCGAGATCTCTCCATTTTTGTGCGTACTCCTTAAATCCTTCCTTATGACCCATGGACATACTTTATAGTTGCATGCGAGTTGGTGCCAAATCAGAATTGTATTGATATTATTTATAGAAAGTTGCATCCAAATATTCCCAGGTATGGATGTTGGTACCTTCAAGTTGATAATACCATTCCAGTTGCGTTCCAGATAGACTCTCTTGAAAGAAATGCACCCACAATTTCTTGTTAGTAGTGCGTGGTTGAATTTTCCGAACATAAGATCCCAAATGCATCTTCAGGAAGGAAACACCATCATACTTAGAAAATGTAGGACTTTTGAACTTAGGAGGAATGACGAATCCCGAGACCAAACCCAATTCTTCAAAGTTCAAGCTAGGCACCTTCTAGATCTCCATAGTTTTTAGACGCTCTTCCAGAAGCTTATACTTTTCGTCAGCAGGGGGATATTGTTCATCCAAATAATGCTCTTCCTCTTCATCAGGAAACTTGTCAGAAGAAAGGTTATTTCTTTCAGTTTTAACACTCTTACCATCTTCATCCTATTTGTCATCTTTGTCCGATGGTATATCAAGATCTTGAGCTTGCTTGACTAGACCTCTGAACTTTCTCCCCATGTTAAGGATTCCAATTGTTTTATTTGTCTTCTTCTTCTTCCCGTTGATGACAAGCGCCTTCAATTCTTCTTATCCCTTGGATAAGTTTAGGAACATCTCTTGGAACTGAGCATTCTGAGCCTGGAGTTATTTGACTGTCTGTTCAAGAGCCATTTCTGCTGAAATAAACAGCAAGAAGATGAGAAAACTTGTCTTGGAAACCTGTTATGCGATGATATGTATGACATGTAGATGCATATGCAATGTTTTCAAGGATCTCGTGGGATTTAAATTTGAAATATTAGAAATTGAATCTGGTTGCAGCTTTGTATGAAGAACTTTGAGTCTTCATCTTTGAACGTCCTTCTATAAGAATTAAGCTGACCATATCAAGTGAGTCGTAGCCTATGACTCAAGATAATGCACTTTGATCTTGACGACATCTGGCTAGAGGAAAATAAATCCTCTTGCCTCTTGCTAGAAATCTGGCTTATGATAATCCTGCACCATTAATCCATGAGATCCTTGAAATGGTTAGTAAAAATATTATGTTATGATTATATGATGTTATGATGTCATGTTCATGTTAGATAGGTAGCAACCACAAACAAGTCACACAAGAGCCTTAGGTTTAAAGGCTTGCATGAAGTCCATAGGTAGATACCCTTCCCCATTGAAGTTAAGTTGGCTCAACCTGTCCTAAAATAGTTATCGGGTTCTAAGGATCTCATATCACAAATCTTTCTCACTGGCTTTATTTTAGCACGGAAACTGACTTGCCACCAAAACCTCCTGAAAGTCGAATCTCAATGAGCTTAGCTTCAAGTATCAACCAACTTTGGACTACACCAAAGTCAGATAGCTCACTACTTTCTAATGGCCAAGATGAGTCAATTAAGGTTCTATTAGTAAGTTAGTGTTAACGACACCACGCAGAAGCCTAATGTTATCCTTGACTAACTCAAGGAACATCAGTACAAACCAGAGTGTCACACTAACTGTAGCCATCATGTTAACCATATCGGTCTATGTCGTATAGTCTTTATGATCTATTGCTACTTACCTAAGGAATTCCTAAATCCGGGTGTAGGATCTTTCACAAGTAAATATACCCAAACAAGCCCTTAAAGTTAAAGCGAACAATTCAAACAAATAAAGAAAGTAAAAGTGATTTAAACTCTAAGGTAACCCCTCTTTTTAAGATCCCTAACAAAGTCACTAATCCTGTAACACGGTGGGAGAACTGACTTTTTTGGTTTTATCCAAATGTGCGGATAGCAAGAGTCGCCATCGACTTTTCTTTTGTCCAATATTTAGGAAAGGTGAAAATAACAAGAAAGACCTTTGATAGATTTTGAGTTCGAGGGGTAAGTTATGAAAAGGGAAGGTGTTAGCACCCTCTTCATCCGTATTTATCTACGGGCTCTTAATTGCTTAACTCACTTTTGAAAACTTGCTTTGTGTGTGCGTGTTTTGAAAATATTTTGAAATCTCCAATGTAAGGTTGACTTTGTAATGATTCTTGTATCTGTCCTCAAGAATGCGTACAATGTTTTGAGAAAAGTTGTGAGCAAGCAATTAGGAGTTTCTTACCCACTAAAGTCTTTCTTATTCTTTTCCTTCTCCTTTATAGATAGTGCCATCCATACCATTAGTTGGTAGCCCTATCTATTGGATTTAAAGGGACAAGCGTAGGATCATCGTATGGTCAATGAAGGAAACATGTAAGGATACTTTAGCAATTGTATTTGAGGGACTATCATCATTTTGTAGTCAACTCTAAGGGACTAGATCATTTTGTAGGCAGCTTGAAGGGTCATCGAGGGATTATGATCTTTATTCGAAAGGGACAATGATGATTTGATCTAGGGTCTTTTGCTAAAGTATCCCTACTTTTGAGGGACATGACCAAGTATCGTAAGGCAACAAGAGATGATACCCTAGAGGTGCAAGTGTATGAAGTGTTTATTTTCAATTATTTATCTTGAATATTAGAGTTTTTTACGTTCAATTATTAGTCTTGTCATACAAACCCTAGTTACTAATCATAGCATAAAAATATAAGTGCAAGAATATAAATTTTCTATGCTATTATATCCTCGGAGCAGATACATTATAATAAAAAAGATGCGGAAAATAAATCTACGCTATTACATTAGAGAGTGCGTCCTATACATTTGATCTATGGATTTAAATAGCAAAGAAAATAAGAAAAATGTAAAAAAATGTTTTAAGTGATAATAATTAACAAATCTAAATTCTAATTGATTTTAATATTTAAGAAAAAAGGTTTATTAATTAATTAATTAATTAAATAAATATATGAGAAAAAATTAATTACTAACTAAAACCCTAATCCTAATTTATTAGTAAAAAAAGATTAGGTTCATTTAATGATTTATTAATTAAAAATAATTAGGGTTAGAAGAGAAAAAGAAAAGAAATTAGGTTAGGAAAAATAGGGTGAAAAAAATTGCATGGGTAGGCGTTGAACCCGCGCCCCTAAAGTCACATACGCGCCTCCTTGCCACTGAGTCAGCGTGCTGTTGGTGATACGAAATATGAAGTGATAAATATATATATATATATATATATATATATATATATATATATATATATATATATATATATATATATATATATATATATATATATATATATATATATATATATATATATATATATATATATATATATATATATATATATATATATATATATATATATATATATATATATATATATATATATATATATATATATATATATATATATATATGAAACCTGCAAGTTAGTTTGTAAAATAACAAAAAAAAAACATTAAAAAAGACAGGGATTAAACCCACACCATTCACATTACACGCCTCTGTCTCAACCAACTGCGCTTCAAATCTGTTAACATAATAGAAACAAACAAATATATTATAAAACATGTGAACCAGAGAAGCGCCGGAGCCCTAGCCCCGTTCTTCTTCTCCAGTAAGGCCAAACAACAACCTACAAAAACAACACAAGTTAGAGATCAAGAGGGACCATGTCTCCCTAATTTGACCCTTTCGAATCCAATGGTGGCATTCTTTTTGGCTAATTCAACCTGTACAGTGAGATACAATCAAAATAAAGCAAAATAGTGCAATAATGGTGATGGAGTATTCTGGCATCATGGGCCTTATGCAAGGGACAAAACCTACACTATTTTGTCTCAGGAACACTTTGAAATTGATAGTTTAAATCGAAGAATCATAAATATTAAAATTTGAATTTCACAAAATATGCAAAACCTATGATTGAATGAATGCGTGTTTTAGGTACATTTGATCATCAAGAATAATCAGTACTTACTCTATGATACCTCAGGGATTGTTTTGGATGGTTGCCTAGCTTGAGGATGGATGAAACTGGAAATCGAGTTCACTCCTTCTTTATAAATTTTCAATTTCACAGTCCTTGTTTCTTACTGCCTTCACGTCTGTTTTTTGTCTGAATATCTAGTGTACTTAAAGGAGAAAGAATTAGGTTAAAAGATGGGCTTGGACATCATATGAAACATATCTTTGATTTTGTTTGAAAATAAGTTGAAATATTACAAAAACATGAAGATTTTATTCTCAAATAGGTGCACACAGTTTGTAGCATGACCTTGGGCCTCCAAAAGATTCAGATCACAAGCCTTTTATGTCTTATACATTTATTTAATATTTATTTGATTTAATTTTGAATTTAAATGGATAAAAATAAAAATAAATGAAATAAAAATAAAGATGATGCATGAATGGACTAAGAGGTCCTCTATGAGGTCAGGAACACGTTTGGACTTTAAAAGATAGGCCCATTAGCCCAAAAATTCAAACTTGCTCAATTTAGATTTCATGCATTTTCTCAAAACTACCCAACTTGCACCAATCATAACTCACTCAATATTTGCCATATGAATGTGATATTTAAATTTTTGGAAATCTCAAGATGTCCCCTATAACCTTTATGTTGGTAATTGTTTCATTTGAAACTTTTATCTTGATGTAAATTACCTTTACAAAAAGGGTCCTTTTGTTGACTTTTAAAATGACCTGTAATGTTTTGGCCCATATCTCTCAAATGAAGCATTTTTTGGCCTTGAGCTTAGAGAGAAAAAGTTGTATAGAATTGAATTTCCTTCAATATAGGCTTTGGTTGAGAAATTTATGATGAAGTATGTGAAAGTTATGTTTGGTCAAAGTTTAGTTGACTTCTCCTAAAGAAAACCCTAATTTAGTAACTTTTGACTTTTGATGAATCTTGAGTTTTATTGATGAATCATGATCAACCTTTGATCAAATGATGAATGTGAATTTAAAATATTTATGTTGACCAAAAATCTTGAAGTTTGAGTGTAAATTGGTCAAAGTTGACTTTTTGTCTAATATAGTTAATTTTTAATCATCTGGCCAATTGACTGAGCAAACTTGTGATGCAAGGCTTGAAACTTGATATGAGGACTCTTTGAAGCATACGAGAAATTATGAAGTCAACTTGAGGCATTAGAAGTCCAATTTCCTTTGATAAAAACAAAACCCTAGTTGTAGGTCAACTTCTTAGGAGGAGGGTTTGTCTAATCAACCCCTGAGTAGTCTTGAGTGTTTGAGACCTTCATGTGCATGAGGAAGTATCTTGAATTAATTTGTCTTGAACAATAGGAGGGAAAATTTTAGGGTACAACAGTGTCACCATGGTGTGCACCAGTCTTATTGGTTAAAAAGAAAGAAGGTACTCGAAGGTTGAGAAAAACACAAGAAAAGGGAGTTTGAATTGGGTTTTCAAAAACTTTTTCGTTTAGAAGTGCATTACAAAAACAATAAGAATTTGAAACAACACTTTAGAAGAGAAATAATGAAACTTTTAGTTTATCCAGGTTCAACTTAGAAAATGTTAATCCTGTCCACCCGCCAAGGTGATTCCGCCTTTGAAAATGACTTAATCCACTAATCTTGAAAGATTACAAATGCATGGGCTACCTGCAGGTGACTAATGTAAGATCAAGAAGTGTTTCCTACAATATGGACTTGATATTTTGATGATAACTTCACATGTTATCTTAGTGAATAATTGTATACACCAATGGGTTCATCTAGTGTGTAGGTGCTACTATAATGTTCTGACTCTGGTACAAGGCGTGTGATGTCATTCGGTTCTGAACATACACTCTGGAAGAAAACATGTGGTTACATGTTTCGGTAAAGTCAAGTTTCTGAACTGATCTTCTGTAACGTGTCTTAGGAACGTTAATATAAGAAGTTCTGATCGTAGTTTTGTGGTTTAGCTTTGGAGGCTTTCTAAAGCTTTACTTCTGTGATACAAGTTCTGAAGATTATGAAGAAGAAGGTTCTGCCGAACAAGTTCTGATGATCTGAAGAAAAGGAAGTTCTTGCAACCAAGTGCTGAAGACCCTGAAGAACAAGGTTATATGTGACAAATTCTGAAGACTCCAAGACTTAGGTTCTAAGGCTCATAAGAAAGATTCTTCTACAACAAGCTTCAACGTTCAACATTCAAATATCTGAAGCCTCTAAAGATAAGAATAAAGTTCAAATGGTTAACGTGTGATGCTGTGTAAAAGGTACATAAAGTGTTTGTGACCTCTACCCTCTAGGGTGGCATCAGGATAATCATTTATACTATATTGATAGCCACTCTCAATATCACTGTTAGGAACAAAAATCTGGATTTACAACTATCTTTCTTTACTTAACGGATCTCTGTTTACAAGCTTAATAGAAAAATATTATTTAGAGGAAAAGGTGGAAAGCTATCATTGAACAGTGACAGGATACACAAATATTATTTTATACTGTCTAAACTCTTACACCTTATTCTATCCATTGGGACATGACGGTTGGTGCAGGAATAGTCTGTTCTATCCTCACGACGTTTCTCTCTATCAAGGGCTATAAAAGAAGATTAAATCTTCAAAGATAATTTGATGGTTAGCGGTTTAACGGTTGCCATTGGCCAACAAGCTTCATCCCGTGGAAGGAAACCAGTGGAATCTGAAGATGTTAAAGCTGTAATGCCATACATACTGAAGACAACTAAAAAAGAGAGAAAAAGAAATAAAGAATATTTCAACAAGATGTCATTCAACTATCATCATATGCATCTTGGATGAAATAGAATAAGCATGGAGTTGTTCCTCGTAGCTTGCTCAACAAGAAGATGAAGAAGAACACTACAAGATGATACCAAACTTTTGATCATATACATCTTTGTAGAAAATTGTAATGAACACTAGAGTTGTTTCTTGAATAGTGTTTCTCTTCATATATATTCATGTAAATTGTTTTAACACTTGAGTTGTTTCTCAAAGAAGTATTAAACAATATGTGCTTAAAACACTTATGTAATATGCTTATAAGAAGCAACCATGTAAACAAAAGAACCTATCAACTGTTGTTGATTAAATCCTTGAGAGACTAAGTGAAGGTCTGATCTCAAGAAGATGATGGATGTGGTCATTATAGGAAATATTGATAGGAGATTTTAAGGAATCAAATTTTGTTGGGTCAATGGTAGTCATATCTCAAAGAGGACCGAGTGAAGGTCAGACTCTTGTGAGATTCTTGATGGATATCATTGCAAGGAAATCCTGGTAGGAGATTTTGAGGAATCATATTCTATTGGGTCAATGAACGTTATATCTAGTTGGATCCCTGAACGTATCATTATGTGTTAGTCATCGACGGTCACCCGTGCAATTGTAATCAGTTTGGTTATAATGGATTAAGTCTTTTGATAAGGCAAAATCATCCTTGCAAGGGTGGACAAGAATATCCAAGTTAATGGTTAACCTGGATAAAATACTTGTGTCCTTTATCTTCATTATCTTTATTGCTATTATCATTTGAGTGATTAGAATTTTAATGGTGAATATTTTCTATGAACATAATTCAAACCTCCCATTTCTTGTATTTTCTCTAACTTCAACTAACAAATGCACGGGCTACCCGCCGCTGACTAACAACAACAATGATAACTTGTTAATGATCCCTTAAGATTTTTGACCTACCCAGTCCCCTAAGAGATATAACGATCACTTACTCCTTAAGGCTTCTGACCTACCCGATCCCTCGAAGGAGATTTCTCTAAATCTTATTGAGTCCTGACCTACTCGGTCACTCAAGGAACAATCAACAACAATTGAATAATGTGTTTACAAGTTTCTTCTTACAAGCGAATTACACAAATGTTTAAGTACTGATTATTTAACACAAATATGAGCAATAACTCTTGTGTTCAAACAAATTACAATAGTAACACAATAATTAGCAACAACTCTTGTATTATGACAAATGATAATATCAACACAATAATGAGCAACAACTCCTGTGTTATAGCAAATAGTAATATCACACAATAATAAGCAATAACTCTTGTGTTTTGATCTTTTGTTCTCCTTGCTTTGATTTGGGCAGCATTATTGTTCTTGTGTTCTATTCTTTCTAATTTTCAAATGAAATAGTTGATCCTTTATATAGGTGTTGAGGGAGTAGACCATTATAGTAGTACACACGTCACTTTCATTTCCATAACGGTAAGAAATAATTGTGGGAGACAAATAGTACACAGTACATCCATTTGAGTGGAATGTGTAATTGTACTTTTGTACTAAATCTTCTAGCGCATGTTTGTGAAGATACTGTCTTCTGATGAATATTCCTTCTGATGAAGTAGATTGGCTTGAGAAGATATCATCTTTGATATTGTATTGTGATGCACTATATGATGTAGAATAGTAATGAGTCTAGAAGATCTAACTTTCCTTGATCTATCTTCTGATGGAATGTTTTATGATGTAAAGTGATGTGCGCATATTCCACGAAGTATCCGAGTCTTCAAAATCTTGACTCTGTCTTCAGAATTAGAAGCAACAACTTTTCTGATGAACAAATCTTGACTTTTGATTCGAAACTAAATGCTTTTCTTTGATGTGTTCAGAATCTTAAATTTGTCTTCAAAATTAGAAGCAACAACTTTTCTGATGAACAAATCTTGACTTCTGATCTTTGACGTGAATTTTTTTGGTGCAATCTTGTTTTCTAATCTTTGAGCAGCATCTTTAAAAGGATTCTTTCTTCTTGAATACTTGTGACTTCTGAAGCAGCAACTTATTGATAAGTACATGTTGAGATCCTCTTTCTGGCAAACATTCAACATTCTTCAGAACTACTGATGTTACTTCAGAAGCGGATGCAATAGTCCTTCTGATGGGTGCTTTCTGATGACTCTTTAGACAATAATCCTGAATCAATTAGAACTTCTAATCTGCACGCTCAAAAAACTACTAGAAACAAAATTGTTTACATATAAAATATATGTATTGTTATCATCGAAATCCAAAGATTAATTGTAGAATTCAAATATCGTTCTAACAATTTCTCCCCTTTTTATGATGACAAAACCATGTATTTTGATGTAACAATTTTACAAGGTAATATCATAATCGAATCAAAGTTAAGAAGAAAACTTCCCTTGATTAGCGTAAGCTTCCCCTGAGTCTAAGACTTACAGTTTTAGAAGGAAGGGATATCTAAGCATTGTTTAGAAAACTCCCACTGAGTTAAACAATCCCCCCTGAATCTAAAACTTAAGACCTTATCAGAAGTAGGGTTTTCTGAGCTTGGTTATCTTGTCCAGAATTTTGATTTAAGCATGTGGAAGCAATTTATCAGAGTTTGATTTATCAAAATTTCTTTCTCTATTAGAAACTTCTAATCATCAGAGAGGTTCGTTATCATAGCATGATTTATCAGACCCTTCTAAATGATTGAAGTTTGTTATCAACACTCGATCTATCATAACATTATATACCCTAGAATTTCTTTATCAAAGTTTGATCAATAGACCCTTCCAATCATTAGTTATTCTTTATCACAACTTGATTTAATCTAACCTTCTATACTTTAGAAGTTATTTGTTCATATATCTTTCTCCTGAATGTACCTGAAACACATTCTAAGCTCTTTGCATATATATATATACACACACACACACACACACACACATATTCGTTAGAAATGTAAGCAATGAGATTTTGAGAATTAGGTATGCATCAAAATCATCATTATGCTTTCTCCCCCTTTTTGTCATAATAAAAAAGATTTAAGAATATTCAAAAAAATATGAAGCAAAAGGAAATGAGAAATCTTTCATTGATGATTAAAGAGAATACAAACATAAGGGAAACACAACCAAGGAAATAATACTAGGAAAAACCTAAGACACATCATACTCCAAAGAATTTACATCTTTCTTTTGAGAGAGCCTTTCCTAGTCCCATCAATTGAATTAATGTAATCATATTTGCATTATATAATAGTTCTGATAGAACTCTTCCATAAGGTATGAATGACTGATATCCACTTCTGGAGAATTCAACAGACTCCTTCAGAAAGTTAAAGACGGTTTAGGGCAAGTTGATCTTAACATCATTGAGTAGACAATAGATGAATAGTGTGTCATCATGAGACATAGCGCTTAAATCTTCTCCTCTAGGCCTAAAGTTATTGAGAAGAAAACAAAACCAGAATTTCCCAGAAGGAAGAAGCTTTGTTGGATTAGTAGGCTCATATTGAGCATATGAGACATCATGAATGGAGAAGAGTTTTTTTTAACTTGGGTGTACTTTAAGCTGAACTCATCTACAGTGATTCCACCAGTTCTAACACAACCTATTGCTTCAGAGATGGAGGTTGAAGTGATGAAAATAGGAACTCTAAAAACATTTGAACAAATTGATCTACCATGATCACTCACGTATGCATATTTCCAGAAGGCTTTGGCTAGATTTGGGTAGATGGGTTCATGCAACATTGCAAGATAGTATTCCAATTCTGAAAGTGTATGCCAAGATGGAAGTTTTGGCCAACACCTAGAAGTTTTGGACGTTTTTCATTGATGACTTCAAAAAGATCGTCATCACCATGAAAGGTTTTTGAGGACATGATAAGATAGGTTAAGAAAAAAAAATTGAAAATGTTGAGAGAAAAAATTTAGATAGGCTACTATCTAAAGAATGAAGAGGAGATGAAATCACCAGGTTTTAAATAGGAAAAGAGAAAACGTAACTCACAAGAGAATTGATTTCTTTACACAAGCAATCAAACTCGAGATACCAAAAAGAGTTCATGTTTGAACAAGAATCGAAAAGGGAACAGAGAATATTATCCTTTCTAAGATGCTTGTTAGAGAAGGAAAAATAAGACGAAAAAACTAGGCTAGAAATAAAAGGTTGTGCTTAAAGATTCTCATTTTTAATAAAGGAATATCTTGACATTTCCATAAATAAACAAAAGACAGGAGAGAAGCATTGAGATTTTAACCTATTCTCAAGGGTATTACATTGCTTCGAGACTGATATTCTTATGATTTATAGATATATACTCTTCTGGATTTCAAGAATTTTCTAATAAAGATATCTTCTAACTGGTAGAAGTACTTTATCAGAAAACATGAAAATTCTAACCTAATGTATTGACCAGTGGTTTTTACACAATTATTTACCATTGATTTCAGTTATCTTTTCTTTTGATTGTTGAGTGTTTTATTTCATTTTACCATATTTTATGTGTTAGTTGTGTGTTTTACTGTTTTTAGGCTCACAAGAATAAATTGGGACAAATCAGTGCGAAAAAGTGCAAAATTCAGAGTTTCAGAAAAGTTTTCAGCACGCTCCAAGAGGTCTGACACGGCCGCCCATGTCAGCTGACACTGCCTGTGTCAGACAATGCGCTGATTGATCTATCATTAGCAGTTTTTACTAAAAAAATCATAACTGGAGCTATGGGAACCAGATCAACGCATTCTGATATTCTTTGGAAAGCAGAGAGAAAGAGCTATAACTTTCATGTTTAAGTCAAAAGCTGATTCAGACTCTAGAATCCTATAAAATTCCATTGAAGTTAAAGACTTTAGAAATTAAGTGTTTCAGGTCGTTTTACGGGCCTGATTTATGTTTCCGACCTTGTTTGAGTTAGTAGTGAAAACCCTTATTTGGTTTATAAGAATTTTCGGCGAGCAGAAAATTTGGAGGATAACAGAGAGAAACATATGAGATTCTTGGAGGACGGAGATTTTTCATGAGCCACAATGATTGAAGATCAAAGTTCATCATTTATCTATAATGTTTAACCTTTATATCATTGAAATCTTTTTGAACAATATGCGTAGCTAAACCCCCAATGCTAGGGGTGTCCCCGATTTGAATATGTAATGACTTTGAACTTCTGATTTTATCAATTCCATGGTGTGATATGGTGGGAGAACTAACTTGGGTGTTTTGCATTTTATCGCAAATGTTGCGGTTTAGAAAGAGCCGCCACTGACTTTTTTTTATCCAAAAGGAAATGTGAAAAAGCACAGGAAGGACCTTTGAGATTATTTCTTGAGTTCGGGGGGTAGATTATGAAAAGGGAAGATATTAACACCCTTTTCATCCATGGTTATCCATGGGCTCTTAGTTACTTTCTAGATCACTTACTTTTTCTTGAAATTGTGCTTTGTGTGGTTTTTGAAAGTATTTTGTCAAGAGGCCATTGTTTAGGCAAACTTTGTAATGATTCTCGTTCGTAATAATGTATACAAAGATGTTAATCTTTTGAAAATATTTTCAAGTTTGTAAGATGTTTTGAAAGTGTAGGTGTTTGTTTTGAAAATAGCAAGGATGTTTTGTTTTTGAAATTTAGCAAGTAATTAGGAGCATTCCACCTACTAAAAAGTCTTTCATGTTTATTTCCTTTTTTCCTTTGACATTGTTATCTTACCATTAATTTGGTAAGTAACCCTATCTTTGCATGTAAACGGGACGGGCGTGGGTCATTGTATAACCATGATTAGCAATGTTGCAAGGTATCTTAGCATTCTCTTTTAGGGGCTAAGATCATTTGAAAGGCAACATAAATAGCGTCATCGAGGGACTATGATCTTGTATTTTGCTAAGATACCTCACATGCGTAATATGACCATTTTGTAAGGAAACCAAGTGGATTTTACCCTAGGGGGTGCTTGTGTGCAAGTGTATTGTTTTCATGCTTGATTTTAGCTTTGGTTTTAGTCTTTCCATACAAACCCTAATTACTAGCATTTGTATATAAAGCGATAAATTGCGGAATATAAAATTACTACGCTATTACAATACTTGTGGGAGGGGGGGGGGGGGTGTACAAATTATAAATGGGGATTGCAAGAAAATAAACCTAATTATCTATTACAACCATATTGAATTGGTACAAGAATTGAATAAATAATGTACAAAAATGAATAAATGTATAAGAAGGTAAATGTAAAATAAATGGATGTTTTCTTGATTTTTTTTAGTAAAAAAAAGGGGTTGGTTTTAAACTAATTAACTAAAAGAAAATAACTAATTAAGATAGTAAAAGTAAAACCTAAATTTACTAGGAAAAGAATTCAAATAAAAACCTAATCTTTTAATTGATTAAAAAAGAAATTAAGTTTAAAAGAAGAACATTTTTGGTATTTTTTTGTCTTAAAAAAAATTTATAGTATTATAAAATAGTTTTGGTATTTTTCGGTTTTAAAATAATATATTCAAATGGTGTAAAAGAAAATAACTAAACCCTAGTTTTTTTTATTAAATTTACAAAATCAATTAGTAAGATAAATAAAGTAATGATTAAATAAAATAATTTTTTTTGTGTAAAAAAAAAAGAACTAAGTCAAAATATAAATCTACTATTTTTTTATATTTTTTATGATTTTTTTGCATAAAATAAAATATTTAAGAAAAAAACAAATAAATAAAAATGAGAAAATAAAATAAAATGGGCAATGGGTGTGGAAAGCCATCAAGGGGGTCAGCAGTAAGAGAAAAAAAAGGCCCAAAGGAGGCCCAGGCGCCTGTCCAACAAAAAAAAGTCAAAATGTGAAAAATATGAAAAATCCAAAAGGGTACCACTGGGGCTCGAACTCAGGTCCCTCTAGTCACAGGCGCGCTCTTCTACCACTGGGGTGGCTATACATCTGTTTATATAAATAAAACAATAAATATATGATAGTAAACAAGTCCATGGCCTGAACTTCATCTTCAACCTCACGCCCAGCCAGAGCCTCTGTATCTCGTTCAAATCTCAACAAAAATGAAAACTGTAAACAGGAAACTTGTAGCAAATTTCCTCACGATTTCAGAAATGCAAAGCAATAAAATTATAGATCAAAGACAAGCATGAATTTTAATAGCCCTAATTTGAACCCTAAAAATTTCAGAAACTTCAATCCTAAAATTCTCTAAGCTCAAGAAAAATTAATGAAAACTATGGACATGGTTAGCTTTAGGGCAATGATATCTATATTTTTCCTTCACAAATAAACCATTAATGATGCTTGTATGAAAAGTTCCAAAGTCAGCAAACTTACCTTGCAAGAGGGTATCGGGTTTGGAGTTTGAGTAACTTTTAGTGAGTTGCAATGATTGGGTTAGCTTCCTCAAGTTCCCAGGAAGCTAATGGGATGCTTAGCTTGAGCTGAAAGTGCCTGAGGAGTTCTGTAGAAGTCAAGGTGCAAGGTGCTATTTTTGAAAATGGTGGATGATGATGGAGGTGTTACAGTGGTGTTGCAGGTGTTGGGATTGTTTGCATATGTTTTTTAGAAGCTTATGAAAGTAAAAGGCCAAGAAACGCACGAGAAAATTTGGAGATTGGATTCAAAACTCAGAAATGACATATTTTGAAGTGTTTTTGGTGATTATGTGTTCTAGGTGTTTTCAGGGCTTAAGCATGCGTGTGATTTGTGGAAAATGGCTTGTGTATGTATAAGCAAAAGGTCTTGAGTGGTTTTGAAAGTCAGAAGTAACAGTTACAAGTTATTTGCTATGTTACTTGATTTTCAAGAAAAGTGGGAAAACAAGTTTCAAGGGGAAGTACAAGCATGGGCTAAGTGATTGTAAGTGTCTAACAAGTTTCTCTTGAGTTATAAGACATGTATGATAAGAAAAGAACAAGTGCAAGGCTCAAGAACAAGTTTTGTGCAAAAAGTCACTTTATCAAAATGGCAATGTGCACTTTCTTCCCAAAATGGATATAAAGCATGGCCTTGCATTGAATGCTTGAAATGAGACCTCTAACAGCTGTGCAAGAAATTAATTATAGAGTGCCTAACAAGTTTGAGGCCTGTAAAGTAGAGGTTATGCAGCATAACTTTGAATTTTGAATTTGGTTCTTCACAAAATGATTTGTAATTCAAGTGATAAAACCCAAACTTCATCTCTTCGATTCTCCCTACTCAAAAATGATCTCAAGGAGTTCTTGGACATTTTGGAAAGCTTAAAATGTGATATATAACCCATATTTGAATCAATTTTGAAAATTACCTTTAGAACTATATGAAAAAGTTCCATGAAGTTAGGTCAAAATCCTGACCAGATTAGGGCAAAATTTCACTAAGTGTTTTTGTTTCATGACCATGTATTCTTAAAATTATAACTTGAGATCCAAGCACTTTTTGAAGGAGTTGTGTGAAGAAAAATAATATATTTCATGGATATATACAACTTTCATGTTGGAAGTTTCTTTTGAATCATCTTTCATCATGGTGAAAATTTTGCTCAAAGTTGTGAAAAAATAAGAAATTTCCAACACTTAGAAAAATTTCTAAGTTTAGAAATTTTAACTTTTCAAAATGAAATCTTGAATTTTTTATTTCTTGATGAATAAGTTTAATATTTTGACATGCTTTGATGAATTATGATCTTTGGCATTTGATTTTGACCAAAAAGTCAAGGTTTGACTTTTCAGTATACAATTGACTTTTGATCAGTTGACTAAAAATTCATCTGTCAATCCATTCGACTTGAGAAATGTTTTGAGCCATGCCATTAGGTAAAAATGATGCAATTTGACTCTTGATATCACGCCTTAAACCAATTGATCATTTTCTCGGTCAAAAATCAGAAATTGCCCTTTCCCAGTCAAAACCCTAATTTTGACCAATTTGCCCTTTTGAAGATTTGATCAAATTTCTTGAGGAATTGTAGTCCAAACTTGATCAAATGATACATATGAGTTTAAAATGTTGATGTGGATAAAAAATTATGAAGTTTGACTGTGAATTGGCCATATTTGACTTTTTCCCCAATACAGCTAATTTTTAGGTCAACTGCTCAATTGATTGAGCAAAAGTGTGATCCAAAGCTTGAAACTTGACATGAGTAATATTGAGGATCCATAATGATCCATGAAAGTCATATGGGGCATTGGAAGTTCAAATATCTTTGTGCAATCTCAAACCCTAATTTTGGTCATCAGTGCTTAAGGAGGTGTCTTGAGCTGATCAACCCTAAGGTGGAAGATCTTGTGAGAAAATTCTTGATAAATGAGAGGGAAAATTTTAGGGTACAACAGCTGCCCCTGTTCAATCTTTTTAAGCCAGAAGAGTTAGATTGACGAGTTTGGACATTCATGACTCGAAGAATCTCAATAAGACCTATTCTGGAAAAGACTCCATATGAATTGTGGAAGAACAGAAAGCCCAACATTTCATATTTTCATCCATTTGGATGTACTTGCTTTATATTAAATAAAAAGAATTATTTGAACAAGTTTGACTCTAAAGCACAAAAGTGTATTATGTTAGGATACTCTGAACGCTCAAGAGGGTACAGAGTATACAATACAGAAACACAGATTGTGGAAGAATCAATCAGTGTTCGTTTTGATGATAAGCTTGACTCTGAAAAGTCAAAGCAGAATGAAGTTTTTGCAGGTATAGAAATTGAATTTACAGGTTCTGAAGACAAGTCATCAGAAGCTCTCAACACAGACATTCCTTCAACATCTGAAATGAGCACTGCTAGCAATCCTACAACAGCTGCTGATCAACCTCAGAAGAGATTACCCAGAAGCAACTTGGATCACCCAGAAGAGACTATCTTAGGAAGAAAGGAAGATCCAATCAGAACAAGAGCAAGCTTCAGAAACTCTGAAGAAACTCTTATGGGACTTGTGTCTCTGATTGAACCTTCTTCTATTGATGAAGCACTTCTGGATAATGATTGGATTCTGGCAATGCAAGAAGAGCTGAATCAATTCACCAGAAACGACATATGGGATCTCGTTCCCAGACCAAAAGGATTCAACGTCATTGGAACAAGATGGGTGTTCAGAAACAAGCCAAATGAACAAGGTGAAGTCATCAGAAACAAGGCACGACTGGTTGCACAAGGTTATAGTCCGTAAGAGGGGATAGACTATATAGAAACCTTTGCCCCAGTCGCCAGGTTAGAATCTATCAGACTTTTAATTTCATTTGCTGTTAATAGAGGCATCACTCTGTATCAGATGGATGTCAAAAGTGCATTCTTAAATGGTTATATAGAAGAAGAAGTTTATGTACACCAACCCCCTGGTTTTGAAAATACAAAACATCCAGAACATGTTTTCAAACTAAAGAAGTCACTGTATGGTCTGAAACAAGCTCCCAGAGCTTGGTATGAAAGGCTAAGTAACTTTTGTTAGAAAATGAATTCACCAGAGGGAAGGTGGACACTACTCTATTCTGTAAATCAGTTAAGAATGACATCTTAGTCTGTCAAATTTATGTTGATGATATTATTTTTGGTTCTACTAATCCTTCTCTTCGAAGAAAATTTGCTAAGTGTATGCAGGCAGAATTTGAGATGAGCCTCATGGGGGAACTGAAATTCTTTCTAGGAATTCAGATCAATCAAACTCCAGAGGGAACTTACATTCATCAGAGCAAATACATCAGAGATCTTCTGAAGAAATTTGACCTCTCAGAATGTAAGCCATCAAAGATTCCAATGCATCCCACGTGCATTCTGGAAAGAGAAGAGGTAAGCAAAAATGTAGAACAGAAAGTCTACAGAGGTATGATTGGTTCTCTCCTCTATCTGACTGCTTCAAGACCTGACAAATTATTCAGTGTTTGTATCTGTGATAGATTCCAATCAGATCCTAGAGAATCTCACTTAACAGCTGTTAAGCGAATTTTCAAGTATCTGAAAGGTACTACTAATCTGGGTTTGTTTTATAGAAAATCTAGTGATTACAGCTTAGTAGGCTACTGCGATGCTGATTTTGCTGGAGACAGAGTGGAACGTAAAAGTACTTCTGAAAGCTGCCAGTTTCTGGGAGAAAATCTGATCTCTTGGTCCAGCAAAAGGCAATCAACAATTGCACTATCAACAGCAGAAGCTGAGTACATAGCAGCAGCAGGATGTAGCACACAAATGCTATGGATGAAAAGTCAGCTTGAAGACTTCCAGATTTTTGAGAGTAACATTCCTATACTCTGTGATAATACTTCTGCTATTTGCTTAAGTAAGAATCCCATTTTACATTCTAGAGCTAAGCATATAGAAATAAAACATCACTTCATTAGGGACTATATTCAGAAAGGTATTTTGAACTTAAAATTTATAGATACAGACCATCAATGGGCTGATATCTTTACTAAACCCCTTTCAGAAGATAGGTTTAATTTCATTCTGAAACATCTCAGCATGAAAGTTTGTCCAGAGTGAAAATGTTTTAATTCCATATAATTATCTTCAGAATGTAATTGTTTTATTGTGAACTTCTGATCAATCTTCAGAAAGATAGAACATGCAGATTGTATCAGATGCAAGTCTAAAGATCTGAGAGTCTAAGCTCAAAGACAGACGTGCTGATCACTACATCAAACAAGTGTCATCCAATCATCAGCATATCTCTGAAGTAGAACGCATGCACGCTTCTGAGAAGGCAAAGCGCTGATTGGGTGCATTGAGACACATGTCTGGTAACCGTTTTTAAGTATCTTTCTCAAATCCCCCAAAATCAGCAAGTATTTAATGAAAAGTAATCATGCTTTTAAAATGCAATCATGATTTTTTCTCTTTCTTAAAAACGTTTATCTTTTCAAAATATTTTGAAACTCTATTTAAACACATTAATCTCTCATTCTCATTCTTTACGTTTTCTCACTAATACTCAAGCATTCTCTGCATATTTCTGTGTTCATCTCTTGCAAAACCCTTTTTCCTCAGTTTCTTCTCAAAACCTTTTTAGTGTGAACATGGCAACCTCCAGCAGTGCTTCTGCAGGTCCTCAGAAGAAAGCATCATCTGAGCAATATCAAGTGCCATTCAGAACACTCCTCACTCCTGTGAAGAATCTTGAAGTGCTTTCTGAATTAATCATTGATTTTGGATGCTTGAAGGAGAACGATTTTGACCTAACTGAAGAAGTTAGGGCACAGAAGTGGGAAAGGTATTTTGACAGGTTGGTTGGACCAACATTCCCTATGCTAGTCAAGGAATTCTGGATTCACGCCAAGGCTTCAACGCATCTAGTCACCTCCTTTGTTATGGGGAAGAAGATTGTGATCACTGAGGATCACATTGCAAGGCTAATCGGTTACAGTGGCGGTGGCATCCGTTGTATGGACATGGCTGAAAGATGTGCTGATGTGGGTGTGATAGCTGCAAGGATTTTCACTCATGGGGTGCCCAGCAGCAAGATCAAAGATCTGAAGGATCATTACAGAGTTTGGGCTAAGATAATTCTGGGGTGCTTCAACCATAGGAAGCCAACCAGTTCACCTGATTACATAAATGTGGATCAGCAATTTCTGATCTACTTTATTGATCAGAAGGTAAAAATCAATCTGGCTCATTTTCTGTTCAACCACCTCAGAACAAGTGTGAAGGAAACCAGGGAAGAAGAAAGAACCAAGAGGGATTGGATACCCTTTGGAAGGTTGATATCAGATATTCTGACAGAGAATAGGCTGATAGAGCATCTGATAGAAGCTCAAGAGCTAAGCACCATTGAACCAACAGTTGGGAAACCTCTGAATGCAAAGAACTTGAAGAAGATGAAGTTGATAGAAAATATTCAGAAGGAACCCAGAGCTACTCCTATTGCTGATATCACCAGCAGAAGAGTTCCTCTGAGTGACTTTCCTTTATTTTCTGAGATAGAATCCAAACCAGAGGTGGTTCTCAGATACTTGGATGCGTGCAAGGCAGATGGTACTGATCCAAATCTGATTATCAAAGCTCTGCATCAACCTCAGCAAGAAGTGACTCTGAAGAAGACAAAGAAGAGGAAGGCAACTTCAGAAGGATCATCCCAGCAGACACCCAAGAAAAGAGGTAATTCATCTGCTGCTTCTGTTTTAAATTCTTCTACTATTCCAGCATCTATTCCTCCTCAAACCTCTCATAGAATCTCAATCCCCATCCCTACCATAGATGAAACTGTACCAGAAGAGGACCCTTCTGAGGCATTAAAACTCAGAAGACCCAGAACCAAACATCCTAAACCAACAATCTCAACAACATCAGCAATTGACAAAGTGTTGTCTGACATTATGGAAAGGGATTGGGCTTAAAGATGCCATTTGGAGGGATTATGGAAAGTTGTTAGAGATGGGCTTGTAGTTGCCATCCAGAAATGATTGTTGAACCGTATCTATAAGCTGAAACTAAATGAGTATCAGAATGGCGTCTGTGTCTGGAGCGTATCTGAATTATATTTGAAGATTGAATCTGAATGAGTATCAGGATGGCATCCATATCTGGAGCGTATCTGAACTGTATCTGAGAGTTGAATCTGAATGAGTATCAAGATGGCATCTGTGTTTGGAGCGTATCTGAACTGTATCTGAAATATGAATATGAATGAGTATCAGGATGGCATCCGTGTCTGGAGCGTATCTGAACTGTATTTGAGAGCTGAATGAGTATCAGGATGACATCCATGTCTGGAGCATATCTGAACTGTATCTGAGAGTTGAATGAGTATCAGGATGGCATCCGTGCCTGAAGCGTATATGAATTGTATCTGAGAGCTGAATGAGTATCAGGATGGAATCCGTGTCTAGAGCGTATCTGAACTGTACTTGAAAGTTGAATCTGAATGAGTATCAGGATGGCATCCGTGTCTGAAGCGTATCTAAACTGTATCTGAGAGATGAATGAGTATCAGGATGGCATCCGTGTCTGAACTGTATCTGAGAGCTGAATGAGTATCAGGATAACATCCATGTCTGTAGCGTATCTGAACTGTATCTAAGAGCTGAATGGGTATTAGGATGGCATCCGTGTCTGGAGTGTATCTAAGAGATGAATGAGTATCAGGATGGCATCTGTGTCTGGAGCGTATCTGAACTGTATTTGAGATCTGAATGAGTATCAGGATGGCATCCGTGTCTGGAGCGTATTTGAACTGTATCTGAAAAGCCTTTGAACATTGTTAATTATAGCTACTGATTAATATTATCCTGAAACGGGTAAAATGTTAGCTAATATGCAATGTCATGTGGTATGAAATGCATGTTATAATGAGATTGTGATACATGCATTCGTGTTATCAATGTTTATGATATATGGATGCGATGTATGCGTGTGTGAGCTAATCTGCTGCACTGCTTACTTCAATTGGGGAAAATAAATCCCTGACTGCTACTGAGGATACGGAGTGCAAGTCTTCATGTTTTGAAGTGTTGATGAATTCCCGCTTAGAGAAATAAACTCTGTTGTAAGGGAAACTCCATGTACTGCTTGTGAAATCCCGAGAAATTTGGTGACTTCTAACGGGGAGTGATAACTGGAAGTTTTGTTCCGTTGGGGATTAAACTGCACACTGCGGGGGATTTTATGGAATAGCTTAAAGATATTTCCCTATCTTTTAAAGCCATTAGTGACTGTCTTTCTATTTTGTTCATTTGTGAATGGTAGTTACATTCAAATGCATATGTTCAAAAATAAATCATTGGACGTTTTTGTAAACAAACACAAGAGTAAAGAAAAACAAATAGTTTTGCACTTTCAAAGGGATATCTTTGTATTGACTTTGAGTAAGTATTTTTGTACAATGAGACAACCATTCTAGTAAGAGAGTTTCGTCATAAAAAAAATGAAAATTTGATACAAAGAAAAGATAGCTATGTGAAATAATCCCATGGGGTTCCCAATCTGCTATATCCTTCGTGTCTCTTAGCATCTTATCTATTTGTTGCTGTGTACGAAGCTGATTGAATTGATCAAAATCGTCGAGTTTGCAGGTTGTCTGTAAGGTGATCCAACAGGGCATAGTTATACGCTTTAATTCCCTAAATTTTTCCTGGACCGCCCTTTCGGGTTTTCAGTCCACCAGGATACCCTTTTTTTCCCAAGCCGCCCTTTCGGGTTTTCAACTTGCCGGGTGTACAGATTTTTTGTTTTATCCCTAATTTTTCCTGAACCTTTTTGGTTCGCCGGGATGCCCTTGTTTTGCCTAGGTGTGTCAACCTAGCGGGTTTCTTATGCGTAGTATCTTTTGACTTTGTCTGCGTTCACGTGGTGCGGCAGGGCGTCGCCATCCATAGTGGTCAAGATCATTGCTCCACTAGAGAATATTCTTTTGATTAGAAACGGTCCTTCATATGTAGGAGTCCATTTTCCCCTGGGATCACCTTGCGGCAGTATGATACGTTTGATCACCAAATCCCCGACTTGATACACTTGGCGTCTGACCTTTTTGTTGAAAGCCATGATCATCCATTTTTGATACATCTGACCATGACAGATAACAGTAATCCTTTTCTCATCAATCAAGTTCAGTTGCTCAAGTCGAGTCTGGATCCAATCTTCTTCATTCAACCCTGCATCCTTCATGATTCTCAGAGAGGGGATCTGGACCCTAATAGGCAAGACAACTTCCATGCTATATACCAGAGAGTGAGGTGTTTCCCCGATTGATGTGCACGCTGTGGTACGATAACCGTGGAGAGCGAATGGTAGCATTTTGTGCCAGTATTTGTATGTGACTGTCATTTTCTGTATGATCTTTTTAATGTTCTTATTTGCAGCTTCGACAACACCATTCATCTTGGGACGGTAAGAGGAAGAATTGTGATGCTGGATCTTGAATTTCTCGCACAAGGCGGTGATCATAGTATTGTTTAAATTCGTACCATTGTCTGTGATGATCCTCTCCAGGATACCGTACCGACAAATGAGATTTTGCTTGATGAACCGGGCGACAACATTCTTGGTAATGGAAGTGAAAGAAGCTGCCTCAACCCACTTTGTGAAATAGTCAATGGCCACCAAGATGAAGCGGTGTCCATTAGAGGCTGTTGGTTTGATTTCCCCAATCATATCGATGCCCCACATAGCAAAGGGCCAAGGAGCCGTCAAGACATTCAGAGGAACCGGAGGTACGTGCACCTTGTTAACATAGATTTGACACTTATGTCATGTTCGAGAGTGTTGATAGCAATCTGCTTCCATGGTAGAACAATAATAACCTGCCCGTAGGATTTTCTTTGCCATCGTATGCCCACTGGAATGGGTGCCAAAAGTGCCCTCATGTACATCAGCCATGATCTTTTCTGCCTCAACCTTGTCTACGCAACAGAGCAAAACAGAGCCATGGTTGCGTTTGTAGAGAATGCCATTATTAAGGAAGAACTTAGCAGAGAATCTCCTTAAGAACTTCTTATCATTGACTGAAGCTCCTTCCGGATATTCTTGAGCCTTGAGATACCTCTTGACTTCGTGAAACCAAGGCTGGTCCACTACTTCTTCAGTATTAATATCGTGAGAGTGAGCTGGTTCATCCATTTGTTCAATGGTGATCTGGGGAGCCTCGTTATCCCATTTAAGTTTAAACATGGATGACATTGTGGCTAGTGCGTCTGGTAGCTGATTTTCTTCTCGTGGGAAATGCTTGAAGGTAATCTTCTCAAAATGTGGGATCAATGTCAGCACATGTTCTTTGTAGGGGATAAGGTTAGATTGTTTGGTGTCCCATTCTCCTTTGATCTGGCTGATGACCAAAGCTGAATCTCCGAATACATTTAAGGATTTAATCCCTAAATCTATGGTAGCTTTGAGGTCAAAGATGCACGCTTCGTATTCTGCCATGTTGTTTGTACAATTGAAGCAGAGTCTTGTCGTAAAGGGAGTATGACATCCTTCAGGAGATATGAGTACAACACCTATACCATTGCCGAGTGCGTTGGACGCCCCATCAAAAACCAGGGTCCATCAGGATCCTTGTTCAGGTTTGTCATATGGTCTAAATTCTTCACAGTTGTTTACCATCATGATGTCTTCATCTGGTAATTAGAACTTCATGGACTGGTAGTCATCCACAACTTGATGAGCAAGGTGATCAACTAGCATACTTCCCTTTATTGCTTTATGGGTAGTATACTGTATGTCATATTCTGTCAGGATCATCTGCCATCTTGCTATTCTCCCAGAGAGGGAAGGTTTCTCGAAGATGTATTTTATTGGATCCATTTTAGATATCAATAAGGTAGTATGGGTCAGCATATACTGTCTTAGCCGGCAAGCAGCCAATGCCAGAGCGGAGCAAGTTTTCTCGAGCAGTAAATATCTTGCTTCACAGTCGGTAAAATTTTTGCTCAGGTAATAAATAACATGCTCTTTTCGGCCAGACTCGTCATGCTGCCCCAACACACACCCTATTGAATTTTCCAAAACAGTTAGATACCGTTAGAACAAAGTTTGAATCTACTACCCTATATTTAAGTTTTGATGATAACAAAGTGAAAAGATATATTATTTATAAGATTCATGTATGAACTATCTGCTGCCTAAAATTACTATGTTCTGACTTGCAGATACTCTGATTGATATAAGCAAGATCACATCTAATCAGCATCAGAATTTGGTTCTTGACACCAGCATCAGAAGTTGCCATATCAGAATGTCAGAATCAGATGATCAACTCACGTATATGCTGAAGCCTGATGAACAAGATTGCGCTCAACACTCTGATAAAGAAATACAACAGTTCATCAGCAGCTAAGTAGAGTCAGAATGAGCCAAGCCAGAACTTGCATTAAGTAAGCAACGGTACTGTGCATTGAAAGCAAATTAATACCAACGGCCTCATTCCAGACAAGATCTGCTCGATAAGGAAAGTTTGTTAATAGCATTGAATCAAGAATATTGCATCCAACGTTCAACATCTCAGTGCTATATAAACAAGACTTTGAAGATTGAAATGGCTAATGCTCTCCAAATCTCTACACGCATAAAAGCTGATCAAAATCTTCTTTCTCTCAGTTTTTGCTAAACACTACACATTCTGATATTCTATCATTGTTTAGCAATCTAGTTTCTAAGCTTTAAGTTGTGTATACATCACAGTTGTGATACAGTTTTGTAGAAAACATTCACACATTTAGTTTTATCTCTTTGTAAGATAGTGTTTCCTTGACAAACCGGGTTGTGGTTTGGATTAAGAAGGCTTTAGCAGTTGTTAAAGTAGTCTGTAATATTCAATTGAATATAGTGGATTAAGACCTCGTTGGAGAGAGGCGAAATCACCTTGACGGGTGGACTGGAGTAGTTTGAGATCAAACGAACCAGGATAAAAATATCTTGTTCATTGCATTAGATTTCAGTTTTACAATTCAACCCCCCCTTCTTGTGTTTTTCACTACTTCAATTGGCATCAGAGCGCCTGGTTCTGAGCTAAAACACTTAACCGTGTCAGTACAAGATCCAGCGTCAGAAAAACACAATGGCAGGAAACAATTCTCACATCAGCAATGACAACAATGAGGACAGAGACAGATTCAGCGGCAAACCTCCAGTCTTTGATGGAGAAAACTTTGATTACTGGAAAGACAGAATTGAAAGCTTCTTTCTGGCACATGATGCTGATCTCTGGGATATGGTGACAGATGGATACACGCACCCTGTGAATGCAAGCGGTCAGAAGATTGATAGAAAAACAATGTCTGATCAACAAAAGCGTGACTTCAAGAATCACCACAAGGCCAGAACCATCCTCCTCAGCGCCATCTCCTATACTGAGTATGAAAAGATCTCCAACAGAGACACAGCAAAGAATATTTTTGACTCACTCAGAATGACGCATGAGGGCAACGTTCAGGTCAAAGAAACTAAAGCTCTGGCGCTCATTTAGAAGTATGAGGCGTTAAAAATGGAAGAATCTGAATCCATTGAAACCATGTTCTCTAGATTCCAGATTCTGGTAGCTGGTCTCAAAGTTCTGGACAAAGGATACTCTACTGCTGACCATGTCAAGAAAATCATCAGAAGTTTACCCAAGCAGTGGAGACCTATGGTTACAGCTCTGAAGCTAGCTAAAGATCTCAACAAAATCACTCTGGAGGAACTTATCAGCTCCCTCAGAAGTCATGAGATAGAGCTAGAAGCTGACGAGCCTCAGAAGCAAAGTAAGCCTTTAGCATTAAAATCTAACAAAAAATTTGAGTCTAAAGTTTTGCAGGCAGTTGAAGAAACATCTGATGGATCCTCATCAGAAGAAGACGAACTCTCTCTCCTTTCCAGAAGAGTAAATCAATTGTGGAAGCAAAGACAAAGAAAGTTCAGGAATCCCAGAAGATCTGATCAGAACGAGTCTTCTTCCAGATACAGAAGGACAGATTCTTCCTCTGGATACAGAAGATCTGAAGGCTCCTCCAGTAGCAAAAAGCCAAACACCAAGGACATCATCTGCTATGAGTGCAATGAGCAAGGACACTATAAGAGTGACTGCCCAAAGCTTCAGAGGGAAAAGCCCAAAAAGAAGTTTGGAAGAGAGAAGAAGAAAAGTCTCATGGCTACATGGGATGACTCTGACTCGTCTGAAGCTGACTCAGAATCAGATGATGAGAGGGCAAACATAGCTCTCATGGCTAACATCTCAGAAGATAGTGAAGCTTCTGAATCAGACTCAGAATCAGATACTGAAGAGGTATTTCCTAACTTTGCTGTTAACTTTACAAAGGCTGAACTTGCTGAAAGCCTTAATGAGATTTTGGAACGTTATCAGCAAATTAGAGCTAAATTCAGAGACCTGAAAAGGAATCTTGAATCTGACTCTAATAAGACTGAGAGTCTCAAATTGGAAAATTCTGAGCTGAGAAATAAAATTTCAAAATTAGAAAACACTTTACAAAACTCTCAGAAGGAACCAATTTCTGAAACTCCCAGCAACGCTGATGAGATCATCAAGGAGTATGATCACAGTTTCCAGAAGTTCCTCGCTAAAAGCATAGATAGAAGCAGAATGGCTTCAATGATCTATGGAGTTAGCAGAAACGGCAGGAAAGGAATAGGATACCAAGGTAAGGTTCCTACACCAAAGAATGTCATGGACTTAACCATTAAACACACTCCTCTGAATTCACATTTTGTATATGGTCACACACATGATATTAAATACACTAGCAGTAAGCACTATGTGAAACCAAAATTCAACCAGAGTTTTGGTAAAACTAACAAATCAGGACCCAAGAAAATCTGGGTACCTAAGGATAAAATAATACATGTTGCAGATATCTTTAGCAGCAAGTCAGAAACACCAGTCATGGTACCTGGACTCTGGCTGCTCACGACACATGACGGGAAGAAGGCATATGTTCCAAAGCCTGGAACTTAAGCCAGGAGGCCACGTTGGCTTTGGAGGCAATCAGAGGGGAAAGATAATTGGCTCTGGAACTGTAGGTAATGGAAATCTTCCCTCTATTAATAATGTTCTGCTAGTAGATGGATTGATGCATAATCTGTTATCCATAAGTCAATTAAGTGATAACGGTTATGATATAATCTTTAATCAAAAATCATGTAAAGCTGTTAGTCAGAAAGATGGGACTATCCTGTTTAATGGTAAGAGGAAAAACAACATTTACAAAATCAAACTTTCTGAACTAAAAAGTCAGAATGTAAAATGCCTTCTGTCTGTTAACAACGAGCAGTGGATCTGGCACAGAAGATTGGGGCATGTTAGTATGAGAAGAATATCTCAGATTAACAAACTCAATCTGGTCAGAGGACTTCCTAATTTGAAGTTCAATTCAGATGCTCTGTGTGAAGCATGTCAGAAAGGCAAATTTGCAAAACTTTCTTTTAAATCCAAAAATGTTGTTTCTACCTCTAAGCCATTAGAACTTCTGCACATTGACTTATTTGGACCAGTTAAAACTGCTTCAGTCAGTGGTAAGAAGTATGGGTTAGTAATCGTAGATGACTATAGAAGATGGACATGGGTAAAGTTCTTAAGACACAAGGACGAGTCACACTCTGTGTTTGTTACCTTCTGTAACCAAGTTCAGAATGAAAAGGATCTTAGAATCGTTAAAGTCAGAAGTGATCATGGTGGAGAATTTGAAAACAAAGATTTTGAGTCATTCTTTAATGACAGAGGCATTCTGCATGATTTCTCTTGTCCTAGAACTCCCCAACAAAATGGAGTTGTAGAACGAAAGAACAGAACATTGCAAGAAATGGCCAGAACCATGATCAATGAGACAAACGTTGCTAAGACCTTCTGGGCAGAGGCAATAAACACAGCGTGCTACATTCAGAATAGAATCTCAATAAGACCTATTTTGGAAAAGACTCCATATGAATTGTGGAAGAACAGAAAGCCCAACATTTCATATTTTCATCCATTTGGATGTACTTGCTTTATATTAAATACAAAGAATTATTTGAACAAGTTTGACTCTAAAGCACAGAAGTGTATTATGTTAGGATACTCTGAACGCTCAAGAGGGTACAGAGTATACAATACAGAAACACAGATTGTGGAAGAATCAATCAGTGTTCGTTTTGATGATAAGCTTGACTCTGAAAAGTCAAAGCCGAATGAAGTTTTTGCAGGTATAGAAATTGAATTTACAGGTTCTGAAGACAAGTCATCAGAAGCTCTCAACACAGACATTCCTTCAACGTCTGAAAGGAGCACTGCTAGCAATCCTACAACAGCTGCTGATCAACCTCATAAGAGATTACCCAGAAGCAGCTTGGATCACCCAGAAGAGACTATCTTAGGAAGAAAGGAAGATCCAATCAGAACAAGAGCAAGCTTCAGAAACTCTGAAGAAACTCTTATGGGACTTGTGTCTCTGATTGAACCTTCTTCTATTGATGAAGCACTTCTGGATAATGACTGGATTCTGGCAATGCAAGAAGAGCTGAATCAATTCACCAGAAACGACGTATGGGATATCGTTCCCAGACCAAAAGGATTCAACGTCATTGGAACAAGATGGGTGTTCAGAAACAAGCTAAATGAACAAGGTGAAGTCATCAGAAACAAGGCACGACTGGTTGCACAAGGTTATAGTCAGCAAGAGGGGATAGACTATACAGAAACCTTTGCCCCAGTCGCCAGGTTAGAATCTATCAGACTTTTAATTTCATTTGCTGTTAATAGAGGCATCACTCTGTATCAGATGGATGTCAAAAGTGCATTCTTAAATGGTTATATAGAAGAAGAAGTTTATGTACACCAACCCCCTGGTTTTGAAAATACAAAACATCCAGAACATGTTTTCAAACTAAAGAAGTCACTGTATGGTCTGAAACAAGCTCCCAGAGCTTGGTATGAAAGGCTAAGTAACTTTCTGTTAGAAAATGAATTCACCAGAGGGAAGGTGGACACTACTCTATTCTGTAAATCAGTTAAGAATGACATCTTAGTCTGTCAAATTTATGTTGATGATATTATTTTTGGTTCTACTAATCCTTCTCTTGGAAGAAAATTTGCTAAGTGTATGCAGGCAGAATTTGAGATGAGCCTCATGGGGGAACTGAAATTCTTTCTAGGAATTCAGATCAATCAAACTCCAGAGGGAACTTACATTCATCAGAGCAAATACATCAGAGATCTTCTGAAGAAATTTGACCTCTCAGAATGTAAGCCATCAAAGATTCCAATGCATCCCACGTGCATTCTGGAAAGAGAAGAGGTAAGCAAAAATGTAGAACAGAAAGTCTACAGAGGTATGATTGGTTCTCTCCTCTATCTGACTGCTTCAAGACCTGACATATTATTCAGTGTTTGTATCTGTGCTAGATTCCAATCAGATCCTAGAGAATCTCACTTAACAGCTGTTAAGCGAATTTTCAAGTATCTGAAAGGTACTACTAATCTGGGTTTGTTTTATAGAAAATCTAGTGATTACAGCTTAGTAGGCTACTGCGATGCTGATTTTGCTGGAGACAGAGTGGAACGTAAAAGTACTTCTGGAAGCTGCCAGTTTCTGGGAGAAAATCTGATCTCTTGGTCCAGCAAAAGGCAATCAACAATTGCACTATCAACAGCAGAAGCTGAGTACATAGCAGCAGCAGGATGTAGCACACAAATGCTCTGGATGAAAAGTCAGCTTGAAGACTTCCAGATTTTTGAGAGTAACATTCCTATACTCTGTGATAATACTTCTGCTATTTGCTTAAGTAAGAATCCCATTTTACATTCTAGAGCTAAGCATATAGAAATAAAACATCACTTCATTAGGGACTATATTCAGAAAGGTATTTTGAACTTAAAATTTATAGATACAGACCATCAATGGGCTGATATCTTTACTAAACCCCTTTCAGAAGATAGGTTTAATTTCATTCTGAAACATCTCAGCATGAAAGTTTGTCCAGAGTGAAAATGTTTTAATTCCATATAATTATCTTCAGAATGTAATTGTTTTACTGTGAACTTCTGATCAATCTTCAGAAAGATAGAACATGCAGATTGTATCAGATGCAAGTCTAAAGATCTGAGAGTCTAAGCTCAAAGACAGACGTGCTGATCACTACATCAAACAAGTGTCATCCAATCATCAGCATATCTCTGAAGCAGAACGCGTGCACGCTTCTGAGAAGGCAAAGCGCTGATTGGGTGCATTGAGACACATGTCTGGTAACCGTTTTTAAGTATCTTTCTCAAATCCCCCAAAATCAGCAAGCATTTAATGAAAAGTAATCATGCTTTTAAAATGCAATCATGATTTTTTCTCTTTCTTAAAAACGTTTATCTTTTCAAAATATTTTGAAACTCTATTTAAACACATTAATCTCTCATTCTCATTCTTTACGTTTTCTCACTAATACTCAAGCATTCTCTGCATATTTTTGTGTTCATCTCTTGCAAAACCCTTTTTCCTCAGTTTCTTCTCAAAACCTTTTTAGTGTGAACATGGCAACCTCCAGCAGTGCTTCTGCAGGTCCTCAGAAGAAAGCATCATCTGAGCAATATCAAGTGCCATTCAGAACACTCCTCACTCCTGTGAAGAATCTTGAAGTGCTTTCTGAATTAATCATTGATTTTGGAAGCTTGAAGGAGAACGGTTTTGACCTAACTGAAGAAGTTAGGGCACATAAGTGGGAAAGGTATTTTGACAGGTTGGTTGGACCAACATTCCCTATGCTAGTCAAGGAATTCTGGATTCACGCCAAGGCTTCAACACATCTAGTCACCTCCTTTGTTATGGGGAAGAAGATTGTGATCACTAAGTGTTGTACCCCAAAATTTGCCCTCCCATATTCTCCAAGAAATTGCCAAGCCAAGTCACAAAATTCCCCAAGGGTTGCACAGTGCAAAGGTCTCCTATACAGTCAAAACTAGGGCATGTGTCCTGATCAAGAAAAGGAAGTTTTCAAAGACCCAATCAAGTCTCACATACTTGCAAATATGGTCAAGCATCTTCATATCAAGTTTCAAGACTTTCAGCACAAAATTGCACAGTCAAAACCCTAAATTGCACTACAGTCAACTGTAGGGGCAAAATGGTCATTTGACAGTCAAAAGTTCAAATTTTTGGTCAACATATCATTTTGAAGCCACAAACATCATTTGATCAATGCTTGATCATGATTCTCAAAATTTGGCTCAGAAAATCATCAAGATGCAAAAGTTTCTATTTTTGGACACTTGAAGAAGTCAACTGAAATTGACCAGGGCATAACTTTCACATGGATTATCAGAAAAATTCCATCCAAAGCTCATTTTGAAGAGAAAGAAATTTCCTACAACTCATCTTCATACTTCAAGTCCAAGAAATGCTCTCACAAAAAGTTATCAATTTCAACATTATAGGTCATTTTCAAAAGTCAACAAAAAGGGACTTTAAGTCAAAGACCATAACTTGATATTGGTAAATCAAAATGACATGGGACCAAAGGCATTGGTTAGAGAACTCAAAGACCTTTCCAAAATGTCCAAGAACATGAGAAAAGCTTAAAAATTGAGCAAGTTATGCCTTGTGGAAGTTGGGAAATTTTTGGATATTTTGAAAAGTCAACATTGATCCAAATGACCTGAAATTGCTAATGGGCCCATTTTTCTTCCATGATTCATCATTCTAAGCATGTGCACGACCACTTGGCCCAAAGGGAAGTATTTTCTCATTTTTTATTTATTTATTTGAATTATTATTCATATTAATTCATTTAAATCAAATTAAATATGTGAAAAATGTCTAACCTAATTTTTTCAATCTTTTTATACATGTTTTGAGCTCAATATTTCGTGCATATCCCAATATAGAAAGATTTGGATGGAATTGATCTTAATTGATACAAAGTAGCATGAAAAAGATATGAAAAAGATCTTGGAAAATCAATTTGCAAAAACCATTGAATGAAAGAGATTTGATTGAATTTTTTAACCTAATTGCTTCACTACATATGCTGGAACATAAACCTAATGCCCATAGACAAAAAAGCTGCGCAAGAAAGGCCATTAAAAACTTGAAAAAATTCCTTGAAAACAAAATTCTGAAATCATTGTTGGAGGACGATTCAAAGCCTAATTTTCATTCCAATAGCTTGCTCAAGGTCTATTGAGTGTATTTCAATCAGAATCATTCATCCAAACGCCAAGAACTGGTAAAACGAACCGTACCTGTGCAAGGAAAATTTCAGAGTCGTGCATCATGATTTACGCATTCTTTGTGATTTTTATTCATGGATTCATGTTAATTACCTTGTTCTGAAGCTAACCCAATGTTTTGATTGAATTATTATGCGTTATATACGATTCCACCATGTTTAAATTTTAGGGTTTGCAGAGCTTCCAATTGGGGATTTTGAGACCAGGCAAAATTGGGACAGGAGACCTAGATCATTAGAACGAGCGTGCTTGGACGAACAAGAATCAACCATCGCGCCCAATTTCTGAACAACACAGGCTTAATCGCTATTTTCTCGTAGCTAGCCTAAGAAAACGCAACATAAACCGTTGCCCAATGTTTTTGTTTTCAGGAACATGAGGAAGACGACTTCGTGGCGCATGATGGTTGGCCATTTTGAATATCGCGCGCGTTTTCCCACTAATGCGTAGTTTCACGTTATGTTATTTGTTATTTATTTATTTAACAAAAAGGTTCAGTGGCTCAGTTGGCAGGCATTAATTGTATTGACATCCAAGACCTGGGTTCGAATCCCAGGTCTGTATAATTTTCTATGTTATTTTACCATATAGGTTCATGTGCAATTTCCAGGTTGAAGCACACCATATTCCATCACCATCAAGCCAGCCATGTGCCTAGTGGAATCAAACCAAAGGCTGAGATTGAAAGAACACGCTAAGTCCTAGTCAACTATCCCACACGCTACTCAAAAAAGTCAACAGGTTTCAATACTATTGGGCCAGATTGCTAGGCCTATACCTCCACTTTGGGGCCTGAACCCCCCCTGGTTGGCCTTCTCTATATTTTTCCCATTTTATTTTCAATTATTTCTTTATTTGTTTTATTGTTTTTTTAATTAATTATTTTATCAAAATATAAAAACACATAAAAATCAGAAAAAAGAAAAAATAATAAAATATTACTTATTTTAGTATTTTTATAAACAAACTTGCATGTAAATTAATTTAGTATAAATTAGGGTTTAATATTAATTCTTTTCATAAAAAAAAAATCAAAAAATATAGAATTAGGCTTAATCAATTTTTATTCCTTTTTTTAATTTTTCTCCTTCACAATAATAATATGTATTTATTTATTTTCATAATTAACTGTGCATAAAAATTAGGTTTAATTTAGGTTTCAATTTAATATTTTCATAATAAATTTAAAAGTTATTAGAATTAGGGTTTACCTTTTATTTTAATTTTAATTAACTCTTTCTTTTTATCAAATTCCTAAAAACACTAAAAAATACCAAAAACATTCTTTTTTTAATTTTTAATTTTAATTCCTCGTTAACTTTAAATATTTTGCAAAAGGGTCCAACGCCCATATTTTTAATTTCGCATATTTATTTTATTTTGCTTAATTATGTATCTCTCCCAAAGCGCTGTAACTTAAACTTCTCGCACTTTTCTTTAATTGCTTTATTTATTTTTTTGTCAAATCGGGTCCGGTTTAATTTTGGCGATGTGGACCCGCGCCATTTGTAATAGCCTTAGATTTACTTTCCCGCGAATATTTTTTAACCGTTAACAAAAAAGCATGAAAGAATGTATGGCCTTAAATAAAATCAAGCGTAGATCACAATGAACATGACAAGACAAATATCAATGAAAACGACACACGAATCGCACACACCACCCCTAGGGTACGCCTCACTGTTGCCTTGCCTCGAAAGGTGATCGTCGAGTAGAGGATGTCTTAGTAAGTCCTCATGATCCGGGAACCTGGCATGAGGGTAGCTTCTAAGGTGTCTTCCCATTACTCTGGTGATCACCATGTCCCGAACCTCGAATTGACCCGAACACCTCCAACGGTGGTGCTACCTACCTCTCAATGGTGGGATGGCACTACTTTAAAGGACATTTACACAGACGAATTCCTTAGGGTAGGTAGGTTCTCGTAGATACTTGCTCTCTTCAAAAACAAAACAAATCAAAATCTTTTCGCACCGACATTTTTCAAAAGCTTTCAAAACAATTTTTCAAACACTCTGACACAAGTGTCGATCTGAAACTTTCAAAGAAACTTTTTTTAAACCCACAGTTGAAAAGCAAACAAACCATTTTTGAAAACACAAGTGAGCAAGTATCTAAGAGCCCATGGATAACCATGGATAGAAAGGGTGCTAACACCTTCCCTTTCTATAACCTACCTCCCAAACCGAGAGCAATCTCTTTAAGGAATTTTTCTGTGCTTTTGTCCTTTCCATTTGGAGAAAATAAAAGACGGTGGCGACTCTTGCTTCCGCGACATTTCGCGAACCAGCGTTAAACAGTCAGTTCCAGATCCACCGATCACAGAACTGGCGACTCTGCTGGGGACAATCTTATAAAGTGAGGTGTACCTTAGGATTAAGATCACTGTGTTTTCAATTGTCTTCTTTGCTTGCTTTACTATTGTGGGTTGTATCGGAGTTACATAGATCCTAACCCGGATCTGGGGATACCCTGTTTAGGTAGCATAAGTTGTGAGGGACCTGTCCGGCGTATACCGACATGGGTGAAGCAGTGGCTACGTTGGTGTGGCGCCTTGGTCTGTACCGATATCCCTCGTGTTGAAACGGGGAGAATATGGGTCTTCCAAGGAGTCATTAAGCACCAACAGACCTTAGAACCTTAAATGACCCGACTTGGCCGTTAGAACAGTAGCAGTATGCTACGCCCATTGAGGCTAAACTCTCGTGATGGTTCTGGCCGCAAGAAAAGATTGCGACGCTGGAGTTATGACCGATTGAGGGTAGTCAATGATATTGGGATCCTCTTAGAACCCGGTTACTTCTAATAGGACAGGTTGAACCCACCAACTTCAAGAGGGTACTACCCAGACCCCATGCTGGCTTAAACCCTAAGGGTTTCTCTTGTGTGACTTGTGTGCCTTTGTACTTGCCTACTTGCATGCTTGTTAGCTGACACATGAACTACTTGCAGGTGTTGTTTATAGTCCTTAACTAGGACTCATGACAAGGTTTACCAAATTTCTTGCAGGTTTTGTTTATAGTCCTTAACTAGGACTCATGACAGGGTTTACCAAATTTCTTGCAGGTTTTGTTTATAGTCCTTAACTGGGACTCATAACAGGGTTTACTAGATCTCTTGCAGGTTTTGTTTATAGCCCTTAATTGGGACTCATAACAAAGTATACTGAATTTCTTGCAGGGTCTGTTTATAGTCCTTAATTGGGACTCATAACAGGGTTTACCTACATCACCCCATGCATAACATAACATCATACCATTGCATACATCCTAACCCATTTCAAGGATCTCAAGGGCTTGTGATGCAGGTCATGGTGAATCAACTATCTCAGCAAGGGGCAAAGAGGATTTATTTTCCTCTAGCCAAGGTTGTCAGGGGCTATGACCCACTGGATATGGTGAGCCTTTGACCCTTGAAGAAGGACTCTCAACAATATGCAGTGCCTTCAGTCAAGCTACCGGTTTCAAATTTTAACAAATTTCTTGTTTACCCCGCGAGGTCCTTGAAAACATTGCATGCATATCATACATATCATTGCATTACAGGTACCCGTTCTTTGCAGGTCACTTACCCTTCTCGCTGTTTATTTCAGCCATGGCTCCCCAACAAGATAACCAGGACTTTCTTGCTCAAGAGACTCGGTTCGGGGAAATCCTCCTGAATATATCCAAGGGGCAGGAGGAGCTAAAGACACTTCTCATGGAGACTCTAGTCAGGGACAGTGCTGAGGATGAAGGGCTAAAACACCTACAAGCGGAGATGGATGCAATGAAAGCCCAGATGCTGGGGCAGAGGAATGCCATTCAAGGTTTAGCTCAAAGACAAGATGAGCTCCGGTTTCTCGTCAACCAACTGCTTCAGGGTAACCAACTGGGGCAAACATCTAAGGGTAAAAAGCCATTCATCATCCAATCATCCTCGAGACAAGAGGATAAGGGGAAAGCTCCTCAAATGGCTCCAGTGCCACAAATTCAGCATCAACATCACCAGTTTCAGCCAGACAAGCCCAGAAGGCAATTCACCCCGCTCAACATGTCGCTGTATCAAGCTTTGCAACGCCTATTGAGGTTGAATCTGATCACATTAAGGGCTCATCCCCGGAACCCCAACACAGCATCTCCTGCCTATGATCCCAATAAGAGGTGTGCCTACCACTCTGCTAGCCCAGGACATGATACCAATGAATGTTGGGATCTGAGGAACAAAATCCAGGACCTGATCGATGAAGGGGCATTGGAGTTCACACAAGATGGACAGGCTGAATTTTTCTACCATTCCTCCAAGGCTCACCAGTTGAGGTGACAAGCTCCGAGACTAGGAAACTTTTGTTCATTCGAATGTTCAAGTTGTGTTTTCCTTTTGACCGTTCAAACATTTATTCATGTTAAAACATTGTTATTCCATTAATGCATCGCTTATGTCTATTTTGAATCAATATATTTGCATTCACTATATGCAAATTGTTTTCATATTTTTTCTGATGTCAACTCTCGTTAATTCTAAGCCTCTTGAGGGAGGATGACGAAAATGATACCACAATCTACCGTATGCTTTCGAACAGACCCCGCTGATGAGGTACATGCATTGTTTCAATCCCTAAACACTGGAGTTATAAGGATGATAATCCCTCGTCAACCCCTTTGAGCCAAAGAAGTAGGAGTTTTTATTTTCAAAAATCAGAACCCTTAATCATAACCTGGGGCAGGGTAGTCTCTCAGTTGATCCAAGTGCATAACAAATGGCACCAAATGAGTCTTTCCAAAAACAAAAGACAGTGATGGTTCAGAACAATCATAAGGACAGGCAGTCATTACCAAAAACAAAATCATAAATGAAAAGCCCATTAAGTCAAAACCCAGGAAGGAGACTTACGAAACTGGGGCATCCCGCTGACTGTAATTCCAAAAAAGGAAACAGTTCAGGCAAAAAAAAAGAAAGGGATAACGAAATCAAAAAAAAAGAGGTTCTGTAAACCCTCAACAAAAAGGAATGACTGCCTATTCAAAATAAGTTATCAACATCCGAATCATCACCGGAAAATCAGAGCGAAGACTCAAACAAGGTCTAATGTATGATCAACTGAGTTTAGGTTTGGAGAACATCACGAAGAGCGGGTGGGTACAAATAATTTGAGCCTTTATCCTTTGTTTCTTAAACCGTGAACCAGGCCACGTTATAACCCTCAAAAGTCCTAGCTGAAGCATGGGTTAGCTCGAAAGCATACTGTCACGAAAGGTATCCTGACTCCTTAAGGCCTACGGTAAATACGGAGTTGACATCACGTTTTACAAACAATCATTTGTTTTATGAAAAAGAATGCATTTTCAAAATCCTTGAGACAGACATAAGCTTTGCATTTTTAACATAACTTTGTTTGCATATGACTTTTTGTTTGAACAGCAGGGAAATTCGCACAATGAAAGTCTAATGAACAAAAGTATCTCCAATCAAGGGGCATGGCATGACCATGGTCCATCATCTGGGGCAATCCAATCAAGATTCGGAGAATCTCTCAAAAGTCAAAAAGCCTGGGGCAAATCTCTGCCTGAGTCACTTGGGGCACTCCAGCAATGAATCTTGCACGATCAGACACCTTCTGGTAATATGGCAACACAAGCAGCCAGGGGCACCTACCTGCATTCTAAGAGCGTGGACATAGTCGGAAAATACTACGCAAAATCAAAGACCCGCTAGGTTGACACACCTAGGCAAAAATAAGGGCTTCCCGGCGAACAAAAAAAAAATTCGGGCAAAATGAAGGGATGAAAATGAAAAAATCTGTACACCCGGCAAGTCGAAAACCTGAAAAGGCGGCTTGGGCAAAAATGGGTATCCCGGTGGACTGAAAACCCGAAAGGGCGGTCCAGGCAAAAGTTAGGGATTAAAGCGTACGACTATATCCTGCCATCTGTCTACCAGAAGAAGGTTTGTCCATCAACAACTATCAGTACCCCACAAGCGCCTCTCCCTTAGAAACAGGGGCAATAAAGAGTGGTCTAAGCAATCTGATTGTTCTATCCTCCAAGGTATCAGGGTAGGTTCCGTTGAAGAACTTAACCAATACAGTTCAATACTTCCCCAGGAGAGTCCAATCCAGCTCCCCCAGAAAAGGTGGAATCCATATCCCCAAGCACTAAGCTTATCCCCAGTAGATTCTGGAAGCTTATCCCCTCACAGAGCACGAACGCGTCATCCGGCTTTATTCAAAGAGTTATTTCCTTAACAGGATATAACTGGGTTATCCTCAGTCAAAAGCCATGGAAAGATTGTCCCCGACAAAGTCTCCTTACCTCAGCGAAGTCCATCAACACTTCCAACAACAAGGATATCCTCAGCAAGCTATCAACAATTCAGCAAAGCATCTCTATCCCCACAGAGTATTGCTTCCCAGCATGGTCGCTAGAGTATTTTTCTCCCCGCAGAATCTTCCATTTTCCAAGTTTATTCCCCAACGGAGTCATCCTCTCCTACCGGTATTCTTGCAACTATCATCCCCAGCGGAAGCGAAATCTATTTCAGCCCAGGAATGACTTCCCGGCACCCGTCAAGGATTTACTTTCCTAGACGAAAACATTCATAAAACATCACATACATCATTAAAGCACGCATAGACGCATTATATCATACAAATCTCATTTATGTTGAGAACATCATTGCTTGATCCATATCATGCATTGCATATGACTGACCTTTACCTTTCAGGAAAGATGCAGTTGAGATTCTCAATCATATTTCAAGACCTAGACCGGTTCAGTTAATCGACTTCAAAGATTTCTTATCCAGTCCCAGGCCTTCTCTGGTCCAGCTAAATCGACTCCCAACAGATTTTTCTGATAAAGACTCAGCAGAAGTTATGGTCCCCTCTCCAACGATGAGTGTGAGGTGGTAAGTCCTTTTCAGATGTTTCCCTCTCCGACGATGAGTGTGAGGTGATAGTCTCTTATGGTTCCCTCTCCGACAAGTGCGTGAGGTGGTAATTCCTTTTTCAGATGTTTCCCTCTCCGACGGTGAGTGTGAGGTGATAGTCTCCTATGGTCCCCTCTCCGACAAGTGCGTGAGGTGGTAATTCCTTTTTCAGATGTTTCCCTCTCCGACGGTGAGTGTGAGGTGATAGTCTCTTATGGTCCCCTCTCCGACAAGTGCGTGAGGTGGTAATTCCTTTTTCAGATGGTTCCCTCTCCGACGGTGAGTGTGAGGTGATAGTCTCCTACGGTCCCCTCTCCGACAAGTGAGTGAGGTGGTAATTCCTTTTCAGATGTTTCCCTCTCCGACGGTGAGTGTGAGGTGATAGTCTCCTATGGTCCCCTCTCCGACAAGTGCGTGAGGTGGTAATTCCTTTTTCAGATGTTTCCCTCTCCGACGGTGAGTGTGAGGTGATAGTCTCTTATGGTCCCCTCTCCGACAAGTGCGTGAGGTGGTAATTCCTTTTTCAGATGGTTCCCTCTCCGACGGTGAGTGTGAGGTGATAGTCTCCTACGGTCCCCTCTCCGACAAGTGCGTGAGGTGGTAATTCCTTTTTCAGATGTTTCCCTCTCCGACGGTGAGTGTGAGGTGATAGTCTCCTATGGTCCCCTCTCCGACAAGTGCGTGAGGTGGTAATTCCTTTTTCAGATGTTTCCCTCTCTGACGGTGAGTGTGAGGTGATAGTCTCCTACGGTCCCCTCTCCGACAAGTGCGTGAGGTGGTAATTCCTTTTTCAGATGTTTCCCTCTCCGACGGTGAGTGTGAGGTGATAGTCTCCTATGGTCCCCTCTCCGACAAGTGCGTGAGGTGGTAATTCCTTTTTCAGATGTTTCCCTCTCCGACGGTGAGTGTGAGGTGATAGTCTCTTATGGTCCCCTCTCCGACAAGTGCGTGAGGTGGTAATTCCTTCTTCAGATGTTTCCCTCTCCGACGGTGAGTGTGAGGTGATAGTCTCTTATGGTCCCCTCTCCAACGGCGAGTGAGGTGGTAATTCCTTTTTCAAGATGTTTCCCTCTCCGACGATGAGTGTGAGGTGATAGTCTCCTACGGTTCCCTCTCCGACGGTGAGTGAGGTGACAATTCCTTTTCCTATGATTCCCTCTCCGACGGAGAGTGAGGTGATTCCCTTTCAGATTATAATAGCCTATGGTTCTCGTTCCGATTCTGCGAAGATGGTATTTCCCACCAAGATTTTCTCAACGAGCGTTGTTGAAGTTAAAATCACCCAAGGTCCTCTTACCATCCATGCTAAGGCAGTAACCATCCCTGGTTCATTCATCACCGTTTGAAGCTCCAGACTCAGCTCCTGTAACCAGCCAGGACACATCTATACCGAGCATCTGAAAACCAGCTCCTGCAACGTGTCAGGTACTCATTTGTTCTTTTGCAGGTATGCAGGTTCTCGCTAAGGAATCTCCTATGCAATCAGCATCCAGATGGCATCTATAAGCCCATCATCCTACCCATCAACCTCTAAATGGCATCTATAAGCCCATTCCATCATCACTGCAACTATGTGAGCGCAAATTTCTGGGCACTCTAGTGTCCAATCATCTTCTACCTTCGGATTACGAAAGGCACGTCAGCCAATCTGCATCCTCAGGTCTAAGAAGATTGAACAGGGGCAACTGTTGTACCCCAAAATTTGCCCTCCCATATTCTCCAAGAAATTGCCAAGCCAAGTCACAAAATTCCCCAAGGGTTGCACAGTGCAAAGGTCTCCTATACAGTCAAAACTAGGGCATGTGTTCTGATCAAGAAAAGGAAGTTTTCAAAGACCCAATCAAGTCTCACATACTTGCAAATATGGTCAAGCATCTTCATATCAAGTTTCAAGACTTTCAGCACAAAATTGCACAGTCAAAACCCTAAATTGCACTACAGTCAACTATAGGGGCAAAATGGTCATTTGACAGTCAAAAGTTCAAATTTTTGGTCAACATATCATTTTGAAGCCACAAACATCATTTGATCAATGCTTGATCATGATTCTCAAAATTTGGCTCAGAAAATCATCAAGATGCAAAAGTTTCTATTTTTGGACAGCTGAAGAAGTCAACTGAAATTGACCAAGGCATAACTTTCACATGGATTATCAGAAAAATTCCATCCAAAGATCATTTTGAATAGAAAGACATTTCCTACAACTCATATTCATACTTCAAGTCCACGAAATGCTCTCACAAAAAGTTATCAATTTCAACATTATAGGTCATTTTCAAAAGTCAACAAAAAGGGACTTTAAGTCAAAGACCATAACTTGAGATTGGTAAATCGAAATGACATGGGACCAAAGGCATTGGTTAGAGGACTCAAAGACCTTTCCAAAATGTCCAAGAACATGAGAAAAGCTTAAAAATTGAGCAAGTTATGCCTTGTGGAAGTTGGGTAATTTTTGGATATTTTGAAAAGTCAACATTGATCCAAATGACCTGAAATTGCTAATGGGCCCATTTTTCTTCCATGATTCATCATTCTAAGCATGTGCACGACCACTTGGCCCAAAGGGAAGTATTTTCTCATTTTTTATTTATTTATTTGAATTATTATTCATATTAATTCATTTAAATCAAATTAAATATGTGAAAAATGTCTAACCTAATTTTTTCAATCTTTTTATACATGTTTTGAGCTCAATATTTCGTGCATATCCCAATATAGAAAGATTTGGATGGAATTGATCTTAATTGATACAAAGTAGCATGAAAAAGATATGAAAAAGATCTTGGAAAATCAATTTGCAAAAACCATTGAATGAAAGAGATTTGATTGAATTTTTTAACCTAATTGCTTCACTACATATGCTGGAACATAAACCTAATGCCCATAGACAAAAAAGCTGCGCAAGAAAGGCCATTAAAAACTTGAAAAAATTCCTTGAAAACAAAATTCTGAAATCATTGTTGGAGGACGATTCAAAGCCTAATTTTCATTCCAATAGCTTGCTCAAGGTCTATTGAGTGTATTTCAATCAGAATCATTCATCCAAACGCCAAGAACTGGTAAAACGAACCGTACCTGTGCAAGGAAAATTTCAGAGTCGTGCATCATGATTTACGCATTCTTTGTGATTTTTATTCATGGATTCATGTTAATTACCTTGTTCTGAAGCTAACCCAATGTTTTGATTGAATTATTATGCGTTATATACGATTCCACCATGTTTAAATTTTAGGGTTTGCAGAGCTTCCAATTGGGGATTTTGAGACCAGGCAAAATTGGGACAGGAGACCTAGATCATTAGAACGAGCGCGCTTGGACGAACAAGAATCAACCATCGCGCCCAATTTCTGAACAACACAGGCTTAATCGCTATTTTCTCGTAGCTAGCCTAAGAAAACGCAACATAAACCGTTGCCCAATGTTTTTGTTTTCAGGAACATGAGGAAGACGACTTCGTGGCGCATGATGGTTGGCCATTTTGAATATCGCGCGCGTTTTCCCACTAATGCGTAGTTTCATGTTATGTTATTTGTTATTTATTTATTTAACAAAAAGGTTCAGTGGCTCAGTTGGCAGGCATTAATTGTATTGACATCCAAGACCTGGGTTCGAATCCCAGGTCTGTATAATTTTCCATGTTATTTTACCATATAGGTTCATGTGCAATTTCCAGGTTGAAGCACACCATATTCCATCACCATCAAGCCAGCCATGTGCCTAGTGGAATCAAACCAAAGGCTGAGATTGAAAGAACACGCTAAGTCCTAGTCAACTATCCCACACGCTACTCAAAAAAGTCAACAGGTTTCAATACTATTGGGCCAGATTGCTAGGCCTATACCTCCACTTTGGGGCCTGAACCCCCCCTGGTTGGCCTTCTCTATATTTTTCCCATTTTATTTTCAATTATTTCTTTATTTGTTTTATTGTTTTTTTAATTAATTATTTTATCAAAATATAAAAACACATAAAAATCAGAAAAAAGAAAAAATAATAAAATATTACTTATTTTAGTATTTTTATAAACAAACTTGCATGTAAATTAATTTAGTATAAATTAGGGTTTAATATTAATTCTTTTCATAAAAAAAAATCAAAAAATATAGAATTAGGCTTAATCAATTTTTATTCCTTTTTTTAATTTTTCTCCTTCACAATAATAATATGTATTTATTTATTTTCATAATTAACTGTGCATAAAAATTAGGTTTAATTTAGGTTTCAATTTAATATTTTCATAATAAATTTAAAAGTTATTAGAATTAGGGTTTGCCTTTTAGTTTAATTTTAATTAACTCTTTCTTTTTATCAAATTCCTAAAAACACTAAAAAATACCAAAAACATTCTTTTTTTAATTTTTAATTTTAATTCCTCGTTAACTTTAAATATTTTGCAAAAGGGTCCAACGCCCATATTTTTAATTTCGCATATTTATTTTATTTTGCTTAATTATGTATCTCTCCCAAAGCGCTGTAACTTAAACTTCTCGCACTTTTCTTTAATTGCTTTATTTATTTTTTTGTCAAATCGGGTCCGGTTTAATTTTGGCGATGTGGACCCGCGCCATTTGTAATAGCCTTAGATTTACTTTCCCGCAAATATTTTTTAACTGTTAACAAAAAAGCATGAAAGAATGTATGGCCTTAAATAAAATCAAGCGTAGATCACAATGAACATGACAAGACAAATATCAATGAAAACGACACACGAATCGCACACACCACCCCTAGGGTACGCCTCACTGTTGCCTTGCCTCGAAAGGTGATCGTCGAGTAGAGGATGTCTTAGTAAGTCCTCATGATCCGGGAACCTGGCATGAGGGTAGCTTCTAAGGTGTCTTCCCATTACTCTGGTGATCACCATGTCCCGAACCTCGAATTGACCCGAACACCTCCAACGGTGGTGCTACCTACCTCTCAATGGTGGGATGGCACTACTTTAAAGGACATTTACACAGACGAATTCCTTAGGGTAGGTAGGTTCTCGTAGATACTTGCTCTCTTCAAAAACAAAAAAAATCAAAATCTTTTCGCACCGACATTTTTCAAAAGCTTTCAAAACAATTTTTCAAACACTCTGACACAAGAGTCGATCTGAAACTTTCAAAGAAACTTTTTTTAAACCCACAGTTGAAAAGCAAACAAACCATTTTTGAAAACACAAGTGAGCAAGTATCTAAGAGCCCATGGATAACCATGGATAGAAAGGGTGCTAACACCTTCCCTTTCTATAACCTACCTCCCGAACCGAGAGCAATCTCTTTAAGGAATTTTTCTGTGCTTTTGTCCTTTCCATTTGGAGAAAATAAAAGACGGTGGCGACTCTTGCTTCCGCGACATTTCGCGAACCAGCGTTAAACAGTCAGTTCCAGATCCACCGATCACACTGAGGATTACATTGCAAGGCTAATCAGTTACAGTGGCGGTGGCGTCCGTTGTGTGGACATGGCTGAAAGATGTGCTGATGTGGGTGTGATAACTGCAAGGATTTTCACTCATGGGGTGCCCAGCAGCAAGATCAAAGATCTGAAGGATCATTACAGAGTTTGGGCTAAGATAATTCTGGGGTGCTTCAACCATAGGAAGCCAACCAGTTCACCTGATTACATAAATGTGGATCAGCAATTTCTGATCTACTTTATTGATCAGAAGGTAAAAATCAATCTGGCTCATTTTCTGTTCAACCACCTCAGAACAAGTGTGAAGGAAACCAGGGAAGAAGAAAGAACCAAGAGGGATTGGATACCCTTTGGAAGGTTGATATCAGATATTCTGACAGAGAATAGGCTGATAGAGCATCTGATAGAAGCTCAAGAGCTAAGCACCATTGAACCAACAGTTGGGAAACCTCTGAACGCAAAGAACTTGAAGAAGATGAAGTTGATAGAAAATATTCAGAAGGAACCCAGAGCTACTCCTATTGCTGATATCACCAGCAGAAGAGTTCCTCTGAGTGACTTTCCTTTATTTTCTGAGATAGAATCCAAACCAGAGGTGGTTCTCAGATACTTGGATGCGTGCAAGGCAGATGGTACAGATCCAAATCTGATTATCAAAGCTCTGCATCAACCTCAGCAAGAAGTGACTCTGAAGAAGACAAAGAAGAGGAAGGCAACTTCAGAAGGATCATCCCAGCAGACACCCAAGAAAAGAGGTAATTCATCTGCTACTTCTGTTTTAAATTCTTCTACTATTCCAGCATCTATTCCTCCTCAAACCTCTCATAGAATCTCAATCCCCATCCCTACCATAGATGAAACTATACCAGAAGAGGACCCTTCTGAGGCATTAAAACTCAGAAGACCCAGAACCAAACATCCCAAACCAACAATCTCAACAACATCAGCAATTGACAAAGTGTTGTCTGACATTATGGAAAAGGATTGGACTTAAAGATGCCATTTGGAGGGATTATGGAAAGTTGTTAGAGATGGGCTTGTAGTTGCCATCCAGAAATGATTGTTGAACTGTATCTGTAAGCTGAAACTGAATGAGTATCAGAATGGCGTCTGTGTCTGGAGCGTATCTGAATTATATTTAAAGATTGAATCTGAATAAGTATCAGGATGGCATCCATATCTGGAGCGTATCTGAACTGTATCTGAGAGTTGAATCTGAATGAGTATCAAGATGGCATTTGTGTTTGGAGCGTATCTGAACTGTATCTGAAAGATGAATATGAATGAGTATCAGGATGGCATCCGTGTCTGGAGCGTATCTGAACTGTATTTGAGAGCTGAATGAGTATCAGGATGACATCCATGTCTGGAGCATATCTGAACTGTATCTGAGAGTTGAATGAGTATCAGGATGGCATCCGTGCCTGAAGCGTATATGAATTGTATCTGAGAGCTGAATGAGTATCAGGATGGAATCCGTGTCTAGAGCGTATCTGAACTGTACTTGAAAGTTGAATCTGAATGAGTATCAGGATGGCATCCGTGTCTGAAGCATATCTAAACTATATCTGAGAGCTGAATGAGTATCAGGATGGCATCCGTGTCTGAACTGTATCTGAGAGCTGAATGAGTATCAGGATAGCATCCGTGTTTGTAGCGTATCTGAACTGTATCTAAGAGCTGAATGGGTATTAGGATGGCATCCGTGTCTGGAGTGTATCTAAGAGATGAATGAGTATCAGGATGGCATCTGTGTCTGGAGCGTATCTGAACTGTATTTGAGATCTGAATGAGTATCAGGATGGCATCCGTGTCTGGAGCGTATTTGAACCGTATCTGAAAAGCCTTTGAACATTGTTAATTATAGCTACTGATTAATATTATCCTGAAACGGGTAAAATGTTAGCTAATATGCAATGTCATGTGGTATGAAATGCATGTTATAATGAGATTGTGATACATGCATTCGTGTTATCAATGTTTATGATATATGGATGCGATGTATGCGTGTGTGAGCTAATCTGCTGCACTGCTTACTTCAATTGGGGAAAATAAATCCCTGACTGCTACTGAGGATACGGAGTGCAAGTCTTCATGTTTTGAAGTGTTGATGAATTCCCACTTAGAGAAATAAACTCTGTTGTAAGGGAAACTCCATGTACTGCTTGTGAAATCCCGAGAAATTTGGTGACTTCTAACGGGGAGTGATAACTGGAAGTTTTGTTCCGTTGGGGATTAAACTGCACACTGCGGGGGATTTTATGGAATAGCTTAAAGATATTTCCCTATCTTTTAAAGCCATTAGTGACTGTCTTTCTATTTTGTTCATTTGTGAATGGTAGTTACATTCAAATGCATATGTTCAAAAATAAATCATTGGACGTTTTTGTAAACAAACACAAGAGTAAAGAAAAACAAATAGTTTTACACTTTCAAAGGGATATCTTTGTATTGACTTTGAGTAAGTATTTTTGTACAATGAGACAACCATTCTAGTAAGAGAGTTTCGTCATAAAAAAAATGAAAATTTGATACAAAGAAAAGATAGCTATGTGAAATAATCCCATGGGGTTCCCAATCTGCTATATCCTTCGTGTCTCTTAGCATCTTATCTATTTGTTGCTGTGTACGAAGCTGATTGAATTGATCAAAATCGTCGAGTTTGCAGGTTGTCTGTAAGGTGATCCAACAGGGCATAGTTATACGCTTTAATTCCCTAAATTTTTCCTGGACCGCCCTTTCGGGTTTTCAGTCCACCAGGATACCCTTTTTTTCCCAAGCCGCCCTTTCGGGTTTTCAACTTGCCGGGTGTACAGATTTTTTGTTTTATCCCTAATTTTTCCTGAACCTTTTTGGTTCGCCGGGATGCCCTTGTTTTGCCTAGGTGTGTCAACCTAGCAGGTTTCTTATGCGTAGTATCTTTTGACTTTGTTTGCGTTCACGTGGTGCGGCAGGGCGTCGCCATCCATAGTGGTCAAGATCATTGCTCCACTAGAGAATATTCTTTTGATTAGAAACGGTCCTTCATATGTAGGAGTCCATTTTCCCCTGGGATCACCTTGCGGCAGTATGATACGTTTGATCACCAAATCCCCGACTTGATACACTTGGCGTCTAACCTTTTTGTTGAAAGCCATGATCATCCATTTTTGATACATCTGACCATGACAGATAACAGTAATCCTTTTCTCATCAATCAAGTTCAGTTGCTCAAGTCGAGTCTGGATCCAATCTTCTTCATTCAACCCTGCATCCTTCATGATTCTCAGAGAGGGGATCTGGACCCTAATAGGCAAGACAACTTCCATGCTATATACCAGAGAGTGAGGTGTTTCCCCGATTGATGTGCGCGCTGTGGTACGATAACCGTGGAGAGCGAATGGTAGCATTTTGTGCCAGTATTTGTATGTGACTGTCATTTTCTGTATGATCTTTTTAATGTTCTTATTTGCAGCTTCGACAACACCATTCATCTTGGGACGGTAAGGGGAAGAATTGTGATGCTGGATCTTGAATTTCTCGCACAAGGCGGTGATCATAGTATTGTTTAAATTCGTACCATTGTCTGTGATGATCCTCTCCAGGATACCGTACCGACAAATGAGATTTTGCTTGATGAACCGGGCGACAACATTCTTGGTAATGGAAGTGAAAGAAGCTGCCTCAACCCACTTTGTGAAATAGTCAATGGCCACCAAGATGAAGCGGTGTCCATTAGAGGCTGTTGGTTTGATTTCCCCAATCATATCGATGCCCCACATAGCAAAGGGCCAAGGAGCCGTCAAGACATTCAGAGGAACCGGAGGTACGTGCACCTTGTTAACATAGATTTGACACTTATGTCATGTTCGAGAGTGTTGATAGCAATCTGCTTCCATGGTAGAACAATAATAACCTGCCCATAGGATTTTCTTTGCCATCGTATGCCCACTGGAATGGGTGCCAAAAGTGCCCTCATGTACATCAGCCATGATCTTTTCTGCCTCAACCTTGTCTACGCAACAGAGCAAAACAGAGCCATGGTTGCGTTTGTAGAGAATGCCATTATTAAGGAAGAACTTAGCAGAGAATCTCCTTAAGAACTTCTTATCATTGACTGAAGCTCCTTCCGGATATTCTTGAGCCTTGAGATACCTCTTGACTTCGTGAAACCAAGGCTGGTCCACTACTTCTTCAGTATTAATATCGTGAGAGTGAGCTGGTTCATCCATTTGTTCAATGGTGATCTGGGGAGCCTCGTTATCCCATTTAAGTTTAAACATGGATGACATTGTGGCTAGTGCGTCTGGTAGCTGATTTTCTTCTCGTGGGAAATGCTCGAAGGTAATCTTCTCAAAATGTGGGATCAATGTCAGCACATGTTCTTTGTAGGGGATAAGGTTAGATTGTTTGGTGTCCCATTCTCCTTTGATCTGGCTGATGACCAAAGCTGAATCTCCGAATACATTTAAGGATTTAATCCCTAAATCTATGGTAGCTTTGAGGTCAAAGATGCACGCTTCGTATTCTGCCATGTTGTTTGTACAATTGAAGCAGAGTCTTGTCGTAAAGGGAGTATGACATCCTTCAGGAGATATGAGTACAACACCTATACCATTGCCGAGTGCGTTGGACGCCCCATCAAAAACCAGGGTCCATCAGGATCCTTGTTCAGGTTTGTCATATGGTCTAAATTCTTCACAGTTGTTTACCATCATGATGTCTTCATCTGGTAATTCGAACTTCATGGACTGGTAGTCATCCACAACTTGATGAGCAAGGTGATCAACTAGCATACTTCCCTTTATTGCTTTATGGGTAGTATACTGTATGTCATATTCTGTCAGGATCATCTGCCATCTTGCTATTCTCCCAGAGAGGGAAGGTTTCTCGAAGATGTATTTTATTGGATCCATTTTAGATATCAATAAGGTAGTATGGGTCAGCATATACTGTCTTAGCCGGCAAGCAGCCAATGCCAGAGCGGAGCAAGTTTTCTCGAGCAGTAAATATCTTGCTTCACAATCGGTAAAATTTTTGCTCAGGTAATAAATAACATACTCTTTTCGGCCAGACTCGTCATGCTGCCCCAACACACACCCTATTGAATTTTCCAAAACAGTTAGATACCGTTAGAACAAAGTTTGAATCTACTACCCTATATTTAAGTTTTGATGATAACAAAGTGAAAAGATATATTATTTATAAGATTCATGTATGAACTATCTGCTGCCTAAAATTACTATGTTCTGACTTGCAGATACTCTGATTGATATAAGCAAGATCATATCTAATCAGCATCATAATTTGGTTCTTGACACCAACATCAGAAGTTTCCATATCAGAATGTCAGAATCAGATGATCAACTCACGTATATGCTGAAGCCTGATGAACAAGACTGCGCTCAACACTCTGATAAAGAAATACAACAGTTCATCAGCAGCTAAGCAGAGTCAGAATGAGCCAAGCCAGAACTTGCATTAAGTAAGCAACGGTACTGTGCATTGAAAGAAAATTAATACCAACGGCCTCATTCCAGACAAGATCTGCTCGATAAGGAAAGTTTGTTAATAGCATTGAATCAAGAATATTGCATCCAACGTTCAACATCTCAGTGCTATATAAACAAGACTTTGATGATTGAAATGGCTAATGCTCTCCAAATCTCTACACGCATAAAAGCTGATCAAAATCTTCTTTCTCTCAGTTTTTGCTAAACACTACACATTCTGATATTCTATCATTGTTTAGCAATCTAGTTTCTAAGCTTTAAGTTGTGTATACATCACAGTTGTGATACAGTTTTGTAGAAAACATTCACACATTTAGTTTTATCTCTTTGTAAGATAGTGTTTCCTTGACAAACCGGGTTGTGGTTTGGATTAAGAAGGCTTTAGCAGTTGTTAAAGTAGTCTGTAATATTCAATTGAATATAGTGGATTAAGACCTCGTTGGAGAGAGGCGAAATCACCTTGACGGGTGGACTGGAGTAGTTTGAGATCAAACGAACCAGGATAAAAATATCTTGTTCATTGCATTAGATTTCAGTTTTACAATTCAACCCCCCCTTCTTGTGTTTTTCACTACTTCAATTGGCATCAGAGCGCCTGGTTCTGAGCTAAAACACTTAACCGTGTCAGTACAAGATCCAGCGTCAGAAAAACACAATGGCAGGAAACAATTCTCACATCAGCAATGACAACAATGAGGACAGAGACAGATTCAGCGGCAAACCTCCAGTCTTTGATGGAGAAAACTTTGATTACTGGAAAGACAGAATTGAAAGCTTCTTTCTGGCACATGATGCTGATCTCTGGGATATGGTGACAGATGGATACACGCACCCTGTGAATGCAAGCGGTCAGAAGATTGATAGAAAAACAATGTCTAATCAACAAAAGCGTGACTTCAAGAATCACCACAAGGCCAGAACCATCCTCCTCAGCGCCATCTCCTATACTGAGTATGAAAAGATCTCCAACAGAGACACAGCAAAGAATATTTTTGACTCACTCAGAATGACGCATGAGGGAAACGTTCAGGTCAAAGAAACTAAAGCTCTGGCGCTCATTCAGAAGTATGAGGCGTTAAAAATGGAAGAATCTGAATCCATTGAAACCATGTTCTCTAGATTCCAGATTCTGGTAGCTGGTCTCAAAGTTCTGGACAAAGGATACTCTACTGCTGACCATGTCAAGAAAATCATCAGAAGTTTACCCAAGCAGTGGAGACCTATGGTTACAGCTCTGAAGCTAGCTAAAGATCTCAACAAAATCACTCTGGAGGAACTTATCAGCTCCCTCAGAAGTCATGAGATAGAGCTAGAAGCTAACGAGCCTCAGAAGCAAAGTAAGCCTTTAGCATTAAAGTCTAACAAAAAATTTGAGTCTAAAGTTTTGCAGGCAGTTGAAGAAACATCTGATGGATCCTCATCAGAAGAAGACGAACTCTCTCTCCTTTCCAGAAGAGTAAATCAATTGTGGAAGCAAAGACAAAGAAAGTTCAGGAATCCCAGAAGATCTGATCAGAACGAGTCTTCTTCCAGATACAGAAGGACAGATTCTTCCTCTGGATACAGAAGATCTGAAGGCTCCTCCAGTAGCAAAAAGCCAAACACCAAGGACATCATCTGCTATGAGTGCAATGAGCAAGGACACTATAAGAGTGACTGCCTTCAGAGGGAAAAGCCCAAAAAGAAGTTTGGAAGAGAGAAGAAGAAAAGTCTCATGGCTACATGGGATGACTCTGACTCGTCTGAAGCTGACTCAGAATCAGATGATGAGAGGGCAAACATAGCTCTCATGGCTAACATCGCAGAAGATAGTGAAGCTTCTGAATCAGACTCAGAATCAGATACTGAAGAGGTATTTCCTAACTTTGCTGTTAACTTTACAAAGGCTGAACTTGCTGAAAGCCTTAATGAGATTTTGGAACGTTATCAGCAAATTAGAGCTAAATTCAGAGACCTGAAAAGGAATCTTGAATCTGACTCTAATAAGACTGAGAGTCTCAAATTGGAAAATTCTGAGCTGAGAAATAAAATTTCAAAATTAGAAAACACTTTACAAAACTCTCAGAAGGAACCAATTTCTGAAACTCCCAGCAACGCTGATGAGATCATCAAGGAGTATGATCACAGTTTCCAGAAGTTCCTCGCTAAAAGCATAGATAGAAGCAGAATGGCTTCAATGATCTATGGAGTTAGCAGAAACGGCAGGAAAGGAATAGGATACCAAGGTAAGGTTCCTACACCAAAGAATGTCATGGACTTAACCATTAAACACACTCCTCTGAATTCACATTTTGTATATGGTCACACACATGATATTAAATACACTAGCAGTAAGCACTATGTGAAACCAAAATTCAACCAGAGTTTTGGTAAAACTAACAAATCAGGACCCAAGAAAATCTGGGTACCTAAGGATAAAATAATACATGTTGCAGATATCTTTAGCAGCAAGTCAGAAACACCAGTCATGGTACCTGGACTCTGGCTGCTCACGACACATGACGGGAAGAAGGCATATGTTCCAAAGCCTGGAACTTAAGCCAGGAGGCCACGTTGGCTTTGGAGGCAATCAGAGGGGAAAGATAATTGGCTCTGGAACTGTAGGTAATGGAAATCTTCCCTCTATTAATAATGTTCTGCTAGTAGATGGATTGATGCATAATCTGTTATCCATAAGTCAATTAAGTGATAACGGTTATGATATAATCTTTAATCAAAAATCATGTAAAGCTGTTAGTCAGAAAGATGGGACTATCCTGTTTAATGGTAAGAGGAAAAACAACATTTACAAAATCAAACTTTCTGAACTAAAAAGTCAGAATGTAAAATGCCTTCTGTCTGTTAACAACGAGCAGTGGATCTGGCACAGAAGATTGGGGCATGTTAGTATGAGAAGAATATCTCAGATTAACAAACTCAATCTGGTCAGAGGACTTCCTAATTTGAAGTTCAATTCAGATGCTCTGTGTGAAGCATGTCAGAAAGGCAAATTTGCAAAACTTTCTTTTAAATCCAAAAATGTTGTTTCTACCTCTAAGCCATTAGAACTTCTGCACATTGACTTATTTGGACCAGTTAAAACTGCTTCAGTCAGTGGTAAGAAGTATGGGTTAGTAATCGTAGATGACTATAGAAGATGGACATGGGTAAAGTTCTTAAGACACAAGGACGAGTCACACTCTGTGTTTGTTACCTTCTGTAACCAAGTTCAGAATGAAAAGGATCTTAGAATCGTTAAAGTCAGAAGTGATCATGGTGGAGAATTTGAAAACAAAGATTTTGAGTCATTCTTTAATGACAGAGGCATTCTGCATGATTTCTCTTGTCCTAGAACTCCCCAACAAAATGGAGTTGTAGAACGAAAGAACAGAACATTGCAAGAAATGGCCAGAACCATGATCAATGAGACAAACGTTGCTAAGACCTTCTGGGCAGAGGCAATAAACACAGCGTGCTACATTCAGAATAGAATCTCAATAAGACCTATTTTGGAAAAGACTCCATATGAATTGTGGAAGAACAGAAAGCCCAACATTTCATATTTTCATCCATTTGGATGTACTTGCTTTATATTAAATACAAAGAATTATTTGAACAAGTTTGACTCTAAAGCACAGAAGTGTATTATGTTAGGATACTCTGAACGCTCAAGAGGGTACAGAGTATACAATACAGAAACACAGATTGTGGAAGAATCAATCAGTGTTCGTTTTGATGATAAGCTTGACTCTGAAAAGTCAAAGCCGAATGAAGTTTTTGCAGGTATAGAAATTGAATTTACAGGTTCTGAAGACAAGTCATCAGAAGCTCTCAACACAGACATTCCTTCAACGTCTGAAAGGAGCACTGCTAGCAATCCTACAACAGCTGCTGATCAACCTCATAAGAGATTACCCAGAAGCAGCTTGGATCACCCAGAAGAGACTATCTTAGGAAGAAAGGAAGATCCAATCAGAACAAGAGCAAGCTTCAGAAACTCTGAAGAAACTCTTATGGGACTTGTGTCTCTGATTGAACCTTCTTCTATTGATGAAGCACTTCTGGATAATGACTGGATTCTGGCAATGCAAGAAGAGCTGAATCAATTCACCAGAAACGACGTATGGGATATCGTTCCCAGACCAAAAGGATTCAACGTCATTGGAACAAGATGGGTGTTCAGAAACAAGCTAAATGAACAAGGTGAAGTCATCAGAAACAAGGCACGACTGGTTGCACAAGGTTATAGTCAGCAAGAGGGGATAGACTATACAGAAACCTTTGCCCCAGTCGCCAGGTTAGAATCTATCAGACTTTTAATTTCATTTGCTGTTAATAGAGGCATCACTCTGTATCAGATGGATGTCAAAAGTGCATTCTTAAATGGTTATATAGAAGAAGAAGTTTATGTACACCAACCCCCTGGTTTTGAAAATACAAAACATCCAGAACATGTTTTCAAACTAAAGAAGTCACTGTATGGTCTGAAACAAGCTCCCAGAGCTTGGTATGAAAGGCTAAGTAACTTTCTGTTAGAAAATGAATTCACCAGAGGGAAGGTGGACACTACTCTATTCTGTAAATCAGTTAAGAATGACATCTTAGTCTGTCAAATTTATGTTGATGATATTATTTTTGGTTCTACTAATCCTTCTCTTGGAAGAAAATTTGCTAAGTGTATGCAGGCAGAATTTGAGATGAGCCTCATGGGGGAACTGAAATTCTTTCTAGGAATTCAGATCAATCAAACTCCAGAGGGAACTTACATTCATCAGAGCAAATACATCAGAGATCTTCTGAAGAAATTTGACCTCTCAGAATGTAAGCCATCAAAGATTCCAATGCATCCCACGTGCATTCTGGAAAGAGAAGAGGTAAGCAAAAATGTAGAACAGAAAGTCTACAGAGGTATGATTGGTTCTCTCCTCTATCTGACTGCTTCAAGACCTGACATATTATTCAGTGTTTGTATCTGTGCTAGATTCCAATCAGATCCTAGAGAATCTCACTTAACAGCTGTTAAGCGAATTTTCAAGTATCTGAAAGGTACTACTAATCTGGGTTTGTTTTATAGAAAATCTAGTGATTACAGCTTAGTAGGCTACTGCGATGCTGATTTTGCTGGAGACAGAGTGGAACGTAAAAGTACTTCTGGAAGCTGCCAGTTTCTGGGAGAAAATCTGATCTCTTGGTCCAGCAAAAGGCAATCAACAATTGCACTATCAACAGCAGAAGCTGAGTACATAGCAGCAGCAGGATGTAGCACACAAATGCTCTGGATGAAAAGTCAGCTTGAAGACTTCCAGATTTTTGAGAGTAACATTCCTATACTCTGTGATAATACTTCTGCTATTTGCTTAAGTAAGAATCCCGTTTTACATTCTAGAGCTAAGCATATAGAAATAAAACATCACTTCATTAGGGACTATATTCAGAAAGGTATTTTGAACTTAAAATTTATAGATACAGACCATCAATGGGCTGATATCTTTACTAAACCCCTTTCAGAAGATAGGTTTAATTTCATTCTGAAACATCTCAGCATGAAAGTTTGTCCAGAGTGAAAATGTTTTAATTCCATATAATTATCTTCAGAATGTAATTGTTTTACTGTGAACTTCTGATCAATCTTCAGAAAGATAGAACATGCAGATTGTATCAGATGCAAGTCTAAAGATCTGAGAGTCTAAGCTCAAAGACAGACGTGCTGATCACTACATCAAACAAGTGTCATCCAATCATCAGCATATCTCTGAAGCAGAACGCGTGCACGCTTCTGCGAAGGCAAAGCGCTGATTGGGTGCATTGAGACACATGTCTGGTAACCGTTTTTAAGTATCTTTCTCAAATCCCCCAAAATCAGCAAGCATTTAATGAAAAGTAATCATGCTTTTAAAATGCAATCATGATTTTTTCTCTTTCTTAAAAACGTTTATCTTTTCAAAATATTTTGAAACTCTATTTAAACACATTAATCTCTCATTCTCATTCTTTACGTTTTCTCACTAATACTCAAGCATTCTCTGCATATTTCTGTGTTCATCTCTTGCAAAACCCTTTTTCCTCAGTTTCTTCTCAAAACCTTTTTAGTGTGAACATGGCAACCTCCAGCAGTGCTTTCTGAATTAATCATTGATTTTGGAAGCTTGAAGGAGAACGGTTTTGACCTAACTGAAGAAGTTAGGGCACATAAGTGGGAAATGTATTTTGACAGGTTGGTTGGACCAACATTCCCTATGCTAGTCAAGGAATTCTGGATTCACGCCAAGACTTCAACACATCTAGTCACCTACTTTGTTATGGGGAAGAAGATTGTGATCACTGAGGATTACATTGCAAGGCTAATCAGTTACAGTGGCGGTGGCGTCCGTTGTGTGGACATGGCTGAAAGATGTGCTGATGTGGGTGTGATAGCTGCAAGGATTTTCACTCATGGGGTGCCCAGCAGCAAGATCAAAGATCTGAAGGATCATTACAGAGTTTGGGTTAAGATAATTCTGGGGTGCTTCAACCATAGGAAGCCAACCAGTTCACCTGATTACATAAATGTGGATCAGCAATTTCTGATCTACTTTATTGATCAGAAGGTAAAAATCAATCTGGCTCATTTTCTGTTCAACCACCTCAGAACAAGTGTGAAGGAAACCAGGGAAGAAGAAAGAACCAAGAGGGATTGGATACCCTTTGGAAGGTTGATATCAGATATTCTGATAGAGAATAGGCTGATAGAGCATCTGATAGAAGCTCAAGAGCTAAGCACCATTGAACCAACAGTTGGGAAACCTCTGAACGCAAAGAACTTGAAGAAGATGAAGTTGATAGAAAATATTCAGAAGGAACCCAGAGCTACTCCTATTGCTGATATCACCAGCAGAAGAGTTCCTCTGAGTGACTTTCCTTTATTTTCTGAGATAGAATCCAAACCAGAGGTGGTTCTCAGATACTTGGATGCGTGCAAGGCAGATGGTACAGATCCAAATCTGATTATCAAAGCTCTGCATCAACCTCAGCAAGAAGTGACTCTGAAGAAGACAAAGAAGAGGAAGGCAACTTCATAAGGATCATCCCAGCAGACACCCAAGAAAAGAGGTAATTCATCTGCTGCTTCTGTTTTAAATTCTTCTACTATTCCAGCATCTATTCCTCCTCAAACCTCTCATAGAATCTCAATCCCCATCCCTACCATAGATGAAACTATACCAGAAGAGGACCCTTCTAAGGCATTAAAACTCAGAAGACCCAGAACCAAACATCCCAAACCAACAATCTCAACAACATCAGCAATTGACAAAGTGCTGTCTGACATTATGGAAAGGGATTTGGCTTAAAGATGCCATTTGGAGGGATTATGGAAAGTTGTTAGAGATGGGCTTGTAGTTGCCATCCAAAAATGATTGTTGAACCGTATCTGTAAGCTGAAACTGAATGAGTATCAGAATGGCGTCTGTGTCTGGAGCGTATCTGAATTATATTTGAAGATTGAATCTGAATGAGTATCAGGATGGCATCCATATCTGGAGCGTATCTGAACTGTATCTGAGAGTTGAATCTGAATGAGTATCAAGATGGCATCTGTGTTTGGAGCGTATCTGAACTGTATCTGAAAGATGAATATGAATGAGTATCAGGATGGCATCCGTGTCTGGAGCGTATCTGAACTGTATTTGAGAGCTGAATGAGTATCAGGATGACATCCATGTCTGGAGCATATCTGAACTGTATCTGAGAGTTGAATGAGTATCAGGATGGCATCCGTGCCTGAAGCGTATATGAATTGTATCTGAGAGCTGAATGAGTATCAGGATGGCATCCGTGTCTGAACTGTATCTGAGAGCTGAATGAGTATCAGGATAGCATCCGTGTCTGTAGCGTATCTGAACTGTATCTAAGAGCTGAATGGGTATTAGGATGGCATCTGTGTCTGGAGTGTATCTAAGAGATGAATGAGTATCAGGATGGAATCTGTGTCTGGAGCGTATCTGAACTGTATTTGAGATCTGAATGAGTATCAGGATGGCATCCGTGTCTGGAGCGTATTTGAACTGTATCTGAAAAGCCTTTGAACATTGTTAATTATAGCTACTGATTAATATTATCCTGAAACGTGTAAAATGTTAGCTAATATGCAATGTCATGTGGTATGAAATACATGTATTCGTGTTATCAATGTTTATGATATATGGATGCGATGTATGCGTGTGTCAGCTAATCTGCTGCACTGCTTACTTCAATTGGGGAAAATAAATCCTTGACTGCTACTGAGGATACGGAGTGCAAGTCTTCATGTTTTAAAGTGTTGATGAATTCCCGCTTAGAGAAATAAACTCTGTTGTAAGGGAAACTCCATGTACTGCTTGTGAAATCCCGAGAAATTTGGTAACTTCTAACGGGGAGTGATAACTGGAAGTTTTGTTCCGTTGGGGATTAAACTGCACACTGCGGGGGATTTTACGGAATAGCTTAAAGATATTTCCCTATCTTTTAAAGCCATTAGTGACTGTCTTTCTATTTTGTTCATTTGTGAATGGTAGTTACATTCAAATGCATATGTTCAAAAATAAATCATTGGACGTTTTTGTAAACAAACACAAGAGTAAAGAAAAACAAATAGTTTTGCACTTTCAAAGGGATATCTTTGTATTGACTTTGAGTAAGTATTTTTGTACAATGAGACAACCATTCTAGTAAGAGAGTTTCGTCATAAAAAAATGAAAATTTGATACAAAGAAAAGATAGCTATGTGAAATAATCCCATGGGGTTCCCAATCTGCTATAGCCTTCGTGTCTCTTAGCATCTTATCTATTTGTTGCTGTGTACGAAGCTGATTGAATTGATCAAAATCGTCGAGTTTGCAGGTTGTCTGTAAGGTGATCCAACAGGGCATAGTTATACGCTTTAATTCCCTAAATTTTTCCTGGACCGCCCTTTCGGGTTTTCAGTCCACCAGGATACCCTTTTTTTCCCAAGCCGCCCTTTCGGGTTTTCAACTTGCCGGGTGTACAGATTTTTTGTTTTATCCCTAATTTTTCCTGAACCTTTTTGGTTCGCCGGGATGCCCTTGTTTTGCCTAGGTGTGTCAACCTAGAGGGTTTCTTATGCGTAGTATCTTTTGACTTTGTCTGCGTTCACGTGGTGCGGCAGGGCGTCGCCATCCATAGTGGTCAAGATATTGCTCCACTAGAGAATATTCTTTTGATTAGAAACGGTCCTTCATATGTAGGAGTCCATTTTCCCCTAGGATCACCTTGCGGCAGTATGATACGTTTGATCACCAAATCCCCGACTTGATACACTTGGCGTCTGACCTTTTTGTTGAAAGCCATGATCATCCATTTTTGATACATCTGCCCATGATAGATAACAGTAATCCTTTTCTCATCAATCAAGTTCAGTTGCTCAAGTCGAGTCTGGATCCAATCTTCTTCATTCAACCCTGCATCCTTCATGATTCTCAGAGAGGGGATCTGGACCCTAATAGGCAAGACAACTTCCATGCTATATACCAGAGAGTGAGGTGTTTCCCCGATTGATGTGCGCGCTGTGGTACGATAACCGTGGAGAGCGAATGGTAGCATTTTGTGCCAGTATTTGTATGTGACTGTCATTTTCTGTATGATCTTTTTAATGTTCTTATTTGCAGCTTCGACAACACCATTCATCTTGGGACGGTAAGGGGAATAATTGTGATGCTGGATCTTGAATTTCTCGCACAAGGCGGTGATCATAGTATTGTTTAAATTCGTACCATTGTCTGTGATGATCCTCTTCAGGATACCGTACCGACAAATGAGATTTTGCTTGATGAACCGAGCGACAACATTCTTGGTAATGGAAGTGAAAGAAGCTGCCTCAACCCACTTTGTGAAATAGTCAATGGCCACCAAGATGAAGCGGTGTCCATTAGAGGTTGTTGGTTTGATTTCCCCAATCATATCGATGCCCCACATAGCAAAGGGCCAAGGAGCCGTCAAGACATTCAGAGGAACCGGAGGTACGTGCACCTTGTTAACATAGATTTGACACTTATGTCATGTTCGAGAGTGTTGATAGCAATCTGCTTCCATGGTAGAACAATAATAACCTGCCCGTAGGATTTTCTTTGCCATCGTATGCCCACTGGAATGGGTGCCAAAAGTGCCCTCATGTACATCAGCCATGATCTTTTCTGCCTCAACCTTGTCTACGCAACGGAGCAAAACAGAGCCATGGTTGCGTTTGTAGAGAATGCCATTACTAAGGAAGAACTTAGCAGAGAATCTCCTTAAGAACTTATTATCATTGACTGAAGCTCCTTCCGGATATTCTTGAGCCTTGAGATACCTCTTGACTTCGTGAAACCAAGGCTGGTCCACTACTTCTTCAGTATTAATATCGTGAGAGTGAGCTGGTTCATCCATTTGTTCAATGGTGATCTGGGGAGCCTCGTTATCCCATTTAAGTTTAAACATGGATGACATTGTGGCTAGTGCGTCTGGTAGCTGATTTTCTTCTCGTGGGAAATGCTCGAAGGTAATCTTCTCAAAATGTGGGATCAATGTCAGCACATGTTCTTTGTAGGGGATAAGGTTAGATTGTTTGGTGTCCCATTCTCCTTTGATCTGGCTGATGACCAAAGCTGAATCTCCGAATACATTTAAGGATTTAATCCCTAAATCTATGGTAGCTTTGAGGTCAAAGATGCACGCTTCGTATTCTGCCATGTTGTTTGTACAATTGAAGCAGAGTCTTGTCGTAAAGGGAGTATGACATCCTTCAGGAGATATGAGTACAACACCTATACCATTGCCGAGTGCGTTGGACGCCCCATCAAAAACCAGGGTCCATCAGGATCCTTGTTCAGGTTTGTCATATGGTCTAAATTCTTCACAGTTGTTTACCATCATGATGTCTTCATCTGGTAATTCGAACTTCATGGACTGGTAGTCATCCACAACTTGATGAGCAAGGTGATCAACTAGCATACTTCCCTTTATTGCTTTATGGGTAGTATACTGTATGTCATATTCTGTCAGGATCATCTGCCATCTTGCTATTCTCCCAGAGAGGGAAGGTTTCTCGAAGATGTATTTTATTGGATCCATTTTAGATATCAATAAGGTAGTATGGGTCAGCATATACTGTCTTAGCCGGCAAGCAGCCAATGCCAGAGCGGAGCAAGTTTTCTCGAGCAGTAAATATCTTGCTTCACAATCGGTAAAATTTTTGCTCAGGTAATAAATAACATACTCTTTTCGGCCAGACTCGTCATGCTGCCCCAACACACACCCTATTGAATTTTCCAAAACAGTTAGATACCGTTAGAACAAAGTTTAAATCTACTACCCTATATTTAAGTTTTGATGATAACAAAGTGAAAAGATATATTATTTATAAGATTCATGTATGAACTATCTGCTGCCTAAAATTACTATGTTCTGACTTGCAGATACTCTGATTGATATAAGCAAGATCACATCTAATCAACATCAGAATTTGGTTCTTGACACCAGCATCAGAAGTTGCCATATCAGAATGTCAGAATCAGATGATCAACTCACGTATATGCTGAAGCCTGATGAACAAGACTGCGCTCAACACTCTGATAAAGAAACACAACAGTTCATCAGCATCTAAGCAGAGTCAGAATGAGCCAAGCCAGAACTTGCATTAAGTAAGCAACGGTACTGTGCATTGAAAGCAAATTAATACCAACGGCCTCATTCCAGACAAGATCTGCTCGATAAGGAAAGTTTGTTAATAGCATTGAATCAAGAATATTGCATCCAACGTTCAACATCTCAGTGCTATATAAACAAGACTTTGAAGATTGAAATGGCTAATGCTCTCCAAATCTCTACACGCATAAAAGCTGATCAAAATCTTCTTTCTCTCAGTTTTTGCTAAATACTACACATTCTGATATTCTATCATTGTTTAGCAATCTAGTTTCTAAGCTTTAAGTTGTGTATACATCACAGTTGTGATACAGTTTTGTAGAAAACATTCACACACTTAGTTTTATCTCTTTGTAAGATAGTGTTTCCTTGACAAACCGGGTTGTGGTTTGGATTAAGAAGGCTTTAGCAGTTGTTAAAGCAGTCTGTAATATTCAGTTGAATATAGTGGATTAAGACCTCGTTGGAGAGAGGCGAAATCACCTTGACGGGTGGACTGGAGTAGTTTGAGATCAAACGAACCAGGATAAAAATATCTTGTTCATTGCATTAGATTTCAGTTTTACAATTCAACCCCCCCTTCTTGTGTTTTTCACTACTTCAGATACATGATCAAGGGTCTTCCCTCGACTGGTGGCATCAAAATAGGAGGCTCTTGCAGCTACTCTTTGATCTTGTCGAAATCAGTTTGGCACTCATCATTCCATTTGACTACTTGATCTTTCTTCAGTAATTTGAAGACTGGTTCACAAGTAGCTGTCAGGTGAGAAATGAATCTGGAAATGTAGTTTAACCGTCCCAAGAATCCTCTGACTTCCTTCTCGGTACGAGAAGTAGGCATCTCTTGCATCGCTTTCACCTTGGCAGGATCGACTTCAATACCTTTTCCGCTGACAAAAAAGCCTAGGAGTTTACCAGACCTCACTCTAAACGTGCATTTATTTGGGTTCAACCTCAGCTTGTATTTCTTTAGCCTCTCAAACAGTTTCTGTAAATGATCAAGATGCTCTTCTTCTGTTTGAGATCTAGCTATCATGTCGTCGACATAGACCTCTATTTCGTGATGTATCATGTCATGAAATAGAGCTACCATGGCACGTTGATAGGTTGCCCCAACATTCTTTAGCCCGAATGGCATAACCTTGTAGAAGAATGTGCCCCACTGTGTGACAAAGGTTGTTTTCTCCATGTCCTCAGGCTCCATTTTGATTTGGTTGTAGCCTGAGAAACCGTCCATGAAGGAAAACACTTTGTGCTGTGCCGTATTGTCAAATAGAATATCAATGTGGGGAAGTGGGAAATCATCCTTAGGGCTCACCCGATTCAAATCACTGTAGTCCACGCACATTCGTACCTTGCCGTCCTTTTTAGGAACGGGAACAACATTGGCAACCCATTAGGGATATGAGGTGACGGCCAAGAATCTGGTGTTGAATTGTTTCATGACTTCTGCTTTGATCTTCTCTGACATGTCTGGTCGCATGCGACGAACCTTTTTCTTTACCGGTGGGCAATCCTCTTTTGTAGGTAGACGATGTACTACGATATCTGCATTAAGTCCTGGCATGTCTTCATACGACCAGGCAAAGACCTCAACATAATCGTGTAGCAATTGAATCAGACGCTCTTTGACACTGGGTTCCAGATTGGCACCCCCTTGACTTTTCTTTTGTCTTCTTTGGTACCTAGGTTAATTGTGTCCACTGGTTCTTCGTGGTACTGAATGGTCCTCTCTTCTTGTTGTAGTAACCTGGCGAGTTCCCCTGGCACTTCATAATCTTCCTCAACTTCGTCTTTTGCTTGGTAGATTATATTTTTAGAGTCACAAAAGGCCATAGAAGAACCATTACCCATGGGATCTTGAGTGGATGTAGACCTGCATTGTGAGTGTGAGTGTGTGTAAGAGTATAGCTATCTTTGAAAGAAATGAAAATGTAAAAAAGAAAAACAATGAGAACAAAGTTTGTATGCAAAAAAACGTCCATGATTCATTGATGTCATATGGAAATGAGATAATAACCCTTACAAATGGACCATTGTGCCTCGGGTAAGACACAAGGTTTTAAGAGTCTGAATTGTTTTAATATTACAGATCCAACAAAATTTAAAGACAAATTACTGTTGGATAAATGTGATCGGGACAAAATCTCTAGCCTCCTAGTTGTTGAGCCATCCAATGACAGTTGGGAAAATCCAATCCTCCAGGTTATAGCTGTCTTCATCATCCTCCACGGTGCTGACTTGGTGGTTGCTGATCTTCAAGGGTAGTCCTCCGGCACGAGCGCGACGTACAACTTTTTGGGCTCCTGAAGTGAAACCCAAACCAAATTTGTCAGATTTGTATGGGATATCTGGGAGTTGGCCCCAAATAGTGCACCTATCTTCTTCGATCACTGCCTTGGCATCTTTTAAAGACGACATCTTGAGCGGAGGCCTTGTAATCTTAGGGATTTGAGAAACAACCTTTGTTACTGCCACAGTTTGTGGGACTTCTTCAAAGTGCTGGAATGGAGTTTCAATAAATTCACAATCTAATTCCACATATCTGAAGGAATTTAGATGACTGACCATATACTCTTCTTCTCCATGAACAGTGATGATTTTCCCCTGAATCGGATATTTCAGCATTTGATGCAACATAGAGGTAACGACACTAGCATTGTAAATCCACGGTCAGCCTAATAAGAAGGAATATGAAGGGAGAATATCCATTACATAAAAAGTTGAATCAAATGTTTGGGTTCCAACTTTTATGGGGATGTCCACTTCCCCATGCACCATCCTTTTTGAGCCGTCGAAGGCCCTCACTACTATGTTGCTAGGTTTCAAGGTCAATCCTTCACAGTCAAGCCTATCAAGAGCCTTTTTAGGCAACACATTCAGAGACGAACCGGTGTCAACCAAGACATGAGCCAAAGTCGTGCCCCTGCATTTGACTGAAACATGCAATGCCTCGTTATGCTTCCTTCCCCTTGGCGTTAAATCAGCATCTGAAAAACCTAAACCATTATCTGCGGTCAAGCTGGCTACGCAGTCTTGGAACTAATCGACAGATGTTTCTTCGGGTACATGGGCAGTTTTAAGGAACTTTACCAAGGCCTTTGCATTAGCCTCAGAACATAATAATAAAGCCAACATGGAAATTTTTGATGGAGTTTGCCCCAGTTGCTCGACTACGTTATAGTCGCTTCTTTTTATGATCTTTAGAATTTCCTCCATCTCTTTTCGGGAGGTCTCAAGGATAGCTACTGATTGTGCCTTCGTCCGGACAGGCTCAACCAGAATACCTTTACCTCGAGTCTCGGTTGACTCGGCAGCAGGAATGTTAGTAGGGGTGATAACAAGGATTGTAACAGTTTTATCAACATGAGTATTAGCAAAGATGATTGCAGGATTGGGAATAGCTTTTGGAGGAGCAACAACAACAGGAATGATTACATGTCCATAAATAGTTTTTGGAGGAGCAATTTCTGGGGAGAATACCCTTCCACTGCGGGTTATCTTGCTAGTCCCTGCGATGTTACTGATATCGGAGTCAACTTTCTCAGAACTTGAATCCTCAGCAGCTGGCCAATCTTGCTTGATATCGTGATAGTAGACATCACCTCCATAATCCATGGGACGGTTTTGTCTGACAAATATAGGATTGGTCCAGGCATTGTAATTATCAACGGAGCTACTTTAGGAACTGATGTAATTCTAATGGGTCCTTTGGTGGAGACCCTGGAAGAATTGTCGGAAATGGTCACTATGGAAACATCATTATAAGAAACAATTGGAATAGAAGTCTTTTCGAACAAAATCTCCTTGTTATCTATTAGGCATTGAACGCCTGCTTTTAACAAATGACAGCTGGTTGGTGAGGATAAACAGAAATGACAGCTTTCATCCCAGCCTGGGAATACACCGACATTCAACAAGTTCTTTTTGATAGTTAGGAGTGGGGTCACAAGTTCATCAACCAAAGTAACAAACTTATCTTCCTCAATGGCATTAACATCACGACCGTGCTTGGGCATAGGGGAAGTGATTACATTGGGAATTTCTGGCGCGTCAAATTCAATCTCTTTGGCTTCAAGAAGGTCTTGTACTTTGTTTTTCAGAGCCCAACAGTTGTTAGTGTCATGGCTGGGACTCTCAGAATAGTATGCACAGTGGACATTAGGATGATAATAAGGAGAGGTTGTGTTAGGATTCTTTGGAGCTTCTTTCAAAGTCACTAGATTGGATCTCAACAAATGTGGCAATACTTGAGATAATGTCATTATAATTTGGGTGAACTGTCTGACTGGTCTTTCCATTCTTGGCTGGGCAGGCACAGGTTTAGGAATCATGACAGCCCCCACCAGTGGACGGCGTTCAACTCTATCTTGATTTCTTTGGGGATATACAGAAACAACTTCTTTCTTTCTAATGAATGGTTTCCTTACAACAACAGAGGATGCATCTTTTTGAATATTCCCATTCTTTATCCCGACTTCCACCCTTTCTCTGGTCAATATCAATTCCGTAAAACCTATCGATGAACTCCCAATTAAGTGATTAAAGAAAGGAGCAGACAAGGTGCCCAAAAACATATCTACAAACTCTCTTTCAGATATGGGAGGCTGGACTCTTCCTGCTAAGTCCCTCCATTTTTGCATATAGCCTTTAAATCCTTGACTTGAAACCATGGCCATACTCTGGAGTTGAGTACGGGTGGGAGAAAGATTAGCGTTATATTGGTATTGTTTGTAAAAGGCAGCGACCAGATCTTCCCATTTATGAACATTGACTCTTTCTAGCTGATAAAACCAATCAAGTTGAGTTCCAGACAGACTGTCTTGAAAGAAGTGTACCCATAAATCCTTGTCAGTAGTATGAGACTAGATTTTCCTCACATAGGACTGGAGATGCATTTTGGAACATGAAACTCCGTCATATTTGGGGAACACCAGTGCTTTGAATTTTGGAGGAATGACAATCCCAGATACTAACCCTAATTCCTCAAAGTCCAATCACAACACTTTTTGGATTTCCATTGCACTTAACCATTCTTCCAGATGCTTATACTTGTCATCGGCTGGAGGATATTGTTCTTCAGAATAATCTTCTTCTTCCTCTTCCTCTTCTGAATCTGGCTGGACAACTGCTTCCTTGCCTTTCCCATCTTGATTGTCTTTCTCACCAGATGACGTTGCAAAGTCTAGGGTCCTTCTTGATTGACCTTGGAATCTTCTTCCCATATTTAGAACTCCGACTATTTTCTTTGTCTTCTACTTTTTCTCTTCAACCAGCAAGGTCTTTAACTCTTCTTGTCCTTTGGCTAGAGTTAAGAACATTTGTTGAAACTGGGCATTTTGTGCTTGGAGGTCCTTCACCGTTTACTCGAGATCCATCTTACTGAAATAAACAGTAGAAAGATGAGGAAACTTGTTGCAAGAAACCTGCTTATGTTATGATGAATGGTAGATGCATATGCAATGATTTCAAGGATTTTAAAGATTCATATTTGTTTTAGACAAAAAAGGAAACACGCGTTATATTAATTAATTAAAGCTTGAGTACATCAATGCCTCTTCGGGAAAAATAATACAAAATCTCTAAGATAAAAAGGTAGTACGCATCCTCTTTGGTGTGATGTAGGCATTCAGAGTCCGCTCCTCATGAAGTTGCTTAGTGAGCTCCAAAACCTTCTTCTCGCTAGCGTAGAATTGGGCTCCGAAGGTGTCTCGCTCCCCCTTGAGTTGTATCCAATATCTTTGTAAGTCTTCAACAGAGGTGGGCATGTCAGGATGTAGGATAGTGTATGGAACATCTTCTTCCATAACAGGCTCAATGATTACCGGGAGAATGGAGGGATAAGGCATCATAAGACTTTGAGCACGAGTTCATACCCATTTGAGGTAAGGCTCAAGAGGGATGGAATTCTTATGCCCCAATGTCTTGCTATCTACCTTGTTCAACATGCTCCAAGCTCGGATGAATCTTTGGCGAAGACCTTGATCGTCGTTCTCATAGTCAAATACTAAACCTTGAATGAGTATCTCATGTGGGCCATCCCTTCGAGCGTAATCAAACTGTATTAAGTCTAAGCAGGGGTTGTAGGTGATACCTCCCCTAATACCAAGTAAAGGTACATTAGGTAATTCTCCATAACGGTCGATAATAGTATTATTCTCTATGGATTGGGAACACCAATAAATGTCTGAATGTTTGAGCGTCATCAACCTTTGTGACCACCTTGAACCTTGCTCATTCTTCAATACATATTGGGGAAGATGCAAAATAAACCATCTTTCCAAGAGATGAGTGCAACACATAATGATACCTCTTTTCTCATGGTGCGAGTGTGAAAAGAATGTAGGATGTCCCCTAGCAAAGTAGGCATCGGGTTACAAGACATGAAGATTTTACGGCGTTCACATCTATGAGTTGGTCAGGATTTGGAAACAAAACCATCCCATAGATGAGGAGAGCCACAATTTATTCAAAAGCTTGCAAATCCAAAGAGTTCCAATAGTTTTGGGCTTTCTCAAACAAGAACTTTGCTAGGAAACCCTTGACAACACTCCTTATTTCCCAATTGGTCGTGACATCAGATGATTGCAAGTGTAGAGCTTGAGAAATCTCTTCTGACTTTGGATCTCTTTTCGTACCATTGAAAGGTAGTTGATTGAGAATGGGAATCCTCAAGAGTTGGGAGAATTCTTCCAAAGTTGGCACAAGTTGATAATCGGGAAATGTGAAGCAATGGTGTAAAGGATCAAAGAATTGAAAGAGAACTTTCATCATGTCTTTTCATCAGTGTTGGAGGTGACCAAGTTTAGTAGGCGACCATGTCTCTTGGTGAATGAAGAATTTTCTGGAATCCTTGTAGCTAGCTCTTTAAATTGTGGAGGGATCCTTACAAGATTGACTTGAATAATTTTTCTGCGAATAGAATCCATGTCCTACAAAACAGAAACAAAGATAAATCCCAAGATCCTTGAAATGGTTAGTGAATGAGTATGATGTTATGATGTTCATGATGTTATGTACAAGTATTTATATACAAATAAAGCAAAAAAGTCCCTAGGTTTAGGCTTGCATGGAGTCTCAGAGGTAAGTACTCTCTTGAAGTTTAGTTTGCTCAAACCTGTCCTAGCAATAGTAATCGGGTTCTAAGGAGCTCAATATCACTGGTTTGTTTCCTTGGTCATTGTTTCAGCACAAGCCTCTTTAATGGCGACCGAAATATCCCAAAAAACCAAACCTCAATGAGTGTAGTATCGAGTATCTACCAACTTTGGACTGGACCAAAGTCGGTCATCTCACTACGTCCTAAAGGCCAAGTTGGTCAATTAAGGTTCTAAAAGTTCATTAGTGCTTCATGACATCACTCAGCGGCCCCGTATTCTCCTTGATTAACTCAAGGGCTACCGGTACCCACAAATATGTCGCACTAACATAGCTATCGCTTAGACCATGTCGGTATATCCCGCATAGTTTCCACAATGTATTACTACTTACCTATAAGGTAACCCGAATCCGGGTAGAGGAATCAAACCCAAACAAAGAACCATAATGTAAAGAAAACAAGTCAAATAATGGAAGCAAATAAATGTGATTTAACCCTAAGGTAACCTCACTTTTAGAAATCCCCAACAGAGTTTCCAGTTCTGTGATTCAGTGGGAGAACTGACTTGGGTGTTTTGTGTTTTATCGCAAATGTTGCGGTTTAGCAAGAGTCGCCACCGACTTTTTTTATCCAAAAGGAAAGGTGAAAAAGCACAGGAAAGACCTGAGATTATTTCTTGAGTTCGGGGGGTAGATTATTAAAAGGGAAGGTATTAGAACCCTTTTCATCCATGGTTTTCCATGGGCTCTTAGTTACTTGCTAGATCACTTTCTTTTGCTTGAAATTGTGCTTTGTGTGGTTTTCGAAAGTATTTTGTAAAGAGGCCATTGTTTTGGCAAACTTTGTAATGATTCTCGTTCGTAAGAATGTATACAAAGATGTTAATCTTTTGAAAATGTTTTCAAGTTTGTAAGATGTTTTGAAAGAGTAGGTGTTTGTTTTGAAAATAGCAATGATGTTTTGTTTTTTAAATTGAGCAAGTAATTAGGAGCATTCTACCTACTAAAAAGTCTTTCATGTTTATTTCCTTTTTCCTTTGACATTGTTATCTTACCATTGATTTGGTAAGTAACCCTATCTTTGGATGTAAACGGGACGGGCGTGGGTCATCGTATAACCATGATTAGCAATGTTGCAAGGTATCTTAGCATTCTCTTTTAGGGGCTAAGATCATTTGAAAGGCAACATAAATAGTGTCATCGAGGGACTATGATCTTGTATTTTGCTTGTTTTTGCTAGATACCTCACATGCGTAATATGACCATTTTGTAAGGCAACTAAGTGGATTTTACCCTAGGGGGTGCTTGTGTGCAAGTGTATTATTTTCATGCTTGGTTTTGTCTTTGATTAGAGTTTTCTAATTGATTGGTTTTAGTCTTTCCATACAAACCCTAATTACTAGCATTTGTATATAAAGCGATAAATTGCGGAATTTAAAATTACTACGCTATTACAATACTTGTGGGAGGGGGTGTACAATTATAAATGGAGATTTCAAGAAAATAAACCTAATTATCTATTACAACCATATTGAATTGGTACAAGAATTGAATAAATAATGTACAAAAATGAATAAATGTATAAGAAGGTAAATGTAAAATAAATGGATGTTTTCTTGATTTTGTTTAGTAAAAAAATGGGGGTTGGTTTTAAACTAATTAACTAAAAGAAAATAACTAATTAAGATAGTAAAAGTAAAACTTAAATTTACTAGGAAAAGAATTCAAATAAAAACCTAATCTATTAATTGATTAAAAAAGAAATTAAGTTTAAAAGAAGAATATTTTTGGTATTTTTTTTGTCTTAAAAATAATTTATAGTATTATAAAATATTTTTGGTCTTTTTAGGTTTTAAAATAATATATTTAAATGGTGTAAAAGAAAATAACTAAACCCTAGTTTTTTATTAAATTTACAAAATCAATTAGTAAGATAAATAAAGTAATGATTAAATAAAATAATTTTTTTGTGTGTAAAAAATGAAATAAATGAACTAAGTCAAAATATAAATCTACTATTTTTTTATATTTTTTATGATTTTTTAGCATAAAATAAAATATTTAAGAAAAAAAAATAAATGAAAATGAGAAAAGAAAAGAAAATGGGCCAGGGGTGTGGAAATCCAGCAAGGGGGTCAGCAGTAAGAAAAAAAAACATAAGGTCCAAAGCATGCCCAGGCGCCTGTCCAACAAAAAAAGTCAAAATGTGAAAAAATATGAAAAATTCAAAAGGGTACCACTGGGGCTCGAACCCAGGTCCCTCCAGTCACAGGCGCACGCTTCTACCACTAGGATGGCTATACATCCGTTTATATAAATAAAACAATAAATATATGATAGTAAACAAGTCCATGTCCTGAACTTCATCTTCAACCTCACGCCCAGCCAGAGCCTCTGTATCTTGTTCAAATCTCAACAAAAATGAAAATTGTAAACAGGAAACTTGTAGCAAATTTCCTCACGATTTCAGAAATGCAAAGCAATAAAATTATAGATCAAAGACAAGCATGAATTTTAATGGCCCTAATCTGAACCCTAAAAATTTTAGAAACTTCAATTCTAAAATTCTCTATGCTCAAGCAAAATTAATGAAAACTATGGACATGGTTAGCTTTAGGGCAATGATATCTACATTTTTCGTTCATAAATAAACCATTAATGATGCTTGTATGAAAAGTTCCAAAGTCAGAAAACTTACCTTGCAAGAGGGTATCGGGTTTGGAGTTTGAGTAATTTTCAGTGAGTTCCAATGATTGGGTTAGCTTCCTCAAATTCCTAGGAAGCTAATCGGATGCTGTTATACCCTAAAATTTTCCCTCCCATATTCCTCAATACATGTCAAGTGAGATCCTCAAATGGCTCAAGGAAGTCCAAAGGTTGACTAGACAAACTCTCTCCTAAGGCAGTCTACCTCAAATTAGGGTTTCATTTTGCATCAAGATGTTTGAGTCCAAAGGATCCAAAATTCTCACCATTGTCCTAATATGTTCTCAAGATCATCCATGTCAAGTTTCAAGTCTTGTAGAGGAAGTTTGCTCAGTCAATTGCTCAAAGGCCTGAAAATCGACTGTGATAGGTCAAAAGTGAACTATGGCCCACATACAGTAAAACCTCAAGATTTTTGGTCAACATTCTCATTTTGAAGTATCATTCATCATTTGATCAAGGGTTGATCATGATTCATCAAGGATTGCTCACAATTCATCAAAACCCAAAAGTTGCTAAATTAGGGTTTTGCAGGAAAAGTTAACTCAACTTTGACCAAGCATAACTTTCTCATACTTTATCAAAAATGACCCATCCAAATATCATTTTTAATAGGATGCAATTACCTACAATTCATCTTTAGTCCCAAGTTAAAAATATGCACTCACAAAAATATATGAATTTGGACATTTTAGGTCATTTTGAAAAGTCAACAAAAATACCTTTTGGGTCAAAGCTCCATACATGAACATGGAAGACTCAATTGAGATGAAACCAAATAGGTTGCCTAAAGGACATCCTAAGCTTTCTAAAAAGTCCAAGAACATCTCTCTAGGGTCAAAATTGAGAGAGTTATGCATTGGCCAAGCTGACCTTTCTTGCAAAATTGCCAAAAGACAAATGTGCTCAAATTAGCAATTTTTGTCAAATGGGCCTAGTTTTTCATAATTGAATCTTACTTATGACAGGGTCCACGATCCAAATCATCACCCATACACCTTTTTCTTTATTTATTTATTTTATTTTGATTTTATCATTAAAAAGTCAAATTAATTCAAATAAATAGCAAAAAATAGCAAAGATTTGTTTTGATTTGATTTTGCATTGAACTACAATCCATACATGCTGGCAATAACCAAGAGAAATCGTGTAAGATTGATAAAGGAGGAGAATCTTCAAAATAGGAAATATTGGATTTATTTTGAAAACTTATCAAATCATTTGATTTAGTTCATATATGTTAACCTAATGTTGATTCACTATTTAAGCAAGACATTTCAACCCTAAAGGGGAGAGAATATGTAGCCTGCCTCAAGGGAGAAGTTTCTCAAAATTTAAAGAAGTGGTGTAATCTTCAAACATTCAAGCCAACCTCTTTCCCTAGATTCCAAGCACTTCATCATCATTCTGAGATTTCTAGGAGTGGAACCAGACCAATTGCAAAGGCCAAAGGCTACCAAATCGTGCCAACCCAGCCCTCTTATATTGGTAACTTTTGGATTTCTAAAACTGGTTCCATCCTTAATATAAATATATTATGCTTGCATATTCATATTATTGGCATTATTCATAAAATTTTGGACGTATTTCATGTGAGGAATAAGCCCAGAATCGCAAGACACCATTGTTAGGGTTTTGGGAAGAAGTAAGCTTCAGATTTTATGATGCATGAACTTTTAGGATGAATGGATATCACCATTGGATTCCTGGGGAAATTTTAAGGGGGGTAGGGTCTTTTTTATACCTTGATGACGCGTGTTTTGCAGGATCGGTCTTGGGGTGTCACCGGAGAAGGTGATCGGAGACACCAGGGCCGGTGGTTTGATTTTTGTAGGGGGCAGTCAAAGCACACGTGGCTATTTCCCATGACCTCATTGGCTGGGATCAAACGAGTTCTTCCTCTCTCCAAAACTGATTGGTCCACTCAAACCCTCAGGGCCCCACAGCGCACGCGTGTCATTTGGATTCAGCACTAGCACCTTGTTTGCCTTTTATTTTATTTATTTCACTACTATTATGACTAAAGATCCAAGCGCAGTTGGCAAGAAGGAGAGGCTATAAGGTACATGTCCTGGGTTCGACCCCAGACGTGGTACTTTTACATTTTTCTGATTTTCTCTATAGGTTCTCGTGCGTCACGCCCTTTGGAGTCCATTATGAGACATCAAGATCCAATCGTCAGATCCATCAGCTAGCCAGGATCTAACGCCTTCCACTGAAGGTCCATCATGCATCCTAAGTCAACATGTGCATCGAATCCAGTGAAGTCAAACGGGCCTGGCTTATTTTGGCTTAGAATCTCAAACAGCCCCCCCCCCCCCCATAATTGCTAATACAGGCCCATATTTCTTTCTTTTTCTTTTAGTTTTCTTTTAAAATCCTTCAATATTTTTTTTTTATTTTCTTTAATTCACAAATTAATTCATTTTTTCACAAAAAACATAAAATCAATAATTCATCAAAAATTAGGATTAGTTTTTATTTTATCAAAATTAATTTAATTTAGTTTAAAATAGGAAAATTATAATTTGTTTTCATAAATAAAATAGAAATTAGGTTAAACTTTTGATTAAATTCAATTTTGCTCTTTTTCTTAAATAAAAATACAAAAAATAGGTTTTAGAATAAATTAATTTATTTTTCTTAATTTAAAATTAATTAGAATTAGGATTTTATTTTTTTTAATTTAATGGTTCCTTTATTTTCTTAAATAAACAAAACAAAACAAAAAAAACATTTTTTTAACTAATCGCAATTAGGTTTAGGCAAGGGTCAAAACCCTAGTTGCTCCGCATTTGATTCATCGCGCGCGTATTATTATTTATACCAATATTTCTGTAAATGCTCTTGGTTTGTAATAGTTTAATCTAAGACTTTTTTTATTTATCATTTTTCCGGGTTTTTGGCTATGTAATTAATACCCCTCCCCGAAGCCTTGTAATAGCGTAGATTTATTTTCTCGCATTTTAATTCTCGTAAATATTTGACTGTTTAGATGAATGCTAATAGGGTTGTATGACAAGAATGCATGACAAATTAATCCATTTAAAAAACCCTAATGTGCAAAGACTAAATAATTGAAAATAGATCACTTGCACGTATCACTCTTAGGGTATATTCACATTGCGGTTGCCTTCGGTAAACGATCATTAAGCATAGGGTGTCTTAGTGGTTGCCCTCCTGTCTAAAAAAGATCAAATGGCCCGTTCGAATGTTGCCTCAAAAATGTTGCCTCGAATATGATCTTAAGACTCTAGGGTTATTACTAAAACATCGTAACATTGCTTTAATGATCGTATGTCCCTTTCGAATCGACCCTTATAACTCCAACGATGGTGCTACCTATTTATCAATAGTATGATAGCGCTGTCTAAAGGAAACAAGAATAGAAACGATCTTTTTTCGAGTAGGTAGATGCTAGTAGGTACTTGCTCAAATCAAAACTTTTCACACTTACACTTTTCAAAACAACTTTCAAAACAACTTCGCCACACCTTTGAGGACTGCTACAATGGTTATCACGAAGTCAAACTTTTCAAAAAAAAAAAAACAAAGCACATACACAAGCAATTCTTAAAAGATGAGCAAGTACCTAAGAGCCCATGGAAAACCATGGATAGAAAGGATGCTAACACCTTCCCTTTCTATAATCTACCCCCCGTACTCAAAATCTCAAAAAAGGATTTTTCTGTACTTTTTTCCTTTTTGGTTGGATAAAATAAAAGTCGATGGCGACTCTTGCTTATCGCGACATTTTGCAAACGCAAACGCAAAATGAAAACCAGCATTTCAAACAGTCGGTTCTGCCGCCATATCACAAAACTGGCGACTCTGCTGGGGAATAAGTGGGGTATACCTTAGGATCTAGTTCATCATAATTTCTTCTCTTGATTGCTCTGGTTGCTTTACTTTTAAGGGTTTTATTTGGGAGTTACTATAGATCCTAACCCGGATTTGGGGATACCTTTTAGGTAAGTAGCAATAGACTGTGAGGGAACTGTATGGCGTAGACCGATACAGTTGAAGCATTAGCTACATTGATGTGGCACATTGGTTGGTACCGGTATCCCTTATGGAGAAACAAGGAGAATACGGGGCCGCTGCATGGTGTCGTTAAGCATCAACTGACCTTAGAACCTTTAATCTCCCAACTTGGCCATTATAAAGTAGCGAGATAGCCGGCCTCAGTGTAAAGCTGAGAACTGGTTGATACTTGATGCTACACTCATTGAGACCATACTCTCGAGATAGTTCCGGCTGCAAGAAAAGATTGTGTAAGCTGAAACCATGACCGATAGAGGATGGTCAGTGATATTGAGATCCTCTAGAACCCGGTCACTTTTTCTAGGACAGGTTGAAACCAACTTAACTTCAAGAGGGTACTACCTTTGACCTCATGCAAGCCTTAAACCTAAGGGCTTTGTGTGATTTGACTATGTTTGCAATATCTTTGTTTGCAATATCTATGTTTGCTATACCTGTGGTTTATCATGACATAATGCATCATAACATGGCATTCATACTTCATTATACTAACCATTTCAAAGACAAAGGGAATTTATCTTTGTTTTGTTTTGCAGATTATGGCTTCCATGCGCAGAAATACCATCCGAGTCAACTTTGTACAAATACCTGCCCAACTTAAAGAGCTAGCCTCAAGAGTTTCCAAGACTTCTATGTTCATTAAGAGACACGGTCAACTTCTCAACTTGGTTACTTCAAATCTTGATGAGCAGATGATGAGTGTACTTTCCCAGTTCTTCGATCCTGTGCATCATTGCTCCACCTTTCCAGATTACCAGCTGGTTCCCACCTTGGAAGAGTTCTCTCACCTATTGGGCATATCCATTCTTGAACAGGTACCCTTCACAGGTATGGAAGAAGTTCCTAGACCAGAAGACATTGCCTCAGCTCTGCATTTGAAACAGGCTGATGTAGTATCCAATTGGGAAACACGAAGCGGGATCGAAGGTTTTCTAGCCAAATTTCTGATAGACCAGGCTCAGCTATTCTGGGATAATTTGGATTTTCAGGCTTTTGAAGATGTCTTGTCTCTCCTTATCTATGGTTTGGTTCTCTTCCCGAATCCAGATTCCTTTGTAGATGTGAATGCTGTCAAGATTTTCCTTTCTCGCAATCCTGTGCCTACCCTGCTGGGTGATATCTTGCATGCCCTCCATACTCGTACCGTGAGGAGAAGAGGGACTCTTATGTGTTGCATGTCATTGATGTCGAGGTGGTTTATTTCTCACCTCCCTAAGTCTGTGCTAAAGAATGAAGAAGCTTTAGGTTGGTCCTACAGAATAATGTCACTTGCTCATACAGATATTCTTTGGTGTTCCCAGGATATGGAAGACACTGCTGTTATTGACCATTGTGGGGGATATCCTAATGTCCCGTTGCTTGGAATCAGAGGGGGTATAACTTACAGTCCTTGTCTGGCTTTGCGACAATTTGGTCGTGCTCGAAGAGATGGTTCCCATGAGTTACTTCTTGAGGACATTGTGTTTGACTATAAGGAGGATGTTAAGGAGCATAGCCGGAGGTTTAAACGAGCTTGGGGCATGGTGAATATATCTGACCCCCAAAAGTTGGGACCAAAGACTTCCCTTCCTATGCAGCCTTACCTCCAATGGGTCTGAGCTCGTGCCCAGAAGCTTGGGATGCCCTATGAAGCCGTATTACCAGTGATTGTGGAGCCCACTAATGAAGAAGGCATTCCCTACACGTTTCTCTATCCTTACATGCCCACTGATCCTAGGGAGTTGCAGAGGTCTTGGATTCAGCTGAAGAATGAGCGGGACACTTATCGGGAGCAGTACCATGAGCAAGAAAGGAATATTTTGAAGCTTACCAGGCAGCTCGAGGAAGAAATAGTGATCAATGACTATATCGGCACAAAGAGGAAGCGACCATGGGATTTTTAATTTTTCTTTTTTCTAGTTTTGTTTTATTTACTTCTTTGTAACGCCTTAAAGGCATGGTTGAACCTTTTAAAAGTTAATCTAATAAAGTTTGTTTATTTTTGGTTTGCAAATTTAAATCTCCCGAAGTCTTTGAAATCATTACATGCGTATCACATTATCATGCACATCATTACAGGTACCCTTACAGGTTTCTCATCTTCTTCGCTGTTTATTTCAGCAGAAATGTCTTCCGATCAAGCCATCAAAGATCTTCAGGCACAGAACGCCAAATTCCAACAGATGTTCATAAGTCTGGCTAAAGGGCAGGAGGATTTGAAGACCCTTATTCTGAAAGAGAAGAAGAAGAAGAAGAAGAAGAAGAAGAAGAAGAAGAAGGTCGGTATTCTGAACATGAGTAAAAAATTTGGAGAAAGGTTGAGACAACCACCTGATCTGACCTCCTCATCCAAGGACGGGGAGAACCAAGAGAGGGTAAAGGACCCTAGTCCAGTAGTTTCTGATAAAGATACAGATTACGACGATGAGCAATATCCTCCTGCTGAGGATAAATACAAGCAGCTAGAAGACCGTCTGAGTGCTATGGAGATTCAGAAAATCCCTGGTTTGGATTTCAAAGAATTGGGACTGGTAACGGGAGTGGTCATCCCTCATAAGTTCAAAGCTCCGGTTTTTGCTAAATATGATGGAGTATCCTGCCCAAAACTCCATCTCCGCTCGTATGTCCGAAAAACCCAACCACACACCACTGATAGAAATTTGTGGGTGCATTATTTTCAAGATAGTATGTCAGGGACTCAGCTTGAATGGTTCTATCAGTTGGAGGGAGCCAGTGTCCGAAACTGGGAAGACCTTGCTGCTTCTTTTTACAAGCAATATCAGTATAACGTCAACCTTGCTCCCACTCGTACTCAGCTCCAAGGTATGTCTATGGGTGCAAGTGAAGGTTTTAATAACTATGCTCAAAAGTGGAGGGACTTGGCTGGAAGAGTCCAATCCCCTTTGTCTGATAGGGAGTTGGTTGACATGTTTCTAGGGACGTTATCTAGTCCATTTTTCAATTACTTGATCGGTAGTTCGTCATCTGGGTTTACTGAGTTAATTTTGACTCGAGAGAGAGTAGAAGCTGGCATTCGAAGCAGTAAAATACAAAAGGAAGTTTCGTCAAGTTCAACAAAGAAGCCTTTCACCGGTAAGAAGGAAGCCAGTGCAGTCTATGGCCCGAGGGGTCAAAACAGATCTGAACATCGTCAAGCGGTAAATATTATGGTGATACCAAGACCCGCGGTTGCTCCACAATGTAACAATCAACAAAGGGTAGAAAGACCACAACGACATTTTACCCGCATCAACATGACTTTGGCTGAAGTTATGCCTCATCTGTTAAAATCCAACTTGGCAACCTTGAAAGAGGCTCCCAAGAATCCAAACATTGCTTCTCCCAGATACAATCCCAACGCACGGTGCGCCTACCATTCGGAGAGCCCAGGCCATGACACAAACGATTATTGGGCTCTGAGGAATAAAGTACAAGATTTGCTGGAAGCTAAAGAGATTGAGTTTGATGCTCCAGAAAAGTCAAACGTTATAACTGCTCCTATGCCCAAACATGGTCGTGGAGTCAATGTTGTGGACACCGATTCATTTGTGACCTCTGTGGAAGAAATTTCTACTCCTTTGATGACGGTTAAGAAGAATTTGTTGTTGGCCGGTTAACTTCCGGGCTGTGGTAAAGGTTGCCACATGTGCGCGATCCTGCCTTCCAGTTGTTGTTTGTTGAAATCAGGTGTTCAACGCCTGATGGATAATAAAGAGGTTTTGTTTGAGAAGACTATGATTCCGTTTAAAGATGTTGCCATCATAACCATTTCCTCCAATCCTTCCAAGGTTTCCTCGAGAAAACCTGTTAGGGTTACAACTGTTCCAAGAATTGCTCCATTAATAATCACCACTCCGGGTCCCATCCCAAATACCTCAGATAAGGCTATCCCATGGCATTATGGTGCTGATGTATATTACCATGGTGTAAAGCAAGATCTGCAGACTGAAGAAGCTGATGCTGATATCAGTAATATTATTGGGGCTAGCAAGGTCACCATAAGTGGAAGACTCTTTTCTCCCGATATTTCCCCTCCGACTGTCCATAAACCTGTTGTTATTCCGTCAGCTAGTACATCAACTACTGTCCCAGTTCCTACTCCATTTATCACCCCTGTCGCCGAGCCATCTGAGACTCGGGGCAAAGAAATCATAGGTGAGCCTGCCCAGACGGAGGCACCTAAGAAAATCATTGTAGAAACCTCTAAACAAGAGATAGAGGAAATATTGAAAATTATCAAGAAAATCAACTACAACGTAGTCGAGCAGCTGGGGAAGACCCCATCAAAAATCTCCATGTTGTCCCTGTTGTTGTGTTCTGAAGCCCATGTGAAGGCTTTGATTCCATTTCTCAAGACTACGCATGTGCCGTAGGAAACTTCAGCCGATCAGTTTAAAGATTGTGTAGTTAGTCGGACTGCCGACAATGGGCTGGTTTTCTCAGATGCGGACTTAACTGCTAAGGGGAGAAATCATAATGATGCTTTGCACGTCTCGATCGAGTGCAGGGGAACCACTATGGCCCATGTGCTGGTAGATACCGGGTCTTCACTGAATTTTCTTCCAAAGAAAGCGTTAGACCGTCTAGATTGTGAAGGTTTGATTTTGAAGCCGAATAACATTGTGGTAAGGGCTTTTGACGGATCAAAGAGAATGGTGCACGGAGAGGTTGACATCCCTGTCAAAGTGGGTTCTCAGACCTTTGGTTCCACCTTTTACATAATGGATATCAAGCCATTGTATTCTTGAATACTGGGTCGTCCTTGGATTCATAAGGCTGGGGCAGTTACTTCCACACTCCATCAAATGCTGAAGTATCCGGTGAAGGGGAAGATTGTCACGGTGCGAGGTGAAGAAGTATATGGTGAGTCACGTCAATTCCTTTCGTTACGTAGAGATGGACGGGGAATTCATAGAAACGCCTTGGCATAATTTCGAAGAGGTCCCTCATGTCTTGGCATCAGCTAAAGTTACTATCGGCAAAGCTCCGTTGAAGATGGCTTCTCTCAAAGACGCCAGGGTTGTGGTTGAAGAAGGTGGGTGTACCAATTGGGGTCAGCTCCCTGATTTCACTCGCAAAACTGAAAATTTTGGTTTGGGCTTTACTACAGGGGCTCAAAGGGTTGTTAGGCATGCACGGATTGGGAGACCTCCTCTACACATCAGCAATCAGGGAGTTAACGCAATTGAAGACAGTGAGGAAGATTCAGACATCGACAGCTGGATCTACCCAACAACCAACGATGGACTAAACAACTGGACGATGAAGGACTTCATACCTGTTTCTTTTATTCCGCAGTAATTGATTTTTTTTTTAAGATTTGTAACAAACAATTTGGAACTTTATGGCCCGGTGCCTTGCCCGAGGCATCTTGGCTTTGCTTGTGAGGGCTTATTACTTGTCATTTTCATATATCATTAATAAAACATTGGACGTTTCTTGCATTACCAATTTTACGCTCCTTCTTTTTCTTTTCTGTCTCTCACTTTGTCAAAACAACTATTCTCTTACACACACTCACATATCATAATGTAGATCCATATCCACTCTGCATCCCATTGATAACGACTCTGCTACTACCAGTTATGTCTTCGAAAATCCGATCAACCAAGCCGAGAACAAAAGTGAGGATGATTGTGAGGTTCCTGGAGAGCTTGCTAGATTATTACAGTAGGAAGAAAGGGCCATACAACCTCATGAAGAGCCAGTTGAGTCAGTGAGTTTGGGTACAGAGGAAGACAGGAAAGAGGTCAAGATAGGTGTGAATCTGGAGCCTAGTGTCAAACAATGGTTAATATAGATGCTACATGACTATGTTGAGATCTTCGCCTGGTCCTATGAAGACATTCCTGGTTTGGACACTGATATTATGGTACATCGCCTGCCGACTAAGGAAGACTTCCCTCCGATAAAGCAGAAGGTTTATCGTATGCACCCTGAAATATCAGAGAAAATCAAGGTAGAAGTCATGAAACAGTTCGACGCAGGATTCTTAGCTGTCACTTCTTATCCGTAGTGGGTTGCCAATTTTGTTATGGTATCTAAGAAGGAAGGTAAGGTATGGATGTGTGTGGACTATAGAGACCTGAACAGGGCAAGCCCAAAAGATGACTTCCCGCTTCCTCACATTGATGTTCTAGTCGACAACACCGCGCAGCATAAGATCTTCTCCTTCATGGATGGTTTTTCTGGCTACAACCAGATCAAGATGGCTCCTGAGGATATGGAGAAGACAACCTTTATTACACAGTGGGGCACCTTCTGTTACAAGGTAATGCCTTTTGGGTTGAAGAATGTTGGGGCAACTTATCAACGCGCCATGGTCGCTTTGTTCCACAACATCATTCACCACGAGATCGAGGTTTATGTTGATGACATGATAGCCAGGTCCCAGACCAAGGAAGAGCACCTTGATCATCTTCAGAAACTGTTTGACAGGTTGAAGACGTACAAGTTGAGGTTGAATCCGAACAAGTGTACCTTCGGGGTAAGTTCTGGTAAGCTTCTGGGTTTTGTTGTTAGTGATAAAGGTATTCAAGTAGACCCCGCAAAGGTAAAGTCCATACAAGAGATGTCGGCTCCCCACATAGAGAAGGAAGTTAGAGGTTTCTTGGGACGTCTGAATTACATCGCCCGGTTCATTTCACATCTGACTACTACTTGTGAGCCAATTTTCAAGTTGCTGAAGAAAGATCAAGTGGTAAAGTGGAATGATGAATGCCAGACCGCTTTCGAGGGAATCAAGGAATACCTTCAATAACCACCAATTTTGATGACTCCAGTTGACGGAAGACCTTTGATATTATACTTGACAGTGCTAGACAATTCAATAGGGTGTGTGCTGGGGCAGCATGATGAGTCTGGCCGAAAAGAGCACGCTATTTACTACCTTAGCAAAAAGTTCACCGACTGTGAGACCCGATACTCATTGCTCGAGAAAACTTGTTGCGCTTTGGCATGGGCTGCTCGCCGGCTGAGACAGTATATGTTGACTCACACCACCCTGTTGATATCAAAGATGGATCCAATCAAGTATATTTTCAAGAAGCCCACTCTCTCTAGGAGGATAGCAAGATGGCAGATGATCTTAACCGAGTAAGACATCCAATACACAACCCAAAAAGCAATCAAGGAGAGTGTATTGGCGGATCATTTGGCGCATCAGGCCGTGGATGACTACCAATCCATGAATTTCGAGTTCCCGGATGAGAATATCATGTTGGTGACCGACTGCGAAGAACCTGGACCGGATGAAGGACCTGAGGAAGGATCCCGATGGTCTATGTATTTTGGTGGAGGCTCGAACGCGTTGGGTAATGGCATTGGCGCTGTAATCATATCTCTTGAGGGCTGTCATACTCCATTCACCGCCCAATTATATTTTAACTGCACCAACAATATGGTGGAGTATGAAGTGTGTATCATGGGTCTTCGAGTTGCTATCGACCTGATGATAAAGTTCTTGAGTGTATTCGGAGATTCCGCTTCGGTGATAAGTCAAATCAAAGGCGAGTGGGATACGAAGCACCCGAATCTTATTCCTTACAAAGAATATGTACTGACATTGCTCCCACACTTTAAGGAGATAACCTTTGAACATTTCCCCAGAGAAGAGAACTAGTTAGCGGACGCGCTAGCTACCATGTCTTCTATGTTCAAAGTAAGGTGGGACAATGAAGCTCCCCAGATTACCATTGAGAGGTTGGACGAACCCGCACACTGCTGTGACATTGAGACTGAAGAGGTAGCAGATAAACCCTGGTTTCACAAGGTACATAGGTATCTTGAGGCTCAAGAATACCTCGAGGGGGCATCTGTTAATGATAAGAAGTTTCTGAGAAGATTCGCTGCAAAGTTCTTCATCAGTAATTGTATCCTCTATAAATGTAACCATGATTCAACCTTACTACGGTGCGTAGACAAGAGCGAGGCAGAAAGGATCATGGCAGACCTACATGAAGGTACCTTTGGAACTCATTCTAGTAGGCATACCATGGCGAAGAAAATCCTACGGGCAGGATATTACTGGTCCACTATGGAAGCCGATTGTTATCAGCACTCTCGAACCTGTCATAAATGCCAAGTCTATGCTGATAAGGTGCATGTACCTCCAGGTCCCCTGAATGTTTTGACAACTCCTTGGCCCTTTGCAATGTGGGGCATCGACATGATCGGCGAGATCAGACCTACTGCGTCTAACGGGCATCGCTTCATTCTGGTAGCAATTGATTATTTCACAAAGTGGGTTGAGGCAGCTTCCTTTGCTACAGTGACCAAAAATGTCGTGGCGCGGTTCATCCGACACAATCTGATATGTCGATATGGTGTACCAGAGAGGATTATCACTGACAATGGTACAAATCTCAATAATATGATGATTACCGAACTCTGCAAACAGTTCAAGATACAACATCACAACTCTTCTCCCTACCGGCCGAAGATGAATGGGGCTGTTGAAGCGGCTAATAAGAACATCAAGAAGATTGTGCAGAAGATGACGGTGACGTACAAAGACTGGCACGAGATGTTACCATTCGCTCTTCATGGGTACTGTACCTCAGCACGAATGTCGACAGGGGCAACACCATGTTCTTTGGTGTACGACATGGAGGCAGTCCTACCCATCAAAGTCCAGATACCCTCTCTCAGGATTATGAAGGATGCAAGTTTGAACAAAGACGACTGGATCCAAACCCGGCTTGATCAGCTGCATTTAATCGATGAAAAGAGACTTACTGCTATCTGTCATGGTCAGACGTATCAAAAGCGAATGATCAAGGCCTTTAACAAGAAAGTCAGACGTCAAGAATATCAAGTCGGGGATCTAGTGATCAAACACATCATACTGCCGCAAGGTGATCCCAGGGGCAAATGGACCCCTACATACGAAGGGCCATTTATGGTTAAGAACATTTTCTCGGGAGGAGCTATGATTCTAACCACCATGGACGGTGACGACCTTCCTCACCCCGTCAATGTAGACATAGTGAAAAGATACTACGCATAATCAAAGACCCGCTAGGTTGACTGGCCTAGGAAAAAATAAGGGCTTCCCGGCGAACCAAAAGGGTTCGGGCAAAAGTAAGGGATGGAAATGAAAAAATTGTACACCTGGCAAGTCGAAAACCTGAAAAGGCGACTTGGGCAAAAAAAGCTATCCCGATGGACCGAAAACCCGAAAGGGCGGTCCAGGCAAAAATTAGGGATTAAAGTGTAACACTATGTCTCATTGGATCATCTCGCAACCAGACTTCGGTATCGACTATCAAGCTCATACGACGCCAATCAATCTGATCCACCTTCGACCAAGCAGCAAAGTGATGAGACGCTTGAAGATATAAAGGCAATAACAGAGTTGGAACCCAATGGGATTGTTTCACATAGCTGTTTTTCTTTCTTTTACACAAATTGTATAATTTCTGTCTTTCAGCGGCATTCTCTTACTAGGACGTCAGCCTCTTTGTACAAAATGCCTATTATGGGCCAACTTCAAAATCAATACAATTCATTTTCACAAGAAATTTCGATTTGTTTTTCTTTTTCTGTTTCATTTTTCCAGAACATCCAATGATTCAATTTTTGATATATGCATTTGAGAATAATTTTTGCTCATAAATATTTACATAAAAAACAAAAGACAATTACTCGTAATTCCAGGAACAGGGACAAACAAGAAATGCCCAAACCCTACAATTATTCTGCCCATCAGGTACAGGGATAGAGCCAGCTCGAGAACATGAGTAGTGGTACATACACTCCCCACAGAGTAAAAAGTATCCAAAGACAATGATGATAGCTTTCCCGAATAGGACACAACTCTCCCCGGTCGAGGTTCACAGTCGCGAGTGAGTCGGTAAAATTTTCCCTAAGCAGAATTCATTATCACCAGCAACGGAAATTCATCCCCAACTGAGTGTTATTTCTCTAAGTCGGCAGAGCCATCAACAAAGTATCTCCTCTCCAACAAAGTTATTCCCCGCAGAGTTGTCTTCAGACAGAGTCTCGTCCAGTAGAATATTTACCAGACAAGGGGTAAATCCCCAACATAGTCATCTTTGTTCACCATCCCCGACAGAAGTAGAGGAACTATGGTTTTTATAGCAATCAGGGATTTATTTTCCCAGATTCAGATTGTTATGTCAGCATTTCATGTTCATACATCATGACATATGCATACATCACATATAACATAGTCTCATTTATTTTGAGAACGTCATTATACAATGCATCTCATGCATCTCATATGATTAACCCTGTATTTCTTTCAGGGAAGACAATTATTATCAACAAATTCCAGCAGGTCCATGATCAACACTCAAAGCTAAACAGAGTAATCATCGACAAAAAATGCAACCTCATCCAGGTTCCTTCTCACAGCCCTACTATCCAGGCTTTCATATCGAAGTAACCCTACTATTTGAGTTCCTTCTCACAGCCCTACTATCCAGGCTTTCATTTCTAAGTAACCCTACTATCCAGGTTCCTTCTCACAGCCCTACTATACAGGCTTTCATATCGAAGTAACCCTACTATCCAGGTTCCTTCTCACAGCCCTACCATCCAGGCTTTCATATCGAAGTAACCCTACTATCCAGGTTCCTTCTCACAACCCTACTATCCAGGCTTTCATTTCGAAGTAACCCTACTATCCAGGTTCCTTCTCACAGCCCTACCATCCAGGCTTTCATATCGAAGTAGGGTTCTGAGAAGGAACCTGGATAGTAGGGTTACTTCGATATGAAAGCCTGGATAGTAGGTGTTGTACCCCAAAATTTGCCCTCCCATATTCTTCAAGATTTGCAAAGAACATGCTTCAAAGTCCCCCAAGGGTTGCACAGTCCAATGGCCTCCTAATAGTCAAAATTAGGGTTTTGGTTCTGGCAAAGAAATTGAAGTTTTCAAGGGTCCAAACAAGTCCCACATGCCTACAAACATTGTCAAGCATCCACATGCCAAGTTTCAAGACTCACAGCACAAGATTGCACAGTCAAAAACCTTAATTGCTCAACAGTCAACTGCAGGGGCAAAATGGTCATTTGACAGTCAAAAGTCAAAATTTTTTGTCAACATCTTATTTTGAAGCCACAAACATCATTTGATCAATGCTTGATCATGATTCTCAAGGCATGGCTCAAAAAGTCTCAAGATGCAAAAGTTTATATTTTTGGACAGTTGAAAAAGTCAACTGCAAATTGACCAAGGCATAACTTCCACATGGTTTATCAGAAAAATTCCATCCAAAGCTCATTTTGAAGAGAATGACATTTCCTACAACTCCTCTTCACACTTCAAGTCCAAGAAATGCTCTCACAAAAAGTTATCAATCTCAACATTATAGGTCATTTTCAAAAGTCAACAAAAAGGCACTTTAAGTCAAAGACCATAACTTGAGATTGGTAAATCAAAATTACATGGGACCAAAGGCATTGGTTAGAGGACTTCAAGACCTTTCCAAAATGTCCAAAAACATGATCAAAGCTTAAACATTGAGCAAGATATGCCTTGTGGAAGTTGGGAAATATTTAGGAATTTTGAAAAGTCAACTTTGCTTCAAATGCCTCAAAATTGCTAATGGGCCTCAATTTCTTCCATGAAACATTACCCAAAGGCCATGCACGACCCATTGGCATCCAAGGGAGTTATTTCAGCATTTTTTATTAATTATTTGAATTTTTAATGTTATTAATTCACTTAATTAAAATTAAATATGAAAAAATACTAAAGCATGTATTTTAAATCTTTTTATGCAGCTAATAGGTCCATTATAAGCTCAAGATTTCGTGCACATTCAAAAAGGAAAGAATCATTCATGATTTGGCATATTTGGCATGAAAAAAGATTGAAAAAGATTATGCAAAATCAAAAATTCAAAATCATCAATGCAAAGGCTTTGGGCTTGATTTTTCTGACCTAATGCATTCACATACATATACACAATACAACCCTAATCAAAAGAACAAGCAAGCTGCGCCTCAAACCAAAGAACAACTTTGCATTTTTTTCATAAAAAACTCAAAACTATTTTCACAGTTTCAGCGTGATTCAAAGCCTACAATCGATTCCAAAAGCTTACTGAGGCCTTCCTGAACGTAACTCAATCCTTTTTCAGTCCCCACGCACAAAGAAGTGGTAGAATAAAGTCAAACTTTCTCAAACTTTTTTCATAATCGTGTTTCAATATACATGCATTTCCCATGCGTTTGAATGTTTGATTTACACTAATATAAACTCTCTGAAGCTATTGATGTATTTTAATTGAGTTAATATGGCCTGTATGAGAAGTTGCCATGGACATTTTTTAGGGTTTCAGGAACCTTGAATTAGGGTTTTACGCTTGAGGAAGAATTGGACAACCAGACTAATACTATCGAAACCAGGGCATCTGGACGAAACGAGTGACCACCTCGCGCTCAATTTATGATTAACGGTGCTCTATTCGCTTTTTTTGTAGGTACCATTTAGTGGGGGTTTAAAACCCCCGCTATCTACTCTGTAATTTCAGGCAAAACAAAGAAGCCAGGAAAGAGATGATGAGGTGTTGAACGGTGACTGGCCAGTTTGAATAATTGGCACTTTTTTTTATTGTCCCACTAATACTCGCTTTCTCTCTCTTATTATTCTTTGTCCATTATATATCAAAGAAACGCGCTTGGCTTGGTGGTTGTTGTGTTGTCACGCAGGCAATGGGACCTGGGTTCGATTCCCAGGTCCCCCATATTCTTCATAATTTTGTTTGTAAGGCGTTCAGGTACAATTCTCTTCCCAGGTCCCCCACCTCTTCAATATTATTTTTCTCAAAGTGTTTCCATGCAGCATGTTCTCAAGGGAGTACCATATGCCTTCACCATCTGGCTTGCCACGCGCCCAAAGGCTCCATCCAATGGCCAGGACGTGCAGATCACCATATGCATCAGTCAACCACACGCGCACAAGCATTGGAAAGTCAAAAAAGGCCAGATTTCTTGGGCTAAACTACTTCAATAAGCCTCCAAATTGGGCAGACACCCCCAATGTTTGTATATCTTTTAATCTCTTTTCTTTTCTTTTTTCTATTTTTTTAATTCTTTTGATCATTTTTTTTTTACTTTATTTAATTTACTTCAAATAATTAATTTTCATATAAAAATACAAAAAAATCAGAAATCATTAAAAATAAAATATATACTTAATTTAATCCATTAATAGTTTTTTGTAAATAAATTTTATTAATCAATTTAGTTTAATGTAGGGTTTTAAATTTTAATGTTTTCTTAATAAATTAAAAAAATGTAGAAATTAGGGTTTGTCACATTTTCATCCTTTTTTTCTTAAATAAATAAATAATTCCTATCATTGTTGTTAACTAATTATTTTGTAAATAAACTTGTCATTAAATAATTAGGTTAAATTAGGTCAAACTTAAACATTTTTTCTTTAATAAATTAAAAACAATTTAGAACTAGGGTTTTATTTAACTTTTAATTCCAATTAACTCTCTTTAATTTCATAAAATACCAAAAAACATAAAAATAACTTTCTTTTCTCATTAACTCATTAATTAACCTTTAACTTTAATTTAAATTTCTTTAAAGGGTCCAACGCCCTCGCACTCGATTCTAATTTCTTTTCGCATTTATTTTTGTGGACATAATGTATTTTCCCCAAAGCCTTGTAATAGATAATTAGGATGTTTACTTTCCACACTTTTATTCAAATCGGGTTTTGGTTTAATTTGGCGATGTAGACCCGCGTCTTGTAATAGCGTAGGACCTTTATTTTTCCGCATTTTAAATTTCCGCACTCTTTTAATTGCTAACTATCACATGAAAGAATGTATGCCCAAATAAAAACAATGCGTAGATCACCAAATGCATGACAAGACAAATAATAACTGAAAATGACACACAATTCACACACCACTCCTAGGGTACGCCTCACTGTTGCCTTGCCCCCTCGAAACGTGGTCGTCGAGTAGAGGACGTTTTAGTAAATCCTCATGTCCATGAACATGGCATGGGGGTAGCTTCTAAGGTGTCCTACTATTGCTCTGGTGACCACACTGTCCCTGACCCTCGAATTGACCCGAACACCTCCAACGGTGGTGCTACCTATCTCTCAATGGTGGGATGGCACTACCTTAAGGACATTTACACAGCCTAATTCCTTAGGGTAGGTAGATGACTCATAGATACTTGCTCTCTCTAAAAATCAAAACAAAAACCTTTTCACACCGACACTTTCAAAAAAGCTTTCAAAACAATTTTTCAAACACTCTTGAGGACTGATACAAGAGTCGATCTGAAATCTTTAAACGAAACTTTTTCAAACTCACTCACAATTGAAAAACAAACATTTTTGAAAACACAAATGAGCAAGTATCTAAGAGCCCATGGATAGAAATGGTGCTAACACCTTCCCTTTCTATAAATTTACCTCCCGAACCGAGAGCTAATCTCAATAACGAATTTTTCTGTGCTTTTGTCCTTTCCATATTGGAGAAAATAAAAGACGGTGGCGACTCTTGCTGGGGATGTACTTATAAAGTGAGGTGTACCTTAGGATAGTTCATAAAACTGTGTTTTCAATTGCTTTGACTTGTTTGCTTTAAATTGTGGGACTGTCTTGGGAGTTCTATAGATCCTAACCCGGATCTGAGGATACCTTCTTAGAAAGTAGCAACAAGGCTGTGAGGGAACTGTGCGGGGTATACTGACATGGTTGAAGCAGTCTACTACGTTGATGTGGCACTTTGGTGTGTACCGGTAACCCTTGAGTTCAGTCAAGGAGAGTACGGCGCCTCCGCGTGGTGTCGTGAAGCATCAACTGACCTTAGGAACCTTAATTGAACTATCTTGGCCTCTTTAGGGTAGTGAGATAACTGACTTTGGTGCAGTCCGAGGTTGGTTGATACTCGATACTACACTCAATTGAGGGTTGCTTTCCTGGAATATTTCGGCTGCCAGTTCAGTGGCTAAATCGAAACGATGAACAATGAAAGCAATCCAGTGATATTGGGACCCTTAGAACCCGGTTACTTCTGATAGGACGGGTTGAGCCCACCAACTTCAAGAGGGTAATACCCAGACCCCATGCAGGCCTAAACTCTAAGGGCTTGTCTTGTGTGACTTGTGTGCCTTATGATGTTTTACTTTGTAAATATTTGTGGTGTGTTTAATCATAGCATCATGACATCATACAGCATCATATGCATTGACTAACCATTTCAGGGGTTCGAATCTTCATCTTTGTTCTTGTTTTGTAGGACATGGAAACTATTCGCAGGAAGATAATTCAGATTAGCCTTGTAAGGATCCCTCCTCAGCTTAAGGAGCTTATATCCAGGATTCCCGAGAGCTCTTCATTCAGTGAAAGACATGGAAGACTCATCAGCTTGGTCAACACCAACATTGAGGAAGATATGATAAAGGTCCTGTTCCAGTTCTTTGACCCTCTGCATCACTGTTTCACCTTCCTGGATTATCAACTGGTACCTACATTGGAAGAGTTCTCCCGGCTTCTGAAGATCCATATCCTTGATTAACTACCCTACAACGGTACGGGAAAGGAACCCAAGCTTGAAGAGATTGCTAAAGCCTTACACCTACAATCATCTGACATTAAGGGACATTGGGAAGTTAGAAGTGGCATCAAAGGGTTCTTATCCAGGTTTCTGTTTGAAAAGGCCCAGGAATGTTGGAACTCCCTTGACTTACAAGCTTTTGAAGAAGTTGTGGCCCTCCTTGTCTATGGTTTGGTGTTGTTCCCTAACCTAGATCAGCTTGTAGATATCAGTGCTGTCCAGATCTTCATGTCCAGGAATCCTATACCTACGTTGCTGGGGGACATCCTTCACTCATGTTACACTCGAACCATGAGAAAAAGAGGTGTTCTTATGTGATGTACTCCTCTCCTGGGAAGGTGGTTTATTTCGCACCTTCCACAATCAGTTTTGAAGAACGAGCGGGGTTTGAGATGGTCACAACGATTGATGACTCTTACACATGCTAACATACATTGGTGTTCTCGGTCCAGAGAGGATGTCACTATCATTGATCATTGCAGGGAGTACCCTAATGTTCCTTTACTTGGAATCAGAGGAGGTATTACTTACAACCCGTGCCTGGCTTGGAGACAGTTTGGTTATGCTCGGAGGGATGGCCCTCATGACATGTTAATTCCTGACATAGTTTTTGACTTCGACAATGATCCACAAGGACTTCGCCAGAGATTTATCAGAGCTTGGAGGATGCCAAGTAGGATAGACAGCAAGACCCTGGGGCACAAGAATTCCATCCCATTGGAACCTTATCTCAAGTGGGTACGAGCCCGCTCCCAGAAGTTAGTAATGCCTTATCCTCATGTGCTCCCTGTGATCAAAGAGCCAGTCTTAGAGGGAGAGGTGTCCTACATCATCCAACATCCTGACATGCCCACGTCCTGGGAAGAGATGCAGAAGAGCTAGATCCAGCTTAAGGAAGAACGAAATTCTCTTGAGACCAGTCTACATGCTAGTGAAAAGAAGGTCTTGGAGCTCACCCGCCTATTGCACGAGGAGAGGAATCTCAACACCTACATAGCTCCAAAGAGGATGCGTAGTGTCTTTTGGGATTGATTTGCTTTGTAATATGTGCCCATGAGGCTTTGATGTACTGAACAATTATTTCCTTAATGATAATGTGTGTTCCTTTTTGTCTACAACAAATTTGAACTTTCGAACCCTTGAATGCATTGCATAAACACATATCATTCATCATGTGCATAGCAGGTACTCTTCTTTTCAGGTTGCTTACTGTTCTTCACTGTTTATTTCAGCATCATGAACCCTGAATCGTCTACCGAGATGTCTATCAAGGCCCTTCAAGCGCAGAACGCACAATTTCAGGAGCTGATCATGGGTTTGGCTCAAGGCCAAGAAGAGCTGAAGGCTTTGCTCCTGAAGAAGGAGAAGAAGAAGAAGAGAACTGTTCTTTTCAACTCGGGTCGAAGGTTTGGTAACACTCTGCAGAATGAGGAAGCTGGTTCTTCTGTAGGAAAAGACAGTCCCCAGGGGGGAAAGGCTCCAAGTCCGGTGGTCTCTGACAACGAGACTGACTTTAATGAGGAACAGTATCCTCCGGCTGAAGACTGGTACAAGCAGTTGGAAGACAGACTGAACGCCATGGAAATTCAAGAAGTGCCTGGGCTAGATTTCAAAGACTTGGGTTTATCTACTGGTGTGATCATCCCTCACAAGTTTAAAGCACCATCTTTCACCAAGTATGACGGGGCGTCTTGCCCTAAGCTACACCTCAGATCCTACGTGCGGAAGATTCAGCCGTATACAGTGGATAAGAACTTGTGGATCCACTTCTTCTAGGAGAGTCTTTCAGGGACTCATCTCGAATGGTTCTATCAGCTGGATGGGACCAAAGTTCGTAACTGGGAGGAGTTGGCTACTGCTTTTTACAAGCAGTATCAATATAATGCCGACCTTGCTCCTACACGTACCCAACTTCAGGGTATGTCGCTAGGATCAGGCGAAGGTTTTAAAGAGTATCTGCAGAAGTGGAGGGACCTGGCTGGCAGGGTGCAGCCTCCGTTAACTGACCGTGAGCTGGTAGATATGTTCTTGGGGACCTTATCTGGGCCATTCTTCAATCATCTCATCGGTAATTCATCTGCAGGGTTTACTGACCTCATTCTGACTGGGGAGAGGATAGAGGCTGGAATGAAGTCCGGTAAAATTCAGAAGGGTGCATCTTCAAGTTCTGAGAAGAAGCCTTTCAAGAAGGAGGCCAGTGCTGTGTATGGGCCTAAAAGGCAAGATAAACCGGAGCGCCGCCAATCTGTCAACGTGATGATGATTGCTAAACCTGTTGCCGCTCCTCGGCAAACCAATCAACAAAGGGATGAAAGACCCAGAAGAGAGTTTACCCGGCTGAGTATGACCTTGTCACAAATCTTGCCGCAGCTGTTATCCACCAACTTAGTGACTGTCAAGGAGGCGCCGAAGGTTGTGAATACTGCCTCTCCGAAGTATAATCCAAATGCTCGCTGTGCTTATCACTCCGATAGCCCGGGGCATTCTACTGATGACTGTTGGGCCCTGAGGAATAAGGTGCAGGACCTTATTGATGCAAAGGAGGTATAGTTTGAGGCACCTGAAAAGCCTAATGTGGTGACAGCTCCCCTGCCTGCTCATGGAGTGAATGCTATCAGGGATGATGATGAAGTGGAGGAATCTGAGTTTGACAGCTGGATTTATCCGACGGCCGACAGTGGACCTAGCAATTGGACTGCAAAGGACAACCTACCTGTTACTTTTGTTACGCAGTAATGAATTCCTTTGTTTTTGTTATTTGTAATAAACAATGAATTGAAACTCTATGGCCCGATGTCTTACCCGGGGCACCGTGGCTTCATTTGTGAGGGCATATTAATTGCCATTTCATATATCATGAATAAAGACCTTGGACGTTTTCTCGCACTTCAAATCTTATGCTCCTTTTCTTTCTTTCCTTTCTTTATATATTGCAAAACAGCTGTATTTACACACACTCACTCATACAGGTTTCAATCCACTCTGGATCTCACTGGTAACGACTCTGCTACTGCCAGTTATGACTTCGAAAATCCGATCAACTTAGCCGAAGACGAAGGTGAAGATGATTGCGAAGTGCCTGGCGAGCTTGCAAGACTGTTACTCCAGGAAGAGAGGGAAATTCAACTACACGAAGAGCCGGTGGAAACAATAAATCTGGGTACTGAGACGGACAGAAAGGAAGTTAAAATTGGTGTCAATCTGGAGCTCAGCGTGAAGCAACGGTTGACTCAGATGCTACATGATTATGTGGAGATCTTTGCTTGGTCCTACGAAGACATGCCTGGGTTGGATACCGACATTGTGGTCCATCACTTGCCTACTAAAGAAGACTGCCCTCCGGTTAAGCAAAAGGTCCGCCGTATGCGTCCAGAGATGTCTGAAAAGATCAAAGCCGAAGTTATGAAGCAATTCGATGCCGGGTTTCTTGCCGTGACTTCTTACCCTCAGTGGGTTGCTAATGTGGTGCCGGTCCCAAAGAAAGATGGTAAGGTTAGAATGTGTGTTGACTACAGGGATCTGAACAGGGCCAGCCCCAAGGATGACTTCCCTCTACCTCACATTGATGTCCTTGTTGACAATACGGCTTAGCATAAGGTGTTCTCTTTCATGGATGGTTTTTCAGGGTACAATCAGATCAAGATGGCTCCTGAAGACATGGAGAAAACTACCTTTGTTACTCAGTGGGGCACCTTCTGCTACAAGGTCATGCCTTTTGGACTGAAAAATGCTGGGGCAACCTACTAACGTGCCATGGTTTCTTTATTTCATGACATGATCCATCATGAGATTGAGGTATATGTCAACGACATGATTGCAAGGTCCCAAACTGAGGAGGAACACCTTGACCATCTACAGAAGTTGTTTGACCGTCTGAAACTGTACAAGCTAAGGTTGAACCCGAACAAGTGCACCTTCGGGGTAAGATCTGGAAAGTTGCTAGGCTTCGTTGTAAGTGATAAGGGTATTCAGGTAGACTCTGCCAAGGTTAAAGCCATTCAAGAGATGCCAGTCCCTAAGACAGAGAAAGAGGTCAGAGGCTTTTTAGGACACCTGAATTACATTGCTCGGTTCATCTCACACCTAACTGCTACCTGTGAACCAATCTTCAAGCTGCTGAAGAAAGATCAGGTAGTACGTTGGAATGATGAATGTCAGGCTGCTTTTGACAGAATCAAAGAGTATCTCCAAGAACCACCCATTCTTATGCCACCGGTTGAAGGGAGACCTCTGATACTATACCTGACAATACTTGACAACTCAATGGGGGTGTGTGCTGGGGCAGCATGACGAGTCTGGCCGAAAAGAGCATGCCATTTATTACCTTAGAAAAAAGTTTACCGACTGTGAGACCCGATACTCATTGCTCGAGAAAACTTGCTGCGCTTTGGTATGGGCTGCTCGACGGCTGAGACAGTATATGCTGACTCACACTACCTTGTTGGTTTCAAAGATGGATCATATAAAGTATATATTTGAAAAGCTTGCTCTGTCTGGGAGAATAGCAAGATGGCAGATGATCTTGACGGAATACGACATCCAGTACACGACCCAGAAAGCCATCAAAGGAAGTGTATTGGCAGACCACTTGGCACACCAGGAAGTAGATGACTATCAGTCAATGAACTTTGAGTTTCCTGACGAAAGCATCATGATAGTGACTGATTGTGAAGTACCTGGACCGGATGAAGGACCTGAGGAAGGATCCCGATGGTCTATGCACTTTGACGGAGCCTCCAACGCTTTGGGTAACGGTATCGGCGCTGTGATAATATCCCCTCAAGGCACTCATACTCCACTTACTGCCCGACTATGTTTTAATTGCACCAACAACATGGCAGAGTATGAGGCATGTATCATGGGTCTCCAAGCTGCGATCGACTTAAGGATCAAGTTTCTGAGTGTCTTCGAAGATTCCGCTCTCGTGATCAATCAGATCAAAGGAGAGTGGGGTATGAAACATCCGAATCTTATTCCTTACAAAGAATGTGTGTTGACCTTGATCCCCCACTTCACAGAGATAACTTTTGAACATTTCCCAAGAGAGGAGAATCAGCTGGCGGACGCGTTAGCTACGATGTCTTATATGTTCAAGGTCAAATGGGACAATGAGGCTCCCCGGATCATTATCTGGAAACTGGATGAACCGGCATACTGTTGTGATCTCGAGATTGAATTGGTGACTGAGAAGCCTTGGTACCATGAGGTGAAGAGATACTTGGAAGCCCAGGAATACCCTGAAGGTGCATCTGTCAACGATAAGAAGTTTTTGAGAAGGTTCGCAGCGAAGTTCTTCCTTAGCAACGGCATCCTGTACAAACGAAACCATGATTCGACCTTACTGCATTGTGTGGATAAGACTGAAGCAGAAAGGATCATGGCGGAGCTACATGAGGGTACCTTCGGAACACATTCCAGTGGACACACTATGGCAAAGAAGATCCTTCGGGCAGGGTATTTCTGGTCCACCATGGAAGCCGACTGTTACCAACACTCTCGGACATGCCATAAATGCCAGATATATGCAGACAAGGTGCATGTTCCTCCAGTCCCTCTGAACGTCCTGACTGCACCTTGGCCTTTTGCAATGTGGGGCATAGATATGATCGGCGAGATTAAACCTACGGCGTCCAATGGGCATCACTTCATCCTGGTGGCGATTGATTACTTCACGAAGTGGGTTGAGGCAGCTTCCTACGCCACTGTAACCAAGAATGTCGTGGCACGGTTCATTCGGCATAACTTGATATGTCGATACGGCGTCCCGGAAAGAATCATTACAGACAACGGTACCAATCTTAATAACAAGATGATCACTGAGCTCTGCGAGCAATTTAAGATACAGCACCACAACTCTTCTCCTTACTGGCCGAAGATGAATGGGGCTGTAGAAGCAGCGAATAAAAATATTAAGAAAATTATGCAGAAGATGACAGTGACCTATAAAGATTGGCACGAGATGTTACCGTTCGCTCTTCATGGGTACCGTACCTCAGCAAGGACGTCAACCGGGGCAACTCCTTTCTCCTTGGTCTACGGTATGGAGGCAGTCTTACCGATCGAAGTGCAGATACCCTCTCTCCGGATAATGAAGGATGCAGATCTGAGCGAAGATGATTGGATCCAGACACGACTTGATCAGCTAAATCTAATTGACGAAAAGAGACTCGCTGCTATTTGCCATGGTCAGACGTACCAAAAACGAATGATCAGGGCATTTAACAAGAAGGTCAAACCACAAGAATATCAAGTTGGGGACCTGGTAATCAAGCGCATCATCCTTCCTCAGAGTGATCCAAGGGGCAAATGGACCCCCACGTACGAAGGTCCATTTGTGGTTAAACATGTGTTCTCAGGAGGAGCCATGATTTTGACTACCATGGATGGTGACGACCTTCCTCACCCCGCCAATGCAGACATAGTAAAAAGATAATACGCATGAAAAAAGACCCGCTAGGTTGACATACCTAGGCAAAAATTAGGGCTTCCTGGCGAACCAAAAGGGTTCGGGCAAAATGAAGGGATGAAATGAAAAAAAATCTGTACACCCGGCAAGTCGAAAACCTGAAAAGGCGGCTTGGGCAAAAATGGGTATCCCGGTGGACTGAAAACCCGAAAGGGCGGTCCAGGCAAAAGTTAGGGATAAAGCGTAATACTATGTCTCATTGGATCACTTTGCATCCAGAATCTGGTATCTACATCAAGTTCAGACGGCATCGATCAATCAGCTTCATCTTCAGCTAGGTCATCAAGTGATGAGACGCTCAAAGATATAAAGGAGATAGCAGAGTTGGAACCCAGTGGGATTATTCTTTTCACACAGCTGTTTTATTTTCCCTTTGTACAAATTGTATAAACTCTTTTATTCGGCGGCGTTCTCTTACTAGGACGTCAGCCTCTTGTACATAAACGCCTATTTATAGGCAAATTCAAAAATCAATACAAAAATCACTTTTCAGTTAAAATTGCCAATTGTTTTTCCTTTTCTGTTTTGTTTTGCGAAGAACGTCCAAGGTTCAATTTGTGATATATGCATTTGACACTAATTGCTAACTCATAAATATTTGCATACGAAACAAAGGATTAATTACAGGTAACATTAGAAACAGGGGAAATAATGAGTTGTCTAAGCGATCTAATTGTTCCATCCACCAAAGTACCAAGGTAAGTTCAGCTGAAGAACAGAACCAATATATCTTAACTCCCTAGAGAGTGAGTCAGCAAGTCAATGCACTCTCCCCAAGCAAAGCTATACTATCAGCCTTCAGGAAGTTGGATATCCCCCGCGGATCTCAACATTCCCCGACACAATATACGAACATTCCTAACAAGCATCCCCGGTAGTCTTGATCTAAGACTGTTCCCCGGCAGTATACCAAACATCCAGCGGAGCCACTTCCCCAATATATTTCAAAAATTTCCCCAGGAGAGTCCAATCAAGATTTCCCCAGGAAAGTTTGAATCATCTCCCCAGCAGGAAGCTTATCCCCAGTAGATTCTGGAAGCTTCCCCCCTACAGAGCACGAACGCATCCCCCGACTTTATTCAAAGGTTATTTCCCTACCAGGATATAACTGGGTTATCCTCAGCCAAAAGCCACGGAAAGATTGTCCTCGGCACAGTTTTCTTATCCCCAGCGAAGTCTATTAACACTTCCAACATAACAATGGTATCCCCAGCGGAGTTACCATTAATATCCCAGCAAAGTACCTCTCTCCCCATGGAGTATTGTTCCCCAGCAAGATCGCTAGAATAATTTTCTCCCCGCAGAGTAATCCATTCACCAAGTTTATTCCCCAACGGAGTTATCTTCTCCTACCGGTATTCTTGCAACTATCATCCCCAACGGAAACGAAGAATCTCACTCTTCAACCATCAGCACAGGATTCAACTTCCCGGCACCCGTCAAGGATTTACTTTCCTAGACGAAAACATACATTCATAAACATCGCATTTCTATAAATTATAGCATGCGTATACGCATCATGAGCATACAATCTCATTTATGATGAGAACATCATTGCTTGATCCATATCATGCATTGCATATGACTGACCTTTACCTTTCAGGAAAGATCCAGTCAAGTTCTCAGCTATGTCCAAGACTTTTGTCTGGTTCAGTTAAATCGACTCTAAGATTTTTTTTATTCTTATCCAGTCAAAGTTAATCCAAGGCCATCTCTGGTTCAGTTAAATCGACCCTAAGATTTTTCTGATTCTTATCCAGTTGAAGCTATTCCAAGACCTTGCCTGGTTCGGTTAAATCGACTCCTAAAGATTTTTCTGATTCTTATCCAGTCAAAGGCCTTCTCTGGTTCAGTCAGATCGACCCTAAGATCTCCCTGATTCTTATCCAGTTGAAGATTCCAAGACCTTGCCTGGTTCAGTTAAATCGACTCCTAAAGATTTTTCTGATTCTTATCCAGTAAAAGGCCTTCTCAGGTTCAGTCAGATCGACCCCAAGATCTCCCTGATTATTATCCAGTTGAAGATTCCAAGACCTTGCCGGGTTCAGTTAAATCGACTCCTAAAGATTTTTCTGATTCTTATCCAGTCAAAGGCCTTCTCTGGTTCAGTCAGATCGACCCTAAGATCTCCCTGATTCTTATCCAGTTGAAGTTATTTCAAGACTTTAGCCTGGTTCAGTTAAATCGACTCCTAAAGATTTTTCTGATTCTTATCCAGTCAAAGGCCTTCTCTGGTTCAGTCAGATCGACCCTAAGATCTCCCTGATTCTTATTCCAGTTGAAGATTCCAAGACCTTGCCTGGTTCAGTTAAATCGACTCCTAAAGATTTTTCTGATTCTTATCCAGTCAAAGGCCTTCTCTGGTTCAGTCAGATCGACCCTAAGATCTCCCTGATTCTTATTCCAGTTGGAGATTCCAAGACCTTGCCTGGTTCAGTTAAATCGACTCCTAAAGATTTTTCGGATGTCGATCCAGTCAAAGGCCTTCTCTAGTCCAGTTAAATCGATTCCTAAAGATTTTCCCGATGAAGACTCAGTAGAAGACATCCAAGATTCTCTCATCGTTACTGTTGAGGTAGTAATCGCCCAAGGTTCTCTCATCGTTACTGTTGAGGTAGTAATCGCCCCAGATTCTCTCATTGTTACTGTTGAGGTAGTAATCGCCCCAGATTCTCTCATTGTTACTGTTGAGGTAGTAATCGCCCAAGGTTCTCTCATCGTTACTGTTGAGGTAGTAATCGCCCCAAGGTTCTCTCATCTTTACTGTTGAGGTAGTAATCGCCCCAGGTTCTCTCATCGTCCCGTTGAGGTAGTAACCATCCCTGATTCATTCATCACCGTTTGAAGCTCCAGACTCGATTCCTGTATCTCGCCAGGGCACGTCTGAAGAGGTTTAAAGATTCAACTCCTGTAACCAGTCAGGGCTCATCTACACAAAGAGTTTGAAGACCAACTCCTGTAACAGGTCAGGTAATCATCTTTCTTTTTTCAGGTACGCAAGTTCTCGCTAAGGAAACTCTTACGCGATCGACACCCAGAAGGCATCTATAAGCCCATCAACCTATTCATCACTTCTCAACATGGCATCTGTAAGCCCATCTTCCTATCCATCAATCTCCAAATGGCATCTGTAAGCCCATTCCCATCATCACACTGCTAACATGTGAGCGCAAATTTCTGGGCACTCTAGTGTTCAATCATCTTCCACCTTCGGACAACGAAAGGCACGTCAACCAATCTAAATCCTCAGGTCTAAGAAGATTGAACATGGCAAACTGTTGTACCCCAAAATTTTCCCTCCCATATTCTTCAAGATTTGCAAAGAACATGCTTCAAAGTCCCCCAAGGGTTGCACAGTCCAATGGCCTCCTAATAGTCAAAATTAGGGTTTTGGTTCTGGCAAAGAAATTGAAGTTTTCAAGGGTCCAAACAAGTCCCACATGCCTACAAACATTGTCAAGCATCCACATGCCAAGTTTCATGACTCACAGCACAAGATTGCACAGTCAAAAACCTTAATTGCTCAACAGTCAACTGCAGGGGCAAAATGGTCATTTGACAGTCAAAAGTAAAAAATTTTGGCCAACATCATATTTTGAAGCCACAAACATCATTTGATCAATGCTTGATCATGATTCTCAAGGCATGGCTCAAAAAGTCTCAAGATGCAAAAGTTTCTATTTTTGGACAGTTGAAAAAGTCAACTGCAAATTGGCCAAGGCATAACTTCCACATGGTTTATCAGAAAAATTCCATCCAAAGCTCATTTTGAAGAGAATGAAATTTCCTACAACTCCTATTCACACTTCAAGTACAATAAATGCTCTCACAAAAAGTTATCAATCTCAACATTATAGGTCATTTTCAAAAGTCAACAAAAAGGCACTTTAAGTCAAAGACCATAACTTGAGATTGGTAAATCAAAATGACATGGGACCAAAGGCATTGGTTAGAGGACTTCAAGACCTTTCCAAAATGTCCAAAAACATGATCAAATCTTAAATATTGAACAAGATATGCCTTGTGGAAGTTGGGAAATTTTTGGGAATTTTGAAAAGTCAACTTTGCTTCAAATGCCTCAAAATTGCTAATGGGCCTCAATTTCTTCCATGAAAAATTACCCAAAGGCCATGCACGACCCATTGGCATCCAAGGGAGTTATTTCAGCATTTTTTATTAATTATTTGAATTTTTAATGTTATTAATTCACTTAATTAAAATTAAATATGAAAAAATACTAAAGCATGTATTTTAAATCTTTTTATGCAGCTAATAGGTCCATTATAAGCTCAAGATTTCGTGCACATTCAAAAAGGAAAGAATCAATCATGATTTGGCATATTTGGCATGAAAAAAGATTGAAAAAGATTATGCAAAATCAAAAATTCAAAATCATCAATGCAAAGGCTTTGGGCTTGATTTTTCTGACCTAATGCGTTCACATACATATACACAATACAACCCTAATCAAAAGAACAAGCAAGTTGCGCCTCAAACCAAAGAACAAATTTGCATTTTTTTCATAAAAAACTCAAAACTGTTTTCACAGTTCCAGCGTGATTCAAAGCCTACAATCGATTCCAAAAGCTTGCTGAGGCCTTCCTGAACGTAACTCAATCCTTTTTCAGTCCCCACGCACAAAGAAGTGGTAGAATAAAGTCAAACTTTCTCAAACTTTTTTCATAATCGTGTTTCAATATACATGCATTTTCCATGCGTTTGAATGTTTGATTTACACTAATATAAACTCTCTGAAGCTATTGATGTATTTTAATTGAGTTAATATGGCCTGTATGAGAAGTTGCCATGGACATTTTTTAGGGTTTCAGGAACCTTGAATTAGGGTTTTACGCTTGAGGAAGAATTGGACAACCAGACTAGTACTATCGAAACCAGGGCATCTGGACGAAACGAGTGACCACCTCGCGCTCAATTTATGATTAACGGTGCTCTATTCGCTATTTTTGTAGGTACCATTTAGTGGGGGTTTAAAACCCCCGCTATCTACTCTGTAATTTCAGGCAAAACAAAGAAGCCAGGAAAGAGATGATGAGGTGTTGAACGGTGACTGGCCAGTTTGAATAATTGGCGTTTTTTTTTATGTCCCACTAATACTCGTTTTCTCTCTCTTATTATTCTTTGTCCATTATATATCAAAGAAACGCGCTTGGCTTGGTGGTTGTTGTGTTGTCACGCAGGCAATGGGACCTGGGTTCGATTCCCAGGTCCCCCATATTCTTCATAATTTTGTTTGTAAGGCGTTCAGGTACAATTCTCTTCCCAGGTCCCCCACCTCTTCAATATTATTTTTCTCAAAGTGTTTCCATGCAGCATGTTCTCAAGGGAGTACCATATGCCTTCACCATCTGGCTTGCCACGCGCCCAAAGGCTCCATCCAATGGCCAGGACGTGCAGATCACCATATGCATCAGTCAACCACACGCGCACAAGCATTGGAAAGTCAAAAAAGGCCAGATTTCTTAGGCCAAACTACTTCAATAAGCCTCCAAATTGGGCAGACACCCCCCAATGTTTGTATATCTTTTAATCTCTTTTCTTTTCTTTTTTCTATTTTTTTAATTCTTTTGATCATTTTTTTTTACTTTATTTAATTTACTTCAAATAATTAATTTTCATATAAAAATACAAAAAAATCAGAAATCATTAAAAATAAAATATATACTTAATTTAATCCATTAATAGTTTTTTGTAAATAAATTTTATTAATCAATTTAGTTTAATGTAGGGTTTTAAATTTTAATGTTTTCTTAATAAATTAAAAAAATGTAGAAATTAGGGTTTGTCACATTTTCATCCTTTTTTTCTTAAATAAATAAATAATTCCTATCATTGTTGTTAACTAATTATTTTGTAAATAAACTTGTCATTAAATAATTAGGTTAAATTAGGTCAAACTTAAATATTTTTTCTTTAATAAATTAAAAACAATTTAGAACTAGGGTTTTATTTAACTTTTAATTCCAATTAACTCTCTTTAATTTCATAAAATACCAAAAAACATAAAAATAACTTTCTTTTCTCATTAACTCATTAATTAACCTTTAACTTTAATTTAAATTTCTTTAAAGGGTCCAACGCCCTCGCACTCGATTCTAATTTCTTTTCGCATTTATTTTTGTGGACATAATGTATTTGCCCCAAAGCCATGTAATAGATAATTAGGATGTTTACTTTCCACACTTTTATTCAAATCGGGTTTTGGTTTAATTTGGCGATGTAGACCCGCGCCTTGTAATAGCGTAGGACCTTTATTTTTCCGCATTTTAAATTTCCGCACTCTTTTAATTGCTAACTATCACATGAAAGAATGTATGCCCAAATAAAAATAATGCGTAGATCACCAAATGCATGACAAGACAAATAATAACTGAAAATGACACACAATTCACACACCACTCCTAGGGTACGCCTCACTGTTGCCTTGCCCCCTCGAAACGTGGTCGTCGAGTAGAGGACGTTTTAGTAAATCCTCATGTCCATGAACATGGCATGAGGGTAGCTTCTAAAGTGTCCTACTATTTCTCTGGTGACCACACTGTCCCTGACCCTCGAATTGACCCGAACACCTCCAACGGTGGTGCTACCTATCTCTCAATGGTGGGATGGCACTACCTTAAGGACATTTACACAGCCTAATTCCTTAGGGTAGGTAGATGACTCATAGATACTTGCTCTCTCTAAAAAACAAAACAAAAACCTTTTCACACCGACACTTTCAAAAAAGCTTTCAAAACAATTTTTCAAACACTCTTGAGGACTGATACAAGAGTCGATCTGAAATCTTTAAACGAAACCTTTTCAAACTCACTCACAATTGAAAAACAAACATTTTTGAAAACACAAATCAGCAAGTATCTAAGAGCCCATGGATGACCATGGATAGAAAGGGTGCTAACACCTTCCCTTTCTATAAATTTACCTCCCAAACCGAGAGCTAATCTCAATAAGGAATTTTTTTATGCTTTTGTCCTTTCCATATTGGAGAAAATAAAAGACGGTGGCGACTCTTGCTTCCGCGACATTTCGCGAACCAGCGCTAAACAGTCAGTTCCAGATCCACCGATCACAGTAGGGCTGTGAGAAGGAACCTGGATAGTAGGGTTACTTTGATATGAAAGCCTGGATAGTAGGGTTACTTCGATATGAAAGCTTGGATAGTAGGGCTGTAAGAAGGAACCTGGATAGTAGGGTTACTTCGATATGAAATCCTGGATAACATGGCTGTGAGAAGGAACCTGGATAGTAGGGTTACTTTGATATGAAAGCCTGGATAGTAGGGTTGTGAGAAGGAACCTGGATAATAGGGTTACTTCGATATGAAAGCCTGGATAGTAGGGTTGTGAGAAGGAACCTGGATAGTAGGTTTACTTCGATATGAAAGCCTGGATAGTAGGGTTGTGAGAAGGAACCGGGATCGTAGGGTTACTTTGATATGAAATCCTGGATAGTAGGGCTGTGAGAAGGAATCGGGATAGTAGGGTTACTTCGATATGAAAGCCTGGATAGTAGGGTTGTGAGAAGGAACCGGGATCGTAGGGTTACTTTGATATGAAAGCCTGGATAGTAGGGCTGTCAGAAGGAATCAGGATAGTAGGGTTACTTAAAAGTATAGATTAGTTGACCAGTTTAATTTCAGGAACTGAGTTTCTGTTAGTCGTTTGTAGATGTGATCTGTATAACTGCTGAATTTGTTGAAGCTAATCCTCTTTTCTTGAAAAGATATCAGGGTTAGTTATATGCGATGCATGACATGCAGGGTGAGATGATGTTCTCAAAAATAAATGAGATTATACTGAGTATGATATGTATGCGTATGTCATGATGTATGTTCATGAGATGTTGTCAGGGTATGCTCGCGTCTGGGAAAATAAATATCTGACGGTTGCTGGAGATTCGTAAATATTCTGTCGGGAAGAGATGCTGGAGAATAACTCTGCGGGGACCAAACTTAGGGGGAAGAGATACTCTGTTGGTAGACCCGCTGATCTGGAGAAATAAACTTAGCTTAGGGGAGGAAATTTACTGACTCGCCCGCGATTATAAACCTCAGTTGGGGAGAGTTATGTCCTATTTCGAGAAAGCTGACATCAATGTCTTTGGATACTTTTACTCTGTGGGGAGTGTATGTACCAATAATTATGTTCCCAAGCTGGCTCTATCCCGATACCTTCTGGGAAGAGTAACCGTCGGGTTTGGCACTTCTTGTTTTTTCCCTGTTTCTGGAATTATGAGTAATTGCCTTTGTTTCTTATGTAAATATTTATGAGCGGAAATCATTTTCAAATGCATATATCAAAAATAAATTATTGGACGTTCTTGAAAAACAAAACAGAAAAAGAAAAAACAAATTGAAGTTTCTTGTGAAAATGACTTGTATTGATTTTTGGAGTTGGCCTGTAATAGGAGTTTTGTACAAAGAGGTTGATGCTCTTGTAAGAGAACGTCGCCGAAAGACATAAATTATACAATTTGTGTAAAAGAAAGAAAAATAGTTATGTGAAACAACCCCATTGGGTTCCAACTCTGCTATTGCCTTTATATCTTCAAGCGTCTCATCACTTTGCTACTTGGGCGAAGGTTGATCAGATTGGTTGGCGCCGTCTGAGCTTGATAGTCGATACCGAAGTCTGGTTGCAAGATGATCCAATGAGGCATAGTGATACACTTAAATCCCTAACTTTTTCCTGGATTTCCCTTTCGGGTTTTCAATCCACCGGGATACCCTTTTTTGCCCAAGCCTCCCTTTCGGGTTTTCGACTTGTCGGGTGTACATATTTTTTCGTTTTCATCCCTTATTTTTTCCCAAACCCTTTTGGTTCACTGGGAAGCCCTTATTTTTTCCTAGGCCAGTCAACCTAGCGGGTCTTTTGATTAGACGTAATATCTTTTCGCTATGTCTGCATTGACGGAGTGAGGAAGGTCGTCACCGTCCATGGTGGTTAGAATCATAGCTCCTCCCGAGAAAATGTTCTTAACTACAAATGGCCCTTCGTACGTGGGGATCCATTTTCCTCTGGGATCACCTTGCGAAAGTATGATGCGTTTGATCACTAGATCCCCGACTTGATATTCTTGACGCCTGACTTTCTTGTTAAAGGCCTTGATCATTCACTTTTGATACGTCTGACCATGGCAGATAGCAGTAAGTCTCTTTTCATCAATTAGATTTAACTGATCAAGCCGGGTTCGGATCCAGTCATCTTCATTCAAACCCGCATCCTTCATAATCCTGAGAGAAGGTATCTGGACTTCGATGGGTAGGACTGCCTCCATGCCATATACCAGAGAGTAGGGTGTTGCCCCTGTCGATGTCCATGCTGAGGTACGGTACCCATGAAGAGTAGATGGTAACATCTCATGCCAGTCTTTGTATGTAACCGTCATTTTCTGCACAATCCTTTTGATGTTCTTGTTAGCTGCTTCAACAGTGTCATTCATCTTCGGTCAGTAGGGAGAAGAATTATGGTGTTGTATCTTGAACTATTTACATAGCTTGGTGATCATCGTGTTGTTGAGATTCGTACCATTTTCAGTAATAATTCTCTCTGGCACACCGTATCGACAGATCATATTATGTTAGATACACCGTGCCACGACGTTCTTGGTCACTGTAGAAAAAGAGGCTGCCTCAACCCACTTCGTGAAGTAATCAATGGCTACTAGGATGAAGTGATGTCCATTGGAAGCGGTGGGCCTGATTTCTCCAATCATGTCGATGCCCCACATTGCAAAGGGCCACGAAGTTGTCAAGACATTTAAGGGGACCGGAGGAACTTTCACCTTATCAGCATAGATTTGGAATTTATGACAAGTTCGAGAGTGCTGATAACAATCGGCTTCCATGGTGGACCAGTAATATCCTGCCTGTAGGATCTTCTTAGCCATGGTATGTCCACTAGAATGGCTTGTGAAGGTGCTTTCATGTAGATTTGTCATGATCCTATCTGCTTCATTTTTGTCTACACACCTTAATAGTGTGGAGTCATGGTTGCGTTTATAGAGGATTACATTACTAAGGAAGAACTTTGCAGCGAATCTTCTCAGAAATTTCTTATCATTGACAGATGCCCCTTCGAGATACTCTTGAGCCTCGAGATACCTTTTAACTTCGTGAAACTAGGGTTTGTCTGCCACTTCTTCGGTATCAATTTCACAGTAGTGTGTTGGTTTATCCAACCTCTCAATGGTGGTTTGGGGAGCTTTATTGTCCCACCTTACCTTGAACATAGAAGACATGGTATCTAGTGTGTCCGCTAACTGGTTCTCCTCTCGTGGAAAATGTTCAAAGGTTACCTCTTCAAAGTGTGGGAGCAATGTCAGTACATACTCTTGGTAAGTGTGATACGGTGGGAAGAACTGACTGTTTTTGGAATGCTGGTTCACGTTTTGCGTTTGTTTTTTCAAAATGTCGCGGTAAGCAAGAGTCGCCACCGACTTTTATTTTATCTAACAAGGAAAGGAAAAAAGCACAGAAAAATTCCTTTTTCGAGATATTTTTGAGTACGGGGGGTAGATTATAGAAAGGGAAGGTATTAGTACCCTTTCTATCCGTAGTTATCTACGGGATCTTAGGTACTTGCTCATCATTTTCAAAAAAAAATTCTTTGTGCTTGTGGGCTTTGAAAAGTTTTTGTTTTAACTTCGATTTAACTCTTGCTTCTGTCTTCAAGAGTGTAATGAAGTGTTTTTGAAAACTTTGTTTGTAAAAGAGTGTAAGTGTGAAAAATTTTGTTTGGATTGAGCAAGTACTTAAGAACTAATCTACCTACTCGAAAAAAGAATCATTCTATGTTCGTTTCCTTTAGACAATGTTATCCCACTATTAGTGAGTGGGTAGCACCGTCGTTGGATTTTGAGGGTCAATTCGAAAGAGGGACATACGGTCACTTAAAGCAATGTTAGGATGTCTTAGCGATAACCCTAATGTCTTAGATCATTTATTCGAGGCAACGATATCCGAGGCAACCGTTTCGAGGCAACTATGATCTTTTAGACAAGAGGGCGACCTCTAAAACAACCTATACTTAATGACCGTGTACGAAGGCAACCAAGTGGGAGTGTACCCTAGGAGTGCGCATGTGCAAGTGTATTGATTTCAGTTATTTTTATCTTTGCACATGTTTAGGGTGATCTAACTGTTTTAAAATTAGACATTCATTCTTGTCATGCAAACCCTATTACCAAACATCTAGCAGTTGAATATTTGCAGAAATTAAAGGTGCGAAATTTAAACTAAATTATTACAAGGCGTCGGGTATTTACATCGCCAAAGACAAACCCTTTGAAAATTTAAAAGCGGAAAAATAAATAAATGTCCTAATTAATTATTACAAACCGGGAGCAGATACAATAACTGAATAAAGAAAAAATAAAGTGCGCGAGACAATTGAATCGAATGCGAAGCTAGGGTTTTGACCCTTCTAATTAAAAGAAAATGTTTTTGTTGTTTTTGTTGTTTTTTAAGAAAAGAAATTAATTCCTAAAATTAAAATTCTAAATTAATTAATTATTAAATTAATTAATGAAAGACAATTAATGACATATTTTTGGAGTTTTGTTAATTTAGGAAAGAAATTAAACTATTAAATTAGGGTTAAAACCTACTGATTCTAATTAGTTTTAAATATTTACAAAAATCATTTAAAGTTATCTAACATTAATATCCTAATTAAATTAATTAATATTTATTAATGAAAAATAAAATTCTAAAATTTAATTGGATAGGAAATATTTTTGGTGAATTTTGATTAAAAAAAAAAGAAAATTAATTTTGGTTAGTAAATAAATAAAAAAGAATTAAAATAGAATAATAAAATAAAAAGAGATGAGAAATGGGCCTGATTTTAAGGGGTGTGGATAGCAGGAATGCTGGCCCAATGATGCTGATCCGTTTGACTTTTTGTAATTCCGTGCGTGTGGATTGACTGACCCTTTAGTGCACCTTCAATGATGGCCACCAGATCTGACCATCTGGTCACCTAGCATGTTGATGAGGAAGGAGCATGGTGGACATTTGGCTTGAGCGTGTACTGGATTACCTGAAAGCAAATAAGAAAATGGCAAATGCTAGAGGCAGGGATCGAACCCCTGACCTCCATCCTCTGAATCCTTATGCGCTGACGTGGTTACCACTAGGCTGTTTGCATTTTATTGTTAATATATCAAACACTGATGATAATATATAAAACAAAATAAAATTGGAAAAACAAAACTAAAAAATGTGCGCTCGTTTAAACAAGCCAATGGTGGGACGACACTTCATCATCTCCTTCCTCTGCACCGTGGATAAAAACCCAATGACTTATACCCACGGACAGATATCCGTTGCTACAGACCAAGCATTCTTAAAATCTCTCATAAGCCATGGAAATGATATCTAAGGCCATGGTTGAGGTCGCCTCCTTCTTCTGAACGCAATGGTACCCATTACTAAGGCTAATTATACCTGAAAACGAAAACTCTAAAAGCAAACTCGAAACCCTAATAATGGTGGATTTCGTTACAGACCATTAAAATGCAATTGGGTAATGTCAAAAGCTTGCAAATGCTTCATATGTTAAGAATATACCACTAATTCAGGTTAACAATATGTAAATTCCAAGATACAAATTCAAGAACAGAGCGGGGTTATGAATGACTTACAACACGATTAAGGACTGGAATGGACTGGTTCTGGATTGCTTTAGCTTCTAGGGAGTTCTAGGAAGTGATTGGTATCAATAGAAAGCTTTGAGAATGCCTCTAATGGTGATTTCGAACTCACACTTTTTTGGTATTTTTTCAGATTTTGTTTGCTCTCTAGCGCCTGTCTCCAACCTTTGTTTTTATCTGCCTCGCCTCCTTATGTATCCAGCAATGCATTAGGGTTAATTCTTGTGTCCAAATCCCTCTCTATCAATGCTTTGAATATTGGTTTGATTTGCTTTGAAGATCTTTCCAAAATTGGTCCAAATCCAATCTCTTTGTACACATATGCCTTGATACGATTTAGTATGGCCCTAGCTGTGTAATAAGACCTGAAATAATCACAAGATCTTTGGTTTTCAATATTTTTGATGTTATTTGATTTATTTTGATTTAATTTGAAATAATTCAAATAAAAACCAAAATAAATAACAAAAATAAAATATGGACAAATGGCCAAGGTTAGAGCACGTGGGCTATGATGCCAACTCAAAACAAGTGAAAAAGAATGGGCCCATTTGGCAAAATTTGAAGTTTTGGGCATAGTTGACTTTTGGCAATTTTGCAAAAAAGTCCAACTTCAACAATGCATAACTTCCTCAATTTTGACTCTTTGGAGGTGTTCTTGGACTTTTTAGAAATCTTGAGATGTCCTTTAATCAACCCTTTTGGTATCATATCGATTTTATATTCCATGCTCATGTATGAAGCTTTGACAAAAAAGGTGTTTTTGTTGACTTTTCAAAATGACCTATAATGTCCAAATTCATAACTTTTTGTGAGTGAATATTTTGAACTTGGGAGCTGAATATGGATTGTAGGTAATTTCATCCTATTCAAAATTATATTTGGATGGGTCATTTCTCATAAAGTATGAGAAAGGTATGCTTGGTCAAAGTTGGGTTGACTTTTCCTATAAAACCCTAATTTAGCAACTTTTGAATCTTGATGAATTGTGAGCAATCCTTGATGAATCATGATCAAAACTTGATAAAATGATGGAATATACTTAAAAATTAGTATGTTGACAAAAAATCTTGAAGTTTGACTGTATGTAGGTCATAGTTGACTTTTGCCCTAACACAGTCGATTTTTGGACCTTTGAGCAATTGACTGAGAAAAATTCCTCTGCAAGGCTTGAAACTTGACATGGATGATCTTGAGAACATATTAGGACATTGGTGAGCATTTGGGACCACTTGGACTCAAGGATCTTGATGCAACATGAAACCCTAATTATGGGTTGACTGCCTTAGGAGAGAGCTTGTCTGGCTAACCCTTGGACTGTCTTGAGCAACTTGGAGATCTTTCTTGAAATGTTTTGAGAAATATGGGAGGGAAAATTTTGGGGTACAACAGTAAGGAATAAGAATCGGGTGCTTCGTATCCCACTCGCCTTTGATCTGACTTATCACCAGAGCGGAATCCCCCAATACGCTCAAGAAATTGATCCTTAAGTCAATAGCAGCTCGAAGACCCATGATACATGCTTCATACTCTGCCATGTTGTTGGTGCAGTTGAAACATAATCGGGCGGTGAAAAAAGTATGACATCCCTCGGGAGATATGATTATAGCGCCAATGTCATTACCCAGTGCGTTTGAGGCTCCATCAAAATACATAGACCATCGGGATCCTCCCTCAGGTCTTTCATCCAGTCCAGGTTCTTCGTAGTCAGTCACCAACATAATATTCTCATTCGGGAACTCAAAATTCATGGATTGGTAGTCGTCCATGGCCTGATGAGCCAAATGATCAGCCAATACACTCCCCTTAATTGCTTTTTGGGTTGTATATTATATGTCGTACTCAATTAAGATCTTTTGCCACCTTGCTATCCTTCCAGAGAGAGCGGGCTTCTCGAAAATATACTTGATCGGATCCATCTTTGATATCAACAAAGTAGTGTGAGTCAGAATATCCTGTCTCAGTCGGCGAGCAGCTCATGCCAAAGCGCAACAAGTTTTCTCGAGAAATGAGTATCGTGTCTCATAGTCGGTAAACTTTTTGCTAAGGTAATATATGGCGTGCTCTTTTTGACCAGACTCGTCATGCTTCCCCATCACACACCCCCATTGAATTATCTAGCACTGTTAAGTATAATATCAAAGGTCTTAATTCAACTGGAGGCATCAGAATTGGCAGTTCTTGAAGGTATTCCTTGATTTTTTCGAAAGCGGTTTGGCATTCATCATTCTACTTTACCACTTGATATTTCTTTAGAAGCTTGACGATTGGCTCATAAGTAGCAGTCAGATGTGAAATGAACCTGGCGATATAATTCAGACGTCCCAAGAAACCTCTAACCTCCTTCTCTGTACGGGGAGCTAGAATTTCTTGTATAGCTTTTACTTTGGCAGGGTCTACCTGAATACCCTAGTCACTGACGATAAAACCCAGAAGTTTACCAGATCTTACCCCAAGGTACACTTGTTCGGATTCAACCTCAGCTTATATATCTTCAACCTGTTGAACAACTTTTGGAGATGATCAAGGTGCTCTTCCTCAGTCTGAGACCTGGCTATCATGTCATCAACATAAAATTCGATCTCGTGGTGAATCATATTGTGGAACAAATCGACCATGGCACACTGATAGGTTGCCCCAACGTTCTTTAACCCAAAAGGCATCGCCTTGTAGTAGAAGGTGCCCCACTGTGTAACGAAGGTTGTCTTCTCCATGTCTTCAGGAGCCATCTTGATTTGGTTGTAGCCAGAGAAACCGTCCATGAAGGAGAATATTTTGTGCTGCGCGGTATTGTCGACTAGAACATCAATGTGAGGAAGTGGGAAGTCATCCTTGGGGCTTACCCTACTCAGATCTCTGTAATCTACACACATCCTTACCTTACCGTCCTTCTTAGGTACCTGAACAACATTAGCAACCCACTATGGATAAGAAGTGACAACTAAGAATCCTGCGTTGAACTGTTTCATAACCTCTGCCTTGATCTTCTCTGACATTTCAAGGCGCATACGACAGACCTTCTGTTTAACTAGAGGATAGTCTTCTTTAGTCGGCAGGCGGTGTACCACAATATCAGTGTCCAAACCAAGCATGTTTTCATAGGACCAGGGGAAAATCTCAACATAGTTGTGCAACATATGTATCAGCCTCGGTTTGACGCTAAGCTCCAGATTTACACCTATTTTAACCTCTTTTTTGTCTTCCTCGGTACCCAAGTTCACCGTCTCAACCGATTCTTCATGAGGCTGTATGGCCCTCTCTTCCTGTTGTAGTAGTCTAGCAAGTTCTCCAGGCACCTCACAATCATCCTCACCTTCGTCCTCGGCTTGGTTGATCGGATTTTTTAAGTCATAACTGGCAATAGCAGAGCTGTTATCAATGTGATCCAGAGTGGATATGGATCTACATTATGATACGTGAGTGTGCGTAAGAGAATAGTTGTTTTGATAAAGTGAAAAACAGAAAAGAAAAACAGAGAGCGCAAAATTTGTATGCAAGAAACGTCCAATGCTTTATTAATGATATATGAAATGACAAATAATATCCCTCACAAGCAAAGCCAATATGCCTTGGGCAAGGCGCAGGGCCGTAATGTTTTAAATTGTTTATTACAAAACTCAAAATAAATAGGTCAATTACTGCGGAATAAAAGAAACAGGTATAAAGTCCCTAGCCGTCCAGTTACTCGGTCCACCGTTGGTAGTTGGGTAGATCCAGTTGTCAATGTCTGAGTCTTCCTCGCTGTCTTCAATGGAATTAACCCCACGATTGCTGATGCGTATGGGAGGTCCTCCAGCCCGAGCGTGTCGAATAGCCCTTTGAGCCCCTATAGTAAAGCCCAAACCAAATTTGTCAATTTTCAGATTGAAATCAGGGAGCTGACCCCAATTGGTACACCCACCTTCTTCAACCACAATCCTGGCGTCCTTGAGAGAAGCCATCTTCAAAGGAGGTTTGTTGTAGTAGTTTCAATTGATGCTAGGATCTGAGGGAACTCTTCAAAATTCTGACAGGGAGTTTCTATGAACTCCCCGTCCATCTCTATCTAGCGGAAGGAATTGAGGTGGCTCACCATGTACTCTTCTTCACCCCGCACTGTGACAATCTTTCCTTTCACCGGATGCTTTAGCATTTGGTGGAGTGTGGAAGTAACTGCCCCAGCCTCATGGATCCAAGGACGACCCAGCAAACAAGAATACGACGGCGTGATATCCATCATATAGAAAGTGGACCCAAAAGTCTGAGAACCTACTTTGACAGGGATGTCCACTTCCCCATGCACCATTCTCTTTGATCCATCAAAAGCCCTTACCATAATGTTACTAGGCTTTAGAGTTAGACCCTCGCAATCCAAACGGCTCAACGCCTTCTTCGGCAGAACATTCAGTGAAGACCCAGTATCTACCAGCACATGAGCCATATTGGTACCCTTGTATTCAATCGAGACATGCAGAGCATCATTATGCTTCCTTCTCTTTGGTATCAAATCCGCATCTGAGAAACCCATCCCATTATCAGCAGTCAGGCTGGCCACACAATCTTTGAACTGATCAGCTGAAGTTTCCTGCGGCACATGTGCAGTTTTGAGGAATGCAATCAAAGCCTTCGCATGGGCCTCAAAGCATAACAGCAGAGATAACATGGATATTTTCGATGGGGTCTGCCCCAGCTGCTCGACCAAATTATAGTCGCTATTCTTAATGATTTTCAGTATTTCCTCCCTTTCTTGCTTAGAGGCTTCCATAACAATTTTCTTAGGCGCCTCCGTCCGGGCAGGCTCACCTATAATCTCCTTGCCGCGGGTATCAGACAATTCGCCGGCAGGGGTAATAACTGGAGTAAGAACATTAACAGTAGTTGATGTACCAGCAGGAACAACAGATGGAATGACAATAGGCTTGTTGACAGTCTTCGGGGAAATCTCGGGAGAGAAAACCCTTCCACTTCGGGTAACTTTGTTGGTTCCGACAATGTTACCAATATCAGGATCAACTTCTTCATCTTTCAAATCTTGTTTAATGCCATGATAGTACACATCGACACCGTAATGCCAGGGGACAGCTTTGTCCGAGACATACAGGATAGGACCAGGAACATTAATTATCAGCAGAGCAATTCTTGGAGCAGATGTAATCCTAACAGGTCTTCTCGAGGAGACCTTGGAAGAATTGGCGGAAATGGTTATAATTACAACGTCTTCAGATGGAATCGCGGGAACCAAAGTTTTCTCAAACAAATTTTTTTTGCTATCTATCAGGCGTTGAACACCTAATTTCAAAAAACGGCAACCAGACCATAGAAACGAACACATGTGGCAACCTTCACCACAACCCGGAAATAAACTGGCCAACAACAAATTCTTCTTGATAGTCATGAGAGGAGTAGAAAATTCATCAACAGAGGTAACAAACAAATCAGTATCAACAGCATTAACTCCACAACCTTGTTTAGGCATGGGAGCAGTTATGACGTTGGGCTTCTCCAGAGCATCAAAATCTATTTCCTTGGCTTCAATCAAGTCTTGTACTTTGTTCCTCAGAGCCCTGCAGTCATTTGTATCGTGGCCAGGACTCTCAGAATGATAGGCATACGGGGCATTCATATTATATCAGGGAGATGCAGTATTTGGATTCTTGGGAGCCTCTTTCAAGGTTGCCAAGTTGGATCTCAGCAGGTGAGGTAGCACTTCAGCCAATGTGATGTTGATGCGGGTAAACTGTCGTTGTGGCCTTTCCACCCTTTGTTGATTGTCGCATTGTGGAGCAACTGCAGGTCTAGGTATCATCACGACACTTACTGTCTGATGATGTTCAGCCCTGTTTTAGACCCTCGGGCTATAGATGGCACTGGCTTCCTTCTTACCAGAAAATGGCTTCTTTACTGAGCTTGAAGAGGCATCTTTCTATATCTTGCTGCTTCGAATCCCAGCTTCTACTCTTTCTCCATTTAGGATCAACTCGGTGAAACCAGTTGATGAGCTGCCGATCAAATGATTGAAAAATGGACCAGATAGCATCACCAGAAACATATCAACCAACTCCCTATCAGACAACGGGGGTTGAACTCTCCCATCCAAGTCTCTCCATTTCTGTGCATAATCTTTAAAGCCTTCACTTACACCCATGGACATACTCTGGAGTTGAGTACGAGTAGGAGCAAGGTCGGAATTGTATTGATACTACTTGTAGAAAGCAGCAGCCAGATCTTCCCAGTTTTGGATATTTGTTCCCTCTAACTGGTAGAACCATTCAATTTGAGTCCCTGACAGACTATCTTGAATGAAATGAACCCACAGATTTCTATCAGCGGTGTGGGGCTAGATCTTTCTGACATAAGAACGGAGATGGAGTTTTGGGTAGGACACCCCATCATACTTAGCAAAAATTGGAGCTTTGAACTTCTGCGGGATGACTACTCCCGACACCAATCCCAATTCTTCAAAATCTAGTCCATGTATCCTCTGAACTTCCATGGCACTCATACGATCTTCCAACTGTTTGTATCTATCCTCAACAGGAGGATATTGCTCATCATTATAATCGATATCATTATCAAAAACTGCAGGACTGGGGTCCTTCTCTTCTTCCTGATTCTCCCCTTCCTTAGATGAAGAGGTCAGATAGAATTGTCGCTTCAACCGCTCTCCAAACCTTCTGCCCATATTCAGAATATCAGCAGCCTTCTTCTTTTTCTTCTTCTCTTTCAGGACAAGGGCTTTCAGATCCTCCTTCCCTTTTGCCAGACTTATGATCATTTGTTGGAACTGGGCGTTCTGTGCCTGAAGGTCGTTGATGGTTTGCTCGGAAGACATTTTGTGCTGAAATAAATAGCGAAGAAGATGAGAAACCTGTAATGGTACCTATAATGATGTGTATGATAATGGGATGCACATGCAATGATTTCAAAGACTTCGGGAAATTTGAATTTGCAAACCAAAATAAACAAAAACTTTATTAGCTGAATTTGAAGTTCAAATGCCTTTTAGGCGTTACAATTAAAAACAAATATGAAACTATAAAAGACATCAAAATTCCCATGGATGCTTCCTCTTTGTGCCGAGATAGTCATTGAGCCCTCTTTCTTCATGCAGTTGCTTTGTGAGCTCTAAAACCTTTTTCTCCTGAGCATGGAACTGATCCCTGTAAGTATCCTGCTCCTTCATCAACTGAATCCGAGACCTCTTTAATTCCCCAAGATCCGTGGGCATATAAGGATAGAGAACTATGTAAGGAATGCCTTCTTCAGTAGTGGGTTCCACAATCACTGTTAAAACAACCACATAGGGCATCATAAGCTTCTGGGAGCGAGCTCGTATCCATTGGAGGTAAGGTTCCATAGGAATGGAAGCCTTTGGCCCCAAAGCCTTGGTGCCAGATCTGTTTACCATGCCCCAAGCTCGTATGAACCTCCGGCGATACTCTTTAACATCATCCTCATAGTTGAATACAATACCCTTAATAAGTAACTCGTGGGGACCATCTCTCTGAGCGTAACCAAATTGTCGTAGTTCTAAACAAGGATTGTAGGTTATACCCCCTCTAATACCAAGTAATGGGACATTAAGGTACTCCCCGCAGCGGTCAATAATAGTAGTGTTTTCCATAGCTCGAGAACACTAAAGAATATCCATATGAGTGAGCGACATTATCCTTTGAGACCAACCCAAACCTTCTTCATTCTTCAGTATGGACTTAGGGAGGTGAGAAATAAACCACATCGATAGCAATGGCATACAACACATAAGAATCCCTCTTCTCTTCATGGTACGAGTATGGAGAGTGTGCAAAATATCTCCGAGCAATGTTGGCACAGGGTTGCGGGAGAGGAAGATCTTGATAGCATTCACATCTATGAATGAGTCTGGATTAGGGAATAGGACTAACCCATAGATTAGAAGATCCAAGACCTCTTCAAAAGCCTGAAAATCTATATCATCCCAAAACAGCTGGGCCTTGTCTATCAAAAACTTAGCTAGAAAAACCTTGACTCGGCTTCTTGTTTCCTAATTGGATACCACGTCGGCCCGTTTCAGATGCAAAGCTAAGGCAATGACTTTTGGCTTAGGAACTTCTTCTAGACCTGTAAAGGGTAACTGTTCAAGAATGGGTATATCCAACAGCTAAGAGAATTCTTCCAAGGTAGGCACCAACTGATAGTCTAGAAAGGTGAAGCAGTGGTGCTTGGGATCAAAGAACTGGAAGAGTACACTCATCATCTTTTCATCAAAGTTTGAAGTAACCAGGTTGAGAAGTCGACCATGTCTCTTAGTGAACGCAGAAGTTTCAGAAACCCTTGATGCCAGCTCTTTGAGTTGGGAAGGTATCTTCACAAAGATGATTCGGATAGTGCTTCTACAAACGGAAGCCATGATCTGCAAAACAGAACAAAGATAAATTCCCTTGGTCTTTGAAATGATTAGTGCAATAAGAATGTATGCTATGTTATGATGCATGATGTCATGAGAAACCACAAGTATAGCAAACACAGGTATAGAAAACACAGTCAAATCACACCAAGTCCTTAGGTTTAAGGCCTGCATGAGGTTAAAGGTAGTACCCTTTTGAAGTTTAGTTAGTTTCAAACCTGTCTTAAAAAGTAATCGGGTTCTAGAGGATCTCAATATCACTGACCATCCTTTATCGGGCATTGTCTCAGTTCAAGCAATATTTTCTTATGGCCGAAATATCTCGAAAGTCTGATCTCAATTAGTGTAGCATCGAGTATCAACCAATCCTCATCTCTACACCGAGGCCGGCTATCTCACTATTTTCTAATGGCCAAGTTTGTTCAACTAAGGTTCTAAGGTCCGTTAGTGCTTCACGACACCATGCGGCGGCCCCGTATTCTCCTCGTTTCCCCACGAAGGATACCGGTACCAACCAAAGTGCCACACCAACACAGCCACCACTTAAACCATATCGGTCTACACTGTACAGTCTCCACGATCTATTGCTGTTTACCTAAAAAGTGCCCCAGATCCGAGTGTAGGATCTATAGTAACCCCAAAAAAACCCTCAAAAGTAAAGCAATCAAGACAATCAAGAGAAGAAATTTGATGACCTAGATCCTAAGGTATACCCCACTTATATCATCCCCAGCAGAGACGTCAGTTCTAAGATACAGTGGCAGAACCGACTGTTTTTACTGGTTTGCATTTTGCGTTTTTTTTTTGTTTGCAAAATGTCGCGGTAAGCAAGAGTCGCCACCGACTTTTATTTTATCCAATCATGGAAAAGGAAAAAGAACAGAAAAAAAACCTTTTTTCGAGATATTCTGAGTACGGGGGGTAGATTATAGAAAGGGAAGGTGTTAGCACCCTTTCTATCCATGGTTTTCCATGGGCTCTTAGGTACTTGCTCATCTTTTTAAAATTGCTTATGTGTGTGCTTGTTTTGAAAAAGTTTTACTTCATGATAACCCTTGTATCAGTCCTCAAGGATGTGACGAAGTTTGTTTTGAAAATTTGTTTTGAAAGGTGTTTGTGTGAAAAAATTTGTTGAGCAAGTACTTAAGATTCTACCTACTCAAAAAAAGTCAGTTCGTTTTCCTTTAGACAGCGCTATCCTACTATTAAGGAGTAGGTAGCCCCGTCGTCGGAGTTTTAAGGGGCATTCGAAAGGGACAAGTACAATCACTAAAGCAATAGTTAGAAAACTTTAGTAGTAACCCTAGAGCCTTAAGATCTTTCAAAGGCAACATTTCTGAGGCAACATTCGAATGGGACAATTGATCTTTTTAGACTAGAGGGCAACCACTAAAATCTCCTATGCTTAATGATTGTTTACCGAAGGCAACCGAAGTGAGGTAAACCCTAGGAGTGAATATATGCATATGAATTGTTTCAGTCATTTAATCTTTGCACATTAGGTGATCTACCGTTTTAATTTCAAGTAATCTTGCCATACAATCCTACTAGCGTACATCTAGACTGTTAAATATTTGCAAGAATTTAAAGTGTAAAAAATAAACCTAGCTATTACAAGGCTTTGACAGTTACATAATTGTCTTGACGGGAAATAAAAGTGCAGAATTTAAAACCCTAATTAAAACTATTACAAGCTCGAACAGTTACAATAATAATAAAACAAATAAAAATGCGCACGGTAAATTAATTGCGAGGAGAAATTGAAAACCCTAAAAATCTGACTAGAAAATATTTAAGTTATTTTTTGAGAAAAGAATTAATTAAGTTATGTACGACTAAAACCCTAATTCTAATTATTTTAATTATAAAAAGAAATTGAAATTAACCTAATTTAAACTAAATTAAATAATTCAAGAAAAAATAAAATATTTTTACAAAAAATATTTTATGTATTTTTGTGGTTTTTTATTTGAGGAAAGAAATTTAATTGCAAAATTTAAAACTTAATTTCTATTTAATTTTAATTGAAACAAAATAGTCAAATAAACTAATTAACCTAATTTATTTTCAAAAAAATATTAATTTGAATAAATAATATTTCTATTTTTTTTTGTGATTTTTTAGTTTTTGAAAAAATTAATTTTTGTGTTAATTAATTAAAATCATTAAAGAAATTAATTCAAGAAATTAAAAAAAGAATTAGAAAGAAAATGCAAACGGGGCCTGTATGCTAGCAAAAGGGGGGTGCCAATCTGAATTTTTCAGGCCCAAAACGTTTCAAGCCCGGTCAGCATTTGATTCCTTGTAGCGTTGACTTGAGGGCGTATCATAGTCCCTCACTGCTGGAGTGTTGGATTTGATAATATGCTTGATCAAGCGATTGGACGCAAGGATGTATGGTGGACACCAGGACGAGTGATGCGCTGGATTTGTTGAAAGAAAATAACATAAAGGAAACGCTGGGACCTGGGGTCGAACCCATGTCCTTATGCTCAATACCAATGCCTCATTTCCAGTTGCGCTACGCGTTTTAGTTGTTAGTATAAGGGAAACAAAATATAATGTAAAGAAAACAAATCCCTGATTCCCAATCGCGCGAAATTTCGAATGGGCGAATGGTTGGCTGACACATAACCTTCTTCCTCCTGGAACCGTCATGTTAGGTATATAACCTATACCTACAGACAACTTCCATGGCTAAAAACCTGTGTGTGATATGGTGGCAGAACTGACTTGATGTTTTGCGTTTCGATTGCATTTGTGCAGATAGCAAGAGTCGCCACCGACTTTTCCTTTATCCAAAAGGAAAGGTAAAAAAGCACAGGAAAGACCTTTCGAGATTATTTCTCGGGTTCGGGGGGTAGATTATGAAAAGGGAAGGTATTAGCACCCTTTTCATCCATGGTTTTCCATGGGCTCTTAGTTACTCGTTTAGATCACTTGCTTTTGTTTGACAGTGTACTTGTGGTGTGGGATTTGAAAGTGTTTAAAAAATCTCTTTGTAATGGTTCTCGTTTCTATAAGAACGCGTACAAAGTTTTTATTTCAAAAAGTGGTTCAAAGATGTGTTTGTGGATTGTGTTTCGAAAAATGTTTTGAAAAGATGTTTTGCAATGGTTCTCGTCTCTATAAGAACGTATACAAAACATTTTGTCTTTTGAAAGTGTTTTGAGATGAAGGTGTAGGTGCAAGAATGTTTTTGTCGTGAGTAAGCGAGTAACTAAGAGTGAATCTACCCACTCGAAAGGTCTTAAATGTTCTTTTCTTTCTCCTTTAGAAGTTTCCATCTTACCATTGATTTAGTAAGAAGCCCCATCGTTGGATGTGAAGGGACAGGCGCCGGTCAATTTTACAGTCATCGAAAGAAACTTATGAGAGGCTTTAGCAATTTTCATACGGGACGAGATCGTTTTATTGAAAGTAACATCGAGGGTCATCGAGGGACTACGATCTTTTTATCAAAGGGTCATTGCTAAAGTGTCCCGTATTCGAGGGACATGATTGTGTTTCCGAGGCAACAAGCGAGGTTACCCTAGAGGTGCGCGTGTGAAAAGTGTATTTGATTCAAGTAAATTTGTCTTTGATTAGGGTGGTCTAGCGATTGTCTTTATGTCTTGCCATACACGCCTAATTACTATACAGTATAAGGAAAACAGTAAATTGCAGAAATTGAAATTCTACGCTATTACAGAGTTTTCGGGAATGGGGGTACAAATTTACAAATGGGGATGGATCAAATCGTCAATGTAATTAAGAGTCTAAATAGGCAATCAATACAACCAAATCGAATCAAATAATTAAAACTACAACAATCTATGAAGTAAAAAAAATTAATTAACAAAGTATAGAAATAAAATTCTAAGTTCTTTGTCTTGTGAGAGTTTTGGGAAAATAAAAATCTATTTTTTTGGAGTTTTGGTTTATTATGAAGAAGATAAAAGAATTATAAGAAATCAATTAAATAATATTAAAACTACAATAAAATTCTAACTAACAAGATTGATTATTCACAATATTTTCTAAACTAATTTTCAAAACTAAATTAATTAAGAAAATGATGCGGTTAAGAAAAATTATATTATTAATTGAAATTAAAGTCTAAACCTAAAAAAAAAGATTAACAAAACAAAATTAAAAAGACTCAATTAAAACAGCAAAATGGGAGTTCATGAGGTAATTTTCGAAATGGGCTTAGCTGTGTGTCTAGTTTTAAACCCAAATGAATTTGTTAAAAAAAAAAGGTATGTTTAGGCCCAAACCCGGATCCTCTAAAGGGCATGGGAAGGGTTTGTTACAAACCCTAGTTGAATGAGAGAGGTGTTGTGCCAGCTGTTGTTGAGAGCTTGTTGTATCCAGGGCAGAAAAAAAATTGATGATGCGCGTGGAAGAGGAAGTTCACGGAATGTTTGCAGAAGGAGTTAACAACAGATGTATTGTTGGAGGAGGGAGGTATATGAACGGAACATAGGGTGAGCTATGATGGTTCGATACAATGCCAATAGAAGGAATTGGAAGTTGGGATTTTTTTAACAGTGGGTTATGGTTTGATGGATGATGAAAGGGGTGGTGATGGTAGTATGTTGATGAGAATGTATGCAGAAGATGAAGCAGAATGTTGTTACGGTAAGAAAGGTAGTATGCCAGAGCTTTCGATATCACGGTGATGGAAGGTTGCAGATTGAGGTTTGAAGAAGGTTGGGTTGTATGGTGATGATGGTGGAAGTGAGATGCAGGTTCGGAAGTAGAGATGAAATGGTTGTTGACGGAAGTTAGAAGAAGGTGGATGGGCGGACTGAAGAAGGGTGGGTCGCGGATGGTGGAATAGGTAATTGAAGGTGGATTAATGGATGAGGAATTTGGGAATTGCTGGTTGTGTTGGTTAAATCACAGAGAAAGATGCTGTGAATTTCTTTTTGGTTTTGTTATTTGTTTTCCATTCTTTAAACGCTTAAGTCTATTGTTTGTGATTACAAGTTCTTATCTAATTCTACCTGTTTCGCTTTCTTTTTTTTAGCAGCAAATATGACAACTACACTCAAGGTTTACTCTCCCGATGCAAAGAAGAAACCAACAACAACACTGCTCTCGCAGTACAAACAATAGTAAACAACACATGTGGTGATAATAACAACAAATAAGAGTAAAGAGAAGATGAAGTTACCGAATCAGAATTCCTCTGATGGGTCTTCAAATTTTCAGGTATGATTTTCAATATTCTTCCTTCTGTTCCTTCTCTGACTTGAATTTTTGGGCTGATTCTGAGTTTTCTGTATTGCGACTTCGTCGGCTAATATTATGTTTGAAGCTACAGGTTCTGAGTTGTTGTTGACTTGAGGCAAAGGGTTTATGTCACCTGATATTAATGTGGCTGGTTTTTTTTGTGATGGTTTGAAACAAGGAGTTTATGTGAGCTTTTGTTCCCGTAATGTTTTAAAGATTGCTGGTTTTTGTTGTTGATCTGACATCAATGTTGTTGTTTTTTGTGATGGTTTGAGACATTACTGGTTTTCGTTGTTGATCTGAGACAAAGAGTTTTTTTTATGAGCTTTTGTTTTGTGTTGTTTTTTTTTGTCCATCTCTTGCTGGCTGTTTGGGTTGGTTTTATAGTAGCTGAGAAGTGGGAATTTGGTGGGAAATATTAGTGAATTTGAACAATTACGGTATACTATTCTAATGCTCTTTGTTGCAGTTTCGGTTTTGCCATTTTGGTGCAAGTTATTTTCAGATTTGGACAGGTTTGGGCAGGGGTAGCAGGACTATTTCTACAGTAAATTTGGACTGGTCTTCTCGGCTTATTATGCATATTTTGGCTTTGTATGCTTGGGTGATATTTTTCTAACTTGTCCCTATCTTCTTTCCTTTTTCATCTTTCAAAGATACAAAGCAAACTTGCTTTTTTTCTTTAACTTTATGAAGGATTTGCATTTTTTTGGAAGATGATGACAAGGTGCATACCATGAGCTAGCATTGCTATGATATTGCTGCTACATTTTTTTTCTTTTGTATTGTTTTAGCAGCCTATGTTAATGCTACCTTTGTTTGTTTCTGCAGTGGGTTGGGCAGTTTTTGCCTTATACATTTGTTATTTGCTTGGTTGCCTTGCTTTTGTACTGTCTTGCTGCGCTGCTGTTTGCAATACATTATTTCGCTGTTTTCTTTGATGGTTTTTGTTACTGTTGGACAACCTTGGGCAATTTTTTCTTTTTGTGAACCAAGGCCCAAACCTTGTGATTTGCAAAAATAGGAGAAGATTGGATCATGATATAAAAAAAAACACCTTTTAAACTGATTCCAAATGCAAATCCTTATGACGAGAAGTTTCTTGTTTAACAAATCAATCTTGCTTGAATTTGTCACCTATTGATTGTTTGCCAATTCTGTTCTTTCTTTTGTTACATGTGCGAGTAATTGGATGGCAAGCGACGATTGGATTGATCACTTGAAGATGTAGCAAACAAAGATTTGAAGAAACAAAATAAATGTTCTCTCTTTGTAGACAAAACCTGTAATTCTTTGTAACAAAACAAAAACTTGTAAATTAATCCATTTGTAATAAATATGAAGCCTTGAATAAATTTGGTGTAATGGATTTTATTGTTCAAGACTTGAATTTATTTGCAATTCTCAATTGAATGTTTTGGATTAAAACATCCTGGTTTGGTAACTTGGATTATGAGCAGTCACAAATGATCAAATAATCAACGCGCCTTGTATTCCAATCAAACTTCCAAACAAAATAAATGTTTTAAAAATTCAATTCTAACTTGGTTAACTTAATCCCAAAGACATGGTCATCTAAACGATAGTCTTAATCTTCGCCTCTTGTTCACACCAAATTTTCATTCAAAATGAAACTCGCACGCCATGCTTGATAAAAATGGAACTTTATTGCTAAACAAATTATGCTTTAAGAACCATCATCAACCTTTACAAATTTCAAGATCAATGATGATTAAGAACATTTTGAAATCAAACAAATGACTTGTGATGATTTGATAACTTTCAAAGTCTTCCAAACGCAATTTTCTTTCGATCTTTGAAGATAAACTCGTGAGCGAAGTTATTTATGACCACGTGCAGAAATAATCGTCTCAAGATATTGTAAATTAAGGAAATCACAAACTTTAGAAATCAGGCGACAGTTGTTTAAGATTGGGTCAAAAATCCAAGAAGTGACATTTAACGCATTCGAATTTTGGTGATCTTTTACGCGTAATCAACTCTTGATTTGTGAAGAGAAATTGGAGATAACATCGAGGAGAGTCATACGCAAGAATAACTGCTCAAAAATATCGAATAATGAAGAAGTTACAATTGCTTGAACTTGGTCTCACAAAAAGGTCAGCTTTTGGGTTAGTGGAGTCATTTCCAGTCGTCTAAACCACTGACTGAGCAAACTTGTGACGCGAGGTTCGAAACTCGGCATGAACATCCTGGAGGAGACATGAAGATATACGAAGACCATTTGAAACCTTGAAGAATCGATCTTCTTTGAGAAACGTCAAACCCTAATTGTTGACTTATTGCCTAGGAAGAGAATCTGTCCGATCAACTTCTGAACCAAATTAGGTGTCTGAGAAACCCTAGGGTAGCATCTTGAGTGAAAAATGGGAGAGCAAATTTTGGGGTACAACACTGTGTAATTCAAAAATTCAAAAAACATAATATAAATGGAATTGAAGACCAGGGTTTAACCGGCCATGATGTCCCGGTCATCCCAGTATCCAGCTTGTGGTCTAATTTTGCCTGTAGCCAAAATCCCCAAAACGCATATGGAAACTCTAACAATGGCAAGTGCAGATATAGGCTTCAAAAATGCAATTAAATTATTCAGTTAGCTTGCAAACACGATGAGGATCACAAATATATAACTTAAACATGCTAATGAGGCAAGAAATTCAATAATCGATTTGGAAAACATGAGCAAACCATGAGAGTGATTGCGTGCATTTCTGGATGTTTCAAGCCTTGCAAATGCTTGCTACAGGTTCAGTGAGTGCCTAGGGAGATGACTTGATCGTTAGAAATGCTTGAAACGGCCTATGGAGCAAGATTGGATATGCACTTTTCTTTGAAAATTTCAAGCTTTGTTCTTGTTCATGCCTACAAAACCTTGTTTTTTGCTTTGTATACGTCCAATATATATCTAGGAATGAATTAGGGTTACAAACTTGGCTTGAATCTTTGCAATTATGGGAGATTTGATTTGATTTTCAAGCTACATGTAAACTTGCTATTTTGAGCCAAATCATCCCTTTCTTGTACCAATTATGCTTGATTCATTTTGGCCTTGATAACTCAGCATATTTTGATTGCCAACCTGTCCAAAAACCAAATCAAATCATATCTTTGCTATTATTCATCAATTATTTGATTTAATTAAATTTTTAATTAATAAAAAATCAAAATAAATTTAAAAATGAAGCAAATAATGTGTGGGTGAATATTTGAGTCTTGGACCACATTATAAGTGAGGTGCAAGCATAAAACGTTAGGCCCATTTAGCAAAAAATGCATTTTTGAGCACATTTGACTTTTGGCAATTTTGCAAAAAGGGTCAACTTTGACAAGGCATATCTCCTCCAATTTTAACCCTAGAGAGGTGTTCTTAGACTTTTTAGAAAGCTTAGGATGTACCCTAATCAACCCTTTTTGTCTCATCTCAATTGAGTCTTCCATGTTCATGTAAGAAGCTTTGGCCCAAAAGGTGTTTTTGTTGACTTTTCAAAAGGACCCATAATGTAGAAATTCATATCTTTTTGTGGGTGCATATTTTTAACTTGTGGGATGAAGATGAGTTGTAGGGAATTGCATCCTCTTCAAAATGAGCTTTGGATGGAAAATTTCTGATAAAGCATGTGGAAGTTGTCCTTTGTCAAAGTTTGGTTGACTTTTACTAAGAAACCCTAATTTAGCAACTTTTGGGTTTTGATGAATTTGGAGCATTCCTTGAGGAATCATGATAAACCCTTGATCAAATGATGAAAGTAACTTCAAAATGTTAATGTTGACCAAAAATCTTGAAGTTTGACTATATGTGGGTCACAGTTGAATTTTGACCTAATACAATCGATTCCCAAGCATCTAAGCAGTTGACTGAGCAGACTTCTTGTGAAAGGCATGAAACTTGACATGTAAGGTCTTGAGAACATATTAGGACCTTGGAGAGCATATGAGGCCTTTGGAGTCCACCTATATTGAGGAAAATGGAAACCCTAATTTGAGGTACACTGCCTTAGGAGAAAGTTTGTCTGGTCCACTCTTGGGCAACCTTGAGCAAATTAAGGATCTCTAGGAGCATGTATTGAGTAAAATGAGAGAGCAAATTTTGGGGTACAACAAATACCCTCATTGATTCACCCTTCTCGATCTTGTTCTTAAACATTGGGGCCAATGTTTAGTTCAAGTTTTAGGGGTATTTACTATTTTGTTTTACTGTTTTGTTTGTTTTCTTTATGCTATTTGCTTGGTAAGACCGCAAATGTCAAAGTCTTCCCAAATTTGGACCGGATAAAAAATGGTTTTGTTTTTTTTCACAAGAGCTTGTATTTCATAGAGATCAGGAATATTATATAGAGATAAAGGGATGATTGTTTAAGGGTAGGAAGTTCGGAATAATGTGCTAGTGATACGAGTCTAACATGTAGATTTGCACCATAGTACTTGAATCCGGAGAAATACTCCTGGAGTAGTTTATCTTTACAATCTGGAATACTTTAGATTCACATGCATGTATGATTGCTTGAGAAACAAATAAAGTTGGCACCAAATGATGAAAATGCAGTAAAAGGCAATTGGCTTGCTAAGTTGGGTAGCCTTCACCCGATTATTCAGCCCAAAGGGGTTGATCCTTAAACCTCATCCAAAAGGATAATATATAAACTGAAAAGTTTTAAAAATTTCATCTGAAATTAAAAAGGAGCAAAAGTTGCTTATTTGGTGCCAGAACATAAATTTTCTTGATTAGTCTTGTGCGTGTGAAGATCATCAAAAATTCTCAATGCCTTAATTAGATTGTCCGAATGAAAAAGGAGGAAAATCGAAAAAAGACTTAAGTACAAAACATAGTTAGAGAGGCATCTGAAGAGGAATCTTAAGTTTAAAAGGTTCTTACGAAAAATCTTCGCGTTATGTGAATAACGAATGGACTACCTCTTGAACAATGTGAAGAAAGGTCTCATGTATAAGTACCAGTATGTTGTGAACTTCATGAGCTCTTGTTTTTATCGCTTGAGGTCAAGAAATAGTTCAAGTTTGGGGGAGTTTGACTAGTGGTTTTTACACAATTATTTACCATTGATTTCAATGATCTTTTCTTTTGATTGTCGAGTGTTTTATTTCATTTTACCATATTTTATGTGTTGGTTGTGTGTTTTACTGTTTTTAGGCTCACATGAATAAATTGAGAAAATCAGTGCGAAAAAGTGCAAAGTTCAGAGTTTCAGAAAAATTTTCAGCATGCTCCAGGAGGTCTGACACGGCCGTCTAAGTCAGTTGACACTGCCTGTATCACACAATGCGCTGATTGATCTATCATTAGCAGTTTTCACTAAAAAAATCATAGTTGGAGCTACGGGAGTCAGATCGAATCATTCTGATATTATTTAGAAAGCAGAGTAAAAGAGCTACAACTTTCATGTTGAAGTCAGGAGATGATTAGGATTGTAGAATCCTCGAAAAATTCATTGAAGTTGCAGACTTCAGAAATTAAGTGTTTTGGGTTGTTTTACGGCTCTGGTTTATGTTTCCAACCCTGTTTGAGTTAGTAGTGAAAACCCTTATTTGGTTTATAAGACTTTTTGGCAAGCAGAGAATTTGGAGGATAGAAGAGAGCAATGTATGAGATTCTTGGAGGACGGAGATTTTTCATAAGCCACAGCGATTGAAGATTAAAGTTCATCATTTATCTGTAATGTTTAACCTTTATATCATGGAAATTCTTTTGAACAATATGAGTAGCTAAATCCCCCAATTCTAGGGGTTGTCCTTGATTTTAATCCGTAATGACTTTTAACTTCTGACTTTATCAATTCCATGGTTTTTAGTATTCAATTTAATCATGCAATGTTTTTATGCTTTCCTGATCGGAGCAATTAGGATTGATTTACGATTAACAACCAACTGGATCGCACTTGTTATGGTTTTTGTACGATTAGACTATAGTAGATATCAGCTAGAACTAGGGATACCCTATAAGTTACCAGATAACTTTTGATAAAACAAAGGCTTGAATCCATCAGATATCTCTAAGGACTTAGGATGTAGTATAAATGTTTAAAGGTTTTCTCACTAAGGACTTAGGGGAAATAATCTAAAGGGCTGATAATTGAATGTTATGAACTTTTTGAAGAAATCAGGATTCAAGGTTGTTACAGGGCATATTATACACTTTACCCTAGCATGCTCCTCATATTAGTAAAAAGCCAATTTATATTTCTGCAAATTTTACAATGATAATAACAAACAAAAACCCAAATTCAAGTCTTTGTTTGATTGAACCACGCATTGAACTCGATACTGATACACAGTCCTTGAGATTGACATTTAGGGAATTTCCATATTATTATTATAAGAGGCAAAATAATACACTTGCTATTTTATCGATCATGTATCTTGTCTATGATGAGTTCACCTTCTTTGTTTATCTTGTTTCTGATGACCCAATTGGTTGCAGTAATATGAGTTTCCTTAGGTTTTGGATCGAGATTCCAAACATCCATTCTAGAGAATTGGTTTTGGTATTCTTGTATTTTTAGAATCCATCTGTTGCACCCTAAAATTTTCCCTCCCATTTTACTCAAGGCATGCTCATTAAGGTCCTCAATTGCTCAAGGTTGACCAAGAATTGATCAGACAAATTATCCTCCTAAGCAATGGCCTTTCAACTAGTTTCACTTTTCACTAAGATGTGTGAGCTCCAAAGGTCTCAAATGTTTTCCATGGTCCTAATATGTCTTCAAGTTTGTCCATGCCAAGTTTCATGCCCTAAAACTTCTCTTTTATCCTCAAGCTCAAGAAATGCATCATTTGGAAGGTACAAGCTCAAACATTACAGGAGGTTATTGCACCCTATACGCCTCAGTATAATGGAATAACTGAAAGAAAGAATAGAAGTGTACTGAACTTGACGATATGTAAGTTGAAAGCTAAAAATATTCCTAAGAGATTTTGGGTTGAAGCAACTTCGACAACAATATATATTCTGAATAGATGCTCAACGAATAGGATGGTCGAAAAGACATTGCATGAGGCTTAGACATGGTCGAAGCCAAATATAAGTCATCTTTTTTTTTGAATCAATGTGTTTCATACATGTACCTGAACAATTGAGAAAGAAGATGGATGGTCTAAGTGAAGTCATGGTGCTCATTGGTTACCCTTCGACTGGTGCGTACAAGTTATATTCACTGATTAAAGATAAACTAGTGATCAGTAGAGCTGTGCTTGAAGACGAAAGCAAAAGCTGGGATTGGAGTCGAAGTTCAGTTCAATAAGAATCAGACACAGTTATAACTGTGTTCGAAGGAGATGAACAAAACAAAGCTTCGACAAGTCAAAATGAATAAGTTGATACTTCGACTGGTCGAATCGAAGAACCACCTGTGCAACTGTGTTCGAAGGAGATGAACAGAATGAAGCTTCGACAAGTCAAAATGAACAATTTAATACTTTGACTGGTCGAATCGAAGAACCACATGTGCAACTATTTTCGAAGAAGATGAACAGAATGAAACTTTGACAAGTAAAAATGAACAAGGTGATACTTTGACTGGTCTAATCGAAGAACCACTTGTGCAGAAGGAAAGAAGATCCACAAGAACAAGAACTGAGTTCGACTAGGCTGATTGGATATGAGAGGTTTCCAGATCAAGCAATCGATGCAGATGGTAACCTAATCGAAGAAGCCATGATGGTGAAGCCTTGAGCAATTCAAATTGGTGTGAAGCCATGAAACAATAACTTAGAGCCATCGAAAATAAAAAAAACTTGGAAGCTTATCGAAAGAACCAATAAGAAACCAATTGATGTGAAATATATCTACAAGGGCATGTAAGCTTTTGGTTTCCATCAAGTTGGAGGCCCAAACAACTCATAGCAAGTTGGAAAAAACGCATAAAATAGATTGGCACATGATTGGATCAAATATAGCAAGTTTCATGCAAAAATCAAATCAAATACCTCCATCATAATTTACAAAGATATGATGAATAATTGTTGACCTAAACCCTTTGTCTATATAAACCTAATAATCTCATATGCAAGGGACACGTGCAGCCTTCCTCCAAGAAGCCCTAGAAAATTCTCAAAAATTCAAAGAAAGGTTCAAATTAGAATCAAGCAATCCAAGCTTTCTCCATCCAAACCAAGTGTGCCATCCACTTCCTGAAGGTTCCAGGAACCATTCTCAATCCTAAGGCAAGCGTAACACACGCCAGAAATCTCTCACGATCTCTCTTTGTTTGGTAATTTTTCCTTGATCTCAAACTCTCAATACATGCCATTTAAATCCATATTAAGCATATATTCATGTTATTTATGATGTTTTCATGCATTCTAATGTGTTACACGAGAAGCTGGGGCCTTAGATCGCATATTGCCATGTTCAAGTCGTGTTAGGGTTTTGGATTCGTAACTCAGGATACTTGAGTTTTTTGGCCAATCTAAGGCCAGATTCGTGATCAGGGAAAAAGTTTAAGCAAGATTGGGCCTTTGGTTTGTCCTTAATCTAACAATTTCGCAGGTTTACAGTTTTGATAAGTCATAAAAGACGACCGTAGTTTAACTCTGGCGTTGTTGACTCAGTTGGAATCAGGCAAGGGCATGCGTGATCCTAGGCCATTTCCTGATTGGTCCATTTAAACAGCAGGGTCCCACGCAGCGTGCGTGTTTTTTGATTTAAATATTTTTATGATTGGTTTTCATATATAATATTATGGGTTTAGTTATATGAATGAACAGGTTGGCTGGTTGAAGAAGCGTGTGTTTGCAAGTATGAAGACCCAGGGTTCAATCCCCAGGTTTTGCTTTTTTTTGTTCATATTTTATCTGCAGGTCCAGTGTAAGGAAGATTTGAGTGTATATCATGTACCTTCATCTCTAGACCATCAGATGCCAACAAATGGAGATCCAACACCCCAAACACGATTGTGCATGATGAACCCTCAAGGGACCTGCCACATGGGATCAGGTACAACAACTGTGGGCTTGCTGAACATGTGGGTCTTACAAATTCCAGATCTCACCCCCCCCCCTTTCAGCTTCACATACCAGGCCCATTCATTTTCTTTTCTCAATTTTATTTTTGTTTATTTAATTGTTTTATTTTTAAATCATTTTTTTAATCATAAAATCAGAAAATATAAAAACTTAGATCTAGGTTTTATTTTATTCAATTTTAATTTCTCCTAAATTAATTTAATTAATTATTTTGGTTCCTTTTCATAAATTAAAAACAATTAGAATTAGGTTAAAATTTTGATGTTTTCTTAAATAATAAAAATACCAAAAATATTAGGTTTAGTTTAAAATTAATTTTTTTAATTAATAATGTTCTTCTCTTTCAATTTATTAATTATTCTAATTTTAATTTAACTATTTTATTAAATCAAAACAAACAAAAAGATTTTTTTCTTTTACCTTAGAATTTTTAGGCGTATTTTCAATTCGCGCGCGTTCTTACCTTTCGCATTTTTATTTTCATATGTTTGTAACTTCTTACTGAGATATAATAAAATTAATTAGGACTCTTTATTTTCCCTAAGTTTTTGGACTTGTAATAATTCCCCTCCCTGAAGCCTTGTAATAGTTTAGGATTTACATTCCACACTTTTAATTACTGCAAATTATTGACTGCTTAGATGCATGCTAATTAGGATTGTATGGCAAGAACAAACAAAATGCTAGCAAACCTAACATAAGATAAAAATAACTGAATACAATACACTCTCACATATACACCTCTAGGATATCCCACTTTGGTTGCCTTCAGAAAAACAGTCACAACTCTCGAAACATGAGAGATTTTAGTGGGTACCCTCTGGTTTAAAAGATAAAAATTGGCCCTCTCGATGTTGCCTATGTATGATCTTAAAACCCTAGGGTAATTACTAAAGTTTCTTGCCCAGTTTCCTTTATGACGATAAACATCCTTTCGAATGTCCCTCAAACATCCAATGACCAGGGCTACCTACTCACTAATAGTAGGATAGCACTGTCTAAAGGAAAAGAGGAAAGAACAACCCTTTCGAGTAAAAGTAGATAGTTCCTAGATGCGATGCTCAAACAATTTTTACACTTACACAAAACCTCTTTCAAAATCATTTTCAAACACTTTATATACGTTCTCTACTATTTCGATAAACATTACAAAGTTCGCCGCACTAAGGCGCTTTCAAAAATACTTTTCAAAACACACAAAGCACAAGGTATTTCAAAATGAGCTAAACATCTAAGAGCCCGTAGAAAACTACGGATGGAAAGGGTGATAAAACCTTCCCTTTCCATAATCTACCCCCTTACTCAGAAAACTATCTAAAGGTCTTTTTCTTTTCTTTTCACCCTTTCCTTTATTAGATAAAAGAAAACTCGGTGGTGACTCTTGCTTACCGCAACATTTGCGAATACAAAGGCAAAACATGTATAACAGTCATTTCTGCCACTGTATCACAGAACTGGTGACTCTGCTGGGGAGATAACTAAAAAAAGTGGGGGTTAGCTTAGAGTTTAGTTCATTCTTTAAATTCTTTACATTGTGTGTTTTGTATGCTTTACTTTTGAGGGATTGTTTGGGTTGTTACTAAAAGATCCTACACCCGGATCTGGGGCACCTTTTAGGTATGTAGCAATAGATCGTGAGGATTGTGCAGGGTATACCGACATGGTTGAAGCGATAGCTACATTAGTGTGACACATTTGTTGGTACCGGTAGCCCTTGAGTTTATTCAAAGAGAACACATGGCCGCTGTGTAGTGTCATGAAGCACTAACTGACCTTAGAACCTTTAATTGAACAACTTGGCCATTAGGAAGTAGTGAGATAGTTGGCTTTGGTGCAGTCCGAAGTTGGTTGATACTCGATACTATTCTCATTGAGATTGGACTTTCAGGATATTTAGATCGCCAATAAAGAGGCTTGCGCTGAAACAATGCCCGATGAAGAAAGATCAGTGATATTAAGATTCCCTAGAACCCGGTTACTTTCTAGGACATTTTGAACCAACTATACTTCAAGAGGGTACTTACCTATGGAACTCATGGAAGCCTAAAACTCAAGGACTTTTTTGTGTGCTTGTATATATTTTTTTGTACATAACACCATGACATCATAACATGGCATGTCGCACTAACCATTTCAAGTATTTTTAGGACTTATCTTTGTGTTGTTTTATAGGACATGGCTTCCACTTGCAAAAATACTATCCAAGTCAACCTCGTAAGGGTGATTCCGCAAATCAAAGAGTTGGAATCAAGGGTTCCTGAGAATTCTCCATTAACCAAGAGACACGGTTGACTTCTCAATTTGGTCACCTCAGGCCCTGATGAAGACATGGTGAAAGTTCTCTTTCAATTCTTTAACCCTTTACACCATTGCTTTACATTTTCTGATTACCAATTAGTGCCTACCATGGAAGAGTTTTCTTAGTTATTGGGAGTGCCTATTCTCAATTAATTACCCTTCAACGGTATGGAAAGAGACCCAAAACCTGAGGAGATTGCTCAAGCTCTGTATTTACAACGGTCCGATGTTGTGGAAAATTGGGAAATAAGAAGCGGTGTCAAAGGGTTTCTAGCCAAGTTTTTGTTTGAGAAGGCTCGCTATTTTTGGGATACTCTAGATTTACAAGCCTTTAAAGAAGTGCTGGCCCTTCTCATCTATGGGATGGTACTATTTCCTAATCCGGACCAACTTATATATATGAATGCGGTTAAAGTTTTTCTGTCTCATAACCCGGTGCCTACTTTACTTAGAGACATTTTGCACTCTTTTCACACTCGCACCGTAAAGAGAAGAGAGGCCCTTATGTGTTGCACTTCTTTGTTGGCTAGGTGGTTTATTTCGCACCTACCTCGATCTATTTTGAAGAATGAGTAAGGCATGATATGGTCTAGTAGGTTGATGTCCCTCACGCATTCGGATATTCAGTGGTGTCCTCGATCTTTAGATGAAGTTACCATCATTGATCGCTGTGGGGAATTCCCTAATGTACCTCTCTTAGGAATTAGGGGAGGAATCACTTATAACCCTTGTTTAGCGTTGTGACAGTTTGGGTACGTTATGAGGTATGGTCCTCATGATGCACTTGTTTAAGGAATTGCATTCGACTATGAGAACGGTGTCCAAGGGCACCGTCAGAGGTTCATACGAGCTTGGGGCATGGTGAATAAAGTGGATAGCAAGACATTAGGGCATAATAAATCCATTCCTTTGGAGCCTTATCTTAAGTGGGTACGAGCACGTGTTCAAAATCTCATGATGCCTTATGAGGCCATTCTACCTATCATCATGGAGCCTATTACCGAGAGAGATGTTCCTTACACTATTCTCCATCCTGACATGCTGAATACTCTCGAGGAGTTGCAAAGATCTTAGATTCAACTCAAAGAGGAATGGGACACCTGTGAAACCCAGTTCTACGCAAGCGAGAAGAAGGTTTTGGAGCTCACAATACAACTTTATGAAGAGTTGAGTTTGAATGCCTACATTGCACCAAAGAGGATGCGCTCATGGGAAGCTTGAGTCCTATTTGTTTTACGAGTTTTTTTTTGTATTATCTTTGTTTCTTCCATTGTAAGCCCAAGGGGCGTGGTTGTAACCGTTTAAACTTATGAATGCAATTAATGTTTGTTCTCTCTTTGTCTAAGCAAATTTAAATCTTAAAAATCCTTGAAAACATTGCATAAGCATATCATACATATCATACATATCATTACATAAGCAGGTGTTCCAAAACATGTTTCTTATCTTTTCACTGTTTATTTCAGTTAAGAAATGGCTCTCGAACAGAACATCAAGGACCTTCAAGCCCAAAATGCTCAGTTCTAGCAGATGTTCCTGGCTCGGGCCAAGGGACAAGAAAACCTGAAGGCTCTGATTCACAAAGACAAGAAGAAGAAGACAAAGAAACCAGCAGGTGTCCTGAATATGGGAAGGAGATTCATAGGACCAACAAAGCGAGCTATAGACTTCGAAACTTCATAAAAAGAGGGAGACAATCAGGAAGAGAAGCCAAAAGAAGAAGACAACAACCCAGGGACTGATGAAGAAGAAGCTGATTACTCTGAGGAACAATATCCCCCTGCTGATAACAAATACAAACAACTGGAGGATCGTCTCAATGCAATGGAAATTCAGAGGGTACCTGGTTTGTATTTTGAAGAATTAAGGCTGGTCTCTAGAGTGGTCATTCCACAGAAGTTCAAGGTTCCCATGTTTGCTAAGTATGACAGGGTTTCATGTCCTAAGTTGCATCTGAGGTCTTATGTTAGGAAGATCCAACCTCACACTACTGATAGGAATTTGTGGGTGCATTTATTCTAGGAAAGTTTATCAGGAACTTAATTTGAATGGTTCTATTAGCTGGAGGTAACCAACATCCGCAATTTGGAGGATCTGGGTGCTGCTTTCTATATGCAGTACCAATATAATGCTGACCTCGCTCTAACCCGTACCGAACTTCAAAGTATGTCTATGGGTTCCAACAAGGGTTTCAAAGATTATGCCCAGAAGTGGAGAGATCTTACGGGAAGAGTCCAGCCTCCTCTTTCTGATAGAGAGCTGGTAGATATGTTCTTGGGTACTTTATCTGGTCCATTTTTCAACCATTTGATTGCAAGCTCTTCAGCTGGGTTTACTGAGCTGATATTGACTGGTGAGCAAGTAGAAGCTGGTATCAAGAGCGGTAAAATTCAGAGATATGCATCTTCAATTATAGTGAAAAAACCATTCTCTGGGAAGAAGGAAGTAAGTGTTGCCTACGGTCAAAGGAATCAAATCCAAACTGAACACCGTCCAACGGTAGGAGCTGTGATGATCTCCAACCCTGCATCAAATCAACAATAAAACAATCAACGCAGACATGATGCACCCAGAAGACAGTTCACTCGAATTAACATGTCCTTATCTCAAGTTTTGCCACACCTGTTAAAGTCTAACTGGTTACTCTAAGGGAGGATCCTAAAAATCCAAATACTACATCTCCCCGATATAATCCAAGTGTTCGATGTGCCTACCATTCTGACAGTCTGGGGCATGATACAAACGATTGTTGGGCTCTGAAAAACAAAGTGCAAGATCTCATTGAGGCAAAGGAGATTGAATTTGACCCTCCGGAAACCCCCAATGTGTTAACGGCACCAATGTCCAAACATGGCCAGGGTGTTAATGCTGTTGATGACGACCTATTTGTTTCTTCTGTGGATGAACTAGTTACCCCTCTCCCGATTGTTAAGAAGAATCTTTTGCGAGCCGGTTTATTTCCGGGTTGTGGTGAAGGTTGCCACTTGTGTGCATCTCTACCCAAGGGTTGCTTATTGTTAAAGATAGGTGTCCAGCGCCTGATGAACAACAAAGAAATTCTATTTGAGAAGACTCCCTCTACAAGAAGTCTGTGTGAAGATATATCAATAATTATCATTTCTGACGATCCTCCCAGGGTCTCCTCCAAAAGAACCGTTAGGATTACATCCACTCCAAAGGTTGTCCTTTAATCATCACTTTTCCTGGGCCGATACCATATTCCTTTGATAAGGCTGTTCCTTGGAATTATGGGGCTAGCGTTTACTACCATGGCGTCAAGCAAGATTTACTGGCTACTAAGATTTAAGATACCAAAGATATTGGTCCTAACATTGACAACATTGTTGGGACCAGTAAAATTACTAGAAGCGGAAGGATTTTCTCTCCCGAAATCTCTCGGAAGACTGTTTCCACTCCTTTGATTGTTCTTGTTACCACTCCTACTGCTACTTCTATTATTACTCTTGTTGCTACTCCTATTGTCATTCCTGCTACTGAGTCAGCAGAGACTCGACACAAAGAAGTACTGGTTGAGCCTGCCCGAACGGAGGCGCCTAAAGAAACCATTCCTGGAGCCTCTGAAAAAGAAATGGAGGAGATACTGAAAATCATACGGAAAAGTGACTACAATATTGTGGAACAATTGGGGAAGACCCCTTCAAAAATTTCAATGTTGGCCTTACTGTTATGCTCTGAAGCCCATGTTAAGGATTTTGTAAAGTTCCTGAAGTCTGCTCATGTGCCTCAAGATACTTCCGCCGACCAATTCGAGAACTGCGTTGCTAGTTTGACAGTTGACAATGGACTTGGTTTCTCTGATGCCGATTTAATGTCCAAAGGATGAAAGCATAACGATTCCCTGCATGTCTCTATTGTGTGCAGGGGCACTACCCTAGCTCATGTTCTAGTGGATATAGGTTCATCATTGAATGTCTTACCTAAGAATGCTTTGGACATATTGGATTGTGAAGGACTCACACTGAAGCCCAACAATATTGTGGTGAGAGCTTTTGATGGTTCTAAAAGAATGGTGCACGGAGAGGTAGACATTCCTGTTAAAGTTGGTTCTCATACTTTTGACTCTACTTTTTATGTAATGGACATACGCCCATCTTACTCCTGTTTATTGGGTCGCCCTTGGATCCATGGGGCCGGTGCTGTTACTTCTACTCTGCATCAAATGTTGAAGTACCCAGTTAATGGAAAGATTGTTACATTCCATGGCAAAGAAGAATATATGGTGAGCCACCTGAACTCTTTCAGGTATGTGGAGATGGACGGCGAGTTTATTGAGACCCCCTGCCAAAATTTTGAAGAGGTTCTTCAGACAATTGCTATAACCAAGACTTCTATCAATGTCCCAAAGATTACCATACCTCATGTGATACGGTGGGAAAGAACTGACTGTTTTAGAATGCTGGTTTGCATTTTGCATTTGTTTTCGCAAAATGTCACGGTAAGCAAGAGTCGCCACCGTCTTTTATTTTATACAACAAGGAAAGGAAAAAAGCACAGAAAAAATCCTTTTTCGAGATGTTTCTCGGGTTCGGGGGGTAGATTATAGAAAGGGAAGGTGTTAGCACCCTTTCTATCTGTGGTTATCCACGGGCTCTTAGGTACTTGCTCAAAGTGTTTTCAAAAATTGCTTTTCTTTTGTGTTTGTGGGTTTGAAAGAAGTTTTTGTTTGAAAGGTGGAAGTGCGAAAAGTTTTGTTTTGTTTTGAAAGGAGCAAGTGCTTAAGAACCATCTACCTACTCGAAAAAGGAATTAATCTATGCTAATGTCCTTTAGATAATTCTATCCCACTATTGATGAGAAGGTAGCATCGTCGTTGGAGTTTTAAGGGTCAATTCGATTAAGGGACGTGCGTTCACTAAAGCAATGTTAGGACGCCTTAGCGGTAACCTTAATGTCTTAGATCATTTTTTCTGAGGCAACCGTTTCGAGGCAACTTATGATCTTTGGATAAGAGGGAGACCTCTAAAACTTCCTATACTCAATGACCGCGTACGAAGGCAACCAAGTGGGGTGTACCCTAAGAGTGTGCATGTGCGAGTGTGTCATTTTCAGTTATTTATCTTTGCACATGTCAAAGGTTATCTATGTTGATTTTAAGTTCATACATTCGATCTTGTCATGCATTCCCCATTATCAAACATCTAACAGTTTATAAGTTGCGGAAATTAAATTGCGGAAAATTAAATCTAACTATTACAAGGCATTGGGTATTTACAGCGCCAAAAGCAACCCTTGAAAATTAAAATGCGGAAAGTAAATAAAGCGATAAAATATTAAAAGTCCTAATTAAACTATTACATTCCGGGAAGCAATTACATCAATATGGTAAAATGGATCGCGCACGGAAAATTAAATCGAATGCGAGTTTTTTAGGGTTTTGACCCTTTTTTGAAAGAAAATATTTTTTGTTATTTTTGGATTAAAAAGAAATTAGGTCTAAGTTAATAATTAAATTAATAAACTAATTAATTAATTAAAATATTTTTGGATTTTTTGATATTTAAAGAAATAAAATAAATTTGATTTAAAGTTAGTAAAACCCTAATCATCTAAATTAATTTTAATCATTGCAAAAATATTAAAGTTATTCCCTAATTAAACTAAGTTAATTCAATTAATTTTTATTTTACAAAAATAAAATGCTGAATTTAATTTTAATAAATAAAATATTTTTTGGTTTTTGATTTTTATTAAGAAAAAAGATTAATTGGTTAATTGAATAATAAAATAATAATAATAAACAATAAATAAAAGAAAGAAAGAAATAACCAAGGGGGGTGTTGGGCCTGGAAAAGGAGTGAGATTGGCAATTTTGTTGGCCCATTAACACTGGCCTGGTGGACTTCTCCTGATTCCATGTATCCACGTTGACCTGGTCTTATGATGGACCTCCAATATGGTTCACCAGATCTGGCCTGGGGCCATCTGGTGCTTTGAGATGTGAGGGCATATGATAGGCTTCCACCATGGGTTTGCACATGATTACACGATAATATAAAGAAAAATGTAAAGCGCTGGAGGCAGGGATCGAACCCCTGACCTCCAGCCAACAATGCCTTAAGAAACGCCCCCCTTGACCACTGAACCATTACGCTTTAATTGTTAGTATATTAGATAGCAATAATAATATGGAGAAAACAATTAATATGCCAGAATTATAAAAAAAAAAAGCGTGAGATTTGAAATCATCCAATAAGGAAGAGGCACGTCTTCATCTTCTTCGCTGGAACCTGGATATTTACCTGCGGATTTATATCCGCAGCTAAATCCATGGGTGTCACCTAGAATCAAATTTAGGCCATTAAAACTCAATCTAAAACCACAGCCATGCTCGTCTCTTCCTCCTGAACACGTCCATGTACATTAATGGCCTTGATTTCACCTGTAGCAAAAATGCCCAAAAACGAATGCCAAGAACCCTAGAATCGGCTAGGGGGTTATAGGCTATAAAAACACAATCAAATAATGCAGAAAGTTTAGAAATTACTCAAGGATCATGAATATGTCAATGTTTTGTCAAGAAAATGCCAGAATGAGAGGTTGCGATTTCAAATGCAGGGTGATGTTTCGAAGGACTTACAGCGCTTTTGAAGGTGTATGAAGGCTTGTTAAGGGTTGCTTCTGACTCAGTGGATGTCCAGCAATTGAATAGCGTTGAGTTTTGGCCTTGAAAACACCTCTATGCTTGATTTCAGTTTCAAGCTTTTCCACCTTTTTTCAAGTTTTGATTTTTGTGATTCTGCAGCTTCTAGGTCTTTTTTCTCGTGCCTTTAGCTTGTATAAGTAATATGGAATGAATTAGGTCAAGTTTTTTGGGCTGAATCCTTATGCATTGATGTTTGAAGATGTGATTTGATTCACCATTAAAAAGCATCCAAATTGGTCAAAAATCCAATATTTTGTTCATGATATGGCTTGATTCGGATTTTATTATGTCCATGATGATATTTAAGACCTATATCAATCAAAAAGATTCCAAGTGATCAATATTTGGATTTTATTTGGATTTAAATTGATTTAAAATGAATTAATTCAATAAAAATCAAATAAAATAGAAAAATCAACAAATGGACACAACACTGAAGATAGGACACGTGTGTAGTGTGACAAGATCAAATCAAGTGGAAAAAAGAGGGCCCATTTGACAAAATTTGAAGTTTTGGGGATAGTTGACTTTTGGCAATTTTGGAAAAATGCCCAACTTCAACAATGCATAACTTCTTCAATTTTGAACTTTTGGAGGTGTTCTTGGACTTTTTAGAAACCTTGAGATGTCCTATAATCAACCCTTTTGGTATCATCGCATTTTGGTATTCCATTCTCAAGTTATAAGCTTTGGAAAAAAAGGTGTTTTTGTTGACTTCCAAAAATGACCTATAATGTCCAAATTTGTAACTTTTTGTGAGTTCATTTCTTGATCTTGGGGTGTGAATATGGATTGTAGGAAATTGAATCCTATTCAAAATTAGCTTTGGATGGGTCATTTCTTATAAAGTATGAGAAAGTTATGTTTGGTCAAAGTTGAGTTGACTTTTCCTACAAAACCTTAATTTAGCAACTTTTGAGTCTTGATGAATTTTGAGCAATCCTTGATGAATCATGATCAACCCTTGATAAAATGATGAAATATCCTTCAAAATGAGAATGTTGACAAAAAATCTTGAAGTTTGACTATATATAGGTCACAGTTGACTTTTGCCCTAGCACAGTCGATTTTTGGACCTCTTGAGCAATTGACTGACCAAACTTCCTCTGCAAGGCTTGAAATTTGACATGGATGAACTTTAGAACATATTATGACATTTGGGAGCACTTGGGATCATTTGGATTCAAAGAACTTGATGCAACACAAAACCCTAATTTGAGGTTGACTGCCTTAGGAGATAGCTTGACTGTCCAACTTTTGAGCAATCTTGAGCCATTTGGAGATTATTCTTGCAATGTCTTGGGAAATATGGGAGGGAAAATTTTGGGGTACAACAGCTTCCCCTGTTCAATTTTCTTAAACCTGAGGATATAGATTGGCTTTCGGGCCTTTCGTGATCCGAAGGTGAAAGATGATTGAACACTAGAGTGCCCAGAAATTTGCACTCGCATGAAGTGGTATCAGCATTGTGATGTCGGGAATGGGCTTACAGATGCCATTTGGATATTGTTGATAGGTGGTCTGAACTTCAACTGGAATACGAATCAGGGAGATCTTATCGGCGATCTGGCTGAACTAGCGGAGGTTTTGGATTAACTTTGACTGGATCGGCATTAGAAAAATCTTTAGGAGTCGATTTAACTGGGCCAGACAAGGTCTTGGAATAACTTCAACTGGATCGGCATCAGAAAAATCTTTAGGAATCGATTTGACTGGACCAGAGAAGGCCTTTGGATGGATCGGCATCAGAAAAATCTTTAGGAATCGATTTAACTGGACAAAACAAGGTCTTGGGATAACTTCAACTATATCGGCATCAGAAAAATCTTTAGGAATCGATTTGACTGGACCAGAGAAGGCCTTTGGCTGGATCGGCATCAGAAAAATCTTTAGGAATCGATTTAAATGGACCAGACAAGGTCTTGGGATAACTTCAACTGGATCGGCATCAGAAAAATATTTAGGAATCGATTTGACTGGACCAGAGAAGGCCTTTGACTGGATCGGCATCAGAAAAATATTTAGGAATCGATTTAACTGGACCAGACAAGGTCTTGGGATAACTTCAACTTGATCGGCATCAGAAGAATCTTTAGGAATCGATTTATCTGGACCAGAGAAGCCTTTGACTGGATCGGCATCAAAAAAATCTTTAGGAATCGACTTAACTGGACCAGACAAGGTCTTGGAATAACTTCAACTGGATCGGCATCAGAAAAATCTTTAGGAATCGATTTAACTGGACCAGAGAAGGCCTTTGACTGGATCGGCATCAGAAAAATCTTTAGGAATCGATTTAACTGGACCAGACAAGGTCTTGGAATAACTTCAACTAGATCGGCATCAGAAAAATCTTTAGGAATCGATTTGACTGGACCAGACAAGGTCTTGGAATAACTTCAACTGGATCGGCATCAGAAAAATCTTTAGGAATCGATTTGAATGGACCAGAGAAGGTCTTGGAATAACTTCAACTGGATCGGCATCAGAAAAATCTTTATGAATCGATTTAACTAGACCAGAGGAGGTCTTTAACTTTGACTGGATCGGCATCAGAAAAATCTTTAAGAATCGATTTAACTGGACCAGACAAGGTCTTGGCATAACTTCAACTGGATCGGCATTAGAAAAATCTTTAGGAATCGATTTAACTGGACCAGAGAAGGTCTTGGATGAACTTTGATTGGATCGGCATCATAAAAATCTTTAGGAATTAATTTAACTGGACCAGACAAGGTCTTGGAATAACTTCAACTGGATCGGCATCAGAAAAATCTTTAGGAATCGATTTGACTGGACCAGAGGAGGTCTTGGTGCCTTTGGCTGGATCGGCATAAGAAAAATCTTTAGGAATCGATTTAACTGGACCAGACAAGGTCTTGAAATAACTTCAACTGGATCGGCATCAGAAAAATCTTTAGGAATCGATTTGACTGCATCTTTCCTGAAAGGTAAAGGTCAGCCATATGCAATGCATGATATGGATCAAGCAATGATGTTCTCAACATAAATGAGATTGTATGGTATGATGCGTTTATGCATGTATCATGATGTATGGAAATGTAATGTTTTAGCTGGGGAAAATAAATCCCGGATAGCTGCTGGAGAAATAGAGTTGAATTCTTCGTTTCCGCTGGGGATGGTGAACGAAGGTGACTGCGAGAATAAACCTGTAGGAGAAGATAACTCCATTGGGGAATAAACTGATGAGGATATTACTCTGTGGGGAAGAGGTGCTCTGCCGAGGATTCCACTGATAAACTCCGCTGGGGATGGATTACCGTTGCTGGCGATACTGAATCTGTTGAGGACTGAACTCCTGTTTGTGAAAGGAAAGAACTTCACTGGGGATGATCTTTTAGTTGCAACTTGCTGGGGATAAACCTGTTAGACTCTTGGTGAGGATAATTCTCTGAATTCTATTGGGAATGATCCTTTGAACTGGGCTGGGGAGATTTATTTTCGTACTCCGCTGGGGATAAACTTCCAGAGTCTTACTGGGGATAATGATTCAACTTCGTTGGGGAAGCTTTTTCAGACCGTGCTGGGAAAGTATTGACTCCACTGGGGGTATCTTGTATTCTGTCGGGGAACATTCTTATACTCCGTTGGGGAATATTAAGACTGTCGGGGATATCAAGTCTTTCCAGTGTTGATGGTAGATAAACTCTGTTTGGGGAGAGCATTGCTGATTCGTTCACAGTTGCAAGTCTCAACTTGGGAGAGCTATCATTACTGCTTACTCTGAGGGGAGTGAAAGTACCTTAGCCATATTCTTCAGCTGAATATACCTTTGTACCTGGTGGACAGAGCAACTGTACAGTTCGGGCAATTCTTATTGCCCCTGCTTCTGATGTTACCCGTAATCGTCTTTTGTTTCGCACGTAAATATTCATGAGCAACGATTAATGTCAAATGCATATATAAAAAATGAACATTGGACGTTCTTTGCAAAACAAAACAGATAAAGTAAAAACAGTTTGAAATTTGTCTGAAAATGAATTTGTATTGATTTTGAAGTTTGGCCTATAAATATGCGTTTTTGTACAAGAGGCTGACGTCCTAGTAAGAGAACGCCGTCGAACAAATAGAATTTACACAATTTGTGAAAAGAAAACAAAACAGCTATGTGAATGATCCCACTGGGTTCCAACTCTGCTATTGTCTTTATATCCTCGAGTATCTCATCACTTTGCCATTGGTTGAAGGTGAATCAGATTGATTAGTGTCGTCCAAGCTTGATAGTCGATACTAAAGTCTGGATGCAAGGTGATCTAATGAGACATAGTGTTACGCTTTAATCCCTAACTTTTTCCTGGACCGCCCTTTCGGGTTTTCAGTCCACCGGGATACCCATTTTTGCCCAAGTCGCCTTTTCAGGTTTTCGACTTGTCAGGTGTACAAATTTTTCATTTTCATCCCTTACTTTTGCCTGAACCCTTTTGGTTCGCCGGGAAGCCCTTATTTTTGCCTAGGCCAGTCAACCTAGCGGGTCTTTGATTATGCGTAGTATCTTTTCACTATGTTTGCATTGACGGGGTGAGGAAGGTCGTCACCATCCATGGTGGTTAGAATCATAGCTCCGCTTGAGAAGATGTTCTTAACCACAAATGGCCCTTAGTAAGTAGGGGTCCATTTGCCCCTGGGATCACCTTGAGGTAGAATAATGCGCTTGATTACCAGATCCCCAACTTGATACTCTTGTCGTCTAACTTTCTTGTTAAATGCCTTGATCATCCGCCTTTGGTACGTCTGACCATGACAAATAGCAGTAAGTCTCTTTTTGTCGATTAAGTTCAGTTGATCAAGCCGGGTCTGAATCCAGTCATCTTCACTTAAACCTGCATCCTTCATGATCCGAAGAGAGGGCATCTGAACTTCGATGGGCAAGACTGCCTCCATACCATATACCAAGGAATAGGGTGTTTCCCCTGTTGACGTCCGCGCTGAGGTACGGTACCCATGAAGAGCGAATGGTAACATCTCGTGCCAGTCTTTGTATGTCACTGTCATCTTCTGCACAATCTTCTTAATGTTCTTATTAGCCGCTTCTACGGCCCCATTCATCTTCGGCCGGTAGGGAGAAGAGTTGTGATGCTGTATCTTGAATTGCTCGCAGAGCTCGGTGATCATCTTGTTATTGAGATTGGTATTGTTGCCCGTAATGATCCTCTCTGGTACACCATATCGACAGATCAGATTGTGCCTAATGAATCGTGCCACAACGTTCTTGGTTACAGTAGCAAAGGAAGCTGCTTCGACCCACTTTGTAAAGTAATCAATAGCTACCAGGATGAAACAATGCCCGTTGGATGCCGTTGGTCTGATCTCGCCGATCATATCAATGCCCCACATTGCAAAAGGCCAAGGAGCCGTCAGAATGTTCAGAGGTACTGGAGGTATGTGCACTTTATCAGCATAGACCTGGCACTTGTGACATGTTCGAGAATGCTGATAACAGTCAGCTTCCATTATGGACCAATAATATCCTGCCCGAAGGATTTTCTTTGCCATGGTGTGTCCACTGGAATGAGTCCCGAAAGTACCTTCATGTAACTCCGCCATGATCCTTTCTGCTTCATTCTTATACACACATCGCAGTAAGGTTGAATCATGGTTCCGCTTGTAAAGAATACCATTGCTAATGAAGAACTTTGCTGCGAACCTCCTCAGAAATTTCTTGTCATTAACAGATGCACCCTCGGGGTATTCCTGAGCCTCAAGGTATCTTTTCACCTCATGAAACCATGGTTTTTCTGCTACCTCTTCAGCCTCAATGTCACAACAATGTGCCGGTTCGTCCAATCTTTCAATGATAATCCGGGGAGCCTCGTTGTCCCAATTGACTTTGAACATAGAAGACATTGTAGCTAGCGCGTCCGCCAACTGATTCTCCTCTCTAGGGAAGTGTTCAAAGGTTATCTCCTCGAAATGGGGAAGCAATGTCAATACATACTCTTTGTAAGGAATAAGATTTGGGTGTTTCGTATCCCACTCGCCTTTGATCTGACTGATCACGAGAGCGGAATCCCTGAAGACACTCAGAAACTTAATCCTTAGGTCAATTGTTGCTCGAAGACCCATAATGCATGCCTCATACTCCGCCATATTGTTGGTGCAGTTGAAACATAGTCAGGAGATAAACGGAGTATGAGAGCCTTTAGGAGATATGATCACGGCGCCAATGCCATTACCCAAAGCGTTCGAAGCTCCATCAAAGTACATAGACCATCGGGATCCTTCCTCAGGTCCTTCATCCGGTCCAGGTGTCTCACAATCAGTTACCAACATGATATTCTCGTCCGGAAATTCAAAGTTCATAGACTGGTAATCATCCACTGCTTGGTGTACCAAATGGTCTGCCAACACACTTCCCTTAATTTCCTTTTGGGTCGTATATTGGATGTCATACTCAGTCAAGATCATCTGCCATCTCGCTATTCTTCTGGACAAGGCAGGATTTTCAAAGATATACTTGATTGGATCCATCTTTGATATCAACAGAGTAATGTGAGTCAACATATATTGTCTTAGCCGACGAGCAGCCCATGCCAAAGCGCAACAAGTTTTCTCAAGAAGTGAGTATCGGGTCTCACAGTCGGTAAACGTTTTGCTAAGGTAGTAAATTGCATGCTCTTTTCGGCCAGACTCGTCATGCTGACCCAGCACACACCCCATTGAGTTATCAAGTACTGTCAAGTATAAGATTAAAGGTCTCCCTTCAACTGGTGGCATCAGAATAGGTGGCTCTTGGAGATACTCTTTGATCCTTTCGAAAGCGGCTTGGCATTCATCGTTCCAACGTACTACTTGATCTTTCTTCAGCAGCTTGAAGATTGGATCACAAGTAGCATTCAGGTGCGAGATGAATCGGGCAATGTAGTTCAGACATCCCAAAAAGCCTCTGACTTCTTTCTGTTCTGGGAGATGGCATTTCCTGTATAGCCTTCACTTTTTCCGGATCCACTTGAATACCCTTGTCGCTTACGAAGAAACCTAGTAGCTTACCAGATCTCACCCCGAAGGTGCACATTGTTCGGGTTTAACCTCAGCTTGTACAACTTCAACCTGTCAAACAGCTTCTGCAGATGGTCAAGGTGTTCGTCCTCAGTCTGGGACCTTGCAATCATATCGTCGACGTATACTTCAATCTCATGATGGATCATGTCATGAAACAAAGCAGCCATGGCACACTGATACGTTGCCCAAGTGTTCTTCAGTCCAAAAGGCATGACCTTGTAGCAGAAGGTGCCCCACTGAGTAACAAAAGTTGTCTTCTCCATGTCTTCGGGAGCCATTTTAATCTGATTATAACTGGAGAAGCCATCCATAAAGGAGAAGACCTTATGTTGTGCAGTGTTGTCAACCAGAACGTCGATATGAGGTAGAGGGAAGTCATCCTTGGGGCTCGCCCTATTCAAATCCCTTTAGTCAACACACATTCGAACCTTACTATCCTTCTTCGGCACAGGAACCACGTTGGCAACCCACTGAGGGTAAGAAGTAACTGCTAGAAAACCGGCGTCAAACTGTTTCATAACTTCAGCCTTGATTTTCTCAGACATCTCCGGGCGCATTCGGCGGACCTTCTGTTTCACTGGAGGACAGTCTTCCTTGGTAGGCAGGCGATGAACCACAATATCAGTATCCAAACCAGGAATATCTTCGTAAGACCAGGCAAAGATCTCAACATAGTCATGCAGCATCTGAATCAACCGTTGTTTCATACTAAGCTCCAAATTTGCACCGATCTTGACTTCTTTCTTATCTAACTCAGTACCCAGATTCACTGATTCCACCGGCTCTTCATGCGGATGAATAGCCCTCTCTTCTTGGAGTAACAGTCTTGCAAGTTCACCAGGCACTTAGCAATCGTCTTCACCTTCGTCTTCGGCTAAGTTGATCGGATTTTCAAAGTCATAACTGGCAGTAGGATAGTCGTTACCAGTGAGATCCAGAGTGGATGTGAACCTGTATACGTGAGTGTGTGTAACATAGCTGTTTTGCAATATATAATAAAGAAAAACAAGGAGCGCAAAATTTGAAATGCAAGAACGTCAAATGCTTTTATTAATGATATATGAAAATGACACACATAAAGCCCTCACAAATGAAGCCACGGTGCCCCGGGTAAGACACTGGGCCATAAAGTTTAAAACATTGTCTGTTACAAACTCAAAACAAAAAATTTTCAGTACTGGGTAACAAAAGTAATAGGGATGTTGTCCAGTTGCTTGGTCCACCGTCGGTCGTAGGATAGATCCAACTGTCGAATTCAGACTCTTCCACATCATCTTCAATGGCATTCACTCCCGAGTTGCTGATGAACACGGGAGGTCTTCCGATCCGTGCATTCCGAACAACCCTTTGAGCTTCTGCAGTGAAAACCAAACCAAACTTGTTAGTCTTCTATGTAAAATCAGGGAGTCGGCCCCAATTTGCACACCCACCTTTCTCAACAACGGCCCGGGCATCCTTTAAGGAAGCCATCTTCATAGGAGAATCTTCACCAACAGTCTCAATTGACGCCAGTGTCTGGGGAACCTCTTCAAAATGCTGGAACGGGGTCTCAATGAACTCCACATCCATCTCTACATATCGGAAAGAGTTAAGGTGGCTTACCATGTACTCTTCCTCTCCTTGCACTGTCACAATCTTCCCTTTGACCGGGTACTTCAGCTTCTGGTGGAGCGTTGAGGTTACGACCCCGGCTTTGTGGATCCATGGACGACCCAGCAAACAAGAATAAGATGGCCGAATGTCCATTACATAGAATGTAGAGTTGAAGACCTGAGAACCAACCTTAATTTGGATATCAACCTCTCCGTGCACCATTCTCTTAGACCCATCAAAGGCCCTGACAACGATGTTGCTTGGTTTCAGCTCTAACCCTTCACAGTCCAACCAGTCTAGAGCTTTCTTCGGCAAGACGTTCAATTAGGAACCAGTATCCACTAATACATGAGCAAGAGTAGTGCCCCTGCATTCAATGGAGACATGCAGGGCATCGTTGTGATTCTTCCCCTTAGCAGTCAAGTCGGTGTCAGAGAAACCCAACCCATTATCAGCAGTCAAGTTGGCCATGCAATCTGTAAACTGATCAGCTGATGTCTCTTATGGTACATGGGCAGTTTTCAAGAAGGTAATCAGAGCCTTGGCATGGGCCTCTGAGCATAGCAATAGTGACAACATAGAAATCTTGGATGGGGTTTGCCCCAGCTGTTCAACTACATTGTAATCACTCTTTTTAATAATTTTCAGAATCTCTTCCATCTCTTGTTTAGAAGCCTCAACAGTAATCGTCTTCGGTGCCTCTGTCTGGGCAGGCACATCAGTGGTGATCCCTTTGCCCCGAGTGTTAGATGACTCGGTGACAGGGGTAAGAATAGGAACTTGAACAGGAATAGTAGCAGGTACACTGGCAGGTGTAATAACAACAGGTCTGCGGATAGTTGGTGGAGAGATATCAGGTGAGAAAAGTCTTCCGATGCGGGTGACTTTGGTAGGTCCAACAATATTGCTGATGTCAGTATCAGCATCCAACTCTTGCTTAACTCCATGAAAATAAACATCAGCCCTATAATGCCAAGATACAGCTTTATCAGAGGTATAGGGGATGGGCCCCGGAACAGTGATGATCACAGGTGTAATTCTTGGAACAGATGTAATTCTAACAGGCTTCCTCGAGGGAGCCTTGGAAGAATTGTTAAAAATGGTGATAATGGCAACTTCTTCAGTATGAACTAGAGGAACAACAGTCTTCTCAAACAGAATCTCTTTACTATCCATCAGGCGTTGGACACCTGTATTCAAGATATGGAAACCGGTAGGTAGAACAGCACACATATGGCAACCTTCGTCACAGCCCGGAAATAAACCGGCTAGCAAAAGGTTCTTCTTCACAGTCAACAAAGGGGTAACAATTTCATTCACAGAAACCACAAACGAGTCCTCATCTATAGCATTCACTCCATGCTTGGGCATAGGAGCAGTCACAACATTAGGTCTTTCGGGAGCCTCAAACTCAATCTCCTTAGCATCAATTGAGTCTTGTATCTTATTCTTCAAAGTCCAACAATCATCTGTATTATGCCCCGGGCTATCAGAGTGATAAGCACAGCGGGCATTAGGGTTATGCTTCGGTGATGTTGTATTTGGATTCTTCGGAGCTTCCCTTGGAATCACCAGATTGGTCTTCAGCAACTGTGGCAGAATCTGAGATAAGGTCATGTTGAGACGGGTGAATTGCCTTCGAGGTCTCTCGTCCTTCGGTTGATTGTTGTACTGAGGAGCACCAGCAGGGTTTGAAATAACAACCGCATTGACATCTTGGCGGTGTTCAGGTCTATTCTGTCTTTTCGAACTGTAGACAGCACTGGACTCTTTCTTAAAGGGATTCTTCTTGGTGCTTGATGAGGCGCCCTTCTGTATCTTACCAGCCTTAATACCAGCCTAAATCCTTTCACCGGTCAGAATTAGCTCTGTAAACCCAGACGAGGAGCTTCCAATCAGGTGGTTGAAAAATGGACCAGACAGGGTCCCCAAAAACATGTCCACAAGCTCCCGATCAGCCAAGGGTGGTTGCACTCTTCCGACGAGGTCCCTCCACTTCTGAGCATAATCTTTGAATCCTTCACCCGTTCCCATTGACATACCCTGGAGCTGGGTACGCGTGGGAGCGAGGTCAGAGTTGTATTGGTACTGCCTGTAGAAAGCAGTAGCCAAATCTTCCCAACTACGGATACTGGCTCCGTCTAACTGATAGAACCATTCAAGCTGAGTCCCTGAGAGACTGTCTTGAAAGAAATGGATCCATAGGTTCTTATCAGCGGTGTACGGCTGAATCTTCCTCACATATGACCAGAGGTGCAGCTTCGGACAAGAAACTCCATCATACTTAGCAAAGGCTGGTGCCTTGAATTTGTGGGGAATCACCACCCCAGATGATAAACCTAGATCACCAAAGTCCAGACCAGGCACTTTTTGAACCTCCATAGCACTCAACCGGTCTTCCAGTTGCTTGTATCTATCCTCAGCAGGAGGATATTAGTCTTCATCGAAGTCTGTCTCGTTGTCGGAGACCACAGGGCTAGGAGCCCTCCTTTCTTCTTGACTATCTTTCCCTCTAGATGAGGTGGTCAAATCAACTTCATTCTGTAGCCTGTTTCCAAACATGTGCCATGTGTTAAACAGGATTGTCCTCTTCTTCTTCTTCTTCTTCTTCTTCTCTTTCAGAATCAAGGTCTTCAGATCTTGCTGACCCTTAGCTAAATTCATGAACAGCTCTTGGAATTGGGCATTCTGGGCCTGTAGGGCCTTGATTGCTTTCTCAGTTGAAGGTTCAGCAGACATGATGAGTGCTGAAATAAACAGCGAAGAAGATAAGAGCCTTGTAATGGGTACCTGTTAATGAAGTGCATGGGATGAAATGCGTGTGATTATGATTTCAAAGACAATTGGGAGATTCAAATTTGTAAACAAGAAAGGAAACACACTTTTATTAGATAACTTTGAAATTCAAATTGTTCAACAAATTGCCCTTAAGGCGTTACAAGTAAGGAAATACTAAAAAGTAAATAAAAAACTGGAAAGGAAACAATCAAAGGACAATCAGTGCTCCCATGGTCTCTTCTTGTCGGTGCGGACATAGTCATTGAGAATCTGCTCGTTCTCCAGCTTCCTAGTCAACCTCTGGATCTTCTGCTCTTGCTCGTTGAACTTCTCTCGATAAGCATCCCGTTCCTCTCTCAACTGCATCCAAGATCTCTTCAGTTCCCCAATGTCAGTGGGCATGTAAGGATGGAGGATGGTCGGAAGAACCCCTTCTTCATTAGCAATTTCAACAATGATAGGTCGGACGGCTTCATACGGCATACCCAGCTTTTGGACATGGATACGAACCCATCTGAGATATGGCTCCATTGGCAGAGAAGTCTTTGGTCCCAGCTCGTGTGGATAAGATCTATGAACTCTATCCCAAGCCCTTATGAATCTGCGACGTTGCTCATCGCTATCCCCTTGAAATTCAAAGATGATACTAGCCATTATCATCTCATGAGGTCCTTCTCTTCTGGCTCTCCCAAATTGACGTAAGGCCAAGCACGGATTGTAAGAAATTCCTCCATGGGTTCCTAACAGTGGAACATTCGGGTACTCCCCACAGCGATCAATGATAGCCTCTTCATCCATACCCTTGAGAGTCCAGATAATGTCATTATGAGAGAGGGACATAACCCTATAAGCCCAGCCCATGCCTTCTTTATTCTTCAGCACTGACTTGGGGAGGTGCGAAATGAACCACCTCGCTAATAAAGGAGCACAACACATCAAGGTTCCCCGCTTTCGCGCCGTACGAGCATAAAGTTGATGAAGGATGTCACCCAAGAGAGTGGGTACAGGATTGCGAGAGATGAAGATCTTTACCGCATTAACATCAACAAAGGAGTCAGAGTTCGGAAACAATACCAAGCCATATATCAGAAGAGCCAGAATATCCTCGAATGCCTTGAAGTCTAGGCTATCCCAGAAATAGTTAGCCTTACCAACCAAAAACTTAGTCAGAAAGCCCTTTGCTCCACTTCTAGTCTCCCAATTAGCCATTACCTCATCCTTTGTCAAATGAAGGGCTGCAACAATCTCTTCGGGCCTAAGAATCTTCTCCTAACCAGTAAACGGGGTCTGCTCCAGAATAGAGATACCGAGCAGGTCAGAGAACTCTTCTAAAGTGGGGACCAATTGGTAGTCCTGGAAAGTAAAGCAATGGTACAGTGGATCATAGAATTGGACCAAAACACTCATCATTTGCTCGTCCAATTTGGAGGTGACCAAACTGAGAAGATAACCATGTCTTATGAGGAAGGAAGTAGTATCAGGCATCTTTGCAATCAATTCCTTAAGCATAGTGGGAACCTGGACAAAGTTGATCCGGATAGTATTCCTACGCATAGGCATCATGATGACCTACAAAACAGAACAAAGATGAATACCTCATGTCTTTGAAATAGGTTAGTCCAATGCGAGATGTATGCAATGTTATGATGTCATGATGTCATGCTAGTAAGCACATCACAAGTATCCACAAATAGCAAACATGGTAAAGGCACACAAGTCACACAGAGAGCCCTTAGATTTCAGGTTGGTAAGGAGCTTAGGTACTACCCTCTTTCAGTTCAGTTGGTTTAAACCTGTCCTAAAAATAGTAACCGGGTTCTAGAGGATCTCAATATCACTGAATACCCTCAATCGGTCATAATTCCAGTTTAGCAACCTTTTCTTGCGGCCGGAATCATCGTGAGAGTTTAGTCTCAATGAGTGTAGCATACTGCTACTGTTCTATGGCCAAGTTGGTCAATTTAAAGGTTCTAAGGTCAATTGGTGCTTAATGACCCCTTAGCAGACCCATATTCTCCTCGTTGCGCCATAAGGGATATCGGTACATACTAAAGTGCCACACCAACGTAGCTACTGCTTCAACCGTATCGGTCTATGCCATACAGTTCCCTGACAGTTTATTGCTACTTACCTAAAGGGTATTCCCCATATCCGGGTTAGGATCTATAGTAACTATGATACAAGCCCACAAATATAAAGCATACAGAGCAAATAATTGAAAACACAATGATCTAATCCTAAGGTACACCCGACTTATTAAGTGCCCCCAGTAGAGTCGCCAGTTCTGTGATACGGTGGGAAAGAACTGACTGTTTTAGAATGCTGGTTTGCATTTTGCGTTTATTTTCGCAAAATGTCGCAGTAAGCAAGAGTCGCCACCGTCTTTTATTTTATCCAACAAGGAAAGGAAAAAAGCACAGAAAAATTCCTTTTTCGAGATGTTTCTCGGGTTCGGGGGGTAGATTATAGAAAGGGAAGGTGTTAGCACCCTTTCTATCCGTGGTTATCCACGGGCTCTTAGGTACTTGCTCAAAGTGTTTTAAAAAATTGCTTTTCTTTTGTGTTTGTGGGTTTGAAAGAAGTTTTTGTTTGAAAGGTGTAAGTGCAAAAAGTTTTGTTTTGTTTTAAAAGGAGAAAGTGCTTAAGAACCATCTACCTACTCGAAAAAGGAATTAATTTGTGCTAATGTCCTTTAGATAATGCTATCCCACTATTTATGAGAAGGTAGCATCGTCGTTGGAGTTTTAAGGGTCAATTCGATTAAGGGACGTGCGGTCACTAAAGCAATGTTAGGACGCCTTAGCGGTAACCTTAATGTCTTAGATCATTTTTCCGAGGCAACCGTTTCGAGGCAACTTATGATCTTTGGACAAGAGGGCGACCTCTAAAACTTCCTATACTCAATGACTGTGTACAAAGGCAACCAAGTGGGGTGTACCCTAAGAGTGCGCATGTGTGAGTGTGTCATTTTCAATTATTTATCTTTGCACATGTCAATGGTTATCTATGTTGATTTTAAGTTCATACATTTGATCTTGTCATGCATTCCCTATTATCAAACATCTAACAGTTTATAAGTTGCGAAAATTAAATTGCGGAAAATTAAATCTAACTATTACAAGGCGTCGGGTATTTACATCGCCAAAAGCAACCCTTGAAAATTAAAATGCGGAAAGTAAATAAAGCGATAAAATATTAAAAGTCTTAATTAAACTATTACATTCCAGGAAGCAATTACATCAATATGATAAATTGGATCGCGCGCAGAAAATTAAATCGAATGCGAGTTTTTTTAGGGTTTTGACCCTTTTTTGAAAGAAAACATTTTTTGTTATTTTTGGATTAAAAAGAAATTAGGTCTAAGTTAATAATTAAAATAATAAACTAATTAATTAATTAAAATATTTTTGGATTTTTTGATATTTAAGGAAATAAAATAAATTTGATTTAAAGTTAGTAAAAATCTAATCATCTAAATTAATTTTAATCATTGCAAAAATATTAAAGTTATTCCCTAATTAAACTAAGTTAATTCAATTAATTTTTATTTTACAAAAATAAAATGCTGAATTTAATTTTAATAAATAAAATATTTTTTGGTTTTTGATTTTTATTAAGAAAAAAGATTAATTGGTTAATTGAATAATAAAATAATAATAATAAACAATAAATAAAAGAAAGAAAGAAATAACCAATGGGGGTGTTGGGCCTGGAAAAGGAGTGAGATTGGCAATTTTGTTGGCCCGTTAACACTGGCCTGGTGGACTTCTCCTGATTCCACGTATGCACGTTGACCTAGTCTTATGATGGACCTCCAATATGGTCCACCAGATCTGGCCTGGGGCCATCTGGTGCTTTGAGATGTGAGGGCATATGATAGGGTTCCACCATGGGTTTGCACCTGATTACACGATAATATAAAGAAAAATGTATAGCGCTGGAGGCAGGGATCGAACCCCTGACCTCCAGCCAACAATGCCTTAAGAAACGCTCCCCTTGACCACTGAACCATTACGCTTTAATTGTTAGTATATTAGATAGCAATAATAATATGGAGAAAATAATTAATATGCCAGAATTATAAAAAAAACGCGCGAGATTTGAAATCGTCCAATAAGGAAGAGGCACGTCTTCATCTTCTTCGCTGGAACCTGGATATTTACCTGCGGATTTATATCCGCAGCTAAATCCATGGGTGTCACCTAGAATCAAATTTAGGCCATTAAAACTCAATCTAAAACCACAACCATGCTCATCTCTTCCTCCTGAACACGTTCATGTACATTAATGGCCTTGATTTCACCTGTAGCAAAAATGCCCAAAAACGAATGCCAAGAACCCTAGAATCGGCTAGGGGGTTATAGGCTATAAAAACACAATCAAATAATGCAGAAAGTTTAGAAATTACTCAAGGATCATGAATATGTCAATGTTTTGTCAAGAAAATGCCAGAATGAGAGGTTGCGATTTCAAATGCAGGGTGATGTTTCGAAGGACTTACAGCACTTTTGAAGGTGTATGAAGGCTTGTTAAGGGTTGCTTCTGACCTAGTGGATGTCCAGCAATTGAATAGCGTTGAGTTTTGGCCTTGAAAACACCTCTATGCTTGATTTCAGTTTCAAGCTTTTCCACCTTTTTTTCAAGTCTTGATTTTTGTGATTCTGCAGCTTCTAGGTCTTTTTTTTCGTGCCTTTAGCTTGTATAAGTAATATGGAATGAATTAGGTCAAGTTTTTTGGGTTGAATCCTTATGCATTGATGTTTGAAGATGTGATTTGATTCACCATTAAAAAGCTTCCAAATTGGTCAAAAATCCAATATTTTGTTCATGATATGGCTTTATTCGGATTTGATTATGTCCATGATGATATTTAAGACCTATATCAATCAAAAAGATTCCAAGTGATCAATATTTAGATTTTATTTGGATTTAAATTGATTTAAAATGAATTAATTCAATAAAAATCAAATAAAATAGAAAAATCAACAAATGGACACAAGACTGAAGATAAAACACGTGTGTAGTGTGACAAGATCAAATCAAGTGGAAACAAGTGGGCCCATTTGACAAAATTTGAAGTTTTGGGGATAGTTGACTTTTAGCAATTTTGGAAAAATGCCCAACTTCAACAATGCATAACTTCTTCAATTTTGAACTTTTGGAGGTGTTCTTGGACTTTTTAGAAACCTTTAGATGTCCTCTAACCAACCCTTTTGGTCTAATCTCATTTTTATATTCCATGCTCAAGTTATAAGCTTTGGCAAAAAAGCTGTTTTTGTTGACTTCCAAAAGTGACCTGTAATGTCCAAATTTTTAACTTTTTGTGAGTGCATTTCTTGATCTTGGGGTGTGAATATGGATTGTAGGAAATTGCATCCTCTTAAAAATGAGCTTTATATGGGTAATTTATCATAAAGTATGAGAAAGTTATGCTTGGTCAAAGTTGAGTTGACGTTTCCTCCAAAACCCTAATTTAGTAACTTTTGAGTCTTGATGAATTTTAAGCAATCCTTGATGAATCATGATCAACCCTTGATAAAATTATGAAATATCCTTCAAAATTAGAATTTTGACAAAAAATCTTGAAGTTTGACTGTATATAGGTCATAGTTGACTTTTGCCCTAGCACAGTCGATTTTTGGACCTCTTGAGCAATTGACTGACCAAACTTCCTCTGCAAGGCTTGAAATTTGACATGGATGAACTTGAGAACATATTAGGACATTGGGGAGAACTTGGGGTCATTTGGATGCAAATACCTTGATGCAACATAAAACCCTAATTTGAGGTTGACTGCCTTAGGAGATAGCTTGACTGTCCAGCTTTTGAGCAATCTTGAGCCATTTGGAGATCATTCTTGCAATGTCTTGGGAAATATGTGAGGGAAAATTTTGGGGTACAACACCTCCATTGAAGATGGCTACTCTGAAGGATGCCAAAGCAGTAGTCAAAGAAGGTGGGTGTACCATTTAGGGCCAACTCCCTGATATCCCCTACAAATCTGACAAGTTTGGTTTGGGTTTTACTTCAGGAGCCCAAAGAGCTATTCGTCTTGCTCGTGCCGGAGGACCACTATTACGTATCAGCAACCATGGAATCAATGTTTTGGAGGATAATGATAGTGACTGCGACATGGATAAATGGATCTTCCCAACTATCAATGGTGGACTCAACAATTGTGAGGCCAAGGATTTTATTCCTATTACTTTTATCCAGGAGTAATTGTCTTTTTGTTTTTGGAATATGTAATATTTAAACAATTTAAACTTTAAAGCCGTGTGCTTTACCCGAGGCACAATGGTTTATTGGTGAGGGTTATTGCTTCATCTTCATATGTCTTTAATAAATCATTGGATATTTTACATGCAAATTTTATGCTCTCCGTCTTTCTTTTCTGCTTCTACTTTATCAAAATAACCATGCTCTCTTACACACACCCACATATCAAACTGCAGATCCACATCCAATTTGGATCCCATTGATAACGGTTCTGCTATTACCAATTATAACTTTGAAAATCTGATCTACCAAGCCAAGGACGAAGGTGAGGAAGATTGTGAAGTACCAGGAGAACTTACCAGACTATTACAACAGGAGGAAAGGGCAATACAGCCTCATGAAGAGCCGGTTGAGACAGTATACTTGGGTACTGAAAAGGATAAAAAGGAAGTCAGGATAAGTTCCAACTTGGATCATAGTGTCTATTGTACCCAAAAATTTGCCCTCTCATTTTATCAACATTTCTCATCACAAAACTCTTGGAACTCAAGATCAAGCTAGGGTTTGCTCTGCTCAAGACACCTCCTTGCACTGTTGACCTAAATTAGGGTTTGAGTTTGCACAGGGATTTTTGGACCTTCAATGCCCAAATTGACTTTCATGCTTCATGTTGGACTCATAAGTTTGCCCATACCAAGTTTCAAGCCCTAAATCAAATTTTTGCCCAGTCAATTGGACAGTTGACCTATAAATCAGCTGTATTGGGGAAAAAGTCAATTGTGGCCAATTTACAGTCAAACTTCATGAATTTTGACCCACGTCAACATTATGAACTCATATGAACCATTTGATCAAGTTTGGACCACAAATCCACAAGAAATTTGATCAGATCACCAAAAGGGCAAAATGGTCATTTTTAGGGTTTTGACTGTACAAAGGCAATTTTTGACTGTTAAACCTAGCCAAAGGCAAATTAAGCTCAACCATGGGCTCAAGGACTCAATGAAATTATCTTGACCTATTTAACAAGTTCAAAAGATCTCAAATACATGGGATTGACAGATGAATTTTTCAGTCAACTGATCAAAATTTGACTGTACACTGAAAAGTCAAATTTTGACTTTTTGGTCAAAATCAAGTGCCAAGGGTCATTTTTCATCGAGATGTGTCAAAATATGAAACTTGGTCATCAAGAAACCCAAAATTGCAAATTAGGGTTTGAAATTGAAAATTTTCATAACTTAGAAATTTTCTAAGTTATGAAATTTTCTTAATTTTTCCTAACTTTGTCCGATATTTTCACCAAGATGCAAATGGATTCAAATAAAACTTACAACATGAAAGTTGTATTCCTCCACAAATTCTAAAACTTTGATTCACAAAGTTTTCTCAAAAGAAGCTTGGATCTCAAGTTATGATTTTTGGAACAAGGGTCCCTAAAAGTTTTAACTTAGAGAAATTTTGCCCTAGTTTGGGCAGGATTTTAACCCATCTTCTTGGCCATTTTTCACATAGTTCCACTTGGAGTCTCAAGTTTCATTTCAAAGATAGAGTATAGTACATGTTTCAAGCTTTCCAAATTGTCTAAGAACTCCTCAAACACCTTTGTGGTTAGGGAGAATCGAATGCTTGAAGTTGGCAAAAACTCACTTTGTAACCATGGCCAATACATGTTCATACAAGTTGCAAAATCTGACCAAACTAGCTTTGTACTTGATTACAGGTCTCTAAACTAATTTACACTCAAAAATTGAATGCAAACACATTGGTTAGAGGCATTGTTCTGATCAAGGGAGCATTATACAATGAATAATTCCATTTTGGGCATAAAGATAACACTTCTATTTTCATAAAGCATAACTTTTGCAAAGTTGTTTCTCTTGAGCCTTGGACCTCTTTCTTTGCAGCAAACAAGTTCCACAAACTTAGGCAAAGGTACAAGAAACTTGTGCATGCTTGGAGATAGCCTGTACAGGCCTATCTCATTTCACTTCACACTTTTCTTTCAAAATAAGTCAACTTGCCAAAAGGATATAGCTTACATATCTGATAAAATCAACTTAAGCCAACATTTCAAACAAGTTTTTGCACATCCCTTGGAGCCATAAACACGAGCCATTCATCCCACAAACACCCTTTTACACAAAAACCACATTTTCTTGCAAAACAGGGCAGACCCTGCAGAATCACTTCCATCTTCACATTGCCTCGTGCGTTTTTCCCCAAACTTGTTCCAATACCTTCCATTCAACTCACTCAAGTTATCCCAAACCTCCATTGCCAACTGTAACTCCATTTACAGTGTTCACCATTTTCATTTCAAGATTATGCAGGTTGACTTCTAGAGGTTGATTCAGGGACATTCAAGGCAAACTAAGCATTGGGAAAGGTCCAGGGAACATCAAGCAAGCTCAAAAGAACCTCAGGCCTCACTGAAAGTTGTTGCATTGTCCAACTCGAGTCCAACTGAAACTGGTTTTTCATCAACTTCTATCTCTCTATTTAGGAACATTTAGCCTTAGGTTTGTGAATAAAAGATGTAGTACTCATTGCCCTGAAACCATACATATGCTCAGTTTTCATTTATATTAAGTGTGCTAGGAGAATTTCATCCATGAACATGCTGAAAAAGTTAGGTTAGATTTTAGGGCCAGAGAAATTCTCTCTGGTCTTTGAGAGTTAGATTCAATGCTTTATATGGTTAGATTCGTATTTAAATTCTCTACAAGTTTGATGTTGTGAGTTTTGGCAAAAAGTCACGTTTCCAGGATGTTCAAAGTTGGATACTGTTAGAACAAAGTTTGAATCTACTACCCTAAGTTTAAGTTTTGATGATAACAAAATGAAAAGATATATTAATTATGTGATTCATGTAAGAACTACTTGCTACCTAAAGTATTACCATCTGTTTTGCAGAAACTATGATTGGTATCAACAGGAGTACACTCAATCAGCATCAGAATATTGGTTATTAACATCAGCATCAGAAGTTGCTATATCAGAATACCAGAATCAGAAGAACAACTCACACGATTGTTGAAGCTTGATGAACAGAACTGCGCTCAACACTCTGATAAAGACAACAATAGTTCATCAGCACTTAAGCAGAGTCAGAATAAGCCAAAGCCAGAACACGCTTTAAGTAGCAACGATACTGTGCATTCAAAGCGAATTATTACCAACGGCATCATTCCAGACAAGATCTGCTCAATAAGGAAAGTTTGTTATTGGCATTGAATCAAGAATATTGCTCCAACGTTCAACAAATTCAGTGCTATATAAACAACATAATGAAGATTGAATTGGCAAATGCTCTACATCATATTACAAGCCTAAAAGCTAATCACCATCTTCCTTCTCTCAGTTTGCTAAACGCTTCATATTTCCTTACTCAGTATTTTAGCAATCTAGTTTCATAAGCTTAAGTTGTGTAATATCACAGTTGTGATACAGTTTTGTAGAAATCATTCACACACCTAGATTTCTCTTCTTTGTAAGAAAGTGATTCCTTGACAAACCGGGTTGTGGTTTGCATCAAGAAGGCTTTAGCAGTTGTTAAAGCAGTTTGTAATATTCAGTTGAATATAGTGGATTAAGACCTCGTTGGAGAGAGGCGAAATCACCTTGACAGATGGACTGGAGTAGTTTGAGATCAAACGAACCAGGATAAAAATATATTGTTCATTGCATTGATTTTCAGTTTTACAATTCAACCCCCCTTCTTGTGTTTTTCACTTCTTCAATTGGCATCAGAGCGCCTGGTTCTGAGCTAAAACACTTAACCGTGTCAGTACAAGATCCAGCGTCAGAAAAACACAATGGCAGGAAATTATTCTCACACCAGCAATGACAACCATAAGGACAGAGACAGATTCAGCGGCAAACCTCCAGTCTTTGATGGAGAAAACTTTGATTACTGGAAAGACAGAATTGAAAGCTTTTTTCTGGCACATGATGCTGATCTGTGGGATATGGTGACAAATGGATACACGCACCCTGTGAATGCAAGCGGTCAGAAGATTGATAGGAAAACAATGTCTGACCAACAAAAGCGTGACTTCAAGAATCACCACAAGGCCAGAACCATCCTTCTCAGCGCCATCTCGTATGCTGAATATGAAAAGATCTCCAACAGAGACACAGCTAAGAACATGTTTGACTCACTCAGAATGACGCATGAGGGCAATGTTCAGGTCAAAGAAACTAAAGCTCTGGCGCTCATTCAGAAGTATGAGGCGTTCAAAATGGAAGAAAGTGAATCCATTGAAACAATGTTCTCAAGATTCCAGATTCTGGTAGCTGGTCTCAAAGTTCTGGACAAAGGTTACTCTACTGCTGATCACGTCAAGAAAATCATCAGAAGCTTACCCAAGCAGTGGAGGCCAATGGTTACAGCTCTGAAGCTAGCAAAAGATCTCAACAAAATTTCTTTGGAGGAACTTATCAGCTCCCTCAGAAGTCATGAGATAGAGCTAGAAGCTGATGAACCCCAGAAGCAAGGTAAGCCTTTAGCATTAAAATCTAAAAAAAAATATGAGTCTAAAGTTTTGCAGGCAGTTGAAGAAACATCTGATGGATCCTCATCAGAAGAAGACGAACTCTCCCTCCTCTCCAGAAGAGTGAATCAACTGTGGAAGCAGAGGCAAAGGAAGTTCAGGAATCCTAGAAGATCTGATCAGAACGAGTCTTCTTCCAGACACAGAAGGACAGATTCTTCCTCTGGATACAGAAGATCTGAAGGCTCCTCAGGAAGCAGAAAGCCAAACACCAAGGACATCGTCTGCTATGAGTGCAATGAGCAAGGACACTACAAGAGTGACTGCCCAAAGCTTCAGAGGGAAAAGCCCAAAAAGAAGTTTGGAAGAGAAAAGAAGAAAAGTCTCATGGCTACATGGGATGACTCTAACTCGTCTGAAGCTGACTCAGAATCAGATGATGAGAGAGCAAACATGGCTCTCATGGCCAACATTTCAGAAGATAGTGAAGCTTCTGAATCAGACTCAGAATCAGATACTGAAGAGGTATTTCCTAACTTTGCTGTTAATTTTACCAAGGCTGAACTTGCTGAAAGCCTTAATGAGATTCTGGAAAGGTATCAGCAGATTAGAGTTAAATTCAGAGACCTGAAAAGGAATCTTGAATCTGACTCTAATAAGACTGAGAGTCTTAAATTAGAGAATTCTGAGCTGAGAATTAAAATTTCAAAATTAGAAAATACTTTACAAAACTCTCAGAAGGAACCAATTTCTGAAACTCCCAGCAACGCTGATGAGATCATCAAGGAGTATGATCACAGTTTCCAGAAGTTCCTTGCTAAAAGCATAGATAGAAGCAAAATGGCTTCAATGATCTATGGAGTTAGCAGAAACGGCAGGAAGGGAATAGGATACCAAGGTAAGGTTCCTACACCAAAGAATGTCATGGATTTAACCATTAAACACACACCTTTGAATTCACATTTTGTGTATGGTCACACACATGATATTAAATACACTAGCAGTAAGTACTCTGTAAAACCAAAATTCAACCAGAGTTTTGGTAAATCTAACAAATCAGGACCCAAGAAAATCTGGGTACCTAAGGATAAAATAATACATGTTGCAGATATCTTTAGCAGCAAGTCAGAAACACCAGTCATGGTACCTGGACTCTGGCTGCTCGCGACACATGACGGGAAGAAGGCATATGTTCCAAAGCCTGGAACTTAAGCCTGGAGGCCACGTTGGCTTTGGAGGCAATCAGAGGGGAAAGATCATTGGCTCTGGAACTGTAGGTAATGGAAATCTTCCCTCTATTAATAATGTTCTGCTAGTAGATGGATTAATGCATAATCTGTTATCCATAAGTCAATTAAGTGATAACGGTTATGATATAATCTTTAATCAAAAATCATGTAAAGCTGTTAGTCAGAAAGATGGGACTATCCTGTTTAATGGAAAGAGGAAAAACAACATTTACAAAATCAAACTTTCTGAACTGAAAAGTCAGAATGTAAAGTGCCTTTTGTCTGTTAACAACGAGCAGTGGATCTGGCACAGAAGATTGGGGCATGTTAGTATGAGAAGAATATCTCATATTAACAAACTCAATCTGGTCAGAGGACTTCCTAATTTGAAGTTCAATTCAGATGCTCTGTGTGAAGCATGTCAGAAAGGCAAGTTTGCAAAACCTTCTTTTAAATCTAAAAATGTTGTTTCTACCTCTAAGCCATTAGAACTTCTGCACATTGACTTATTTGGACCAGTTAAAACTGCTTCAGTCAGTGGCAAGAAGTATGGGTTAGTAATCGTAGATGACTATAGCAGGTGGACATGGGTAAAGTTCTTAAGACACAAGGACGAGTCACACTCTGTGTTTGTTACCTTCTGTAACCAAGTTCAGAATGAAAAGGATCTTAGAATCGTTAAAGTCAGAAGTGATCATGGTGGAGAGTTTGAAAACAAAGATTTTGAGTCATTCTTTAATGACAGAGGCATTCTGCATGATTTCTCTTGTCCTAGAACTCCCCAACAAAATGGAGTTGTAGAACGAAAGAACATAACATTGCAAGAAATGGCCAGAACCATGATCAATGAGACAAACGTTGCTAAGATCTTCTAGGCAGAGACAATAAACACAGTGTGCTACATTCAGAATAGAATCTCAATAAGACTTATTCTGGAAAAGACTCCATATGAATTGTGGAAGAACAGAAAGCCCAACATTTCATATTTTCATCCATTTGGATGCACCTATTTTATGTTAAATACAAAGAATTATTTGAACAAGTTTGACTCTAAAGCACAGAAGTGTATTATGTTAGGATACTCTGAACGCTCAAGAGGGTACAGAGTATACAATACAGAAACACAGATTGTGGAAGAATCAATTAGTGTTCGTTTTGATGATAAGCTTGACTCTGAAAAGTCAAAGCAGAATGAAATTTTTGCAGGTATAGAAATTGAATTTACAGGTTCTGAAGACAAGTCATCAGAAGCTCTCAACACAGACACTCCTTCAACGTCTGAAAGGAGCACTGCTAGCAATCCTACAACAGCTGCTGATCAACCTCAGAAGAGATTACCCAGAAGTAGCTTGGATCACCCAGAAGAGACTATCTTAGGAAGAAAGGAAGATCCAATCAGAACAAGAGCAAGCTTCAGAAACTCTGAAGAAACCCTCACGGGACTTGTGTCTCTGATTGAACCTTCTTCTATTGATGAAGCACTTCTGGATAATGACTGGATTCTGGCAATGCTAGAAGAGCTGAATCAATTCACCAGAAATGACGTATGGGATCTTGTTCCCAAACCAAAAGGATTCAACGTCATTGGAACAAGATGGGTGTTCAGAAACAAGCTAAATGAACAAGGTGAAGTCATCAGAAACAAAGCACGACTGGTTGCACAAGGTTATAGTCAGCAAGAGGGGATAGACTATACAGAAACCTTTGCTCCAGTCGTCAGGTTAGAATCTATCAGACTTTTAATTTCATTTGCTGTTAATAGAGGCATCACTCTGTATCAGATGGATGTCAAGAGTGCATTCTTAAATGGTTATATAGAAGAAGAGGTTTATGTGCACCAACCCCCTGGTTTTGAAAATACAAAACATCCAGAACATGTTTTCAAACTAAAGAAGTCACTATATGGTCTAAAACAAGCTCCCAGAGCTTGGTATGAAAGACTTAGTAACTTTCTGTTAGAAAATGAATTCACCAGAGGGAAGGTGGACACTACCTTATTCTGTAAGTCAGTTAAGAATGACATCTTAGTCTGTCAAATTTATGTTGATGATATTATTTTTGGTTCTACTAATCCTTCTCTTGGAAGAAAATTTGCTAAGTGTATGCAGGCAGAATTTGAGATGAGCCTCATGGGGGAACTGAAATTCTTTCTAGGAATTCAGATCAATCAAACCCCAGAGGGAACCTACATTCAACAGAGCAAATACATCAGAGATCTTCTGAAGAAATTTGACCTCTCAGAATGTAAGCCATCAAAGATTCCAATGCATCCCACGTGCATTCTGGAAAGAGAAGAGGTAAGCAAAAAGGTAGAACAGAAAGTCTACAGAGGTGTGATTGGTTCTCTCCTTTATCTGACAGCTTCAAGACCTGATATATTATTCAGCGTATGTATTTGTGCTAGATTCCAATCAGATCCTAGAGAATCTCACTTAACAGCTGTTAAGCGAATTTTCAAGTATCTGAAAGGTACTACTAATCTGGGTTTGTTTTATAGAAAATCTAGTGATTACAGTTTAGTAGGCTACTGCGATGCTGACTTTGCTGGAGACAGAGTAGAGCGTAAAAGTATTTCTGGAAGCTGCCAGTTTCTGGAAGAAAATCTGATCTCTTGGTCCAGCAAAAGGCAATCCACAATTGCGCTATCCACAGCAGAAGTTGAGTACATAGCAGCAGCAGGATGCCGCACACAAATGCTCTGGATGAAAAGTCAGCTTGAAGACTTCCAGATTTTTGAGAGTAACATCCCTATACTCTGTGACAATACTTCTGCTATTTGCTTAAGTAAGAATCCTATTTTACATTCTAGAGCTAAGCATATAGAAATAAAACATCATTTCATTAGGGACTATATTCAGAAAGGAATTTTGAACTTAAAATTTCTAGATACAGACCATCAATGGGCTGATATCTTCACTAAACCCCTTTCTGAAGATAGGTTCAATTTCATTCTGAAACATCTCAGCATGAAAATCTGCCCAGAGTGAAAATGTTTTAATTCCATATATTTATCTTCAGAATGTATTTGTTTTACTGTGAACTTCTGATCAATCTCTTTTCAGAAAGATAGAACATGCAGATTGTATCAGATGCTAGTCTTAAAGATCTGAGCGTTTCAGCTCAAAGATAGACGTGCTAATCACTAAATCAAACAAGTGTCATCCAATCATTAGCAAATCTCTGAAGCAGAACGCGTGCACGCTTCTAAGAAGGCAAAACGCTGATTGGGTGCATTGAGACACATGTCTGGTAACCGTTTCAAGTATCTTTCTCAAATCCCCCAAAATCAGCAAGCATTAAATGAAAGTAATCATGTTTTTAAAATGTAATCATGATTTTATTTCTCTTTCTTGAAAACGTTTACTCTTTCAAAATATTCTGAAGCATATTTAAGAATGTTAACTTCTCACATTAATCTTTTACAGTTTCTCATTATCTCTCAAATATTTTCTGCATTTTCTCTGTGTTCATCTCTTTCAAGTTTAAACCCTTTTTCTCAGTTTCTCAGAAAAACCCTAAGTGTGAACATGGCAACCTCCAGCAGTGCTTCTGCAGGTTCTCAGAAGAAAGCTTCCTCTGAACAGTACCAAGTTCCATTCAGAACACTCCTTACTCTAGTGAAGAATCTTGAAGTGTTGTCTGAACTGATTATTGATTTTGGCAGTCTGAAAGAGAACGGCTTTGATTTAATAGAAGAAATTAGGGCACAGAAATGGGAGAGATATTTCGACAGGTTGGTTGGACCAACATTCCCAATGTTAGTCAAGGAGTTTTGGATTCATGCAACTGCTTCAACGCATCAAGTCACCTCCTACATAATGGGGAAGAAGATTGTGATCACTGAGGATCACATAGCAAAGTTGATTGGTTACAGTGGCGGTGGCGTCCGCTGTATAGATATGGCTGAAAGATGCTCTGACGTGGGTGTCATAGCAGAAAGGATTTTCACCCATGGGGTGCCCAGCAGCAAGATCAGAGATCTCAAGGATCACCACAGATTTTGGGCGAAGATAATTCTGGGGTGTTTTAATCATAGGAAGCCAACTAGTTCCCCTGATTACATAAATATAGATCAGCAGTTTCTGATCTATTTTATCAATCAGAAGGTAAAAATCAACTTGGCTCATCTTCTGTTTAATCACCTCAGAACAAGCGTGAAGGAAACCAGGGAAGAAGAAAGAACAAAGAGGGATTGGATACCCTTTGGAAGGTTAATATCAGATATTCTGACTGAGAATAGGCTGATAGAGCATCTGATAGAAGCTCAAGAGTTAAGCACCATTGAACCAACTGTTGGCAAGCCTCTGAACGCGAAGAATCTGAAGAAAATGAAGTTAATAGAGAATATCAGAAAGGAACCCAGCGTTACTCCTATTGCTGACATCACCAGCAGAAGAGTCCCACTGAGTGACTTTCCTTTATTTTCTGAGATAGAATCTAAACCAGTGGTGGTTCTCAGATACCTAGACGCGTGGGAGGCTGATGGTACAGATCCCAAGTTGAATATCAAAGATCTGCACCAACCTCAACCAGAAGTTACACTGAAGAAGACAAAGAAAAGGAAGGCCCCTTCAGAAGGAACATCCCAGCAGACACCCAAGAAAAGAGGTAATTTATCTGCTGCTTCTGTTTTAAATTCTTCTGCTATGCAAACATCTATCCCAACTCCAACTTCTCAAGAAATCCCAATCCCCATCCCAACAATAGATGAAACCGAACCAGAAGATGACCCTTCTGAGGCACTACAACTCAGAAGACCCCGCACCAAACACCCCAAACCAACAATTTCAACAACATCAGCACTTGACAAAGTTCTGTCAGACATTGATCAACGTGCTTCTGATCACCTCCCCAATAATCCAAACACTGAACCAGATATTGCCAAATCTCCTCAACCAGAACAACCTCTCTCACCCATTCCAGAAGAACCACATATTCCTGAACAACCAGAAATTCCTCCTCCTTCTCCACAACCAGCAATTCCTTCTCCCTCTACTCAACCAGAAATCCATCCACCATCACCTCAACCATCACCTCAACCTGAGTTTCATCATTCTGAAACTCCATCTCCTCCACCTCAGTCTCCTCAATCCTCTGAACCACAACCTCTGGCAATCCAGCTGCCATGTGGAACAACAGTAACAATGGCCCAGCTGCCATCCTCGCCTGAAACCACACCACCAAATACTCCCAAAACCCCAAATAGTCCAATCATTATCTCTGATTCTCCCACTCCATCTCCCAAACAAACAGCTCCCAAACAAACCACAGAAAACCCCAGCAGGACCTTCATAGATTTAACAATCCTTGACCGTCTTGCTGATCTGAAAAATAAAATATCCATTCCAAAACCAAAACAGCCAGATGTTGGCTTTGGCATTATGAATTTTGAAACAGGTTTGCAGCAGTGGATTGCTTCTCTGAAGCAAGTCTATCCTGGAATGATTGATCCAGCTGCCTCTGACCAGCTCTGGTCATAATTCGGAATTTGGGTACGTGCTGAAGCTCTAAAATTGCAAGACATCAACTATGAGCAAGCACAGCAGAATTTCAGCAAGCTTCTGAATGAAGTTGGAAGTCAGTTGCTGAAAGAAGACGTGCTCCTTCTGGATAGTGAGCCATGGTCTGAGAAGCGTCCAGCTTCAAAGGTGCAGCCTGAAGAAGATCAGACTATTCAAGCTGAAGCCAGTCAAGTTGAAGATGTTGCAGAAAGCTCTCAGAAGCTCCCTGCTTCTGATGTTTCTCAAGCTGCCTTGGACAGGCAGACTCTGGAAGAGCTGAAGCTGAATGATATCCGTCTGCAGCAAAGGATGGATGAAAATGACCAGAAGATGAAAGAAAGGATGGATGTGCAGGATAGCAAGATAGACACAGTAGTCAGCATGGTGCACAAGCAGAATGAGACTGCTGATTAGATTAAAGCAATGCTGGAGACTCTGTTCACACGCCTTCCTCCCCAACCTTAGATTTTCATTCATGCCATTTTCATGTTTTCTTTGCATATCTTCTGTACTGTTTTGTCTGGCTCTGACTATTTTAATATGACAAGTTTTTCTAATCTAAATGTTTTAGCACATCACTTACACTTTTTGATTGCTGACAAAAAGGGGGAGAATAAGAAAGATATTTTTTTCAATAACGGATTACTAAGACAGAAAATCCCAAACATTCTAACTCTGATATACTTGAATGTTTCTCTTCTGTTTTTGCTTAAGTCTACAGGTACAAGAATGCTCTCTAACTCACTGAAGACTAAAGCTCTGATACTCTGATCCAAAGCAAAGCTCTGACAAAGCTCTAATACTCTGATCTGAAGCTCTGCTCTGATATTCTGATCTAAAGCTTCTGATAGTCAAAGCTCTGATATTCTGATGATCAAAGAAAGACAATAAAGATCTGATCCTGAAGAACTCTTGGAATTAAAAAGGGAAGTAATAAATTCAGGGGGAGTATCTCTCAACTCTCATATCTCTTTATCCCTTATCCTTGATAACTTCTTACTCTGATACATCTTATCATATAGTTATCTCTGATACTTTTCACGTTATTTTCAATTAAAAATATCTAGTTTTTGTCATCATCAAAAAGGGGGAGATTGTTAGAACAAAGTTTGAATCTACTACCCTAAGTTTAAGTTTTGATGATAACAAAATGAAAAGATATATTAATTATGTGATTCATGTAAGAACTACTTGCTACCTAAAGTATTACCCTCTGTTTTACAGAAACTCTGATAGGTATCAACAGGAGTACACTCAATCAGCATCAGAATATTGGTTATTAACATCAGCATCAGAAGTTGCTATATCAGAATACCAGAATCAGAAGAACAACTCACGCGATTGCTGAAGCTTGATGAACAGAACTGCGCTCAACATTCTGATAAAGACAACAATAGTTCATCAGCACTTAAGCAGAGTCAAAATGAGCCAAAGCAAGAACACGCTTTAAGTAGCAACGGTACTGTGCATTCAAAGCGAATTATTACCAACGGCATCATTCCAGACAAGATCTGCTCAATAAGGAAAGTTTGTTATTGGCATTGAATCAAGAATATTGCTCCAACGTTCAACAAATTCAGTGCTATATAAACAACACAATGAAGATTGAATTGGCAAATGCTTTACATCATATTACACGCCTAAAAGCTAATCATCATCTTCCTTCTCTCAGTTTGCTAAACGCTTCATATTTCCTTACTCAGTATTTTAGCAATCTAGTTTCATAAGCTTAAGTTGTGTAATATCACAGTTGTGATACAATTTTGTAGAAAACATTCACACACCTAGATTTCTCTTCTTTGTAAGAAAGTGATTCCTTGACAAACCGGGTTGTGGTTTGCATCAAGAAGGCTTTAGCAGTTGTTAAAGCAGTTTGTAATATTCAGTTGAATATAGTGGATTAAGACCTCGTTGGAGAGAGGCGAAATCACCTTGACGGGTGGACTGGAGTAGTTTGAGATCAAACGAACCAGGATAAAAATATCTTGTTCATTGCATTGATTTTCAGTTTTACAATTCAACCCCCCTTCTTGTGTTTTTCACTTCTTCAGATACAGGGCGCGCGTTTTCTGTTTTCACAAGGAAGAAGATGAAGTAGCTGGGCTGGGCCTGGCTATTTCTCACTTTTTGCACCCCTATGCTTGCTTTTCACACCCCCTGGCCCAATTTCTTGTATTTTTGTTATTTTTGCATTTTAATTTCATTTCTGACTTTGATATTTTATTTTCAAACATAAAAAATGCTCCAAAAATATTTTTATAATTTTTTACATTTATTTGGAATTTTATTTTATTTTTTTTCTAATGTAGAAAACATATTAATTACTTTTTATATTTTATTAAGACTTGAAAAATAATGTAAATAATACTTTTATTTTCATTTCTTACTTTTATTCACATTGAAAATATTTTCTTGAATATATTTTATTTTTGTAAATATTTTATTTTATTTTATACATCCTTAATATATATATATATATATATATATATATATATATATATATATATATATATATATATATATATATATATATATATATATATATATATATATATATATATATATATACTTTATTTTATTAAAAAACATAGAATAAAAATACAAAAATAGTACATTTTTATTTTTATTGTTATTTTATACTAAAAAACACATTTTTTCAATATATTTTTATTTTGTACATATTAATATATTTTTGTATATATATAATATATAATATTATTTCTTAAGGAAAATTAGGGTTTACCCCTTAATTAAATAAAATTAACCTTTTTTATTTTAATTCTTTACACCTTTTTCACAATAAAAATACTTTACATACATAAATAAGTAAAAACTTCTTGTGCATAATACATTTTATTCTAATATTTATTTATCTCGTTTATTTAAATATTGTACATTTAAATATTGATTGCATTTGAGATTCAATTTGGTTGTAATAACTTAGGGTTTATATTTCTTGTCAATTATCCCCTATTCAAAACTTGTACCCCCCTCCCTATATCAAAGTTGTAATAGCTTAGATTTATTTTTTACGCACTTAAACACTTTCAATTATGCCATGATTAGAGAATTAGGGTTTGTATGCAAAATCAAAACCAACAAATAGTTTGACCTAATCAAAGACAAAAATGCATGAAAAACAAACACAATGCGCACTTGCACCCCTAGGGTTACAATCCACTTGTTGCCTTCAAAAATGGGCCATGGTATGCATGTTAAGTACTTTGGCAAAACAATAACAAAACAAAAGATCATAGTCCCTCGATGACGCTATCTGAATTGCCTAAACAAAATGATCAAGTCCCTCAAGAAAATTGCCAAAAATACTTAGCACCATTGCTATCATGGTCTATACGATGACCCGTGCCTGTCCCGTTTAACATCCTAACACAAGGTTGTTCACCAAATACAATGGTGAAACAACACTGTTAAAAGGGTTAAAAACATAAGAAAGAACTTTGAGTAAAATAGGGTAGATATCTCTTAGTTACTTGATCAAAATCTTGCAAAACATCCTTGTTATCTTCAAACACACTTCACTACACAATTTCAAAACCCTACTTTCAAACATTGAAAACTTTTCAAAAGACAAAAACACCTTTGTATACATTCAAACAAGAATGATTACAAAGGTTGCCACAACGATGGCCTCTTTTCAAAATATCTTTCCAAATCACACACAAAGCACCATTTCAAACAATTGAAGAGCACCATTTCAAACAATTGAAAAGCAAAGCAAGTGATCTAAACAAGTAACTAAGAGCCCATGGATAACCATGGATAGAAAGGGTGCTAATACCTTCCCTTTCTATAATCTACTCCGCGAACCCAAGAAAACATCTCAAAGGTCTTTCCTGTGCTTTTTGACCTTTCCTTAGGATAAAATAAAAAGTCGGTGGCGACTCTTGCTAAATCGAAACATTTGCGAACACAAACGTAAAACCTCAAGTCAGTTCTCCCACCGTGTCACAGAACTGGCGACTCTGTTGGGGATAACTTTAAAAGTGGAGTAACCTTAGGGCTTAGATCACCTTTGCATGCTTATCTTGATTGCTTTGATTGCTTTACATTTGGTTCTCCTATTTGGGCTTGAAATCCTACACCCGGATTTGGGAAACATTCATAGGTAAATAGTAATACATTGTGGAAACTATGCGGGGTATACCGACATGGTTGAAGAAATAGCTATATTAGTGCGACATATTTGTGAGTACCGGTAGCCTTTGAGTCAATCAAAGAGAATACGGGGCCGCTGAGTGATGTCATGAAGCACTAATGAACTCTTAGAACCTTACTTGACCATCTTGGCCTTTTTTAGGGGTAGTGAGATGACCGGCTTTGGTGCAGTCCGAAGTTGGTAGATACTCGATACTACACTCATTGAGGGTTATTTTCTTGGAATATTTTGGTCGCCAGTTAAGTGGCTAAACCAAAACAATGAACACAGAAAATGATCCAGTGATATTGAGCTCCTTAGAACCCGGTTACTATTTATAGGACAGGTATGAGCCAACTAACTTCAAGAGGGTACTTACCTATGAAACCTCATGCAAGCCTAAAACTAGGATCTTGTGTGACTTGTTTGTACATTTGCTTGGGAATACATCATAAACATCATAAAGCATCATATGCATCCACTAACCATTTCAAGGGTTTGGATCTTCATCTTTGTTCTTGTTTTGTAGGTCATGGAATCTCTTCGCAGGAAAACAATTCAAGTCAACCTTGTGAGAATTCCTCCTCAACTCAAGGAGCTTACTTCTAGGATTCCAGAGAATTCTCTCTTCAGTGAAAGACATGGTAGACTTCTCAACTTGGTCAACTCCAACATTGAAGAAGACATGGTGAAAGTTCTCTTCCAGTTCTTTGACCCCCTACACCACTGTTTCACATTCCCTGATTACCAACTAGTACCTACTTTGAAGGAATTTTCTCAACTCCTGAGAATTCCTATTCTTCATCAACTATCCTACAACGGTACGGAAAAAGAACCAAAGCCTGAAGATGTTGATCAATCATTACACTTGCAACCATCTGATATCAGGGGTCATTGGGAAACCAGATGTGGTGTCAAGGGTTTCTTGGAAAAGTTCTTGTTTGAGAAGGCACAAGACTGCTGGAATTCTCTAGATCTACAAGATTTTAAGGAGATTGTAGCACTTCTCATCTATGGGTTGGTCTTGTTCCCAAACCCTGATCGGCTTATAGATGTGAATGCTGTCAAGATTTTCATGTCTCGGAATCTTGTGCCTACATTACTTGGGGACATCCTACACTCATTTTACACATGAACAATGAGGAAAAGAGGTGTTCTCATGTGTTGTACTCCTCTCCTAGCAAGGTGGTTTATTTCTCACCTTCCACAATCAGTTTTGAAGAATGAGCAGGGTTTAAGGTGGTCACAACGGTTGATGACCCTCACACATTCTGATGTTCATTGGTGTTCTCGGTCCAGAGATAATGTCATCATCATTGATCTTTGTGGGGAATTCCCTAATGTCCCACTACTTGGCATTAGGGGAGGCATTACCTACAACCCTTGTTTAGCACTAAGACAGTTTGGATATGCTAGAAGGGATGGCCCTCATGACATGCTGATTCCTGACTTGGTTTTTGACTTCGACAACGATGCGCAAGGACTTCGACAAAGGTTCATCAGAGCTTGGAGGATGCCCAACAAAGTGGACAGTAAGACACTGGGGCACAAGAATTCCATCCCCCTTGAGCCTTACCTCAAGTGGGTACGAACCCGCGCCCAGAATCTTATGATGCTATATCCTCACATTCTCCCCGTGATCAAAGATCCTGTTATGGAAGGAGAGGTTCCATACACCCTCCTACATCCTGACATGCCGACATCATTGGAAGAATTGCAAAGGAGTTGGATCCAACTCAAAGAAGAACGGAATACTTTTGAAGCCAACTTCTATGCCAGTGAGAAGAAGGTTTTGGAACTTACCTTCTGACTTCATGAGGAGGAAACTCTCAACACTTACATCGCACCAAAAAGGATGCGCAATGTCTTTTTACATTAAGAATTTTGTAATATTTTTTCCCATGGGGCACTTATGTACTAACAAATTTCTTCTTTATATGACGTGTGTTCTTTTTGTTTGCAACAAATTTGAATTTCTGAATCATTGAATGCATTACATGAATAACATATCATTCATCATATGCATAAACAGGTCTTCACACCAGGTTTCCTTATCTTTCTGCTGTTTATTTTCAGCCAGATGGATTTGGAGCAGACGGTTAAGGATCTGCAAGCGCAGAATTCTCAATTCCAGCAACTCCTCATGACCTTAGCAAAGGGTCAAGAGGACCTTAAGGCACTGTTGGAGAAAGATAAAGAGAAAAGGAATAAAAGACCTGGTGTAGTCATCATGGGAAGAAGGTTTGAAAGTAATGCTAGAAAAGTTCTCGAGTTCCCCTCGACGTCTGATGAAGGGGGTGGTAAAGGAAAAGGAACTGCAATGCCTTCTGAATCTGAAGTTGAAGGAGAAGAAGAGGAAGAGGAAGAAGACGAAGATTACTCTGAACAGCAATATCCCCCGGCGGATGTTAAATTTAAAAATCTTGAGGATCAGTTGGCAGCCATGGAGTTTCAAAGGGTACCTGGTTTAGATTTCGAAGAACTAGGGTTGGTCGCTGGGATCGTCATTCCTCCCAAGTTCAAAGTTCCTACTTTTGCTAAGTATGACGGTTTGTCCTGTCCAAAGATGCACTTGAGATCCTATGTCAGAAAGATCCAACCCCACTCATCTGATAAGGATCTTTGGGTCCATTTTTTCCAAGATAGTTTGTCAGGTACACAACTGGATTGGTTCTATCAACTCGAGAGATCGGAGGTTCATAACTGGGAAGACTTAGTTGTTGCTTTCTACCGACAATACCAATACAATGCTGATTTAGTGCCCACTCGTACTCAACTACAGAGTATGGGTATGGCTTCTAATGAGGGATTTAAAGAGTATGCCCAGAAGTGGCGTGATTTGGCTGGAAGGGTGCAGCCACCATTGTCGGATAGAGAGCTGGTGGACATGTTTTTAGGGACCCTGTCCGGCCCTATCTTCAATCATTTAATCGGGAGTTCCTCTGCAGGATTCACCGAGTTAATTTTGACCGGTGAAAGGGTCGAGGCCGGCATTAAAAGTGGTAAGATTCAGAAAGATGCCTCCGTGTCCACCACTGTTAAGAAGACCTTCCCAGCTAAGAAGGAAGCTTATGCTGTTTATTCTCATAAAAGCCAAGGAGGAATGGGGCGCCGACCAACAGTAGGGGCAGTGATGATTCAAAACTCTTCAAATGATCAACCTCGCAGCAATCATCCAAGATCTATTCAGCAACGGGTAGAAAGGCCACAACGACAGTTCACCCGAATCAACATGACACCGGCTCAAGTACTCCCTCATTTGATAAAGCTTACCAATTTAAAGGAAGCGCCAAAGAACCCTAATACCTCTTCTCCATATTACCACTCCAATGCAAAATGTGCTTACCACTCTGACAGTGTAGGGTATGATACCAACAACTGTTGGGCTCTTAAGAACAAAATCCAAGACCTGATCGACGCCAAGGAGGAAGAATTCGATGCGCCCGAAAAGCCAAATGTGATTTCTGCCCCAATGCCCAAGCATGATCATAATGTTCATGCCGTTATGGAAGACCTTCATGTTACCACTGTTGCTGACCTTTTGACTTTGTTACCAGTGATTAAAGTGAATTTGATGAAAGCCGGGATATTCCCAGGTTGTGGAAAAGACTGTTACTTTTGTTTAAACATACGAGCTGACTGCCCACTGTTGAAATCAGGCATCCAACACCTGATGGATATCCAAGAGATACTCTTCCAAAAGAATCCTGTTGATACCTTCACTCATGTTACTCCTGCTACCTTTGATACTTCAACCAATGACATTGCAATAATAACCATCTCCGACAATCTTCCCAAGGCTTGCAAAAGGCCTGTCAAGATTACGCCTGATCCTAAGTTTGTGCCATTAAAAATCACCATGCCGGGGCCTGTCCCGTATCAATCTAACAAGACGATACCATGGAACTACGGAGGAGAAATCTTCTATCATGGTATCAAACAGTTTGAATCAGTCCAAGAGAATTATGATGATGAAACCCCTGATATAGGGAACATTGCGAGAACAAGCAAGATAATTCGCAGCGGACGGATCTTCTCTCCGGAGATTGCTCCCCCTCGAGCAGTCTTCGGACCCTCGAAAGCTTCTGTTCCTGTTAAGCCATCTGTGCAAGGCCCGATAATTGAAGAAATTGATGTACCTGAAGTTAGACCCTCTGATGCTACTACCAAAGGTAAAGGGATACTATAAGCGCCAGTCAGGATGAAGGCTCAGATGTGGTAATCCTCGAGACCACCCAGAAAGAAATGGAAGAAATCTTAAAGATAATCAAAAAAAGCGACTACGACGTCGTGGAACAGCTAGGGAAGACCCCTTCCAAAATCTCCATGTTGGCTCTTCTACTCTTCTCTGAGGCCCATGCTAAGGCCTTGATCAAATTTTTAAAGACGGCACACGTGCCTCAAGAAACTTCGGCTGACCAATTTCAAGAGTGCGTGGGCAGCCATACTGCTGATAATGGTCTTGGTTTTTCCGATGCTGATTTGACTCCCAAGGGAAGGAAGCACAACGACGCGCTGCATGTCTCAGTAGAATGCAGGGGAACCACACTTGCCCATTTCCTAGTTGATACTGGTTCGTCCTTGAATGTGCTGTCGAAAAAGGCATTGGATAGATTGAACTGCGAAGGATTGACCCTCAAACCCAGTAACATCGTTGTTAGAGCCTTCGACGGTTCTAAGAGGATGGTTCATAGGGAAGTGGACATTCCTATCAAAGTGGGCACCAAGACCTTCAACTCTACCTTTTATGTGATGGACATCCGTCCCTCATATTCGTGCTTATTGGGAAGGCCGTGGATCCACTATGTTGGGGCAGTTACCTCCTCTCTACACCAAATGCTAAAGTATCCTGTTCAGGGTAAGATTATAATGGTGCACGGCGAGGAAGAGTACATGATAAGTCACCTCAACTCCTTCCTCTATGTGGAGTTGGATGGCGAATTCATAGAAACTCCTTTCCAACATTTTGAGGAAGTTTCTCCTGAGGTCGCAGTTGCGAAGACAATGGTTGATGTGCCTATCGTTTCCAAGCATGTGTTTAGGATGGCATCTCTCAAGGATGCGGAGGTTGTAATCAAAGAAGGAAGGAGTACAGTGTGGGGGCAACTGCCTAATTTTCCTCACAAGACGGACAAGTTCGGACTAGGTTTTACTGTTGTTGGCCAGAAAGCTATGCGTCGCTCCAAGTATGGAGGACCACCCATAAAAATCACTCACCATGGAATTAATGCCTTAGAAGATGATGATGAAGAAGACAACTTTGAGGATTGGATCTTTCCAACCGTCGAAGGAGGATTAAGCAACTGGTAAGCAAAGGACTTTATTCCCATCACTTTCATCAACCAGTAATTTATCTTTGAACAATTTCCTATTTTAGTCTGTAATAACTAAACAATTCATACACTATTTTCACCTTATGCCTTACCCGGGGCATATAGGTCCGTTTGTAAGGGCTTGATTTTCTTCATTATCACATGCCATGTTTTAATGAATCATTTGAAGTTTTCATCTATAAACTGTTGTGTTCATTTTCTTTCCTTTTGAATTTTGTTTTGTTTAAGGATGTCTATCCTTTACATACACCCACGCTCACAAATGCAGGTACCCATCCACTCCGGATTCCATGGGTGACTATTCTGCTTTAGCCTTCGGTGACTCTGAAGATTTGGTCAATCACATTGAGTACGAAGTTGACGAAGACTGTGAAGTGCCGGGAGAGTTAGCCAGACTTCTGCAACAAGAGGAAAGGGTTATTCTGCCCCATGAAGAGTTGCTAGAGACCATCAACTTGGGAACAGAGGAAGACAAGAAAGAGGTTAAGGTAGGTGCCAACCTGGAACCAAGTGTCAAAGAGCGCTTAGTGCAGTTGTTGAATGAATATGTTGAAATCTTCGCCTGGTCCTATGAAGACATGCCAGGATTAGACACAGATATCGTGGTTCACCGTCTCCCTACAAGAGAAGATTGTCCACCGATCAAATAAAAGGTCCGCCGAATGAGGCCCGACATGTCTGAGAAGATCAAAGATGAGGTAATGAAGCAATTCAATGCTGGCTTTCTGGCTGTTACTTCCTATCCACAATGGGTTGCTAACATTGTGCCCGTACCTAAGAAGGACAACAAAGTCAGAATGTGTGTGGACTATCGGGACTTAAATAGGGCTAGCCCTAAAGATGATTTTCCACTACCACACATCGACATCTTGGTTGACAACACAGCTCAACACAAGGTATTTTCCTTCATGGATGGATTCTCGGGATACAACCAGATCAAAATGGCCCCTGAAGACATGGAGAAGACTACTTTTGTTACGCAATGGGGTACCTTCTGCTACAAAGTGATGCCATTCGGACTGAAGAATGTCGGGGCAACCAATCAACGCACCATGGTAGCTTTGTTTCATGATATGATACATCATGAGATTTAAGTTTACGTAGACGACATGATAGCCCATTCACAGACAAAAGAAGAACACCTTGATCATCTGCAAAAGTTGTTTGTCAGGTTGAAGGAGTATAAGCTCAGACTGAACCCAAGCAAGTGCACTTTTGGAGTCAGGCCTGGTAAACTTTTGGGATTTATCGTCAGCAACAAATGCATTGAGGTTGATCCTGCTAAAGTCAAAGCTATACAAGAAATGCCTACCCCCCGCACTGAAAAGGAGGTTAGAGGTTTCCTGGGACGCTTAAACTATATTGCGAGGTTCATCTCTCACCTAACATCTACCTGTGAGCCAATCTTCAAGTTGTTGAAAAAGGATCAGATAGTTGAATGGAACAATGATTATCAAGTTGCTTTTGATAAGATCAAGGAGTATTTACTGGAACCTCCTATCTTGATGTCGCCCGTCGAAGGAAGGTCGTTAATCATGTATCTGACTGTTTTGGATAACTCAATGGGGTGCGTATTGGGCCAACATGACGAGTCTGGCCGAAAAGAGCATGCCATTTATTACCTTAGCAAAAAGTTTACCGACTGTGAGACTCGCTACTCACTGCTCGAGAAAACTTGTTGCGCTTTGGTATGGGCTGCTCGCCGGCTAAGGCAGTATATGTTGACTCATACCACTTTGCTGATTTCCAAGATGGATCTGATTAAGTATATCTTCGAGAAGCCTGCTTTATCTGGAAGAATCGCTAGATGGCAAATGATCCTGACTGAGTGTGATATCCAGTATACTACCCAAAAAGCTATAAAGGGGAGCGTACTAGCTGACCATCTAGCTCATCAAGCCTTCGAAGATTACCAATCTATGAGATTCAACTTCCCTGACGAGGACATCATGACATTGGACAACATTGAAGGTAACGGACCGTATGACGGACCTGAACAAGGATCCCGATGGACCCTGTACTTTGATGGTGCTTCAAATGCACTTGGCAACGGTATCGGTGCAGTACTCATTTCTCCGGAAGGTTGCCATACACCTTTCACTGCCTGACTTTGCTTCAGCTGTACCAACAACATGGCTGAATATGAAGCTTGCATCTTTGGTCTCAAGGCTGCTATAGACTTGGGAATCAAATCTTTGGTCGTATTTGGGGACTCGGCTTTGGTCATCAGTCAAGTCAAAGGAGAGTGGGATACTAAACATCCTAATATTATCCCATACAAAGAACATGTCCTGATATTGTTGCCTCATTTCGAGAAGATTACTTTCGAGCACTTCCCGCGAGAAGAAAATCAGCTAGCAGATGCTCTGGCTACAATGTCTTCCATGTTTAAACTCAACTGGGATAACGAGGCTCCCCAAATCACCGTCGAGCGAATGGACGAACCTGCACAATGTCACGAGGTTAATACCGAAGAAGTAGTGGAACAACCCTGGTTTCATGAAATCAAAAGGTATCTCCAGACTCGAGAATACCCTGAAGGAGCTTCTGTCAATGACAAAAAGTTCTTAAGGAAATTTGCTGCCAAGTTCTTCCTGAGCAATGGCATCCTTTATAAGCGCATCCATGATTGTGTTCTACTTTGTTGTGTGGACAAGGTTGAAGCGGAGTTGATCATGACCGAAATACATAGTGGCACATTTGGCACCCACTTGAGCGGACATACGATGGCTAAGAAGATTCTAAGGGCAGGCTACTACTGGTCTACCATGGAAGCTGACTGTCATCAATATTCCCGTACTTGCCACAAATGCCAAGTCTACACCGACAAGGTACATATTCCTCTTGTTCCTCTCAACATTCTGACAGCTCCTTGGCCATTCGTAATGTGAGGCATTGACATGATTGGAGAGATCAAGCCTATGGCATCCAATGGACATCGTTTCATCTTGGTCTCTATTGATTACTTTACCAAGTGGGTCAAAGCAGCTTCCTACGCCTCCGTTACAAAGAATTTGGTTTCCCGCTTCATCAAGCAGAACCTCATATGCCGGTATGGTATCCCCGACAGGATCATCACAGACAACAGTACAAATTTGAACAACACTATGATCACCGCTCTGTGCGAGCAGTTCAAGATTTATCATCACAATTCATCTCCCTATCGGCCAAAGATGAACGGTGTTGTTAAAGCCGCGAACAAGAATATCAAGAAGATCATTCAAAAGATGACAGTCACCTACAAGGACTGGCATGAGATGTTACCGTTTGCTCTGCATGGATATCATACCACGGCACGTACTTCAACAGGGGCAACCCCCTTTTCTTTGGTATATGGCATGGAAGTTGTTTTACCTATGGAAGTTCAGATTCCTTCCTTAAGGATTATGAAAGATGCCGGTTTAAGTGAAGACGATTGGATTCAGACCCAGCTTGATCAACTTAACTTGATCAACGAGAAGCGACTTACTGCTGTTTGTCATGGTCAGACGTATCAAAAACGGATGATCAAGGCCTTCAACAAGAAAGTCAAGCGTCAAGTATATCAAGTCGGAGATCTTGTAATCAAGCGGATCATCTTGCCGCAAAGTGATCCCAGGGGCAAGTGGACTCCTACTTATGAAGGACCATTTGTGATCAAGAGCATCTTTTCTGGTGGGGAAATGATTATGACCACCATGGACGGTGACGACTTGCCACACCCTGCAAACGCAGACATAGTCAAAAGATACTACGCATAAAATGACCCGACAAGTTGAAAACTTGAAAGGGCGACTTGGGCAAAAATGGACATCCCGGTGAATCGAAAACCCGAAAGGGCGGTTCAGGCAAAAATTAGGGATAAATAAAAAAATCTGTACACCCGGCAAGTTGAAAACCCGAAAGGGAGACTTGGGCAAAAAAGGGTTTCCCAGTGGATCGAAAACCCGAAAGGGCGGTCCAGGAAAAAAATAGGGAATTAAAGCGTATGACTATGTCTCGTCGGATCACTTTAAGGACAATCTCTTCACCAACAAGCTCCAGGCTTCTGATCAATCCAATCATCGGCGGACGAAGCAGCGAATGGACAAGATACTCAGAGTTGTGAAGGCTATAGCAGAATGGGAACCCCATGGAATTGTTACACATAGCCATCTTTCTTTTTGTATAAATTTTTTCAATTTTTACGATAACATTCTCTTACTAGGATGTATGTCTCCTTTGTACAAAGATACTTACAAAAGTTAATACAAAGATACTTCAAAGTACAGAAATTTTTTTGCCTTTCATTCTTTTTACACTTATGTTTTATTTGAAAACATCCAAAGTTTTGTTAAATAGGCATATGCATTTGAATATAATTACTGCTTACAAATAAAATGAATTTGAGAAAGGATAATTACTGATGATTTAAAGGTGTGGGAAGATATCCTCGTGCTATTCTAGAAGAAATCCCCTTGCAGTATGTCATTCAGATCCTCAACAGAGCTAAAACCTTGGAGTATACATCCCTAGCAGAGTTTAAATTCAAGATCCCCAGCTGAGCTAGTGTATTCTAAACTTTATTCCCCAACGGAGTTAAGTTTCAAAGTTCCCATTGGAGTTCATACTCCCGATCCCCAGTGGAGCCCGAAAACCCTTAAATACATATCCCTAGCGGAGTTTGAATATTCTAAAGCCTTTTTCCCCAGGGAAGTCAAATTTCTGACTATCGATCCCCAGTGAGAACCATTCAGTGTTCCGCAACTTCCCCAGTAGATTGGCGTACAACCCAAGCTCCTGATTTCATTGGCCGAGTAAACATTCTCCCCATAGAGTTATTTCCCAGCAGATTGAAGATTCTCGGTCTCATTTCTCCAGCAGAAGCCTCCCAGGTTTTAACTCCCCAATAGAGATTTTCAGACTTTTCCTTATTTCCCAGGAAAGTCATGAAGGATTCTCATTCCCCACAGAAGTTGTCAAAGTTCTTGTTAATCCCCACCAGTCACAAAGGATTTTCAATCCCCAGCAGTGGTCCCAGGATTTCTCATTCTCAACAATCAAAGATCTTTAATCCCCAAGCAGTCAGCAAGGATTTCTCATCTTCAACAATCAAATATTTTTGAATCCTCAGCATCGGTCAGGAATTTATTTCCTCCGGCAGCAGTCAAAGATTTCATTATCTCCAGTTAACAAGGATTTATTTTCCTCAGCAAGACAGCTACTCAGCTTACATGCACATCCATTACATTCATATATCATAAACATTGATGAAACACAGTTCATTGCATCATACATATCATGCAACATAACTTTTTGTTTTAGCTAACATTTTACCCTTTTCAGGATAAGATTAAAAGGCTATCGTTAACATTTATTTAGATACAGTATGGATACACCCCAGACACGATGGTCATTCTATTACTCATTCAGAATTTCAAGTCAAAATACAGTACGGATACACCCCAGACATGGTGGTCATTCTATTACTTATTCAGAATTTCAAGTCAAAATATAGTACGGATACACCCCAGACACGGCGGTCATTCTACTACTCATTCAGACTTCAGCAATCAGATACAGACTAGATACGCTCTAGACATGGCAGCCATTCTATTTCTCATTCAGATTCAACTAACAATTTCAAGTTCATATGCGCTCCAAACACGGATGCCATTCTGGCCCTTACACCAGAAGTTTGATTCTCCCCAGTGCAGTCGCCACAGAAGTCATTCTGTCACTTATTCAGATCCCCGTTACAGTCCAGATGCACTCCAGACACGGAAGTCATTCTGCTACTCATACAGATCTCAACTTCAGATACAGTCCAGATACGCTCCAGACACAGTTTCCATTCTGTCACTCATTCGGAATTTATCCCCAGCACACAGTTGCTCCATATACAGATGTTTCTCTGTTACCCATTCATAATATAGATACACTCCAGACACGGCAGTCATTCTAATATTCATTCAAAGATCAAATACAGCTACAGCTTGGATATGCTCCAGACATGGACGTTATTCCTTTGCTCATACAGACTCAGTCTCCAGATACAGTTCAAATGCATTCCAGACACGGATACCATTTTGATGCTCATTCTTCTGACCTACAACATTGCAGTTCAACAAACAAATTTTGGATGACATCTTTAAGCCCATCTCCAGCAAGATTCTACCATCTCCAAATGGCATCTTTAAGCCTATTCCCTCAACAATATTTTGGCGAGTGCAAATTTACATGCACTCTAGTGTCCAATCCTCTTTTACCTTCGAGTCGCGAAAGGCAAAACTTGCCAATCTAACTCTTTAGTTCAAGAAGATTGAACAGGGGCAACTGTTGTACCCCAAAATTTTCCCTCTCATTTTATCAACATTTCTCATCACAAGACTCTTGGAACTCAAGATCAAGCTAGGGTTTGCTCTGCTCAAGACACCTCCTTGCATTGTTGACCTAAATTAGGGTTTGAGTTTGCATAGGGATTTTTGGACCTTCAATGCCCAAATTGACTTTCATGCTTCATGTTGGACTCATAAGTTTGCCCATACCAAGTTTCAAGTCTTGAATCAAATTTTTGCCCAGTCAATTGGACAGTTGACCTAGAAATCAGCTGTATTGGGGAAAAAGTCAACTGTGGCCAATTTATAGTCAAACTTCATGAATTTTGACCCACATCAACATTATGAACTCATATGAACCATTTGATCAAGTTTGGACCACAAATCCACACGAAATTTGATCAGATCACCAAAAGGGCAAAATGGTCATTTTTAGGGTTTTGACTGTACAAAGGCAATTTTTGACTGTTTAACCTAGCCAAAGGCAATTTAAGCTCAACCATGGGCTCAAGGACTCAATGAAATTATCTTGACCTATTCAACAAGTTCAAAAGATCTCAAATACATGAGATTGACAGATGAATTTTTCAGTCAACTGATCAAAATTTGACTGTACACTGAAAAGTCAAATTTTGACTTTTTGGTCAAAATCAAGTGCCAAGGGTCATTTTTCATCAAGATGTGTCAAAATATGAAACTTGTTCATCCATAACTTTGTCCCATATTTTCACCAAGATGAAAATGGATTCAAATAAAACTTACAACATGAAAGTTGTAGTCCTCCACAAAGTCTACAACTTTTATTCACAAAGTTTTCTCAAAAGAAGCTTGGATCTCAAGTTATGATTTTTGGAACAAGGGTCCCTAAAACTTTTAACTTAGAGAAATTTTGCCCTAGTTTAGGCAGGATTTTGACCCATCTTCTTGGCCATTTTTCACATAGTTCCACTTGGAGTCTTAAGTTTCATTTCAAAGATATAGTATAGTACATGTTGCAAGCTTTCCAAATTGTCCAAGAACTCCTCAAACACCTTTGTGGTTAGGGAGAATCGAATGCTTGAAGTTGACAAAAACTCACTTTGTAACCATGGCCAATACATGTTCATACAAGTTGCAAAATCTGACCAAACTAGATTTGTACTTGATTACAGGTCTCTAAACCAATTTACACTCAAAAATTGAATGCAAACACATTGGTTAGAGGCATTGTTCTGATCAAGGGAGCATTATACAATGAATAATTCCATTTTGGGCATAAAGATAACACTTCCATTTTCATAAAGCATAACTTTTGCAAAGTTGTTTCTCTTGAGCCTTGGACCTCTTTCTTTGCAGGAAACAAGTTCCAAAAACTTAGACAAAGGTACAAGAAACTTGTGCATGCTTGGAGATAGCCTGTACAGGCCTATCTCATTTCACTTCACACTTTTCTTTCAAAACAAGTCAACTTGCCAAAAGGACATAGCTTGCATATCTGATAAAATCAACTTAAGCCAACATTTCAAACAAGTTTTTGCACATCCCTTGGAGCCAGAAACATGAGCCATTCATCCCTCAAACACCCTTGTACACAAAAACCACATTTTCTTGCAAAACAGAGCAGGCCCTGCAGAATCACTTCCATCTTTATATTGCCTCGTGCGTTTTGCCCCAAACTTGTTCCAATACCTTCCATTATACTCACTCAAGCTATCCCAAACCTCCATTGCCAATTGTAACTCCATTTATAGTGTTCACCATTTTCGTTTCAAGCTTATGCAGGTTGACTTCTAGAGGTTGATTCAGGGACATTCAAGACAAACTAAGCATTGGGAAAGGTCCAGGGAACATCAAGCAAGCTCAAAAGAACCTCAGGCCTCACTGAAAATTGCTGCATTATCAAACTCGAGTCCAACTGAAACAGGTTTTTCATCAACTTCTATCTCTCTATTTAGGAACATTTAGCCTTAGGTTTGTGAATAAAAGATGTAGTACTCATTGCCCTGAAACCATACATATGCTCAGTTTTCATTTATATTAAGTGTGCTAGGAGAATTTCATCCATGAACATGCTGAAAAAGTTAGGTTAGATTTTAGGGCCAGAGAAATTCTCTCTGGTCTTTGAGAGTTAGATCCAATGCTTTATATAGTTAGATTCGTATTTAAATTCTCTACAAGTTTGATGTTGTGAGTTTTGGCAAAAAGTCACGTTTCCAGGATTTTCAAAGTTGGATACAGGGCGCGCGTTTTCTGTTGTCACAAGGAAGAAGATGAAGTAGCTGGGCTGGGCCTGGCTATTTCTCACTTTTTGCACCCCTATGCTTGCTTTTCACACCCCCTGGCCCAATTTCTTGTATTTTTGTTATTTTTTCATTTTAACATTTCTGACTTTGATATTTTATTTTCAAACATAAAAAATGCTCCAAAAATATTTTTATAATTTTTTACATTTATTTGGCATTTTATTTTATTTTTTTTCTAATGTAGAAAATATATTAATTACTTTTTATATATTATTAAGACTTGAAAAATAATGTAAACAATACTTTTATTTTCATTTCTTACTTTTATTCACATTGAAAATATTTTCTTGAATATATTTTATTTTTGTAAATATTTTATTTTATTTTATACATCCTTAATATATTTAATATATATATACATATATACTTTATTTTATTAAAAAATATAGAATAAAAATACAAAAATAGTACATTTTTATTTTTATTGTTATTTTATACTAAAAAACACTTTTTTTAATATATTTTTATTTTGTACATATTAATATATTTTTGTATATAAATAATATATAATATTATTTCTTAAGGAAAATTAGGGTTTACCCCTTAATTAAATAAAATTAACCTTTTTTTATTTTAATTCTTTACACCTTTTTCACAATAAAAATACTTTACATACATAAATAAGTAAAAACTTCTTGTGCATAATACATTTTATTCTAATATTTATTTATCTCGTTTATTTAAATATTGTACATTTAAATATTGATTGCATTTGAGATTCAATTTGGTTGTAATAACTTAGGGTTTATATTTCTTGTCAATTATCCCCTATTCAAAACTTGTACCCCCCTCCCTATATTAAAGTTGTAATAGCTTAGATTTATTTTTACGCACTTAAACGCTTTCAATTATGCCATGATTAGAGAATTAGGGTTTGTATGCAAAATCAAAACCAACAAATAGTTTGACCTAATCAAAGACAAAAATGCATGAAAAACAAACACAATGCACACTTGCACCCCTAGGGTTACAATCCACTTGTTGCCTTCAAAAATGGGTCATGGTATGCATGTTAAGTACTTTGGCAAAACAAAAACAAAACAAAAGATCATAGTCCCTCAATGACGCTATTTGAATTGCCTAAATAAAATGATCAAGTCCCTCAAGAAAATTGCCAAAAATACTTAGCACCATTGCTATCATGGTCTATACGATGACTCACGCCTGTCCCGTTTAACATCATAACACAAGGTTGTTCACCAAATACAATGGTGAAACAACACTGTTAAAAGGGTTAAAAACATAAGAAAGAACTTTGAGTAAAATAGGGTAGATATCTCTTAGTTACTTGATCAAAAGCTTGCAAAACATCCTTGCTATCTTCAAACACACTTCACAACACAATTTCAAAACCCTACTTTCAAACATTGAAAACTTTTCAAAAGACAAAAACACCTTTGTATACATTCAAACAAGAATCATTACAAAGGTTACCACAACGATGGCCTCTTTTCAAAATATCTTTCCAAATCACACACAAAGCACCATTTCAAACAATTGAAGAGCACCATTTCAAACAATTGAAAAGCAAAGCAAGTGATCTAAACAAGTAACTAAGAGTCCATGGATAACCATGGATAGAAAGGGTGCTAATACCTTCCCTTTCTATAATCTACTCCCCAAACCCAAGAAAACATCTCAAAGGTCTTTCCTGTGCTTTTTGACCTTTCCTTAGGATAAAATAAAAAGTTGGTGGCGACTCTTGCTAAACCGAAACATTTGCGAACACAAACACAAAACCTCAAGTCAGTTCTCCCACCGTATCACAGTGTCAAAGAACGGTTAATTCAGATGTTACATGACTATGTTGAGATCTTTTCCTGGTCATATGAAGACATGTCGAGGATGGACATTGATATTGTGGTTCATCGTCTTCCAACAAAAGAAGACTGCCCTCCAGTGAAGCAAAAGGTTCGTCGTATGCGTCCAGAGATGTCAGAAAAGATCAAGGCTGAAGTCATGAAACAATTCAATGTCGGCTTTTTAGTTGTTACTTCTTGTCCATAATGGGTTGCTAATGTTGTTTCGGTACCTAAGAAGGACGGTAAGGTACATATGTGTGTGGATTACAGAGACTTGAATAGGGCAAGCCCCAAGGATGACTTTTTGCTTCCTCATATTGATATTCTGGTTGACAACACCATACAACATAAGGTATTCTCCTTCATGGATGGTTTCTCCGGGTACAATCAGATCAAAATGGCACTTGAAGATATGGAGAAAACAACCTTTGTCACGCAGTGGGGGCACTTTCTGCTACAAAGTTATGCCATTTGGGTTAAAGAACGTCAGGGAAACCTATCAGCGTGCCATGGTAGCTTTGTTTCATGATATGATCCATCATGAGATAGATGTCTTTGTCGATGATATGATAGCCAAGTCTCAGATTGAAGAGGAGCACCTTGATCACCTGCAAAATCTGTTTGAAAGACTGAAGAAGTACAAACTGAGACTGAACCCGAATAAGTGCACCTTTGGAGTAAGATCTGGTAAGCTCTTAGGCTTCATTGTCAGCGGCAAAGGTATTAAAGTAGACCCTGTAAAGGTTAAAGCTATACAAGAAATGACAACTCCCCGCACTAAGAAGAAGGTTAGGGGATTCTTGGGACGTCTAAACTACATTGCCAGATTCATTTCCCATCTAACTGCTACTTGTGAGCCAATCTTCAAATTACTAAAGAAATATCAAGCATTGAAGTGGAATGACAATTTTCAGACCGCCTTTGATAAAATCAAGGAATATCTTCAAGAGCCTCCAATTTTAATGTCGTCGGTTGAAGGAAGACCTCTGATCATATACTTAACAGTGTTAGAGAACTCAATGGGGTGTGTATTAGGGCAGCATGACGAGTCTGGTCGAAAAGAGCATGCAATATACTACCTTAGAAAAAAGTTTACCGACTGTGAAACAAGATACTCACTGCTTGAGAAAACTTGCTGCACTTTGGCATGGGCTGCTCGCCGACTAAGACAGTATATGTTGACTCACACTACCTTGTTGATATCTAAAATGGATCCTATCAAATACATCTTTGAGAAGCTCGCTCTCTCCGGAAGAATAGCAAGATGGCAAATGATCCTGACCGAATATGATATTCAGTACACAACCCAGAAAGCAATCAAGGGAAGAGTATTAGCTGATCATTTGTCTCATCAGGTTGTGGATGACTACCAATCCATGAATTTTGAGTTCCCGGATGAGAATATCATGTTAGTGACTGATTGTGAAGAACCTGGATCAGATGTAGGACCTGAAAAAGGATCCCGATGGACTATGGTTTTTTACGGAGCTTCCAATGCACTCGGTAATGGCATCGGTGTTGTGATCATATCTCCCGAAGGCTGTCATACTCCTTTCACTTACAGGCTATATTTCAACTGTACCGACAACATGGTTGAATATGAAGCATGCATTATGGGTCTCAAAGCTGCTATCGACTTAAGAATCAAATTCTTGAGTGTATTTGGAGACTCGGCCCTAGTAATCAGTCAAATCAAAGGAGAATGGGACACGAAGCATCCTAATCTCATCCCTTATCGAGAGCATGTGTTGACGCTGATTCCACACTTTGAAGAAGTTACCTTTGAGCACTTTCCATGAGAGGAAAATTAACTAGCGGACGCGCTAGCTACTATGTCATCCATGTTTAAGGTCATATGGGATATTAAAGCTCCTCATATCACTATTGAGAGAATGGACGAACCGTCATACTCTTATGAGATTGATACTGAAGAAGTAGTGGAAAAACCTTGGTTCCACGAAGTGAAAAGGTACCTCGAAGCCCAAGAGTATCCTGAGGGAGCTTCTGTCAATGGTAAGAAGTTCCTAAGAAGGTTCTCTGCCAAGTTTTTCCTCAGTAACAGAATTCTCTACAAGCGCAACCACAATTCTATTTTGCTTCGGTGTGTAGACAAGATTGAAGCAGAGAATATTATGGCAGACATGCACGAAGGCACCTTTGGCACCCATTCTAGTGGGAACAAAATGGCTAAGAAGATTCTGAGGGTAGGGTACTGCTTCACTATGGAAACAGGCTGTTATCAGCATTCCAGAACTTGTCACAAGTGCCAGATCTATGTTGATAAAGTACATGTGCCTCCAGTCCCCTTGAATGTCTTGACCGCTCTCTGGCCTTTCGCAATGTGGGGCATTAATATGATCAGATAAATTAGACCAATTGCTTCTAATGGGCACCGCTTCATACTTGCCGCCATTGATTACTTCACGAAGTGGGTAGAGGAAACCTTTTTTGCTTCTGTTACCAAGAATGTCGTGGCTCGGTTTATCAAACATAACCTTATCTGTCGGTATGGTATTCCAGAAACAATCATTACAGACAATGGTACCAATATCAATAATACTATGATCACCGAGCTCTGCACACAATTCAAGATTCAGCATCATAAATCTTCTCCTTACCATTCGAATATGAATGATGTTGTAGAGGCTGCTAATAAAAACATCAAGAAGATCATATAGAAGATGACGGTGACATACAAAGACTGGCATGAGATGTTACAGTTTTCTCTTCATGGTTACTGTACCTTAGTACGTACGTCAACAGGGGCAACTCCTTTCTCTCTGGTATATGGTACGGAAGTTGTCCTACCCATCGAAGTCCAGATCCCTTCCTTGAGAATCATGAAGGATGTAGGTTTGAATGAAGACGAATGGGTCCAGACTCGACTTGACCAGTTGAACCTGATTGACGAGAAGAGGCTTGCGGCTATTTGTCATGGTCATATGTACCAAAAACATATGATTAAAGCTTTTAACAAGAAGGTCAGATGTCAGGTATATCAGGTAAGTGACCTAATAATCAAGCGCATTATCCTGCCGCAAGGTGATCCCAAGGGAAAATGGACTCCCATATACGAAGGGCCATTTGTGATCAAGAACATATTTTCTGGTGGAGCTATGATCTTAACTACTAAGGACGGTGACGACCTTCCACACCCTGTGAACGCTGACATAGTTAAAAGATACAACACATGAAAAGAGACCCGCTAGGTTGACTGGTCTAGGCAAAAATAAGGGCATCCCGACGAACCAAAAGGGTTCAGGCAAAAGTTAGGGATACATATAGGAAAAATCTATACACCCGGCAAGTCAAAAACATGAAAAGGAGGTTTGGGCAAAAAAGGGTATCCCGGTGGACTGAAAACCTGAAAGGGCGGTCCAGGAAAAAGTTAGGGATTAAAAGCGTGTGACTATGTCCCGTCGGATCACCTTACAGACAGACTTCGGTAAAAAGTGTCAAGTTCAAATGGTACTAATCAATCTAGTCAGCTTCAGACAAGCAGCAAAGGGATGAGAAGCTCAAAGATATAAAGGCAATAGCAGAATGGGAACCCAATGGGATCGTTTCAAATAGCTGTTTTTCTTTGTATACTATTTTTGTATAGTTTTCATTCTTACGACGACATTCTCTTACTAGAATGTTTGTCTCTTTGTACAAAAACACTTGTTATAGGCAGAAATCTTTAGATTAATACAAAACTATCTCTTTGAAAGTGCAAAACTATTTGTTTTTGTTTTTCTATTTTGTTTGCAAAAACTTCCAGTAATTATTTTTAAACATATGCATTTGAATGTGATTACTGTTTACAAATACACGCATAAAAAAACAGAAAGACAGTTACTAATGGCTTTAAGAAACGGGACGGTGTCTAAAAAAGGCCATCTGCAAATCCCCGTAGATACTTTCTCCAGCAGGTACAGAGGCAGAGACATCCTACTACAAAGTCACTACCATATCCTCAGTGTAAATCCTAATGATGTCAAAGTTTCTGATATCCCCGACAGAGTAAGAATCTCCAATTATTTCCTCGGCATCTTAAAGAATTCTCTATCCTGGTTCACAAACTTCTTGGGTTTCCCAATAGGGCTTCATAAAAATCCCCAAGCAGTTTACAGAGTTTTTCTTTCCCATTGGAGTTTATTTCTCTAATCACGGAAATCCATCTCCCAGCAATTTCAACTTCAAACAAAATTTGAAGACTTACATTCTTCATCCCCAGCAACAATCAGGGATTTATTTTCCCTAGTTCAACAACACTGCAATAGAACAACTGATATATTCACATCTTGCATTTATACATCATTTTACAAACGTCATAGCATATGCAGTACAAATGCATATATCGTAGTCTCATTTATTTTGAGAACATCATTACCCAATGCATTTCATGCATCATGACATTGCATACAGCTAATTCTTTACCTTTTCAGGAAAGTTCACAAGCAGACAAATATCATCATCAATTTTCAAAAGTTACAGATTAATTCTTGAAACCAGACAGGGCAACTATCTATGAACAACTAATTATAGATAAATTTCAGAAACAAGATGGGGCGACTATCTACAAGACCAGGTTAGAGATTAATTCCTGAAACCAGACAGGGCAGCTATCTCAACGACCAACAAAAGAAAGTTCTAGATTAATTCCTGAAACCAGACAGGGCAACTATATGTGAACAACTGGATGTGGATCAATTCCTAAAGCCAAAACAGGGCAACTATCTCAATAAAAGCAGGTTTTAGATTAATTCCAGAAACAAGACGGGGCAACTATCTGAAGTAACATCTCATCAAACACTGTGAAGCTTGGACACGACCAGATAATAATTAACCTCAAATTCAAGTTGAAGCCTGGACCCAACCAGATAACAGCTTAATTTCTTCAAAACACTGAAACCTGGACCCGACCAGATAACAATTTACAACTATTGCAAAGCCTGGACCCGACCAGATAACAACTTAATTTCTTCAAAACACTGAAACCTGGACCCAATCAGATAACAATTTACAACTATTGCAAAGCCTGGACCCGACCAGATGATAGTATACCTCAAGTTCAAGTTGAAGGCTGGACCCGACCAAATAACAGCTTAATTTCTGAAGCCTGGACCCAACCAGATAACAGTTCAACCTATTCAATTACTGCAAAGCCTGGAAACCGACCATATAACAGTTAATTCCATTTTCCCCAGTAAGTCACTGTGAAGCCTGGAATACGACCAGATGACAGTCAACTTTATTACCCTCAGTAAGTTACGATGAAGCCTTGATTTCAACCAGAAAACAACTAACTTTCATCTCTCCAGTCTAGAGATAACTCCTCAGTAGAGCCACAAACAACTAAAGCTCCTAGACTCTATTCCCCATATATTTTTCCTCAAGAAAAAGAACAGGAACCAACATTCCCCAGCGGAGTCCTTCTCAAAACAAAAGGAACAGGAATCCACACAAAGAGATTTTTTATGAAGTCATCATCTACTTTGGATGGCATCTTTAAGCCCATCTCCGACAAATCTCAATCATCTTGTCCAAATGGCATCCATAATCCCATTCTCGACATCATCAATCAGTGGCATTACTCCATGCGAGTGCAAATTTCTGGGCACTCTAGTGTTCAATCATCTTCCACTTTCAGACCATGAAAGGCAGACAAGCCAATCTAAATCTTCAGGTTTAAGAAGATTGAATAGGGGAAGTTGTTGCACCCCAAAATTTTCCCTCCCATTTTACTCAAGGCATGCTCATTAAGGTCCTCAGTTGCTCAAGGTTGATCAAGAATTGATCAGACAAATTCTCCTCCTAAGCAATGGCCTTTCAACTAGTTTCACTTTTCACCAAGATGTGTGAGCTCCAAAGGTCTCAAATGTTTTCCATGATCCTAATATGTCTTCAAGTTTGTCCATGCCAAGTTTCATGCCCTACAACTTCTCTTTTATCCTTAATCTCAAGAAATGCATCATTTGGAAGGTACAAGCTCATACATTACAGGAGGTTATTGCATCCTATACGCCTTGGCATAATGGCATAACTAAAAGAAAGAATAGAAGTGTATTGAACTTGACGAGATGTAAGTTGAAAGCTAAAAATATGCCTAAGAGATTTTGGGTCGAAGCAACTTTGACAGCAATATACATTCTGAATAGATGCTCAATGAAGGGGATGGTCGAAAAGACACTGCATGAGGCTTGGACAGGGTCGAAGCCAAATATAAGTCATCTTAGAGTTTTTTTGGACCAATGTGTTTCAGACATGTACCTGAACAATTGAGAAAGAAGCTAGATGGTCAAAGTGAAGTCATGGTGCTCATAGGTTATCCTTCGACTGGTGCATACAAGTTGTATTCACTGATTGAAGATAAACTAGTGATCAGTAGAGATGTGCTTGAAGACGAAAGAAAAAGGTGGGATTGGAGTCGAAGTTCAGTTCGACAAGAATCAGATACAATTACAACTGTGTTCGAAGGAGATGAACAAAAAGAAGCTTCGATAAGTCAAAATTAACAAGTTGATACTTCGATTGGTCAAATCGAAGAACCACTTGTGCAACTGTGTTTGAAGGAGACGAACAAAATGAAGCTTCGACAAGTCAAAATGAACAAGTTGATACTTCGAATGGTCGAATCGATGAACCACATGTGCAATTGTGTTCGAAGGAGATGAACAAAACGAATCTTTGATAATTCAAAATACACAAGTTGATACTTTGACCGGTAGAATCGAAGAACCACAAGTGCAACTTTGTTCGAAGAAGATAAACAGAATGAAGCTTCGATAAGTCAAAATGAACAAGGTGATACTTCGACTGGTCGAATCGAAGAACCACCTGTGCAGAAGGAAATAAGATCCACAAGAATAAGAATTGAGTTCGACTAGGCTGATTGGATATGAGAGGTATCCAAATCAAGCAATCGATGCAGATGGTGACTTAATCGTAGAAGTCATGATGGTGAAGCCTTGAGCAATTCGTATTGGTGTAAAGCCATGAAAGAAGAACTTAGAGCCATCGAAAAGAACAAAACTTGGGAGATTGTCGAAAGAACCAATAAGAAACCAATTGATGTGAAATGGATCTACAAGGGCATGTAAGCTTTTGGCTTCCATCAAGTTAGAGGTCCAAACAACTCATAGCAAGCTGGAAAAAAACGCATAAAATAGATTGGCACATGATTGGATTAAATATAACAAGTTTTATGCAAAAATCAAATCAAATCTCTCCATCATAATGTACAAAGATATGATGCACAATTGTTGACCTAAACCATTTGTCTATATAAACCTAATAATCTCATATGCAAGGGACACGCGCAGCCTGCCTCGAAGAAGCCCTAGAAAATTCCTAAAAATTCAAAGAAAGGTTAAAATTCGTATCAAGCAATCTAGGCTTTCCCATTCAAATCAAGTGTGTCGTCCACTTCCTGAAGGTTCCAGGAACTATTCTCAATCCTAAGGCAAGCCTAACATACGCCAGAAATCTCTCACGATGTCTCTCTGTTTGGTAATTTTTCCTTGATCTCAAACTCTCAATACAGGCCATTTAAATCCATACTAAGCATATATTCGTGTTATTGATGATGTTTGTGTGCATTCTAATGTGTTACATGAGAAGCTAGGGCCTTAGATCACATATTTCCATATTCAAGCCGTGCTAGGGTTTTGGATTCGTAACTCGGGATACAGGAGTTTTTTGGCCAATCTAAGGCCAGACTCGTGATCAGGGCGAAATTTTAAGCAAGATAGGGCCTTTAGTTTGTCCTTAATCTAACAATTTCGCAGGTTTGCATTTTTTATAGGTCGGAGAAGACGACCAGAGTTTGACTCCAGCGTCGTTGACTCTGTTGGAATCAAGAGAGGACATGCGTGGTCCCATGCCATTTCCTGATTAGTCCATTTAAACAGCAGGGCCCCACTCAGCGCACGTGTTTTTTTATTTGAATATTTTTCTGATTGGTTTTCATATAGAATATTATGTGTTTAGTTATATTAATGAAATAACAGGTTGGCCGGTTGGTGAAGCGTGTGTTTGCAAGTATGAAGAACCTGGGTTTAATCCCCGGGTTTTGCTTTTTTTTTCATATTTTATCTGCAGATCCAGTGTAAGGCAGATATGGGTGTATATTATGTGCCTTCATCTCTAAACCATCAGATGCCAACAGATGGAGATCCAACACCCCAAGCACGCTTGTGCATGACGAACCCTCAAGGGACCAGCCGCATGGGATCAAGCGCAACAACTGTGGGCTTGCTGAACATGTTTGTCTTACAAATTCTAGATCTCACACCCCCCCTCTTTCAGCTTCACATACCAGGCCCATTCATTTTCTTTTCTCAATTTTATTTTTGTTTATTTAATTGTTTTAATTTCAAATCATTTTTTTAATCATAAAGCCAAAAAATATAAAAACTTAGATCTAGGTTTTATTTTATTCAATTTTAATTTCTCCTAAATTAATTTAATTAACTATTTTGGTTCCTTTTCATAAATTAAAAACAATTAGAATTAGGTTAAAACTTTGATGTTTTCTTAAATAATAAAAATACCAAAAATATTAGGTTTAGTTTAGAATTAATTTTTTTAATTAATAATGTTCTTCTCTTTTAATTGATTAATTAGTATAATTTTAATTTAACCATTTTATTAAATCAAAACAAACAAAAAGATCTTTTTCTTTTACCTTAGGATTTTTAGGCGTATTTTCAATTCGCACGCGTTCTTACCTTTCGCATTTTTATTTTCATATTTTTGTAACTGCTTACTGGGATGTAATAGAATTAATTAGGACTCTTTATTTTCTCTGCTTTCTTTATTTTCCCTAAAGTTTTGGACTTGTAATAATTCCCTTCCCCGAAGCCTTGTAATAGTTTAGGATTTACATTTCCGTACTTTTAATTATTGTAAATTATTGACTGCTTAGATGTATGCTAATTAGGATTGTATGGAAAGAAGAAACAAAACGCTAGCAAACCTAACATAAGATAAAAATAACTGAATACAATACACTCTCACATATACACCTCTAGGGTATCCCACTTTGGTTGCCTTTGGAAAAATAGTCACAACTCTCAAACCGTGAGAGATTTTAATGGCTACCCTCTGGTTTAAAAGATAAAAAATGACCCTTTCGATGTTACCTCGGTATGATCTTAAAACCCTAGGGTAGTTACTAAAGTTTCTTGCGCAGTTGCCTTTATGACTATAAACGTCCCTTCGAATGTCCCTCACACATCCAACGACTATGGTTACCTACTCACTAATAGTAGGATAGCACTGTCTAAAGGAAAAGAGGAAAAGAACAACCCTTTCGAGTAAAAGTAGATAGTTCCTAGATGCTATGCTCAAACAATTTTTACACTTACACAAAACCTCTTTCAAAATCATTTTCAAACACTTTGTATACCTTCTCTACTATTCCGAGAAACATTACAAAGTTCGCCACACTAAGGCGCTTTCAAAAATACATTTCAAAACACACAAAGCACAAGGTATTTCAAAATGAGCTAAGTGTGATCGGTGGAAATAGAACTGACTGTTTTGGAGTGCTGGTTCACGTTTGCGTTTGTTTTCGCAAAATGTCGCGGTAAGCAAAAGTCGCCACCGTCTTTTATTTTATCCAACAAGGAAAGGACAAAAGCACAGAAAAATTCCTTTTCGAGATGTTTCTCGGGTTCGGGAGGTAGATTATAGAAAGGGAAGGTGTTAGCACCCTTTCTATCTGTGGTTATCCACGGGCTCTTAGGTACTTGCTCATTGTGTTTTCAAAAAAGTTTTCTTTTCTTTGTGATTGTGGTTTTTGAAAAAAAGTTTTGTTTGAAAACTTCGATTTAACTCTTGTTTCTGTCCTCAAGAGTGTATGAAGTGTTTGTTGAAAACTTTGTTTGAAAAGTGTAAGTGCGAAAAATTTGTTTTGTTTTGAAAGAGCAAGTACCTGAGAACCTCTACCTACTCAAAAGGAATTAAACTGTGTAAATGTCCTTTAGACAGTGCCATCCCACTATGGAGGAGTAGGTAGCACCGTCGTTGGAGTTTTCGGGTCAATTTGATTAAGGGACATGTGGTCACTAAAGCAATGTTAGGACGCCTTAGCGGTAACCCTAATATCTTAGATCATTTTATCTGAGGCAACTGTTTCGAGGCAACTTTGATCTTTAGACAGGAGGACGACCTCTAAAACACCCTATACTCAATGACCACGTTCGAGGCAACCAAGTGAGGCGTACCCTAGGAGTGGCATGTGCAAATGTGTCAATTTTCAGTTATGTTATCTTTGTACATGTTATGGTGAGCTACGGTTGATTTTAAGTTAAGAGAGGTCTTGTCATGCATAGCCTAGTTAGCATACATCTAGCAGTTAATAGTTGCGGAAAATAAAACTACGCTATTACAAGGCGTCGGGTATTTACATCGCCAAAAACAAACCCTTGAAAAGTAAACGCAAAAAATAAATAAAAGCGGTAAAAAGTCCTAAGTCCAAAATTATTACATCCTCGGAGCAAATACAATTATATGGATAAAAAAATAATACGCGCGAGAAAAAAATTGAATCGGAGAGTTTTTAGGGTTTTGACCCCTTTTTTAAGAAAGAAAGAGATTTTTATTATTTTTTGGCATTTAATTAAACCTAAACTAATTAATTAATAAAAAGAAATATTTTTTGGTTTTTGAATGTTTAAGAAAATAAAAATAATAAAATGATTAAATATATTTAAAAAAACCTAATTCTACATTGATTTTAATTTATTACAAAAATGTTAATATTATGCCTAATTAGAAACTAAATTAATTAAGTTATTTATTTACAAAAATAATGAAATGGTGAAATTAATTTTAATAAATAAAAAATATTATATTTTTTGGTTTTCTGATTTTATTATAAAAATATTAATTTGTTAGTGATATAAATAATAATTATAAAAAATAATTAAATGAAAGAAATATAAAAAAAAAGGAAAAGAAATAAACTCATAGGGGGTGCTGGGCCTGATTTTGTGGTGAATCTGGCAATTTTCCAGGCCCAAACGCTTCAGCCTCTTTGACTTTTCTGGATCTTCCACGCACTGGTTGACTTGGACACATGGTAGTCCTCCAATCCTAGCCTTCAGATTTGGCCAGGAGGTCATCTGGCGCCTGGATCTTAGCAGCGTATGGTGGACCATCTTGTGAGCGTTGCATTAGAACACTTGGAGAAAAGTTATAACAAATATTGGGGGACCTGGGATTCGAACCCAGGTCCCAATGGACTTTGCACGCTTTCCCCCAACCACTCAGCCAAGTTGTCTCATTCGTTAGTAAAATGCAAAACAAAGGATATATGGACAAAACAATTATTATGCTGGAAAAATAAATAAAAAAGCGCGCTTAAGATTTAAACTGGCCAATGGGAGAGCGACGTGTGGTCGTCTTCTTCCCCAAACTATGGTTTTATTACCTGCGGATTTTTATCCGCAGGAAGTTCCGTGGCTCACTCCTAAAATCGTCCCTAGGCTGCAAAAATCCACTCCAAGACCATGGTTGTGATCGTCTCTGTCCCCTGAGCGTGCCTATAACCATTACTTGCCTTAATTTTACCTGTAATGCAAATGCCTAAAAACGAAACAAACAAACCCTAGGCACGGGTATCATCATATAGGGCATATAAATAAAATTGAATATTGCAGTCATGTTAGAAATTATGCAAGGATCAATAATATGCCAACGTTTTGTCAAAAAGATGCAAGAATAGAAGATCACGATTCCATGTCCAGGGTGGAGTTTCGAGCGACTTACAGTGTGATACAGGGGGGTCTGGAGGTCTGGCTTTGATTGCTTTTGCTTCACAGGATATCAGGCTAGAGAGCTACGTGAAGATTTCTGATTGAATCGTCCCTTAACCAAGATTTTGATCTCCACTTTTTCCAAGGATTTTTGCAATTTTATTTGGCTGTTTTAGCAGTTCTTGCTCGTGTATTAGGTTTAGGAGGCTTGCTTGCATATAAGGCAATGATTCTAGGTCAAGAGTTGGGCTTTAATCCATGTATATTCAAGAATTAGGTTTGCACTTTGATCACCATTAACAAACTTTCCAAATATGGCCAAATCTGAGATTTTGTGCACAAAAAGCCAAGGCACGAATTTTGTTAGGTGTCACATGATGTTTGCAAGCTGTACAAATCACAAAGATCCATTTTCAATAATTTTTGGATTTTATTTGATTTAATATTGATTAATAATGAATTAAATCAATAAAAATGAAATAAAATAGAAAAATAAATGTTTGGTCATGAAATTAAGCATGGGACACGTGTGTGGCATGACAAGACTGAATCAAGTGGAAAAAGTGGGCCCTTTTGTCAAAAATTGGAGTTTTGAGGATAGTTGACTTTTGGCAATTTTGGAAAAATGCCCAACTTCAACAATGCATAACTTCTTCAATTTTGAACTTTTAGAGGTTTTCATGGACTTTTTAGAAACCTTGGGATGTCCTCTAATCAACCCTTTTTCTCTAATATCATTTTGATCTTCCATTCTCAAGTTATAAGCTTTGGCACAAAAGGTGTTTTTGTTGACTTTCAAAAATGACCTATAATGTCCAAATTTGTAACTTCTTCTGAGTGCATTTTCTGATCTTGGGGTGTGAATATGGATTGTAGGAAATTTCATCCTCTTCAAAATGAGCTTTGGATGGGTCATTTCTCATAAAGTATGAGAAAGTTATGCTTGGTCAAAGTTGAGTTGACTTTTCCTACAAAACCCTAATTTAGCAACTTTTGAATCTTGATGAATTTTGAGCAATCCTTGATGAATCATGATCAACCCTTGATCAAATGATGAATTATCCTTCAAAATGAGAATGTTGACAAAAAATCTGACTTTTGACTGCAAAATGACCATTTTGCCCTTGCAGTTGACTATAGATCAAATGGAGCTTTTGACTGTGCAAATTGGCACTGTGAGTCTTGAAACTTAGCATGTAGGTGCTTGAGAATGTATATAGGCCTATGAGACTTGATTGAACCATTGAAAACCCCAAATTCCTTGAAAGAACCAAAACCCTAATTTTGAATTGACTGCCTTAGGAGGTGACTTGACTGTACAACCCTTGAGCCATTTTGAGCAATTTGAAGATCATTCTTGACATGTCTTGAGGAATATGGGAGGGAAAATTTTGGGGTACAACAGTTGCCCCTGTTCAATTTTCTTAAACCTGAGGATATGGATTGGCTTTCGAGCCTTTCGTGATCCAAAGGTGGAAGATAATTGAACACTAGAGTGCCCAGAAATTTGCACTCGCATAGTGTAGTATCAGCATTGTGATGTCGGGAATGGGCTTCCAGATGCCATTTGGAGAGATGATGGATAGGAGGATGGTCTTATAGATTCCACCTGGAGATTGTTGGTAGGTAGTTTTGTCTTCGTTGACGGGTTGTCTTCATTGACGGGTTGTCTTCATTGACGGGTTGTCTTCATTGACGGGTTGTCTTCATTGACGGGTTGTCTTCATTGACGGATTGACATCAGAAAAATCTTTAGGAATTGATTTAACTGGATTTGTCTTCTTTGACTGGATCAGTATCAGAAAAATCTTTAGGAATCGATTTAACTGGATTTGTCTTCTTTGACTGGCTCGCCTCAGAAAAATCTTTAGGAATCGATTTTAACTGATTTTGTCTCCATTGACTGAATTAGCATCAGAAAAATCTTTAGGAGTCGATTTAACTGATTTTGTCTCCATTGACTGAATTAGCATCAGAAAAATCTTTAGGAGTCGATTTAACTGGTTTTGTCTCCTTTGACTGACTTGGCTTCAGAAAAATATTTAGGAATCGATTTAACTGGTTTTGTCTCCATTGACATAATTTAAGAATTTAACTGCATCTTTCCTGAAAGGTAAGGGTCAGTCATATGCAATGCATTATATGGATCGAGCAATGATGTTCTCAACATAAATGAGATTGTATGATATGATGCGTATATGCATGTATCATGATGTATGAAAATGTGACGTTTTAGCTGGGGAAAATAAATTCCGGATAGCTGCTGGAGAATGATGTTAAATTCTTTGCTTCCACTGGGGACGATGAACGAAGGTGATAAACTTGCAGGAGAGGATGACTCCGTTGGGGGATTACTCTGTGGGGAAGAGGTACTTTGCTGAGATTTTAACGATAACTCCGTTGCGGATTCCGTTGATAAGCTCTATTGGGGATTTTGATGATGAACTCTGCTGGGGATAGAAAGAACTTCGCTGGGGATGATCTTTCAGTTGCAACTTGCTGAGGATAACCCAGTTAGACTCTTGTGGGGATAATCTCTGAATTTGGCTGAGGAGATGCATTTGTACTCTGCAGGGGACAAGCTTCCAAAATCTACTGGGGAAGATGATTCAACTCTGGCGGGGAAGCTTTTTTAGACTGCGCTGGGAAATGGCTCCACTGGGGGTATCTTGTATTCCACCGGGGAACATTCTTATACTCTGTCGAGGAATATTAAGACTGTCGGGGATGTTCTTTACGCTTGTTGGAGAATATCTTTATACTCCGCTGGGGAATATTAAGACCTTCTGGGAATACCGAGCCTTTTCGGGACTGATAGTAGACTAACTCTGCTTGGGGGAAAGTGTCATTACTGTCTTACTTTGCGGATGGTGACGATATCTTGGTCATATTCTTCAGCCGAACCTACCTTGGTACCTTGGTGGACAGAGCAACTAGACCTCTCAGACAATTCTTATTGCCCTTACTTTTGATATCATCCGTAATTAGTCCTTTGTTTCGCATGTAAATATTTATGATCAGCAATTAATGTCAAATGCATATATCAAAAATGAACATTGGACGTTCTTTGCAAAACAAAACAGATAAAGGAAAAAACAATTTGCAATTTGTCTGAAAAATGAGATTGTATTGATTTTGAAGTTTGCCTGTAAATAGGCATTTTTGTACAAGAGGCTGATGTCCTAGTAAGAGAACGCCGCCGAACAAATAGGATTAATACAATTTGTAAAAGGAAAACAAAACAGCTATGTGAATAATCCCACTAGGTTCCAACTCTACTATCACCTTTATATCTTCAAGCATCTCATCACTTTGTTGCTTAGTTGGAGATGAATCTGATTGATTGGTGTCGTCCGAGCTTGATAGTCGATACTGAAGTCCGGATGCGAGGTGATCCAATGAGACATAGTATTACGCTTTAATCCCTAACTTTTGCCTGTACCGCCCTTTCGGGTTTTCAGTCCACCAGGATACCCATTTTTGCCCAAGTCGCCTTTTCAGGTTTTCGACTTGCCGAGTGTACAGATTTTTTTTTTTTCATCCCTTATTTTTGCCCGAACCCTTTTGGTTCGTCGGGAAGCCCTTATTTTTGCCTAGGCCAGTCGACCTAGTGGGTCTTTAATTATGCGTAGTATCTTTTTACTATGTCTGCATTGACGGGGTGAGGAAGGTCGTCACCATCCATGGTGGTTAGAATCATCGCTCCTCCTGAGAAGATGTTCTTAACCACAAATGGCCCTTCGTACGTAGGGGTCCATTTGCCCCTGGGATCACCTTGAGGTAGAATAATGCGCTTGATTACCAGGTCCCCAACTTGATACTCTTGTCGTCTAACTTTCTTGTTAAATGCCTTGATCATCCGCTTTTGATACGTTTGACCATGACAAATAGCAGCAAGTCTCTTTTTGTCGATTAAGTTCAGCTGATCAAGCCGGGTCTGAATCCAGTCATCTTCACTCAAACCTGCATCCTTCATAATCCGAAGGGAGGGTATCTGAACTTCAATGGGCAATACGGCCTCCATGCCATAAACCAAGGAATAAGGTGTTGCCCCTGTTGACGTCCGTGCTGAGGTACGGTACCCATGAAGAGCAAATGGTAACATCTCGTGCCAATCTTTGTAGGTCATTGTCATCTTCTACACAATCTTCTTAATGTTCTTATTAGCTGCTTCTACAGCCCCATTCATCTTCGGCCGGTAGGGGGAAGAGTTATGGTGCTGTATCTTGAATTGCTCGCAGAGCTCAGTGATCATCTTGTTGTTAAGATTGGTACCATTATCCGTAATGATCCTCTCTGGTACACCGTATCGACAGATTAAGTTGTGTCGAATGAACTGTGCCACGACATTCTTGGTTACGGTGGCGAAGGAAGCTGCTTCAACCCACTTCGTAAAGTAATCAATCGCTACCAGGATGAAACGATTCCCGTTGGATGCCGTAGGTCTGATCTCGCCGATCATATCAATGCCCCACATTGCAAAAGGCCAAGGTGTTGTCATGACGTTCAAAGGAACTGGAGGAATGTGCACCTTATCAGCATAGATCTGGCACTTGTGACATGTCCGAGAATGCTGATAACAGTCGGCTTCCATTGTTGACCAATAATATCCTGCCCGAAGGATTTTCTTTGCCATGGTATGTCCACTGGAATGCGTTCCGAAGGTACCTTCATGCAGCTCTGCCATGATCCTTTCTGCTTCAATTTTATCCATGCAACGCAGTAAGGTTGAATCATGGTTACATTTGTAAAGAATGTCATTGCTGATGAAGAACTTTGCCGCAAACCTTCTCAGAAACTTCTTGTCATTAACAGACGCGCCTTCGGGGTATTCTTGAGCTTCAAGGTACCTCTTTACTTCATGATACCAAGGTTTTTCTGTTACCTCTTCGGTCTCAAGATCACAACAATATGCAGGTTCATCCAACTTCCAAATAATGATCCGGGGAGCCTCGTTGTCCCATTTGACTTTGAACATAGAAGACATCGTAGCTAGTGCGTCCGCCAACTGATTCTCCTCTCTTGGGAAATGTTCAAAGGTTATCTCCTCGAAATTGGGAAGCAACGTCAATACATACTCCTTATAAGGAATAAGATTTGGGTGTTTCGTATCCCACTCGCCTTTGATCTGACTGATCACGAGAGCGGAATCTCCGAAGACGCTCAGAAACTTGATCCTTAGATCAATTGCAGCTCGGAGACCTATAATGCAGGCTTCATATTCCGCCATGTTGTTGGTGCAGTTGAAACATAGTCGGGCGGTAATCGGAGTATGAGAGCCTTTATGAGATATGATTACAACGCCAATACCGTTACCCAAAGCGTTTGAGGCTCCGTCAAAGTGCATAGACCATCGGGATCCTTCCTCAGGTCCTTCACCCGGTCCAGGTATCTCGCAATCAGTTACTACCATGATATTCTCGTCTGGAACTTCAAAGTTCATAGACTGGTAATCATCCACTGCCTGATGTGCCAAATGGTCTGCCAACACACTTCCCTTGATTGCTTTTTGAGTCGTGTACTGGATATCATATTCAGTCAAGATCATCTGCCATCTTGCTATTCTTCCGGACAAGGCAGGCTTTTCGAAGATATACTTAATTGGATCCATCTTTGAAATCAACAGAGTAGTGTGAGTCAACATATACTGTCTTAGCCGGCGAGCAGCCCATGCCAAAGCGCAGCAAGTTTTCTCGAGCAGTGAGTATCGGGTCTGACAGTCGGTAAACTTTTTGCTAAGGTAATAAATAGCATGCTCTTTTCGGCCAGACTCGTCATGCTGACCCAGCACACACCCCATTGAATTGTCAAGTATTGTCAAGTATAAGATTAGAGGTCTCCCTTCAACCGGTTGCATAAGAATGGGTGGCTCTTGGAGATACTCTTTGATTCTTTCGAAAGCGGCCTGACATTCATCGTTCCAACGTACTACTTGATCTTTCTTCAGTAGCTTGAAGATTGGTTCACAAGTAGCAGTTAGGTGCGAGATGAATCGGGCAATGTAGTTCAACCGTCCTAGAAAGCCTCTGACTTCTTTCTCTGTCTTGGGAGCTGGCATCTCTTGTATGGCTTTCACTTTGGAAGGGTCCACTTGAATACCTTTGTCTCTTACGACGAAACCTAGTAGTTTTCCAGATCTCACCCCGAAGGTGCACTTGTTCGGGTTTAATCTCAGCTTGTACAATTTCAATCGGTCAAACAGCTTCTGTAGATGGTCAAGGTGTTCCTCCTTAGTTTTGGACCTTGCAATCATATCGTCGACGTATACTTCAATCTCATGATGGATCATATCATGAAACAGAGCAACCATGGCACGTTGATACGTTGCCCCAGCATTTTTCAACCCAAAAGGCATGACCTTGTAGCAAAAGGTACCCCACTGAGTAACAAAAGTGGTCTTCTCCATGTCTTTGGGAGCCATCTTTATCTGATTATAACCGGAGAAACCGTCCATGAAGGAGAATACCTTATGCTGAGCAGTGTTGTCAACCAGAACGTCGATGTGAGGCAGAGGGAAGTCATCCTTAGGTCTCGCCCTGTTCAAATCCATGTAGTTAACACACATTCAGACCTTACCATCTTTCTTCGGTACCGGAACCACATTGGCAACCCACTGAGGGTAAGAAGTCACTGCTAGAAAACCGGCATCAAACTATTTCATAACTTAGGTCTTGATTTTCTCAGACATCTTTGGACGCATACGGCGGACCTTCTGTTTTACCGGAGGGCAGTCTTCCTTGGTAGGCAGGCGATGAACCACGATGTCAGTATCCAACCCAGGCATATCTTCGTAGGACCAGGCAAAGATCTCGACATAGTCATGCAGCATCTGAATCAACCGCTGTTTCACACTAAGCTCCAGATTTGCACCGATGTTGACTTCCTTCTTGTCTGTCTCAGTACCCAGATTTACCGTTTCCACTGGCTCTTCATGTGGATGAATGGCCCTCTCTTCCTGAAGTAGCAGTCTTGCAAGCTCACCAGGCACTTCGCAATCATCTTCACCTTCGTCTTCGGCTAAGTTGATCGGATTTTCGAAGTCATAACTGGCAGTAGCAGAGTCGTTACTAGTGAGATCCAGAGTGGATTGGGACCTGTATATGTGAGTGTGTGTAAAATAGCTGTTTTGCAATATATAATAAAGAAAGACAAGGAGCGCAAGATTTGAAATGCAAAAAACGTTCAATGCTTTTATTAATGGTATATGAAAATGGCACACAAAAGCCCTCACAAATGAAGCCACGGCGCCCCGGGTAAGACACCGGGCCATAAAGTTTCAAAACATTGTCTGTTACAAATTCAAAACAAAAGAGTTCATTACTGAGTAACAAAAGTAATAGGGATGAAGTCCTTTGCCGTCCAGTTGTTTGGTCCATCGTTGGTCGTAGGGTAGATCCAGCTGTCTAATTCAAATTCCTCCAGGTCATCTTCGATGGCATTTACTCCCGAGTTGCTGATGAACACATGAGGTCTTCCACTCTTTGCATTACGAACAGCCCTCTGAGCTTCTGCAGTGAAACCCAAACCAAACTTGTTAGTCTTCTGAGTGAAATCAGGAAGTCGGCCCCAGTTTGCACACTCACCCTTCTCAATAACAGCCCGGGCATCCTTTAAGGAAGCCATCTTTAAAGGAGAATCTTTAACCACAGTCTCAGCTGATGCCAGTGTCTGAGGAACTTCTTCAAAGTGTTGAAATGGGGTCTTAATGAACTCCCCATCCATCTCTATGTACCGGAACGAGTTGAGGTGGCTGACCATGTACTCTTCCTCCCCTTGAACGGTCACAATCTTCCCTCTGACCGGGTACTTCAGCTTCTGATGGAGTGTTGAAGTCACAGCTCCAGCTTTATGGATCCATGGACGACCCAGCAAACAAGAATAGGATGGCCGAATGTCCATCACGTAGAATGTAGAATTGAAGACCTGGGAACCAACCTTGATTGGAATATCAACCTCACCATGCACCATCCTTTTAGACCCATCAAAGGCCCGGACAACAATGTTACTTGGCTTTAGCTCCAAACCTTCACAATCCAACCTGTCTAGAGCTTTCTTGGGCAAGACGCTCAACGAGGATCCCGTGTCAACCAACACATGTGCAAGAGTAGTGCCTCTGCATTCAATGGAGACATGCAGGGCATCGTTATGGTTCTTCCCTTTAGCAGTCAGATCAGCGTCGGAGAAACCCAAACCGTTATCAGCAGTTAAATTGGCCACACAATCGGTAAACTGATCAGTTGATGTCTCTTGTGGCACGTGGGCCGTCTTCAGGAAGGTAATCAGAGCCTTGGCATGGGCCTCTGAACACAACAACAGTGATAACATAGAAATCTTGGATGGGGTTTTCCCCAGCTGCTCAACTACATGATAATCACTCTTCTTGATGATCTTCAGAATCTCTTCCATCTCCTGTTTGGAAGCTTCAACATTGATGGTCTTTGGTGCTTCCGTCTGGGCAGGCATATCAGTGGCGACCCCTTTTCCCCGAGCGTCAGATGATTCGGCGACAGGGGTAGAACTAAGAACTTGATCAGGAATGGCATTAGGCACACTTGCAGGTGTGATGACAATAGGTCTCCGGACCGTTGGTGGTGCAATATCAGGTGAGAAAAGTCTACCACTGCGGGTGACTTTAGCAGGCCCGGTAATGTTGCTGACGCCGGTATTAGTATCAAACTCTTGCTTAACTCCAAGCACATAAACATCTACCCTATAGTGCCAAGGGACAGCTTTGTCAGAGGTGTAGGGAATAGGCCCCGGAACAGTGATGATTATGGGTACAATCTTTTGAACAGGCATAATTTTGACAGGCTTCCTCGAGGGAGCCTTGGGAGAATTGTTGAGAATGGTAACAATGGAAACTTCTTCAGTAGGGGTGGCAGGAATAGCAATCTTCTCAAACAGGATTTCCTTATTATCCATCAGGTTTTGGATGCCTGACTTCAAAGATGGGCAACCAGTAGGTGAAACAGAACACATATGGCAACCTTCACTACATCCCGGAAATAAACCGGCTAGCAACAGGTTCCTCTTGACGGTCATCAGCGGGGTAACAATATCATCCATAGAGGCTACAAACAAGTCTTCCTCTACAGCATTTACTCCATGTTTGGGCATGGGAGCAGTCACAATGTTAGGCCTTTCGGGCGCCTCAAACTCAATCTCTTTTGCATCAATCAGGTCTTGGACCTTATTCTTCAAAGTCCAACAATCATCCGTATTATGCCCCGGGCTATCAGAGTGATAAGCGCAGCGAGCGTTGGGGTTATACTTCGATGATGTAGTATTCGGATTCTTTGGGGCTTCCCTTAGAGTCACCAAATTGGTCTTCAGCAATTATGGTAATATCTGGGACAAGGTCATGCTGAGACGAGTGAATTGCCTTCTAGGTCTCTTTTCCCGTTGTTGGTTGTGATGTTCAGGAGCACCAGCAGGTTTCGAAATAACAACCGCGTTGACAGCTTGGCGGTGTTCCGGTCTATTCTGTCTTCTTGAGTTGTAGACCGCACTGGACTCTTTGTTAAATGGTTTCTTCTCGGTGCTCGATGAGGCACCCTTTTGTATTTTCCCAGCCTTAATACCTGCTTCAATCCTCTCACCAGTCAAGATAAGGTCTGTAAACCCGGCTGAAGAGTTTCCAATCAAATGGTTAAAGAATGGACCAGACATGGTCCCCAAAAACATATCAGCAAGTTCACGATCAGTTAAAGGTGGCTGCACCCTTCCGGCAAGGTCTCTCCCTTTTTGGGCATACTCTTTAAATCCTTCACCCGTCCCTATTGACATACCCTGGAGTTGGGTACGCGTAGGAGCGAGGTCAGAATTATATTTATACTGCTTATAGAACGCAGTAGCCAAATCTTCCCAGTTACGAATACTGGCCCCATCCTGCTGATAGAACCACTCAAGCTGAGTCCCTGAAAGACTGTCCTGAAAGAAATGGATCCACAAATTCTTATCAGTTGTGTAAGGCTGGATCTTCCTTACATATGACCGGAGGTGCAGCTTTGGACAGGAAGCTCCATCATACTTGGCAAAGGCAGGTGCCTTAAACTTATAGGGAATCACTACCCCAGAGGATAAACCTAGGTCTCTGAAGTCCAGCCCGGGCACGTTCTGTATCTCCATAGCGCTTAAGCGGTCCTCCAACTGTTTGTACCTATCCTCAGTAGGAGGATACTGTTCTTCATCATAATCTGTCTCGTTGTCGGAGACTACAGGGCTAGGGGAACCCTCCTCTCTTGTGGACTATCTTTCCATCCAGATGAGGCGGTCAGATCAACCTCATTCTGCAGTCCATTTCCAAACCTGCGTCCAGTGTTGAACAGGACGGTCATCTTCTTCTTCTTCTTCCTCTCTTTCAGAATCAGGGTCTTCAAGTCCTGCTGACCCTTGGCTAGGCTCATAACCAACTTTTGAAACTGGGCATTCTAGGCCTGGAGGGCCTTGATAGCTTGCTCAGTGGAAGGTTTAGTAGACATGATGATTGCTGAAATAAACAGCGAAGAAGATAATTGACCTATAAAAAGGGTACCTGTTATGCATATGATGAATGGTATGCTATTTATGTAATGCATTCAAGGGTTCAAAAATTCAAATTCGTTGCAGACAAAAAAAAGAACACATGTCATATTAAGAAGTAGTTTGTTTAGTACATCAGTGCCTCATGGGCGAAATATTACAAAATACTTAAGGTAAAAAGACATTGCGCATCCTTTTTGGAGCGATGTAAGTGTTGAGGGTCTCTTCCTCGTGAAGTCGGCGGGTGAGCTCCAAAACCTTCTTCTCACTGGCATGTAAGCTGGCTTCAAAAGCATTCTGTTCTTCCTTTAGTTGGATCCAACTCTTTTTCATTTCTTCCCATGATGTTGGCATGTCAGGATGTAGGATGGTGTATGGAACCTCTCCTTCCATAACAGGCTCTTTGATCACGGGGAGAATGTGAGGATATGGCATCATAAGATTCAAGGGGGATGGAATTCTTGTGCCCAGTGTCTTACTATCTACCTTGTTAGGCATCCTCCAAGCTCTGATGAACCTTTGTCGAAGTCCTTGCGCATCATTGTCTAAGTCAAAAACTATGTCACGGATCAGCATGTCATGAGGGCCATCCCTCCGAGCATATCCAAATTGTCTCAAGGCTAGACAGGGGTTGTAGGTAATGCCTCCTCTCATTCCAAGTAAAGGAACATTAGGAAATTCTCCGTAACAATCAATGATAGTGACATTTTCTCTGGACCGAGAACACCAATGTATATCAAAATGTGTGAGAGTCATCAATCGTTGTGACCACCTTAAACCCTGCTCATTCTTCAAAACTGATTGTGGAAGGTGAGAAATAAACCACCTTGCCAGGAGAGGAGTACAGCACATGAGAACACCTCTTTTTCTCATTGTTCGTATGTAAAATGAGTGGAGGATGTCCCCAAGCAATGTAGGTATGGGATTCCTGGACATGAAAATCTTGACAGCATTCACATCTATAAGTTGATCAGGGTTTGGGAACAACACCAACCCATAGATAAGGAGTGCCACAATCTCTTCAAAGGCTTGTAGATCAAGAGAATTCCAACATTCTTGTTCCTTCTCAAACAGAAACTTTGCCAATAATCCCTTGATACCACTTCTGATTTCCCAATGCCCCTTGATGTCAGATGGTTGCAGACGTAATGCTTGAGCAACATCTTCAAGTTTTGGTTCCTTTTCCGTACCGATGTAGGGTAGTTGACTAAGAATAGGAATTCTCAGAAGTTGAGAAAATTCCTCCAAAGTAGGCACCAATTGATAATTCGGGAATGTGAAACAGTGGTGTAGGGGGTCAAAGAACTGGAAGAGAACTTTTATCATGTCTTCTTCAATGTTGGTGTTGACCAGGCTGAGGAGTCTACCATGTCTGTCACTGAAGAGAGAGTTCTCGGGAATCCTGGATGTAAGCTCCTTGAGTTGAGGAGGTATCCTTACAAGGTTGACCTGAATTGTTTTCCTGCAGAGAGACTCCATGTCCTACAAAACAAGAACAAAGATGAAGATCCAAACCCTTGAAATGGTTAGCGAATGCATATGATGCTTTATGATGTTATGTACATGTATGCAAAAGTAAGCAAGTGTATATACAGACAGTCATATTCACACAAAGCAAACAAGCCCTTAGGTTTAGGCTTGCATGGAGTTTAGGTATTACCCTCTTGAAGTTAGTTGGCTCAAAACCTGTCCTATAAATAGTAACCGGGTTCTAAGGAGCTCAATATCATTGGATTGTTTTCTATGTTCATTGTTTTGATTTATCCACTTAACTGGCGACCAAAATATTCCAAGAAAACAATCCTCAATGAGTATAGTATCGAGTATTTACCAACTTCGGACTGCACCAAAGTCGGTCATCTCACTACCCCTAAAAAGGCCAGGATGGTCAAGTAAGGTTCTAAGGTCAGTTGATGCTTCGCGACACCACGCGGCGGCCCCGTACTCTCCTTGACTTGACTCAAGGGTTACCGGTACTCACCAAAGTGCCACATCAACGTAGCTACTGCTTCAACCATGTCGGTATACCCCACACAGTTCCCTCACAGTTTGTTGCTACTTCTAAAGGGTATCCCCAGATCCGGGTTAGGATCTATAGAACTCCGATACAAACCCACAAAATTTAAAGCATACAAAGCATACAATTGAAAACACAAGTGATCTAATCCTAAGGTACACCTCACTTATTTAGATGTCCCCAGCAGAGTCGCCAGTTCTGTGATCGGTGGAAATAGAACTGACTGTTTTGGAGTGTTGGTTCGCATTTGTGTTTGTTTTTGCAAAATGTCGCGGTAAGCAAGAGTCGCCACCGTCTTTTATTTTATCTAACAAGGAAAGGACAAAAGCACAGAAAAATTCCTTTTCGAGATGTTTCTCGGGTTCGGGAGGTAGATTATAGAAAGGGAAGGTGTTAGCACCCTTTCTATCTGTGGTTATCCACGGGCTCTTAGGTACTTGCTCATTGTGTTTTCAAAAAAAAATTCTTTTCTTTGTGATTGTGGTTTTTGAAAAAAAGTTTTGTTTGAAAACTTCGATTTAACTCTTGTTTCTGTCCTCAAGAGTGTATGAAGTATTTGTTGAAAACTTTGTTTGAAAAGTGTAAGTGCGAAAAGTTTGTTTTGTTTTGAAAGAGCAAGTACCTGAGAACCTCTACCTACTCAAAAGGAATTAAACTGTGTAAATGTCCTTTAGACAGTGCCATCCCACAATGGAGGAGTAGGTAGCACCGTCGTTGGAGTTTTCGGGTCAATTTGATTAAGGGACATGTGGTCACTAAAGCAATGTTAGGACGCCTTAGCGGTAACCCTAATGTCTTAGATCATTTTATCCGAGGCAACTGTTTCGAGGCAACTTTGATCTTTAGACAGGAGGACGACCCCTAAAACACCCTATACTCAATGACCACGTTCGAGGCAACCAAGTGAGGCGTACCCTAGGAGTGGCATGTGCAAATGTGTCAATTTTCAGTTATGTTATCTTTGTACATGTTATGGTGAGCTACGGTTGATTTTAAGTTAAGAGAGATCTTGTCATGCATATCCTAGTTAGCATACATCTAGCAGTTAATAGTTGCGGAAAATAAAACTACGCTATTACAAGGCGTCGGGTATTTACATCGCCAAAAACAAACCCTTGAAAAGTAAATGCAAAAAATAAATAAAAGCGGTAAAAAGTCTTAAGTCCAAAATTATTACATCCTCGGAGCAAACACAATTATATGGATAAAAAAATAATACGCGCGAGAAAAAAATTGAATCGGAGAGTTTTTAGGGTTTTGACCCCTTTTTTAAGAAAGAAAGAGATTTTTATTATTTTTTGGCATTTAATTAAACCTAAACTAATTAATTAATAAAAAGAAATTTTTTTTGGTTTTTGAATGTTTAAGAAAATAAAAATAATAAAATGATTAAATATATTTAAAAAAACCTAATTCTACATTGATTTTAATTTATTACAAAAATGTTAATATTATGCCTAATTAGAAACTAAATTAATTAAGTTATTTATTTACAAAAATAATGAAAGGGTGAAATTAATTTTAATAAATAAAAAATATTATATTTTTTGGTTTTCTGATTTTATTATAAAAATATTAATTTGTTAGTGATATAAATAATAATTATAAAAAATAATTAAATGAAAGAAATATAAAAAAAGGAAAAGAAATAAACTCATAGGGGGTGTTGGGCCTGATTTTGTGGTGAATCTGGCAATTTTCCAGGCCCAAACGCTTCAGCCTCTTTGACTTTTCTGGATCTTCCAGGCATTGGTTGACTTGGACACATGGTAGTCCTCCAATCCTAGCCTTCAGATTTGGCCAGGAGGCCATCTGGCGCCTGGATCTTAGCAGCGTATGGTGGACCATCTTGTGAGCGTTGCATTAGAACACTTGGAGAAAAGTTATAACAAATATTGGGGGACCTGGGATTCGAACCCAGGTCCCAATGGACTTTGCACGCTTTCCCCAACCACTCAGCCAAGTTGTCTCATTCGTTAGTAAAATGCAAAACAAAGGATATATGGACAAAATAATTATTATGCTGGAAAAATATAAAAAAACGCGCTTAAGATTTAAACTGGCCAATGGGAGAGCGACGTGTGGTCGTCTTCTTCCCCAAACTCTGGTTTTATTACCTGCGGATTTTTATCCGCAGGAAGTTCCGTGGCTCACTCCTAAAATCGTCCCTAGGCTGCAAAAATCCACTCCAAGACCATGGTTGTGATCGTATATGTCCCCTGAGCGTGCCTATAACCATTACTTGCCTTAATTTTACCTGTAATGCAAATGCCTAAAAACGAAACAAACAAACCCTAGGCACGGGTATCATCATATAGGGCATAAAAATAAAATTGAATATTGCAGTCATGTTAGAAATTATGCAAGGATCAATAATATGCCAACGTTTTGTCAAAAAGATGCAAGAATAGAAGATCACGATTCCATGTCCAGGGTGGAGTTTCGAGTGACTTACAGTGTGATACAAGGGGTCTGGAGGTCTGGCTTTGATTGCTTTTGCTTCACAGGATATTGGGCTAGAAAGCTACGTGAAGATTTCTGATTGAATCGTCCCTTAACCAAGATTTTGATCTCCACTTTTTCCAAGGATTTTTGCAATTTGCTCTGGCCGTTTTAGCAGTTATTGCTCGTGTATTAGGTTTAGGAGGCTTGCTTGCATATAAGTCAATGATTCTAGGTCAAGAGTTGGGCTTTAATCCATGTATATTCAAGAATTAGGTTTGCACTTTGATCACCATTAACAAACTTTCCAAATATGGCCAAATCATAGATTTTGTGCACAAAAAGCCAAGGCACGAATTTTATTAGGTGTCGCATGATGTTTGCAAGCTGTACAAATCACAAAGATCCCTTTTCAATAATTTTTGGATTTTATTTGATTTAATATTGATTAATAATGAATTAAATCAATAAAAATGAAATAAAATAGAAAAATAAATGGTTGGTCATGAAATTAAGCATGGGACACGTGTGTGGCATGACAAGACTGAATCAAGTGGAAAAAGTGGGCCCTTTTGTCAAAAATTGGAGTTTTGAGGATAGTTGACTTTTGGCAATTTTGAAAAAATGCCCAACTTAAACAATGCATAACTTCTACAATTTTGAACTTTTAGAGGTTTTCTTTGACTTTTTAGAAACCTTGGGATGTCCTATAATCAATCCTTTTGGTCTCATCGCATTTTGATCTTCCATTCTCAAGTTATAAGCTTTGGCACAAAAGGTGTTTTTGTTGACTTTCAAAAATAACCTATAATGTCCAAATTTGTAACTTCTTGTGAGTGCATTTTCTGATCTTGGGGTGTGAAGATTGATTGTAGGAAATTGCATCCTATTCAAAATGAGCTTTGTATGGGTCATTTATCATAAAGTATGAGAAAGTTATGGTTGGTCAAAGTTGAGTTGACTTTTCCTACAAAACCCTAATTTAGCAACTTTTGAATCTTGATGAATTTTGAGCAATCCTTGATGAATCATGATCAACCCTTGATCAAATGATGAATTATCCTTCAAAATGAGAATGTTGACAAAAAATCTGACTTTTGACTGCAAAATGACCATTTTGCCCTTGCAGTTGACTATAGATCAAATGGAGCTTTTGACTGTGCAAATTGGCACTGTGAGTCTTGAAACTTGGCATGTAGGTGCTTGAGAATGTATATAGGCCTATGAGACTTGATTGAACCATTGAAAACCCCAAATTCTTTGAAAGAACCAAAACCCTACTTTTGAATTGACTGCCTTAGAAGGTGACTTGACTGTACAACCCATGAGCCATTTTGAGCAATTTGAAGATCATTCTTGACATGTCTTGAGGAATATGGGAGGGAAAATTTTAGGGTACAACACTAAGCATCTAAGAGCCCGTAGAAAAATACAGATGGAAAGGGTGCTAACACCTTCCCTTTCCATAATATACCCCCTTACTCAGAAAACTCTCGAAAGGTCTTTTTCTGTTCTTTTCACCTTTTCCTTTATTGGATAAAAGAAAAGTCGGTGGCGACTCTTGCTTACTGCAACATTTACGAATACAAATGAAAACTAGTATAACAGTCGGTTCTGCCACCGTATCACACCATCCATTGTCCTGAAATGTTTCATCGCACGAAGTTTGTTCTATTGAAGATACCAATCCCAGAGGTGTTTCTTCAGATTATTTAAAGGTGGATCTTATTCTGACATGTTTAGCTTTATCTTTCAGAATCAAATCTTCAGAGTTAGTTTGTCTTTGCCTTTTCTAAACTAATGGATAATCAAGTATTTATGATGTATCATTATTTTTTACCACTCTACTGTAAGAATTTTTTTCCAGAATCTGCAAGTGTTATCTCTAGATCTGGAAAGTTTTCAAACATCTTTGACTTTTCTGGGTTAAGCTTATCATCAATTCTAACATTGATTAATTCTTTCAGATTACATGTTTTTGTATTGTATACTATGTAGCCTTTAGAGTGTTCTGAGCATCTCAACATAATACACTTTTGAGCTTTAGAATCATACTTGTTCAGACTATCTTTAGTATCCAAAATAAAACATGAACATCCAAACGGATAAAAGTAAGAAATGTTGGGTTTTCTTCTTCTGCACAACTCATAGGGAGTCTTTTCCAGAATAAATCTTATAGAGATTCTATTCTGAATATAACTTGTTGTATTTATAACTTCTGCCCAGAAGTGCTTGGCCATGTTAGTTTTGTTGATCATAATTCTGGTGATTTCTTGCAGTATCCTATTCTTTCTTTCTATAACTCTATTACGACTAACACCATAGATCATGGAAGTCATTATTCTTATGTCTAGGTTATCATTTAGGAACTTCTGAAAAGCTTTATCATGTTGATACATGACTGTTTTAGAAGGTAGGGAAGCTTTAGAAAGAACTATTTTAGGTTTTGAAAATTTTTTATTTAAGAACACATTTTCATTTTTAAAAATAAAATTATCATGTTTAAGACCTTCTTTCTCTAGCTTATCATATTCTTTAATTTTTATATTCATGAACTTTCAGAAGATTCTTGAATTTTCATTGAAGCTTCTGATGCTTGTTCAGAGTTTTTAATATAGTTCTAATTCATCTCGAGAGAGTTCAGAAAATACCTCTTCAGAGTTTGACTATGTTTCTGACGTATCTTCTTCTAAACTGATACTTGTGAGTGCAACATTTTCACATTCTTCTTCTGATTCTGATCCTTGAGAGTCAGAATCATCCCATGTTTCCATGAGACCTTTACTATTTCCTTTGAAAGTGCTTTTCTTGAAGATTTATTTTTTGGTGCTCTCCTTCTTGTGATTTTGACATTCATTTCTGTAGTGTCTAGGTTCATTGCACTCAAAACATGTTACTTCATTACTAGCTCTTCCTTTATCAAATGTTTATGAGTGATCTTCTCTATTTCTGAATCTTCGACCATTATTTTGTCTTTTCTTCTAGAGTTGTGTAACTCTTCTGGATAGAAGTGACAATTCGTCTTCATCATCAGAATATTCATCATCAGATTCTTTGATTTCTTCAGCTTAGAAAGCCTTGCTCTTTTCTTATCTGGTTCTTTCTGTTCTAGAATTTAGAGCAATAGATTTTTCCCTTCTTTTGAGGCTCATCTTCTTCTAGCTCTATCTCATGACTTCTAAGCAAACAGGCTAACTCTTCGAGAGTTATATTGTTCAGATCCTTAGAAATATTTAAAGCAGTAACCATTGGTCTCTGTGATACGGTGGGAGAACTGACTTGGGTGTTTTTCATTTGATTGCAAATGTTGCGGTTAGCAAGATTCGCCATCGACTTTCATTTTATCCAAAAGGAAAGGTGGAAAAGAACAGGAAAGACCTTTGAGATTATTTCTTGAGTTCGGGGAGGAGATTATGAAAAGGGAAGGTATTAGCACCCTTTTCATCCATGGTTATCTATGGGCTCTTAGTTGCTTGCTAGATCACTTGCTTTTGTTTGAAAATGTGCTTTGTTTGAAAATGTGTATTTGTGGTGTGGGTTTTGAAAGTATTTTGAAAACATCTTTGTAATGGTTCTCGTTTCTATAAGAACACGTACAAAGTGTTTAAAAGAAATAAAATAAAGTATGTGAATATGAAAATATTTTTGGTGTTTTTTATTATAGAAAATGAAATTGACGATGAAAATAATAAAAGGGAAAAGAATCAGAATCAGCGCATTTCTGAGAGAGGGGAGAGCAGAAGCTCTGATTCTGGTGTGCTACAAGTCAAAAATAACATGTTAGCAGAAAAGGGACGGTCATAAGTTCTAGGTCCGGGTACACTAAAGTTCTGGGATTGTCGGGAACAAGGGAAATCCTAGAAGTTCTAATGCAACTGACAGCCTAGAAGTTATAATGTCATTGGAAGGTATGGAAGTTCTGGTTGCTGAGATGTTCTGGATGTTGAGAGAGTTTAGAGATTCTGATGTAGCTGGGAACCTAGGAGCTCTAGTGTCACTGGAAAGCTAGAAGTTCTGATAATGGGCATCTGAGGTATCAATGTTGTTAACTATGAACGTCTAGAAATTCTGGTCCAGGATCAATGTTTTGATAAGTAATTAAAGGGATTGATCTAGAAGTTCTGGTCTAATTAATGGGGTAAAAAGTCAAGAAATAAACATAAAAGATTTGTTTCTAGGGCTAGAACTCAGGACCCTTAACACTAATGTCTTATGTGTGCGTTCTCTACCACTGGGGTGGCTATACATGCGGTATTAGAAGCAAAAACATAAACATATTACACAAAGTAAAAATCTGACGATGAGCTTTATCTTCTTCTCCACACCAGTTAGAACATCTGCACCTTAGTCATTTCTCAACAAAACAGAAAATGCACACATAGCAGTTATGACAGGTTTCATCATGTTTCAGAAATATAAGATATCAGAACTGTAAATCAGAAACAAACATGTATCTGCTAATCCTAATTTCCTTTAAGAAGTTCCTAACTGATATTCTCCCTACTTAGGCAGAAAATACATGAATCCTCATAATATGTACAGCATCAAAATCAGGATGTCTACATTGTATTTTGGACATGCAAGTTTAATAATGCCTAAGTGATGTGATGAGAGTTAGCAGAAGCTTACCTTGCAGCTGGAAAAGGTTCTGTAGACTAGAGCCTGGTTCTGACTTCTTGTAATGTTCTGATCAGCTTCCTCACATGCTCAGCAGGTTGTAACAATCTTTAACTTGGGCTATGAATGGCTGGAAAATTCTGGAACAGCCAAGAAGCAAAGTTCTGCTTTTTGAGGTGGAGACTGGTGAAGAATGTGTTATAGTCTAAAAACAGAAGTTAGGACGGCTTCTAAATGTATATCAGAAGCTGTATGGATGGTTTAGTCAAGAAACACTTGAGGAAAATTAGAGTTTGAATGCAAGAATCAAAAACTAGCAGGCTTTGTATTTGTGTTTGCAGTTTTGGATTTCTGGAAATTTTAGCAAGGTTCCAAGGCTTTTTCTTTTCAATTTTTTGACCTCTTTACAGTTGCCAATGATGTTCAATTTATAGGCAAGGATTTTGTAGCTTGGAGAAGTCAAAAGTACAACTATCATGCTAGGGCGCTGACTTGTTCTTGAAGCAAGTTAAACAAGTATGGTGGTTAATAGCTTTTAGCCGTGTCTAAGCTGGATTTATAAGCATGAATTAAGGAAAGGTAACCTCAGAAGCAAAAACAAAGCATGGGCCAGCATAAGCTTTGTACAAAAGTTTGCTTTCCAAGGACAACCATGGTACTTCTATGCCACACGTGGGAAAATCCTTTGGACAAAGACTCAAAAGTGGGTGTGAGCTTTAAATGATGATGAGATTTGTCAAAATAGAATCCTGCAATATGAGATTAGGTGTCATAGCTCAATCTAGATCAGAAGTTTAGTGTCAGCGTGACCTAGAACAAACATCCAACTTCTGATTTTTGAATCTTCCTGCTCCAGCTTATTCTGAAGGAGTTTTCAGACTTTTCAGAAATCTTGTAACACGCTTTGTATACTTTCTTTGAATTACTCTTGCAAATTCTGATTGAACTTTCATGAAAATTGGCTCAGAAGTTCTAAACAAATTCTGCTCAGAAGTATCCATAATTTGCTGAGTGCTTCAGTTTCATGGACGTGTCTTTGAAGATTTATAACTGGAAATCCCAGCATTTCTATGAGAAGTTCTATTCTGCAACGTTTGAGATCTCATTAAGGTCTAAATATCTTGTGTTAGAAGTTCTTCCGGAATCAACTTTCATTATGGTGAAAATCTGGCCAGAAGTTCTGAACTTATCATATTTCCTAAACACTTAGAAAAATTCTAAGTACTTGGAATTTTGACTTTTCCAAAGTAATTTTGACTTTTGATTTTCTTGATGAAACAAATTTCATATTCCAACATGTCTTGATGAAGTATGATTCTTGAAACTTGACTTTGATCCAAAAGTTAAATTTTGACTTTTCAGTGTGCATTCTGACAATTTTGCCCTTGTGCCAATTCCAAACGTAAATTGATGTATCAGTGCTACAAACTTGAGCCATGGAAAACCTTGTGAGAAAAATTCTTGAGAAATGAGAGGGAAAATTTTGGGGTACAACAGCTGCCCCTGTTCAATCTTCTTAAACCTGAAGAGTTAGAGTGGCGAGTCCGCCATTCGTGACTTGAAGGTGAAAGATGACTGAATACTAGAGTGCCCAGAAATTTGCACTCGATGATATGGTAGTTGACTGTGTAGAGAATGGGCTTAAGGATGCCATTTAGAGAAATGATGGAAAGTTGTTGGAGATGGGATTATAGATGCCATTCAGAGTAACTGTGGAAGGTATCAAGATAAATCTTTTGGTTGATTTGTACTGAAATAGTATATGCCTTTTGCCTATTTTAACTGGAAGAAATGAATCTAACTAGAGGAGGTCTTCGGTCGCCTGTCATTAACTGGAAGAAATGAATCTAACCAGAGGAGGTCTATGGTCGCCTGTCATTAACTGGAAGAAATGAATCTAAGCAGAGGAGGTTTTTGGTCTCCTGTTATTAACTGGAAGAAATAAATCTAACCTCCTCTGGCTAGATTTATTTCTTCCAGTTAATGACAGGCAATCAGAGACCTTCAAATAACAGTCCAGATACGATCCAAATTCGGATGTAATTCTGTCACTCATTCAAATACAGTCCAGGAATCATTTATGGATGGCATCTTTAAGCCCATCTCTAGAAAGACTCTACCATCAACCTTTTCAAGTCCCAGTTTAATACCTGTAGCAAGCCAGGAAAACTATTTGTGGACGACTGATACCTGAAACCAGCCAGGAAAATCATCTACATGAAGAGATTGAAGATTAACACCTGTAACAAGCCAGGAAGACCATCTTTCTTTCTCAGGTATGCAAGTTCTCGCTAAGGAATCTCTTATGCGATCGACACTCCTGCAGATGGCATCTGTAAGCCCATCCTCCTACCAACAACCTCCAAATGGCATCTGTAAGCCAATTCCCAACGTCACAATGCTGATACTACACCATGCGAGTGCAAATTTCTGGGCACTCTAGTGTTCAATTATCTTCCACCTTCGGATCATGAAAGGCTCGAAAGCCAATTTGTATCCTCACCTTTAAGAAAATTGAACAGGGGAAACTGCTGTACCCTAAAATTTGCCCTCTCATGTTTCCAAAGTTCTTCCCTTACATAGTTAGTCACAAACACTTGCCTAACAAAAATAAAGTTTTGAAGATATACAAAGTGTCTTTCGATCGGCATCTGGGAAAAGGCTTCGATTAAGCGTTCGGAACCTTTTGATCAGGTTGGGTTCACCAGTCTTCGATTGAACATTTGGAACTCTTCGATCAAGCTTTGGTATGCAGGTCTTCGATTGAGCGTTGGACCCTCCTTCGATCAAGTCAATATCACAATGCTTCGACTATGCACTAGATACTTCAGGCTTACCTTCGACTCACCAGGCAAGAAGCTCATTCGAAGAATATGTAAATGACTCATTCGAAGAAGCACTCAGAAGACCCATTCGAAAGGTACATAAGAAGTCCATTCGAAGGAGGCAACACAAGACCCTTCAACTAGCAACACAAGACCCTTCGATTAGCATGAACGAGACCTTTTGATTGGCCTGTTAACAGTGTCTTTCGATTGAAGTTTCAATTATTACCCTTCGAATGGTATATGGACAAATGCCCTTCGAATGGCATTTCAGTGCAGAGTTTTCTCTCAACCTAAGATGATCTGATAAAGGAAGTTCTGAACACTTCGAATCAGAACTTAGACTCATCACAAGGCCAAGGCCTGGTCGAGGTTGTCTAATAAGGAATAGATTCGAATGGGGACTTTGAAGCAGTCGAAACTGGCAAAGAAGGCAAAATCGAAGGGGTAAGTCAGTTTTTGATTTCCATCAAGTTGGAGGCCCAAACAACTCAGAGCAAGCTGGCAGAAACCATGATTGAATCAAATTTGGCAAGTTTTCATGAAGATCAAATCAAATCTCTCCTCCATAATGGACCAAGATTTGATACACATTTGTTAACCTAATTTCTTTGCCTATATAAACCTGCTGCTCATAAACAAATCACACACAAAAAACCCTTGCAGAAAAACGTGAAAACTTACCTACACAAACTCTGCAGAAACGGCGCCCCAACCTTGAAAAGAAAAGCTTGAAAAGTGGTGATCAGGTTCAGGTTTTGGAGGCAGATTCCGACCCAAAGAAAGACGCAACTCTCTTGCCATCAACCTCCTGAAGCGAGGCCAATCAAAAACCAAGCTTTTCATCATCTAAATCGCACTGTAAGTGTTCTAGAAAACGCCTCTGAACATGAAATCGAAAACATCCATGCTTGCATCTTTTCTTTAAAATATTGACATATTTGTGATTGTTACTTGATTTAGAATGTTTTGGCATTATCCAATTTAATTTTCATGGCTTCTAACCCCATATATAGAACCTAGGGTTCCGGTTCTGGTTTTTTAGGTGTTTGTGTCACAGGAAAAATCAGCGCAAACCATGGTTACAGGGATGACCAGGAGGAAGAGACGAGTACGTTGGTACTCTTAGATTTTATTTTCATGGCCTAGGAGAGACGTTCGAACGACCCCACGAAACTTCCTACAGAACAAAATCTGCAGGTAAGCGAACCAGGCTATTCTGAGGAAGATGATAACGTGGCTGGGCGTGATTGGTTCGTATGAACCAATTGCGCGTCTTTTTATTTTTTTTTAGGCCAAGCATAATTATTGTTTGATATAATATTTATGTTCTATCTAACTAACGAATGAAGCAGATTGGACGAGTTGGCAAGCACGCTATGGCAAAACCCCTTTGGACCTGGGTTCGAATCCCAGGTCCCCCCAAAACTTTGTTACATTTTTCTACAGGTGCTCATATGCAGCGCTCCAGGCAGGGAGCATCATACACCTCCAGATCTCACGCGCCAGGTGGTCCCAGATCCAGATCTTGTGGTCCAGGATGAGGTTCACCATGAACCTTGGTCAACAAACGTCCAGGCAATCTGAAAGTCCAACAGGCTGGACGTTTGGGCTTAGAAACTGCAATTCGTACTCCCTTTTCGAGCCCAGCACCCCTGAGTTTGTTTTCCTTTTTTTTTTCTTTTCACTGTTTTTTATTTTATCACCATAATTAATTAATTAACTCTTTTTCATAAAAAAAATCAGAAACAACAAAAATACTTTTATTTTAATTTTATTACTTATTTTTGTAAATAAATTGTGACCAATTAATTTAGTTTTAATTAGGTTTAATTTTAACAATTTTGCATTAAATTAAAATTGAGTTAGAATTAGGATTTTATTAACTTTTTTTAATCACTCCTATTGGACTGCCTTAAATAAAATAAAACTCAAAAATACCTTTTCTTTAAATCCATTATTAATTTAGACTTGATTCTTAATTCAAAAAAGACCAAAAACATGCTTTCTTCAAAAAGGGTCAAAACCCTAAAGGACAATCTGATTCAACTTTTCTCGCGCGTATTATTTTGATCTATATATTTTAATTGCTCTGAGGATGTAATAGTTTTAACTTAGGATTTTTTATTTACCGCTTATTTATTCTTTCCGCATTTACTTTTAAGGGTTTGTTTTTGGCGATGTAAATACCTGACGCCTTGTAATAGCTTAGTTTTATTTTCCACAACCACTAATTGTTAGATGTATGCTAACTAGTCTATGCATGACAAGATCTATCTTAAATTAAAATCAACCGTAGCTCACCATGACATGTAAAGATAACATAACTGAAAATTGACACACTTGCACATACCACTCCTAGGGTATGCCTCACTTGGTTGCCTCGAACGTGGTCATTGAGTATAGGATGTTTTAGGGGTCGCCCTCCTGTCTAGAGATCAAAGTTGCCTCGAAACGGTTGCCTCGGATAAAAATGATCTAAGACATTAGGGTTACCACTAAGGCATCATAATGTTGCTTTAGTGACCACACGTCCCTAAAATCGAATTGACCCGAAAACTCCAACGACGATGCTACCTACTCCTTCATAGTGGGAAAGCATTGTCTAAAGGGACATTTACACAGTTTAATTCCTTTTGAGTAGGTAGAGGTTCTTAGGTACTTGCTCTTTCAAAACAAAACAATTTTTTCACACTTACACTTTTCAAACAAAGTTTTCAACAACACTTCATACACTCTTGAGGACAGAAACAAGAGTTAAATCGAAGTTTTCAAACAAAACTCTTTTCAAAACCCACAAACACAAGAAAAGCAAAACTTTTTGAAAACATAGTGAGCAAGTACCTAAGAGCCCATGGATAACCACAGATAGAAAGGGTGCTAACACCTTCCCTTTCTATAATCTACCTCTCGAACCCGAGAAACATCTCGAAAAGGAATTTTTCTGTGCTTTTTTCCTTTCCTTGTTGGATAAAATAAAAGACAGTGGCGACTCTTGCTTACCGCAACATTTTGTGAAACGCAAACGCGAACCAGCATTCCAAAACAGTCAGTTCTCATTCCTACCGATCACAGAACTGGCGACTCTGCTGAGGATACTTATAAGTGAGGTGTACCTTAGGATTAGATCACTTTTGTTTTCAATTGTATTGCTTTGTATGCTTTTAATTTTGGGGGCTTGTATCGGAGTTCTATAGATCCTAACCCGGATCTGGGGGTACCCTTTTTAGGTAAGTAGCAATAAACTGTGAGGAATCTGTCCGACGTAGACCGACACGGATGAAGCAGTAGCTACGTTGGTGTGGCACCTTGGTCTGTACCGATATTCCTTGTGTTGAAACAAGGAGAATATGGGTCTTCTGAGGAGTCATTAAGCACCAACTGACCTTAGAACCTTAAATTGACCAACTTGGCCATAGAACAGTAGCAGTATGCTACACTCATTGAGACTAAACTCTCGCGATGATTCCGGCTGCAAGAAAAGGTTGCTAAACTCGAATTATGACCGATTGAGGGTAGTCAGTGATATTGAGATCCTCTAGAACCCGGTTACTATTTTTAGGACAGGTTTGAACCAACTGAACTGAAAGAGAGTAATACCTAAACTCCATGCCAGCCTAAACTTAAGGCTATATGTGTGACTTGTGTGCCTTCAAACTTGAACTACTTGCACATTCTTGTTATCTGACAACATGAGTTCCCTGCAGGTTTTGTTTACGGTCCTTATCCAATAAATTGGATTTATTGCAGGGCTTACTTACACCTCACACTTTTGCATACCTATACATAACATCATAACATCATACCATAGCATTTTCCTTAACCATTTCAAGGATCTCAAGGGATTGTGATGCAGGTTATGGTAAATCAGATGTCCAGCAAGGGGCAAAGGGGATTTATTTTCCTCTAGCCAATGCCATCTAGAGGTCAAAACATGATAACTTGAGTCAGGGGCTATGACCCACTCGATATGGTGAGCGTGACTCTTGAAGAAGGACTCTCAGTAACATGAAATTTCTTCAATCAAGCTACCAGATTCAAATTCTAAAAGTTTCTTGTTTACCCCGCGAGATCCTTGAAAACATTGCATACATATATCACACATATCATTGCATAACAGGTCTCCCAGTACAGGTCTCTTATCTTCTTCATTGTTTATTTCAGCAATCATCATGTCTACTGAACCTTCCTCTGAGCAAGCTATCAAGGCCCTCCAGGCCCAGAATGCCCAATTTCAAGAGTTGGTCATGAGCCTAGCTAAGGGTCAGCAGGACCTGAAGACCCTGATTCTAAAAGAGAGGAAGAAGAAGAAAAAGAGGACCATCATGTTCAACACTAGACGCAGGTTTGGAAACGGGCTGCAAAACGAAGTTGATCTGACCACCTCATCTGGAGGGAAAGATAGTCCACGAGAAAGGAGGGCTCCTAGCCCTATAGTCTCCGAAAATGAGACGGACTATTATGAAGAACAGTATCCTCCTGCTGAGGATAAGTACAAACAGCTGGAAGACCGTTTGAGCGCTATGGAAATACAGAAGGTGCCCGGTCTGGACTTCGGAGATCTAGGTCTATCCTCTGGGGTGGTGATTCCCCATAAATTCAAGGCACCTGCCTTTGCCAAATATGACGGAGCTTCCTGTACAAAGCTACACCTCCGGTCATATGTGAGGAAGATTCAACCCTATACTGCTGATAGAAATCTCTGGGTTCATTTCTTTCAAGATAGTCTGTCAGGGACTCAACTTGAATGGTTCTGTCAACTGGAAGGAGCTAACATCCGCAACTGGGAGGACCTTGCTGCTGCTTTTTACAAGCAATACCAGTATAATGCCGACCTTGCTCCCACGCGTACTCAGCTTCAGGGTATGTCTATGGGTACAGGCGAAGGCTTTAAGGACTATGCTCAAAAATGGAGAGACCTTGTCGGAAGGGTGCAACCACCTTTAGCTGATCGTGAGCTTGTTGATATGTTTTTGGGGACCCTGTCTGGTCCATTCTTTAATCACTTGATCGGAAGCTCTTCAGCCGGATTCATCGAGCTAATACTGACTGGCGAAAGGGTCGAAGCTGGCATCAGAAGTGGGAAGATTCAAGAAGAAACACCTTCTGATGATCAGAAAAAGCCTTTTAATAAGAAGAAATAGTCCAATGCAGTGACTGGTCAAAAGAGTCATCATGATCAACATGTAGGGGCAACCCTGATCTCCGATCCCACGCCTGTTCAACAAAGACAGAGCAATAGGCGTAGGGTAAGATATCAAGAAAGGCAGTATACTAACATCAACATGCCTTTGTCTCAAGCGTTACAATATTTGCTGAAGTTGAAGCTAATCATGCTAAAGGATCCTCCTCAAAATCCTGATACTTCCTCTTCTAAGTATAACCCGAGTGTGAGATGTGCCTACCATTCTGACAGTCCTGGACATGACACCGACGACTGTTGGAGTTTGAAGAACAAGATTCAAGACTTGATTGATGCCAAGGAGATCAAGTTTGATCACTGATCCTATGCCAAATCATTGAGAATGTCTTTGTTTCATCTGAATTTTCAAGTTGTAATTTCTTTTGTTATTCAAAACAATTATCTATTAATGTCAAACTCTGTTTCATTAATGCATTGCATATGTTTGTCTTGAATTCATCCTTTCATTACATTTAAACTATGATTTTTTATGACATTCAACTCTTGCTAAAAGTTACAAGCCTTTAGAGGGAGGATGACGAAACAATGCCATAATCTCATACAGTATGCTTTTGGACAGACCTTGCTGACGATGTACAAGTATTTCTTTCAAATCCTAAACACTGGAGTTATAAGGAAGATAATCCCTAGTCAACCCCTTCGAGCCAAAGAAGTAGGAGTTTTCTGTTTTAAACACAAATTGAAACCTTTAATTTAAACCTGGGGCAGGGTAGTCTCTCAGTTAATTCAAAAGATGCGCGTTGAAGTCGCAAAACTCTCAGTTCATAATACACAACGAACGACACCAAAAGCATTCCTCTGGAATCAAAAGACAGTGGTGGTTCCTTATCTCATAGGCAGTCAATCTCTCAAAAGAAAAAAGCCCACTGAGCCAAAACCTATAAAGGAGGCTTAAGAAAGCTGGGGCATCCCGCTGACTGTAATTTCGAAAAACAGGAACAGCCAGGCAAAAGTTAGGGATAACAAATCAAAAGAACGAGGTCGCTACAAATCCTCGACAACATGAAAAATGTTGCAAAAAAAATGACTTCCTTCCAAAATCCAACTTGTGTGAACCATCACCAAAACGTCGTTCCAAATTCGAATAGAGTTCGACGCATAATTAACTGAGTTTAGGATTGAAGAACATCACGAAGAGCGGGTGGATACAAATATACTTTGAGCCTTTATCCTTTGTTTCTTGAACCTTGAACCAAGCCACGTTACAACCCTTCAAAGTCCTAACTGAAGAATGGGTTAGTTCGAAAGCATACTATTACAAAAGGTATCCTGATTCCTGTAAGGCTTTGCCCTAAATCATGTGTTGAATTTGTCTTATAAAAAGTTTTCTGCTAAAAAACGCATTTTTTCAAAACTTCAAGACAAGCATAAACTTTGCATTATTTGAATATCCCTATTTGCATTTGGCTATTTGTTTGACAGCGGAGAAATTCACACAACGAATATCCGATGAACGAAAGCCCTCTCGGTGAGCAAAATCACTTCAAAAAGGATGACACTTCTAATCAAGGGGCATGGCATGTCACTATCCAGCACACCTGGGGCAGTCCAGTCAAGATTTCAAGAAATCTCTGAAGAAATGCAGAGTAACCAGGGGCAAGTCTCCATCTCCGTCACTTGGGGCATTGAACATCAATCTCAGTGAAGGGTTATGTACAACTAAACATTCTTTGGAAATGCCACAAACACTTGCTACTAGGGGCAATGACAAATCTCCCCAGAATCCTTCTCATAGGAAGACTCTCAGCAAGGGTTTAATCTCTGAAAACCTTTCCCCAGCTGAATCAATCTCAAGAATCCTCGAGGACTTCCCCCAACAAAGATGTCACCTCTCTAGCGGACTGACGACAGGGTTTATTTCCCCAACAACACCAGGATTCCCCAGCTTGAGTTTGCCTCTCCGACTACTACAAATAAGGACCACAACTCTTCTTCCCCAGTAGACTACTCTACAATCCCCAGCAAGTTACTGTGAAACCTGGACCTGACCAGATATCAGTTCAACTTCGACTCCCCAGTAGAGCAACAGACGACTAAGACTCCTAAACTCTTTTCCCAAGCAGAAATAAACATACTCCCCATAGATTTTTCAATATCCCCCAGCGGAGTTCTCCTCTAACAACAAAGCAGGGATCCCCGGTGGAAACATTTTGAGCAAAGTCCAAGACAAAATTACACTTCAACAACATTCATAACATATGCATACAAAATACATAACATAAATCTCATTTATTTTGAGAACATCATTACACAATGCATACATCATGACATTGCTTACAACTAACTCTTTACCTATTCAGGAAAGATCGATCGACAGATAAAAGTCATTACCTTTTGGAGTAGCAGTCGTCTAAGATTCCTTCATCATCCTGCTGAGGTAGTAATCGTCCAAGATTCCTTCATCATCCTGCTGAGGTAGTAATCATCCAAGATTCCTTCACCATTCCTGCTGAGGTAGTAATCGTCCAAGATTCCTTCACCATTCCTGCTGAGGTAGAAATCGTCCAAGATTCCTTCACCATTCCTGCTGAGGTAGTAATCGTCCAAGATTCCTTCACCATTCCTGCTGAGGTAGTAATCGTCCAAGATTCCTTCATCATCCTGCTGAGGTAGTAATCGTCCTAGATTCCTTCATCATCATGCTGAGGTAGTAATCGTCCAAGATTCCTTCATCATCCTGCTGAGGTAGTAATCGTCCTAGATTCCTTCATCATCCTGCTGAGGTAGTAATCGTCCAAGATTCCTTCATCATTCTGCTGAGGTAGAAGTCATCCAAGACTCCTTCATCATTCCTGCTGAGGTAGTAATCGTCCAAGATTCCTTCACTATTCCTGCTGAGGTAGTAATCGTCCAAGATTCCTTCATCATCCTGCTGAGGTAGTAATCGTCCTAGATTCCTTCATCATCCTGCTGAGGTAGTAATCGTCCAAGATTCCTTCATCATCCTGTTGAGGTAGTAATCGTCCTAGATTCCTTCATCATCCTGCTGAGGTAGTAATCGTCCAAGATTCCTTCATCATCCTGCTGAGGTAGAAGTCATCCAAGACTCCTTCATCATCCCGCTGAGGTAGTAATCGTCCAAGATTCCTACATCATCCTGCTGGGGTAGTAATCGTCCAAGATTCCTTCATCATTCCATTGAGGTAGTAATCGTCCAAGATTCCTTCACCATCCTGTTGAGGTAGTAATCGTCCAAGATTCCTTCATCATCCTGCTGAGGTAGTAATCGTCCAAGATTCCTTCATCATCCTGCTGAGGTAGTGATCGTCCAATATTCCTTCATCATCCTGCTGAGGCAGTAGTCATCCAAGATTCCTTCATCATCTGTTTAGAGTAGCAATCGTCCCAGATTCCTTCATCATCTGTTTGGAGTAGCAATCGTCCCAGATTCCTTCATCATCTGTTTGGAGTAGCAATCGTCTCAGATTCCTTCATCACATCATTATCAAAAAGACCTCCTCTGGCTAGATTTATTTCTTCCAGTTAATGACAGGCAATCAGAGACCTTCAAATAACAGTCCAGATTCGGATGTAATTCTGTCACTCATTCAAATACAGTCCAGCAATCATTTCTTGATGGCATCTTTAAGCCCATCTCCAGAAAGACTCTACCATCAACCTTTTCAAGTCCCAGTTTAATACATGTAGCAAGCCAGGAAAACTATTTGTGGACGACTGATACCTGAAACCAGCCAGGAAAATCATCTACATGAAGAGATTGAAGATTAACACCTGTAACAAGCCAGGAAGACCATCTTTCTTTCTCAGGTATGCAAGTTCTCACTAAGGAATCTCTTATGCGATCGACACTCCTGCAGATGGCATCTGTAAGCCCATCCTCCTACCACCAACCTCCAAATGGCATCTGTAAGCCCATTCCCGACGTCACAATGCTGATACTACACCATGCGAGTGCAAATTTCTGGGCACTCTAGTGTTCAATTATCTTCCACCTTCGGATCACGAAAGGCTCGAAAGCCAATTTGTACCCTCACGTTTAAGAAAATTGAACAGGGGCAACTGTTGTACCCCAAAATTTGCCCTCTCATGTTTCCAAAGGTCTTCCCTTACATAGTTAGTCACAAACACTTGCCTAACAAAAATAAAGTTTTGAAGATATACAAAGTGTCTTTCGATCGGCATCTGGGAAAAGGCTTCGATTAAGCGTTCGGAACCTTTCGATCAGGTTGGGTTCACCAGTCTTCGATTGAACATTTGGAACTCTTCGATCAAGCTTTGGTCTGCAGGTCTTCGATTGAACGTTGGACCCTCCTTCGATCAAGTCAATATCACAATGCTTCGACTATGCACTAGATACTTCAGGCTTACCTTCGACTCACCAGGCAAGAAGCTCATTCGAAGAATATGTAAATGACTCATTCGAAGAAGCACTCAGAAGACCCATTCGAAAGGTACATAAGAAGTCCATTCGAAGGAGGCAACACAAGACCCTTCGAATAGCAACACAAGACCCTTCGATTAGCATGAACGAGACCTTTCGATTGGCCTGTTAATAATGTCTTTCGATTGAAGTTTCAATTAGTACCCTTCAAATGGTATATGGACAAATGCCCTTCGAATGGCATTTCAGTGCAGAGTTTTCTCTCAACCTAAGATGATCTGATAAAGGAAGTTCTGAACACTTCGAATCAGAACTCAGACTCATCACAAGGCCAAGGTCTGGTCGAGGTTGTCTAATAAGGAATAGATTCGAATGGGGACTTTAAAGCAATCGAAACTGGAAAAGAAGGAAAAATCGAAGGGGTAAGTCAATTTTTGATTTCCATCAAGTTGGAGGCCCAAACAACTCAGAGCAAGCTGGCAGAAACGCGTGATTGAATCAAATTTGGCAAGTTTTCATGAAGATCAAATCAAATCTCTCCTCCATAATGGACCAAGATTTGATACACATTTGTTAACCTAATTTATTTGCCTATATAAACCTGCTGTTCATAAACAAATCACACAAAAAAACCCTTGCAGAAAAACGTGAAAATTTACCTACACAAACTCTGCAGAAACGGCGCCCCAACCTTGAAAAGATAAGCTTGAAAAGTGGTGATCAGGTTCAGGTTTTGGAGGCAGATTCCGACCCAAAGAAAGACACAACTCTCTTGCCATCAACCTCCTGAAGCGAGGCAAATCAAAAACCAAGCTTTTCATCATCTAAATCGCACTGTAAGTGTTCTAGAAAACGCCTCTGAACATGAAATCGAAAACATCCATGCTTGCATCTTTTCTTTAAAATATTGATATATTTGTGATTCTTACTTGATTTAGAATGTTTTGGCATTATCCAATTTAATTTTCATGGCTTCTAACCCCATATATAGATCCTAGGGTTCCGGTTCTGGTTTTTTAGGCGTTTGTGTCACAGGAAAAATCAGCGCAAACCATGGTTACCGGGATGACCAGGAGGAAGAGACGAGTATGTTATTACTCTTAGATTTTATTTTCATGGCCTAGGAGAGACGTTCGAACGACCCCACGAAACTTCCTGCAGAACAAAATTTGCAGGTAAGCGAACCAGGCTATTGTGAGGAAGATGATAACGTGGTTGGGCGTGATTGGTTCGTTTCAACCAATTGCGCGTATTTTTATTTTTTTAGGCCAAGCATAATTATTGTTTGATATAATATTTATGTTCTATCTAACTAACGAATGAAGCAGATTGGACGAGTTGGCAAGCATGCTATGGCAAAACCCCTTTGGACCTGGGTTCGAATCCCAGGTCCCCCCAAAACTTTGTTACATTTTTCTACAAGTGCTCAGATGCAGCGCTCCAGGCAGGGAGCATCATACACCTCCAGATCTCACGCGCCAGGTGGTCCCAGATCCAGATCTTGTGGTCCAGGATGAGGTTCACCATGAACCTTGGTCAACAAACGTCCAGGCAATCTAAAAGTCCAACAGGCTGGACGTTTGGGCTTAGAAACTGCAATTCGTACTCCCTTTTCGAGCCCAGCACCCCTGAGTTTGTTTTCCTTATTTTTTTTCTTTTCACTGTTTTTTATTTTATCACCATAATTAATTAATTAACTCTTTTTCATAAAAAAATCAGAAACAACAAAAATACTTTTATTTTAATTTTATTACTTATTTTTGTAAATAAATTGTGACCAATTAATTTAGTTTTAATTAGGTTTAATTTTAACAATTTTGCATTAAATTAAAATTGAGTTAGAATTAGGATTTTATTAACTTTTTTTAATCACTCCTATTGGACTGCCTTAAATAAAATAAAACTCAAAAACACCTTTTCTTTAAATCCATTATTAATTTAGACTTGATTCTTAATTCAAAAAAGACCAAAAACATGCTTTCTTCAAAAAGGGTCAAAACCCTAAAGGACAATCTGATTCAACTTTTCTCGCGCGTATTATTTTGATCTATATATTGTAATTGCTCCGAGGATGTAATAGTTTTAACTTAGGATTTTTTATATACCGCTTATTTATTCTTTCCGCATTTACTTTTAAGGGTTTGTTTTTGGCGATGTAAATACCCGACGCCTTGTAATAGCTTAGTTTTATTTTCCGCAACCACTAATTGCTAGATGTATGCTAACTAGGCTATGCATGAAAAGATCTATCTTAAATTAAAATCAACCGTAGCTCACCATGAGATGTAAAGATAACATAACTGAAAATTGACACACTTGCACATACCACTCCTAGGGTACGCCTCACTTGGTTGCCTCGAACGTGGTCATTGAGTATAGGATGTTTTAGGGGTCGCCCTCCTGTCTAGAGATAAAAGTTGCCTCGAAACGGTTGCCTCGGATAAAAATGATCTAAGACATTAGGGTTACCACTAAGACGTCCTAACGTTGCTTTAGTGACCACACGTCCCTAAAATCGAATTGACCCGAAAACTCCAACGACGATGATACCTACTCCTTCATAGTGGGATAGCATTTTCTAAAGGGACATTTACACAGTTTAATTCCTTTTGAGTAGGTAGAGGTTCTTAGGTACTTGCTCTTTCAAAACAAAACAATTTTTTCGCACTTACACTTTTCAAACAAAGTTTTCAACAACACTTCATACACTCTTGAGGACAGAAACAAGAGTTAAATCGAAGTTTTCAAACAAAACTCTTTCCAAAACCCACAAACACAAGAAAAGAAAAACTTTTTGAAAACATAGTGAGCAGGTACCTAAGAGCCCGTGGATAACCACGGATAGAAAGGGTGCTAACACCTTCCCTTTCTATAATCTACCTCCCGAACCCGAGAAACATCTCGAAAAGGAATTTTTCTGTGCTTTTGTCATTTCCTTGTTGGATAAAATAAAAGACGGTGGAGACTCTTGCTTACCGCGACATTTTGCGAAACGCAAACGCGAACTAGCATTCCAAAACAGTCAGTTCTCATTCCCACTGATCACATATGCAATGTCAAGATGTATGAAATTCATGGTGTCCTCAAAATAAATGAGATTATGCCGTATGAATTTATCATGTATGTAAATAAGATATATGAAATGTGAAATGTTATTGAAATGTATCTTTGTCTGGAAAATGAATCCTTGACAAATGCTAGGGAGCTTTGGGAAATGAATCCTCGGTCCACTGCTGTGGACGAAGAGTATGCCCCTCTTCGGACCTTGTTTTAGGATGTTTCCACTAGGGAATCCTGTTTTGTTGTTTGAGGAGAACTCTGCTGGGGAACATTGACTTTTCTTAAGAAGACTTTGTGGGGAGTGTTGATCTTTGTTTGGGGGGAAAAGAGTTCAGGGTTCTCAGTTGTCTGTTGCTCTACTGAGGAATTATCTCTTGAATGGAGAGGAAGAAAGTTAGTTGTTATCTGGTCGAATTCCTAGCTTCAAAACAACTTGCTGGAGATAAAGAAGTTAACTATTATTCGGTCGTATTCTAGGCTTCGCAGTGACTTACTGGGGAAAATTAACTGTTATCTGGTCAGATTCCAGACTTCGCAGAAAATTTCTTGGGAGAATGAAGTTAAATTGTTATTTGGTCGGACTACGGGTTTTGCAGTAACTTATTGGGGATCGTAGAGCAGTCCACTGGGGAAGAGGAGTTATGGTCCCTTGATTTGTGACAGTCGGAGAGGCAAACTCAAGCTGGAGAATTTGTAGTTTATTGGGGAAATAAACCATGTCGCCAGTCTGTTGGGGAAAAGTCTTCTTTTGGCAGAAAATCCTCGAGGATTCTTGAGGTTGACTCAGTTGGGGAGAAGTTTTCAGAGATTGAAACCATGGCTGGGGGTCCTCCTATGAACAGGATCTTGGGGGAGATTTGTATCTTCCCCTAGTAGCAGGTGTTTGTGGAACTGCTGGGAAATGTCTGACTGTAAGTAACCCTTTGTTGGGATTTGCATTCAATGCCCCAAGTGGTTCAAATGGAGACTTGCCCCTGGTTACTCAACACTTCTTGAGAGATTTTTGGGAATCTTGACTGGACTACCCCAGGTGTGTTGGATAGTGATCATGCTGATACCCCTTGCTTATAGGAAATCTGTTATTGGAAGTGGCTTCCCACTTGAAATGATTTTGCTCTTTGAGAGGGTTTTTGTCCATTGAATATTCGTCGTGCCAATTTCTCTGTTTGTCAAACAAGTAGCCATATGCAAACAGTGATATTCAAATAATGCAAAGTTTATGCTTGTCTTGAAGTTTTGAAAGTGAGTTTTTAGTAGATAAAAGAATTTTTGCAGGAAAATTCAACTCAGAATTTAGAGTAAAGCCTTACAGGAGTCAAGATACCTTTTGTAACAGTATGCTTTCAAATCAACCCATGCATCAATTAGGAATTTTGAAGGGTTGTAATGTGGCTTGGTTCACGGTTTTAGAAACAAAGGATAGAGGCTCAAATTTTATTTGTACCCACCTGTTCTTCGTGATGTTCTTCAGTCTTAAGCTCAGTTAATTATGCGTTTGGACTCCAATTTAGTATGGAATGATGTTTTGGTGATGGTTCAGACAAATTTAGTTTATCTGAAGGCAGACATTTTTTAAAACATTTTTCATGTTGTTGAGGATTTGCAGTGACCTCTTTTTGATTTATTATCCCTGATTTTGCCTGACCGTTCTTATTTTGAGATTACAGTCAGCGGGATGCCCCAGTTTTTCTTAAGTCTCCTTTGTAGGTTTTAAATTAGTGGGCTTTTCTTTCTGAGAGATAATGAATGCCTATGTGATAGGGAACCATCACCGTCTTTTGATTCCATAGGAATGTTTTTGACGTCATTCATTGTATTACGAAGTGAATGTTTGCGACTGAACACACATTTGAATTAACTGAGAGACTACCCTACCTCGGGTTTTGATTAAAGTTTTCAATTTGTGTGAAAAAGAAAACTTCTACTTCTTTGACTCAAAGGGGTTGACTAGGGATTATCTTCCTTATAACTCCAGTGTTTAGGATTTGAAAGAACACATGTACATCTTCAGCAAGGTCTATCCAAAAGCATACTGTATGGGATTAAGGCATTGTTTTCGTCATCCTCCCTCTAAAGGCTTGTAACTTTTAGCAAGTGTTGAGAGTAAAAAGCATAGTTTAAATTTAGTGACAATGAACGGATGAATTCAAGACAAACATATGCAATGCATTAATAAAACATAGTTTAACATTAATAGATATTGTTTGAATAACAAAAGAAATTACAATTGAAAATTCAAATGAACAACAGCCTCTTTGTCTGAACTTATCACTTCGGGTGGTGAGCCTTTGAGGGCTAGCAGAAGAATTCAGTCTGACCACCTTGTGTGAACTCCAGCACTCAATCGTCGATCAAGTCTTGGATCTTACTTCTCAGAGCCCAACAGTCCTTCGTATCATGCCCAGGATTATTGGAATGTGTGATACGGTGGGAGAACTGACTTGGGATTTTGCGTTTTGTGTTTGCAAATGTTTCGGTTTAGCAAGAGTCGCCACCGACTTTTTATTTTATCCTAAGGAAAGGTCAAAAAGCACAGGAAAGACCTATGAGATGTTTTCTTGGGTTCGGGGAGTAGATTATGAAAAGGGAAGGTGCAAGCACCCTTTTCATCCATGGTTATCCATGGGCTCTTAGTTACTTATTTAGATCACTTGCTTTTGCTTTTAAATTGTTTGAAATGGTGTTTGTGTGTGGTTTTGAAATATGTTTTGAAAAGAGGCCATCATTGTGGCAACCTTTGTAATGATTCTTGTTTGAATGTATACAAAGGTGTTTTTGTCTTTTGAAAAGATGTTTCAATGTTTGAAAGTTTGCTTTGGGAAATTGTTTTGAAATTGTGTTGTGAAGTGTGTTTGAAAATAGCAAGGATGTTTTGCAAGTTTTGATCAAGTAACTAAGAGTTATCTACCCTATTTTACTCAAAGATCTTTCCTATATGTTTTTAACCCTTTTGACAGTGTTGTTTTACCATTGCATTTGGTAAATAACCTTGTATTAGGATGTTAAACGGGACAGGCGCGGGTCATCGTATAGACCATGATAGCAATTGTGTTAAGTATTTTTAGCAAATTTTTGAGGGACTAGATCATTTTTGTATAGGCAACCAAGATAGCGTCATCGAGGGACTATGATCTTTTGTTTTGTTTTTGCTTTGCCAAAGTACTTAACATGCATAACATGGCCCATTTTTAAGGCAACAAGTGGATGTAACCTTAGGGGTGCAAGTGTGCATTGTGTTTGATTTTCATGCATTTTTGTCTTTGTATTAGGTCAATCTATTTGTTGATTTTGGATTTTCGCATACAAACCCTAATCTCTAACCATGTCATAATTGAAAGCATAAAGTGCGAGAATTAAAAGTCTAAGCTATTACAACATGATTATGGGGAGGGGGATACAATTTTTGAATGGGGATTATTTGACAAGAAAATTAAAACCCTAATTTACTATTACATCCAAATTGAATCAAATGGCATAAATAGATAAATGAATAATACTTAAATAAACAAATTAAATAAGTATATAAAACAATATGAATATGCAAAAAGGTTTTTGTTAATTTTTAGGTATGTAAAGATATTTAATGCAAAAAGAATAAAAAGATTATTATTATTTTTTGTTAAGGGTAAACCCTAATTTTAAAGAATGTAAATATATTGACTATATTATTTATTTACAATAAAATAATGTATATACAAAAATAAAATATATTTAGAAAAAGTGTTATTTAAGTATAAATAATAATAAAAATAAAAATATAATATTTTTATGTTTTTATTCTAAAGTATCTATTTAAATAAAATAAAAGTATATATATATTTTAATTGTATTAATTATGTAATAAAATAAAATAAAATATATGCCAAAATAAAAATATATTAGAACAATATTTTTTAGTGTGAATAAAAATAAAGAATAAAATAAAAGTATAATTTATATATTATTCTTAAGTTTTCAATAAATAAAACATATATTAACTAAATTGTCTTTTATGTTAGAAAAAATAAAAATAAAATACAAAATAAATGTAAAAATTTATAAAAATATTTTTGAGTATTTTTTATATTTGGAAATAAAATAAAATAAAATTAGAAATGAAAATAAAACACAAAAATCTAAAATATAAAGAAATTGGACCAGAGGGGTGCATTCAGCAAAAGGGGGGTGTCAATAGTGAGCCAGGACCAAGCCCAGCCCACCACACTTCATCTTCAACCTCTGTTCTTCAAAAATGTGTGCGCCTGTACCAAACACGAATATTCTGCATACGGGCTCTATTGCAAAAACACATAACATCAAAGTTGTAAAGCTTTTCAAGACGAATCCAACCATATAAAAAACTTGTCCTAACTCTCAAAGACCAGAGAGAATTTCTCTGGCCCTAAAATCTAACCTAATTTTTCCAGGATATTCATGGACCAAATTCTCTTAGCATGCTTAATTAAAATGAAAACTGAGCATATGTACAGCTTCATGGCTATGAATACTACATTTCTTATTCACAAACCTAAGTCTAAATGTTCCTAAATAGAGAGATAGGAAGTTGATAAAAACCTGTTTCAGCTGACTTCGTATATGGCAATGTGGAGCTTTTCAACAAGGCCTGAGATGTTTGCGAGCTTGCTTGAACTTCACTTGACCTTCTCCAATGCATAGCTTGCCTTAAAGGTGCTTGAACAAGCCTGCAGAACTCAACCTGCACAAGCTGAAATTGAAAATGGCAAACCCTGTAAATGGAGTTACAGTTAGTGTTTAAGGGTTGGGATAGTTTAGATGGGTTATGTGGAAGATGTTTGAACTAATTTGGGACAAAACGCACGAGCAATTTGTGTTGTGGAACTCAAACTGCAGGGAATGCCCTGTTTTGCCAATGAGATGTGATTTTGTGCTATGGGATGTTTGAAGGCTCAAAGGGTCGTGTTTTTGGTTCAAGGGGATGTGAGAAAGATGTTTCAAAAGCTTGCACAAGTTAGTTTTTGCTGATGTTCAAGTTCTTCTGTTTTGGACATGTTTCTTGTATTTTAGGCCAAAATGCACAATGATGTAATCCAAGCCTGTACGGGCTATCTATCAGCCTGCCTTTTTTTATCTTGGACCCTCAACTTGGTGGATATGCTTTGCTGCACAAGATCTTGCTCTATGCTCAAGGATTGTGGTTTTGACATAAAGCAAACTTTGGCAAAAATGGAAATGTTGCTTTTTCTACTTAGGGATTAATCTTGTATGTAATGCCCTAATGACCAAAACAATGCCTTAGACCAATGGATTTGCATTTAATTAATGAGTGTGAAATGGTTTTGAGGCCTGTAATCTAGTGCAAAGCAAGCTGATTTGAATTTGCAACTTGTATCCATAAGAACATGCCATGGATGAAAAGTGAGTTTTGGCCAACTTCAAGCCTTCGATTCTCCCTAACCACAAATGTGTTTGGAGAGTTCTTGGACATTTTGGAAAGCTTCCAAAATGATCTACAATCCATATTTGAAATGAAATTTGATATTACAAGTGGAACTATGTGAAAAATAGCCATGAAGATAGGTTAAAATCCTGCCTAAACTAGGGCAAAATTTCACTAAGTTAAAAGTTTCATGGACCCTTGTTCCAAAAATCATAACTTGAGATCCAAGCTTCTTTTGAGAAAACTTTGTGAATAAAAGTTGTAGACTTTGTGGAGGACTACAACTTTCATGTTGGAAGTTTTGTTTTAATCCAATTTCATCATAGTGAAAATGTTGGGCAAAGTTAGGAAAAATTAAGAAAATTTCATAACTTATAAAAATTTCATATAAATTTTTTCAACTTTAAACCCTAATTTGCAAAAATGGGTTTCTTGATGAAAAAATTTCATTTTTTGGCACATCTTGATGAAAAATGACCCTTGGCACTTGATTTTGACCAAAAAGTCAAAGTTTGACTTTTCAGTGTACAGTCAAATTTTGATCAGTCGATTGAAAAATTCATCTGTCAATCCAATGCAATTGGGATCTTTTGAACTTTGTGAATATGTCAAGATGCCATTGAGTCCTTGAATCCATGCTTGAACCCAATTTGCCATTGGCTAGGTCAAAAGTCAGAAATTGCCCTTGTACAATCAAAACCCTAAAAATGACCATTTTGCCCTTTTGATGATCTGATCAAATTTCTTGTGGAGTTGTGGTCCAAACTTGATCAAATGGTTCATATGAGTTTATAATGTTGATGTGGGTCAAAATTCATGAGGTTTGACTGTAAATTGGCCACAATTGACTTTTTCCCCAATACAGCTGATTTCTAGGTCAACTATCCAATTGACTGGGTAAAAATTTGATTCAAGGCTTGAAACTTGGTATGGACAAACTTATGAGTCCTACATGAAGTATGAAAGTCACTTTTAGTATTGAAAGTCCAAAAATATTTGTGCAAACTCAAACCCTAATTTAGGTCATCAGTGCAAGGAGATGTCTTGGGCAGTGCAAAACCCTAATCCTGTCTGGAGTTCAAGGAGCCTTGTAAGGGGAAATCTTGATAAGATAAGAGGGAAAATTTTGGGGTACAAAATAATGGTATTCGCATATTGCATTAGGATGATAGCTAGGAGCAGAGGTATTCGTAAATGTTGCAGTAAGCAAGAGTCGCCACCGACTTTTCTTTTATCTAATAAAGGAAAGGGTGAAAAGAATAGAAAAAGACCTTTCGAGAGTTTTCTGAGTAAAGAGTTATTTTTCTATGAGCATATTGCATTAGGATGATAGCTAGGAGCGGAGGTATTGGGATTCCGAGGAGGACCCCTTAACGTGACCAAATTCAGATTCAACAAATGTTGCAAGACTTGTGATATCAGCATGTCGAGTTTGGTAAATTGTCTACCGGATGGGACCCGTTTACTCTGATTACTTTGTTCTTGTTGGTGGGATGGTGGTTGGGTCTGTGACATAGCAGTAATTCGGAAAGGTCTATTCTTTCCTGGACCAACTTCTTGTCTCATGGGCGGCTGAGTAGTGACTTGATCCCCAATCTTGACTGTTTTTTTCATACAGTTGCAATTGTCTTGATGAAGTTGGTTGACAAGGGTTCTCATATCTTCTTGTCCTCGAGTCAGGTTTTGGATGAGAGCCATCTAGCCCACCAGTTATCCCATCATTTGGACCTTCATTATGGCTATCTCGGTTTGTAGCCGCTCTAGCTGGTTATCGTTGTCGTCCTCAGGATTCCCCATGATCATGCCCCTAGTGAGGAGCGTCTTCACCTCTTCTTGTCCTTTAGATAGGTTCAAGAACATCTCTTGAAGTTGAGCATTTTGAAATTGAATTTCCTTGATAGTCTGTTCTAAGGCCATCTTACTGAAATAAACAGTAAGCAGATGAGAGACTTGTGCGGGAGAAACCTGTCATGATATGATGCATGTCCTATGGATGCAATGTTTTCAAGGATTTATGAAATTTAAATTTGTATAGACAAAGAATGAACAAACGTCAAATTTCATTAATTAGTTCAAAATGACTACAACATGCCTCTTGGACTTATAACAGAAATCTCCCAGATAAAAAGACCGAACGCATCCTCTTCGGGGCAATGTAGGCGTTCACGCTTTGCTCTTCATGTAGCTATTTTGTGAGCTCCAATACCTTTTTCTCACTAGCGTAGAATTGATCTTCGAAGGTATCTTGTTCCTCATTTAGCTTAATCCAACCCTTTTGCAAGTCTTCAAGAGAAGTAGGCATGTAGGGGTGGAAGACAGTGTAGGGGACATCTCCTGCAACCACAGGTTCCATGATAACTGGTAAAATGGAGGGATAAGGCATCACAAGTTTCTGAGCACGAGCTCATATCCACCTAAGATAAGGCTCAAGTGGAATAGAATTATTGTGTCCCAACGTCCTGCTATCCACCTTGCTTACCATCCTCCAAGCTCGTATGAACCTTTGGTGGTAATCTTGAACGTCGCTCTCATAGTCGAATACCACTCCTTGGATGAGCATCTCATGAGGACCATCCCTTTGAGCATAACCAAACTGTCGTAAAGCTAAGAAGGGGTTGTATGTGATACCTCCTCTAATGCCAAGAAAGGGAAAATTAGGGAATTCTCCATAACGGTCGATGATAGTGACGTTCTCCAAGGATCGAGAACACCAATGAATATCCGAATGTCTGAGCGTCATCAACCTATGGGACCACCTCAAACCTTACTCATTCTTCAACACAGACCGGGGAAGATGCGAAATAAACTATCTAGCCAAGAGGAGAGTGTAACACATGAGAGCCTCTCTCTTCCTCATAGTGCGAGTGTGGAGAGAATGTAGGATATCTCCCAACAAATTAGGCACCATATTGCGAGATATGAAGATTTTGACAGCATTTACATCTATAAGGTTGTCAGGTTTTGGAAACAAAACCATCTCATAGATGAGAAGGGCCAAGATTTCTTCAAAAGCTTGTAAATACAAAGAGTTCAAATAGTCTTGAGCTTTTTCAAACAAGAACTTGGCTAAGAATCCTTTGATACCACTCCTTGTTTCCCAATTAGTCATGATATCAAATTGTTGCAAGTGTAGTGCTTGGGAAATCTCTTTAGGTTTTGGATCTCTTTTCGTACCGTTGAAGGGTAGTTGATTGAGAATGGGAATCCTCAAGAGTTGTGAGAATTCTTTTAGATTTGGTACAAGCTGATAATTGGGAAAAGTGAAGCAATGGTGTAGAGGATTAAACAATTGGAAAAGCACCTTCATCATGTCTTTATTAGTGTTGGAGGTAACTAAGTTTAGGAGGCGACCATGTCTTTCGGTGAATGAAGAAATATAAGGGACCCTTGATGCTAACTCTTTGAGTTGATTAGGAATCCTTACGAGATTGACTTGGATAGTATTTCTACGGAGGGAAGCCATGTCCTATAAAACAGAACAAAGATAAATCCCAAAAAATCCTTGAAATGGTTAGTGAGAATGAGTATGATATCATGATGTTTATGATGTTATGTACAAGTAATTATATACAAACAAGGCAAACAAGTCCTTAGGTTTAAGCTAGCATGGAGTCTCATAGGTAAATACCCTCTTGAAGTTTAGTTGGCTCAACATGTCCTAGTAATAGTAACCAGGTTCTAAGGGATCTCAATATCACTGATATGTCTTATCGGGCATTGTTTCAGCGTAAACCTCTTTCATGGTGACCGAAATATCCCGAGAAGTCAAATCTCAATGAGTCTAGTATCGAGTATCAACCAACTTCGGATTGCACCAAAGCCAGTTATCTCACTACGTCCTAATGGCCAAGTTGGTCAAGTAAAGGTTCTAAAAGTCAGTTAGTGCTTCATGACATCACACAGCGGCCCCGTATTCTCCTTGACTACTCAAGGGCTACTGGTACCCACAAATGTGTCAGACTAACGTAGCTATTGCATAGTTCATATAGGTATACCTTGCAGGGTTTCCACAATGTATTGATACTTACCTATAAGGTATCCCAAACCCGGGTAGAGGATTAGAACAAGCTTAAACAAGGAACCAAAATGTAAAGCAAACAAGTCAAACAATGAAAGCAAATATAGGTGATCTATCCCTAAGGTAAGCCCACTTTTAAGTTTTCCCCAGCAGATTCGCCAGTTCTGTGATACGGTGGGAGAACTTACTTGGATGTTTTGTGTTTGATCGCAAATGTTACGGTTAGCAAGAGTCGCCACCGACTTTTATTTTATCCAAAAGGAAAGGTGGAAAAGAACAGGAAATACCTTTGAGATTATTTCTTGAGTTCGGGGGGTAGATTATGAAAAGGGAAGGTATTAGAACCCTTTTCATCCATAGTTATCTATGGGCTCTTAGTTGCTTGCTAGATCACTTGCTTTTGTTTTAAAATGTGCTTTGTTTGAAAATGTTTATTTGTGGTGTGGGTTTTGAAAGTATTTTGAAAACGTCTGTGTAATGGTTCTCGTTTCTATAAGAACGCGTAAAAAAGTGTTTGTCTTTTGAAAATGTTTCAAAATGAAGTGTTGGTGTATAAAATGTTTTTGTTGTAAGAAAGCGAGCAATTAGGAGCATCCTACCTACTCAAAAGGACTTAAACATTCTTTTCCTCCTCCTTTAGATGTTGCTATCTTACCATTATTTTGGTAAGAATACCTATCATTTGGATGTGAAGGGACGGGCGTGGGATGTTTGTATAGTCATAGAAGGCAATCTATGGGACATTTTAGCAATTTTTTTTAGGGACTAGATCGTTTACTGAAGGCAACATTGAGGGTCATCGAGGGACTAGGATCTTTTATCGAGGGTTTTTGCTAAAACGCCCATGTTCGAGGGACATGACTATTTTCCAATAGGCAACAAAATGGGATTACCCTAAGGGCGCAAGTGTGAAAGTGTGTTTGATTTACATGAGTTTAGTCTTGATTAGGATTATCTATTTGTTGATTTCATGTCTTGCCATACACACCCTAATTACTAACAATATATGAAAGCAATAAAGGTGCGGAAAAGTAAAATCCTACGCTATTACATCATTAAGGGGATGGGGTGTACAAATTTACAAATGGGAATTGCAAGAAATTAAAAGTCCTAATTATCTATTACAACCATATTGAAATAATGTACAAGAAATGTAAAATGGACTTGTTTTTTTTTAGTAAGAGAAAGAAATAAATTGGCTTAAGAAAATATTTGTAGTCTTTTGGTTTTAAAAGAAATAAAATAACATATGTGAATATGAAAATATTTTTGGTGTTTTTGATTATAGAAAATGAAAGTGACGATGAAAATAATAAAAGGGAAAAGAATCATAATCAGTGCATTGCTGAGAGAGGAGAGAGCAGAAGCTCTGATTCTGGTGCGCTGCAAGTCAGAAATACATGTTAGAAGAAAAGGGGACAGTCAGAAGTTCTAGGTCCGGGTACACTAAAGTTCTGGGATTGCCGGGAACAAGGGAAACCCTAGAAGTTCTAATGCAACTGGAAGCCTAGAAGTTCTAATGTCATTGGAAGGTATGGAAGTTCTGGTTGCTGGGATATTATGGATGTTGAGAGAGTTTGGAGATTCTGATGTAGCTGGGAACCTAGAAGTTCTAGTGTCACTGGCAATCTAGAAGTTCTGATAATGGGCATCTGAGGTGTCAATGTTGTTGAGTGTGAACGTCTAGAAATTCTAGTCCAGGATCAATGTTTTGATAAGCAATTAAAGGGATTGATCTAGAAGTTCTGGTCCAATTAATGGGGTAAAAAGTCAGGAAATAAACATAAAAGAGTTGTTTCTGGGGCTAGAACTCACGACCCTTAACACTAATGTCTCATGTGTGCGTTCTCTACCACTGGGGTGGCTATACATCCGCTATTAGAAGCAAAAAATATAAACATATATAACACAAAGTAAAAATCTGACAATGAGCTACATCTTCTTCTCCACGCCAGTCAGACATCTGCACCTTAGTCATTTCTCAATAAAACAGAAAATGCGAACATAGCAGTTATGGTAGGTTTCATCATGTTTCAGAAATATAAGATATCAGAACTGTAAATCAGAAACAAACATGTATCTGCTAATCCTAATTTCCTTTAAGAAGTTCTGAACTGATATTCTCCCTACTTAGGCAGAAAATACATGAAACCTCAGAATACGTACAACATCAAAATTGGGATGTCGACATTGTATTTTGGACATGCAAGTTTAATAATGCCTAAGTGATATGATGAGAGTTAGAAGAAGCTTACCTTGCAGCTGGAAAAACTTCTGTGGACTAGAGCCTGGTTCTGACTGCTTGTAATATTCTGATCAGCTTCATCACGTGCTCAGTAGGTTGGAACAATCTTTAACTTGGGCTATGAATGGCTAGAAAATTCTAGAACAACCAAAAAGCAAAGTTATGTTTTTTGAGGTGGAGACTGATGAAAAATGTGTTACAGTCTGAAAACAGAAGTTAGAACAGCTTCTAAATGTATATCAGAAGCTGTATGGATGGTTTGGTCAAGAAACACTTGAGGAAAATTGGAGTTTGAATGCAAGAATCAAAAACTAGCAAGTTTTGTATTTGTGTTTGCAGTTTTGGATTTCTGGAAATTTTAGCAAGGTTCCAAGGCTTTTTCTTTTCAATTTTTCGATATCTTTATAGTTGCCAATGAAGTTCAATTTATAGGCAAGGATTTTGTAGCTTGGAGAAGTCAAAAGTACAATTATCATGCTAGGGCGTTGACTTGTTCTTGAAGCAAGTTAAACAAGTATGGTAGTTAACAGCTTTTAGTCGTGCCTAAGCTGGATTTATAAGCATGAATTAAGGATAAGTAACCTAAGAGGCAAAAGCAAAGCATGGGCCAGCATAAGCTTTGTACAAAAGTTTGCTTTCCAAGGACCGCCATGGTACTTCTATGCCACACGTGGGAAAATCCTTTGGACAAAGACTCAAAAGTGGGTGTGAGAATTAAATGATGATGAGATTTATCAAAACATAATCCTACAATATGAGATTATGTGTCATGGCTCAATCTGGATCAGAATTTTAGTGTCAGCGTAACCTAGAACAAACATCTAACTTCTGATCTTTGAATCTTCCTGCTCCATCATGTTTTGAAGGAGTTCTCAGACTTTTCAGAAAGCTTGTAACACACTTTGTAGACTTTCTTTGAATTACTCTTGCAAATTCTGATTGAACCTTCATGAAAATTGGCTCAGAAGTTCTAACAAATTCCGCTCAGAAGTATCCAGAATTTGCTGAGTGCTTCAGTTTCATGGACGTGTCTTTAAAGATTTTAGCTTGAAATCTCAGCATTTCTAGGAGAAATTTTGTTCTGCAACGTTTGAGATCTCATTGAGGTCTACAATTCTTGTGTTAGAAGTTCTTCCAGAATCAACTTGCATTATGGTGAAAATCTGGCCATAAGTTCTGAACTTATCATATTTCCTAAACACTTAGAAAAATTTCTAAGTACTTGGAATTTTGACTTTTCCAAAGTAATTTTGACTTTTAATTTTCTTGATGAAACAAATTTCATATTCCAACATGTCTTGATGAAATATGATTCTTGAAACTTGATTTTGATCCAAAAGTCAAAGTTTGACTTTTCAGTGTGCATCCTGACCATTTTTCCCTTGTGCCATTTCTAAACGTAAATTGATGTATCAGTGCTATAAACTTGAGCCATGGAAAACCTTGTGAGAAAAATTCTTGAGAAATGAGAGGGAAAATTTTGGGGTACAACAGTATCCATCTTTTCGGAAGACTTCTGATAATTTTTTTAACATGATCAGTTGTGGAGTATCCTTTGTCCAAAATCTTAAATTCTGCCACTAAGGTTTGAAACCTTGAAAACATAGTTTCAATCGTTTCTTCATCTTCCATTCTGAAGGCTTCATATTTTTGAATTAAGGCCAAGATCTCAGTTTCTTTGACTTATGCATTTCCTTCGTGTGTCATTCTGAGTGAATCAAGAATATCCTTTGTTGTTTCTCTGTTTGTGATCTTTTCATATTCATTGTTTAAGATTGTGCTGGGAAGGATAGTTATGGCTTTGTGATTATTCTTGAAGTTGCACTTCTGATCTTCATTCATTCTATTCATGGTAATAGGAATACTAATTTCACTGACAGGTTCTTTATAACCATTTGTAACCATTTCCCAAAGATCAATATCATAGCCTAGAAAGAAACTTTCTATTCTATCTCTCCAATAGTCAAATTTTCTCCATCAAAAATAGAAGGTTTATCACTATATCTATCTCTATCGCTTGTGTTAGCATCATCCATTTAGAATATTTTTCTCACACTAGATCTCTCTACACGGTTAAGTGTTTGATTATAAAATCAATAACAGAGTCGAAGCTTTGATACCAATTTAAGGTTGAGAAAAACACAAGAAATTGGGGGTTTGAATTAGGCTTTCAAAAACTTTTTCATTTAGAAGTGCCTTACACAAACAATCAGAATTATAAACAATGCTTTAGAAGAGAAATAATGGCACTTTAGGTTTATCCAGGTTCACCTTAGAAAAGGTTAATCTTGTCCACCCGCCAAGGTGATTTAGCCTTAGAAAAAGACTTAATCCACTAATCTTGAAAGTTTACAAATGAACGGGCTACCCGTCGGTGACTAACAACAACAATGATAACCAGTTAGTGATCCCTTAAGAATTCTGACCTACCCGGTCCACTAAGAGATATAACGATCACTGACTCCTTAAGGCTTCTGACCTACCCGGTCCCTTGGAGGAGATTTCTCTAAATCTTATTGAGTTTTGACCCACCCGGTCACACAAGGAACAATAAAAAATAGTTGAACAATATGTTTACAATTTGCTTCTTACAAGCGGATTACACAAATGTTTAAGTCCTGATTGTTTAACACAAATATGAGTAACAACTCTTGTGTTCAAACAACTTACAATAATAACACAGTAATGGCAACAACTCTTGTGTTCTAAAAAATGATAATATCAACACAATAATGAGCAACAACTCTTGTGTTCTATCAAATAGTAATATCACACAATAATGAGCAAAAACTCTTGTGCTTGGACATTTTGTTCTTATTTCTTTGATTTGGGCAGCGTTACTGTTCTTGTGTTCTAGTCTTTCTAATTTTCAAATGAAACAAGTGATCCTTTATATAGGAGTTGAGGAAGTAGACCATTGTAGTAGTACACACGTCACTTTCATTGCCAATTGTCGTAACAGTAAGAAACGATTGTGGGAGACAAATAGTACACACTATGTACATTTGAGTGGAATATGTAATTGTACTTTTGTACTAACTCTTCTAGCGCATGTTTCTGATGATACTGTCTTCTGATGAATATTCCTTCTGATGAAGTAGATTCGCATGAGAAGATATCATTTTTGATCTTGTCTTCTGATGGACTATATGATGTAGAATAGTAATGAGTCTAGAAGATCTAACTTTCCTTGATTTGTCTTCTGATGGAATACTTTCTGTTGTGAAGTGATATGCTCATATTCCACGAAGTATCCGAGTTTTTAGAATATTGACTTTGTCTTCAGAATTAGAAGCAACAACTTTTCTAATGAACAAATCTTAAATTCTAATTCGAAAGTAGAAGTTTTTCTTTGATGTGTTTAGAATCTTGACTTTGTCTTCAGAATTAGAAGCATTAACTTTTCTGATGAACAAATCTTGACTTCTGATCTTTGAAGCGAAAGCTTGTTTCTAGTACAATCTTGTTTTATGATCTTTGAGCAGAAACTCTAACATAATTCTTTCTTCTTGAATACTTGTGACTTCTGAAGCAGCAGCTTATTGAGAAGTACACGTTGAGATCCTCTTTCTGGCAAACATTCAGCATTCTTCAGAACTACTGATGTTACTTCATAAGCGGATGCAATAGTCTTTCTAATGCGTTCTTTTTGATGATTTTTAGACAGCAGCCCTGAATCAATTAGAACTTCTAATCTGCACACTCAAGAAACTCTTAGAAACAAAATTATTTACATATAAAATATATGTATTGTTATCATCAAAATCCATAGATTAATTGTAGAATCCAAATCTTGTTCTAACAGTACTATGAGAATTTATGTGGACTATAGACAGCTGAACAAGGTGACTATCAAGAATAGGTATCCACTTCTGAGGATTGATGAACTGATGGATCAATTGGTTGGTGCAAGTGTGTTTATTGAGGTAGATTTGAGATATGGATACCACCAGATTCATGTGAGGGTCAAAGATATTCAGAAGACTGCTTTTAGAATAAGGTATGGTTACTATGAGTATTCGATGATGTTATTCGGGGTGACCAATTTTAATATGGTGGGAAAACTGACTTGGGGTTTTTCGTTTTATCGCAATTGTTGCAGATAGCAAGAGTCTCCCCCGGCTTTTCTTTTATCCAATAAAGGAAAGGGTGAAAAGAAAAGAAAAGACCTTTTGAGAATTTTCTTTAGTTCGGGGGGTAGGTTATGAAAAGGTAAGGTGTTAGAACCCTTTTTATCTGTGGTTTTCTACGGGCTCTTAGTTGCTAGCTCACTTTGAAATGCTTTGTTTAAAATGTGTTTGTGATGGTTTGAAAGTATTTTTTAAAAGTGCCTTTTGTTTAGATGAACGTTGTAATAATTCTCGTCTCTATAAGAATGTAAACAAAGTGTTAACTTTAAAAAATATTTCATGAAAGTGTTGGTTTGTTTGAAGGATATTTTGAAAGTGTAAGTGTGAAGACGGTTTTATTTATGAGCAAGAAACTACGAGCGTTCTACCTACTCAAAAAGTCTTAGTTCTTTTCCTCCTACTTTAGATAGTGTTATCTTACCATTAGTTAGTAAGCAACCATATCATTGGATGTGAAGGGACAGGTGTGGGTCGTCGTACAGTCATAGAAGGAAACATTGTAGGATACCTTAGCAATTTTTTATGAGGGTCTAAGATTGTTTACCGAAGGCAACATCAAAGGGTCATCAAGGGACTACGATCTTGTAATAGAGAGTTTTTGCTAAAGTATCTCACGTTCGAGGGACATGACTATTTATTCTAAGGCAACAAATATGGGTTAACCCTAGAGGTGCAAGTGTGCAAAGTGTTTGTTTTTTATGCTTTTTGTCTTTGAGTTTAGGGTTTTCTACTTGTTGATTTTATGTCTTACCATACAAATCCTAATTACTAGCAATTATATTGAAAGCGATAAATTGCGGAAATTTAAAGTTCTATGCTATCACATCATTTAAGGGATGGGGATACAAGTCACAAATGGGGGATGAAAGAGATTAAAACCTAATTACTATTACAACCATATTTAATAATGAATAACAATAAAAAAATATACAAAAATATAAAGATGATATAAAAGAAAAGAAAATTGTGTTTGAGTTTTTTTAATGAAAGAGTATAACCTTAATTAAACTAATAAAGAGAAAGAAAATAAATAATTTGCCTAAGTTGATTTAATAAAACTAAACCTAAATTAGTTTAAGAAAATAAATTAAATTAATTAAGAAAAGGAATTAGATTTGTTAAGAAAACATTTTTAGGGTTTTTGATGAAAGAGAGATTTTAGTAATTTTTAACCTAATTAAAACTAATTAGTTATTTACAAAAAGAAATTAACTAATTATTTAACCTAAATTCTAAGTTAATTAATAATAAAATTAAATAAACCCAAGTCTAATTTAATTCTAATTCTAAAATAAATTAATTAGTTAAGAAAATATTTTTAGGGTAATAAGGAAATAAAATGGAAATAAAATAAAAAATAATTAGTCTAAATATTTAATAAAATACTTTTGGTATTTTTTATTATAAATAATAATAATAATAATAATAATAATAATAATAATAATAATAATAATAATAATAATAATAATAATAATATTAAAATAAAATAAAAGAAATAAAATATAAATATAAATTATAAGTCAGGGGGTTAAAAATGGAAATGGGGGTTAAAGATAGTAAAGATGGGCGCTAGGCCCAAAGGTGTTTTTTTTTAATCATAAAAATAAATAAAAAATGTATGAATGGGCCTGTATTAAAAGTAAAATGGGGGTAAGAGTCAGAAATTCAGACTGGGCCCAAGGCAATAACACATCACCTATTTGGATCAAGTGTGGCTGCCCTCCTAAGGTATACCATGTGCTTGCATTATAATGTGTTGGATTTATCTTTACAATGATCTGATGGTGGTAAGATGAGGCCTCATGATGGGCGCGTGTGATCTGCTGCACTGAATCTACAAAGAAAAATAAAAGAAAAATACAAAAGGGTACCACTGGGGCTCGAACCCAGGTCCCTATAGTTCCAAGCCTTATGCACACACTTTCTACCACTAAGGTGGCTATACATCTGGTGTTATAAACAAAACCAAACATATATATTTAAAACATGTTCCTGAAGATGACTTCACCTTGTTCCTCGCGCCAGAAAATTCACCACCATTGTTCAAATTTGTAACATCCTCATTTCTCAACCAAAATGGAAAATGTAAACATGAAAGTTGCTTGAAATTTAACCACAATCCCACATATGCAACTAACTTAAACAATAGATCAAAGATGAATATGAATTTTGTTTGGTACCAAATTTGACCTAATTTTTTCAGGAAGTTTAAAACTAAAATTCACACTACTCAGACAATATAAATGAATTCTAAGGAAATGGTTAGTTTCAAGGCTATGATGTCTATATTTTATCTTCACAAATGGAAACCAAATGATGCCTATATGAGGAGTTCAAAAGTCAGAAAACTCACCTTGAAAATGGAATTCGTGTTTTGAGTTTGAGCTTGCATCAAGGTACTACAATGATCTGGTTAGCTCCCTTGGACCTCTAGGAAGCTAAAGCAGTGCTCAGCTTGAGTTGAGAGTGGTTGAAACTCCTTGTAGAAGTCAATGTGCAGGCTTCTGGTTTTGAGTTTGGAAGAATATGAAAATGGAGTTACAGAGTTGTAACATGTGTTGGGATGGATTATGTTTGATGTATATAAGCTTTGAGAATGATTTAGAGGGAAAACGCACGAGTGGATTATGAGATTGAAGTTTTTGGCCAAAAATGACAAGTTATGGATGCTTGGATGCAGCTCTGAGTTCTAAGGAGTTTAAGTGAGTTTTAGGGCTCTTGAATTCTTGTTCTAGGTTGCAAATGACTTCTCTATTTTTAGGAAGGAGCTTTGACATCTTGAAGTAACCAGAATTTTGAGATAACATGTTATGGTTTGGTTGAAAATGAGAAATCAAGTTGAATGTATTTTCATAGTTCCAAGGTTCAAGTACAAGCATGGTCTGAGTTTGTTGGGTGCAGAGAGATTGCTTCTTCACTTTACAATGGAGTGTGATCATAAAAAACAAGTGAGGCTCAATGCATTGGCTTATGCATAATGCTTGCTTTACAAGAATGGAAATGGTAACTTTGTGCCAAAAATGGAAAATTGTCTTGGAAATTGGCTCAAACACTTGAGTAATAGCTCAATCAATTGTGTAAACATTTAATTATGGAGTGATTTTCAAGTTATAAGGCCTTCAAAACAAGACTATGCACCATAGTTATGGGATTAGGTTATGTGTTCTTCATGAAAATGCCTTGTAATTCAAGTTTAGCATGCCAACTTCTTCTCTTTGATTCTCCTAGCTCAAAAATGATCTCTTTAATTTCTTTGACATTTTGGAAAGATTGAAACATCCTCTAGAAACCTTCATGTTGACCATTTTGACAAAATCATCTTGGAGCTAGGTGAAAATTGGCCAAGAAGTTAGGTCAAAAATCTGCCTAAACTAGGTCAAATTTTCACCAAGTGTTTTTAAAAAAGTGCATGACTTCATGAATTTATAACTCAAAATACAAGCACTTCTAGGACTTTATCAGTAAAGAAAAGTTGTAGATCTCGTCAAGATCTACAACTTTCATGTTGAAAGTTTTCTTTGAATCATCTTGCATCTTGGTGAAAAATTGGCATGAAGTAATGAAATTGTCATGTATAAAACACTTAGAACAATTTCTAAGTCTTGAAAAGTTTGACTTTTCACTTTGACTTTTGACTTTCTTGATTTCTTGATGATCAAGCTTCATATTTTGAATGTCTTGATTAATTTTGATCTTTGAAATAAACTCTTGATCAAAAAGTCAAAGTTTGACTTTTTGTGCATCGGTTGACTTTTCATCAGTTGATCAAATTTCAACTATCAATTCAATAATCTTGAGAAATGTTTTGAGCCATGAAATTAGGTCAACATGTTATGCTTTAATCCTTGAGATCATGCTTCAATCCATTAAGTCATGTACTAGGTCAAAAATTCACTAATAAGTCAATTACAATCAAAACCCTAATTTTGACCATTTTGCCCCTTTAGTAAATTGAGTGCTTTTCTTGAGGGATTATGATCAATACTTGATCAAATTATGAATAGGACTTTAAAATGTTGATATTGGCCAAAAATCATGAGGTTTGACTGTAGGTTGACTATAGTTGACTTTTTACCCAATATAGTTGATTTTCAGTCATCTAGTCAATTGATTGAGCAAATTTTTGATTCAAGACCTGAAACTTGACATGAGTATTCTTGGAGGTCTATAATGATCCATGAAGGTCATTTGAGACATTATAAGTCCAGTTATCCTTGTGAAAATCAAAATCCTTATTTGAGGCATCAGTGTTTAGGAGATGGTTTGACCTAGTCAACACTTATGCAAGCTTGAGTTATTGGAGATCTTGTGTGAAATGTCTTGAGAAAAGAGAGGGAAAATTTTGGGGTACAACAACTGCCCCTGTTCAATCTTCTTAAACCTGAAGAGGTAGATTGGCGAGTCCGCCATTCGTGATTTGAAGGTGGAAGATGATTGAACACTAGAGTGCTCAGAAATTTGCACTCGCTGATGCACGAAGTAATGTGTTAGTTGATTGCATCGGAAATGGGCCTAAATATGCCATTTGGAGAGTGACAGAATGTTATCGTAGATGGGCTTATAGATGCCATCCAAAGTGACTGCTGGTAAGGATTGGAAGAAGTATTAGAATAAAGCTTTGGTTGATTTATACTGAACCGATCAGAGGTCTTAAGTAATCGTCAACTGGATAACGAATCAATATGGATCTTCGAAGAAATTTAACTGAACCAGGGAAAGTGTCTACCATAACAGAATCAGGATAAATCATTGGTTGATTTAAACTGAACCAGCAGAGGTCTTGAATAATCTTTAACTGGATAACGAATCATTATAAATCTTCGGAGCGATTTAACTGAACCAGAGAAAGTGTCTAACGAAACGGAATCAAGATAAATCATTGGTCGATTTAAACTGAACCAATAGAGGTCTTAAATAATCTTTAACTGGATAATGAATCAGTATAAATCTTCGGAGCGATTTAACTGAACCAGAGAAAGGGTCTACCGAAACGGAATCAGGATAAATCATTGGTCGATTTAAACTGAACCAACAGAGGTCTTGAATAATCTTTAACTTGATAATGAATCAGTATAAATCTTCGGAGTGATTTAATTGAACCAGAGAAAGTGTCTATCGAAACAGAATCAGGATAAATCATTGGTCAATTTAAACTGAACCATCAGAGGTCTTGAATAATATTTAATTGGATAACGAATTAGTATAAATCTTCGGAGCAATTTAACTTAACCAGAGAAAGGGTCTACCGAAACAGAATCAGGATAAATCATTGGTCGATTTAAACTGAACCAGCAGAGGTCTTGAATAATCTTTAATTGGATAACGAATCAGTATAAATCTTCAGAGCGATTCAACTGAACTAAAGAAAGTGTCTACCGAAACGGAATCAGGATAGATCATTGGTTGATTTAAACTGAACTAGCAGAGGTCTTGAATAATCTTTACCTATATAACGAATCAGTATAAATCTTCTGAGCGATTTAACTAAACCAGAGAAAGTGTGTACCGGAATGGAATCAGGATAAATCATTGGTCGATTTAAAATGAACCAGTAGAGGTCTTGAATAATCTTTAACTGGATAACGAATCAGTATAAATCTTTGAAGCAATTTAAATGAACCATAGAAAGCGTCTACCGGAATGGAATCGGGATAAATCATTGGTTGATTTAAACTGAACCAGCAGATAAAATGTTTGTTGCTTGTGGTATTCATCTGGTGACTGATCTTTCCTAAAAAGGTAAAGAATTAGTTATAATGCAATGTCATGATGCATGCATTGTGTAATAATGATATCAAAATAGATGAGATTGTGCTATATGCATTTTGTATGCATATGTCATGATGTATGAATGTGGAATGTTATTTGAAGTGTATCTTTGTCTGGGAAAATAAATCCTTGACAACTACTGGGGAGTTTTTTTTTTGGGAAAATAAATCTCGGACTACTGTTGGAGATGAAGAGTATGTATCTCTTCAACCTTGTTTAGAATATTTCCATTGGGAATTCCTATTTGCTGTTTGAGGAAACTCTGTAGGGAGTGTTGATTTCTGTTTGGGGAGTAGAGTTTAGGAACCTTGATTATCCATTGCTCTAATGGGGAATTTAATTCTCATTTGCCCTAACTGGGGATAAAAGAGATGATGAGACTTCTGATCGCCTGGTGGAGATAAAGTTAAATGGTATCTGGTCGAGTTCCAGGCTTTGCAGTAACTTTTTGGTGATATTATCAACTCTGTTGGGGACAAGGGGTGTTGCCCATTGAGAAGTAAACCCAAGTTGGGGAGATTGTAGTCCGTTGGGGAAAGAAACTCTATCGAGGAAGGTATTCTGAAGACCTTACTGGGGAAATGTATTCATCTGAGGAAGAATTTTTGCAGGGTTTCTTTCTCAACTTTAGAAAACCAAACTCGGAAGAGAATTTCTAGGAGATATACTGATTGGCACTCTGGATGAAGAATGTACGAATTCACTCTGTGGGGATAATTTTATTGAAGTAACTCTATGGGGATATCCTAAATCCTTGAGTAAATGCTTATAACTGTTCTTGTGTGTACATTTGTTAACAGTTAATCATGTTCATATGCATATGTTCATTTAATATTAGTCATTGGACGTTTTTGCACTCAAAAACAGGAAAAAATAAAAAGTTTGCACTTCAAAGTATATTTGTATTGATAATTTGCCTTAAAATAAGTGTTTTTATGGAGGGAGACAGAAATCCTAGTAAGAGGAAGTCGTCGAAAAATGAAAAGAATACAAAGTGAAAACAAAAATTGTATAGCCATGTGGAAGTGATATCATTGGGTTCTAACTTTGTTATTGACCCTACGTCTTCGAACATCATCCCTTACCGTTGAAAGAAGTTGATTCAATTGGTATCGTACCATTTAAACTATTGACCTTGCTAATAAAGCTGACTATTAGTGATCCAACGGGACATGGTCGTACACTTTTTATCCTTAACTTTTGCTTGGACCTCCCTTTCGGGTTTTCAGTCCACCAGGATACCCTTTTTTATCCAAGCCGCTCTTACGGGTTTTCGAATTTCCAGGTGTACAATCTTTGTATATATCCCTAATTTTTTCCCGAACCCTTTTGGTTCGCCGGGATGCCCTTATTTTTGCCTAGGTATGTCAACCTAGCGGGTCATTCTTTATGCGTAGTATTTTTTTACTATGTCCGTGTTCACATGATGCGGGAAATCTTCGTCGTCCATAGTGGTTAGCATCATAGCACCACCAGAGAATACTTTCTTGACTACAAATGGCCCTTCATAAGTGGGATTCTATTTGCCCCTGGGATCGCCTTGTGGTAAAATGATGCACTTTATTACCAAGTCGCCAGCCTGGTATACTCGAGGTTTGATCTTCTTGTTGAATGCCTCGATCATACGCTTTTGATACATTTGACCATGACAGACAGCAGCCAGTCTCTTCTGATCGATCAAATTCAACTGATCCAATCGTGTCTGGATCCATTCATCTTCGCCCAAGTCTGCTTCTTTCATAATCCTTAAGGAAGGAATCTGAACTTCGATAGAAAGGACGACTTTCATGCCATAAACTAAGGAGAATTGGGTTGCCCCAGTTGATGTTCGAGCTGAAGTAGGGTAGCCATGAAGAGAAAACGGTAGCATCTCATGCCAATCTTTGTAGGTCACCACCATTTTCTGCATAATCTTACTTATGTTTTTATTGGCAGCATCCACTGCACCATTCATCTTAGGTCTATAAGGAGAAGAGTTGTGATGCTTGATTTTGAATTGCGTATAGAATTCAGTGATCATAGCATTGTTGAGGTTGGTTCTGTTGTCGGTGATGATCCTTTCAGGGATGTCGTACCGGCAGATGAGGTTATGCTTGATAAACTGGGCTATAACATTCTTAGTGACTGAGGAAAACGAAGCAACTTTGACCCATTTGGTGAAGTAATCAATGGCTACGAAGATGAAATGATGTCCATTATAGGCAGTGGGTTTGATCTCTCCAATCATGTCAATTCCCCACATTGCAAATGGCCACAGAGCAGTCATGACATTCAAAGGGATTGGAGGCACATAAACCTTGTCGGCATAGATTTGACACTTATGGCAAGTCCTCGAGTGATGGTGGCAATCAGTTTCCATAGTCGACCAATAGTAACCAGCCCTCAAAATCTTCTTGGCCATAGTGTTCCCACAAGAGTAAGTTATAAAGATACTTTCATGCATGTCTTCCATGATTTTCTCTGCCTCCTTCTTGTCCATACAACGAAGCAGAGTAGAATCATGGTTCTGTTTGTACATAATCCCATTGCTTAGGAAGAATTTGGCTGAGAACCTTCGCAAGAATTTCTTGTCGTTAAATGAGGCTTCCTCAGGATACTCTTGTGCTTCAGGGTACCTTCTCACTTCATGATACCGTGGCTTCTCTTCATCAGTGTTGTTCTCATAACAGTACGTAGGTTTGTCAAATCTTTTGATAGTAATTCTGGGAGCTTCATTGTCCCAATTGACCTTGAACATAGATGAAATAGTTTCTAAGGCATCTACCAAATGATTTTATTCCCTTAGAAAGTGTTCAAATGTGACCTCTTCAAAGTATGGGATCAAGGTTAGCACAAGCTCTTTGTAGGGGATCAGATTTGGATGTTTAGTATCCCACTCTCCTTTAACTTGACTGATCACCAGAGTTGAGTCTCCGTACACGCTCAAAAATTTGATTCTTAAGTCAATGACAACCTTTAGACCTAAGATACATGCTTCATACTCGGCCATGTTGTTTGTACAGTTGAAGCAAAGTCTAGCAGTGAAAGGTGTATGGCAACCTTCGGGAGAAATAATCATAACACCAATTTCGTTACCCAATGCATTGGAAGCTCCATCAAAAACCATAGTCTATCGGGATCCTTGTTCAGGTCCTTCATACGGTCCAGGCTTTTCATAATCGGTTATCAGCATGATATTCTCGTCCGGGAATTCAAAGTTCATGGATTGGTAGTCATCAACGGCTTAATGGGCCAAATGATCCACTAGCACACTTCCTTTGATTGCTTTTTGTGTAGTGTACTGGATATCATATTCAGTTAAAATCATTTTCCATCTAGCTATTCATCCGGAGCGAGTTGGCTTCTTAAAGATATACTTGATGGGATTCATCTTAGAAATCAATAAAGTGGTGTGAGTTAGCTTATAATGTCTTAGCCGGCTAGCAATCCATACCAAAGTGCAGCAAGTTTTCTCAAGCAATGAATATTGCATGTGCTTTTCGGCCAGACTCGTCATGTTGACCCAGCACACACCCCATTGAATTCTCTAATACAGTTAAGTACATAATCAGAGGTCTTCCTTCAACTGAAGGCATCAGGATTGGAGGTTCTTATAAATACTTTTTGATCTTGTCAAAAGTTGCTTGACAGTATTCATTCCACCTTACTACTTGATCTTTCTTTAATAGTTTGAAGATTGACTCGCAAGTAGCATTTAAGTGAGAGATGAATCGAGCGATGTAGTTGAGTCGACCTAAGAAACCCCTGAACTCCTTCTCAGTATAGGGCGCTGGAATTTCTTGTATGGCTTTGACTTTCGTGGGGTCAACTTCAATACCTTTTCCACTGACGACAAACCCTAGGAGTTTTATGGACCTTACCTCAAAGGTGCATTTGTTGGGATTCGGTCTCAGCTTGTATTTCTTCAACCTTTCGAATAGCTTGTGTAAATGATCAAGGTGTTCTTCCTCAGTTTGCGACCTTACAATCATGTCATCAACATAAACTACTATCTCATGATGAATCATATCATGAAATAAATCTACCATAGCCCGTTGATAGGTTGCACCTGCATTCTTCAAACCGAAACGCGTGACCTTATAACAGAAGGTGACCCACTGTGTAACAAAAGTGGTTTTCTCCATGTCTTCGGGTGCCATTTTGATTTGATTGTATCCGGAGAAACCATACATGAAGGAGAAAATTTTGTGTTGAGCAGTGTTGTCAACCAAGACATCGATATGAGGTAGTAGGAAATCATCTTTGGGGCATGCCCTATTCAAATCCATGTAGTCTACGCACATACGGACTTTACCGTCTTCCTTCGATACTAGAACAACATTTTCCACCCATTGAGGGTATAATGTCACTACCAGGAAACCTGCATCGAACTGTTTCATTACCTCAGTTTTTATTTTTTCAGACATGTCTGGCCGCATGCGACGAACCTTTTGCTTGATCAGAGGACAATCTTCCTTCATTGGCAGACGATGAACTATGATATCAGTATCAAGCCCCGGCATATCTTCATATGACCAAGCAAACACTTCAACATAGTCGTGTAGCATCTGGACCAATCTTCTCTTGACACAGTCTTTTAAGTTGGCACCGATCTTGACTTCCTTCTTGTCTGCCTCAGAACCTAGATTTATCACTTCAACTGACTCCTGGTTTGGTTGAATGGCCTTTTCTTCTTGTAACACATGTCTGGAGAGTTCCCCGATATTTTACAATCTTCATCACCTTCGTCTTCGGCTTGATAGATTGGATTTTCAAATTCAGAGATGGCAATAGCATAGTCGTTGTCAATAAGATCCAGAGTGGATATGAATCTGCAAATATGTGTGCGTGCATGTAAGGTCACATGGCTATTTTTTTGAAAATGCAATAAAGTAAAGAAAGTCAAAGAGCGCAAAATTTGAATGCAAAATAGTCCAATGTTTTTCATTAAAATGAGCATATGGCATATGATAATGACAAACCCTTAACAAATGGACCACTGTGCCCCGAGAAAGGCACATATTGTTTTAATGGAAATTACAGACAAAGTTTTCAAAGTAATAAAAATAGTAAATGGGAATTAATCCTGGTTGAAGGAGATTGGAATGAAGTCCTTGGTCTCCCAGCTGTCGAGCCCTCCGCCAGCAGTCGGGTAGATCAAATTATCAAAGTCAAAATCAGTATCAGAGTCTTCAAGGGCATTAATCTCATGGTTACTAATGCAGAGAGGTGGTTTCCATATGCGAGCACGTCGAATCTCCTTTTGAACTTTGGAAGTGAAGCCCAATCCAGATTTTCCTGGATTGAAAGGGAAATCAGGAAGTTGTCCCCAAATGGTACAACCTCCTTCTTCAATAACAGCACGGGCATCTTTGAGAGAAGCCATCCTCGGTGTATCTTTAGCAGCTTCAGGAGTGGCCTTGGAAACAGAAACCATGGGAGAGACCACTTCAAAGGCTTGACAAGGAGTTTAAATGAACTCTCCATCCATTTCAACATAATTAAATAAATTTAGATGACTGATCATAAACTCTTCTTCTCCGTATACAGTGACAATTTTCCCCTTGACCGGATACTTCAGCTTTTGATGTAGTATGGAAGTCACCGCGCCTGCCCCATGTATCCATGGACGTCCAAGCAGGCACGGATAAGCAAGACGAATATCCATCACATAGAATGTTGAGTTAAAGACTCGAGACCCAACCTTGATAGGGAGATCAACCTCTCCATGGACCATCATCTTAGAACCATCGAAAGCCTTTACTACAATGTCGCTAGGTTTCAACACCAGTCCATCACAGTCTAGTCTATCCAAAGCTCCTTTAGGTAAGACATTGAGAGAAGATCCAGTATCCACTAATACATGTGCCATGGTAGTTCCCTTGCATTCTATGGATACATGGAGAGCTTTGTTGTGATTCTTCCCCATCGGGGTCAGATCTGCATCAGAGAACTCTAAACCATTGTCGACAGTCAAGCTTGCTACACAGTTTTCAAATCGATCAGACGCAATTTCATGTGGGACATGTGCATTTTTCAGGAACTTTATCAGTGCTTGGGCATGCGACTCAGAACATAGCAACACAGACAACATAGAAATCTTCGAGGGTGTTTGCCTCAACAGTTCCACTATCTTGTAAACACTTTTTCTGATGATTCTTAAAATCTCATCCATCTCTTGGGTCGATGGGTCCTCAATGGTATATTTTACGGGCGCCTCTGTCAAGGCAGACTCAAACATTTTTTCCTTTCCTTGAGTATCAGCAATAGGTTTAACAAAAGTAATATGAATGGGTGTAGTAGTGTTTGTTGGAGGTGAAATTTCTAGAGAGAAGATCCTCCCCATCCTAGTAACTTTACTTGATCCATCAATGTTTGTAATGTCAGCAGTTTCATCTTCATCAATCCACGAATCTTGTTTAATACCATGGTAGTACAGTTCCGCCCCATAATTCCATGGCACAACCTTATCAGAAGAGTAGGGGACTGGCCCCAGTGTGGTGATAATTAGTGGATTTATTCTTGGTTCAATGAGAATCATAATAGGACCTTTTGAGGTGATCCTAATAGGTTTGTTTGAGATAGTAATGATGGACACATCTTCAGATTTTTGAGATACAACTTTGGTCAAATTTTTCACAGATGGAGTTCTTTCAAATAGAATATCATGGCTATCCAGCAGATGTTGGACACATTTCTTCAGCCATTCACAACCATTAATTTGTATAGCACAGTAGAAACAGTCTTCAAGGAAACCATGGAATACCCCGACTTTCAACAAATTCTCTTTAACATTCTTCAAAGGAGTGGTCAAGTCATTGATGGAGGCAACAAAAGAGGCATCTTCAATAGCATTGACACCCTTACTATGATTTGGCATGAGTGCGGTGACTATGTTGGGAGTTGGCGGAAGGTCGAATTCAATTGTATTGTTATCAATTAGGTCTTAGATTTTATTCTTTAGAGACCAACAATCATCGGTATCATTTCTGGGACTGTTTGAGTGGTAAGGGCATTTAGCATTGGGGTTGTATTTTGGAGAAGTGGTATTAGGGTTGGAAGGGGGATCTCGCAAGGTCACCAAATCAACTTTCAATAGGTGTTGCAGAGCTTGAGATAGTTGCATATTGATTTTAGTAAACTTCCTTCTTTAGACATCTGGTCTTTGTTGACTATTTTGTTGACACGGCCGTTGAGTTGGAGTTAGATTGGAAATTAGTACAGCCCCTACTGAATGATGACACTCATTCTTATCATGGATTTTTGACCCGTACATAGCGTTAATCTCTTTTTTACCAATAAATGGCTTTTTCATCGCATTTGAGGTGGAGGTCATGGGTATCTTCCCGCTTTTAATCCTGCTTTCAACCCTCTCACCAGTCAAGATCAATTCAGTGAATCCGGATGATGAAATTCCAATTAGCAAGTTGAAAAATGGTCTAGTCAATGTTCCCATAAACATATCTACCAACTCTCTATCAGTTAAAGGTGGTTGCACCCTACCAGCCAAGTCTCTCCATTTTTTAGCATATTCTTTGAAGCCCTCATTTGATCCCAGGGTCATTCCTTGTAATTGCACCCTAGTTGGTGCAAGATCAGCGTTATATTGATATTGGCGGTAAAAAGCAGTGGCCAGATCCTTTCAAGTATGGATGTTAGTCCCTTCCAATTGGTAAAACCACTCCAACTGCGTCCCAGATAGACTTTCTCGAAAAAGTGCACCCACAGTTTCTTATCAGCAGTATGCGGCTGAATTTTGTAGACATAAGATCTTAGGTGAAGCTTCGGACATGAGACACCATCGTATTTGGCAAAAGCAGGGATTTTGAATTTGTGGGGAATGACTACCCCAGGCACCAAACCCAAGTCACCAAAGTCCAAGCCATGCACAACTTGGATTTCTACAGCCTTCAATTTATCTTCTAGTTGCTTATACTTATCGTCGGCCAGTGGATATTTCTCATCAAAATAATCTCTGTCTTCATAGATTTGATTGTTTCCACCCCCAGAACGGGTTCTCCTAGCATCTTCATCTTGATTCTCATCCTCCTCGAAGGAGTCTTCTTCAACTTGAACTTGTCAGACGGGGCCTTTGAATCTCTTCCCCATGTTGATTACAACTTTCTTCTTTGTCTTCTTTTTCGTGACAAGAAGTGTCATCATTTCTTGCTGCCCATTTGCTAAGTTTAGCATAGTTTCTTGAAACTGAGAGTTTTAAGTCTGCAAGTCCTTCACAGTTTGCTGGAGATCCATTTTGTACTGAAATAAATAGTAGAAAGATAAGGAAACTTGTGTCAGAAAACCTAGTTATGATATGATGCATGTTATGCGTATGCAATGCTTTCAAGGACCTTTAAGATTTAAATTTGATTAAACAAAAAAGGAAACAAAAACATTAGTTGTATTAATAAGTTCAAAAGGTTACAAACTGCCTCTTGGGATTACAATGAAAGAAAAATAACAAAATGAAATTATACAACAAAAGACTCAGGTCTCCCATGGACGCTTCCTCTTTGGACTGATGTAGGCATTCAAGTTCCGCTCCTCGTGGAGTTGCCTTGTGAGCTCCAACACTTTCTTCTCGCTCGAGTAGAATTGGGCTTCAAAGGTGTCTCGCTCCCCCTTGAGTTGAATCCATGACCTTTGCAATTCCTCGAGAGTAGTAGGCATGTCAGGATGAAGAATGGTGTAAGGAGCGTCTCCTTCGGTAATAGGTTCCATAATGATTGGTAGGATGGCCACATACGACATCATAAGGTTTTGAGTGTGAGCTCGCACCCACTTGAGATAAGGTTCCAAAGGAATGGAGTTCTTATGCCCCAAAGTTTTACTATCAACCTTGTTCACCATGCCCCAAGCTCATGCAAATCTTTGACGATAACCTTGGACATCGTTCTCATAGTCAAACACAATACCTTGGACAAGCGCGTCATATGGACCATCCCTCCGAGCGTAAATAAACTATCGTAGAGCCAAGCAAGGATTATAAGTGATACCTCCCATTAGGCCAAGGAGTGGGACATTAGGTAATTCCCCACAGCGGTCAATGATGGTGACATCCTCCAAAGATCAAGAACACCAATGAATATCTGAATATGAGAGTGACATCAACCTTTGAGACCACTTCATGCCTTACTCATTATTCAAAATTGAATGAGGAAGGTGCGAAATAAACCACCTATCCAGGAAAGGAGTGCAACACATAAGAATTCCCCTTCTCTTCATGGTACGGGCGTGAAAAGAATTCAAAATGTCTCCGAGTAAGGTAGGCATCGGGTTACAAGATAGGAAGATTTTGATTGTATTCACATCTATAAGTTGGTCTAGATTAGGGAACAGTATCATCCCATGGATTAGAAGGGCCAAAACTTCTTCAAAAGCTTGCAGATCCAGAGCATCCCAAAATAATTGAGCCTTATCAAACAGAAACTTGGCTAGAAAACCCTAAACACCACTTCTAGCTTCCCAATTAGCCACAATGTCAGACCATTGAAAATTTAAGGCTAGAGAAATCTCCTCAGGTCTTGGGTCTTTCTCAATACCGGTGAAGGGTAATTGGTCAAGAATAGGCACTTCCAATAATTGAGAGAACTCCTCCATGGTAGGCACTAATTGGTAATCAGGAAATGTAAAACAGTGATGTTTAGGGTCAAAGAATTGAAAAATCACATGTACCATGTCTTCTTCAAAGTTTGAGGTAACCAAGTTGAGGAGTCGACTATACTTCTTGGTGAACGGAGAATTTTCAAGGACCCTTTATGCTAACTCTTTGAGTTGAGGAGACATTTACACAAGGTTGATTCGGATGGTATTTCTGCGAATGGAAGCCATATCCTACAAAACAGAACAAAGATAAATCTCTAGGTCCTTGAAATGGATAGTGCAAATGCTACGGTATGATGTTATGGTGTTATGTATAAATAATCATATACAAGCAAAGAAAACAAGCCCTTAGGTTTAGGCTTGCATGGGGTTCATAGGTAAGTATCCTCTTGAAGTTTAGTTGGTTCAACCTGTCCTAAAAAGTAATTGGGTTCTAGGGAATCTAAATATCATTGATCTTTCTTCATCGGGCATTGTTTCAGCGCAAGCCTCTTTATTGGCGACTGAAATATCCCGAAATTCCGATCTCAATAAGAGTAGTATCGAGTATCAACCAACTTCGGACTGCACCAAAGCCGGCTATCTCACTACTTCCTAATGGCCAGGTTATTCAACTAAAGGTTCTAAGGCCAGTTAGTGCTTCATGACACCACACAGTGGCCCCGTATTCTTCTTGATTCGCCACAAGGGATATCGATACCAACAAATGTGCCACACTAACGTAGTTATCGCTTTAACCATATCGGTCTATGTCGTATAGTCTCCATGATCTTTCCTACTTACCTAATAATGTTCCCAGATCTGGGTAGAGGATCTATACAAAACCCAAACATAACCCATAATATAAAGCAATCAAGTCAAACAATGAAAGCATTTAAAGGTGATATAGTCTCTAAGGTAACCCCACTTTTAAGATTATCTCCAGCAGAGTCTCCAGTTCTATAATACGGTGGGAGAACTGACTTATAATTCTGCGTTTTGTCGTAATTGTTGCGGATAGCAAGAGTCGCCACCGACTTTTATTTTATCCAATAAAGGAAAGGGTGAAAAGAACAGAAAAGACCTTTTGAGAATTTTCTTGAGTTCGGGGGGTAGGTTATGAAAAGGGAAGGTGTTAGCACCCTTTTCATCCATAGTTTTCTATGGGCTCTTAGTTGCTACCTCACTTTGAAATTCTTTGTTTGAAATGTGTTTATGATGGTTTGAAAGTATTTTTGAAAAGTTCATTTGTTTAGGCGAACTTTGTAATGATTCTCGTCTCTATAAGAATGTATACAAAGTGTTAACTTTTGAAAATATTTCATGAAAACGTCGGTCTGTTTGAAAGATATTTTGAAAGTGTAAGTGTGAAGACGATTTTATTTGTGAGCAAGAAACTACGAGCATTTTACCTACTTAAAAAGTCTTAGTTCTTTTCCTCCTCCTTTAGATAGTGTTATCTTACCATTAGTTAGTAAGCAACCATATCATTGGATGTGAAGGGATAGGCGTGGGTCGTTGTATAGTCATAGAAGGAAATATTGTAGGATACCTTAGCAATTTGTTATGAGGGTCTAAGATCGTTTACCGAAGGCAACATCGAAGGGTCATCGAGGGACTATGATCTTGTAATCGAGGGTCTTTGCTAAAGTATCACACGTTCGAGGGACGTGACTGTTTATTCTAAGGCAACAAATATGGGTTAACCCTAGAGGTGCAAGTGTGCAAAGTGTTTATTTTTTCATGCTTTTTGTATTTTAATTTAGGGTTTTCTACTTGTTGATTTTATGTCTTTCCATACAAACTCTAATTACTAGCAATTATATTGAAAGTGATAAATTGCGGAAATTTAAAGTTCTATGCTATTACATCATTTAGGGGATGGGGATATAAGTTACAAATGGGGGATGAAAGCGATTAAAACCTAATTACTATTACAAATATATTGAATAATGAATAACAATAAAAAAATATACAAGAATATAAAGATGATATGAAAGAAAAGAAAATTGTGTTTGAGTTTTTTTAATGAAAGGGTTTAACCTTAATTAAACTAATAAAGAGAAAGAAAATAAATTATTAGCCTAAGTTGATTTAATAAAAATAAACCTAAATTAGTTTAAGAAATTAAATTAAATTAATTAAGAAAAGGAATTAGATTTGTTAAGAAAACATTTTTAGGGTTTTTGATGAAAGAGAGATTTTAGTAATTTTTAACCTAATTAAAACTAATTAATTATTTACAAAAAGAAATTAACTAATTATTTAACCTAAAGTCTAATTTAATTAAAAATAAAATTAAATAAATTTAATTCTAATTTAATTCTAATTCTAAAAGAAATTAATTAGCTAAGAAAATATTTTTAGGGTTTTAAGGAAATAAAATGGAAATAAAATAAAAGATAATTAGTCTTAATATTTAATAAAATATTTTTGGAATTTTTGATTAGAAATAATAATAATAATATTAAAAGAAAATAAAAGAAAATAAAATATAAATATAAATTATAAGTCAGGGGGTTAAAAAATGGAAATGGGGGTTAAAGATAGTAAAAGGGGGCGCTAGGCTCAAATGTGTTTTTTTTTTTTTGTAATCAGAAAAATAAATTAAAAAAAATATATGAGTGGGCCTGTATTAAAAGAAAAATGGGGGTGAGAGTCAGCAATTCAGACTGGGCCCAAGATAATAACCCAGCACCTGTTTGGATCAAGTGTGGTTGCCCTTCTTAGGTATACCATATGCTTGCATTGGAATGTGTTGGATTTATCTTTACAATGATCTGATGGTGGTAAGATGAGGCCTCGTGATGGGCGTGTGTGATCTGTTGCACTGAATCTGCAAGAAGAATATAAGAAAAATACAAAAGGGTACCACTGGGACTCGAACCTAGGTCCCTATAGTTCCAAGCCTTACGCGCGCGCTTTCCATCATTGGGGTGGTTATACATCCGGTGTTATAAACAAAACCAAACATATATATTTGAAACACATTCCTGAAGATGACTTCATCTTCTTCCTCGCGCCAGAAAATTCACCACCATTGTTTAAATTTGTAACTTCCTCATTTCTCAACCAAAATGGAAAATGTAAACATGAAAGTTGCTTGAAATTTAACCACGATTCCAAATATGTAACTAACTTAAACAATAGATCAAATATGAATAAGAATTTTGCTTGGTACCAAATTTGACCTAATTTTTTCAGGAAGTTCAAAACTAAAATTCACACTACTCAGGCAATATAAATGAATTCTAAGGACATGGTTAGTTTCAGGGCTATGATGTCTACATTTTATCTTCACAAATGGAAACCAAATGATGCCTATATGAGGAGTTCAAAAGTCAGAAAACTTACCTTGAAAATGGAATTCGTGTTTTGAGTTTGAGGTTGCTTTAAGGTACTGTGATGATCTGGTTAGCTCCATTAGACCTCTAGGAAGCTAAAGTAGTGCTTAGCTTGAGTTGAGAGTGGCTGAAACTCCTTGTAGAAGTTAATGTGCAGGCTTCTGGTTTTGAGTTTGGAAGAATATGAAAATGGAGTTACAAAACTGTAACAGGTGTTGGGATGGATAATGTTTGATGTATAGAAGCTTTGAGAATGATTTAGAGGGAAAACGCACAAGTGGATTATGAGATTGAAGTTTTTGGCCAGAAATGATAAATTATGGAGGCTTGGATGAAGCTCTGAGTTTTAAGGAGTTTGAGTGAGTTTTAGGGCTCTTGAATTTGTGTCCTAGGTTGCAAATGACCCCTCTATTTATAGGCAAGAGGTTTGACATCTTGGAGTAACCATAATTTTAAGATAACATGTTATGGTTTGGTTGAAAATGAGAAATCAAGTTGAATGGATTTTCATAGTTCCAAGGTTCAAGTACAAGCATGGTCTGAGTTTGTTGGGTGCAGGGAGGTTTATTCTTCACTTTACAATGGAGTGTGATCAGGAGAAATAAGTGAGAGGCTCAATGCATTGACTTATGCATAAAGCTTGCTTTACAAGAATGGAAATGGTAACTTTGTGCCAAAAATGGAAAGTTGTCTTCGACAATGGCTCAAACACTTGGAAATAGCTCAATCAATTGTGTAAACATTTAATGATGGAGTGATTTGCAAGTTAGAAATCCTGCAAAGCAATATTATGCAGCATAGCTATGGGGTTAGGTTATGTGTTCTTCATGAAAATGCCTTGTAATTTAAGTTTATCATGCCAACTTCTTCTCTTCGATTCGCCTAGCTCAAAAATGATCTCTTTAAGTTCTTGGAGATTTAGGAAAGCTTGAAACATCATACTAAACATTCTAAAACAAAACAAGCTCAATCATGAATCACGCCTAGTAAAAGTATATCGGTAGATGAAGACACACAAAGGTGAGGGACAAAAAAACTCATCCATAATTTTGCAAACAATAGACTAAATTATGCATTCATCTAAAAACTCATATTGAAAATACAAAGGCAAGAATCACAAGGACTTTTAAGGTTGTAATGTGGTTTGGTTAACAAACAACGGATAAGTCCTAAAGCTAATTGAAACAAAAATTTTCCTAAACTTAAGGGAGTGATCGACTCACAAAGACTCAAGCAAAATAATTTCAATCAAACTTCTTCATTCCAAATTTCAAACCAACACACATCACTTATTATCACAACATTATTCCATACTCTTGTTGTTTTTGTTTTTCAAAACTTTCCTCTTTTTTATTTCTTTTTCTTTTCTTTCTTTTTCACTTTTTTTCTTTCTTTTCCTTTCTTTTTCTCTTTTATAATCTCATAGAAATCACAACATAAGCACATAAACATTTCTCTCCCCAACTTGAATTCAACCATATCATAATGTGAATACTCCCTAATTTCTAAGGCAAGGTAAAAATTCAAACTACAAAAATAGTTAAATATTCAAGAAAACAAAGAATCAATATCCATACAAAAAGATAAACCAAACACTCATATACAAGCATTTAGAAAAAATAACATGGATATCGATAAAAAATCAAAAAGGGATACTAATGATCACACATTCACAAGGTGAATTGACTATTTGGCTAAGGTAGTTGTACTTAAAATGAAACAAAAAATGCATTGGTCATGTTCATGCTTTCATACAATCATCACAAACAAAAGATTAAACATAATAAAGTCTAGTTAAAACAAGAATTATAGCCTCCAATATATATGAACAATGGAAAGCTTCCTCACATTTATGGGTAAAAAAAGGAACTAAAAAATAATGAACGATAGGGTAATTATATAAATGATAAATTTCTTAAACATGTTATGATATAGAAAGCGATAAATGAGTACCCGGCGAGTACCAACTTCAAAAACTACCATTACCAATTATCCACAAGTTAACACACTTAAAATTGGAAAATCACCAAATGCAACTTTAAGATATCTAACCAAAATTTGAGTCCAAACAACAAAAGAAAGAATTAAAAATATTACTACTGATTAGAATACTATAAAGCCTTGGGTGAAGTGAGAAAAGGGAGAGTCAAGCGAAAAATTAAAAAGAATTCACTGGCTCTGCACAGCAGGGCGCGCTAAGCAACACAGAGCGTGCTAAGTGCACTACACCAGTTGCAAAAAAAAACAGGACAGTTGGTGTAGCTGCTATGCAAGCTCCACTTACACCTACACAACCTCAAACATACAATATGTATAACATACAAACTTCCTCAAGCTAAACACGACAAGCTTGTGAAAAAACACAAATTGAGATAACAAAACAAACGGTTGAAAGTGAATTAACAAGTAGAAAAGTGAAAATTCGAGAATTTAAAACAGGTCCAATTTCAACTTGTTAAAACACAAGTCAACACATACATAAACGAATACAAACAAAACATACTTGTTTTACGTCATAAGCTCGACGCCTTTATTGTGCGAGCTAGTAACACCCTCCTGTCATGCCATGTTATTGTTACACCATGCAAACCTAAAGAAAGTGTCCTAACAACCACACAACAAACGTTACGAAAACGAGACAATTCACAACAATACGTGAAAACAAAGAAAAACAAATATATGCACAAGTATGGAAAGTAAACACACATGTATTCATGTGTGTGTGAGTTATGTTCTTTTTTGCTCGCTTGTGAAAATGTTTTGTTTTCCTTTTCTTTTCCATTAAATTAGATCTTTTTTTTAATGGTAAACCATTTCATTCAAGGCAGACAAACAAAATTACACGCAGTGGTAGAGCCACTAACAAGGGGAGTATTTTATGTTACACCCTCTAAAACTCCGCATAATAATACGGTATAAATCAGAGTAATATAATCATGCATATCATCAAGGGTGTAACATAATTTAAAAACTCACATACATTTGTCATATGCTCAATAACACTTGATTATAATTCATGCTTTCCATACACTTCCACATATGCATTTGACAACGGAAATATTTTTATTCAAATTTGAGTCTCATAATAAATCCACTCATTGAATAACTTAGGCATTAAAAACAAATTCATCACATAACTCAAATAGGGATAACAGAACAAAAGAGTATACAAAGTATCTCTCAAAGATGAATTCAAAAAATCGTTCCCTAGTGTTACATAACATTAGAGCATGACCCAAAACCAAAACACAGAAAAGAAATTAAAGATAGCTCCTCCGACTACATTCTTGCTAGAAGCAACTCTAATCTTTAGTATCTGAGCGATATCGTATAAAATATCATTCCAACAGAAGGGTGAGAATTCACATAATTATCGAAATCATACAATAATATATGCGATAACATATATGCCTAAATATGAACCCATTCACACTTAATATGCTTTACATTCATAACATCACCCAATTATTCATACTATTCACAAGTATACACTCACAATCCACAATTTCACAATTACATCAATTTCACACAATGCACATAACTTTTGTTATTTCTCTGAAATTGTAATTGACATACATTTTGGTAAAATCAACTTGGCATCAATATGTTGAATAAAGAAGTTACAACTTCTTGTTTTCAACATGTCAAAGAAGATGTCCTAACCTGGAGATAGGACATCGCGTCTGCAGCAGCTATTTGTTATGTTTCAGCTGATTTATTAAGTTACAAAATATTTGGGGAATATTCAGTTAACTTATATGGCATCCAAGAGTGACAAATCAAAATATTTTTATGTTGGTTTTCGAAGATTGCATAGTTTCTAAATATGGAGACATTTTAGGAAACTAATGATTGAAGACCTATTATCTTGGAGAAGAATGTGAAGACTTTGTGCAGCCTCGTTGTTGCCATTTTGAAGCCCAACTCAGTCCAAAATAATGTTATAAATAGACTACTGTATAACTAGTATTAGGTAGAACTTACGTGTGTATTTTGTTAGGATTTTAGAATCCTTATTTTTGGGTTGTAAGTTATATGTTAGATGTTCTTAAGCTTTTAAGCATATAATATTTATGTGTCAGATGCTCATAAGCTGTTAAATATTGAGTATTTGTGTGTCAATTCTCATAACTTTTTAAGCATTGAGTTTTGTGTGTCTTAGAAGAGTGACTTCTGGTTTTGTTCTCTACCTGTGTTTAGAGTTACTCCAATTGTTGAGTGTAATTGAAGAGGGATTTGAGGAGATCCTTATATCTAGGTGTGTCTTAGGTAGAAGTTACTCAAATGGTAGTGATTGAGTGTGTAGGCTATAAACTGAGATGTTTTTGCTGTAAGATCTACAAATTGATACTATCTAGTTAATTTCATCCATGCTTGGTAGCCCCTAAAGTACAAAGGTTGTTCCGAAGTGGATAAGCATATCTTGTGTTGTTTACTTTCAACACTGTTTATTTTGTCTATACATCTTGTTATTGTGCGTGAAGTCGGATCCAATATCTCGACATCTCTTAGGACATCTGAGATCTAATAACCAAAATTTCAACTGCATATTATGACATCAACACAATGTGACTCAATGCAAGACTCGAATGCAATACTCGTGCATGTGGTACCAATCACTGTTATTTTTATTCAATTTTTACTTTAAACCGGGTTTGTTCCCTAGACGAATAACACACAAAAAACTCATTCCCTAAGCTTTCAAACCCTGCTCTAGGTTTGGGACAAGTCACTAGCTCCCACAGAACTAACAAACATTGCAACTTGACAATAATGATGTATGTGCAATTTCAACAACCATGTGCAATTAAGATCATCCCTCAATCTTAACATTCCTGCATATCTTCAATAATTCATGACAATTGAGTTACCACACAATTACACATACATGCACATATTATTGAATTATTCACATACAATTCATATCCATAGCATCACTGCTCCACAACATCACAACAACACATGGAAAGCAATGTATATAGTATCATTACAATCCAACACCAACCTCATACACACATCAAAACATATAAACCAAGTTTCATGTTTGATCAAATAAGTCTAGCATAAAATATATGTATACATAATCCCAAGGCAATTTAAGAAAATAAAAATATTTCAACTCCCAGGTGGCTGCGCTAAGCAAGCCCTCAGGCGCTAAGCGCCAAACTCACTGTCGTGACCCGCGTTAAGCGTGATATACGGTGCTAAGCGCCCTCTTCGATTTGCAGAAAAATTCAACGATGTGATAAGTGAAAATTGTAGTTATTTTTTTATATACTTTTGTTGCACTTATCGACTCATTATTGTTAATAATTGTTGAATAGACCTGACTTTTGTGTAAATACGTTTAGTTTGTGTTTATTTGTGTTTTGTGTACATATTGTACGTTTGATGTTTTTCCATTCATTTTTTAGGAATTTGTTGCATTTTGGAGCATCGAGGAATAAGGTGTCAAAGGCACGGCTCCGGATGTGCGTTTTCAGAATAAAAGATCAGTTTTGAGAAGTTTTTCCCAGGAGAGCCCGCTTAGCGCGCAGGAGCCCTCTAAGCACGAGTGCGCTCAGCGCATTTTGTAGCACGCTGCTTACATTTTGACATTTTGGCAGAAGCATTATTTTGCAGCTCAGTTAGCGCGGTGAGCAAAATGGCGCTATTGTCGGGGATTGGTGTTTATTGTTTCGCATTACGATTGTTTCTTTTCTTTTTTTGAGTTTTGTAATTAATGTATACGTTGTATAGAATTTGTACATAAACAGTAGCCAAAAACACAAACACATATCAGAAGAAAGACAAAGGAGAGAAGCGAGAAAAAAACAACCAAGAGATATGATCGCCATACACCTCATGAGCTAAATGCATCCAGGGTCACCTCTTTCACTGCCCTCAATTGATTTAAGAGGAAAAAATCTAAATTTTAAAAAGAAAAGAAAAACTAGAAAAATCGAGTCTTGCTACATACTTCCTCTGTATCAATTTATAAACAAAACCAACATTTATTTTTCTTTTTTTTTAATTATAAACAAAAAGCATTAAATTTGTTTCTTTTAACTATTTTATTCTAAAAAATTCATCTTTTTCAAAATAAAATTAAATACAAACTGCATTTAATTTACTTTCTCTCTCTTTTTTTATTAGACAACAACCAATCAAAATTGTTTTTATATATTTTTATATAATATATTTCAAAAAACACAAAAATTTAAATTTTCTTAATAAATGATAAATTGTTACATATCAGAAGAAAGACAGAGGAGAGAAGCGAGAAAAAAACAACTAAGAGATATGATCACCATACGTCTCATGAGCTAAATGCATCCAAGGTCACCTCTTTAACTGTCCTCAATTGATTTAAGAGGAGAAAATCTAAATTTTAAGAAGAAAAGAAAAACTAGAAAAATCGAGTCTTGCTACATACTTCCTCTGTATCAATTTATAAGCAAAACCAACATTTATTTTTCTTTTTTTAAATTATAAACAAAAAACATTAAATTTGTTCCTTTTAACCATTTTATTCTAAAAAAATTCATCTTTTTCAAAATAAAATTAAATACAAACTGCATTTAATTTACTTTCTCTTTTTTTTTTATTAGACAACAACCCAATCAAAATTGCTTTTATATATTTTTATAAAATATATTTCAAAAAACACAAGAATTTAAATTTTCTTAATAAATGATAAATTGTTACATATCAGAAGAAAGACAAAGGAGAGAAGCGAGAAAAAAACAACTAAGAGATGTGATCACCATACGCTTCATGAGCTAAATGCATTCAGGGTCACCTCTTTCACTGTCCTCAATTGATTTAAGAGGAGAAAATCTAAATTTTAAGAAGAAAAGAAAAACTAGAAAAATCGAATCTTGCTACATACTTCCTCTTTATCAATTTATAAGCAAAACCAACATTTATTTTTCTTTTTTTAAATTATAAACAAAAAGCATTAAATTTGTTCCTTTTAACCATTTTATTCTAAAAAATTCATCTTTTTCAAAATAAAATTAAATACAAACTGCATTTAATTTACTTTCTCTCTCATCTTTTTTATTAGGCAACAACCAATCAAAATTATTTTTATATATTTTTATATAATATATTTCAAAAAACACAAAAATTTAAATTTTCTTAATAAATAATAAATTGTTACATATCAGAAGAAAGACAAAGGAGAGAAGCGAGAAAAAAAAGAACCAAGAGATATGATCACCATACGCCTCATGAGCTAAATGCATTCAGGATCACATCTTCCACTGCCCTCAATTGATTTAAGAGGAGAAAATCTAAATTTTAAGAAGAAAAGAAAAACTAGAAAAATCGAGTCTTGCTACATACTTCCTCTTTATCAATTTATAAGCAAAACCAACATTTATTTTTCTTTTTTTAAATTATAAACAAAAAGCATTAAATTTGTTCCTTTTAACCATTTTATTCTAAAAAATTCATCTTTTTCAAAATTAAATTAAATACAAACTGCATTTAATTTATTTTCTCTTTTTTTTTTATTAGACAACAACCAAACAAAATTGCTTTTATATATTTTTATAAAATATATTTCAAAAAACACAAGAATTTAAATTTTCTTAATAAATGATAAATTGTTACATATCAGAAAGAAAGACAAAGGAGAGAAGCGAGAAAAAAATAACCTAGAGATATGATCACCATACGCCTCATGAGCTAAATGCATCTAGTGTCACCTCTTTCAATGCCCTCAATTGATTTAAGAGGAGAAAATCTAAATTTTAAGAAGAAAAGAAAAACTAGAAAAATCGAGTTTTGCTACATACTTCCTCTTTATCAATTTATAAGCAAAACCAACATTTATTTTTCTTTTTTTTAATTATAAACAAAAAGTATTAAATTTGTTCCTTTTAACCATTTTATTCTAAAAAATTCATCTTTTTCAAAATAAAATTAAATACAAACTGCATTTAATTTACTTTCTCTCTCATTTTTTTTATTAGACAACAACCAATCAAAATTGCTTTTATATATTTTTATAAAATATATTTCAAAAAACAGAAGAATTTAAATTTTCTTAATAAATGATAAATTGTTAGTAAGTTACTAAGAAAAATAAACAGCTTTAGATGTGATGATTACTATTTTCCCAACTAGGTTTTTAACTTTCCCAAATGCTAAGAAAAACACTAGAATCATTAATAATTGAGACTAACTTTTTTTCTCATTTCTTCCGCACATACATGTAATAGCAATAGTTATTTTTTCTTTATTGTCAATTTTCAGAATTTTCTTCTAAGATGAATGTTCACTTCAAGGAGCTAAAAATGTACTTTGAAACAAATTGAGCAATAAGACTCTGTTTTTCCTTTGAATGAGCTCATTTTTAAAATTTCACTTGCTTCAATAATTTCTTTACAAAAATATCCTATTTAATTACTTACTAGTAAAAGGTAATTTCTTTTCTATCACTTATAATATTACTAATTGTTTAATAATAAATATGTAAAAGTAACAAATTATTATAATTATTTTCCTACACGATTGTAGTAATAAAAAAAAAAAGTATTTGAACATACTATTATCAAAACATCAATTTTAGTACCGTCTGAATAGAACTAAAAGGTTAGCAAGAAAAAAAATATGACTCAAGCTATAAACAGCAGCAGAAAATATAAAAAATGTAACCAGCATAGAAAACAACTCCAAAATATATGCATTCTATCATATTATACTTGCAACACAAGGATAGAGAGAGTGCTCATTTGCTGCCACTGTATTTAAGGGAGCAGAAAAAATGTGTCTAACTTGAAGTGCAACTATTTTTACAATTGTTAACAGTAACAACCTATTCCTATGTTGCAACCAATAAAGCAACAATCCAAACTCATATGTCCATGTTAAGCAACTTCCCTTGAATTCTCCTACTTTGCTATCAACTAAAACTATAGGCTCAGCAGCCACTAGATTGGAAAGACTAAGTTTGTTCACTAGGATGTATTTGATCCAGGAGGAATCTTTAAAGAAAAATTTTCCTTTGGAAAGGGGAAAAAGATCTGAAGGGAATGTTTGGAATGAAAAGGGTAAAAAAATGGAAGTAATAAGAAGACCTGATCAAGATTTTTCTATAAGATAAGATGACATGTTACAAAGCAGATCACTGCAAGGATCCCTCATGGGGATACCTGGAAAATACAGGCATGATCCACCATTTTTACAAAAGCTTCCGACCAAATGCTTCTTTCAGCCTTTTTCTATGTGTGTCTCTGGATCTTGATTCCTACAAAGATTGACAACTATTATCAATAACAATAACAAATTAAACCATTCTAGCACAAAATAACCAGCTAATGTGTATTGGAGCAATGGGTCGGGAGAAATATAAACATAAAGATTTTTTTATAATCACATAAGCATTCCCCTAGTTAAGTTTTAACCAGCAAAGCAGAGTGAGTAATGTCAGACAAGACAGGTTATACAAAATGGTAGATCCTACTTCGTTTCATTAGATTCAGAAACAGATAATAATTTCAGAAGACAAATTCTGCTAGTGCCTATGTCAGTTGACCTTTCTTTGTATTAGATTCTGAAACAGCTGGTAAAAAATCCATCCACCGTAATAGTACAATACAAGTTTTGTTAGAAATTTTTACAAATCTTCGATTGCATAGGCACTGATCAAAATTTAGTACCAGCAATAGGTGTTAGGCACCGAAAGCACTATAAGCAAAAAAAAAAAAGTTCCAAGCTCGCTTTGGTGTATTTTAATTGCAAAATTCCTAAAATACTCCAAGCAAAAAATCTCACTGCATTCATTTGGTTTTTTAGATATTTAACAGACCGTTATGAGGTGTGGACATGGTGCTGTGACAGCCTCAACATCTGCTATTTTGGAGGCTAAAGTGGCTGACGTGGCTGCCACGCTCACCGCTACAATGTCACTATTGACAACACTGCCAGCAATGTGAACTCTATTTTATAAGTCAAAATTATAAGGCCCTACTTTAAGTAATTTCCAGTTCCCCTATGTCATTATTTTCATCCATTACATCCTAATCTCACACTCTACGTGACAACCTAATCAAGTTCACCCTTTATCTGATAATAAACACATCTGGTGCACAGTCTTAGAGATTAAAAGAACAAACTATGAAACTGATAACTTCACCTTAAGTGAACTTTTAACTACAATTCCTGGGAACTTGTAAACGTTAAGCCAACAATATGTTTATAACAGAGAAATAAAATGGCTTTAGCAAATCATTTCTCTAAACATTAAACTATATTCTTAAACAAGTTAACCTTAACAACATCAATACAAAGCAAAAATATAAATATGGAAGGGATGGATAAGAATGGTACCTATCCTAAAGTATTAAGGCCAAGACTTATTCTGGCAGTGAAACTCAGCTAAGAGTGCTATATGATCTGAGGACCATCCAGGTGAAGGAAGTGCAGTCTCCTTCCTCAAACTCTCCTCATCCAATAACTCCAATAACGACACTACAATCAATGAATCCGCTGAAACCAAAACACATATAAGTTCATTTTTAAAATGGCCAACAAGCCAAATTTATAACAAAGATGCAACATGGCAAGGCAGCTCACCTGAGTAAAATATGTAGTCTAGAGTGCCAACAAAATCTCTAGTGACACTTGTGAATAAAGGTTCATTGGTTTTGGTATCCAGTCTTCTTTTATGCTGCTCGAAAGCAACACCTACTGTTCTTGCAAAAGACGTGTACGCACTGACCTAAAATTTGAAGTCACATACAACAAAATAATAAATTAAGTCAAAAGATTGAAAAAAATATAGAACTAGAATAATTAAAGATACATTTTAAATAAGGAACATCTTTAAAGGATGCACTTCAATGAACATGTTACCAGTGGCAACTGGTGAACCAGCTTGTTATGAGGGTGTAAAATATTGAGTGGGTCAACTGTTAAATCATGATGTGATGGGTCTACCTTCCCCACTGCAAGAAGTTCATGAGGAGCACTGCAACAAAGTTAAGAATAACCTTTTATATAAACAAATAAATAACACTTGCAAAATAATATAAAATTTTTAGAAAGATTCACCGTACCTTCCTGGAACCGAATTAAAGTCTCCACAAACCAATATTGGAATGTCTGCACTTGCAGATATTTTTTCCAACCCTTTTAAGAGAGTATGCACCTAACGGAAGGGGACAAAATTAGTAGATGCTACTTTCAAATGTGATTGTAGAGCACGAACAAACCAAAGAAATAGGTTACCTGCCAAAGTTTGACATCTTTTAAATCTTGCTGAACATGCACGTGTGTATTTGCCTAAGTCCACACAAGCAATATACAAGTTAATGCTATAACTACTACAAAAAAAAGACCTAATTCTGAAAAGGGGGGCTGAAAGGTATGAAAAAACAATATCTTAGAGGAATATCAAATTTTGGCTTAAAAATTAATCTCTGAAACCAGACATCTATCTAACACGGTCTTTTGAATGAGATAGTTGAGAAAATAAGAGGGAAAAAAGCACCTTAGAATCAGTACTATATAAAGATTTTATACATGACTAACAACCATCAGCAAAATAAGACAGCACACCACCACATTAGTCGCCACCAGAGAAAAACCTTACAACCTAAGAGATGGCAACGATCACTCTTACTGACAAACAATAGATAATTAATAAATATCAACACCCATGAAGCAAGCCACTAGATTATCCTTTTGGTAAAAGTATTCAACAAACATTGCAATTACAATCTGATACTACTGAAGAACAAACAAAAGCAATGAAAATAAAATGCTTGCTAACTATAAAACCTGAAACCATTAAGTCATAAAACAACTGTAAAAATTATAGCAAAATAAAAGAGTAACTTACCACACAAATAAGTTGTTTTTTCGCAAGATTATCAACTATTTGATTGTTAACTTTCATTTCTAGAACCACTATTAGTGCAACATTATCCTAAGAATACAATGAAATTTTGGTAAGCATCAGTCACAAGACTATAATTTTAGCCCAGAAAAGAAGAACTGAAATGTAATTTTGGGGAAATAAGCCACCTTGACCAGTCGATTCAAGGCAATTTTCTTCTGAGTGTCTGGAATCGCAGTTTCTGTTAAAGACTGCGCAGCCTTATTGAACTCAACCTGCATGCAAGCATACATGGTTCTAATGTCTGTACAAATAGAGCTGAACTAACAGTAAATAAAACACAATTCCCAACCTCATATTTCTTCACTTGGGCAAATTTGTCTCTGCGGTAAAATGTTGCACAACCATCAATTGTTTTCCCACCAGGTACCTGGAAGCCCGAAATAAACAGGTTAACTTTTAAAAAATGAAGATTTAGGACCACGGAGGATCAGAGTATTGCAATCACCTCGGTTGTTTTTCTCTTGAAAAGACCGTAATAGCCATGTTTTTCTAGTTCAGGGTAAAAAAAATCATCATAATGGTCATTTTGAACCTGGAGAAAAAAAGGTGATCTGTTATCTTCTACATAAGCAATTATCTTCTACATTATGTTGTCATGCGTTTCAAAGGGACTAGATTATGAACTACTGTCATAAGAAAATAAAGAAGTCTAACTCAAACTCCCATCTCCCCGCCCCACCCGTCATCAAAAAAGAAAAGACAACACACATTCACATGCATGGAAATTATAGTAATGTAATGTTTATTGTAATTTATGCAATCCGTAAGAGCATTCTAATCATCTATAGCAATAAAAGTTTCGGTATAATAGAATAGGCAGATATTTTGGCACAACCATAACCAGGAATTAAACTTTGAAAACAAGTAAAAAAAGTGAAATAAATAAGAATACTAATACAACACCAGAACCATAACCAAGAACATGTTAATGTACCTCCTGAAGGCAAATAATGTCTGCACGGTAACCAACAATTTCCCGTAATAAATTTTGCCTGCGATATGGCCAAGAAAGTGCCCATGGAGGGCAGTAATTATACAGATCATTTGAGGCACATGTCTCGGACAATACCTTGTATGACATAACAGTAAAACTTCCCCGCCTATCTAGATCTAAATGCCCAGTCCCATCAACACGTATAAGCTGACGCGGAGTAGGTGAAGGAGCCGTAATGACCCGATTAGTTAATAAAGTGTTAGGTTGCCCCACACGTAATTTTGTCACTGCACTAGCTATAGAACATTCAAACTTAAGAACATGACCAATGTCATCAGCAGTTGGGGTATAAGTCTTAGATCGTCCAACTTCAAACCAAGTTTCATCGCCATGTTTGATACCTGCTGGATACATAGGAGGTGCATATCCGATCGTCAAGTTAGCACTTGAAACAGAATTATTAAAATGCCCAAATCCGTCCTTCTGAATTCCATTAAGTGCATTCGCAGCACGCTCATGTAATGCACGATGGTGCGGCCATGCATCTGAAAAACACTTCGGGGTGCAGTGGTAACTTTTAGCAACAGGTATATTGGGCTTTAGACAGGCTAGACACTGTAACGTGGCCGGCTCAGATGGATGTATGCTACATACAGCAACATTTTTATCACTTAGTACACGATACCTGCCACAGATAAGGGTCAAAAGATGTAGTGTTAAAATAGAAAAGCCCAGCTGCTACATCATATCAATAGAAAAATACAAAGTTGCATAATGCTTGGGACCAACTTACTAACACCCCTAAACCATAAGCTAACAAATATATGCATCATTCACATCAACGACAACCAAGCCTTATACCACTAAGTGGGATCGGCTACATGGATTAAATGACACCATAATGTTCGATCAAAGACCATATTTCTATCCAGCTCGTTAATCTCACAATCTTTCTTAATAGTGCATCACTCACAAGTGAAAAATAAATAAAAATATTCAAAACATACCAAGTAACCAAAAACTCAAAAAACATAATAATACATAGAAATTTCATCCTAATATAAAATCATTACAAACACAACCTATCATCAACAAACGGCGTTTACACCAAAATTAAGAACCACGTCTCAATACTAGTCCGTGTCATGCATAAAGCAATTACAATGCAATACTTGCAATCATATTACTGCAATGCAAACATTTGATTGCATGCAAACACACTGTGACATTATACCAGTGTAATCCCTAAAAACATAAAATGCAGAGATGTGTACTCATCAGCATTTTATTATACCAGACTGCCTAAAAAAGCGACCAAAACGATACAGTTAGAAAAGATTACTTCTAGCAACTAACTACCACAGACACACATTATTAACTATAATAATACTTGATCCAATTTTCAATTAGCTTCAAAACTTCAAACAAAATTAATCCAATAGCATAAGGAGTAAACTAGAACAAATCCGGATTTGAATATTGGATGAACAGTTCTTGATTAGGCCCTATCTTCCCAAGAACCATAGGGCTAACACCAAGAAAACCTAATAGCAACACTAAATAACACAAGATTGAACAATACTTATAGCAACTTCAACATTAATCAAACCGCATAAAAAACAAGGAAAGAACGGAAAATTGAATGAAGTATATCAATGAGCTTCACTCAAGGAGCATGTTAACAACAATTCTTGGAAGAACAGTTTGAATTTTGAATGAACAAGATAGAGAGGGAAAAAACGAACCACTTGTAGCGCAAGAAATGGCCGTCTACAGGGGAGGATTCAGGAATATCATCAGCGGTAACAGTTGAATCAAGGCGGCGAATAAGAACATACGGCGTGAGTTCGATGCCAACAATGGGAATATCAGAAGGAAGGTGCAATCGCACCACGGCCAGCATTGTTGAGTAACAGTTTTCTTTACGACAGCTATGGTGGTGAATCAAGGCGGCACTGTAACCGAATGTGGATACGAGAGGGATCACGCATTCACTTGACCAGAGTAACAGAAAGAGTAACCGCAAGATGATGGATCTTGGATTGAAGATTCTAGAAAGAGAGAAATGAGATTGATTACTAGGGTTTTATAGTTGAGCGGAAGTTGAATAAGAAGAAGGGAGTAATGGTTTATGCTTCGTTTTTTCTCTTTTATAATTTGAGACTTTGAAGAGTATTTGTAATGCGCTCGCTCTAATTTTCTTTGTGTATTTCGGTTTTCGTTTTGGCTTTCCCTCTTCTTCCCCTTTTCTTCGACGCTTTTGAAGATTGGAAATTTGATTTTTATTTATTTTTATTTATATTCTTGAAAATGTTTTTTTTTTTGTGTGTGGCCCCTAGTTAGAGAATGGGCTATTCTAAATGCCTAATTGTATGCGGGTGGGCTTTTGTTTGGGTTGTTTATAGAGAAAATAATCATAATTCTGCCTAAAAATTTGCATTTATATCATTATAGACCCTTGTTTTATTAATGTTTTGAACTTTAAATTTGCCTTTGGTTTTTCAAAATTATATTCATACAATTTTATTAGCATCTAAGGAGGGATAGTATAAGAACAAATGGGAAAAGCCAAATACATTGGGTTGGGAGAGTATATGGGTAGGACACAATGGATTTGAACTCTCTTCATACGTGGAGAAAGACTTAAATATGTTAGCTCATTTGTCTCACTTATTTAAGTAAAGATGGTCAATTTAGAGTTGTGAGAGATAGAGAGAAACTTATTCTCGTTTTTTTACAACTAATTTCACTAAATCGACGATTATAGATTCGTTAACCGTTGAATCGAACTCAAATTTGGAGGGCAAGTTTACAACACCTGTATTTACTTTTTGATCGTTCGAATCTTCAAAACGAGGTCTGAGCTGAGAAATATCTGCTTCGCATTGAAGTTGCAAATTTGAGTAATTTTTCAACTTCTTGATTCTTATTTGTAAGCTAGTTTGATTTGTGATTTTGAGATTGTTAACATTAGTTTGTGAATCACTTTAAAACTCTTTTGTACCCTTATTTGATATAGCGAAGCTATTTCTTTAGTTTGTATGACTCGTAGTTTTTACTCACATATTAATGGACTTTCCACTTTAAAATATTAGTTTTCTCTCGTGCATTTATTTGTTCAATTTGTTGTTATATATTTGTTGTTGATCTTCAAAGTTCTTACAAGTTTGGGGAATTTTATATTCACTTTATATTGGTCTGTTATTATGTGTTAATTTTTCATCAGAGTGGTATCAGAGCTATTGGTTAAGGGCTATTTTACTTGTTTGAATAATTGAGTCAAATACAAATAGGAAGATGGTATTATTGAATGGTTTTAATTACCATTTGTGAAAGGGCAAGATGAAAGAATTATTATTTATGAAGAAATTGCATTTGATAGGTGTTTGGTTCCATAAAGGCATATTTGTGTCTGATGAAGAATGAGAGTTTGAATATCTACATGTATGTGATTTTATTCGGTAATATATAAAAGATAATATTTATAATCATATTGCTAATGAGACGCGCAAAAACTTTGTGGGAGAAGATAAAGTTCTTGTATGTCTCTTGTACATCCCGGAAATCACAGGGTCGACCGGGTATTGTAATTGGCAAGGAGAAAGGATAAAGCAGTGGTCGACTCAGTGTGAAGGTACCCGAGGTGCAACTCGGCTAAGGGAATGTCCGACGACCCATGGATCCAGGTAGCAACTCGCCGTCACCATCGACCGGGATAGGGTAGGTAGCCGGGAGGCACCTGCCTGTAATTGATCATTATCTCAGCTTATTAAAGCTAGTAACTGTCGATAGTCCATTACTACGTTACGTATCACTAATCATCTTCATTCATGAAGACAACAGAGGTTACATGGTTATGGAATTCAATAGTCACTCATTAACTGAGGATCTTGATGAAGCAAAGACATTCATTATATAAAGGGGCTCCCGACAAAGGGATAAGCAAGACATTCACCTTGGGACGCATGCATCATTGTCATAGCTCCCAAATCCCCCAATCATCTCATAAACTCACTCAGGTGGGCTCTCTCTAGCAACCTCCTGGAAAGTCGGCCAGATATTTGTTCTACACAAAAACATTGGCACCCACCATAGGGCCTTGGTAAAAATATTCCTAGACCATACCTCAATTCACCTTCTGTAAAATGTCATCACCTGGAGACCTCTAAACACGGCACAACTACTAGCCATGGTGGAGGCCCTCAGGCAGCAGAACGAAACTCTGCAGAATAACGTCACAAACCTACAATAAAGAAGCATAGAGGATGACGGTCTAGAGGGGGAGCTTATAGAACCTCAACCTCTGTCTCAAGCTATCTGGGATGACCAAGTCCCAAAAAACTTCAAATCACCATCATTGACCCCGTATGACGGCAAAAATGACCCTCAGGAGCACGTTATCACCATCAACAACCAAATGGTGATAATTGGCCCCGCCGACTCATTGAAATATAAATCGATGGCCGACAACTTCAAGGACATGGCTTTGTGGTGGTAGATCAGCCTACCACGACTATATGTGGAAAGCTACACAGACCTGACGAAGAAATTAATCCAATAATTCTCCGTTAACAAGCACTGCAAGGTGTCCACGACATCCTAGTTTAACATCCGACAAGGTCAAACAGAGTCTCTCAGGGAATACCTATCCCAGTTCAACAAAGAGACTATCAAAGTATCTCACCCAAACCAAGAAATGTTTGTTGGAGCATTTCAACTAGGCCTCTGAGTAGGATTGTTCAATGAATCCTTAGCCCATAAGCTTGCGTCGAACATAAACGAGATCATCACTATGGCGGACTGCTACATAAAAGGCGAGGATAGCAACCTGGAAAAAAGGTCTAGAGATGCCCCTAAGAGAAGCAATACTAAAGAAGAAGGCCATAAAATATGAGGTCGAGAAGTTACTTGACCTCAGCTTCATCAAAGAAGTCAAATACTCTACTTGGATGGCCAACATGGTAATGGTCAAAAAGAAAATAGGAAAGTGGCGCATGTGCGTTGAATTCATGGATCTCAACAAAGTGTATCCCAAGGATTCATACTCGTTGCCGCAAATAGATCGACTCATAGACGAACCCTTAGGGTATAGGCTCCTCAACTTCATGAATGCCTACTCGAGTTATAATTAAACTCATATGAGCCCGATAGATGCACCAAAGACTACCTTTATGACAGACTAGAGAAACTACTATTACGAAGTGATGCCGTTCGATCTCAAGAATGCAAGAGCCACCTACCAACAGTTAATGGATAAGGTATTCGCCACTCAAATCAACGGGATCCTAGAGGTATACGTCGACGACATGGTCGTCAAAACCACTATTGCAAAATAACATGTAACTGACTTGAAAGAAACTTTTGCATCTATAAGACAGTACAACATGAAACTTAACTCAAACAAATGTATATTTGGGGTTCAAGCCGGAAAGTTCCTAGGGTTCATGCTCACTAACCGTGGGATAGAAGCTAATCTGGACAAGTTTCATGCGATCATAGACATGTTCAGCCCATCTTCGAAAAAGGATGTACAACAACTAACAGGAAGACTATTCGCTTTGTCCCGGCTCCTATCATGCTCTGGCGACAGGGCGATCCACTTTGTTTCCGCCCTCAAGAAGTCAGAGGAATTTGAATGGACGACAACATGCGAGGAAGCCTTTCAAAGAGTAAAATGCTTATTGTCCTCTCTACCAATTTTGACGAGACCAGAAGTGAATGCACCCTTGATCTTATACCTGGAAGTTTCTGAGAAAGCTATGAGCTCAGTACTCGTCCAGGAAGGGGAACAGGGGGAAAGACCAGTGTACTTCGTTAGCAAGGTTATGAAAGGAGTCGAGTTGTAATACCAGAAGATTGAGAAGTTGGCGCTAGCAGTGATTATGACAGCCCATAAATTAAGACATTACTTCCAAGGTCATCCAATAACTGTGGGGACTAATTACCCCCTCAAGCAAATACTAAAGAAGTCTAATCTAGCCGGAAGGATGGTCACGTGGTCTGTAGAGTTGTCAGAATATGACATTGAGTTCACCCCAAGAACCACTATCAATTCACAGACACTAGTCAACTTTGTAATGGAACTAAGTGACCTATTTCCCGGAGAAAATACGAGCAAATCGACTCTTCACGTTGACAATTCATCCAACCTCAAAGGAAGTAGGTCGGGGTCATCCTCGAAGGACCCGATAACTTTGTATTAGAATACTCCTTGAGCTTCAACTTTTAGGCTAGCAATAACCAAACAGAATACGAAGCCCTCATAGCAGGGATGAAATTGGCTAAGGAGGTGGGAGCCACCCACCTAACCGCTAATAATGATTCTCAATTGATTGCAGGGCAGATGAAAAAGGAGTATCAAACAATGGACTTGGCACTACTGAAATATCACTAGATGGCACATGGGCTGTCAAAAACCTTCGCAGAATTTGAGGTTAATCACATCCCAGGGAAGAGAATATACAGGCCGATGTGCTAGCCCATCTCGCCAATACCAAGGGACCAGGGGTTAAATAAAACAGTAATACAGGAAATCTTAGAATGGCCAAGCATCAAGCAGGAATATGCCATGTGAATCAAGCACATCACCGGTTGGATGGCCTCTATAATCCAATACCTAACACAAGGAATCCTGCCCGAAGACACCAATGAAGCCCAGTGCATAAAGAAAGTATCCACTCGCTATTTGATAGTGTCTAACAAACTATACAAAATGGGGAGATCCACACCCATGCTGAGATGTGTGACCGAAGCAGAGGTTACCTTAGTAATAAAGGAGGTTCACGAATGGGGCATATAGAAACCACATTGGAGGAAGAGCCTTGTTCGGGAAGATACTCTGAGTCGGGTACTATTGGCCTCAAATGTTATAAGATTGCATCGAATTCGTAAGTAAATAAAACAAATGCCAGGTATACTCACCACTCATACACTCCTCGGCCGAGTTACTATTCTCCATCTTCTCCCCATGGCCATTCTACCAATAGGGAGTAGACATACTGGGAAAATTTCCCACAGCGCTGGGACAATTAAAATTTCTCATTGTGGTCGTCGACTACTTTACAAAATAGGTTGAAGCCAAGGTTGTGGCACGCATTACATCCTAAAGGGCATGTCACTTCTATTAAAAAACATTATTTACAGGTGCGGGCTACCCAAATTCATAGTGTCCGACAACATAACACAATTTGCAAGCTCGACCGTGGTAGAATTCTGCAGTGACTTGGGTATCCAGAACAAATTCCCATCAGTGGAACATCCTCAAACCAACGGTCAAGCCGAAGCGGCCAACAAGATCATCTTGACATGAATGAAAAAGAAGATGGATGACGCAAAGGGACTATGGGCCGAATACTTACCGGAGATCATTTGGTCATACCATACAACTACCACTCCACTACTCGAGAAACACCTTTCCAAATGGTGTATGAAGCGGAAGTCGTGATAACGGTCGAGATCAATACCCCTACTTGGAGAAGGGAGCACTTTGACGAAGGAACCAACAAGGACGACTTGAACAGTTGACCAATATGGTAGATGAAATCTGAGAAATGGCACGGGTCAGAGAATTTGCAGTCAAGAGCGGGTTAAATAAGAAGCTCAACTTGAAAGTCGGGCAGAGAGGTTTTCAACTAGGAGATCTAGTCCTCAAAAAGATCATTGATCCAAAAAAAAAAAGGAAAGTTGTCTCCGAACTGGGAAGGCCCCTACTGGGTACTTGATAAACTGAATAATAAGGCTTATAATTTGGAAACTCTGGACGGGGTAGAGATCCCCAAGACTTGGAATGTATCCAATCTCAGGCTTTATTTTAGTTAAAAACTATGTAATAAGACCGTTAAATAAATGTATATGATGCACTCTTTTCCCTTGCAATGGAAAAGGTTTTTGATGAGGCACCTAAAATAAAAACAAATGTTTGTAATACCTCTCTCACAAACTCGTCTTCACTCTTACTAAGGCTCTGAACCTACTCTGCCAACCTTACAATGAGGCTCTGATCCGGAAAAAGTTTAAAGCATACTTTACGCCTCTCACAAACTCGGCTTCACCCTTGCGAAGGCTCTGGACTTACTCGGCCAACCTTACAATAGGTTGTGTTCCAAAAAAAAGTCGAAGCACACTTTACGCCTCTTGCAAACTAGACTTCACCCTTGCTAAGGATCCGGACCTATTCAACCAATCTTACAATGGGGCTCTGTTCTGGAAAAAAGTCAAAGCACACTTTACGCCTCTCACAAACTCGGCTTCACCCTCGCTAAGGCTCTGGACCTACTCGTCCAACCTTACAATAGGGCTCTATTCCGGCAAAAAGTTGAAGCACACTTTATGCCTCTCACAAACTGGCTTCACCCTCGCTAAGGCTCTGGATCTACTCGACCAACCTTATAATAGGGCTCTGTTCCAGCAAAAAGTCGAAGCATACTTTACGCCTCTCGCAAACTCAGCTTTACCCTTGCTAAGGATCTAGACCTACTCGGCCAACCTTATAATGGGGCTCTGTTCCGGCAAAAATTCGAAGCACACTTTTCGCCTCTCGCAAAACTCCATTCAACACTCGCCTCATCTAGGTCGAGTTCTATAAACTTACTCCCCTCATCAGGGTCGAGTTCATAAAAATGTTAAAAATGTCAAACTGGGAATGACCATATTTCAAATGGTACCCATTAAACGACATAGCAAGTGACTAAGAACACTTGTAAAGATAATATCCGACACTACATGATCGGACACGTTCAGTCTGATGGACTTTGTATCCAAGGGGCTTATACATATACCAGATTATCTTTAAAAACAACGCATACAACACATAAAAGTTAAAATGCAGATAAACGAAAAACAATGATTACATAAAAGGCCACAAAGGGCCATCAAAATTACAAAGCCCAAAGGCAATAATCCCGAGGCAGTATTTTAAGAGTAACAAAAAGGATGGAAAAAACACTCCTTACAAAATGAATTATATAAATGCATCTTTATCAGATGACTAACAGAACCAACAAAACACCAAAACATCATGCATTAAGGGTCTTCTTCCCGGTATCATCATTGTTGACATTCTCCTCGACAAAAGGGTCCTCGGGATTTGGTTGAGGAGAATGACCCTTCCCCACATCTTCAATACCAACTAGGTGGCCATCCTGCACCACCTTGAAAAAGTCCATTTGCGATATGGCCAAACCAGGATGAAGGCACAATACCTGATCCTTAGCCCGCTCAAAAGCTTCATCACCAGCAGAAAGAACGTCCACCTGAGACTTCTTAAGAGCTTTCCTCAACTCAGCAGTAGTAGCCTTTTACTCATCATTGGTGGCCTTCTCTTCCTTCAACCTCTCATTAAGCTGGGTAAGAGTGGCTTTATTCTCAGACTCTAGAGTCTTTCAGCGCTCTTTCTCCTTAACCAAGGTCTTCTCTATGTTGGACAACTTCTCGGACTGAGCCTTCTGGGCTCCCTCAACCGACTTATCTCCTCATTCAACTTTGTCTCCACTTCCTCATGATCATCCACATATTAAAAGAGACCTTGGGTCAGAACTGCATAGGAACTTAGATTTTGTGTCATTGTTTGACGGCCAACGGACCTAACCTTGTTAAAATCATCAGTGGCATTGAGATGATCATACAAAAATTAGAGCCCATCAAAGTTGTTGGACCAAAACTTAAAGTCCCCAGAAGCATGGCTATTCCTGGGTTCTCCCATCAGAGAAGTGATCCTCATGTCAGCTTGACAAACTTCATCACTCATCAGGGTCTTCATCCTTTTGGGAGTGTTTTTGCTGAACCTCCTCTTGGATAGCCGGTGTTGTACCCCAAAATTTTCCCTCCCATTTTCAAGACAAATTGATTCAAGATACCTCCTCGTGCTCATGAAGGTCTCAATTGCTCAAAACTTATAAAGGGTTGACCAGACAAACTCTCCTCCTAAGCAATTGACCTACAACTTGGGTTTTGCTTCTCTCAAAATAATTTGATTTTTTAATGCCTAAAGTTGATTTCATGTATTCTCATATGTCTCAAGGTACCCTCATACCAAATTTCAATCCTTACATCACAAATTTGCTCAGTCAATTAGCCAGATGATTGAAAGTCAATTGTATTGGACAAAAGTCAACTTTGACCAATTTACAGTCAAACTTCAAGATTTTTGGTCAAAATCAAGATTTTGAAGTCACATTAATCATTTTATCAAGGGTTAATTATGATCCATCAAGAAAACTCAAGATTCATCAAAAGTAAAAAAGTTACTAAATTAGGGTTTTCTTTAAGAGAAGTTAACTGAATTTTGACCAAGCATAACTTTCACATACTTCATCAGAAATTACTCAACCAAAGCCTAACTTGAAGGAAATTCAATTCTCTACAAGTTTCTCTCTCTAATCTCAAGGCCAAAAATGCTTCATTTGAGAGATATGAGACAAAACATTACATGTCATTTTGAAAGTCAACAAAAAGACATCTTTTGTCAAAGCAATTTACATCAAGACAAATACTTCAAATGAAAAAATTACCAACATAAAAGTTGTTGGAGACATATTGAGGTTTATAAAAAGATCAAGATCATCTTCATATGACAAAAATTGAGTGAGATATGATTGGTGCAAGTTGGGCAATTTTGAGAAAATGCATGAAGTTCAAATTGAGCAAAGTTGAATTTTTGGGCTAATAGGCCTAAGTTTTCAGGTTCAAACGTGTTCATGACCTCATATTTGACCTCTAAATCCATTCATATATTTTTGTGGTTTTTATTTCTTTTTGTTTTTATTTTATTCAATTAAAATCAAAATAAATAAAATAAAATACCAAATAAATGATACAAGGCGTGTAGATATATTTTTGAATCAAATCATAAGTCCAAAAATCTAGTGACAACTTGCCAAAACCGTGTGGATCATGAATATTTGATTTGGCCTAAAATATAAGCTTTTCATGCAAATTTCAAATAAAATATTTGATCATGAAATACAAACATCCATTCCATGTTTGTTGACCTAATTCAAGCCCTATATATTCTCAACACATTCAGACATTAAAAAATGCAAGGGTGTCTCAAGAGTAAACCCTAAAATTCCAAATTTTTCAAGAAACTAGGGCAACTTGAAACCCTTATATCCAACCTTTATCAATCAATTACAAGCATCCCATCACACTCGTGAAGATCCCAGGAGTTCATCTCAACCATTATTAAGGCTTGAAGCATCCCAGAACGTGCCAACCAAGTTGCACCAGTTTGGTAACTTTCTTCAATCTCAAACTTTATATTCATGCATTGTTGATTGATTATATGCACATATACATGTTTATAATGATGTTTGAACTTGTTTAGATTCATCGTTTGCAAGCTTTGACGCATGAATAGAGATTTGCCATTGTTAGGGCAGTTTGAGATATTTTCTTCGAAACTCACTCTACAAGCATTTTTAGGTCAAAACCAATGCTACCATTGGATTTGCAAGGGTCAAATTAGGGGGATGGGGTTCATCTTGTGTTTTGATTTTGCATGATTCGCAGGTTTGACAATGGAGCTCGCCGAAGAAGATGACCGGAGCTAGGGCTCCAACGCTTCTCTGATCTAGTGTTTTATTATATAATGTTTTATTTGTGTTTGAATAACAAAAAGCCAGCGTAGCTCAGATGGTTGGAGACAGATACCTATGACATGAGAGGCATGGGTTCGATCCCTATGTTTTGCAATTGTTTTTTACTTTTTTAGGATAACACGCAGATTCATAATATGTTGATTCATTCTCATTCCATAACACAAGAGACAACATGGCACAATGGTAGGATGGCATGCTGGTGAAGGGAAGGGCCTGGGTTTAACTCTCACCCCATGCATTTGTTTTTTCCCTATTTTTTCACTAACCCTAATTTTTTTTTCTATTTTACTAATTATTTTCTAATTAACCATTAATAAGCCTAATTTTTTTTCAAAAACATAACAAAAATAGAATTTAGGTTTTATTACTATTATCACTTAAATTATTTTCTACAAAAAACGCAAAAACATTTAACATTTTTCTAACATCTTTTATTATCTCTCTTTGCTATTTAAATTCCTAGAATAAATGCACAGGTTCGCAATCTAAAATGTAATAGCTTAGATTTATATTCTCTCATTTTTTGTCTAATTATGATCTGCCCAAAAGCCATGTAATAGCGTAAGACTTTACATTGCACCCTTTATTTTTCTGTACATATTTAACTGTTAATAACTAGGGTTTGCATGGCAACACTAAAAGCAATCTAGAAAACCCTAATTTTCAAGACTGAATAACTCAAACTAATACACTTTGCATACTTGCACCTTTAGGGTAACCTCTATCATTTCCTTACGAATATTGGTCATGTCCCTCGAAAGTAAGGATACTTTAGCAAAATACCCTCGATTTAACAATATCATCATGGTCGCTTTCGAATAAAGAACATAGTCCCTCAATGACCTTTCGAAGTTTCCTACAAATGATCTAGTCCTTTCGATGACCCTACGAGCAAAATGATGATAGTCCATTTGATAAAATTGCTAAAGTATCCTTACATGTTTCCTTCGATGACCATACGATGACCCTACGCCTGTCCCTTCACATCCAATAGATAGGATTACCTACCAACTAATGGTATGGATATTATTATTTCCAAAGGAGGAGGAAAATAACAAGAAAGAACTTATTTGGTAAGACTCCTAGTTGCTTGCTCACAACATGTTCAAATATCACATTTTCAAAATAAAGATATTTTCAAAAAAACACTTTGTATACATTCTTGAGGACTGATACAAGAATTATCACAAAGTTAGCCTTACATTGGAATTTCAAAATATTTTCAAACAAATCACATACACACAAAGCAATTTTTTAAAGTGAGTTAAGTAATTAAGAGCCCATAGATAACTACGGATGAAAAGGGTGCTAACACCTTCCCTTTTCATAACCTACCCCCCGAACACAAAATTTATCAAAGGTCTTTCCTGTTCTTTTCACCTTTCCTAAATATTGGATAAAATAAAAGTCGGTGGTGACTCTTGCTAACTGCAACATTTGCGATAAAACAAAAAATTCAATTCTCCCACCGTATTACAGAACTCGCGACTCTGCTGGGGAATGTACTTAAAAAAGAGGGGTTACCTTAGAGTTTAGATCACCTTACTTGATTTTATTGTATGCTTTGTCTGATTTACTTTAAAGGTTCATGTTTGGGTATTATTACTTGTGTGAAAGATCTTACACCCAGATCTAGTGATTCCTTAGGTAGGTAGCAATATATCATAAAGATTGTACGACATAGACCGATATGGTTAAAATGATAGCTATAATTAGTGTTACACTTTGGTTTGTACTGATGTTCCTTGAATTAGTCGAGGATAACATTAGACTTCTGTGTGGTGTCGTTAACATTAACTTACTTTTAGAACCTTAATTGACCTATCTTGGCCATTAGAAAGTATTGAGATAGTCGGCTTTAATGCTGTCGAAATTTGGTTGATACTCGAGGCTACGCTCATAGAGATTCGACTTTCGGGATGTTTTGGCGGCAAGCCAGTTGGCTTGCTAAAATAAAGCATGCGAGAAAGATTCATGATATGAGATCTCTAGAACCCAGTTACTATTTCAGGATAGGTTGAGCCAACTTAACTTCTGTGAGAGGGTATTTACCTATGGACTTCATGCAAGCCTTTAAACCTAAGGCTCTTGTGTGACTTGTTTGTGTTTGCTACTTATTTAAACATGAACATAACATCATAACATCATATCATCATAACATAACATTTTCACTAATTATTTAAAGGACCCAGGGATTTATATTTGTTCTTTGTTGTAGGTTATGGCCTCCACTCACAGAAATACAATCCGAATCAACTTTGTAAGGATACCTTCCAAGATTAAGGAGTTAGTCTCAAAGGTTCCCGAAAACTATCAATTCACCAAGAGGCATGGTTATCTACTCAGTTTGGTCACCTCAGGTTTTGAAGGAGACATGATGAGTGTTTTGTTCTTGTTCTTTGATCCTAAGCATCACAGTTTTACCTTACCAGATTATTAATTGGTACCCATAATGGAAGAGTTCTCTAAGCTACTTGGAGTACCTATCCTTGACCAGACACCCTTCATCGATTTAGAGAAATTTCCAAAGCATGGAGTTATTGTAGTAGCCTTACATCTGAAGCGGCCATACATTATGTCTAATTGGGAAACAAGAAGTGGAGTTAAAGGTCTTCTTGCTAAATTTATGATAGAGAAGGCTCGGTTGTTTCTAGATGCTATGAGTTTTCATGCTTTTGAGGAGATCTTGGCTCTGTTGATCTATGGTTTGGTACTATTCCCTAATCCAAACCAACTCATAGATGTGAACGCCATCAAAATATTTCTTACTCATAACCCTGTGCCTACTTTTCTTGGAGATATTCTGCACTCTCTTCACACTTGTACTATGAGAGAGGGAGGGACTCTCATGTGTTGCATACCTTTACTATCCAGGTGGCTTATTTCGCACCTTCCCTGATCAGTGATGAATAATGAACAAGGTTTAAGGTGGTCTCGAAGGATGATGTCACTCTCTCATTCATATATCTATTGGTGTTCCCGATCTCAGGAGGACATCACTATTATTGACCGTTGTGAGGAATTCCCTAATGTGTCACTCCTTGGAATAAGGGGAGGTATCACTTACAACCCTTCTCTAGCTCTACGTCAATTTGGTTATGCTCGAAGAGACGGTCCTCATGATATGCTTATCTAGGGTATTATATTCGATTACGAGAATGATTCTCAAGGTTACCGTCAAAGGTGTATACATGCTTGAGGTATGGTGAATAAGATTGATAGCAAGACTTTGGGATACAAAAACTCCATTCCTTTGGAACCCTACCTCATATGGGTGTGATCTCGTGCTCAAAATCTTATAATGCCATATCCTATTGTCCTACCTATAATTGTGGAGCCTGTTATTGAAAGAGATATTCCTCATACCACTTTTCATCCAGATATGCCTACTGACCTTGAAGAGCTACAGAAGTCTTGGATTCAACTGAAAGAAGAAAGGGACACCTTTGAGACTTAATTTTATGCTAGTGAGAAGAAGGTGTTGGAGCTGACAAAACTACTTCATGAAGAGCGGAGCCTTAATGCATATGTCAACACAAAGAGGAAGCGTCCATGGGAGACTTGACCCTTAGGTCTTAGGAGTTCATAATTTGTTTCCTTGTAGCCCTTTTTGTTTTCATTATAAGCCTAAAAGGCAATTATAATTTGAACTTACTAATAAGAGTCTTTGTTTCTGTTCCTTTTTGATTAACAAATTTAAATCCCACGAGGTCCTTGAAAACATTGCATATGCATGTCACACATATCATTAAATAACAGGTTTCCAAGAGAGGTTTCTCATCTTCTTGTTGTTTATTTCAGCAAAAATTGCTCTCGAAGAGACAGTCAAAGAACTCCAGGCTCAAAATGCTCAATTCTAAGAGATGTTCCTAAATTTAGCCAAGGGGCAAGAAGAACTGAAGGTGCTCATCAATGAGAAGAAGAAGACAAAGAAACCAATCAGCATCTTTAACATGGGGAGAAAGTCCAGAGGCCCAGTCAAGCGAGCCCAAGACCTTGATATCCCATTGAACGAAGACTATGAACGGGATGAAGATGGTAAAAGTGTTAAAACTAAAAGAAGTAATCATGGTTCTGATAAATATTCTGATGAAGAGGAAGAGGATTATTTGGATGAACAATATCCCCCTCCTGGTGAGCATTATAAGTTGCTAGAAGAGCGTCTGAAAGCTATGGAGATCCAGAAGGTGCATCGCTTAAACTTTGAAGAATTGGGTTTAGTCTCAGGAGTCGTCATTGTAACACCCTCTAATCCCATATAGCATAAATAGCATAATCGGAGTAAAATAACATGCATCTCAAGGAGGGCGTCACATATTAAATTCACAAAATATCCAAGAAATTCAAACATGTATACTGGTCATGATCATAACATGTATTCAAACTTCATGTTTTCAAATCGTACACATCACATCGGAATAATTCTTTACTCAAATAATAATAATAATAATGATTATATCCCATACTATAATCATAAATCCTCATAACAAGTCATGGATCTCAAATCCTTAGGCACTTAGGGCACTCAACATAAACTCTCAACATACAATTCAAATAAGAGAAATAACAATAACTTTTCAATTAAACATGAGTTTAAAACCTCCCATGTGTTACATAGACCAGAGAAATGACTCACTACCTAGGGATAAACAGATAAATAAGGATCTAGCTCTTCTGACTAATCCTGGCAAGTATCATCGTTATCCTCGATAGCTGCTTGATGTCGCATATAACATCATTACAACAGAAGGGTGAAAATTCATATTATTATAAATATATATCATATAAACAATGTATATAACACGCATACATTCCAATAATTCACCATACTTCATATAATTATCTATACAACATGGCTTCACCAATACAAGTACCAAGATAATTATATCCAAGTAAAACAATTCACACAATCATCAGATATATTACAATGATCACCAAAGTCACGGTTGAACCAATTATCACACACATCATGCATTCAAGGCAAAACCTTACATAACAACAAATGTGACTCTAATGCAACTCAATGCGACTTATGCATGAGGTACCATTGTGAAAATCAATTTCACCTCGCTCCTGATTCAATATTTAGAACCAGAGTCACACTTTCGATCCAGACAAGACCAAAGCCCACCAATATGAACATATAGTTCACCGCTTCTATTTCCACACAAGGATCAAAGCAACCAACCTGAGTTCAATATCCCCATGTATGCATGTGCAAACATTATCAATTATATGAAAATTAAGATTACCACCAAACCTTAATTATACCATATATCACAATAATCCATCAAAATTAATTATCCCACCATTGCACAAAACATACATTTATAACGTTGTCATTACCAACAATGCAATTATTTAACATTCATCAATCACACATATCACGAATAGAGAACAACGCCAAAACATGTTATTCTCATTCAACATCAATTCACAATATACACATACACAAAGTCAAGTGTCATGTTTATAACATTCTCAATTCAGCACATCATAATAACATATAGCAAACAATACCAAAGCATGTTATTTTCATTCATCATCCATTCATGACACGTAACTAATAATATCAAAAATATTATTCCAATAATACAATACCAACAAACCTAGTTCTATCTTATAGTTTATTGCATTAGATTTCTAACGATTTGAACAACGCCTAAAATGGAGTTACGGTTCAAAAGTTATGGCCGTTAGAAAATCTGCCAGAAAACTTGTTGTACGAGTCGATCCAAAACCATGTATGAGTCGACGTAAAGAATGAGTCAACACAAAAGAACTATGAGTCGATGCAAAACTGTGTGATAACACTTCCTTTCTTGGCGGGTTGTCTCGCACCGACCCCCCTTATGTTTGAGTCGACTCAAACTTCTAAAACATGATTTTTTTATGTATTTTAACTTAATTTCCAAACTATTTTTCTTACCAAAAATACTACCCATTGTTGTACCCCAAAATTTCCCCTCTCATGTTTTTCCAAGATTTCTTCTTGCATAGGTGGTTACAAACCTTTGCCTAAAGAAAAGGAAAAATTTCAAATTATGGTTAAGTATCCTTCGATTGACATCTGCAAAAGATCCTTCGATTGACATATGCAAAAGGTCCTTCGATTGGCATATGCAAAAGGTCCTTCGATTGGCATCTGCAAAAGATCCTTCGATTGGTATAGGGCGTTTCGATGGGAATTTTCAACAAGGCAGCTTCGATGAGCATCTTAAATAAGGTTATTTTTCATTAGAGTGTACAAAGGGCCTTTCGACAGGCATGTTAACCAAGTGATGTTTCGATTGGCATATCAACAAGGTGATATTCTAATTGTCCAAGTTAGAGAAAATGAGATCAAAAAGGGCAAGAACTGAGAGGGTTATAGAAGCTTTGATGATGGGAATTCAAATTCATGCAGATTGGAGAGGGTAACTCCGAGCCTTTCTGCAGACTATGGTAGAAGCTCTGATGCTGAGAATATGTGCAAATTTGAATCAGGACTTAGAGCCATCAAAGGAGTGTAGAACAACACTTCTATTAGGCAATAAGATAATGATTCGATTGGACCAAGTTCAAAGCCATCGAAGAGAGAAAAACTTGAGACTTAATCGAAGGAGCTATGACATTGAAGTTGGTGCAATTCGAATTAGAGTTCAGAGCTTTTGAAGGAAACAATGCTCTGATGAGGAAAGCTCTGAGTAATTCGACTTGGAGCTTAGAGCCTTTGAAGAGAGCCAACTCGAAGGGAGATGGATCTGCATGGGCAGGCCAGCTTTCGATTTTCATCATAATGGAGGCCCAAACAACTCACAACAGGCTGGCAGAAACGCATGAAAATAGATTGACACTTGATTGAATCAAATATAGCAAGTTTTTATGAAGAAATCAAATCAAATCTCTTCATCATAATGGACCAAGATTTGATACGCAAATGTTGACCTAAAATATATTGTTTATATAAGCCTCATAATCTTAGAGAAAAAGGACACATATATTTCTTCGCAAACATTCGCAGCTGCCTCCACAAACCCTAGCGAAATTCCAAATTTTCTCGAAAGAGAGGTGCAACCTGTATCACACGATCTAACCATTCTTAATTCATTCCAGGTGTCCCATTATCACCGTGAGGTTCCCAGGAACTTGTTTCAACCATTACTCAAGCCAAATCGTGCCCATAATCTCTTCCTCAAGTGTCACTAGTCTGGTATGCTTTCGTGAATTCAAAATTAATAATTCATGCATTGTTGACATGTTTGGTGTGTTGTTTTATGTTCAGGACATCCATTAGAACAGGTTAGATGTTTCGCATGAGAGCTTTGATGCTCGAATCACAGGATGCCATTATTAGGGCATCACAAACTGAAACCTTCGAACCCTACAATACAGGGACTTTTAGGCCAAATGGATACCACCATTAAACTCACATCATATGACTTAGGGGGGGGGGGGGTAGGCTTAATATCTTTCTTTGGTTCGTGTTATTTTGCAGGTTCCAATTTTAATATCACCGAAGAAGAAAGAGTTGACCACCGTGAGGGGTGGTCAGACTCACCGGTGCATGTGTGGCACGATCCTTTCTTTCAATTGGTCCATTTGAACTCCCGACCCCACTTAGCACGCGTGTTTTATTTTTTGATATATTTGACCTAATTTCACATATATATTATTATTTGTGTTCATATAAACGAATGACAAAATGGCTTGGTGGTAAGGAAGAACGCATGTGAAGTGAAAGACCTGGGTTCGATTCCTAGGTCTGGAGTTTTGTTTTTTATAACAGGTTTCATATGGATCCAATGCTTCAAGCTCCAGCGTGCACACCATGTGTCCTCACACCATCACCATCTGAGCTTCATTGTTCCAGATCCAGCGCTCCTGGGTGCAGCCCCATCATAGACCTTACAGATGCAGCAGCATGGGATCTCACGCAGTGGTGGACCAAATGATTTGGGCCTTGAAAATTCAGTCAACACCCCCCAATTTGGGTTTCTCACCTCAGGCCCATCTCTTTTTTAATTCTCTTTATTTTCTTTTTTAATTAATTTATATTTTTTTAACTCATTCGTTTTTAAAATTAAAAAATCAAAAAATCATAAAAATAGGACTTAGGTTTTTTTATTAAAATTATTTCTTGCAAATTAATTTAATTAAATTTTAACTTGTTTTCTTTAATTTAAAATTAATTGGAAGTTAGGTTAAATCTCAAGTTTTTTCATAAAATACCAAAATATTTTTAATAAGAAATTAGATTCTTAGGGTTTCAAACTTATTCCCGCCTCAATTTTTGCGCATTATTATTTTCGTACTATTATTCTTTTTTATGCAACTGTTCCTGGATTGTAATAGCCTTAATTAGGGTTTTTAATTTCCGCACTTTACATTTTCAGTCATATATAACTGTAATTGCCCCAAGGCCATGTAATAGCTTAGGAGTTTTTATTTCCTGCAATTTACTTTCCGCACTATATTATATGCATGTATATGAACTGCTAGTAAATTAGGCGTGTATAGCAAGAACTAATCAATTAATCTTAGATCACTAACATCAAGATAAAAATACATGAAAAAGCACACTATTGCGCACTTGCACCCCTAGGGTATTTCCCATTTTGGTTTCCTTCGGAAATGGTCATGTCCCTCGAACATAGGGATACTCTTAGCAAAGACCCTCAATTTAAAAGTCATCATAAAGTTCATAGTCCCTTAATGTCCCTCGACTTGCCTACGAGAAATGATCTTGACCCTTGATGTTGCCTACATGATGACAGTCCCTTCGAACTGCTAAGGTATCTCTACATGTTACCTTCAATGATCATAAACGTCCCTTTTGATAGTCCCTTAACATCCAACAATAGGGCTACCTACTCACTAATAGTAGGATAGCACTATCTAAAGGAAAGGAGGAAAAAACACCTTTTTTGAGTAGGTAGATAGTTGTTAAGTACTTGCTCAAATCTGATTCCTTTTTACACTTACACACTTTCAAAATTCTTTTAAAAAATGCTTTATCACACTCTTGAGGACTGATATATGAGTTATCATAAAGCAAACAAAACCTTTCAAAACACACAAATACGAAAGCAATTTTCGAAAATGAGCAAGTACCTAAGAGCCCGTGAAAAACCACGGATGGAAAGGGTGCTAACACCTTCCCTTTCCATAATCTACCCCTCAAAAAAATCTCGAAAAAGGTCTTTTTCTATTCTTTTCACCCTTTCCTTTGTTGGATAAGAGAAAAGTCGGTGGCGAGTCTTTCTTACCGCGACATTTGCGAATACAAAATGAAAAACCAGTATTAATTGTCAGTTCTCCCACCGTATCACAGAACTTACGACTCTGTTGGGGATAATAATAAATTGGGGTTTACCTTAGGGTCTAGATCATTTTAAAATCACTTTCTTTGTTTGCCTTAACTGCTTTACTCTTAAGGGTTTTGTTGGGGTATTCTGGTAAAGACCCTACACCCGGATCTGGGGCACCTTTTAGGCAAGTAGCAATAAACCATGGAGGTTGTACGGCATATACCTATACAGACAAAGTGGTGGCTACGTTAGCGCGATACTCTGGATTGTACTAATGTTCCTTAAGTAAGTCAAGGGTAACATTATGCTTCCTCATAGTGTCACTAAGCGTTGACTGACCTTTAGAACCTTTAATTGACTCATCCTAGCCATTAGGAAGTAGTGAGATAGTCGGCTTTAGTTCCGACCGAAGACTAGTTGATACTCAATGCTACACTCATTGAGACTGGACTTTCGGGATATTTTGGCCGCAATACTTTGGTGCTTGAGCTCAAATAATACTTGACAGAAAGGTCAATGATATTGAGACTCCTTAGAACCCGGTTACTATGAATAGGACAGGTTGAGCAAACTGAACATTCAAGAGGGTATTTACCTTAAAACCTCATGCAAGCTATTGAACCTAAGGTCTATTGTGTGATTTGCTTGTGTTTATCTGTGATTTTGAGCATAATCATGACATCATAAACATCATGACATTCATACTGATCATTTCAAGGACCTGTTAGATTTACCTCTTTGCTATTTTGTAGGATATGAATTCAGGTCGCAGAAAACCATCTGGATTCACTTCACAGAAGTTCCTCCCAAGCTCAAAGAATTAGTCTTGAAAGTTCCCGAGGACTCATCATTCAACAAAAGACATGGTCACTTACACAGTTTGGTTACCATCGAATTTGACGAAGGTTTGATGAGTGTCTTATTCCAGTTCTTCGACCCTAAGCACCATTTCTTCACATTCCCTGATTATCAACTGGTGCCTACACTGGAAGAATTCTCTAAGTTACTTGGTTTACCTATATTAGAGCGAGTGCCTTTCACTGGTTTAAAATAAGACCCGGCTTCTGAAAATGTTGTTGTAGTTTTGCACTTGAAGCCATCTGACATAGAGTCCAATTGGGAAAAAAGAAGTGGAGTTAAGGGTCTCCTTGCAAATTTTCTGATGAAGAAAGCTCAGATTTTCTTGGATGCTATGAGTTATGATGCCTTCGAATATGTTTTATCTCTCTTGATCCATGGGTTGGTCCTGTTTCCTAATTCAGATCAATTTATAGATGTGAATGCCATTAACATTTTTTTGCTCACAATTCGTTCCTACATTGCTCGGGGATATCCTACATTCTCTCTATAATCGTATGCTGAAGAAGTGAGGAACTATCATGTGTTGCGCCCCTCTGCTATATAGGTGGTTTATTTCGCACCTTCCCTGGTCAGTAATGCATAATGATTTAGGCTTAAGGTGGAGTCAAAGACTAATGTCTCTCTCTCTCACTCCGACATCCATTGGTGTCCTCGCTCTCAAGGAGACATATCTTTTATTGATCACTGTGGAGAATTTCCTAATGTGCCACTCCTGGGCATTAGGGGAGGCATCACCTACAATCCTTATTTAGCACTATGTCAGTTTGTCTATGCACAGAGAGATGGTCCACCGGATATGTTCCTCCAGGGTATTGTGTTCAACTACTCAGATGATTTACAAAATTATCGTTAGAGGTTCATCCGCGCTTGAGGCATTATTAAGAATACTGATAGTAAGACTTTGGGTTGCAAGAACTCCATCCCTTTGGAACCGTACCTCAAATGGGTGCGAGCTAGAGCCCAAAGTCTTATTATGCCATATGATTCTATCTTACTGTTGATCTTGGAACCTATTGTTCAAGAGGGCGAGTCCCATATTATTCTCCATCTTGATATGCCAACCAACTTCTAAGAGTTGCAAAAGTCTTGGATCCAGCTCAAGGAAGAACGAGATACTTTTGAGGCTCAATTCTATGCAAGTGAGAAAAAGGTGCTGGAATTAACAAAGCAGCTTCACGAAGAGAGGAATCTCAACACCTACCTCAACACCAAGAGGAAGCTCCCATGGGAGACTTAGGAGTTTAGAATTTCCTTTCAATATTTATCCCCGTGTAATCTTTTGTTTCTTTAAAAACGTACTAATAAAGAGTTTTGTTTAAAAGAGCTTAAATCCAATAAGGTCCTTGAAATCATTTCATACATATATCATACATATCATTGCATAAACATGTTTGATATCAGATTTCTCATCTCCTTCGCTGTTTATTTCAGCAGTAAAGAAATGGCTCTCGAATAAACAGTGAAGGATCTACAGACTCAAAATGCTCAGTTTCGATAAATGATCATGGCTCTGGCCAAGGAGAAAGAGGAACTGAAAGCCTTGATTGTTAAAGATAAGACCAAGAAGCAAAAGAAGACATATGGTGTGGTGAATTTGGGAAGGAGGTTTAAAGGACCGTTAAGGCAAGTTGTAGTGCTAACAACTTCGTCAAAATAAGGAGACAATCAAGAAGGGGGGACAAGAGGAGCTAAGAATCCTCGTCAGCAAACTTCATCAAGACGGTCGCAACCGTATGAAACAAACGACCAAGGTTAAGGATCAAGTCATTAATCAGCCCTTGATGAGACAAGGAGTTGTCTTGGTGGAGAGTGGACCTTTCCAATTTGCTGCTACATCATGAGCCTAACCACAACCTCGCCAACAACCCCAGGGTAATCGGCGTAAGCGAGATTCATTCACTAGGCAATATACCAAACTCAGCATACCAATGTCGCAAGTCTTGCAACACATGTTGAAATTGAATTTGGTCACGTTGAGGGATCCTCCTATAAATCCCAATATTGCCTCTCCAATGTACAATCCAAATGATTGTTGTGCTTATCACTCAGAAAGTCCAGGTCATGATACAAATGACTGTTGGGCTTTGAAAAACAAGGTGCAAGACCTTATTGAAGCGAAAGAGATTGAATTTGACGCTCCTGAGATTCCTAATGTTATAACTGCTCTTATGCCCAAGAACGGCCATGGTGTTAATGCTGTTGACAATGATGCGTTTTCCACTTATGTTTATCTCTACTGACTGGTTGTTATTTGTTAAAGGTAGGTGTTCAACGCCTGATGGATGATAAAGAGATCTTGTTTGAAAAGACTCATGTCCTGATTATTCATTGTAAGGATGTTTCAAACATAACCGTTTCCGCCAATCTTTCCAGGGTCTCCACCAAAAGACCCATCAGGATTACATCTGCTCCAAAATTGGCTCCTTTGATCATTACTATGCCAGGGATAATCCCATACTCCTCGGACAAGGTTGTTCCCTGGAACTATGGGGCTGACGTCTACTACCATGGCGTAAAGCAAGACCTGTTGGCTACTGAAGACCAAGTTTATGAAAATATTGATCCTGGAATTGGCAACATCATTGGGACCAACAAAATAACAAGAAGTGGAAGAGTATTCTCCCCTGAGATTTCTCCTCCAAAATCCGTTACTATTCTGGTGATCATTCCTATTGTTGTTCCTGCTGATACTACCATTGCAATTCCTATGATTACCCCTGTTGCCACCCCTATCACCGAGTCGGCCAAGACTTGGGGCAAAGACGTATTGATTGAGCCTGTCCAGACGAAGGAACATTCAATATCTATTCTAGAGGCTTCCAAGAAGGAAATGGAAGAAATCTTAAAGATAATAAAGCATAGCGGCTACAATGTGGTCGAACAGCTGGGGCAGACCCCTTCTAAGATTTCAATGTTAGCCCTACTATTATGATCCCAAGCTAATGCAAAAGCTTTGGTGAAATTCCTCAAGACCGCCCATGTACCACAAGAAACCTCTGCTGACCAATTTGAAGATTGTGTGGCTAATTTGATGGCTGATAATGGTTTGGGTTTTTCTGATGCTGATCTAACACCCAGAGGGAGAAAACACAATGATGCACTCCATGTATCTGTCGAATGCATGGTGTTGTACCCCAAAATTTTCCCTCCCATATTTCTCAACACATGGCAAGTGAGGTCCCCAAATTGCTCAAGGAAGTTCAAGAGTTAACCAGAAAAATTCTCTCTTAAGGCAGTCTACCTCAAATTAGGGTTTCATTTTTCATCAATATTCTTAAGTCCAAAGGATCCCAAATGCCTTCCAAGGCCCTAATATGTTCTCAAGATCATCCATGTCAAGTTTCAAGCCTTGCAGAGGAAGTTTGCTCAGTCAATTGCTCAAATGCTTGGAAATCAATTGTGCTAGGGCAAAAGTCAATTGTGGCCCACATACAGTCAAACTTCAAGATTTTTGGTCAACATCCTCATTTTGAAGTATTACCCATCATTTTATCAAAGGTTGATCATGATTCCTCAAGGATTGCTCACAATTCATCAAAACCCAAAAGTTGCTAAATTAGGGTTTTGCAAGAAAAGTCAACTCAACTTTGACCAAGCATGACTTTCTCATACTTTATCAGAAATGACCCATCCAAATATCATTTTGAAGAGGATGTAATTCCCTACAGTTCATCTTCATCTCCCAAGTTCAGAATATGCACTCACAAAAAGATATGAATTTTGACATTATAGGTCATTTTGAAAAGTCAACAAAAACACCTTTTGGGTCAAAGCTTCATACATGAACATGGAAGAATCAATTGAGATGATACCAAAAGGGTTGCTTAGAGGACATCCTAATATTTCTAAAAAGTCCAAGAACACCTCTCTAGGGTCAAAATTAAGAGAGTTATACATGGACCAAGTTGACCATTTTTGCAAAATTGCCAAAAGTCAAATATGCTCAAATTTTCATTTTTTCCTAAATGGGCCCAACTTTTTATGCTTGCACCTCACTTATAATATGATCCACGACCCAAATACTTATCCACCAATTGTTTGCTTCATTTTTCAATTTATTTTGATTTTTTGTTAGTTAAAATTTCAATTAAATCAAATAATTGATGAATAATGAAAAAGATATGTTGTGATCTGATTTTTGGACAGGATCTCAATCAAATAATGCAAGGATATCATGATCAATTCGAATCAAGGCTGATTGGGACAAGAAAGGCATAATTTGGCTCAATATAGAAAGTTTACATATGCCATGGAAATCAAATCAAATCTTGAAAACTTCCAAAGATGTGATCAGTTTTTACAACCCTAATGCACTCTATGATATATATTGAACGTATCCAAGGCAAAAACAAGGATTAACAGTCGTGCATAGACAAGAACAAAACTTCAAAATTTCAAAGAAAAGAGGTGATTCAATTTCCATCCTAGAGGCCAATCCAAGCCATTCTAACATTGCCAACAGATTGTTGGACATCCCAGGAACGTATCCCAATCAATTGCAAGTTGCCTAAGGTCCAGAATCCGCGCGTAGCTGTCACATGGTTTGCCTAAAAACTCGTTTTCGATTTCATTAATTTACTCATCATATGCATGTTTTGATTATATATTCTTGTTCATCATTGAGTTTGCAAGCTATTGGTACCACTTAATTGCATTTTTGATGCATGTACATGATATTTCCATAGCTAGGGTTTTGTGTTCTTGTTTAGGGGTTTTTAATGCAGGCAAAATTAGGCGTTGATTCTGGTACCATGACGCTCGTGAGGATGCGACGAGTTGATTGGTACCAGCCATAGTCATTTATCTTGAGCATATGCAATTTTTGAGATGCACAGGTATGTACCTAGAGCAAGGTGTCTGTAGGTAAAAGTATCCTAGGCTAAAACGACAGTTTGGGGAAGAAGACGATGTGTGGCACTCACTGGTTGGGTGGTTTGAATTTTCGTGCTTTTTTCTGATTACACCATGTGATTTGATTATATTGTTTATTTCTATTATATGTACAAACAAGCAAAGCAACTCAGTTGGCAGCTTGGTACTGGGAATGTGCATAGGGGCCTGGGTTCGATCCCCAGGTCCCAACCTTTGTTCATATTATTTTATTTCATGAGATCAGGTACACCACAGGTCCAAACCTCCACCACATGCCATCAATATCTGACCATCAAACGCATCTCCAACCAGATCCAATGCCTTTCCATTGAAGGTCCACCATGTACCCCAGGTCAACGTATGCACTAGATCAGGTGAAGTCAAAAAAGGCTTGGGTTTGTTGGGCCCAGAATTTCAACAACACACCCCATTTTCCAGCATAGCAACCAGGCCCATTTACTATTTTTCTTATTTTATTTTTTTATTTCTTTTCTTTAATTCTTTTAATTTTTCTTTTAATGATTTTAATTAACAAATTAATTATTTTTCATAAAAAAAATCATAAAATCAAGAAATCATAAAAAATTAGAACTAGGTTAATTTTATCAAATTTAATTTAGTTTAATTTAGGGAAATTGTAATTTATTTTCATAAATAAAATCAAATAGAAATTAGGTTAAAACTCTTGATTTAATTTTATTTTCTCTTTTTCTCAAATAAATAAATAAACACAAAATAAGTTTTTAGATTGAATTAATTTATTTTTCTTAATTTAAAATTAATTAGAATTAGGATTTTATTTTTTATTTAATTAGTTCATTATTTTTTTGAATAAGTAAACATGACAAAAAAACCTTTTTTAATCAATCGTCAATAGGTTTAGTCAAAGGTCAAAACCCTAGTCGTTTCGTATTTGATTCATCCCGCGCTTATTATTTATTTTGACAATATTTTTGTAATTGTTCATAGTTTGTAATAGTTTAATTTAGGGCTTTTACTTATCGCTTTTCCCCCGGTTTTTGGCTATGTAATTAATCCCCCTCCCCAAAGCCTTGTAATATCGTAGATTTACTTTCTCGCATCTTAATTTCTGCAAATACTTAACTATTTAGATGTATGCTAATAGGATTGTATGACAAGAATGCATGACAAATTAATACAGTTAGAAAACCCTAATGTGCAAAGATTAAATAACTGAAAACAAATCACTCGCACATATCACTCTTAGGGTATACTCTCACTTCGGTTGCCTTCGGTAAACGGTCATTAAGCATAGGGTGTCTTAGTGGTTATCCTCTTGTCTAAAAAAGATCAAATGTCTCATTCGAATGTTGCCTCGGAAATGCTGCCCCAGAAATATTGCCTCGGATATGATCTTAAGACTCTAGGGTTATTACTAAGGTGTCCTAACATTGCTTTAGTGATCGTACGTCCCTTTCAAATTGACCCTTACAAACTCCAACAACGGTGCTACCTATTTCTCAATAGTAGGATAGAGATGTCTAAAGGAAACGAGAATAGAAACAATCTTTTTTCGAGTAGGTAGATGCTAGTAGGTACTTGCTCAAATCAAAACTTTTTCACACTTACACTTTTCAAACAAATTTTCAAAACAACTTCGTCACACCTTTGAGGACTGATACAAGGGTTATCACGAAGTCAATCTTTTCAAAAACAAAGCACATACACAAGCAATTTTAAAAAGATGAGCAAGTACCTAAGAGCCCATGGAAAACTATGAATAGAAAGGGTGCTAACACCTTCCCTTTCTATAATCTACCCCCCGTACTCAGAATATCTCGAAAAAGGATTTTTTCTGTATTTTTTTCCTTTCTGATTGGATGAAATAAAAGTAGGTGGCGACTCTTGCTTACCGCGATATTTTGCGAACAAAAAACACAAAACGCAAACCAGCATCAAACAGTCGGTTCTGCCACCGTATCACAAACCTGCGACTCTGCTGGGAAAAAATAAGTGGGGTATACCTTAGGATCTAGTTCATCATAATTGCTTCTCTTAATTGCTTTGTTTGATTTATTTTTGAGGGTTCTGTTTGGGGTTACTATAGATCCTACACCCAGATCTGGGGAATACCTTTTAGGTAAGTAGCAATAGACTGTGAGGGAACTGTACGACATAGACCGATACGGTTGAAGCAGTAGCTATGTTGATGTGGCACTTTGGTTGGTATCGGTATCCCTTGTGGAGAAACGAGGAGAATACAAGGCCGCTGAATGGTGTCGTTAAGAATCAACTGACTTTAGAACCTTTAATCGCCCAACTTGGCCATTAGTAAGTAGTGAGATATCCGGCCTCGGTGTAGAGCTGAGAATTGGTTGATACTCGATGCTACACTCATTGAGACCATACTCTCAGAATAATTTTGGCCGCAAGTAAATATTGCGTGAGCTGAAACCATGACCGATGGAGGATGGTCAATGATATTGAGATCCTCTAGAACCCGATTACTTTTCTAGGACAGGTTTGAACCAACTTAACTTCAAGAGGGTATTACCTTTGACCTCATGCAAGCCTTAAACCTAAGGGCTTTGTGTGATTTAACTGTGTTTGTAATACTTGTGTTTGCTATGCCTGTGGTTTATCATGACATCATGCATCATAACATGGCATTCATGTTTCATTACACTAACCATTTCAAAGACCAAGGGAGTTTATCTTTGTTCTGTTTTGCAGATCATGGCTTCCGTGCGTAGAAATACCATCCAAATCAACTTTGTGCAAATACCTGCCCAACTAAAAGAGCTAGCATCAAGAGTTTTCGAAATTTCTACTTTCATTAAGAGACACGGTCAACTTCTCAGCATGGTTACTTAAAACCTTGATGAATAGATGATGAGTGTACTTTGTCAGTTCTTCAATCCCGAGCATCACTGCTTCACCTTTCCGGATTACCAGTTGGTACCCACCTTGGAAGAATTCTCTCATTTATTGGGAATATCCATTCTTGAGCAGGTACCCTTCACAGGTATGGAAGAAGTTCCTAGGCCAAAAGACATTGCCTCAGCTTTGCATTTGAAACGGGCCGATGTAGTATCGAATTATGAAACTCGAAGCGGGGTCGAAGGCTTTCTAGCCAAATTTCTGATAGATCAGGCTTAATTGTTTTAGGATGATTTAGATTTTCAGGCTTTTGAAGATGTCTTGGCTCTTCTTATCTATGGTTTGGTTCTCTTCCCTAATCCGGACTCCTTTGTAGATGTGAATGTTGTCAAGATTTTCCTTACTCGCAACCCTGTGCCTACCATGACCAAGAAAGGAAGGTTTTAAAGCTCACCAGGAAGCTCGAGGAGGAAAGAGTGATCAATGAATATGTTGTACCCCAAAATTTACTCTCTCATTTCATCAACATTTCTCATCACAAGACTCTTGGAATTCAAGATCAAGCTAGGGTTTGCTCCGCTCAAGACACCTTCTTGCACTGTTGACCTAAATTAGGGTTTGAATTTGCACAGTGATGTTTTGACCTAAAATTTCCAAAGTGACTTTCATACTTCATATTGGACTCAGAAGTTTGTCCATACCAAGTTTCAAGCCTTGATTCAGATTTTTGCCCAGTCAATTGGACAGTTGACCTAGAAATCAGCTTTATTGGGGAAAAAGTCAACTGTGGCCAATTGACAGTCAAACCTCATGAAATTTGACCCACATCAACATCATGAACTCATATGAACTATTTGATCAAGTTTGGATCACAATTCCACAAGAAATTTGATCAGATCACCAAAAGGGCAAAATGGTCATTTTTAGGGTTTTGACTGTACAAAGGCAATTTTTGACTGTTTGACCTAGCCAATGGCAAATCAATCTCAACCATGGACTCAAGGAATCAATGAAATTGTCTTGACCCATTTAACAAGTTCAAAAGATCTCAAATGCATAAGATTGACAGATGAATTTTTCAGTCAACTGATCAAAATTTAACTGTATACTGAAAAGTCAAACTTTGACTTTTTGGTCAAAATCAAGTGCCAAGGGTCGTTTTTCATCAAGACATGTCAAATTATGAAACTTGTTCATCAAGAAACCCAAAAATGCAAATTAGGGTTTAAAATGGAAAAATTTCATAACTTAGAAATTTTCTAAGTTATAAAATTTTCTTATTTTTTCCCTAACTTTGTCCCATTTTTTCACCAAGATGCAAATGGATTAAAACAAAACATACAACATGAAAGTTGTAGTCCATCACAAAGTCTACAAATTTTATACACAAAGTTTTCTCAAAAGAAGCTTGGATCTCAAGTTATGATGTTTGGAACAAGGGTACCTAAAACTTTTAACTTAGAGAAATTTTGCCCTAGTTTAGGCAGGATTTTGACCCATCTTCTTGGCCATTTTTCACATAGTTCCACTTGGAGTTTCAAGTTGAATTTTAAAGATGGATTATAGTACATGTTGCAAGCTTTCCAAATTGTCCAAGAACTCCTCAAACACCTTTGTGGTTAGGGAGAATCGAATGCTTGAAGTTGGCAAAAACTCACTTTGTAACCATGGCCAATGCATGTTCACACCAAGTTGCAAATCTGACCAAGCTAGATTTGTACACAATTACAGGCCTCTAAACCAATTTGTACTCAACAATTAAATGCAAACCCATTGTTCTAAGGTTTTGTTTTGAACATTAGAGGATTGTACACAAGTTTAATCCCTAAATGGTAAAAGGCACATTGCCATTTTTGCAAAAGGTTGCTTTATGTCAAACCACTAATCCTTGAGCATAGAGCCAAATGTCTTGCAGATAAACAAATCCACTAATTAGAGGGGCCAAGAGGATTGTATGCAGGGTGATAAGATGGCCTATACAAGCCTATAACCTCACTTCCACTTTCTTGCTTCAAAAACAAGAAAACTTGCCAAATGCTTAGAACTGGAAACACAGAAAAGATGAACTTACACAAACACTTCAAACAAGTTTCTCATACCCTAGCAAGCCAGAAGCACGAGTCCTTGACCTCTCAAACCTCCTTGTGCACAAAATACCCATTTTCTTGCAAAACACGGCCAGTTCTGCATATTGCAATCCACATTCAAATTCCCTCGTGCGTTTTATCCAAAACTACTTCAAACATATTCCAATCAATCTACCTGAGCTATCCAGACCATTCACAAGTTGCTGTAACTCCATTAACACACATTGCCATTTTTGTTTGGAAGCTTTGCAGGTTGAGTTCTGTAGCATGATTCAGGCGACTTCAAAACAAACTAAGCATTGAGAAAGCTTCAGTGGACATCAGGCAAGCTCAAAAGAACCTCAAACACCCTTGGAAGTTGCTGCATTGTCCAACTCGAACTCAACTAAAACAGGTATTTCATGGACTTCTATCTCTCTATTTAGGAATAGTTAGACTTAGGGTACTGAATGAAAGATGTTGTATTCATGGCCCTGAAACCATACACGTGTTTAGTTTTCATTTATATTAACCATGCTAGGAGAATTTCATCCATGAACTTTCTGAAAAAACTAGGTTAGAAATTAGGGCCAGAGAAATTCTCTCTGGTCTTTGAGAGTTAGCTTAAGTTTTTTATATGGTTAGATTCGTTGTTTGATGTTCTACAAGTTTTATGTTTTGAGTTTTGTCAAAAAAGCACTGAATAAGGAGATACAAGTTTGTGTGGAAAACGCGCGTTTTGGTGTTTGAACAGAGGAAGAAGATGAAGTTCTTGGGCTGGGCCTGGTTATTTTTTGCTTCTAACACTTGCTTTTTCAGCTTCACACCCCCCTGGCCCATTTCTTGTAATTTTATTATTTTTACATTTTTATTTCATTTCTGACTTTTATATTTTATTTTTAAACATAAAAAATGATCCAAAAATATTTTCATAATTTTTTACATTTATTTGGTATTTATTTTTATTTTTACTAGCATAAAAACATTTTATATACTTTTATATTATTTTGTTTAAATTTAAAAATATTGAAAATAATACTTTTATTCCATTTCTTATTTTTATTCACATTGAAAACATTTTCTTGAATATATTTTATTTTTTGTAAATAATTTATTTTATTTTTTACATATTTAACATATTTAATATATATATATATATACACATATACTTTTGTTTTATTAAAAACTTAGAAATAAAAACACAAAAATATTATCTTTTATTTTTATTATTATTTATATTAAAAAAAACCTTTTTTGGGTATATTTCATTTTTATACATGTTAATACATTTTTGTACATAAATAATACATTATATTTATTTTCTTAAGAAATTAGGTTTTTTTTTTCCCTAAAAAAACAAATAAATTAACCTTTTATTTAGTTCTTTACATTTCTTTACATAAAAAATACTTTTTGCATACATGAACAAATAAAAACTTTTTTTTACATAATACATTTTATTTAATATGTATTCATTGTATTTATTTAAATATTGTACATCTAAATATTGTGCCTTGCAAATTCAATATGGTTGTAATAATTTAGGATTTAATTTCTTGCAAAATAATCTCCAATTCAAATTTGTACCCCCCTCCCTATATCAAAGTTGTAATAGCTTAGATTTATTTTTACACACTTAAATGCTTTCAATTATGCCATGCTTAGAGAATTAGGGTTTGTATGCAAAATCAAAACCAACAAATAGCTTGACCTAATCAAAGACAAAAATGCATGAAAAATAAACACAATACACAGTTGCACCCCTAGGATTACAATCCACTTGTTGCCTTAAAAAATGGGCCATGGTATGCATGTCAAGTATTTTGGCAAAGCAAAAACAAAACAAAGATCATAGTCCCTCGATGACGCTATCTGAGTTGCCTAAACAAAATGATCAAGTCCCTCAAGAAAATTGCCAAAAATACTTGACACAATTGCTATCATGGTCTATACGATGACCCGCTCCTGTCCCGTTTAACATCCTAACACAAGGTTGTTCACCAAATACAATGGTGAAGCAACACTGTTAAAAGGGTTAAAAACATAAGAAAGATCTTTGAGTAAAATAGGGTAGATAGCTCTTAGTTACTTGATCAAAAGCTTGCAAAAACATCCTTGCTATTTTCAAAACACACTTCACAATTTCAAAACCCTACTTTCAAAACATTGAAAACTTTTCAAAAGACAAAAACACCTTTGTATACATTCAGACAAGAATCATTACAAAGGTTGCCACAACGATGGCCTCTTTTTGAAACATCTTTCAAAACCACACACAAAGTACCATTTCAAACAATTGAAAAGCAAAGCAAGTGATCTAAGCAAGTAACTAAGAGCCCATGGATAACCATGGATAGAAAGGGTGTTAATACCTTCCCTTTCTATAATCTACTCCCCGAACCCAAGAAAACATCTCAAAGGTATTTCCTGTGCTTTTTGACCTTTCCTTAGGATAAAATGAAAAGTCCGTGACGACTCTTGCTAAACCGAAACATTTGTAAACACAAACGTAAAATCCCAAGTCAGTTCTCCCACCGTATCATAGAACTGGCGACTCTTCTATGGAATCTTTTAAAAGTGGAGTAACCTTAGGGCTTAGATCACCCTTGGCATGATTATATTGCTGCTTTGATTGCTTTACATTTGGTTCTCTTGTTTGGGCTTGAAATCCTCTACCCGGATTTTGGAAACATTCATAGGTAAATAGCAATACGTTGTGGAAATTGTGCGGGGTATACCGACATGGTTGAAGCAATAGCTATATTAGTGCGACATATTTGTGAGTACCGGTAGCCTTTGAGTCAATCAAAGAGAATACGGGGATGCTGAGTAATGTCATGAAGCACTAATGAACTCTTAGAACCTTACTTGACCATCTTGGCCTTTTATTAGGAATAGTGAGATGATCGGCTTTGGTGCAATCCGAAGTTGGTAGATACTCGATACTACACTCATTGAGGGTTGTTTTCTTGGAATATTTTGGTTGCTAGTTAAGTGGATAAACCAAAACAATGAACATAGAAAACAACCCAGTGATATTGAGCTCCTTAGAACCCGATTACTATTTATAGGACAGGTTTGAGCCAACTAAACTCAAGAGGGTACTTACCTATGAAACCTCATGCAAGCCTGAAACTAGGGTTTTGTGTGACTTGTTTGTACATGTACTTGTGCATACATCATGAACATCATAAAGCATCATAGGCATCCACTAACCATTTCAAGGGTTTGGATATTCATCTTTGTTCTTGTTTTGTAGGTCATGGAATCTCTTCGCAGGAAAACAATTCAAGTCAACTTTGTGAGAATCCCTCCTAAACTAAAGGAGCTCACTTCCAGGGTTCCAGAGAATTCTCTCTTCAGTGAAAGACATGGTAGGCTTCTCAACTTGGTCAACTCCAACATTGAAGAAGACATGGTGAAAGTTCTCTTCCAGTTCTTCGACCCCTTACACCACTGTTTCACATTTCCTGATTACCAACTAGTACCCACTTTGGAGGAATTTTCTCAACTCTTGAGAATTTCTATTCTTCATCAACTACCCTACAACAGTACGGAAAAAGAACCAAAGCCAGAAGATGTCGCTCAAGCATTACACTTGCAACCATCTGACATCAAGGGACATTGGGAAACCAGAAGTGGTGTCAAGGGTTTCTTGGTAAAGTTTCTGTTTGAGAAGGCACAAGACTGCTGGAATTCTCTTAATCTACAAGCTTTTGAGGAGATCGTGGCTCTTCTCATTTATGGGTTGGTCTTGTTCCCAAACCCTGATCAACTTATAGATGTGAATGCTGTCAAGATTTTCATATCTCAGAATCCTGTGCCTACATTACTTGGGGACATCCTACACTCATTTCACACACGAACAATGAGGAAAAGAGGTGTTCTCATGTGTTGTACTCCTCTTCTAGCAAGGTGGTTTATTTCTCACCTTCCATAATCAGTTTTGAAGAATGAGCAAGGTTTAAGGTGGTCACAACGATTGATGACCCTCACACATTCTGATGTACATTGGTGTTCTCGGTCCAGAGAAAATTTCATCCTCATTGATCGTTGTGGGGAATTCCCTAATGTCCCACTACTTGGAATTAGGGGAGGCATTACCTACAACCCCTGTTTAGCTCTAAGACAATTTGGATATGCTCGGAGGGATGGCCCTCATGACATGCTGATTCCTGACCTAGTTTTTGACTTCGACAACAATGCGCAAGGACTTCGACAAAGGTTCATCAGAGCTTGGAGGATGCCCAACAAGGTGGATAGTAAGACACTGGGGCATAAAAATTCCATCCCCCTTGAGCCTTACCTCAAGTGGGTACGAACCCGCGCCCAGAATCTTATGATGCCATACCCTCACATTCTCCCCTTGATCAAAGAGCCTGTTATGGAAGGAGAGGTTCCATACACCATCCTACATCCTGACATGCCAACATCATGGGAAGAAATGCAAAAGAGTTGGATCCAACTCAAGGAAGAATGAAATACTTTTGAAGCTAGCTTATATGCCAGTGAGAAGAAGGTTTTGGAGCTTACCCGCCGACTTCATGAGGAGGAAACTCTCAACACCTACATCGCACCAAAGAGGATGCACAATGTCTTTTTACATTAAGAATTTTGTAATATTTTGGCCATGGGGCACTTATGTACTAACAATTTCTTCTTAATATGACGTGTGTTCCTTTTTGTTTGCAACAAATTTGAATTTCTGAATCCTTGAATTCATTACATGAATAACATACCATTCATCATATGCATAAACAGGTCTTCACACCAGGTTTCCTTATCTTTCTGTTGTTTATTTCAGAAAAATGGATTTGGAGCAGACGGTTAAGGATCTGCAAGCACAGAATTCTCAATTCCAGCAACTCATTATGACCTTAGCAAAGGGTCAAGAGGGTCTGAAAGCACTGTTGGAGAAGAATAAAGAGAAAAAGAAGAAGAGGCCTGGAGTAGCCACTTTTGGAAGAAGGTTTGAAAGCAATGCTAGAAAAATTCTCGAGTTCCCCTCAACGTATGACGAAGGGGCTGGTAAAGGAAAAGGGGCTGCGGTACCGTCTGAATCTGAAGTTGAAGAGGAGGAAGAGGAAGAAGACGAAGATTACTCCGAACAACAATATCCCCCGACGGATGATAAATATCAGAATCTTAAGGATATATTGGCAGCCATGGAGTTGCAGAGGGTACCTGGTTTAGATTTTGAAGAACTAGGGTTAGTAGCTGGGATCGTTATCCCTCCCAAGTTCAAAGTACCGACATTTGCTAAGTATGATGGTCTGTCATGTCCAAAGATGCATCTGAGATCTTATGTCAGAAAGATCCAACCCCACTCATCTGATAAAGACCTCTGGGTACATTTTTTCTAAGACAGTTTGTCTGGCACACAATTAGACTGTTTCTATCAACTTGAGAGGTCTGAGGTCCATAACTGGGAGGACTTAGCTGCTACTTTTTACCGTCAATACCAATACAATGCTGATTTGGCGCCCACTCGTACTCAGCTACAGAGTATGGGGATGGCTTCCAATGAAGGATTTAAAGAGTATGCCCAAAATTGGCGTGATCTGGCTGGAAGGGTGCAGCCACCGTTGTCAGAGAGAGAGAGAGAGCTAGTTTACATGTTTCTGGGGACCCTGTCTGGTCCTTTCTTCAATCATTTAATTGGGAGTTCCTCCGTGGGATTTACTGAACTAATTTTGACCGATGAAAGGGTCGAGGCCGGTATTAAAATTGGTAAGATTCAGAAAGATACCTCCGCGTCCGCTGCTGTTAAGAAAACCTTCCCAGCTAAGAAGGAAGCCTCTGCTGTGTATTCTCAGAAAAGTTAGGGAAGAACCGAGCGCCGGCCAACTGTAGGGGCTCTGATGATTCAAAACTCTTTAAATGATCAACCTCGCGGAAATCAGTCGAGACCTAATCAACAACGGGTAGAAAGGCCACAACGGCAGTTCACCCGAATCAACATGACGCCAGCTCAAGTACTCCCTCATTTGTTGAAGCTGAATCTTACCAGTTTGAAGGAAGCGCCAAAGAAACCCTAATACCTCCTCTCCATACTACCACTCCAATGCCAAGTGTGCTTACCACTCTGACAGTGTTGGGCACAATACCAATAATTGTTGGGCGCTTAAGAATAAAATCCAAGACCTGATTGACACCAAGGAAGTAGAATTTGATGCTCCTGAGAAGCCCAATGTGATATCTGCTCTGATGCCCAAGCACGGTCATAATGTTCATGCTGTCATGGAAGACCTTCATGTTACTGATGTTGCTGATCTTTTAACTCCGTTACTAGTGATTAAAGAGAATTTGATGAGAGCCGAGATATTTCCAGGCTGTGGGAAGGACTGTTACTTTTGTTTAAACATACAAGCTGACTGCCTAATGTTGAAATCAGGTGTCCAACGCCTGCTGGATACCCAAGAGATACTCTTCCAAAAACCCCCTGTTGATACCTTCACTCCTGTTACTCCTGCTACTTTTGCTACTTCAACCAACGATATTGCAATCATAACCATTTCCGACAATCCTCCCAAGGCTTGCAAAAGGCCTGTCAGGATTACACCCGACCCTAAACTGGTACCATTAAAATCACCATGCCGGGACCTATCCCGTATCAACCTAGCAAAACGATACCATGGAACTATGGAGGAGAAATCTTCTATCATGGTATCAAACAGATTGAGGCAGTCCAAGAGAATTTTGAAGAAGAAAACCCTGATATAGGGAACATCACGGGAACAAGCAAGATAACCCGCAGCGGACGGATTTTTTCTCCGGAGATTGCTCCCCCTCGAGCAGTCTTCGGACACTCGAAAGCTTCTGTACCTGTTAGACCATCTGTGCAAGGCCCGATGATTGAAGAATTGGATACTCCTGAAGTAAGACCATCTACTGATACTACCAATAAGGGTAAGGGGATACTAGAAGCGCCTGTCAGGACGAAGGCTCATGTTGTGGTTATCCCCAAAACCACCCAGAAAGAAACGAATGAAATCTTGAAAATAATCAGAAAGAGTGACTACGACGTCGTGGAACAGCTAGGGCAGACCCCTTCTAAAATTTCAATGTTGGCTCTTCTACTCTACTCTGAGGCCCATGCTAAGGCCCTGATCAAATTTTTGAAAGCGGCACACGTGCCCCAAGAAACTTCGGCTGACCAGTTTCAGGAGTGTGTGGCCAGTCTTACTGCTGATAATGGCCTGGGCTTTTCCGATGCTGACTTGACTCCCAAAGGAAGGAAACACAACGACGCGCTACATGTCTCAGTTTAATGCAGGGGAACCACCCTCGCCCATGTCTTAGTTGATACTGGTTCTTCCTTGAATGTGCTGCCGAAGAAAGCCTTAGACCGTTTGGACTGTGAAGGATTGACCCTCAAACCTAGTAACATCGTTGTTAGGGCTTTTGACGGGTCCAAAAGAATGGTTCATGGAGAGGTTGATATTCCTATCAAGGTAGGCACAGAAGTTTTCAACTCCACCTTTTATGTGATGGACATCCGTCCGTCATATTCATGTTTGTTAGGAAGACCGTGGATCCATTATACCGGGGCAGTCACCTCCTCTTTGCACCAAATGCTGAAATATCCTGTTAAGGGTAAGATTATAACGGTGCACAGCGAGGAAGAGTACATGATAAGTCATCTCAATTCCTTCCGCTATGTGGAGTTGGATGGCGAGTTCATCGAAATGCCTTTCCATCATTTTGAGGAAGTTTCTCCTGAGGTAGCAGTTGCGAAGACAATGGTTGAGGTGCCTATCATTCCCAAGCATGTTCCTAGGATGGCATCTCTCAAGGACGCATAGGCGGTGATTAAAGAAGGGAAGAGTACAGTATGGGGACAATTGCCTGATTTTCCCCATAAGACAGACAAATTTGGACTAGGGTTTACAGCTGCAGGACAGAAGGCTATACGTCGTTCCAACACTGGAGGGCCACCTGTAAGGATCACTCACCACAGAATCAATGCTGTAGAAGATGAATATGAAGAGGGCCACTTTGAAGATTGGATCTTTCCAACCGTCAAAGGGGGTTTAAGCAACTGGGAAGCAAAGGATTTTATTCCCATCACCTTTATCAACCAGTAATTTTATCTTTGAACAATTTCCCATTTTTGGTCTGTAATAACTAAACAATTCGTACACTATTTTCACCTCATGCCTTGCCCGGGGCATGTAGGTCCATTTGTAAGGGCTTGATTTTCTTCATTATCATATGCCATGTTTTAATGAATCATTGGACGTTTTTCATCTATAAACTGTTGTGTTCATTTTTCTTTCCTTTTCCATTTTTGTTTGTTTAAGGATGGCTATCCCTTACACACACCCACACTCACAAATGCAGGTACCCATCCACTCCGGATTCCATGGGTGACTATTCTGTTTTAGCCTTCGATAACTCTGAAGATTTGGTCAATCATATTGAGTACGAAGTTGACGAAAACTGTGAAGTGCCGGGAGAGTTAGCCAGACTTCTACAACAAGAAGAGAGGGCTATTCTGCCTCATGAAGAGTTGCTAGAAACCATCAACTTAGGGACAAAGGAAGACAGGAAAGAAGTAAAAGTGGGTGCCAACCTGGAACCAAGTGTCAAGGAGCGCTTAGTGCAGTTGTTGAACCAATATGTTGAAATCTTCGCCTGGTCTTATGAAGACATGCCGAGACTAGACACAAATATCGTGGTTCACCGTCTCCCTACAAGAGAAGATTGTCCACCGATTAAGCAAAATGTCCGCCGAATGAGGCCCGACATGTCCAAGAAGATCAAGGCTGAGGTAATGAAGCAATTCAACGCTGGCTTTCTGGCTGCTACTTCCTATCCACAATGGGTTGCTAACATTGTGCCCGTGCCTAAGAAGGACGGCAAAGTCAAAATATGTATGGACTATCGGGATTTGAACAGGGCTAGCCCCAAGGATGATTTTCCGCTGCCACATATCGACATCTTAGTTGACAACACAACTCAACACAAGGTTTTTTCCTTCATGGACGGATTCTCGGGATACAACCAGATCAAAATGGCCCCCGAGGACATGGAGAAAACTACTTTTGTCACACAATGGGGTACCTTCTGCTACAAAGTGATGCCGTTCGGACTGAAGAACGCATGGGCAACCTATCAACGCGCCATGGTAGCTTTGTTTCATGATATGATACATCTTGAGATCGAAGTTTACGTAGACGACATGATAGCTCGATCACAGACAGAAGAAGAACACCTTGATCACTTGCAAAAGCTGTTTGCCAGGTTGTAGGAGTATAAGCTCAGACTGAACCCAAGCAAGTGCACTTTTGGAGTTAGGTCTGGTAAACTTTTGGGATTTATTGTCAGCAACAAAGGCATTGAGGTTGATCCAGCTAAAGTAAAGGCTATACAAGAAATGCCTGCCCCCCGCACTGAAAAGGAGGTTAGGGGATTCTTGGGACGCTTAAACTATATCGCCAGGTTCATCTCTCACCTGACATCTACCTGTGAGCCAATCTTCAAGCTGTTGAAGAAAGATCAGGTGGTTGAATGGAACAATGATTGTCAAGTTGCTTTTGATAAGATCAAGGAGTATTTACTAGAACCACCTATTTTGATGCCACCCATTGAAGAAAGGCCGTTAATCATGTATCTGACTGTTTTGGATAACTCAATGGGGTGCGTGCTGGGCCAACATGACGAGTCTGGCCGAAAAGAGCATGCCGTTTATTACCTTAGCAAAAAGTTTATCGACTGTGAGACTCGCTACTCACTGCTCGAGAAAACTTGCTGCGCTTTGGTATGGGCTGCTCGCCGGCTAAGGCAGTATATGTTGACTCATACCACTTTGCTAATTTCCAAAATGGATCCGATCAAGTATATCTTCGAGAAGCCTGCTTTATCTGGAAGAATCGCTAGATGGAAAATGATTCTGACTGAGTATGATATCCAGTATACTACCCAAAAAGCTATAAAGGGGAGTGTACTAGCTGACCATCTAGCTCATCAAGCCGTCGAAGATTACCAATCTATGAGATTCGACTTCCCTGATGAGGACATCATGACATTGGACAACATTGAAGGTAACGAACCGTATGACGGACCTGAACAAGGATCCCGATGGACCCTGTACTTTGATGGTGCTTCAAATGCACTTGGCAACGGTATTGGTGCGGTACTCATTTCTCCAGAAGGTTGCCATACACCCTTCACTGCACGACTTTACTTCAGCTGTACCAACAACATGGCTGAATATGAAGCTTGCATCTTTGGTCTCAAGGCTGCTATAGACTTGGGAATCAAATCTTTGGTCATATTTGGGGACTCAGCTTTGGTTATCAGTCAAATCAAAGGAGAGTGGGACACTAAACATCCTAATCTTATCCCATACAAAGAACATGTCTTAACGTTGTTGCCTCATTTCGAGCAGATTACTTTCGAGCACTTCCCGCGAGAAGAAAATCAGCTAGCAGATGCTCTGGCTACAATGTCTTCCATGTTTAAACTCAACTGGGATAACGAGGCTCCCCAAATCACCATCGAGCGAATGGACGAACCTGCGGACTGTCATTAGATTAATACCGAAGAAGTAGTGGAACCACCTTGGTTTCATGAAATCAAAAGGTATCTCCAGACTCGAGAATACCCTGAAGGAGCTTCCGTCAATGACAAAACGTTCTTAAGGAGATTTGCTGCCAAGTTCTTCCTAAGTAATGGCATCCTTTATAAGCGCAACCATGATTGTGTTCTACTTAGTTGTATGGACAAGGTTGAAGCAGAGTTGATCATGACTGAAATACACAGTGGCACATTTGGCACCCACTTGAGCAGACATACGATGGCTAAGAAGATTCTAAGGGCATGCTACTACTGGTCTACCATGGAAGCTGATTGTCATCAACATTCCCGTACTTGCCACAAATGCTAAGTCTATGCCGACAAGGTACACATTCCTCCTGTTCCTCTCAACGTTCTGACAGCTCCTTGACCATTCGCAATGTGGGGCATTGACATGATTGGAGAGATCAAGCCTACGACATCCAATGGACATCGCTTCATCTTGGTCGCTATTGATTATTTCACCAAGTGGGTCGAAGCAGCTTCCTATGCCTCTGTTACAAAGAATGTGGTTGCCCGCTTCATCAAGCAGAACCTCATACGCCGGTATGGTATCCCCGACAGGATCATCACAGACAACAGTACAAATTTGAACAACACTATGATCACCGCTCTGTGCGAGCAGTTCAAGATTTATCATCACAATTCATCTCCCTATCGGCCGAAGATGAACGGTGCTGTTGAAGCTGCGGACAAAAATATCAAGAAGATCATTCAAAAGATGACAGTCACCTATAAGGATTGGCATGAGATGTTACCGTTTGCTCTGCATGGATATCGTACCATGGCACGTACTTCAACAGGGGAAACCCCATTTTCTTTGATGTATGGCATGGAAGTTGTTCTACCCATGGAAGTTCAGATTCCTTCCTTAAGGATTATGAAGGACGCTGGTTTGAGTGAAGACGATTGGATTCAGACCCGGCTTGATCAACTTAACTTGATCGACGAGAAACGACTTACTGCTATTTGTCATGGTCAGACGTATCAAAAACGGATGATCAAGGCTTTCAACAAGAAAGTCAGGCGTCAGGTATATCAAGTCGGAGATCTTGTAATCAAGCGGATCATCTTACCGCAAAGTGATCCCAGGGGCAAGTGGACTATTACTTACGAAGGACCATTTGTGATCAAGAGCATCTTTTCTGGTGGGGCAATGATCCTGACCACCATGGAAGGTGACGATTTGTCGCACCCTGTGAACGCAGACATAGTCAAAAGATACTACACATAAAACGACCCGACAAGTTGAAAACCCGAAAGGGCGACTTGGGCAAAAATGGGCATCCCGGTGAATCGAAAACCCAAAAGGGCGGTTCAGGCAAAAATTAGGGATAAAACAAAAAAGTCTGTACACCCGGAAAGTTGAAAACCCGAAAGGGCGACTTGGGCAAAAAAGGGTTTCCTAGTGGATCGAAAACCCCAAAGGGCTGTCCAGGCAAAAGTTAGGGAATTAAAGCGTATGACTATGTCTCGTCAGATTACTTTAAGAATAATCTCTTCACCAACAAGCGCCGAGCTTCTGATCAATCCAGTCATCGGAGGACGAAGCAGCGGATGGACAAGATACTCAAAGTTGTGAAGGCTATAGCAGAATGGGAATCCCATGGAATTGTTACACATAACCATCTTTCTTTTGTATAAAATTTTTCAATTTTTTACGACAATATTCTCTTACTAGGATGTCTGTCTCCTTTGTACAAAGATATTTACAAAAGTTAATACAAAGATACTTCAAAGTACATAAATTTGCTTACCTTTCTTTTCTCTTTTTTACACTTATGTTTTATTTGAAAACGTCCAAAGTTTTGTTAAATAGGCATATGCATTTGAATATAATCACTGCTTACAAATAGAACGAAATTGAGAAAGGATAAATACTGATAGGTTGAAGGTGTAGGAAGATATCTTTGTGCCATTCTAGAAGAAATCCCCTGCAATACATTGTTCAGATCCTCAACAAAGCTAAAAATTTGGAGTATGTGTCCCCAGCGGAGTTAAACTTCAAGATCCCCAGTGGAGCCAGCGCATTCTAAAAACTCTATTCCCCAGCTGAGTTAAGTTTCAAAATTCCCATCAGAGTTAAACTTCAAGATCCCCAGTGGAGCCCGAAAACCCTGAAAACCCTATCCCCAGCAGAGCCAGAATAGTCTAAACCTTCTTCCCCAACGAAGTCAAATTTCCAACCACCAACCCCCGGTGGGAACTGTTCAACTTCCTCCAATTTCCCCAGCAGGTTATCTTAAAAGTCTGAAAATCAAGCAAATACCAGTTAACTTCTTGGCTTGTCCCCAACTAAGATGCTCCCCAGTAGTTCGGCATACAACCCAAAGCTCCTAATTTCACCGACCGAGTAAATGTTCTCCCCACAGAGTTATCTCCCAGCAGATCGAAGATTCTTGGTCTCATTTCTCCAAGCAGAAGCCTCCCAGCTTTTAACTCCCCAGTAGAGATTTTCAGAGTTTTCCCTATTTCCCAGGAAAGTCATGAAGGATTCTCATTCCCCGCAGAAGCTGTCAAAGGCCTTGTTAATCCCCACAAATCGCCAAGGATTTTCAATCTCCAGCAGTGGTCCCAGGATTTCTCCTTCTCAAGCGATCAGAGATCTTTAATCCCCAAGCAGTCAGCAAGGATTTCTCATCTTCAATAATCAAAGATTTTTGGAATCCCCGACATCAGTCAAGGATTTACTTTCCCCGACAGCAGTCAAAGACTTTATTATCTCCAGTTATCAAGGATTTGTTTTCCTCAGCAAGACAGCTACTCGGCTTACATGCACATCCATTACATTCATATATCATGAACATTGATGAAATAAAGTTCATTGCATCATACATATCATGCAACATAACTTTGTGTTTTAGCTAACATTTTACCCTTTTCAGGATAAGATTAAAAGGCTATCATCAACAATTTTCCTGATACAGTATGGATACACCCCAGACACGGCGGTCATTCTATTACTCATTCACAATTTCAAGTCAAAATACAGTTCAGATACACTCCAAACACGGATGCCATTATGGCCTTTACACCAGTAGTTTGATTCTCCCCAGTGCAGTCGCCATAGAAGTCATTCTGTCACTTATTCAGATCACAATTACAGTCTCAGATACAATCCAGACACGGAAGTCATTCTGCTACTCATACAGATCTCAACTTCAGATACAGTCCAGATACGCTCCAGACACGGTTGCCATTTTGTCACTCATTCAGAACTTATCCCCAGCGCACAGTTGCTCCATACACAGATTTTTCTCTATTACCCATTCAGAATACAAATACACTCTAGACACGGCAGTCATTCTGATATTCATTCAAAGTTAAAATACAGTTACAGCTCAGATACACTCCAGACATGGACGCCATTCTTTTGCTCATACAGACTCAGTCTCCAGATACAGTTCAAATGCATTCCAGACACGGATACCATTTTGATGCTCATTCTTCTGACCTACCACATTGCAATTCAACAAACATTCTTAGATGGCATCTTTAAGCCCATCTCCAGCAAGATTCTACCATCTCTAAATGTCATCTTTAAGCCCATTTCCTCATCTATACTTTGACGAGTGCAAATTTACGGGCACTCTAGTGTCCAATCCTCTTTTACCTTCGAGTCGCAAAAGGCAGACTTGCCAATCTAACTCTTCAGGTTCAAGAAGATTGAACAGGGGCAACTGTTGTACCCCAAAATTTGCCCTCTCATTTCATCAACATTTCTCATCACAAGACTCTTGGAATTCAAGATCAAGCTAGGGTTTGCTCTGCTCAAGACACCTCCTTGCACTGTTGACCTACATTAGGGTTTGAATTTGCACAGTGATGTTTTGACCTACAATGCCCAAAGTGACTTTCATACTTCATATTGGACTCAGAAGTTTGTCCATACCAAGGTTCAAGCCTTGATTTAGATTTTTGCCCAGTCAATTGGACAGTTGACCTAGAAATCAGTTGTATTGGGGAAAAAGTCAATTGTGGCCAATTGACAGTCAAACCTCATGAAATTTGATCCACATCAACATAATGAACTCATATGAACCATTTGATCAAGTTTGGATCATAATTCCATAATAAATTTGATCAGATCACCAAAAGGGCAAAATGGTCATTTTTAGGGTTTTGACTGTACAAAGGCAATTTTTGACTGTTTGACCTAGCCAATGGCAAATCAAGCTCAACCATGGACTCAAGGACTCAATGAAATTGTCTTTACCCATTCAACAAGTTCAAAAGATCTCAAATGCATAAGATTGACAAATGAATTTTTCAGTCAACTGATCAAAATTTAACTGTATACTGAAAAGCCAAACTTTGACTTTTTGGTCAAAATCAAGTGCCAAGGGTCATTTTTCATCAATACATGTAAAATTATGAAACTTGTTCATCAAGAAACCCAAAAATGCAAATTAGGGTTTAAAATGGAAAAATTTCATAACTTCGAAATTTTCTAAGTTATAAAATTTTCTTATTTTTTTTCCTAACTTTGTCCCATTTTTTCACCAAGATGCAAATGGATTCAAACAAAACTTACAACATGAAAGTTGTAGTCCATCACAGAGTCTACAACTTTGATTCACAAAGTTTTCTCAAAAGAAGCTTGGATCTCAAGTTATGATATTTGGAACAAGGGTACCTAAAACTTTTAACTTAGAGAAATTTTGCCCTAGTTTAGGCAGGATTTTGACCCATCTTCTTGGCCATTTTTCACATAGTTCCACTTGGATTTTCAAGTTTCATTTCAAATATGGATTATATTACATGTTTCAAGCTTTCCAAATTGTCCAAGAACTCCTCAAACAACTTTGTTGTTAGGGAGAATCGAATGCTTGAAGTTGGCAAAAACTCACTTTGTAACCATGGCCAATGCATGTTCACACCAAGTTGCAAATCTGACCAAGCTAGCTTTGTACATAATTACAGGCCTCTAAACCAATTTGTAATCAAAAATTAAATGCAAACCCATTGGTCTAAGGTTTTGTTTTGAACATTAGAGGATTGTGCACAAGTTTAATCCCTAAATGGTAAAAGGCACATTGCCATTTTTGCAAAAGGTTGCTTTATGTCAAACCACTAATCCTTGAGCATAGAGCCAAATCTCTTGCAGCTAAACAAATCCACTAATTCGAGGGGCCAAGAGGATTGTATGCAGGGTGATAAGATGGCCTGTACAAGCCTATAACCTCACTTCCACTTTCTTGCTTCAAAAATAAAAAAACTTGCCAAATGCTTAGAACTGGAAAGACAGAAAAGATCAACTTACACAAACATTTCTGTTGTACCCCAAAATTTGCCCTCTCATATTCTTCAAGAAATTGCCAAGTCAAAACTTCAAAATTCCCCAAGGGTTGCACAGTCAAAGGTCTCCTATACAGTCAAGATTAGGGTTTTTTGTTCTGGTCAAGAAAATGAAGTTTCCAAAGGTCCAATCAAGTCTCACATGCCTACAAATATGGTCAAGTATCCTCATATCAAGTTTCAGGGCTTTCAGCACAAAATTGCACAGTCAAAAACCCTAATTGCACTACAGTCAACTGTAGGGGCAAAATGGTCATTTGACAGTCAAAAGTTCAAATTTTTGGTCAACATATCATTTTGAAGCCACAAACATCATTTGATCAATGCTTGATCATGATTCTCAAAGTTTGGCTCAGAAATCATCAAGATGCAAAAGTTTCCTTATTTGGACAGCTGAAAAAGTCAACTGTAAATTGACCAGGGCATAACTTTCACATGGATTATCAGAAAAATTCCATCCAAATCTCATTTTGAAGAGAAAGACATTTCCTACAACTCATCTTCACACTTCAAGTCCAAGAAATGCTCTCACAAAAAGTTATCAATTTCAACATTATAGGTCATTTTCAAAAGTCAACAAAAAGGGACTTTAAGTCAAAGGCCATAACTTGAGATTGGTAAATCAAAATGACATGGGACCAAAGACATTGGTTAGAGGACTCAAAGACCTTTCCAAAATGTCAAAGAACATGAGAAACGATTAAAAATTGAGCAAGTTATGCCTTGTAGAAGTTGGGAAATTTTTGGATATTTTGAAAAGTCAACATTGATGCAAATGACCTAAAATTGCTAATGGGCCCATTTTTCTTCCACAAATCATCATCCATGGCATGTGCACGACCACTTGGCCCAAAGGGAAGTTGTTATTCATTTTTTATTTATTTATTTGGATTTTTATTAATAATAATTCATTTAAATTAAAATAAATACATGAAAAATGCTAACCTAAGTTTTTTCAATCTTTTTGTGCACCTTATATCATCAATATTTCGTGCTTAGCTCAATATAGAAAGATTTGGATTGATTGGTATGATTGAGAACAAAAAACACATAGAAAAGATTGAAAAAGATCCTAGAAAATCAAATTTCCAAAAACTATGAATGCAATTGATTTGCTCTATTTTTCTTAACCTAATTGACTCAATACAAAAGCCTAAACACAACCCTAATCATCCTACACACGCAGCTGCTCAGAAAAGCCATTATCAAACTTGAAATTTTTCTCAAAAACCTCAACTCTGAAAATCACATTGGAGGGCGATTCAAGGCAGAATTTTTGTTTCAATAGCTTGCTCAAGCATCATTGAACGTTTCCCAATCAAGAACATCCATCAAAACCTCAGGAATTGGTATACAGAACCTGGAATATCTCATGAAAAATTCATAATCATGTTTTAAAATCTATGCATCTTCATAACATTTTATTCATTGATTCATATTCCTGATGAAATTCTGAAGCTAACCAATATATTTAATTGTATTTTTATGTGCTATATACGATTTCGCCATTGATGATATTTAGGGTTCAGGAAGCTTGGAATTAGGGCTTTTGAAACTAAGAAAAATTGGCCTTCCAGACCCATACCATTCAAATCAGTGTATCTGGACGATCTCAAACCTACCCTCGCGCTCAATTTATGAGCGTCAAAGGGCTAGTCGTTATTTTTCCAAAGCATACCTAAAACAACGCGTAAAAAACCGTGGCTTAATGTATTTGTTTTTCAGGAATATGGAGAAGACGATATCGTGGCAAACGGTGATAGGCTGATTCAAAAATTCGCGCGCAGACCCACTAACATTTTTGTGTTTCTTTTATAATATTTATCAGTTGTTTATTAATCAAACACGCGCATCTGGTTCAGTGGCAAGGCATACGAGCTGGCAACACATGTGACCTGGGTTCGAGCCCCAGGTCTTCAATAATTTCAATGTTATTTTTCAATTAACCATCACATGCAGTTTCGCATACTGAAGACCATGATACACCTCCTCATCAGACCATCCACGTGCATATTGGAATCAAATCAAAGGCTCAGAATTGATGAACACCATAAACATGGTCAATGCTGCAGCACGCTATCTGGAAAAGGTCAAACGGACCAAGGTTATTGGGCCAGAATTTCATGATTTTACCTCCACATTGGGGACTGACACCCCCTAGGTTTGCCAATTTATTTTCTTTCTTTAATTTTTTATTATTATTTATATTTTCTTTTAATTATTGCTTTATTAATTAATGTAATATTTTCATAAATATAAAAAAATACACATAAAAATCAGAAAAGAATTAAAACAATAAATAATTTTTATTTTTAGTATTTTCTCAAATAAATTTGCATGTAATTGAATTTAGTTTTAAATTAGGTTTGCAATTTTAATTCTTTTAATAAAAAATCTAAAAAATGTAGAAATAAGTTTAATTAATAATTTTTCATCCTTTTTATTTTTCTTTCCTAAATATATCAAATAATTAAATATTTTATTTTCATAATTAAAATTGTAAATTAATTAGGGTTTAATTTAGGTTAAAAACTTCAATATTTTTCTTAATAAATTAAAAGCCATTAGAATTAGGGTTAGTATTAATTTTAATTAATTCTTTTTCTCATTAAATTCCTAAAATACTAAAAAATACCAAAAAAACAAATTCTTGCCTTCTTTTTAATTAATTAATTCATCATTAATTTTGCAAAAGGGTCCAACGCCCTCGTTTCGTTTTAATTCTTATTAATTCGCATTTATTTTTATTTCTCTATAATATTATGTATCTCTCCCAAGGCCATGTAACCTTTCAATTACTCGCACTTTTTAATTCTTTATTTACTTTGTTTATTTATTTTCCGTCAAATCGGGTCCTGGTTAATTTTGACGATGTGGACCCGCGCCTTTTGTAATAGCTTAGAATTTACTTTTCTCGCAACCTTTTAACTGTTAATCAAAAGCATGAAAGAATGTATGGACAAAATAAAAACAAGCGTAGATCACCAATAACATGACAAGATAAATGCAAATGAAAACGACACACGAATCGCACACACCACCCCTAGAGTACGCCTCACTGTTGCCTTGCCTCGAAAGGTGATCGTCGAGTAGAGGATGTCTTAGTAAGTCCCCATGATCCGGGAACCTGGCATGAGGGTAGCTTCTAAGGTGTCTTCCCATTGCTCTGGTGATCACCATGTCCCGAACCTTAAATTGACCCGAACACCTCCAACGGTGGTGTTACCTACCTCTCAATGGTGGGATGGCACTACTTTAAAGGACATTTACACAGACGAATTCCTTAGGGTAGGTAGACGACTCTAGATACTTGCTCTAATTTCAAAAAAACAAATTCAAAAATACTTTTCACACCGACACCTTTTCAAAAAGCTTTCGAAAGCAATTTTTCAAACACTCTTGAGGACCGATACAAGAGTCGAACTGGAATTTTCAAAGAAACTTTTTTTAAAACCCACCATTGAAAAGCAAACAAACATTTTTTGAAAACACAAATGAGCAAGTATCTAAGAGCCCATGGATAACCATGGATAGAAAGGGTGATAACACCTTCCCTTTCTATAATCTACCTCCCGAACCGAGAGCAATCTCTTTAAGGAATTTTTCTGTGCTTTTGTCCTTTCCATTTGGAGAAAATAAAAGACGGTGGCGACTCTTGCTTCCGCGACATTTCGTGAACCAGCGTTGAACAGTCAGTTCCAGATCCACCGATCACAGAACTGGCGACTCTGCTGGGGAGTTAAACTTAAAGTGAGGTGTACCTTAGGATTAAGATCACTGTTTTCAATTGTCTTCTTTGCTTGCTTTATTATTGTGGGTTGCCTCGGAGTTACATAGATCCTAACTCGGATCTGGGGATACCCTGTTTAGGTAGCATAAGCTGTGAGGAACCTGTCCGGCGTAGACCGACACAGGTGAAGCAGTGGCTACGTTGGTGTGGCACCTTGGTCTGTACCGATATCCCTTGTGTCGCAACGAGGAAGATATGGGTCTTCTAAGGAGTCATTAAGCGCCAACAACCTTAGAACCTTAATTGACACAACTTGGCCTTTAGAATTGTAGCAGTATGCTACGCCCATTGAGGCTAAACTCTCGTGATGGTTCTGGCCGCAAGAAAAGATTGTGATGCTGGAGTTATGACCGATTGAGGGTAGTCAATGATATTGGGATCCTCTAAGAACCCGGTTACTTTTGATTAGGACAGGTATGAACCAACAAACTGAAAGAGGGTAGTACCTAGACCTCATGCTGGCCTAAACTTTAAGGGTTTGCCTTGTGTGACTTGTGTGCCTTACCATGTTTGCCTTTGTATCTATATGTGGTGTGCTTTATCATAACATCATAGCATCATGAGCATTGCATGCATCCTGCATAAGGACTGACTATTTCAAAGACAAGAGGGTTTCACCTTTGCTCTGTTTTGTAGGACATTATGATGCCTGTGCGAAGGAATACTATCCGGTTCAACTTTGTTCGTTCACCTGAGTTGCTTGATGAGTTGGTTAGCAGAATTCCTAATACCACTTCCTTCATTCAGAGGCATGGTTCCCTTCTCAGTTTAGTCATTGCAAAGCGGGATCAACAGTTGATGAGTGTTCTGACCCAGTTCTATGACCCTCTGTACCAGTGCTTCACCTTTCAAGACTTCCAGCTGGTCCCTACCCTGGAAGAGTTCTCTGATTTGCTTGGTATCCCTATCTTGGATCAGACTCCCTTTACTGGTTGGGAAAAGACCCTCAGGCTTGAGGATGTTGCTGCAGCTCTTCCTTTGACCCATCAAGAGGTAACAGACAACTGGGTAACTAGAAGCGGAGTTAAGGGTTTCTTGGCCAAGTTTCTAATTGGTAAAGCTAACAGTTTCTGGAATGACCTGGACTTTAGGGCATATGAAGACATCTTGGCTCTCTTAATCTATGGGTTAGTCCTGTTTCCTAATCCTGACAACTTCATCAATGTCACTGCCATAAGGATCTTTATGTCTCAGAATCCTGTGCCCACTCTCTTGGGTGATATCTTACAACAACTTCATGCCCGTAATACCCGAAGACGAGGAACCCTATGGTGTTGTATCCCTTTGTTGGTGAGGTGGTTTATTTCGCACCTCCCTAAGTTCGTACTGAAGAATCAAGAAGGAAGAGGTTGGGCTCATAGGTTAATGTCTCTCACCGATAAAGACATCATTTGGACTTGCAGAGGTTTGGATGAGATAGCTATTATTGATCGATGCGGGGAATACCCTAATGTTCCCCTGATTGGTACCCAAGGAGGGATCTCTTACAATCCATGTCTAGCACTCCGTCAGTTTGGAAGAGCAAGAAGAGCAGGTCCCCATGAGATGTTGGTGCCTCACATCAGTTTTGAATTTCAGTTGGATAGTGACGAGCTGCGTCGTAAGTTCATCAAGGCTTGGGACAAGGTTCATAAAGCTGACCCACAGGAGTTAGGGCCAAAGACTTCTTTACCTATGGAAGCCTACTACAAATGGGTTCGCATCCGTGCTCAGAAGTTAGGCATGCCGTATGAAGCTGTCAGACCCGTCATTCTTGAGTGTCCTGACAAAGATGGTGTTCCTCCAACTGTCCTTCCTCCTCAGATACCTACTGATTATGAGACATTGAAGAGATCTTGGTCGCAACTACGAGAAGAGCGGGATTCTTACCGGGAAAAGTTCAACGAGCAGGAATCAAAGATCCAGAAGCTGACAAAACAGTTGGAGAATGAGAGAGCTCTGAATGCCTACATCCGTACTGAGAAGAGGAGGCCATGGGATCAATAAGGAGCTCCAGATGTGCTTTTACAGTTTTATTTCCTTTTCAGTATTTCCTTTCATGTAACGCCTAAGGGCAACCCGTTGAATAATTTCAGTTTCAAAGTTGAATCTAATGAAGTGTGTTCCTTTTTGTTTACAAAGTTGATTCCCGATTGTCTTTGAAAACATAATTCATACGCATTTCATACATCATGTGCATAGCAGGTTTTTCCTCTTTTTCAGGTTGCTTACAGTTCTTCGCTGTTTATTTCAGCATTATGAATCCTGATTCGTCATCAACTGAGACTTCCATCAAGGCTCTTCAGGTGCAGAATGCACAATTTCAGGAATTAATCAAGGGTTTGGCTCAAGGCCAAGAAGAGCTAAAGACTATGCTCCTGAAGAAGGAGAAGAAGAAGAAGAGAAGAACTGTTCTGTTTAACTCGGGCCGAAGGTTTGGCAATACTCTGCAGCAGGAAGAGGCTGGTTCTTCTGTCGGCAAGAGTAGTCCTCAGGCAGAAGCAAGGGTTCCTAGTCCGGTAGTCTCCGACAACGAGACAGATTTTGATGAAGAGCAGTACCCTCCGGCCGAAGACAGATACAAGCAACTGGAGGATAGGTTGAAAGCTATGGAAATTCAACAGGTACCTGGGCTGGATTTCGGAGATCTGGGTTTATCAACTGGTGTGATCATCCCTCACAAGTTCAAAGCACCATCCTTCTCTAAGTATGACGGGGCGTCTTGTCCCAAGCTGCATCTAAGGTCCTATGTTCGGAAAATTCAACCGTACTCTGCGGATAAGAATTTGTGGATCCACTTCTTCCAGGAGAGTCTTTCAGGGACTCATCTCGAATGGTTCTATCAGCTGGATGGGACCAAGGTTCGTAACTGGGAGGAGTTGGCTACTGCTTTCTATAAGCAGTATCAATATAATGCCGACCTTGCCCCTACACGTACTCAACTCCAGGGTATGTCGTTAGGTGCAAGTGAAGGTTTTAAAGAGTACGCTCAGAAGTGGAGAGACCTGGCTGGCAGGGTGCAGCCACCATTGACTGATCGGGAGTTGGTAGACATGTTCTTGGGGACTCTATCTGGGCCGTTCTTCAACCATCTCATCGGGAATTCGTCTGCAGGGTTCACTGATCTGATTCTGACTGGAGAGAGAATTGAGGCTGGGTTAAAGTCTGGGAAGATTCCGAAGGGTGCATCATCTAGTTCTGAAAAGAAACCCTTCAAGAAGGAGGCTAGTGCCGTGTATGGTTCCAAGAGATCAGAGAGACCTGAGCGCCGCCAATCTGTCAGTGCGGTAATGATTGCTAAGCCTGCTGCCGCTCCTCGGCCGACCAATCCTCAAAGGGCTGAAAGACCCCGGAGGGAGTTTACCCGGTTAAGCATGACCCTATCGCAGATCCTGCCACAGTTGCTATCCACCAATTTGGTGACTGTCAGGGAGGCTCCGAAGTTCCCCAATACTGCATCTCCTAAGTACAACCCGAATGCTCGTTGTGCTTACCATTCAGATAGCCCGGGGCACTCTACCGATGACTGTTGGACGTTAAAGAGTAAGGTGCAAGACCTTATCGACGCGAAGGAGATATAGTTCGAAGCGCCTGAGAGGCCGAATGTAGTTACTGCTCCTATGCCTCAACATGGGGTAAATGCTGTTGACGAAGACGTTTATGCTGTTTCTGTGGATGATCTAGCCACTCCTCTGAAGACTGTCAAGAAGAACTTGCTGCTGGCCGGTTTATTTCCGGGTTGCAGTGAGGGTTGCCTGTTCTGTGCTGTTTCCCCATCTGGTTGTCCCTTGCTGAAGATAGGCATCCAAAGCCTAATGGATAGCAAGGAGATTCTGTTTAAGAAGTCTGCTGTTCAGTTGGTTCCGGTGGAAGAAGTTTCCGTGGTTACCATATTCAATAATCCGATCCCGGCTCTCCCAAAGAAGCCCGTTCAAATCATGACCGTTGCACCTGTTTTTATCACTGTCCCGGGGCCCCTGCCCTATGTATCTGATAAAGCTGTCCCCTGGCATTATGGGGCGGATGTGTATGTGAATAGGATTAAACAAGAATTCAACGCTGGTGCCAACATCTGTGATATCACTGGCCCAGCCAAGGTTACCCGCAGTGGCAGGCTCTTCTCGCCTGACATTGCACCTCCTGCTGCTCGAAGACCGCTTCTCATAACCCCTACAAGTGTACCTGTTCCTGCTGCTGATCCAATTGTTTCTCCTGCTGCCGAGTCATCCAATGCTCGGGGCAAAGGAGTTGAAGTTGAGCCTGCCCAGATGGAGGCACCTGTACCTATAACTGCTGAGGCCTCCCAACAAGAGATGGAGGAGATTCTGAAAATTATAAAGAAGAGCGACTTTAATGTTGTGGAACAGCTGGGGCACACGCCCTCCAAGATCTCCATGCTCTCTTTATTGCTGTGCTCCGAGGCCCATGCTAAGGCCTTGATCTCGTTCCTCAAGACGGCCCATGTGCCACATGAGACCTCTGCAATCCAGTTCACTGATTGCGTAGCAAATCTGACAGCAGACAATGGCTTGGGTTTCTCAGATGCTGACCTGACCGCAAAGGGAAGAGACCATAATGATGCTCTGCATGTCTCTATCGAATGCAGGGGCACTACCTTGGCACATGTGTTAGTGGATACTGGTTCTTCTTTGAATGTGCTGCCCAAGAAGGCTTTGGACCGTTTAGATTGTGAAGGTCTGGAATTGAAACCCAGCAATATCATCGTCAGGGCCTTTGACGGTTCAAAAAGGATGGTTCATGGAGAGGTCGAAATTCCAATTCGTGTGGGCTCTCAGGTGTTTGACTCTACTTTTTATGTGATGGATATCCGTCCATCTTACTCTTGTCTATTGGGTCGACCCTGGATACATAAGGCTGGGGCAGTGACCTCTACCTTGCACCAGAAGCTGAAGTACCCCGTCAAAGGGAAGATCGTCACTGTGTAGGGAGAGGAGGAATACATGGTGAGCCACCTGAACTCCTTCAGATACATTGAGATGGACGGGGAGTTTATTGAAACCCCCTTTCAGCATTTCGAGGAAGTGCTTCCAATTGCAGCGGCAGCAGAAACAGCAGCGGAAGAAAGTGTTCCTTTGAAGATGGCTTCCCTGAAGGATGCCCAGACTGTGGTTCAGAAGGGTGAATGCGCTAACTGGGGCAGGCTTCCAAACTTTACTCAGAAGACTGATAAATTTGGGCTGGGTTTTACTACAGAAGGTCAGAAAGCTATGCGGAAGGCAAAGACCGGAAGACCTCCTGTATTCATTACAAATCCGGGAGTGAATGCTGTTGGGGAAGACAACGAAGTGGATGAAGCGGAATTCAATAGCTGGATCTACCCGACAACCGAAGGCGGATTGAACAATTGGATTGCTAAGGACCATACCCCTGTTACCTTTGTGACGCAGTAATAAGTTTTTTTGTTTTTGCTATTTTGTAACAAACAATAATAAACTCTTTGGCCCGGTGTCTTACCCGAGGCACCGTGGTGTCATTTGTGAGGGCATATAAATTGTCATTTCATATATCATGAATGAAAATCTTGGACGTTTTTTCGCATTGCAAATCTTATGCTCCTTTTCTGTCTTTCTTTCCTTTACATATTTTTCAAAACAGCTGTATTTACACACACACTCACTCATACAGGTTTCAATCCACTCTGGATCTCACTGATAACAACTCTGCTACTGCCAGTTATGACTTCGAAAATCCGATCAACTTAGCCGAAGACGAAGGTGAAGATGATTGCGAAGTGCCTGGCGAGCTTGCAAGACTGTTGCTTCAGGAAGAGAGGGCAATTCAACCCCATGAAGAGCCAGTGGAAACAATAAACTTGGGTACTGAGGCAGACAGGAAAGAGGTAAAGATTGGCGCCAACCTAGAGCTCAACGTGAAGCAACGGTTGACTCAAATGCTGCATGATTATATGGAGATCTTTGCCTGGTCCTACGAAGACATGCCCGGGTTGGATACCGATATTGTGGTCCATCACTTGCCAACTAAGGAAGACTGCCCTCCAGTTAAGAAAAAGGTCCGTCGGATGCGTCCAGAGATGTCTGAGAAGATTAAAACCGAGGTCATGAAACAGTTTGATGTCGGGTTTCTTGCAGTAACTTCTTACCCTCAGTGGGTTGCTAATGTGGTGCCGGTACCTAAGAAGGACGGTAAGGTCAGAATGTGTGTCGACTACAGGGATCTGAACAGGGCCAGCCCCAAGGATGACTTCCCCCTACCTCACATTGATGTCCTTGTTGATAATACAACTCAGCACAAGGTGTTCTCTTTCATGGATGGCTTTTCAGGTTACAATCAGATCAAGATGGCACCTGAAGACATGGAAAAGACTACATTTGTTACTCAATGGGGCACCTTCTGTTACAAGGTCATGCCATTCGGGTTGAAGAACGCTGGGGCAACCTACCAACGAGCCATGGTTGCTTTATTTCATGATATGATCCATCATGAGATAGAAGTGTATGTTGAAGACATGATCGCGAGGTCCCAGACTGAGGAAAAGCACCTAGATCATCTGCAGAAGTTGTTTGACCGTCTGAAACTGTACAAGCTGAGGTTGAACCCGAACAAGTGCACCTTCGGGGTAAGATCGGGAAAGTTGCTAGGCTTCGTGGTCAGTGATAAAGGTATTCAAGTGGACCCTGCTAAGGTCAAAGCTATTCAAGAGATGCCAGTTCCCAGGACAGAGAAGGAAGTCAGAGGCTTTTTAGGACGCCTGAATTACATTGCTCGCTTCATCTCACATCTGACTGCTACCTGTGAGCCAATCTTCAAGCTGCTGAAGAAAGATCAGGTAGTACGTTGGAACGATGAATGTCAGGCTGCTTTTGACAAAATCAAAGAGTATCTCCAAGAACCACCTATCCTTATGCCACCGGTTGAAGGGAGACCTCTGATACTATACCTGACAGTGCTTGACAACTCAATGGGGTGTGTGCTGGGGCAGCATGACGAGTCTGGCCGAAAAGAGCATGCCATTTATTACCTTAGCAAAAAGTTTACCGACTGTGAGACCCGATACTCACTGCTCGAGAAAACTTGCTGCGCTTTGGTATGGGCTGCTCGCCGGCTGAGGCAGTATATGTTGACTCATACCACCTTGTTGATCTCAAAGATGGATCCTATAAAGTACATATTCGAAAAGCCTGCTCTGTCTGGGAGAATTGCAAGATGGCAAATGATCTTGACGGAATACGACATTCAGTACACAACCCAGAAAGCCATCAAGGGAAGTGTATTGGCAGACCACTTGGCACATCAGGCAGTCGATGATTATCAATCAATGAACTTTGAATTTCCGGATGAAAGCATCATGATAGTGACAGATTGTGAAGTACCTGGACCGGATGAAGGACCTGAACCGGGATCCCGATGGTCTATGCACTTTGACGGAGCCTCTAATGCTTTGGGTAACGGTATCGGCGCCATCATCATATCACCTCAAGGTACTCATACTCCACTAACTGCCCGACTATGCTTCAACTGTACCAACAATATGGCGGAGTATGAGGCGTGCATCATGGGTATTCAAGCTGCGATTGACCTAAGGATCAAGTTTCTAAGTGTCTTCGGAGATTCCGCTCTTGTGATCAATCAGATCAAAGGAGAGTGGGATACGAAACATCCGAACCTGATTCCTTACAGAGAATGTGTGTTGACCCTGATCCCCCACTTCACAGAGATAACCTTTGAACACTTTCCAAGAGAAGAAAATCAGTTGGCGGACGCGTTAGCTACAATGTCTTCTATGTTCAAGGTCAAATGGGATAATGAGGCTCCCCGGATCATCATCTGGAAACTGGACGAACCGGCATACTGTTGCGATCTCGAGACTGAATTGGTGACGGAGAAGCCCTGGTACCATGAGGTGAAGAGATACTTGGAAACTCAGGAATACCCTGAAGGTGCCTCTATCAATGATAAGAAATTCCTGAGAAGGTTCGCAGCCAAGTTCTTCCTTAGCAACGGCATCTTGTACAAGCGAAACCATGATTCAACCTTACTGCGTTGTGTGGATAAGACTGAAGCAGAAAGGATCATGGAAGAGCTACACGAAGGGACTTTTGGTACGCATTCCAGCGGACACACTATGGCTAAGAAAATCCTACGGGCAGGATATTACTGGTCTACAATGGAAGCGGACTGCTACCAACATTCCAGGACATGCCATAAGTGCCAGATTTATGCAGACAAGGTGCATGTTCCTCCAGTTCCGTTGAATGTTCTGACTGCGCCTTGGCCGTTTGCAATGTGGGGCATAGACATGATCGGCGAGATTAAACCTACGACATCTAATGGGCATCGCTTCATATTGGTAGCGATTGATTATTTTACGAAGTGGGTTGAAGCAGCATCCTATGCTACGGTAACCAAGACTGTTGTGGCACGGTTCATTCGGCACAACCTGATCTGTCGATACGGTGTCCCTGAACGAATAATTACAGACAACGGTACCAATCTGAACAACAAGATGATCGCTGAGCTCTGCGAACAGTTCAAGATACAGCACCACAATTCTTCTCCTTACAGACCGAAGATGAATGGGGCTGTAGAAGCAGCAAATAAGAACATCAAGAAGATCGTGCAGAAGATGACAGTGACTTATAAAGATTGGCACGAGATGTTACCGTTCGCTCTACATGGGTACCGTACCTCAGCTAGGACGTCAACCGGGGCAACTCCCTTCTCTCTGGTTTATGGTATGGAGGCAGTCTTATCGATCGAAGTACAAATACCATCTCTCCGGATAATGAAGGATGCAAATCTGAACGAAAATGATTGGATCCAGACACGACTTGATCAGCTCAACCTCATTGATGAAAAGAGACTTGCTGCTATCTGTCATGGTCAGACGTATCAGAAACGGATGATCAGGGCATTTAACAAAAAGGTCAGACCACAGGAATATCAAGTTGGGGATCTGGTAATCAAGAGAATCATACTTCCTCAGAGTGATCCAAGGGGCAAATGGACCCCTACGTACGAAGGGCCATTTGTGGTTAAGCATGTGTTCTCGGGAGGAGCAATGATATTGACCAACATGGATGGTGACGACCTTCCTCACCCCGCCAATGCAGACATAGTAAAAAAATACTACGCATAAAAAAGACCCGCTAGGCTGACATGCCTAGGCAAAAATTAGGGCTTCCCGTCGAACCAAAAGGGTTCGGGCAAAATGAAGGGATGAAAATGAAAAAATCTGTACACCCGGCAAGTCGAAAACCTGAAAAGGCGGCTTGGGCAAAAATGGGTATCCCGGTGTTGTACCCCAAAATTTGCCCTCCCATATTCATCAAGAATTGTCAAAGTCAAGGTCACAAAAGTCCCCAAGGGTTGTGCAGCTCAACTGTCTCCTAGACAGTCAAAACTAGGGTTTGAGTTCTGGTCAAGCAAATGAACTTCTCAAAGGCCCAATCAAGTCTCATATGCCTACAAATGTGGTCAAGCATCCTCATGTCAAGTTCCAAGGCATTCAGCTCAAAATTGCACAGTCAAAACCCTAAATTGCACTACAGTCAACTGTAGGGGCAAAATGGTCATTTGACAGTCAAAAGTTCAAATTTTTGGTCAACATATCATTTTGAAGCCACAAACATCATTTAATCAATGCTTGATCATGATTCTCAAAATTTGGCTCAGAAATCATCAAAGATGCAAAAGTTGCTATATTTGGACAGCTGAAAAAGTCAACTGAAATTGACCAGGGCATAACTTTCACATGGATTATCAGAAAAATTCCATCCAAAGCTCATTTTGAAGAGAAAGACATTTCCTACAATTCATCTTCATGTTCCAAGTCCAAGAAATGCTCTCACAAAAAGTTATCAATCTCAACATTATAGGTCATTTTCAAAAGTCAACAAAAAGTGACTTTAAGTCAAAAGCCATAACTTGAGATTGGTAAATCAAAATGACATGGGACCAAAGGCATTGGTTAAAGGACTCAAAGACCTTTCCAAAATGTCCAAGAACATGTGAAAAGCTTAAAAATTGACCAAGTTATGCCTTGTGGAAGTTGGGAAATTTTTAGAAATTTTTGAAAGTCAACATTGATGCAAAAGGCCTTGAAAATGCAAATGGGCCCAATTTTCTTCCAAATTTCTTCATGCCAAGCCTATGCACGACCACTAGGCCCAAAGGGAAGTATTCTCATATTTTTTAATTATTTATTTGAATTAATATTAATTTATATTCATTTAAATGATTTTAATTCATGAAAAATATAAACCTTAACCTAAAAAAATCTTTTTATGCACATTATAATGTCAATATTTCGTGCACATGCTGATTAGGGAGAATTGGATTGAATTGGATATGATTTGCACAAAAACCATGTGAAAAAGATTGAAAAAATAATGGAAGAAAATCAAATCTTCAATTCATAATTGCAAGAGATTTTTGTGGAAATTGTTGACCTAACATGCTCCATATATGATCAGAAGATAACCCTAATGCTCTTGGACTGAAAAAGCTGCGCAAAAACAAGCATTGCATTCTTGAAATTTCTCAAAAAAATCCAATTCTGAAAAGCATTCTAGGGGACGATTCAAGCCCTAACTTTGATCTCAATAGCTTCATTGGAGTGTCCTGAACGTGTACCAACCCAAAACAACCACCAAAACTCCTTGAATCGGCATCTCAAAGTAAAACTGAACCAAGAAATTTTTGAATTCGCATAGCACGATTCAAGCATCTTCATGCATTTTTCTTTATGAATTATTGTTTATCATGATGTTCTAAAGCTAACCAACGTATTTGATTTTGTTTTTGTGCCATATATGAGAAGTTGCCATTGTTACATACTAGGGTTTCAGGTTTCCCAAATTGGGGGTTTTACAATCAGGAAAAATTAGGGTTCAAGATGGCCATGGTTGCACTCAGCATGTTCCTCTGAATAAAACGCACACCTCGCGATGGATTTATATAGCAAGGAATCCTATTCGCTATTTTCTGAAAGGCCTCTTTAAACCACGCTACAAAAACCGTCGCCTATTCATGTTGTTTTACAGGGTGGGGAAGAAGACAACCTCGTTGTCACTATGTGATTGGCCCTTTTTGAATTCACGCGCGCTTAGTCCATTATGCATTGATTTTACTTTTTGATATTTAATTGATATTATATGTTAATTGTAAAGGCGATGGCTCAGTGGTAACGTGTTGTGTATATGGCCTCAAAGACCTGGGTTCAAGTCCCAGGTCTTGCAACTTTCATTATTATTTTTCAAAACAAATTCACATGCAGGCACAATGCTTTGGTTCACCATACACATTCAACCATCACCATCCACGCGTCCCAGGAGACCTAATCAAGGGCCAGGATTGGAGAAACACCCTAAACTTGAGTCAAACGTCTTACACGCTGCACCAAAAGTCAATGGATCTGCATGCTTAATGGGCCTTAAATTACCAGGCCTTACCTCCAAAATTTGGGGCAGCACCCCCACTCTGGTTTGCTTTCTTTATTTTTATTTTTTTATTTTAATTATTGTATGATTTATTTGATTGCTTTAATTAACTTATTTTTTCTATAAAAATATAAAAAACACTAAAAAATCAGAAAATACACAAAAACATAATATTTATTTTATAATAATTATTTTTATAAGTAAATTGATATGTCAATATTTAGTTAATTAGGTTTTAATTTTAATCTCTTTTTTAACAAAAATCCAACAAAATAGAATTAAGTTAATTAATTTATTCCTTTTAATATTTTTCCCTTTTTTAGAATAATAATAATTACTTATTTATTTATTTTCATAATTAAAATTGTACAAATTAATTTAGAGTTTAATTTAGGTTTAATTTAAATCTTTCATAATAAGTAAAAAAATATTAGAATTAGGGTTTGCCGTTTAATTTAATTTTAATTAACTTCCTTTTTCTTTTAAAAAATACAAAATATCAAAAACATTTAATTCCTTTTATTATTTTTAATGCTCATTAACCTTTAATTATTTGCAAAAGGGTCCAACGCCCGTCGTTTCAATTATTAATATTGCGCATTTATCTTTTATCGTTTAAATAATTATGTAATTGCCCCAAAGCATTGTAATTTACTTTTCGCACTTTATTTCTTCGTATTACTTATTTTTTCGCTAAATCGGGTCCGGTTTAATTTTGGCGATGTGGACCCGCGCCTTTGTAATAGTCGTAGATTTATCTTTTCCGCACTCCTAACTGTTAATTGAGCATGCAAGAATGAATGGACTTAAATTAAAATCAAGCGTAGAACACGACAAACATGACAAGACAAATAACTGAAATCTGACACACAATTCGCACACACCACCCCTAGGGTACGCCTCACTGTTGCCTTGCCTCGAAAGGTGATCGTCAAGTAGAGGATGTCTTAGTAAGTCCTCATAATCCGGGAACCTGGCATGAGGGTAGCTTCTAAGGTGTCTTCCCATTGCTCTGGTGATCACCACGTCCCGAATATCGAATTGACCCGAACACCTCCAACGGTGGTGCTACCTACCTCTCAATGGTGGGATGGCACTACTTTTAAGGACATCTACACAGACGAATTCCTTAGGGTAGGTAGGTTCTCAAGGATACTTGCTCTAATCTCAAAACAAACTCAAAAAAACCTTTTCACACCGACACTTTTCAAAAGCTTTCAAAGCAAATTTTTCAAATACTCTGACGTACGAGTCGAACTGAAATTTTTCAAAGAAACTTTTTTAAACCCACATTGAAAAGCAAACAAACCATTTTGAAAACACATTGAGCAAGTATCTAAGAGCCCATGGATAACCATGGATAGAAAGGGTGCTAACACCTTCCCTTTCTATAACCTACCTCCCGAACCGAGAGCAATCTCTTATAAGGAATTTTTCTGTGCTTTTGTCCTTTCCATTTGGAGAAAATAAAAGACGGTGGCGACTCTTGCTTCCGCGACATTTCGCGAACCAGCGTTAAACAGTCAGTTCCAGATCCACCGATCACAGAACTGGCGACTCTGCTGGGGATCCTTAAACTTAAAGTGAGGTTTACCTTAGGGCTAGCTTATAACTATGTTTTCAATTGTTTTCCTTGTGTGCTTTAAATTGTGGGTTGCTTGGGAGTTCTATAGGTCCTACACCCGGATCTGGGGGATACCTTTCTTAGAAAGTAGCAACAAGGCTGTGAGGGAACTGTGCGGGGTATACCGACACGGTTGAAACAGTCTGCTACGTTGATGTGGCACTTTGGTGTGTACCGGTAACCCTTGAGTTCAGTCAAGGAGAGTACGGGGCCTCCGCGTGGTGTCGTGAAGCATCAACAGACCTTAGGAACCTTAATTGAACTATCTTGGCCTCTTTAGGGTAGTGAGATCACTGACTTTGGTGCAGTCCGAGGTTGGTGGATACTCGATACTACGCTCAATTGAGGGTTGCTTTCCTGGAATATTTCGGTCGCCAGTTCAGTGGCTAAATCGAAACGATGAACAATGAAAGCAACCCCGTGATATTGGGAACCTTAGAACCCGGTTACTTTGATTAGGACAGGTATGAACCCACTAACTCAAGAGGGTACTACCCAGACCCCATGCTGGCCTTAAACCTTAAGGGCTTGTCTTGTGTGCCTTGTTTGCCCTACATGTTTGCCTTTGTAAATATCTGTGTTGTGTTTAATCATAGCATCATGACATCATCTCGCATCATATGCATTGACTAACCATTTCAGGGGTTCGAATTTTCATCTTTGTTCTTGTTTTGTAGGACATGGAAACTGCTCGTAGAAAGACAATTCAGGTCAATCTTGTAAGGATCCCTCCTCAGCTTAAGGAGCTTATATCCAGGATTCCCGAGAACTCCTCATTCAGTGACAGGCATGGAAGTCTCATCAGCTTGGTCAACACCAACATTGAGGAAGATATGATAAAGGTCTTGTTCCAATTCTTTGATCCTCTGCATCATTGCTTTACCTTCTTGGACTATCAGTTGGTACCTACATTGGAGGAGTTCTCCCGGCTCCTAAAGATCCCTATCCTTGATCAGCTGCCTTTCAACGGCACAGAAAAGGAACCTAAGCTCGAAGAGATTGCTAAAGCCTTGCACCTACAGTCATCTGACCTCAAGGGACATTGGGAAGTTAGAAGTGGTGTCAAAGGGTTCTTAGCCAAGTTTCTGTTTGAGAAAGCCCTTGAATGTTGGAACTCTCTTGACTTGCAAGCTTTTGAAGAAGTGGTAGCCCTTCTTGTTTATGGTTTGGTACTATTCCCTAATCCAGATCAGCTTATTGATATCAGTGCCGTTCAGATCTTTATGTCCAGGAACCCTATACCTACATTGCTGGGGGACATCCTTCACTCATGTTACACTCGAACCATGAGAAAAAGAGGTGTCCTTATGTGTTGCACTCCTCTCCTGGGAAGGTGGTTTATTTCGCACCTTCCCCAATCAGTCCTGAAGAATGAGCGGGGTTTGAGATGGTCACAACGGTTGATGACTCTTACACATGCAGATATACATTGGTGCCCTAGATCCAGAGGAGATGTCACTATCATTGATCGTTGTGGGGAGTACCCTAATGTTCCTTTACTTGGAATCAGAGGAGGTATTACTTATAGCCCATGCCTGGCTTGGAGACAGTTTGGTTATGCTCGGAGGGATGGTCCTCATGACATGTTAATTCCCGACATAGTTTTTGACTTCGACAGTGATACTCAAGGACTTCGTCAGAAATTTATCAGAGCCTGGAGGATGCCCAGTAGGATAAACAGCAAGACACTGGGGCACAGGAACTCCATCCCTTTGGAGCCCTATCTCAAATGGGTACGCGCCCGTTCTCAGAAGTTAGTGATGCCTTATCCTCACATGCTTCCAGTAATCAAAGAGCCTGTCTTGGAAGGGGAAGTGTCTCATGTTATTCAGCACCCTGATATGCCCACATCCTGGGAAGAGATGCAGAAGAGCTGGATTCAGCTTAAGGAGGAAAGGAATTCTTTGGAGACTAATCTGCATGCCAGTGAAAAGAAAGTCTTGGAGCTCACCCGTCTGCTGCACGAGGAGAGGAACCTCAACACCTACATAGCTCCGAAGAGGATGCGCAGTGTATTTTGGGATTGACTTGATTTTTGTACTTTTGCCTATGAGGCCTTGATGTATTAAACAATGATTTCATTAATGATAACGTGTGTTCTTTTCTTGTCTACAACAAATTTGAACTTGCGAACCCTTGAATGCATTGCATACGCATTTCATACATCATGTGCATAGCAGGTTTTTCCCTTTTTTCAGGTTGCTTACAGTTCTTCGCTGTTTATTTCAGCATCATGAATTCCGGATCTGAATCAACTGAGGCTTCAATCAAGGCTCTCCAGGCGCAGAATGCGCAGTTTCAAGAAATGATCATGGGTCTAGCTAAAGGCCAAGAAGAATTGAAGACTATGCTCCTAAAAAAGAAGAAGAAGAGAAGAACTGTCCTGTTCAACTCGGGCCGAAGGTTGGGTAATACTCTGCATCAGGAAGAGGCTGGTTCTTCTGTTGGCAGGAGTCCTTCTCAGGCAGAAGTCAAGGTTCCTACTCCAGTAGTCTCCGACAACGAGACAGATTTTGATGAGGAACAGTATCCTCCTGAAGACAACAAGTACAAACAACTGGAGGACAGGTTGAAGGCTATGGAAGTGCAACAGACACCTGGGCTGGATTTCGGAGATCTGGGTTTGTCGACTGGTGTGGTTATCCCACATAAATTCAAAGCTCCCACCTTCTCCAAGTATGATGGGGCATCCTGTCCCAAGCTGCATTTGAGGTCCTATGTGCGGAAGATTCAGCCGTACTCTGCGGACAAGAATCTATGGATCCACTTCTTCCAGGAGAGTCTTTCAGGGACTCACCTCGAATGGTTCTATCAGCTGGATGGGACCAAAATTCGTAACTGGGAGGAGCTGGCTACTGCTTTCTACAAGCAGTATCAGTATAATGCCGACCTTGCCCCCACGCGTACCCAACTCCAGGGTATGTCGTTGGGCGTAAGCGAAGGTTTTAAAGAGTACGCGCAGAAGTGGAGAGATCTGGCTGGCAGGGTGCAGCCACCTTTGACCGATCGAGAGTTAGTAGACATGTTCTTGGGGACCCTATCGGGGCCGTTCTTCAACCATCTCATTGGGAATTCTTCTGCCGGTTTCACTGATTTAATCTTGACTGGAGAAAGGATCGAAGCTGGGCTGAAATCTGGGAAGATTGCAAAGGGTGCATCATCTAGTGCAGAAAAGAAACCGTTTAAAAAGGAGTCTAGTGCTGTGTATGGCTCCAGAAAATCAGAAAGACCTGATCGCCGCCAATCTGTCAGTGCGGTCATGATTGCTACGCCTGCTGCCGCTCCCCGGCCAAACAATCCCCAAAGGGCTGATAGACCTCGGAGAGAGTTTACCCGGTTAAGCATGACCCTATCGCAAATCCTGCCACAGTTACTATCCACCAATTTGGTGACTGTTAAGGAGGCGCCAAAGTTCTCAAACACTACCTCTCCTAAGTACAACCCGAATGCCCGTTGTGCTTACCATTCAGATAGCCCGGGGCATGCCACTGATGACTGTTGGGCGTTAAAGAATAAGGTGCAAGACCTTATCGATGCTAAAGAGATACAATTCGAAGCGCCCGCAAAACCGAATGTAGTTACTGCCCCTATGCCTCAGCACGGGGTAAATGCTATTGATGAAGATGTTTATGCTGTTTCTGTGGAGGATCTAGCCACTCCTTTAAAGATCATTAAGAAGAACCTACTGCAGGCCGGTTTATTTCCGGGTTGTAGTGAGGGTTGCCTGTTCTGTGTTGTGTCCCCATCCGGTTGTCCCTTGCTCAAATTAGGTGTCCAAAGCTTAATGGATAGCAAGGAGATTTTATTCAAGAAGTCTACTGTTCGCATGGTTCCAATGGAAGAAGTCTCTGTGGTGACTATCTTCAACAATCCGATCCCGGCTCTCCAGAAGAAGCCTGTCCAAATTCTGACCGTTGCACCTGTTACTATCACTGTTCCTGGGCCCCTGCCCTATGTATCCAACAAAGCTGTCCCTTGGCACTATGGGGCAGATGTATATATAAACGGAGTGAAACAAGAGCTCAACGCTGGCGCCAGCATCTGTGACATCACTGGCCCGGCCAAAGTTACCCGCAGTGGCAGGCTCTTCTCGCCTGACATTGCGCCACCTGCTGCTAGAAGACCACTCCTGATAATTCCTGCAAGTACACCTACTCCCGTTGCTGATCAAGTTGTTATTCCTGCTGCTGATCCTATTGTTTCTCCTGCTGCCGAGTCATCCAATGCTCAGGGCAAGGGAATTGAAACTGAGCCTGCCCAGATGGAGGTACCCATACCAATAGCTGCTGAGGCCTCCCCACAAGAGATGGAGGAGATTTTGAAGATTATAAAGAAGAGCGATTTCAACGTTGTGGAACAGTTGGGGCATACGCCCTCCAAAATCTCCATGCTCTCTTTACTGCTGTGCTCTGAGGCCCATGCAAAGGCCCTCATCTCATTCCTCAAGAAGGCCCATGTGCCACATGAAACCTCGGCAATCCAGTTCACTGATTGCGTGGCAAGTCTAACGGCAGACAATGGCTTGGGTTTTTCAGACGCTGATTTGACCATGAAGGGGAAAGATCATAATGATGCTCTGCATGTCTCAATCGAATGCAGGGGCACCACCTTGGCACATGTGTTGGTTGATACCGGGTCATCTTTGAATGTACTACCCAAGAAGGCTCTGGATCGTCTAGATTGTGAAGGCCTGGATTTGAAGCCCAGCAACATCATTGTCAGGGCCTTTGATGGTTCAAAGAGGATGGTCCATGGGGAGGTGGACATTCCAATTCGTGTAGGCTCTCAGGTGTTCGACTCCACTTTTTATGTGATGGACATCCGTCCATCTTACTCTTGTCTGCTGGGTCGACCCTGGATACACAAGGCTGGGGCAGTGACCTCCACCTTGCATCAAAAACTGAAGTACCCCGTCAGAGGGAAGATCGTCACCGTGCAAGGTGAGGAAGAATACATGGTGAGCCACCTAAACTCGTTCAGATACATTGAGATGGATGGGGAGTTCATTGAGACCCCCTTTCAGCATTTCGAGGAGGTGTTTCCAATCGCAGCAGAAACAGCAGAAGCAGGAGGTCCTCTGAAGATGGCTTCCCTAAAGGATGCCAGGGCTGTAGTGCAAAAGGGTGAAGATGCCAACTGGGGCAGACTGCCAGACTTCACCCAGAAGACTGATAAACTTGGGCTGGGTTTCACCTCAGAAGGGCAGAGAGCTATGAGGAAAGAGAAGATCGGAAGGCCTCCGGTGTTTATTAAAGGTTCAGAAGCGAATGCTGTCGGGGAAGACTTTGAAGTGGACGAAGCCGAATTCAACAGCTGGATTTATCCGACGGCCGAAGAAGGATTGAACAATTGGAGTGCAAAGGATCACACCCCTGTTACCTTTGTGACACAGTAATGAATTCCCATGTTTTGTTATTTTGTAATAGACAATGATAAACTCTATGGCCCGGTGTCTTACCCGAGGCACCGCGGTTCTATTTGTGAGGGCATATGAACTGTCATTTTATACATCATAAATGAAAATCTTGGACTATTTTCGCATTGCAAATATTGTGTTCCTTTTCTATCTTTCCTTTCCTTTACATAATTATCAAAACAGCTGTATTTACACACACACTCACTCATACAGGTTCCAATCCACTCTGGATCTCACTGATAACAGCTCTACTAATGCCAATTATGACTTCGAAAATCCGATCAACTTAGCCGAAGACGAAGGTGAAGATGATTGCGAAGTGCCTGGCGAGCTTGCAAGACTGTTGCTTCAGGAAGAAAGGGCAATTCAACCCCATGAAGAGCCAGTGGAAACTATAAACCTGGGTACTGAGGCAGACAGAAAAGAGGTAAAGATTGGTGCTAACCTAGAGCTCAGCGTGAAGCAACGGTTAACCAAGATGCTGCATGACTATATGGAGATCTTTGCCTGGTCCTACGAAGACATGCCAGGGTTGGATACCGATATTGTTGTCCATCATTTGCCGACTAGGGAAGACTGCCCTCCAGTTAAACAAAAGGTTCGTCGGATGCGTCCAGAGATGTCCGAGAAGATTAAAGCCGAGGTCATGAAACAGTTTGATGCCGGGTTTCTTGCAGTGACTTCCTATCCTCAGTGGGTTGCAAATGTGGTGCCGGTGCCTAAAAAGGACGGCAAGGTCAGAATGTGTGTGGATTACAGGGATCTGAATAGGGCCAGCCCCAAGGATGACTTCCCTTTACCTCACATTGATGTCCTTGTTGATAATACAGCTCAGCATAAGGTGTTCTCTTTCATGGATGGCTTTTCAGGTTACAATCAGATTAAGATGGCACCTGAAGACATGGAAAAGACTACATTCGTCACTCAGTGGGGCACCTTCTGTTACAAGGTCATGCCGTTCGGGTTAAAGAACGCTGGGGCAACTTACCAGCGTGCCATGGTTGCCTTGTTTCATGATATGATCCATCATGAGATCGAAGTGTATGTGGACGACATGATCGCTAGGTCCCAGACTGAAGAAGAGCATCTAGATCACCTGCAGAAGTTGTTTGACCGTCTGAAACTGTACAAGCTGAGATTGAACCCGAACAAGTGCACCTTCGGGGTAAGATCTGGGAAGTTGCTAGGCTTCGTGGTCAGTGACAAAGGTATTCAAGTGGACCCTGCCAAGGTCAAGGCTATTCAAGAGATGCCAGCTCCTAAGACAGAGAAGGAAGTCAGAGGCTTTTTAGGACGCCTGAATTACATCGCTCGATTCATCTCTCATCTGACTGCTACCTGTGAGCCAATCTTCAAGCTACTGAAGAAAGATCAGGTAGTACGTTGGAACGATGAATGTCAGGCTGCTTTCGACAAAATCAAAGAATATCTCCAAGAACCACCCATCCTCATGCCACCGGTTGAAGGGAGACCTCTGATACTATATCTGACAGTGCTAGACAACTCAATGGGGTGTGTGCTGGGGCAGCATGACGAGTCTGGCCGAAAAGAGCACGCCATTTATTACCTTAGCAAAAAGTTTACCGACTGTGAGACCCGATACTCACTGCTTGAGAAAACTTGCTGCGCTTTGGTATGGGCTGCTCGCCGGCTGAGACAGTATATGCTGACTCACACTACTTTGTTGATCTCAAAGATGGATCCGATAAAATACATATTCGAAAAGCCTGCTCTGTCTGGGAGAATTGCAAGATGGCAGATGATCTTGACGGAATACGACATTCAGTATACAACCCAGAAAGCCATCAAGGGAAGTGTACTGGCAGACCACTTAGCTCATCAAGCTGTAGATGACTACCAATCAATGAACTTCGAGTTTCCGGATGAAAGCATCATGATAGTAACTGATTGTGAAGTACCTGGACCGGATGAAGGACCTGAACCAGGATCCCGATGGTCTATGCACTTTGACGGAGCTTCCAATGCTTTGGGAAATGGTATCGGCGCCATCATCATATCCCCTCAAGGTACTCATACTCCACTCACTGCCCGGCTGTGTTTCAACTGTACCAACAACATGGCGGAGTATGAGGCGTGTATCATGGGTCTTCAAGCTGCGATCGACTTAAGGATCAAGTTCCTCAGTGTTTTCGGAGATTCCGCTCTTGTGATCAATCAGATCAAAGGAGAGTGGGATACGAAACATCCAAACCTGATTCCTTACAGAGAATGTGTGTTGACCCTGATTCCCCACTTCACAGAGATAACCTTTGAGCACTTTCCAAGAGAAGAGAATCAGTTAGCGGACGCGTTAGCTACAATGTCTTCAATGTTCAAGGTCAAATGGGATAATGAGGCTCCCCGGATCATCATCTGGAAACTGGACGAACCGGCATACTGTTGTGATCTCGAAGCTGAATTGGTAACTGAGAAGCCTTGGTACCACGAAGTGAAGAGATATCTGGAAGCTCAGGAATACCCTGAAGGTGCCTCTATCAATGATAAGAAATTCCTGAGACGGTTCGCATCCAAGTTCTTCCTAAGCAACGGCATCTTGTACAAGAGAAACCATGATTCAACCTTACTGCGTTGTGTGGACAAGACTGAAGCGGAAAGAATCATGGAAGAGCTACACGAAGGGACCTTTGGTACGCATTCCAGTGGGCATACTATGGCTAAGAAGATCCTACGGGCAGGATATTACTGGTCCACCATGGAAGCTGATTGCTACCAACATTCTAGGACATGCCACAAGTGCCAGATCTATGCAGATAAGGTGCATGTTCCTCCGGTTCCCCTGAATGTTCTGACTGCGCCTTGGCCGTTTGCAATGTGGGGCATAGACATGATCGGCGAGATAAGACCTACGGCATCCAATGGACATCGCTTCATCCTAGTGGCGATTGACTATTTTACGAAGTGGGTTGAAGCAGCATCCTATGCTACAGTAACCAAGACTGTTGTGGCACGGTTTATTCGGCATAATCTGATCTGTCGATATGGCGTCCCTGAACGGATCATTACAGACAACGGTACCAATCTGAACAATAAGATGATTGCCGAGCTTTGCGAACAATTCAAGATACAGCACCACAATTCTTCTCCTTACAGACCGAAGATGAATGGGGCTGTAGAAGCAGCAAATAAGAACATCAAAAAGATCGTGCAAAAGATGACAGTAACATACAAAGATTGGCACGAGATGTTACCGTTCGCTCTGCATGGGTACCGTACCTCAGCTAGGACGTCAACCGGGGCAACTCCCTTCTCTCTGGTTTATGGTATGGAGGCAGTCTTGCCGATCGAAGTACAAATTCCCTCTCTCCGGATAATGAAGGATGCAAATCTGAATGAAGATGATTGGATCCAGACACGACTTGACCAACTCAATCTCATTGACGAAAAGAGACTTGCTGCTATTTGTCATGGTCAGACGTATCAGAAACGAATGATCAGGGCATTTAACAAGAAAGTCAGACCACAGGAATATCAAGTTGGGGATCTGGTTATCAAGAGAATCATACTTCCTCAGAGTGATCCAAGGGGCAAATGGACCCCTACATACGAAGGGCCATTTGTGGTTAAGCATGTGTTCTCAGGAGGAGCAATGATCTTAACCAATATGGATGGTGACGACCTTCCTCACCCCGCCAATGCAGACATAGTTAAAAAATACTACGCATGAAAAAAGACCCGCTAGGCTGACATGCCTAGGCAAAAATTAGGGCTTCCCGTCGAACCAAAAGGGTTCGGGCAAAATGTAGGGATGAAAATGAAAAAATCTGTACACCCGGCAAGTCGAAAACCTGAAAGGGCGGCTTGGGCAAAAATGGGTATCCCGGTGGACTGAAAACCCGAAAGGGCGGTCCAGGCAAAAATTAGGGATAAAGCGTAAAACTATGTCTCATTGATCACTTTGCATCCAGAATCCGGTATCAGCATCAAGTTCAAAACGACATCAATCAGTCAGCTTCACCTTCAACCAAGGTCATCAAGTGATGAGACGCTCGGAGTTATAATGGCAATAGCAGAGTTGAAACCCAGTGGATCATTCATCTTTCACACAGCTGTTTTATTTTTCTTTTGTACAAAACTTGTATAAACTCTTTTGATCGGCGACGTACCTCTTACTAGGACGTCAGCCTCTTGTACACAAAACGCCTATTTTCAGGCCATTCAAAAATCAATAAAAATATATTTTCAGTTAAACATGCCAAGTATTTTTCCTTTCTCTGTTTTTGTTTTGCGAAGAACGTCCAAGGTTCAATTTGTGATGTATGCATTGACAATAATTTGCTAACTCATAAATATTTGCATACGAAACAAAGGAATTCGTTGCAGGTGACACTATAAACAGGGGCAATAAAAGAGTTGTCTGAGCAATCTGATTGTTCTATCTTCTAAGGTACTAAGGTAGGTTCAGCTAAGAATACGGCCAAGTGTATCTTAATTCCCCAGAGAGTAGTTCAGTAAAGCAGTACATCTCTCTCCAAGCAAAATTATCAAGTCCCGAGGAAATTGAGTATCCTCCCGTAGATCTCAAAACTTCCCCAGCAGCACGCATTCTTAACAAGTATCCCCGGCAGTCTTGGCCTAAAGATTGTTCTCCGGCGGTATCTCAACATCCAAAGGAGTCACTCCCCCGCAATTCAAACCTCCCCCAGAAGAGTCCAATCCAGCTTCACCAGCAAAGTTGGAACTCATATCTCCCCAAGCAGCAAGCTTATCCCCAGTAGATTCTGGAAGCTTATCCCTCTCAGAGCACGAACGCGTCATCCCGGCTTGATTTAAAGAGTTATTTCCGTAACAGGATATAACTGGGTTATCCTCAGCCAAAAGCCACGGAAAGAGCGTCCTCGGCAAAGTATCTTCCTACCCCAGCGAAGTCTATCAACACTTCCAGCACAACAAGGATATCCTCAGTATAACTCATCAACGGTATCCCCAGCGGAGTTGTCTTCATCAACTCAGCAAAGCATCGCTATCCCCACAGAGTAGCACTCCCCAGCATGGTCGCTAGAGGATCTTTTCTCCCGCAGAATTATCTCATTTGCCAAGTTTATTCCTCAACGGAGTTGTCTCCTCCTACCGGTATTCTTGCAACGAATCATCCACAGCGGAAGCAAAATCTCTTCATCAGCCCAGGATATGACTTCCCGGCACCCGTCAAGAATTCATTTTCCTAGACAAAAACATACATGAATCATCACATACATCATTATAGCATGCATAACGTATTGCATCATACAAGTCTCCTTTATATTGATAACATCATTACTTGATCCATATCATGCATCGCATATAACTGACCTTTACCTTTCAGGAAAGATGCAGTTGAAATTCTCAAACATATTTCAAGGATTTCTCTAGTCCAGTTAAATCGACTCCAAACAGATTTTTCTGATAAAGACTCAGTAGAAGTTATGGTCCCCTCTCCAACGGCGTGTGAGGTGGTAATTCCTTCTTCAAGATGTTCTCCTCTCCGGCATGAGCGTGAGGTGATATTCTCTTATGGTCCCCTCTCCGACGGTGAGCGTGAGGTGGTAATTCCTTTTTCAAGATGTTTTCCTCTCCGACGATGAGCGTGAGGTGATAGTCTTTTGTGGTTCCCTCTCCGACGGTGAGCGTGAGGTGGTAATTCCTTTTTCAAGATGTTTTCCTCTCCGACGATGAGCGTGAGGTGATAGTCTTTTGTGGTTCCCTCTCCAACGGCGTGTGAGGTGGTAATTCCTTTTTCAAGATGTTTTCCTCTCCGACGATGAGCGTGAGGTGATAGTCTTTTGTGGTTCCCTCTCCAACGGCGTGTGAGGTGGTAATTCCTTCTTCAAATGTTTCCCTCTCCGGCATGAGCGTGAGGTGACATTTCCTTCCAGATTATAATTTCCTATAGTTCCCTCTCCAACGTGAGTGAGGTAACTCCCCTTGAGATTATAATGTCCTTTGGTTCTCTTCCCGACACTACAAAGATGGTAATTCTCACCAAGATTTTTCTCAACGAGCGTTGTTGAAGTTAAAATCACCCAAGGTTCACTTATCATTCAGGCTAAGGCAGTAACCATCCCTGGTTCATTCATCAACGTTTGAAGCTCCAGATCCAGCTCCTGTAACCAATCAGGACATATCTATGTCAAGCATCTAAAATCAGCCCCTGCGACGTGTCAGGTACTCATTTTTTCTGTTTTGCAGGTATGCAGGTTCTCGCTAAGGGATCTCCTATGCGATCAACATCCAGAGGGCATCTATAAGCCCATCATCCTATCCAGCAATCTCTAAATGGCATCTATAAGCCCATTCCCTCATCATCACTGTCACTATATGAGCGCAAATTTCTGGGCACTTTAGTGTTCAATCATCTTCTACCCTCGGATTACGAAAGGCACGTCAGCCAATCTGCATCCTCAGGTCTAAGAAGATTGAACAGGGGCAACTGTTGTACCCCAAAATTTGCCCTCCCATATTCATCAAGAATTGTCAAAGTCAAGGTCACAAAAGTCCCCAAGGGTTGTGCAGCTCAACTGTCTCCTAGACAGTCAAAACTAGGGTTTGAGTTCTGGTCAAGCAAATGAACTTCTCAAAGGCCCAATCAAGTCTCATATGCCTACAAATGTGGTCAAGCATCCTCATGTCAAGTTCCAAGGCATTCAGCTCAAAATTGCACAGTCAAAACCCTAAATTGCACTACAGTCAACTGTAGGGGCAAAATGGTCATTTGACAGTCAAAAGTTCAAATTTTTGGTCAACATATCATTTTGAAGCCACAAACATCATTTAATCAATGCTTGATCATGATTCTCAAAATTTGGCTCAGAAATCATCAAAGATGCAAAAGTTGCTATATTTGGACAGCTGAAAAAGTCAACTGAAATTGACCAGGGCATAACTTTCACATGGATTATCAGAAAAATTCCATCCAAAGCTCATTTTGAAGAGAAAGACATTTCCTACAATTCATCTTCATGTTCCAAGTCCAAGAAATGCTCTCACAAAAAGTTATCAATCTCAACATTATAGGTCATTTTCAAAAGTCAACAAAAAGTGACTTTAAGTCAAAAGCCATAACTTGAGATTGGTAAATCAAAATGACATGGGACCAAAGGCATTGGTTAAAGGACTCAAAGACCTTTCCAAAATGTCCAAGAACATGTGAAAAGCTTAAAAATTGACCAAGTTATGCCTTGTGGAAGTTGGGAAATTTTTAGAAATTTTTGAAAGTCAACATTGATGCAAAAGGCCTTGAAAATGCAAATGGGCCCAATTTTCTTCCAAATTTCTTCATGCCAAGCCTATGCACGACCACTAGGCCCAAAGGGAAGTATTCTCATATTTTTTAATTATTTATTTGAATTAATATTAATTTATATTCATTTAAATGATTTTAATTCATGAAAAATATAAACCTTAACCTAAAAAAATCTTTTTATGCACATTATAATGTCAATATTTCGTGCACATGCTGATTAGGGAGAATTGGATTGAATTGGATATGATTTGCACAAAAACCATGTGAAAAAGATTGAAAAAATAATGGAAGAAAATCAAATCTTCAATTCATAATTGCAAGAGATTTTTGTGGAAATTGTTGACCTAACATGCTCCATATATGATCAGAAGATAACCCTAATGCTCTTGGACTGAAAAAGCTGCGCAAAAACAAGCATTGCATTCTTGAAATTTCTCAAAAAAATCCAATTCTGAAAAGCATTCTAGGGGACGATTCAAGCCCTAACTTTGATCTCAATAGCTTCATTGGAGTGTCCTGAACGTGTACCAACCCAAAACAACCACCAAAACTCCTTGAATCGGCATCTCAAAGTAAAACTGAACCAAGAAATTTTTGAATTCGCATAGCACGATTCAAGCATCTTCATGCATTTTTCTTTATGAATTATTGTTTATCATGATGTTCTAAAGCTAACCAACGTATTTGATTTTGTTTTTGTGCCATATATGAGAAGTTGCCATTGTTACATACTAGGGTTTCAGGTTTCCCAAATTGGGGGTTTTACAATCAGGAAAAATTAGGGTTCAAGATGGCCATGGTTGCACTCAGCATGTTCCTCTGAATAAAACGCACACCTCGCGATGGATTTATATAGCAAGGAATCCTATTCGCTATTTTCTGAAAGGCCTCTTTAAACCACGCTACAAAAACCGTCGCCTATTCATGTTGTTTTACAGGGTGGGGAAGAAGACAACCTCGTTGTCACTATGTGATTGGCCCTTTTTGAATTCACGCGCGCTTAGTCCATTATGCATTGATTTTACTTTTTGATATTTAATTGATATTATATGTTAATTGTAAAGGCGATGGCTCAGTGGTAACGTGTTGTGTATATGGCCTCAAAGACCTGGGTTCAAGTCCCAGGTCTTGCAACTTTCATTATTATTTTTCAAAACAAATTCACATGCAGGCACAATGCTTTGGTTCACCATACACATTCAACCATCACCATCCACGCGTCCCAGGAGACCTAATCAAGGGCCAGGATTGGAGAAACACCCTAAACTTGAGTCAAACGTCTTACACGCTGCACCAAAAGTCAATGGATCTGCATGCTTAATGGGCCTTAAATTACCAGGCCTTACCTCCAAAATTTGGGGCAGCACCCCCACTCTGGTTTGCTTTCTTTATTTTTATTTTTTTATTTTAATTATTGTATGATTTATTTGATTGCTTTAATTAACTTATTTTTTCTATAAAAATATAAAAAACACTAAAAAATCAGAAAATACACAAAAACATAATATTTATTTTATAATAATTATTTTTATAAGTAAATTGATATGTCAATATTTAGTTAATTAGGTTTTAATTTTAATCTCTTTTTTAACAAAAATCCAACAAAATAGAATTAAGTTAATTAATTTATTCCTTTTAATATTTTTCCCTTTTTTAGAATAATAATAATTACTTATTTATTTATTTTCATAATTAAAATTGTACAAATTAATTTAGAGTTTAATTTAGGTTTAATTTAAATCTTTCATAATAAGTAAAAAAATATTAGAATTAGGGTTTGCCGTTTAATTTAATTTTAATTAACTTCCTTTTTCTTTTAAAAAATACAAAATATCAAAAACATTTAATTCCTTTTATTATTTTTAATGCTCATTAACCTTTAATTATTTGCAAAAGGGTCCAACGCCCGTCGTTTCAATTATTAATATTGCGCATTTATCTTTTATCGTTTAAATAATTATGTAATTGCCCCAAAGCATTGTAATTTACTTTTCGCACTTTATTTCTTCGTATTACTTATTTTTTCGCTAAATCGGGTCCGGTTTAATTTTGGCGATGTGGACCCGCGCCTTTGTAATAGTCGTAGATTTATCTTTTCCGCACTCCTAACTGTTAATTGAGCATGCAAGAATGAATGGACTTAAATTAAAATCAAGCGTAGAACACGACAAACATGACAAGACAAATAACTGAAATCTGACACACAATTCGCACACACCACCCCTAGGGTACGCCTCACTGTTGCCTTGCCTCGAAAGGTGATCGTCAAGTAGAGGATGTCTTAGTAAGTCCTCATAATCCGGGAACCTGGCATGAGGGTAGCTTCTAAGGTGTCTTCCCATTGCTCTGGTGATCACCACGTCCCGAATATCGAATTGACCCGAACACCTCCAACGGTGGTGCTACCTACCTCTCAATGGTGGGATGGCACTACTTTTAAGGACATCTACACAGACGAATTCCTTAGGGTAGGTAGGTTCTCAAGGATACTTGCTCTAATCTCAAAACAAACTCAAAAAAACCTTTTCACACCGACACTTTTCAAAAGCTTTCAAAGCAAATTTTTCAAATACTCTGACGTACGAGTCGAACTGAAATTTTTCAAAGAAACTTTTTTAAACCCACATTGAAAAGCAAACAAACCATTTTGAAAACACATTGAGCAAGTATCTAAGAGCCCATGGATAACCATGGATAGAAAGGGTGCTAACACCTTCCCTTTCTATAACCTACCTCCCGAACCGAGAGCAATCTCTTATAAGGAATTTTTCTGTGCTTTTGTCCTTTCCATTTGGAGAAAATAAAAGACGGTGGCGACTCTTGCTTCCGCGACATTTCGCGAACCAGCGTTAAACAGTCAGTTCCAGATCCACCGATCACACCCGGTGGACTGAAAACCCGAAAGGGCGGTCCAGGCAAAAATTAGGGATAAAAGCGTAATACTATGTCTCATTGATCACTTTGCATCCAGAATCCGGTATCTACATCAAGTTCAGACGACATCGATCAGTCAACTTCACCTTCAACCAAGGTCATCAAGTGATGAGACGCTCGGAGTTATAAAGGCAATAGCAGAGTTGAAACCCAGTGGATCATCCATTTCACACAGCTGTTTTATTTTCTTTTGTACAAATTTGTATAAACTCTTTTGCTCGGCGGCGTTCTCTTACTAGGACGTCAGCTTCTTGTACACAAAGCGCCTATTTTTCAGGCCATTCAAAATCAATACAAATATACTTTTCCATTAAACGTGCCAATTGTTTTTTCTTTTTCTGTTTTGTTTTGCGAAGAACGTCCAAGGTTCAATTTGTGATATATGCATTGACAATAGTTTGCTAACTCATAAATATTTGCATACGAAACAAAGGATTTTATTACAGGTGACACTAGAAACAGGGGCAATAAAGAGTTGTCCAAGCAATCTAATTGTTCTATCCTCCAAGGTACCAAGGTAGGTTCAGCTAAAGAACATGACCAGTACATCTCAATTCCCCAGAGAGTCAGCAGCCAGTACACTCTTCTCCAAGCAGAGTTATCAAATCTCAAGGAAATTGAGTATCCTCCCGTAGATCTCAATACTTCCCCAGCAACATGTATATCCATAACAAGCATCCCTGGCAGTCTTGGTCTAAAGATTGTTCCCCGGCGGTATATCAACATTCAAAGGAATCACTTCCCCAGCATATTAAAACTTCCCCAAAAGAATCCAATCTAGTTCCCCAGGAAATTTGGAATTCATATCCCCAAGCAATAAGCTTATCCCCAGTAGATTCTGGAAGCTTATCCTCACAGAGCACGAACGCGTCTCCCGGCTTTATTCAAAGAGTTATTTCCTTAACAGGATATAACTGGGTTATCCTCAGCCAAAAGCCACAGAAAGAGCGTCCTCGACGAAGTCTTCTTACCCCAGCGAAGTCCATCAACACTTCCAACAACAAGTGTATCCCCAGCAAATTATTATCAATGCTCAGCAAAGCATCCCTCTTCCCATAGAGTATTGCTCCCCAGCATGGTCGCTAGAGTGTTTTTTCTCCCCGCAGAATCTTCCATTTGCCAAGTTTATTCCGCAACGGAGTCATCTTCTCCTACCGGTATTCTTGCAGTTATCATCCCCAGCGGAAGCAAAATCTATTCTTCAACATCAGCCCAGGATATGACTTCCCGGCACCCGTCAAGGATTTAATTTCCTAGACGAAAACATACATTCATAAAACATCACATACATCATTATAGCATGCATAGACGCATTATGTCATACAAATCTCATTTATGTTGAGAACATCATTGCTTGATCCATATCATGCATTGCATATGACTGACCTTTACCTTTCAGGAAAGATGCAGTTGAAATTCTCAATCATATTTCAAGACCTAGACCGGTTCAGTTAATCGACTCCAAAGATTTCTTATCCAGTCCCAGGCCTTCTCTAGTCCAGCTAAATCGACTCCCAACAGATTTTTCTGATAAAGACTCAGTAGAAGTTATCCCAGGTTATAATTTCCTATTGGTTCTCTCTCCGACGGTGCATGAGATTTCCATTTTAGGGTTTTCTTTAAGATTATAATTTCCTATGGTTCCCTCTCCGACGGTGAGTGAGGTGATAATTCCTTTCAGATTATAATTTCCTATGGTTCCCTCTCCGACGGTGAGTAAGGTGATAATTCCTTTTCAGATTATAATTTCTTATGGTCCCCTCTTCGACGGTGAGTGAGGTGGTAATTCCTTTTCAGATTATAATTTCCTATGGTTCCCTCTCCGACGGTGAGTGAGGTGATAATTCCTTTTCAGATTATAATTTCTTATGGTTCCCTCTCCGACGGTGAGTGAGGTGATAATTCCTTTCCAGATTATAATTTCCTATGGTTCCCTCTCCGACGGTGAGTGAGGTGATAATTCCTTTTCAGATTATAATTTCTTATGGTCCCCTCTCCGACGATGAGTGAGGTGATAATTCCTTTCAGATTATAATTTCCTATGGTTCCCTCTCCGACGGTGAGTGAGGTGATAATTCCTTTCAGATTATAATTTCCTATTGGTTCTCTCTCCGACGGTGCATGAGATTTCCATTTTAGGGTTTTCTTTGAGATCATAATTTCCTATTGGTTCTCTCTCCGACGGTGCATGAGATTTCCATTTTAGGGTTTTCTTTCAGATTATAATTGCCAATTGGTTCTCTTCCCGACACTGCGAAGATGGTAATTCCCACCAAGATTTTCTCAACGAGCGTTGTTGAAGTTAAAGTCACCCAAGGTTCTCTTACCATTCATGCTAAGGTAGTAACCATCCCTGGTTCATTCATCGCCGTTTGAAGCTCCAGACTCAGCTCCTATAACCAGTCAGGACACATCTATACCAAGCATCTGAAAAATCAGCTCCTACAACGTGTCAGGTACTCATTTTTTTTCTTTTACAGGTATGCAGGTTCTCGCTAAGGAATATCTTACGCGATCAACATCCAGATGGCATCTATAAGCCCATCGTCCTATTCACCAATCTTTAAATGGCATCTATAAGCCCATTCCCATCATCACTGCAACTATGTGAGCGCAAATTTCTGGGCACTCTAGTGTTCAATCATCTTCTACCCTCGGATTACGAAAGGCACGTCAGCCAATCTGCATCCTCAGGTCTAAGAAGATTGAACAGGGGCAACTATTGTACCCCAAAATTTTCCCTCTCATATTCTTCAAGAAATTGCCAAGTCAAAACTTCAAAATTCCCCAAGGGTTGCACAGTCAAAGGTCTCCTATACAGTCAAGATTAGGGTTTTTTGTTCTGGTCAAGAAAATGAAGTTTCCAAAGGTCCAATCAAGTCTCACATGCCTACAAATATGGTCAAGTATCCTCATATCAAGTTTCAGGGCTTTCAGCACAAAATTGCACAGTCAAAAACCCTAATTGCACTACAGTCAACTGTAGGGGCAAAATGGTCATTTGACAGTCAAAAGTTCAAATTTTTGGTCAACATATCATTTTGAAGCCACAAACATCATTTGATCAATGCTTGATCATGATTCTCAAAGTTTGGCTCAGAAATCATCAAGATGCAAAAGTTTCCTTATTTGGACAGCTGAAAAAGTCAACTGTAAATTGACCAGGGCATAACTTTCACATGGATTATCAGAAAAATTCCATCCAAATCTCATTTTGAAGAGAAAGACATTTCCTACAACTCATCTTCACACTTCAAGTCCAAGAAATGCTCTCACAAAAAGTTATCAATTTCAACATTATAGGTCATTTTCAAAAGTCAACAAAAAGGGACTTTAAGTCAAAGGCCATAACTTGAGATTGGTAAATCAAAATGACATGGGACCAAAGACATTGGTTAGAGGACTCAAAGACCTTTCCAAAATGTCCAAGAACATGAGAAAAGCTTAAAAATTGAGCAAGTTATGCCTTGTAGAAGTTGGGAAATTTTTGGATATTTTGAAAAGTCAACATTGATGCAAATGACCTAAAATTGCTAATGGGCCCATTTTTCTTCCACAAATCATCATCCATGGCATGTGCACGACCACTTGGCCCAAAGGGAAGTTGTTATTCATTTTTTATTTATTTATTTGGATTTTTATTAATAATAATTCATTTAAATTAAAATAAATACATGAAAAATGCTAACCTAAGTTTTTTCAATCTTTTTGTGCACCTTATATCATCAATATTTCGTGCATAGCTCAATATAGAAAGATTTGGATTGATTGGTATGATTGAGAACAAAAAACACATAGAAAAGATTGAAAAAGATCCTAGAAAATCAAATTTCCAAAAACTATGAATGCAATTGATTTGCTCTATTTTTCTTGACCTAATTGACTCAATACAAAAGCCTAAACACAACCCTAATCATCCTACACACGCAGCTGCTCAGAAAAGCCATTATCAAACTTGAAATTTTTCTCAAAAACCTCAACTCTGAAAATCACATTGGAGGGCGATTCAAGGCAGAATTTTTGTTTCAATAGCTTGCTCAAGCATCATTGAACGTTTCCCAATCAAGAACATCCATCAAAACCTCAGGAATTGGTATACAGAACCTGGAATATCTCATGAAAAATTCATAATCGTGTTTTAAAATCTATGCATCTTCATAACATTTTATTCATTGATTCATATTCCTGATGAAATTCTGAAGCTAACCAATATATTTAATTGTATTTTTATGTGCTATATACGATTTCGCCATTGATGATATTTAGGGTTCAGGAAGCTTGGAATTAGGGCTTTTGAAACTAAGAAAAATTGGCCTTCCAGACCCATACCATTCAAATCAGTGTATCTGGACGATCTCAAACCTACCCTCGCGCTCAATTTATGAGCGTCAGAGGGCTAGTCGTTATTTTTCCAAAGCATACCTAAAACAACGCGTAAAAAACCGTGGCTTAATGTATTTGTGTTTCAGGAATATGGAGAAGACGATATCGTGGCAAACGGTGATAGGCTGATTCAAAAATTCGCGCGCAGACCCACTAACATTTTTGTGTTTCTTTTATAATATTTATCAGTTGTTTATTAATCAAACACGCGCATCTGGTTCAGTGGCAAGGCATACGAGCTGGCAACACATGTGACCTGGGTTCGAGCCCCAGGTCTTCAATAATTTCAATGTTATTTTTCAATTAACCATCACATGCAGTTTCGCTTACTGAAGACCATGATACACCTCCTCATCAGACCATCCACGTGCATATTGGAATCAAATCAAAGGCTCAGAATTGATGAACACCATAAACATGGTCAATGCTGCAGCACGCTATCTGGAAAAGGTCAAACGGACCAAGGTTATTGGGCCAGAATTTCATGATTTTACCTCCACATTGGGGACTGACACCCCCTAGGTTTGCCAATTTATTTTCTTTCTTTAATTTTTTTTTATTATTTATATTTTCTTTTAATTATTGCTTTATTAATTAATGTAATATTTTCATAAATATAAAAAAATACATATAAAAATCAGAAAAGAATTAAAACAATAAATAATTTTTATTTTTAGTATTTTCTCAAATAAATTTGCATGTAATTGAATTTAGTTTTAAATTAGGTTTGCAATTTTAATTCTTTTAATAAAAAATCTAAAAAATGTAGAAATAAGTTTAATTAATAATTTTTCATCCTTTTTATTTTTCTTTCCTAAGTATATCAAATGATTAAATATTTTATTTTCATAATTAAAATTGTAAATTAATTAGGGTTTAATTTAGGTTAAAAACTTCAATATTTTTCTTAATAAATTAAAAGCCATTAGAATTAGGGTTAGTATTAATTTTAATTAATTCTTTTTATCATTAAATTCCTAAAATGCTAAAAAATACCAAAAAAACAAATTCTTGCCTTCTTTTTAATTAATTAATTCATCATTAATTTTGCAAAAGGGTCCAACGCCCTCGTTTCGTTTTAATTCTTATTAATTCGCATTTATTTTTATTTCTCTATAATATTATGTATCTCTCCCAAGGCCATGTAACCTTTCAATTACTCGCACTTTTTAATTCTTTATTTACTTTGTTTATTTATTTTCCGTCAAATCGGGTCCTGGTTAATTTTGGCGATGTGGACCCGCGCCTTTTGTAATAGCTTAGAATTTAATTTTCTCGCAACCTTTTAACTGTTAATCAAAAGCATGAAAGAATGTATGGACAAAATAAAAACAAGCGTAGATCACCAATAACATGACAAGATAAATGCAAATGAAAACGACACACGAATCGCACACACCACCCCTAGAGTACGCCTCACTGTTGCCTTGCCTCGAAAGGTGATCGTCGAGTAGAGGATGTCTTAGTAAGTCCTCATGATCCGGGAACCTGGCATGAGGGTAGCTTCTAAGGTGTCTTCCCATTGCTCTGGTGATCACCATGTCCCGAACCTCGAATTGACCCGAACACCTCCAACGGTGGTGTTACCTACCTCTCAATGGTGGGATGGCACTACTTTAAAGGACATTTACACAGACGAATTCCTTAGGGTAGGTAGACGACTCTAGATACTTGCTCTAATTTCAAAAAAACAAATTCAAAAATACTTTTCACACCGACACCTTTTCAAAAAGCTTTCGAAAGCAATTTTTCAAACACTCTTGAGGACCGATACAAGAGTCGAACTGGAATTTTCAAAGAAACTTTTTTTAAAACCCACCATTGAAAAGCAAACAAACATTTTTTGAAAACACAAATGAGCAAGTATCTAAGAGCCCATGGATAACCATGGATAGAAAGGGTGATAACACCTTCCCTTTCTATAATCTACCTCCCGAACCGAGAGCAATCTCTTTAAGGAATTATTCTGTGCTTCTGTCCTTTCCATTTGGAGAAAATAAAAGACGGTGGCGACTCTTGCTTCCGCGACATTTCGCGAACCAGCGTTGAACAGTCAGTTCCAGATCCACCGATCACAACTTCAAACAAGTTTCTCATACCCTAGCAAGCCAGAAGCACGAGCCCTTGACCTCTAAAACCTCCTTGTGCATAAAATCCCCATTTTCTTGCAAAACAGGGCCAGTTCTGCATATTGCAAGCCACATTCAAATTCCCTCGTGCATTTTATCCAAAACTACTTCAAACACATTCCAATCAATCTACCTGAGCTATCCAAACCATTCACAAGTTGCTGTAAATCCATTAACACACATTGCCATTTTTGTTTGGAAGCTTTGCAGGTTGAGTTCTGTAGCACGATTCAGGCCACTTCAAAACAAACTAAGCATTGGGAAACCTTCAGTGGACATCAGGCAAGCTCAAAAGAACCTCAAACACCCTTGGAAGTTGCTGCATTTTCCAGCTCGAACTCAACTAAAACAAGTATTTCATGGACTTCTATCTCTCTATTTAGGAATAGTTAGACTTAGGTTTGTGAATGAAAGATGTTGTATTCATAGCCCTGAAACCATACATGTGCTTAGTTTTCAATTATATTAACCATGCTAGGAGAATTTCATCCATGAACTTTCTGAAAAAAACTAGGTTAGAAATTAGGGCCAGAGAAATTCTCTCTGGTCTTTGAGAGTTAGCTTAAGTTTTTTATATGGTTAGATTCGTTGTTTGATGTTCTACAAGTTTTATGTTTTGAGTTTTGTCAAAAAAGCACTGAATAAGGAGATACAAGTTTGTGTGGAAAACGCGCATTTTGGTGTTTGAACAGAGGAAGAAGATGAAGTTCTTGGGCTGGGTGTAACACCCCTTCTAAAATACCCCGAATAATATTAATTATATCAATGATTAAAGACATATTCCATCAGAGTTAACACGGAACAAGGGATGTCACAATTATGAAATAAATAAAACTTCCAATAAAACAGTAGTCATGTTACACTGAGGGTCATTATTCAAATAATTCAATAAAATTAAGACCATGTCTTACACAACGGAAAAATACCATAACAAAAGCGGAATAAACCAAAACATAATTATTCCAAATTAAATTCAAAGAAATAATTGAATAATAACTAATTCCTCAACTAAACGTTCCCCAGTGTTACAACCTATCAGAGCACGACACTGACACACGGACTTAAAGTAACATAGCTCTAGAGCCATCCTCACCAACTCCTGAGCTGCTAACTTTAATCTGAAATTGTTAAAGTAATGGTGAGATTTCTCATAATTAACATGCATTATAAGCTTCTCAATCAACATTATATCACAAGCATATTATTTCACCCATTTTAGAATAAATTCAGATTCAACACGCAGTTCCAATCATACAAGTCATTATGCACAAATCAATAATCAACCAAAGAATTGTAACACTGGAAGACATCCTAACATGTTACAATTCCATGCAAACACAAATGTAGACACAATGCATGTGGTACCAACACGTGACCAAGTCACCCAACACTGATCCATCATCAACCGGATACAGCAACCATCGATTCGTCCATAAACACCCGGACACGAATCCATCCTAACCACCCATCATTACCCGGGTATCGGTTAACGACAATACAAGTCAAATTCCACACAATGGGAATTAACTTCACCAAAACAATGCATATGCACGCACATCACTAGCATGCAACATCAAATCAGTCTATGAAATACATCAATTTATCATAACTGAACCAAAACCAAAAACATGATATCTCAACGATCATGCACACCATCATTAGCAACATAAACATGCCTTTCATTCACACAATACTAATACATCCATCCATCACAGGTTCACTGCTACATACACACCCATGTGCGTTAGCCAATAATCACTTATTCTGGGATTTGACTCATTTTCAAATTAATTTCAGGTTTTAAGAAATCTTTTCATTTTATAAAATAGAGCATTAAATTTAAGAAATAACGTCCAAAACGGCACTCAAAACGGACTTACGGTTTGAAAGTTATGAATTTTCAAAGTTTAACATTTTTCAAAAAGTTACAGCAGAACCCGGTTCCTACATATGCAGGAACCGGTTCCTGCGAAGTTCAAAAATCACGCTTCTGGAAAATGTATGGGAACCCGGTTCCTACCTATACAGGAACCGGTCCTACGTGCATTTTTTCCAGTTTTTATAAATTCACACAGTGGAACCCGGTTCCTCCCCACTGGGAACCGGTTCCCACGACCTGCAGAGTCAAATTCTGCACTTTTGACAGCATTTATTCATTCTAAACCAATTCCAAACATACCCATACTAATTGCAACATGAGAAACACCAAAACACATCCATTTTGCACAATTATAACATCAAACAACATTATTTCATCATTCCTTTTTATCATCTGACACCCTAATGGTTTTCAACCTACAATTCGACGCAATAGGGACAATTCTACGGAACCCTAGAATTCCAAACCGGGATTCCCTAACATACTATGATCCATACTATTGAATATATAAACCGATAATACGAATTAACTAATCGAAACCACCCCTTACCTTGTGGGTTCTTCGAATTCTGACGCTTCCGGTTTTCTCCTTCTTTTTCCTCTTCTCAAATGCACGTATGATGAATATTCCACAATAACTCTCTTTCTCTTCTTTTTCCTTTTAATACTCCTTTTATTATTCCAATAAAATAATTAAATTAGTAATTAGTAAGAGTAGAGTATTTTACCCCTCACACCCTCTAATCACTCTCCACACCACCAATACTTCTTTCCTTTAATTAATTAAATTAATTCCAATAATTCAAAAATACCAATAATTAAATTTCCAATTAAATTAATAATTAAAAATTCTAATTATTTAATAATCGGATTATTTGGGGTGTCACAACTCTCCCCAACTAAAAGAGTTTTCGTCCTCGAAAACATACCTTAGACGAACAGTTCGGGATACGAGTCCTTCATCTGACTCTCCAGTTTCCAAGTGACATTTCCATCTGCTGGTCCTCCCCAAGCCACTCTTACCAACGCGATCACCTTGCCTCGCAACTGTTTCAACTTCCGATCCTCAATTCTCGCAGGTACCGCTTCCACAGTCAAATTCTCTCGTACCTGTATATCGTCTACCCGAATCTCATGAGACGGATCAGCAATGTACTTCCTTAGCTGAGATACATGAAAAACATCATGCAAATTTGCAAGTGACGGAGGCAAAGCAATCTGATAAGCAACTTTCCCAACTCTCTTGGTAATCTGAAACGGACCAATAAAACATGGAGTCAACTTTTTTGACTTCAAAGCTCGACCAATACCAGTCATCGGAGTAACTCGCATAAAAACATGTCCTCCTTCGCTAAACTCAAGATCTTTCCTCCTCTTATCGTGATAACTTTTCTGACGACTCTGAGAAGTCCTCATCTTCTCCTGAATCATCTTAATCTTTTCCGAAGTCTGTTGGACAATTTTCGGTCCAATCACATCACTCTCTCCAGATTCATACCAACACAACGGTGTCCGACACCTCCTACCATACAATGCCTCAAACGGAGCCATACCAATGCTCGAATGAAAACTATTGTTGTAGGTAAACTCAATCAATGGTAGATAACTATCCCAAGCTCCACCTTTCTCCAACACACAAGCTCTTAACAAATCTTCCAACGACTGAATCGTTCTCTCCGTCTGACCATCTGTCTGTGGATGATAAGCGGAACTCAAACACAACTTAGTACCCAAAGCTTCTTGCAATCCCATCCAGAATTTAGATGTAAACCTCGGATCTCGATCCGACACAATACTAGAAGGAATACCGTGCAAACTCACAATCTTCTCAGCATACAATTCTGCCAACCTTTCCATCGGATAATCCATTCTTATCAGAATAAAGTGAGCAGATTTCGTCAACCGATCAACAATAACCCAGATAGAATCACAATTCTTCGATGTCCTTGGCAAACCAGACACAAAATCCATAGAGATTCCATCCCATTTCCATTCCGGAACAAACAACGGTTCCATCAATCCTGACGGTTTCTGATGCTCAATCTTCGACTTCTGAGAAACCAAACAAGCATACACAAACTCAACAATTTCCTTTTTCATTCCCGGCCACCAAAACAACTTCTTCAAATCATGGTACATTTTAGTAGCACCAGGATGAATACTCAATCCACTACGATGTCCTTCTTCCAAAATACTCTTCCTAATCTCTGCAACATCCGGAACACACACCCTATTACCAAATCTCATAACACCATTCTCATCAATCCGGAACTCGCCTCCTTGACCTTGGTTGATCAATGTCAATTTATCAACTAACCCAACATCGGACTTCTGTCCATTCCGAATTTCTTCCAGAATACCACTAGTCAGTTTCAACATACCCAATTTCACACTATTCGGAGTAGTTTCACATACCAAACTTAAATCTCTGAACTGCTCAACCAAATCTAACTCACGGACCATTAACATCGACATATGCAAGGACTTCCTACTCAAGCCATCCGCAACAACGTTTGCCTTACCAGGATGGTAATTCAAACCGAAATCATAATCCTTTAGAAATTCTAACCATCTCCTCTGCCTCATATTCAACTCTTTCTGATCAAAGAGATACCTCAGACTTTTGTGATCACTGAACACCTCAAACCGAGAACCATATAAATAATGCCTCCACAACTTCAAAACAAACACAACAGCTGCCAACTCCAAATCATGAGTCGGATAATTCCTTTCATGTACTTTCAATTGTCTCGAAGCATAAGCCACCACCTGCTTATCCTGCATCAACACACCACCTAATCCCATTAATGATGCGTCACAATACACAACAAAAGACTTAGTCGGATTTGGAAAAATCAAGATCGGAGCACTTGTCAACCTCCTTTTCAGCTCTTGAAATCCTTTCTCACATTCAACATCCCAAACAAACATCTGACCCTTCCTGGTCAACTTAGTCAACGGTAACGCTAATTTGGAAAATCCTTCTATAAACTTCCTGTAATAACCTGCAAGACCCAGAAAACTACGGATCTCATAAGCATTCTTCGGCGCTTCCCACTGAGATACTGCTTCTACCTTCGTAGGATCCACAACAATTCCACTCTTGGAAATTACATGGCCAAGAAAACTTACTTCACTTAACCAGAATTCACACTTGGACAACTTCGCATAAAGCTTCTTCTCTTTCAACAATTCCAACACAACTCTGAGATGTTCTGCATGCTCTTCATCGCTCTTCGAATAAATTAGAATATCATCAATGAACACCACCACAAACTTATCAAGATACGGATGAAATATCCTGTTCATATACTCCATGAAAACACCAGGTGCATTAGTAACTCCAAACGGCATAACAGAATACTCGTAATGTCCATACCTCGTTCTAAATGCAGTTTTCTGAATATCTTCCGACTTCACACGAATCTGATGATATCCAGATCTCAGATCAATCTTACTAAATACACAAGCTCCAACTAGTTGATCCATCAAATCATCGATCCTCGGCAAAGGATACCGATTCTTGATTGTAACTTTATTCAGCTATCTGTAATCAACACATAATCTCATTGAACCTTCTTTCTTCTTAACCAACAACACCGGAGCACCCCACGGTGAAACACTCGGACAAACAAACTTCTTCTCAAGTAACTCCTCCAACTGTGTCTTTAACTTCACTAATTCGATGCCGACATACGGTAAGGTGCCATCGACACCGGACTAGTTCCAGGAATCAAATCTATAGTAAATTCTACCTCCCTCTCAGGTGGCAATTCACTAACGTCTTCCGGAAACACCTCTGGAAATTCATTCACCACTGGAAATCCATCACTCTTTGCTTTTCCCTCTGCTTCTATTGCAGAATACAACATAAATACCACAGCACCATCTTTCACAGCTAGGTTCATCTGTTTAACCGACATAGTCACATCTTCGACACCAACCTCTTCAGGAAAAATAACCGTCTTCACAAAACAGTTGATATGAACCTGGTTGAATTCCAACCAGTTCATTCCAAGGATGATATCAAGTTGTTCTAACGGTAGGCACACTAAATCCATACTGAAACCCCTACCAAAAATCACAATAGGACAATTCCTACAAACATACGAAGTAGTCACTGAACCCGACGCAGGTGTGATCGGTGGATCTGGAACTGACTGTTTAACGCTGGTTCGCGAAATGTCGCGGAAGCAAGAGTCGCCACCGTCTTTTATTTTCTCCAAATGGAAAGGACAAAAGCACAGAAAAATTCCTTATAGAGATTGCTCTCGGTTCGGGAGGTAGGTTATAGAAAGGGAAGGTGTTATCACCCTTTCTATCCATGGTTATCCATGGGCTCTTAGATACTTGCTCAATGTGTTTTCAAAAATGTTTGCTTGCTTTTCAATTGTGGGTTTTAAAAAAAAGTTTCTTTGAAAAATTTCAGTTCGACTCGTACGTCAGAGTGTTTGAAAAAATTGCTTTGAAAGCTTTTGAAAATGTGTTGGTGTGAAAAGTATTTTTGTTTGAAATTAGAGCAAGTATCCTTGAGAACCTACCTACCCTAAGGAATTCGTCTGTGTAAAAGTCCTTTAAAGTAGTGCCATCCCACCATTGAGAGGTAGGTAGCACCACCGTTGGAGGTGTTCGGGTCAATTCGAGGTTCGGGACATGGCGATCACCAGAGCAATGGGAAGACACCTTAGAAGCTACCCTCATGCCAGGTTCCCGGATCATGAGGACTTACTAAGACGCCCTCTACTCGACGATCACCTTTTGAGGCAAGGCAACAGTGAGGTGTACCCTAGGGGTGGTGTGTGCGATTCGTGTGTCGTTTTCATTGATATTTGTCTTGTCATGTTCATTGTGATCTACGCTTGATTTTAATTAGGGCCATTCATTCTTGCATGCTTATTTAACAGTTAATATTTGCGGGAAAAGTAAATCTAAAGCTATTACAAATGGCGCGGGTCCACATCGCCAAAATTAAACCGGACCCGATTTGACGGAAAAGTAAATAAAGCAAATAGAAGTGCGAAAAGTTTAAGTTACAACGCTTTGGGAGAGGTACATAATTAATTAAGCGAAAGAAAATAAATACGCGAATTAAATAAATTACGAACGAGGGCGTTGGACCCTTTTGCAAAAAATTAAAGTTAATGAATTTAATTAACAAAAAAAGATTAAATTAATGAGGAATTAAAATTAAAAATTAAAAGAAATTGTTTTTGGGTATTTTTATGTTTTTTTAAGATTTAATAGAAAAAAAGAATTAATTAAAATTAACTAACCCTAATTCTAATGGTTTTTAAATTTATTGTGAAAATATTAAATTAAAATCTAAATGAAACCCTAATTAATTATGTACAATTTAATTATGAAAATAAAATAAGTAATATTATTATTATGAAAAGAAGAAAAATTGAAAGGAATAAAATTTATTAAACCTAAATTCTATGTTTTTTTGGATTTTTGGTTATTAAAAAGAATTAAAGTTAAAACCTATTTTACTAAATTTATTTACATGCCTTTGTTTACAAGAAAATAATTAAAATAAATAAATATTATATTCTTCTCTTTTTTCTGATTTTTTGTGTATTTTATAATTTGTAAAATATAATTAATTAAATTAAAACAATTGAATAAAATAAAATAACAATTAACAATAAAATAAAAATAAGTAAAAAAGAGAAAGAAATTGCAAACCAGGGGGGGTTCAGGCCCTAAAGTGGAGGTGTTGTCTAAGCAATTCTGGCCCAATGACCTTCAAGATTCGTTGACTTTCCCAGGCGCCATGTGGCTCTTTTGACCAGGGTTCAGGGTGTGCTTCCAGTCTCAGCCTTTGATTAGATCTCCAGATGGACGTGGCAAGGCTTGGTGATGAGGGAAAATGGCGATCTATGATGCTTACGCTGCATGGGAATATATATGAAAAAATAATATAGTGATTATACAGACCTGGGACTCGAACCCAGGTCATGAGCATTGCAAGCGCTTCTACCTTCCACTGAACCATTCCAATTTCAATTAACATATAATAGTAAATAAATATTATAAAAAGAAAATGTCAATGGCCTTGGAAACGCGCGCGAAATTTGAACGATCCAATCACTCCCTGCCACGAGTTCGTCTTCTTCCTTTTTCTAAAAACATAAAAGTATTAGGCAACGGTTTTTACACCGTTGCAGAAAATAGCATATGAGAAAATAACGACTAGGCCATGAGGCCACATAAATTGATCGCGATGACTGGTTCTTGTTCGTTGGAGCATGCTGGTTTGAATGGTCATGGTTTCGTGGACTAATTTTGCTTGGTTTCAGAAGCCCTAATTCCAAGCTTCTTGAACCCTAAAAAACGCTAATGGTGAATTCACGTAGGGCGCATAAAAATACAATCAAATAGTTTGGTTAGCTTCATAATCATTCAAGGAATAAGAATCAATAAATGAAATGCCATAAAAATGCTTAAATTTCAAAATATGATTATGAATTTTTCACGAAACATCTTGCATTCTGTGTACCAATTCCTCGCGTCTGGACTGTTGTTTTTGATTGGAATGTGATCAATGGTCTCCAAGGAAGCTATAGGAATGAAAATTAGGTCTTGAATCGTCCTCCAACAATGATTTCAGAATTTTGTTTTCAAGGAATTTTTTTCAAGTTTCCAATGGCCTTTGAGCGCAGCATTCAGTCTGTTAGCATTAGGGTTATGTTTCTGATTATGTAGTGAAGGCATTAGGTTAACAAAATTGGCCAAAATCTTTTTCATTCATTGATTTCAATATTTGATTTTCCACCATTATTTTCATATCTTTTTTCACATGTTCTTGTGCAAATCATGATCCAATTAGTCCAAATCTTTCCCTATTTAGTTGTACACGAAATCTTGAGTATCAAACATGCATAAAAAGATTGGTTAGGTCATGTTAGATATTTTTCACATATTTATATAATTTAAATGAATTAATATGAATAATAATTCAAATAAATAAATAAAAAATGAGAAAATACTTCCCTTTGGGCCAAGTGGTCGTGCACATGCTTGGAATGATGAATCATGGAAGAAAAATGGGCCCATTAGCAATTTTAGGTCATTTGAAGTAATGTTGACTTTTCAAAATATCCAAAAATTTCCCAACTTCCACAAGGCATAACTTGCTCAATTTTTAATCTTTTCTCATGTTCTTGGACATTTTGGAAAGGTATTTGAGTCCTTTAACCAATGCCTTTGGTCCCATGTCATTTTTATTTTCCAATCTCAAGTTATGGCCTTTGACCTAAAGTCCCTTTTTGTTGACTTTTGAAAATGACCTATAATGTTGAAATTGATAACTTTTTGTGAGAGCATTTCTTGGACTTGAAGTATGAAGATGAGTTGTAGGAAATGTCTTTCTCTTCAAAATGAGCTTTGGATGGAATTTTTCTGATAATCCATGTGAGAGTTATGCCCTGGTCAATTTCAGTTGACTTTTTCAGCTGTCCAAATATAGTAACTTTTGCATCTTGATGATTTTCTGAGCCAAATTTTGAGAATCATGATCAAGCATTGATCAAATGATGTTTGTGGCTTCAAAATGATGTGTTGACCAAAAATTTGAACTTTTGACTGTCAAATGACCATTTTGCCCCTACAGTTGACTGTAGTGCAATCTAGGGTTTTGACTGTGCAATTTTGAGCTGAATGCCTTGAAACTTGATATGAGGATGCTTGACCATATTTGTAGACATATGAGACTTGATTGGGCCTTTAAAAACTTCATTTTCTTGATCAGAACACAAACCCTAGTTTTGACTGTATAGGAGACAGTTGGACTGCACAACCCTTGGGGAATTTTGTGACTTGGCTTGGCAATTTCTTGAAGAATATGGGAGGGCAAATTTTGGGGTACAACAGTTGCCCCTGTTCAATCTTCTTAGACCTGAGGATGCAGATTGGCTGACGTGCCTTTCGTAATCCGAGGGTAGAAGATGATTGGACACTAGAGTGCCCAGAAATTTGCGCTCGCATGTTAGCAGTGTGATGGGGGAATGGGCTTATAGATGCCATTTGGAGATTGCTGGATAGGATGATGGGCTTATAGATGCCATCTGGATGTTGATCGCGTAGGAGATTCCTTAGCGAGAACCTGCATACCTGCAAAAGAAAAATGAGTACCTGACACGTTGCAGGAGCTGATTTTAGATGCTTGGCATAGATATGTCCTGACTGGTTACAGGAGCTGAGTCTGGAGCTTCAAAAGATGATGAATGAACCAGGTATGGTCACTGCCTTAGCATGAATGGTAAGAGAACCTTGGGTGATTTTAACTTCAACAACGCTCGTTGAGAAAATTTTGGCGGGAATTACCATCTTTGCAATATCGGGAAGAGAACCATAGAAAATTGTAATCTGCAAGGGAATCATCTCACTCATCGTCGGAGAGGGAATCATAGGAAAAGGAATTGTCACCTCACACTCATCATCGGAGAGGGGAACATCTGAAAAGGACTTACCACCTCACACACCGTCGGAGAGGGAACCATAGAAGACTATCACCTCACACTCATCGTCGGAGAGGGAAACATCTGAAAAAGGAATTACCACCTCACGCACTTGTCGGAGAGGGGACCATAGAAGACTATCACCTCACACTCACCGTCGGAGAGGGAAACATCTGAAGAAGGAATTACCACCTCACGCACTTGTCGGAGAGGGGACCATAAGAGACTATCACCTCACACTCATCGTCGGAGAGGGGAACATCTGAAGAAGGAATTACCACCTCTCACACTTGTCGGAGAGGGGACCATAAGGAGATTATCACCTCACACTCATCGTCGGAGAGGGAAACATCTGAAGAAGGAATTACCACCTCACGCACTTGTCGGAGAGGGGACCATAACTTCTGCTGAGTCTTTATCAGAAAAATCTGTTGGGAATCGATTTGGCTGGACTAGAGAAGGCCTTGAAATATGCTTGAGAATTTAACTGCATCTTTCCTGAAAGGTAAAGGTTAATCATATGCAATGCATGATATGGATCAAGCAATGATGTTCTCAACATAAATGAGATTTGTATGATATGATGCGTTATGCATGCTATAATGATGTATGTGTTGTTTTATGAATGTTTTCGTCTAGGAAAGTAGATCCTTGACGGGTGCCGGGAAGTCGTATCCTGGGCTGATGTTGAAGAATAAGCTTTTACTTCCGCTGGGGATGATAGTTGCAAGAATACCGGTAGGAGGAGATGACTCCGTTGCGGAATAAACTTGGCAAATGGCGGATTCTGCGGGGAGAAAAGATACTCTGACGACCATGCTGGGAAGCAATACTCTGTGGGGAGAGAGATGCTTTGCTGAATTATTGAGAATGACTTGCTGAGGATATCTTTGTTGTATTGGAAGTGTTGATAGACTTCGCTGGGGGTAGGAAAGAACTACGTTGACGACGACCTTTCCGTGGCTTTTGGCTGAGGATAATCCAGTTATATCCTATTGAGGAAATAACTCTTTGAATAAAGCCGGGCGACGCGTTCGTGTTCTGCGAGGGGATAAGCTTCCAGAATCTACTGGGGATAAGCTTACTGCTTGGGGATATGAATTCCAACTTTCCTGGGGAAACTGGATTGGACTCTTCTGGGGAGGTTTTTGGAACTGGGGGAAGTGATTCCTTTGAATGTTGGTATACCGCCGGGGAACAATCTTTAGGCCAAGACTGCCGGGGATGCTTGTTAAGAATATATATGCTGCTGCTGGGGGAGTATTGAGATCTACTGGAGGATACTCAATTTCCTTGAGATTTGATAGTTCTGCTTGGAGAAGAATGCACTTTTGTTGGCTCACTCTCTGGGGAATTAAGATGTACTGGTCACGTTCTTTAGCTGAACCTACCTTGGTACCTTGGAGGATAGAACAATTAGACTGCTCAGACAACTCTTTTATTGCCCCTGTTCCTAGTGTCACCTGCAATTAATTCCTTTGTTTCGTATGCAAATATTTATGAGTTAGCAAATTATTGTCAATGCATATATCACAAATTGAACCTTGGACGTTCTTCGTAAAACAAAACAGAAAAAAGAAAAACACTTGGCACGTTTAACTGAAAATATATTTGTATTGATTTTTTTGAATAGCCTGTGAATAGGCGTTTTGTGTACAAGAGGCTGACGTCCTAGTAAGAGGAACGTCGCCGAACGAAAGAATTTATACAAGTTTTGTACAAAAGAAAATAAAACAGCTGTGTGAAGTGAATGATCCACTGGGTTTCAGCTCTGCTATTGTCTTTATAACTCCGAGCGTCTCATCACTCGATGACCTTGGTTGAAGGTGAAGCTGACTGATCGATGCCGTCTGAACTTGATGTAGATACCGGATTCTGGATGCAAAGTGATCCAATGAGACATAGTATTACGCTTTTATCCCTAATTTTTGCCTGGACCGCCCTTTCAGGTTTTCGGTCCACCGGGATACCCATTTTTGCCCAAGTCGCCTTTTCAGGTTTTCGACTTGCCGGGTGTACAGATTTTTTTCATTTTCATCCCTTCATTTTGCCCGAACCCTTTTGGTTCGACGGGAAGCCCTAATTTTTGCCTAGGCATGTCAGCCTAGCGGGTCTTTTTTTATGCGTAGTATTTTTTAACTATGTCTGCATTGGCGGGGTGAGGAAGGTCGTCACCATCCATGTTGGTTAATATCATTGCTCCTCCTGAGAACACATGCTTAACCACAAATGGCCCTTCGTACGTGGGGGTCCATTTGCCCCTTGGATCACTCTGAGGAAGGATGATTCGCTTGATCACCAGATCCCCAACTTGATATTCCTGTGGTCTGACCTTTTTGTTAAATGCCCTGATCATCCGTTTCTGATACGTTTGACCATGACAGATAGCAGCAAGTCTCTTTTAATCAATGAGGTTGAGTTGATCAAGTCGTGTCTGGATCCAATCATCTTCGTTCAGATTTGTATCCTTCATTATCCGGAGAGAAGGTATTTGCACTTCGATTGGCAAGACTGCCTCCATGCCATAAACCAGAGAGAAAGGAGTTGCCCCGGTTGACGTTCTAGCTGAGGTACGGTACCCATGCAGAGCGAATGGTAACATCTCGTGCCAATCTTTGTAAGTTACTGTCATTTTCTGCACGATTTTCTTGATGTTCTTATTTGCTGCTTCTACAGCCCCATTCATCTTCGGTCTGTAAGGAGAAGAATTGTGGTGCTGTATTTTGAACTGTTCGCAGAGCTCAGCGATCATCTTGTTGTTCAGATTGGTACCGTTGTCTGTAATGATCCGCTCAGGGACGCCGTACTGACAGATCAGGTTGTGCCGAATGAACCGTGCCACCACAGTCTTGGTTACCGTAGCATAGGATGCCGCCTCAACCCACTTCGTAAAATAGTCAATCGCCACTAGGATGAAGCGATGTCCGTTGGATGCCGTAGGTTTAATCTCGCCGATCATGTCTATGCCCCACATTGCAAACGGCCAAGGCGCAGTCAGAACATTCAGGGGAACCGGAGGAACGTGCACCTTGTCTGCATAAATCTGGCACTTGTGGCATGTCTTGGAGTGTTGGTAGCAGTCGGCTTCCATTGTGGACCAGTAGTATCCTGCCCGTAGGATCTTTTTAGCCATAGTGTGCCCACTGGAATGTGTACCAAAGGTCCCTTCATGCAGCTCTTCCATGATCCTTTCTGCTTCAGTCTTATCCACACAACGCAATAAGGTTGAATCATGGTTTCGCTTGTACAAGATGCCGTTGCTTAGGAAGAAATTGGCTGCAAACCTCCTCAGGAATTTCTTATCATTGACAGATGCACCTTCAGGGTATTCCTGAGCTTCCAGATATCTTTTCACTTCGTGGTACCAAGGCTTCTCAGTCACCAATTCAGTTTCGAGATCACAACAGTATGCCGGTTCGTCCAGTTTCCAGATGATGATTCGGGGAGCCTCATTATCCCATTTGACCTTGAACATTGAAGACATTGTAGCTAACGCGTCCGCCAGCTGATTCTCTTCTCTTGGAAAGTGCTCAAAGGTTATCTCTGTGAAGTGGGGAATCAGGGTCAATACACATTCTCTGTAAGGAATCAGGTTTGGATGTTTCGTATCCCACTCTCCCTTGATCTGATTGATTACAAGAGAGGAATCTCCGAAGACACTTAGAAATTTGATCCTTAGGTCGATCGCAGCTTGAAGACCCATGATGCATGCCTCATACTCCGCCATGTTGTTGGTACAGTTGAAACACAGCCGGGCAGTGAGTGGAGTATGAGTACCTTGAGGGGATATGATGATGGCGCCAATACCATTTCCCAAAGCATTGGAGGCTCCGTCAAAGTGCATAGACCATCGGGATCCTGGCTCAGGTCCTTCATCCGGTCCAGGTACTTCACAGTCAGTTACAATCATAATGCTTTCATCCGGAAACTCGAAGTTCATTGATTGGTAGTCATCTACAGCTTGATGAGCTAAGTGGTCTGCCAATACACTTCCCTTGATGGCTTTCTGGGTTGTGTACTGAATGTCGTATTCCGTCAAGATCATTTGCCATCTTGCAATTCTCCCAGACAGAGCAGGCTTTTTGAATATGTACTTTATAGGATCCATTTTTGAGATCAACAAGGTAGTGTGAGTCAGCATATACTGTCTCAGCCGGCGAGCAGCCCATACCAAAGCGCAGCAAGTTTTCTCAAGCAGTGAGTATCGGGTCTCACAGTCGGTAAACTTTTTGCTAAGGTAATAAATGGCATGCTCTTTTCGGCCAGACTCGTCATGCTGCCCCAGCACACACCCCATTGAGTTGTCAAGCACTGTCAGGTATAGTATCAGAGGTCTCCCTTCAACTGGTGGCATAAGGATGGGTGGTTCTTGGAGATACTCTTTGATTCTGTCGAAAGCAGCCTGACATTCATCGTTCCAACGTACTACCTGATCTTTCTTCAACAGCTTGAAGATTGGCTCACAGGTAGCAGTCAGATGTGAGATGAAGCGAGCAATGTAATTCAGGCGTCCTAAAAAGCCTCTGACCTCCTTCTCTGTCTTAGGAACTGGCATCTCTTGAATAGCTTTGACCTTAGCAGGGTCCACTTGAATGCCTTTATCACTGACCACGAAGCCTAGCAATTTCCCAGATCTTACCCCGAAGGTGCACTTGTTAGGGTTCAATCTTAGCTTGTACAGTTTCAACCGGTCAAACAACTTCTGCAGATGATCTAGGTGCTCTTCCTCAGTCTGGGACCTTGCGATCATGTCGTCCACATACACCTCTATCTCGTGATGGATCATGTCATGAAATAAGGCAACCATGGCACGTTGGTAAGTTGCCCCAGCATTCTTTAACCCGAATGGCATGACCTTGTAACAGAAGGTGCCCCACTGAGTAACAAATGTAGTCTTTTCCATGTCTTCAGGTGCCATCTTGATCTGGTTGTAACCTGAAAAGCCATCCATGAAAGAGAACACCTTGTGCTGAGCTGTATTGTCAACAAGGACATCAATATGAGGTAAGGGGAAGTCATCCTTGGGGCTGGCCCTGTTCAGATCCCTGTAATCGACGCACATTCTGACCTTACCGTCCTTCTTAGGTACCGGCACCACATTAGCAACCCACTGAGGGTAAGAAGTCACTGCAAGGAACCCGGCATCAAACTGTTTCATGACCTCGGCTTTAATCTTCTCGGACATCTCTGGGCGCATCCGACGGACCTTTTGTTTAACTGGAGGGCAGTCTTCCTTAGTCGGCAAATGATGGACCACAATGTCGGTATCCAACCCTGGCATGTCTTCGTAGGACCAGGAAAAGATCTCCATATAGTCATGCAGCATTTGAGTCAACCGTTGCTTCACGCTGAGCTCTAGGTTGGCACCAATCTTTACCTCTTTTCTGTCTGCCTCAGTACCCAGGTTTATTGTTTCCACTGGCTCTTCATGGGGTTGAATTGCCCTCTCTTCCTGAAGCAACAGTCTTGCAAGCTCGCCAGGCACTTCGCAATCATCTTCACCTTCGTCTTCGGCTAAGTTGATCGGATTTTCGAAGTCATAATTGGCAGTAGCAGAGTTGTTATCAGTAAGATCCAGAGTGGATTGAAACCTGTATGAGTGAGTGTGTGTGTAAATACAGCTGTTTTGAAAATTATGTAAAGGAAAAGGAAGACAGAAAAGGAACACAATATTTGCAATGCGTAAAACGTCCAAGATTTTCATTTATGGTATATGAAATGACAATTTGTATGCCCTCACAAATAGAACCACGGTGCCTCGGGTAAGACACCGGGCCATATAGTTTATTATTGTTTATTACAAAATAACAAAACATAGGAATTCATTACTTAGTAACAAAAGAAACAGGGAGATTGTCCTTTGCGCTCCAATTGTTAAGTCCACTGTCAGTTGCCGGGTAGATCCAGCTATCAAACTCAGCTTCATCAACTTCTTCTTCATCCCCGATAGCATTAACTCCATGAGCAGGAAGGGGAGCTGTCACTATGTTAGGCTTGTCAGATGCCTCAAACTGTACCTCCTTAGCGTCAATGAGGTCCTGTAGCTTGTTCTTTAGTGCCCAACAGTCATCAGTAGAGTGCCCCGGGCTATCTGAATGGTAGGCACAACGAGCATTCGGGTTGTACTTGGGAGATGTTGTATTTGGGAACTTTGGAGCCTCCCTGACAGTCACTAAGTTAGTGGATAGCAACTGTGGCAGGATCTGTGATAGGGTCATGCTTAACCGGGTAAACTCTCGCCGGGGTCTTTCAGCCCTTTGAGGATTATTTGGCCGAGGAGCGGCAGCAGGCTTAGCAATCATCACCGCGCTGACAGATTGGCGGTGCTCAGGTCTCTCTGATTTCCTGGAACCGTACACGGCACTAGACTCCTTCTTGAATGGTTTCTTTTCCGAACCAGATGATGCACCCTTTGCAATCTTCCCAGACTTCAGCCCAGCTTCAATCCTCTCTCCAGTCAGAATCAAATCAGTGAACCCAGCAGAAGAATTCCCAATGAGATGGTTGAAAAACGGCCCAGATAGGGTCCCCAAGAACATGTCTACCAGCTCCCGATCAGTCAATGGTGGCTGCACCCTGCCAGCCAGGTCTCTCCACTTCTGAGCGTACTCCTTAAAACCTTCGCTTGCACCTAACGCCATACCCTGGAGCTGGGTACGTGTGGGGGAAAGGTCGGCATTATATTGATACTGCTTGTAGAAAGCAGTAGCCAACTCCTCCCAGTTACGAACCTTGGTCCCATCTAGCTGATAGAACCATTCGAGATGAGTCCCTGAAAGACTCTCCTGGAAGAAGTGGATCCATAAATTCTTATCCGCAGAGTACGGCTGAATTTTCCGAACATAGGACCTTAGATGCAGCTTGGGACAAGACGCCCCGTCATATTTGGAGAAGGATGGTGCTTTGAACTTATGCGGGATAATCACACCAGTTGACAAACCCAGATCTCCGAAATCCAGCCCAGGTACCTGTTGAACCTCCATAGCCTTCAACCTGTCCTCCAGTTGCTTGTATCTGTCGTCTGCAGGAGGGTACTGCTCTTCGTCAAAATCTGTCTCGTTGTCGGAGACTACCGGACTAGGGACCTTTACTTCTGCCTGAGAAGGACTCTTGCCAACAGAAGAACCAACCTCTTCATGCTGCAGAGTATTGCCAAACCTTCGGCCCGAGTTGAACAGAACAGTTCTTCTCTTCTTCTTCTTCTCCTTCTTCAGGAGCATAGTCTTTAATTCTTCTTGGCCTTTAGCCAGACCCTTGATTAGTTCTTGAAACTGCGCATTTTGCGCCTGAAGAGCCTTGATTGATGTCTCGGTTGATGCAGATTCGGGATTCATGATGCTGAAATGAACAGCGAAGAACTGTAAGCAACCTGAAAAGTGGAAAAACCTGCTATGCACATGATGTATGAAATGCGTATGCAATGCATTCAAGGGTTCGAAAGTTCAAATTTGTTGTAGACAAAAAGGAACACACGTTATCATTAAAGAAATCATTGTTTAATACATCAAGGCCTCATGGGAAAAAGTACAAAAAGTCAAATCAATCCCAAAATACACTGCGCATCCTCTTCGGAGCTATGTAGGTGTTGAGATTCCTCTCCTCATGTAACAGGCGGGTGAGCTCCAAGACCTTCTTTTCACTGGCATGCAGACTAGTCTCAAGAGAATTCCTTTCCTCCTTAAGCTGGATCCAGCTCTTCTGCATCTCTTCCCAGGATGTGGGCATATCAGGGTGCTGAATAATGTGGGACACTTCCCCTTCCAAGACTGGTTCTTTGATTACCGGGATCATGTGAGGATAAGGCATCACTAACTTCTGGGAGCGAGCTCGTACCCACTTGAGGTAAGGCTCCAAAGGGATGGAGTTCCTGTGCCCCAGTGTCTTGCTGTCTATCCTACTTGGCATCCTCCAGGCTCTGATAAATCTCTGGCGAAGTCCTTGAGTATCGTTGTCGAAGTCAAAAACTATGTCAGGAATCAACATGTCACGAGGACCATCCCTCCGAGCATAACCAAACTGTCTCCAAGCCAGGCATGGGCTATAAGTAATACCTCCTCTGATTCCAAGTAAAGGAACATTAGGGTACTCCCCGCAACGATCAATGATAGTGACATCTTCTCTGGACCGAGGGCACCAATGTATATCTGCATGTGTAAGAGTCATCAACCGTTGTGACCATCTCAAACCCCGCTCATTCTTCAAGACTGATTGTGGAAGGTGCGAAATAAACCACCTTCCCAGGAGAGGAGTGCAACACATAAGGACACCTCTTTTTCTCATGGTTCGAGTGTAACATGAGTGAAGGATGTCCCCTAACAACGTAGGTATGGGATTCCTGGACATAAAGATCTGGACAGCACTGATATCAATGAGCTGATCTGGGTTAGGGAACAACACCAAACCATAAACAAGGAGGGCCACAACCTCTTCAAAAGCTTGCAAGTCAAGGGAGTTCCAACATTCAAGAGCCTTTTCAAACAGAAACCTGGCTAAGAACCCTTTGATACCACTTCTGACTTCCCAATGTCCCTTGAGGTCAGATGACTGTAGGTGCAAGGCTTTAGAAATCTCTTCAAGCTTAGGTTCCTTTTCTGTACCATTAAAGGGTAGCTGATCAAGGATAGGGATCTTCAGGAGCCGGGAGAACTCCTCCAATGTAGGTACCAATTGATAATCCAAGAAGGTGAAACAGTGATGCAGAGGGTCAAAGAACTGGAACAAGACCTTTATCATATCTTCCTCAATGTTGGTGTTGACCAAGCTGATGAGGCTTCCATGTCTTTCACTGAATGAAGAGTTCTCGGGAATCCTGGATATGAGCTCCTTAAGCTGAGGAGGGACTCTTACAAGACTGACTTGAATTGTCTTTCTACGAACAGTTTCCATGTCCTACAAAACAAGAACAAAGATGAAAATTCAAACCCCTGAAATGGTTAGTCAATGCATATGATGCTGGATGATGTCATGATGCTATGATTAAACACACCACAGATATGTACAAAGACAAACATGTAAGGCACACAAGGCACACAAGACAAGCCCTTAAGGTTTAAGGCCAGCATGGGGTCTGGGTAGTACCCTCTTGAAGTTGGTGGGTTCAACCTGTCCTAATCAAAGTAACCGGGTTCTAAGGTTCCCAATATCACGGGATTACTTTCATTGTTCATCGTTTCGATTTAGCCACTGAACTGGCGACCGAAATATTCCAGGAAAGCAACCCTCAATTGAGTGTAGTATCGAGTATCAACCAACCTCGGACTACACCAAAGTCAGTTATCTCACTACCCTAAAGAGGCCAAGATAGTTCAATTAAGGTTCCTAAGGTCTGTTGATGCTTCACGACACCACGCGGAGGCCCCGTACTCTCCTTGACTGAACTCAAGGGTTACCGGTACACACCAAAGTGCCACATCAACGTAGCAGACTGTTTCAACCATGTCGGTATACCCCGCACAGTTCCCTCACAGCCTTGTTGCTACTTTCTAAGAAGGTATCCCCCAGATCCGGGTTAGGATCTATAGAACTCCCAAGACAGTCCCACAATAATAAATCAAGCAAGTCAATACAATTGAAAACACAGTTATGAACTACCCTAAGGTACACCTCACTTTAAGTTTGGTCCCCAACAGAGTCGCCAGTTCTGTGATCGGTGGATCTGGAACTGACTGTTTAACGCTGGTTCGCTAAATGTCGCGGAAGCAAGAGTCGCCACCGTCTTTTATTTTCTCCAAATGGAAAGGACAAAAGCACAGAAAAATTCCTTATAGAGATTGCTCTCGGTTCGGGAGGTAGGTTATAGAAAGGGAAGGTGTTAGCACCCTTTCTATCCATGGTTATCCATGGGCTCTTAGATACTTGCTCAATGTGTTTTCAAAAATGTTTGCTTGCTTTTCAATTGTGGGTTTTAAAAAAAAGTTTCTTTGAAAAATTTCAGTTCGACTCGTACGTCAGAGTGTTTGAAAAAATTGCTTTGAAAGCTTTTGAAAATGTGTTGGTGTGAAAAGTATTTTTGTTTGAAATTAGAGCAAGTATCCTTGAGAACCTACCTACCCTAAGGAATTCGTCTGTGTAAAAGTCCTTTAAAGTAGTGCCATCCCACCATTGAGAGGTAGGTAGCACCACCGTTGGAGGTGTTCGGGTCAATTCGAGGTTCGGGACATGGCGATCACCAGAGCAATGGGAAGACACCTTAGAAGCTACCCTCATGCCAGGTTCCCGGATCATGAGGACTTACTAAAACGCCCTCTACTCGACGATCACCTTTCGAGGCAAGGCAACAGTGAGGCGTACCCTAGGGGTGGTGTGTGCGATTCGTGTGTCGTTTTCATTGATATTTGTCTTGTCATGTTCATTGTGATCTACGCTTGATTTTAATTAGGGCCATTCATTCTTGCATGCTTATTTAACAGTTAATATTTGCGGGAAAAGTAAATCTAAAGCTATTACAAATGGCGCGGGTCCACATCGCCAAAATTAAACCGGACCCGATTTGACGGAAAAGTAAATAAAGCAAATAGAAGTGCGAAAAGTTTAAGTTACAACGCTTTGGGAGAGGTACATAATTAATTAAGCGAAAGAAAATAAATACGCGAATTAAATAAATTACGAACGAGGGCGTTGGACCCTTTTGCAAAAAATTAAAGTTAATGAATTTAATTAACAAAAAAAGATTAAATTAATGAGGAATTAAAATTAAAAATTAAAAGAAATTGTTTTTGGGTATTTTTATGTTTTTTTAAGATTTAATAGAAAAAAAGAATTAATTAAAATTAACTAACCCTAATTCTAATGGTTTTTAAATTTATTGTGAAAATATTAAATTAAAATCTAAATGAAACCCTAATTAATTATGTACAATTTAATTATGAAAATAAAATAAGTAATATTATTATTATGAAAAGAAGAAAAATTGAAAGGAATAAAATTTATTAAACCTAAATTCTATGTTTTTTTGGATTTTTGGTTATTAAAAAGAATTAAAGTTAAAACCTATTTTACTAAATTTATTTACATGCCTTTGTTTACAAGAAAATAATTAAAATAAATAAATATTATATTCTTCTCTTTTTTCTGATTTTTTGTGTATTTTATAATTTGTAAAATATAATTAATTAAATTAAAACAATTGAATAAAATAAAATAACAATTAACAATAAAATAAAAATAAGTAAAAAAGAGAAAGAAATTGCAAACCAGGGGGGGTTCAGGCCCTAAAGTGGAGGTGTTGTCTAAGCAATTCTGGCCCAATGACCTTCAAGATTCGTTGACTTTCCCAGGCGCCATGTGGCTCTTTTGACCAGGGTTCAGGGTGTGCTTCCAGTCTCAGCCTTTGATTAGATCTCCAGATGGACGTGGCAAGGCTTGGTGATGAGGGAACATGGCGATCTATGATGCTTATGCTGCATGGGAATATATATGAAAAAATAATATAGTGATTATACAGACCTGGGATTCGAACCCAGGTCATGAGCATTGCAAGCGCTTCTACCTGCCACTGAACCATTCCAATTTCAATTAACATATAATAGTAAATAAATATTATAAAAAGAAAATGTCAATGGCCTTGGAAACGCGCACGAAATTTGAACGATCCAATCACTCCCTGCCACGAGTTCGTCTTCTTCCTTTTTCTGAAAACATAAAAGTATTAGGCAACGGTTTTTACACCGTTGCAGAAAATAGCATATGAGAAAATAACGACTAGGCCATGAGGCCACATAAATTGATCGCGATGACTGGTTCTTGTTCGTTGGAGCATGCTGGTTTGAATGGTCATGGTTTCGTGGACTAATTTTGCTTGGTTTCAGAAGCCCTAATTCCAAGCTTCTTGAACCCTAAAAAACGCTAATGGTGAATTCACGTAGGGCGCATAAAAATACAATCAAATAGTTTGGTTAGCTTCATAATCATTCAAGGAATAAGAATCAATAAATGAAATGCCATAAAAATGCTTAAATTTCAAAATATGATTATGAATTTTTCACGAAACATCTTGCATTCTGTGTACCAATTCCTCGCGTCTGGACTGTTGTTTTTGATTGGAATGTGATCAATGGTCTCCAAGGAAGCTATAGGAATGAAAATTAGGTCTTGAATCGTCCTCCAACAATGATTTCAGAATTTTGTTTTCAAGGAATTTTTTTCAAGTTTCCAATGGCCTTTGAGCGCAGCATTCAGTCTGTTAGCATTAGGGTTATGTTTCTGATTATGTAGTGAAGGCATTAGGTTAACAAAATTGGCCAAAATCTTTTTCATTCATTGATTTCAATATTTGATTTTCCACCATTATTTTCATATATTTTTTCACATGTTCTTGTGCAAATCATGATCCAATTAGTCCAAATCTTTCCCTATTTAGTTGTACACGAAATCTTGAGTATCAAACATGCATAAAAAGATTGGTTAGGTCATGTTAGATATTTTTCACATATTTATATAATTTAAATGAATTAATATGAATAATAATTCAAATAAATAAATAAAAAATGAGAAAATACTTCCCTTTGGGCCAAGTGGTCGTGCACATGCTTGGAATGATGAATCATGGAAGAAAAATGGGCCCATTAGCAATTTTAGGTCATTTGAAGTAATGTTGACTTTTCAAAATATCCAAAAATTTCCCAACTTCCACAAGGCATAACTTGCTCAATTTTTAATCTTTTCTCATGTTCTTGGACATTTTGGAAAGGTCTTTGAGTCCTTTAACCAATGCCTTTGGTCCCATGTCATTTTTATTTTCCAATCTCAAGTTATGGCCTTTGACTTAAAGTCCCTTTTTGTTGACTTTTGAAAATGACCTATAATGTTGAAATTGATAACTTTTTGTGAGAGCATTTCTTGGACTTGAAGTATGAAGATGAGTTGTAGGAAATGTCTTTCTCTTCAAAATGAGCTTTGGATGGAATTTTTCTGATAATCCATGTGAGAGTTATGCCCTGGTCAATTTCAGTTGACTTTTTCAACTGTCCAAATATAGTAACTTTTGCATCTTGATGATTTTCTGAGCCAAATTTTGAGAATCATGATCAAGCATTGATCAAATGATGTTTGTGGCTTCAAAATGATGTGTTGACCAAAAATTTGAACTTTTGACTGTCAAATGACCATTTTGCCCCTACAGTTGACTGTAGTGCAATCTAGGGTTTTGACTGTGCAATTTTGAGCTGAATGCCTTGAAACTTGATATGAGGATGCTTGACCATATTTGTAGACATATGAGACTTGATTGGGCCTTTAAAAACTTCATTTTCTTGATCAGAACACAAACCCTAGTTTTGACTGTATAGGAGACAGTTGGACTGCACAACCCTTGGGGAATTTTGTGACTTGGCTTGGCAATTTCTTGAAGAATATGGGAGGGCAAATTTTGGGGTACAACAGCAGGAGTATCAATAACCATACTTCCATCCATATTAGAAATTTCCAAATTCAATCTTTTAGCACAATCCAAAGCAATAAAAGAATGCGTAGCTCCAGTATCAATAATCGCAATCAAAGGTATGTCATTAATAAAACATGTACCTTTAATCAGCCGATCATCTGGCTTAGTCTCTGACCCAGACAATGCAAACACTTTACCACCAGCTTGCTCCTTCTTGGGTTTTGTACACTGAGGACGGGTATGACCTTCTTCACCACAGTTGTAACAAGTCACCACTCTTACTCTGCAATCATTAGCCACATGGCCGAGTTTCCCACACTTGAAACACTTCTTATCATTACTTTTGCAATCCACCATACGATGTCCTGTCTCACCACACTTGTAGCACTTAATGGAAGAACTAGAATCTCCTCCACCAAACTTCTTCCAACCACCGGGTCTCTAATTACTTCTATCATAAGGCTTACCACGATCCATCTGTTGCTTACCCTTCCTATCAACATACCCTCGAGCATTCGACTTAGTGCTAGCAAGATCCTCCTCTAAAATCCTACTACAGTCAACCAGATCAGGAAATCTTCGGATACGCTGATACCGAATACCCTGCTTAATCTCATCACGAAGACCATTCTCAAACTTGATACATTTGGAAAATTCTCCATCTGCATCGTTAGTATAATGAGCATAATACTTCGCTAACTCAGTAAACTTCGAAGCATACTCACTGACAGTCTTGTTACCCTGCTTGAGTTCCAGAAACTCAATCTCCTTCTTGCCTCTGATGTCCTCAGGAAAGTACCTCCTCAGAAAAACCCTCCTGAACACAGCCCAAGTCAAAGCAATACCATCTTCTTCCATTTCAGTTCTGGTAGCAACCCACCAGTCATCAGCTTCCTCTGCTAACATGTGAGTTCCGTATCTCACCTTCAGCCCTTCAGCACAGCCAATTACTCTGAAGATCCTCTCGATCTCCTTCAACCACTTCTGAGCACCTTCGGGATCATGTGCACCCTTAAACAACGGAGGATTATTCCTCTGAAAATTCCCCAATTGCCGGTCAGCACCAATCACAGCTCCCTGCTGGTTCCCTCCGAGTACTCCAGCCAACATTCCCAATGCTTCAGCAATAGCATTGTCGTTTCTTCCATTACCTCTTCCGGCCATTGTTCTTGTAACATTACAAAACAACCTCATCAGCACACAAGTATCGACAGTGTCATCTTACACTAGTCGCTTACAAAAGGGATAACGACACAAGACAAGACCGACTATGCTCTGATACCACTATTGTAACACCCCTTCTAAAATACCCCAAATAATATTAATTATATCAATGATTAAAGACATATTCCATCAGAGTTAACACGGAACAAGGGATGTCACAATTATGAAATAAATAAAACTTCCAATAAAACAGTAGTCATGCTACACTGAGGGTCATTATTCAAATAATTCAATCAAATTAAGACCATGTCTTACACAGCGGAAAAATACCATAACCAAAACGAAATAAACCAAAACATAATTATTCCCAATGAAATTCAAAGAAACAATTGAATAATAACTAATTCCTCAACTAAACGTTCCCCAGTGTTACAACCTATCAGAGCACGACACTGACACGCGAACTTAAAGTAACATAACTCTAGAGCCATCCTCACCAACTCCTGAGCTGCTAACTTTAATCTGAAATTGTTAAAGTAAGGGTGAGATTTCTCATAATTAACATGCATTATAAGCTTCTCAATCAACATTATATCACAAGCATATTATTTCACCCATTTTAGCATAAATTCAGATTCAACACGCAGTTCCAATCATACAAGTCATTATGCACAAATCAATAATCAACCAAAGAATTGTAACACTGGAAGACATCCTAACATGTTACAATTCCATGCAAACACAAATGCAGACACAATGCATGTCGTACCAACACGTGACCAAGTCACCCAACACTGATCCATCATCAACCGGATACAACAACCATCGATTCGTCCATAAATACCCGGACACGAATCCAGCCTAACCACCCATCATCACCCGGGTATCGGTTAACAGCAATACAAGTCAAATTCCACACAATGGAAATTAACTTCACTAAAACAATGCATATGCACGCACATCACTAGCATGCAACATCAAATCAGTCTATGAAATACATCAATTTATCATAACTGAACCAAAACCAAAAACATGATATCTCAACGATCATGCACACCATCATTAGCAACATAAACATGCATTTCATTCACACAATACTAATACATCCATCCATCACAGGTTCACTGCTACATACACACCCATGTGCGTTAGCCAATAATCACTTATTCCGGGATTTGATTCATTTTCAAAATAATTTCAGGTTTTAGGAAATCTTTTCATTTTATAAAATAAAGCATTAAATTTAAGAAATAACGTCCAAAACGACACTCAAAACGGACTTACGGTTTGAAAGTTATGAATTTTCAAAGTTTAATATTTTTCAAAAAGTTACAGCAGAACCCGGTTCCTACATATGCAGGAACCGGTTCCTGCGAAGTTCAAAAATCACGCTTCTGGAAAATGTATGGGAACCCGGTTCCTACCTATACAGGAACCGGTCCTACGTGCATTTTTGCCAATTTTTATAAATTCACACAGTGGAACCCGATTCCTCCCCACTGGGAACCGGTTCCCACGACCTGCAGAGTCAAATTCTGCACTTTTAACAACATTTATTCATTCTAAATCAATTCCAAACATACCCATACGAATTGCAACATGAGAAACACCAAAACACATCCATTTTGCACCATTATAACATCAAACCACATTATTTCATCATTCCTTTTTATCATCTGACACCCTAATGGTTTTCAACCTACAATTCGACGCAATAGGGACAATTCTACGGAACCATAGAATTCCAAACCGGGATTCCCTAACATACTATGATCCATACAATTGAATATCTAAACCGATAATATGAATTAACTAATCGAAACCACCCCTTACCTTGTGGGTTCTTCGAATTCTGACGCTTCCGGTTTTCTCCTTCTTTTTCCTCTTCTCAAATGCACGTATGATGAATATTCCACAATAACTCTCTTTCTCTTCTTTTTCTTAATACTCCTTTTATTATTCCAATAAAATAATTAAATTAGTAATTAGTAAGAGTAGAGTATTTTACCCCTCACACTCTAATCACTCTTCACACCACCAATACTTCTTTCCTTTAATTAATTAAATTAATTCCAATAATCCAAAAATACCAATAATTAAATTTCCAATTAAATTAATAATTAAAATTTCTAATTATTTAATAATCGGATTATTTGGGGTGTCACACTGGGCCTGGTTATTTTTTGCTTCTAACACTTGCTTTTTCAGCTTCACACCCCCTGGCCCATTTCTTGTATTTTTATTATTTTTACATTTTTATTTCACTTCTGACTTTTATATTTTATTTTCAAACATAAAAAATGATCCAAAAATATTTTCATGAGTTTTTACATTTATTTGGTATTTATTTTTATTTTTACTAGCATAAAAACATTTTATATACTTTTATATTATTTTGTTTAAATTTAAAAATATTGAAAATAATACTTTTATTCCATTTCTTATTTTTATTCACATTGAAAACATTTTCTTGAATATACTTTATTTTTTGTAAATAATTTATTTTATTTTTTACATATTTAACATATATATATATATATATATATATATATATATATATATATATATATATATATATATATATATATATATATATATATATATATATATATATATATATATATATATATATATATATATATATATATATATATATATATATATATATATATATATATATATATATATATATATATATATATATATATATATATATACACACACATATACTTTTGTTTTATTAAAAACATAGAAATAAAAACACGAAAATATTATCTTTTATTTTTATTATTATTTATATTAAAAAAAACCTTTTTTGGGTATATTTCATTTTTATACATGTTAATACATTTTTGTACATAAATAATACATTATATTTATTTTCTTAAGAAATTAGGTTTTTTTTTGCCCTAAAAAAACAAATAAATTAACCTTTTATTTAGTTCTTTACATAAAAAATACTTTTTGCATACATGAACAAATATAAACTTTTTTTACATAATACATTTTATTTAATATGTATTCATTATATTTATTTAAATATTGTACATCTAAATATTGTGCCTTGCAAATTCAATATGGTTGTAATAATTTAGGATTTAATTTCTTGCAAAATAATCCCCAATTCAAATTTGTACCCCCCTCCCTATATCAAAGTTGTAATAGCTTAGATTTATTTTTACGCACTTAAATGCTTTTAATTATGCCATGCTTAGAGAATTAGGGTTTGTATGCAAAATCAAAACCAACAAATAGGTTGACCTAATCAAAGACAAAAATGCATGAAAAATAAACACAATACACACTTGCACCCCTAAGGTTACAATCCACTTGTTGCCTTCAAAAATGGGCCATGGTATGCATGTCAAGTATTTTGGCAAAGCAAAAACAAAACAAAGATCATAGTCCCTCGATGACGCTATCTGAGTTGCCTAAACAAAATGATCAAGTCCCTCAAGAAAATTGCCAAAAATACTTGACACAATTGCTATCATGGTCTATACGATGACCCGCGCCTGTCCCGTTTAACATCCTAACACAAGGTTGTTCACCAAATACAATGGTGAAACAACATTGTTAAAAGGCTTAAAAATATAAGAAAGATCTTTGAGTAAAATAGGGTAGATAGCTCTTAGTTACTTGATCAAAAGCTTGCAAAAACATCCTTGCTATTTTCAAAACACACTTCACAATTTCAAAACCCTACTTTCAAAACATTGAAAACTTTTCAAAAGACAAAAACACCTTTGTATACATTCAAACAAGAATCATTACAAAGTTTGCCACAACGATGGACTCTTTTCGAAACATCTTTCAAAACCACACACAAAGCACCATTTCAAACAATTGAAAAGCAAATCAAGTGATCTAAGCAAGTAACTAAGAGCCCATGGATAACCATGGATAGAAAGGGTGCTAATACATTCCCTTTCTATAATCTACTCCCCGAACCCAAGAAAACATCTCAAAGGTCTTTCCTGTGCTTTTTGACCTTTCCTTAGGATAAAATAAAAAGTCGGTGGCGACTCTTGCTAAACCGAAACATTTGTGAACACAAACTCAAAATCCCAAGTCAGTTCTCCCACCGTATCACAGACTATATCAGCACAAAGAGAAAGCGTCCATGAGACTTTTGATTTTGCTTTTTCTAGTTTTAAATTTGTTTTATTTACTTCTTTGTAATGCCTTAAAGGCATTGTTGAACCTTTCAAAGTTAAGCTAATAAAGTTTTGTTTATTTTTGGTTTGTGTTGTACCCCAAAATTTTCACTCCCATATTCCTCAAGACATTACAAGAAAAGTCTCCAAGTGGCTCAAGATTGCTCAAGAGTTGGACAGTCAAAACATCTCCTAAGGCAATCAATCTCAAATTAGGATTTTGTGTTGCATCAAGGTCCTTACATACGAATGACCTAAAGTGCTCCCCAATGTCCTAATATGTTCTCAAGTTCATCCATGTCAAATTTCAAGCCTTGCAGAGAAAGTTTGGACAGTCAATTGCTCAAGAGGCCCAAAAATCGACTGTGCTAGGGCAAAAGTCAACTGTGACCCAAATACAGTCAAACCTCAAGATTTTTTTGTCAACATTCTCATTTTGAAGGATAATTCATCATTTTATCAAGGGTTTATCATGATTCATCAAGGATTGCTCAAAATTCATCAAGATTCAAAAGTTGCTAAATTAGGGTTTTGCAGGAAAAGTCAACTCAACTTTGACCAAGCATAACTTTCTCATACTTTATTAGAAATGACCCATACAAAGGTCATTTTGAAAAAGATGCAATTTCCTACAATCCATATTCATACCCAAAGATCAATAAATGCACTCACAAGAAGTTACAAATTTGGACATTATAGGTCATTTTTGAAAGTCAACAAAAACACCTTTTTTGCCAAAGCTTATAACTTGAGCATGGAATATAAAAATGAGATGAGACAAAAAGGGTTGGTTATAGGACATATAAAGGTTTCTAAGAAGTCCAAGAACACCTCAAAAAGTTCAAAATTTAAGAAGTTATGCATTGTTGAATTTGGGAGTTTTTCCAAAATTGCCAAAAGTCAACTATCCCCAAAACTTCAAATTTTGTCAAATGGGCCCACTTTTTTCCACTTGATTTGATCTTGTCACACTCCACACGTGTCCTAGCTTTAGTATTGTGTCCAATTATTAGTTTTTCTATTTTATTGGATTTTTTATTGAATTAATTCATTTTTAATCAATTTAAATCCAAATAAAATCTAAAAATTGATCACTTGGTATCTTTTTGATTGATATAGGTGTTAAATATCATCATGGACACAATCAAATCCGAATCAAGCCATATCAGGCACAAAATATTGGATTTAGAATCAAATTGGAAGCTTTTTAATGGAGGATCATATCATATCTCCAAGCATTGATTGGCAAGGATTCAAAGCCCAATATTTGACCTAATGCATTGCCTTATACTTATACAAGCTAAAGAGGCACGGATTAGAAAAAAGAGGCGGCACAATCAGAAGAACTAAACTTAAAAATTTGTCAAAAAAGTTGGAAATTGAAATCACATCTAGAGGCTGATTCAAAGAAAAATCTCCATGCTATTCAATTGGCATACATCCACTGAGTGAAAGGCAATCAAAACCAAGCTCTCTCCTCTCCTGAATCGCACTGTAAGTCACCTGAAAAACGCCCCTGTACTCGAAATCGTATTCTCTTATTCTGGCATTTTCTTGACAAAACATTGGCATATTCATGATTCTTGAATGATTTCTAAGCTTTCTACATTATTTAATTGTATTTTTATAGCCTGTAATGCCATACCCGAATCTAGGGTTTTTGTTTCTTGTTTTTAGGCGTTTTAGTTTCAGGAAAAATCAAGGCAAATAATGGACATAGCCATGTTCAGGAGGAAGAGACGATCATCTACATGGTCTTGGATTGCATTTTTATAGCCTAGAGAAGCTTTTAGGAGACACCTACGCTTTTAGCTGCGGATATAAATCCGCAGGTAAAAAACCAGGTTTCCACGAAGAAGACGAAGGCGTGTCTCCTTCCTATTGGTTGATTCAAATGGCGCGCCTTATTTTTTTTATATTTCTGGCATAATGTTTGTGTTTTCAATATATTATTTGCTATCCAATATTATAACAATAAAAGCGCGTTGGTCCAGTGGTTAAGGCATGTGTTCAAGTACCAACGGGACCTGGGTTCGAATCCCAGGTCCCCCAATGCATTTGTAATATTTTTCTTCAGGTCATCCTATGCAACATCCAAGGCGCAGTCCATCATACTCCTTCAAATATCATCTGCCAGATGGCCTCCAGGCCAAATATAAAGGTCAAGATTGAACATCCACCATAGTGCCTAGTCAACAGGCACACGTGGGAGCCATAAAAGTCATTGCAGGCCTGCTTGAATTGGGCCACAAACATGCTATTCTCACATCCAGATCTGGGCCCAAACCCCCCCATTGGGTTATTTCTATTTTTTATTTCATTTATTTATTTGTTTTGTATTATTATTTTTATTATTTAAACTAACCAATTAATATTTTTCTTAATAAAATCAAAAACCAAAATATGTTTTATTTATTAAAATTAATTCATCACTTTATTTTTGTAAATAAATTAATTCAATTAACTTAGTTTAATTAGGTTTAACTTTTAATATTTTTTGCAATAATTAAAATCAATGTAGAATATTAGGTTTTACTAACTTTAACCAAATTTATTTTATTTCCTAAAATATCCAAAAATCCAAAAATATTTTCATTAATTAATTAACTTATTTATTTAATTGTTAACTTAATTTAATTTCTTGTTAATTCAAAAATAAACCAAAAAATGCTTTCTTTCAAAAAAGGGTCAAAACCCTAAAAAATGCGCCCGATTTAATTTTCTCGCATGTGATCCGTTTATGATATTGTAATTGCTTCCGGAATGTAATAACTTTAAATAGGACCTTTAATTATTTTATCGCTTTCTTTTATTTTCCGCAATTTAATTTCAAGGGTTGTTTTTGGCGATGTAAATACCCGACGCCTTGTAATAGTTTAAATTTAATTTCCCCAAATATACGCTGTTAGATGTTTGATAATAGGGAATGCATGACAAGATCAAATGTATGAACTTAAAATCAACATAGATAACCATTGACATGTACAAAGATAAAATTAACCGAAACAACACACTCGCACATGCGCACTCTTAGGGTACACCTCACTTGGTTGCCTTCGAACGTGGTCATTGAGTATAGGAAGTTTTAGAGGTCGCCCTCTTATCCAAAGATCATAAGTTGCCTCGAAACGGTTGCCTCGGAAAAAATGATCTAAGACATTAGGGTTACGGCTAAGGCGTCCTAACATTGCTTTAGTGACCACACGTCCCTTAATCGAATTGAGCCTTAAAACTCCAACGACGACGCTACCTACTCATCAATAGTGGGATAGAATTGTCTAAAGGACATTTGCACAGATTAATTCCTTTTTCGAGTAGGTAGATGGTTCTTAAGTACTTGCTCTCTCAAAACAAAACAAAACTTTTCGCACTTACACACCTTTCAAACAAAAACTTCTTTCAAAACCACAAACACAAAGAAAAGCAATTTTTGAAAACACTTTGAGCAAGTACCTAAGAGCCCGTGGATAACCACGAATAGAAAGGGTGCTAACACCTTCTCTTTCTATAATCTACCCCCCGGACCCGAGAAACATCTCGAAAAAGGAATTTTTCTATGCTTTTTTCCTTTCCGTGTTGGATAAAATAAAAGACGGTGGCGACTCTTGCTTACCGCGACATTTTGCGGAAAAAAACGCAAAACACAAACCAGCATTCCAAAAACACTCAGTTCTCTTCCCACCGTATCACCAGAACTGGCGACTCTGCTGGGGAATTAATAAGTGGGGTGTACCTTAGGATTAGATCATTGTGTTTTCAATTGTATGATTTGTATGATTTATATTTGTGGGCTTGTATCAGAGTTTCTATAGATCCTAACCCGGATCTGGGGATACCCTTTAAGTAAGTAGCAATAAACTGTGAGGGAACTGTACGGCGTAGACCGATATGGTTGAAGCAGTAGCTACGTTGGTGTGGCACTTTAGTCTGTACCGATATCCCTTGTGTTGGAACGAGGAGAATACGAGTCTTCTAAGGGGGTCATTAAGCACTAACTGACCTTAGAACCTTTAAATTGACCAACTTGGCCATAGAACAGTAGCAATATGCTACACTCATTGAGACTAAACTCTCGCGATGATTCCGGCTGCAAGAAAAGGTTGCTAAACTGGAATTATGACCGATTGAGGGTAGTCGGTGATATTGAGATCCTCTAGAACTCGGTTACTATTTTTAGGACAGGTTTAAACCAACTGAACTGAAAGAGGGTAGTACCTAAGCTCCTTGCCAGCCTGAAATCTAAGGGCTCTCTGTGTGACTTGTGTGCCTTTACCATGTTTGCTGTTTGTGGATACTTGTGGTGTGCTTACTATCATGACATCATGACATCATAACATTGCATACATCATGCATTGGACTAACCTATTTCAAAGACAGGAGGGATTCATCTTTGTTCTGTTTTGTAGGTCATCATGATGCCCATGTGTAGGAATACCATCCGGATCAACTTTGTCTAGGTTCCCACCTTGCTTAAAGATTTGGTTGCAAAGATGCCTGATACTACTTCCTTTCTCAGGAGACATGGTTATCTTCTCAGTTTGGTCACCTCCAAATTGGACGAGCATATGATGAGTGTCCTAGTCCAATTCTATGATTCGCTGTACCATTGTTTTACTTTTCAAGACTATCAGCTGGTTCCCACCTTAGAAGAGTTCTTTGAGCTGCTCGGTATCTCTGTTCTGGAGCAGACCCCGTTTACTGGTTGGGAGAAGACTCTTAGGCCCGAAGAGATTGCTGCAGCCCTTCACTTGACAAAAGAGGAGTTAATGGCTAATTGGGAGACTAGAAGTGGAGCAAAGGGCTTTCTAACTAAGTTCTTGGTTGGTAAGGCTAACTATTTCTGGGATAGTCTAGACTTCAAGGCATTCGAGGATATTCTAGCTCTTTTGATATATGGCTTGGTATTGTTTCCGAACTCTGACTCCTTTGTTGATGTGAATGCGGTAAAGATCTCCATATCTCGCAATCCTGTACCCACTCTCTTGGGTGACATCCTTCATCAGCTCTATGCTCGTACTGCCTGAAAGCGGGGAACCTTGATGTGCTGTGTTCCGTTGTTGGCAAGGTGGTTTATTTCGCACCTTCCCAAATCAGTGTTGAAGAACAAAGAAGGCATGGGCTGGGCCTATAGGGTTATGGCTCTCTCTCATGATGACATCATCTGGACTCTCAAGGGTATGAACGAGGTGACTATTATTGATCGCTGTGGGGAGTACCCTAATGTTCCACTGATAGGAACCTGTGGAGGTATTTCCTACAACCCATGCTTAGCCTTACGTCAGTTTGGAAGAGCCCGAAGAGAAGGACCTCATGAGCTGTTAATGCCTAACATCATCTTCGATTTTCAAGGGGATAGTGACGAGCAGCGTCGTAGATTCATAAGGGCTTGGGATAGAGTTCACCAATCTGATCCACATGAGCTGGGTCCAAAGACTTCACTTCCGATGGAGCCATATCTCAGATGGGTCTGTATCCATGCCCAAAAGCTGGGTATGCCGTATGAAGCCGTCCGACCTGTCATTCTTGAAGTTGCTAATGAAGAAGGGGTTCTTCCAACCATCCTCCATCCTCATATGCCCAATGACATTGGAGCACTGAAAAGGTCTTGGATGCAGCTGAGAGAGGATCGGGATTCTTACCGAGAAAGGTTTAACGAGCAAGAGCAAAAGATCCAGAAGTTGACTAGACAACTGGAGAACGAGCGGATTCTCAATGACTATGTCCGCACCGAGAAGAAGAGACCATGGGAGCGTTGATTGACCTTTGATTGTTTCCTTTCTAGTTTTTATTTACTTTTCAGTATTTCCATTCTTGTAACGCCCTAAGGGCATCAGTTGAACAATTTGAATCCCAAAGTTTATCTAATAAAGTGTGTTTCATTTCTTGTTTACAAATTTGAATCTCTCAATTGTCTTTGAAATCATGTCATATGCATTTCATCCCATGCACTCCATAACAGGTACCCGTTACAGGTCTCTTATCTTCTTCGCTGTTTATTTCAGCATCATGTCTGCTGAACCTTCAACTGAGCAAGCCATCAAGGCCCTCCAGGCCCAGAATGCCCAATTCCAAGAGCTGTTCATGAATCTAGCTAAGGGTCAACAAGATCTGAAGACCCTGATTCTGAAAGAGAAGAAGAAGAAGAAGAGGACCATCCTTTTCAACACAGGGCACAGGTTTGGAAACAGGCTACAGAATGAAGTTGATTTGACCACCTCATCTGGAGGGAAAGATAGTCAAGAGGAAAGGAGGGCTCCTAGCCCTGTGGTCTCCGACAACGAGACGGACTTCGATGAAGAACATTATCCTCCAACTGAGGATAGATACAAACAATTGGAAGACCGATTGAGTGCTATGGAAGTTCAGAAAGTGCCTGGTCTGGACTTTGGTGATCTAGGTCTATCATCTGGGGTAGAGATTCCTCACAAATTCAAGGCACCAGCCTTTGCTAAGTATGACGGAGTTTCTTGTCTGAAGCTGCACCTCCGGTCATATGTGGGGAAGATTCAGCCGTACACTGCTGATAAAAACTTATGGATCCACTTCTTTCAAGACAGTCTCTCAGGGACTCAGCTTGAGTGGTTCTACCAGTTGGACGGAGCCAGTATCCGCATTTAGGAAGATTTGGCTACTGCTTTCTACAGGCAGTACCAGTACAACTCCGACCTCGCTCCCACGCGTACCCAACTCCAGGGTATGTCAATGGGAACGGGTGAAGGATTCAAAGATTATGCTCAGAAGTGGAGGGACCTCTCCGGTAGAGTGCAACCACCCTTGGCTGATCAGGAGCTTGTGGATATGTTTCTGGGGACCTTGTCTGGTCCATTGTTCAACCATCTGATTGGGAGCTCTTCGTCTGGGCTTACAAAGCTTATTTTGACCGGTGAGAGGATTGAGGCTGGTATTAAGGCTGGTAAGATACATAAGGGTGCCTCATCCAGCACCGAGAAGAAGCCCTTTAAGAAAGAGTCCAGTGCTGTCTACAGTTCGAAAAGCCAGAGTAGACCTGAACGCCGCCAAGCTGTTAATGCGGTTGTTATTTTAAAACCTGCCGGTACTCCTCAGTACAACAATCAACAAAAGGACGAGAGACCTCGAAGGTAGTTCACCCGTCTCAACATGACCTTATCTCAAATTCTGCCACAGTTGCTGAAGACCAATCTGGTGATTCTAAAGGAAGCCCCGAAGAATCCAAATACAACATCACCGAAGTACAACCCTAATGCCAGTTGTGCTTTTAATTCTGATAGCCCGGGGCATAATACAGATGATTGTTAGGTTTTGAAGAACAAGGTACATGATTTGATCGATGCGAAGGAGATTGAGTTCGGAGCACCAGAGAAGCCTAAAAAAGATGCAGGGGTGAATGCTATCGGGGATGACGATGATGAAGAGTTTGATATCGACAGTTGGATCTACCCGATTGCCAATGGTGGATTAAGCAACTGGACAACGACGGATTCTATGCCCGTTTCTGTTATCACCCAGTAATGAAACTTTTTGTTTTAAATATGTAACAAACAATGTTCTAAGCTTTACGGCCCGGTGTCTTACCCGGGGCACTGTGGCTTCATTTGTGAGGGCTTTTGTGTGTCATCTACATATATCATTAATAAAAGCATTGGACGTTTTCTTGCATTTCAAATTTTGAGCTCCTTGTTTTTCTTTATTATATATTGTAAAACAACTATTTTACACACACTCACATATACAGGTCTACATCCACTCTGGATCTCACTGGTAACGACTCTGCTACTGCCAGTTATGACTTCGAAAATCTGATCAACGTAGCCGAAGACGAAGGTGAACATGATTGCGAAGTGTCTGGTGAACTTGCAAGACTGTTACTTCAGGAAGAGAGGTCTATTCAGCCGCACGAAGAGCCAGTGGAATTAGTGAATTTGGGTACTGAGAGACAAGAAGGAAGTCAAGATCGGGGCAAATCTGGAGCTCAGCGTGAAACTACAGTTGATTCAGATGCTGCGTAACTACGTTGAGATATTTGCCTGGTCTTACGAAGATATGCCTGGGCTGGATACTGATATTGTAGTTCATCGCCTGCCTACCAAGGAAGACTGTCCTCCAGTAAAACAGAAGGTCCGCCGAATGCGCCCAGAGATGTCTGAGAAAATCAAGGCTGAAGTTATGAAACAGTTTGACGCCGATTTTCTAGAAGTTACTTCTTACCCTCAGTGGGTTGCCAATGTGGTTCCTGTACTGAAGAAAGATGGTAAGGTTCGAATGTGTGTTGACTACAGGGATCTGAACAGGGCAAGTCCCAAGGATGATTTCCCTCTACCTCATATCGACGTTCTGGTTGACAACACTGCTCAACATAAGGTCTTCTCCTTTATGGATGGCTTCTCCGGTTATAATCAGATTAAAATGGCTCCCGAAGACATGGAGAAGACTACCTTTGTTACTCAATGGGGTACCTTTTGCTACAAGGTCATGCCCTTTGGACTGAAAAATGTTGGGGCAACGTATCAGCGTGCCATGGTTGCTTTGTTTCATGACATGATCCACCATGAGATTGATGTATATATCGACGACATGATTGCAAGGTCCCAGACTGAGGAAGAGCACCTTGACCATCTGCAGAAGCTGTTTGACAAGTTGAAGTTGTACAAGCTGAGGGTAAACCCGAACAAGTGTACCTTCGGGGTGAGATCTGGTAAGCTACTGGGTTTCGTCGTCAGCGATAAAGGTATTCAAGTGGATCCTGCAAAAGTGAAAGCCATACAGGAGATGCCAGCTCCCAGAACTGAGAAAGAAGTCAAAGGCCTTCTGGGACGACTGAACTACATTGCCCGATTCATCTCTCACCTGACTGCTACTTGTGAGCCAATCTTCAAGCTACTGAAGAAAGATCAAGTAGTACGTTGGAATGATGAATGTCAGGCTGCTTTCGAAAGGATTAAAGAGTATCTCCAAGAGCCACCTATTCTGATGCCTCTAGTTGAAGGGAGACCTCTGATCTTATACTTGATAGTACTCGACAACTCAATGGGGTGTGTGCTGGGTCAACATGACGAGTCTGACCGAAAAGAGCATGAAATTTACTACCTTAGCAAAAAGTTTACCGACTGTGAGACACGATACTCACTGCTCGAGAAAACTTGTTGCGCTTTGGCATGGGATGCTCGCCGGCTGAGATAATATATACTGACTCACACTACTCTGTTGATATCAAAGATGGATCCGATCAAGTATATCTTCGAGAAGCCTGCCTTGTCCGGAAGAATAGCAAGATGGCAGATGATATTGATTGAGTATGACATCCAATATACGACCCAAAAGGCAATTAAGGGAAGTGTGTTGACAGACCATTTGGCACATCAAGCAGTGGATGATTACCAGTCTATGAACTTTCAATTTCTGGACGAGAATATCATGTTGGTAACTGATTGTGAGACACCTGGACCGGATGAAGGACCTGAGGAAGGATCCCAATGGTCTATGTACTTTGATGGAGCTTCAAACGCTTTGGGTAATGGCATTGGCGCCATAATTATATCTCTTAAAGGCTCTCATACTCCGTTCACCGCCCGACTATGTTTCAACTGCACCAACAACATGGCGGAGCATGAAGCATGCATCATGGGTCTTCGAGCAGCAATTGACCTAAGGATTAAGTTTCTAAGTGTCTTCGGAGATTCCGCTCTCGTGATCAGTCAGATCAAAGGCGAGTGGGATACGAAACACCCAAATCTTATTCCTTACAAGGAGTATGTGTTGACGTTGCTTCCCCATTTCGAGGAGATAACCTTTGAACACTTCCCTAGAGAGGAGAATCAGTTGGCCGACGCGCTGGCTACGATGTCTTCTATGTTCAAAGTCAATTGGGACAACGAAGCTCCCCAGGTTATCATTGAAAGATTGGACGAACCTGCGCATTGCTGTGATCTTGAGACTGAAGAGGTAACAGAAAAGCCATGGTTTCATGAGGTGAAGAGGTACCTTGAGGCTCAGGAATACCCCGAGGGTGCATCTGTTAATGACAAGAAGTTTCTGAGAAGGTTCGTGGCAAAGTTCTTCATCAACAATGGCATTCTTTACAAGCGTAACCATGATTCGACCTTACTGCGTTGTGTGGATAAGAATGAAGCAGAAAGGATCATGGCAGAGTTACATGAAGGTACTTTCGGGACTCATTCTAGTGGATATACCATGGCAAAGAAAATCCTTCGGGCAGGATATTATTGGTCCACAATGGAAGCCGACTGTTATCAGTATTCTCGGACATGTCACAAGTGCCAAGTCTATGCTGATAAGGTGCACATACCTCCAGTTCCTTTGAGCGTCTTGACAGCTCCGTGGCCTTTTGTAATGTGGGGCATTGATATGATCGGCGAGATCAGACCTACGACATCCAACGGGCATCGTTTCATTCTGGTAGCAATTTATTACTTTACAAAGTGGGTTGAAGCAACTTCCTTTGCTACTATAACCAAGAACGTCGTGGCACGGTTCATTCAGCACAATCTGATCTGTCGATACGGTGTACCAGAGAGGATCATTACGGACAATGGTACCAATCTCAACAACAAGATGATCACCGAGCTCTGCGAGCAATTCAAGATACAACATCATAACTCTTCTCCCTACCGGTCGAAGATGAATGGGGCTGTCGAAGCGGCTAATAAGAACATTAAGAAGATTGCGCAGAAGATGACAGTGACATATAAAGACTGGTACGAGATGTTACCATTTGCTCTTCATGGGTACCGTACCTCAGCACGAACGTCAACAGGGGCAACACCCTATTCCTTGGTTTATGGCATGGAGGCAGTCTTGCCCATTGAAGTTCAGATACCCTCTCTTCGGATCATGAAGGATGCAGGTTTGAGTGAAGATGACTGGATTCAGACCCGGCTTGATCAGTTGAACCTAATCGATGAAAAGAGACTTACTGCTATTTGTCATGGTCAGACGTACCAAAAACGGATGATCAAGGCATTTAACAAGAAAGTTAGACGACAAGAGTATCAAGTTGGGGATCTGGTAATCAAGCGCATTATCTTACCTCAAGGTGATCCCAGGGGCAAATGGACCCCTACTTACGAAGGGCCATTTATGGTTAAGAACATTTTCTCAGGAGGAGCTATGATTCTAACCACCATGGATGGTGACGACCTTCCTCACCCCGTCAATGCAGACATAGTGAAAAGATACTACGCATAATTAACGACCCGCTAGGTTGACTGGCCTAGGAAAAAATAAGGGCTTCCGAGCGAACCAAAAGGGTTCGGGCAAAAATAAGGGATGAAAATGAAAAAAATCTGTACACCCGGCAAGTCGAAAACCTGAAAAGGCGGCTTGGGCAAAAAAGGGTATCCCGGTGGACTGAAAACCCGAAAGGGCGGTCCAGGCAAAAATTAGGGATAAGCGTAACACTATGTCTCATTGTATCACCTTGCATCCAGACTTCGGTATCGACTATCAAGCTCGGACGACACTAATCAATCTGATTCATCTTCATCCAGTAGCAAAGTGATGAGATGCTCGAGGACATAAAGGCAATAACAAAGTTGGAACCCAGTGGGATTATTCACATAGCTGTTTTGTTTTCTTTTTCACAAATTGTGTAAATTCTATCTGTTCGGCGGCGTTCTCTTACTAGGACGTCAGCCTCTTGTACAAAAATGCCTATTTACCGGCTAAACTTCAAATCAATACAATTCATTTTCAAAGAAATTTCAAACTGTTTTTCCTTTATCTGTTTTGATTTGCAAAGAACGTCCAAGGTTCATTTTTGATATATACATTTGACATTAATTGCTGCTCATAAATATTTACATGCGAACAAAAGATGAATTACTGGTAATAACAGAGACAGGGGCAATAAGAATTGTCCGAACTGTATGGTTGCTTTGTTCACCAGGTACCAAGGTAGATTCAGCTGAAGAATATGGCTAAGATACCTTCACTCCCGGCAGAGTAAGATAGTAATGGTAGCTCTCCCCCAGCTGAGACTTACAACCATGAACGAATCAACAATACTCTCCCCAAGCAGAATTAGTCTACCATCAACCCTAAAAAGGTCTTAATATTCCCCAGCGGGGTATAAGAATATTCCCCAGTAAGTATAAGAGTATCCCCGACAGTCTTAATATTCCTCAACGGAGTATAAGAATGTTCCTCGGCAGAATACAAGATACCCCCAGTGGAGTCAATATTTTCCCAGCACAGCCTGAAAAAGCTTCCCCAACGGAGTTGAATCATCATCCCCAATATACTCTGGAAGTTTATCCCCAACGGAGTACAAAATAAATCTCCCCAGCCAAGTTCAAAGGATCATTCCCAGCAGAATTCAGAGGATTATCCCCACAAAGTCTAACAGGTTTATCCCTAGCAAGTTGCAACTGAAAGATCGTCCCCAGCGAAGTTCTTTCCTTTCACAAGCAGGAATTAAAACCCTTAACATATTTAATATCACCAGCAACGGTAATCCATCCCCAGCGGAGTTTATCAGTGGAATCCCCAACGAAGTTTATTGTTGAAATCCCCAGCGGAGCTTATCAGCGGAATCCTCAGCGGAGTTTATCGTTAAAATCCTCAGCAGAGCATCTCTCCCCCATAGAGTAATTCCCCTCGGAGTAATCTCCTCATCAGTTTATTCCCCAATGGAGTTATCCTCTCCTGCAAGTTTATCACCTTCGTTCACCGTCCCCAGCGGAAACGAAGAATTCAAATCTATTCTCCAACAGCTATCCGAGATTTATTTTCCCCAGCAAAAACATTACATTTCCATACATCATGATACATGCATATACGCATCATACCATACAATCTCATTTATGTTGAGAACATCATTGCTTGATCCATATCATGCATTGCATATGACTGACCTTTGCCTTTCAGGAAAGATGCAGTTAAATTCTCAACTATGTGGAAGACCTTCTCTGGTCCAGTCAAATCGATTCCTAAAGATTTTCCTGATGCTGATCCAGTTGAAGTTGTCCCAAGACCGTGTCTAGACCAGTATAATCGATTCCTAAAGATTTCTCTGAGGCCAATCCAGTAAAAAAAGACAAGACCAGTTAAATCGATTCCTAAAGATTTTTCTGAGGCCAACCCAGTCAAAGGAGACAAGACCAGTTAAATCGATTCCTAAAGATTTTTCTGAGGCCAATCCAGTCAAAGAAGAAAAAACCAGTTAAATCGATTCCTAAAGATTTTTCTGAGGCCAACCCAGTCAAAGGAGACAAAACCAGTTAAATTGGTTCCTAAAGATTTTTCTGAGGCCAACCCAGTCAAAGGAGACAAAACCAGTTAAATCGATTCCTAAAGATTTTTCTGAGGCCAATCCAGTCAAAAGAGACAAGACCAGTTAAATCGATTCCTAAAGATTTTTATGACGCCAATCCAGTCAAAAGAGACAAGACCAGTTAAATTGATTCCTAAAGATTTTTCTGACGCCAATCCAGTCAAAAGAGACAAGACCAGTTAAATCGATTCCTAAATATTTTTCTGACGCCAATCCAGTCAAAATAGACAAGACCAGTTAAATCGATTCCTAAAGATTTTTCTGACGCCAATCCAGTCAAAGGAGACAAGACCAGTTAAATCGATTCCTAAAGATTTTTCTGATGCCAATCCAGTCAAAAGAGACAAAACCAGTTAAATCGATTCCTAAAGATTTTTCTGATGCCAATCCAGTGAAAAGAGACAAGACTAGTTAAATCGATTCCTAAAGATTTTTCTGAGGCCAATCCAGTCAAAGAAGACAAAACTAGTTAAATCGATTCCTAAATATTTTTGAGGCCAATCCAGTCAAAGAAGACAAAACCAGTTAAATCGATTCCTAAAGATTTTTCTGATGCCAATCCAGTCAAAGAAGACAAGACCTCCTATGGTCCAGTTAAATCGATTCCTAAAGATTTTTCTAATGCCATTCCAGTTGAAGTTCAGACCACCTAACAACAAGTCTCCAAATGGCATCTATAAGCCCATTCCCGACATCACAATGCTGATACCACTTCATGCGAGTGCAAATTTCTGGGCACTCTAGTGTTCAATCATCTTCCACCTTCGGATTACAAAAGGCCCGAAAGCCAATCTATATCCTCAGGTTTAAGAAGATTGAACAGGGGAAACTGTTGTACCCCAAAATTTTCTCTCCCATATTCCTCAAGACATTACAAGAAAAGTCTCCAAGTGGCTCAAGATTGCTCAAGAGTTGGACAGTCAAAACATCTCCTAAGGCAATCAATCTCAAATTAGGGTTTTGTGTTGCATCAAGATCCTTACATCCAAATGACCTCAAGTTCTCCACAATGTCCTAATATGTTCTCAAGTTAATCCATGTCAAATTTCAATCCTTGCAGAGAAAGTTTGGACAGTCAATTGCTCAAGAGGCCCAAAAATCGACTGTGCTAGGGCAAAAGTCAACAGTGACCCAAATACAGTCAAAACTCAAGATTTTTTTGTCAACATTCTCATTTTGAAGGATAATTCATCATTTTATCAAGGGTTTATCATGATTCATCAAGGATTGCACAAAATTCATCAAGATTCAAAAGTTGCTAAATTAGGGTTTTGTAGGAAAAGTCAACTCAACTTTGACCAAGCATAACTTTCTCATACTTTATGAGAAATGACCCATCCAAAGCTCGTTTTGAAGAGGATGCAATTTTCTACAATCCATCTTCATACTCCAAGATCAAGAAATGCACTCACAAGAAGTTACAAATTTGGACATTATAGGTCATTTTTGAAAGTCAACAAAAACACCTTTTTTACCAAAGCTTATAACTTGAGAATGGAATATCAAAGTGAGATGAGTCAAAAAGGCTTGGTTAGAGGACATATCAAGGTTTCTAATAAGTCCAAGAAAACCTCCAAAAGTTCAAAATTGAAGAAGTTATGCATTGTTGAAGTTGGGAATTTTTCCAAAATTGCCAAAAGTCAACTATCCCCAAAACTTCAAATTTTGTCAAATGGGCCCACTTTTTTCCACTTGATTTCATCTTGTAACACTCCACACGTGTCCTAGATTTAGTCTTGTGTCCAATTATTAATTTTTCTATTTTATTGGATTTTTTATTGAATTAATTCATTTTTAATCAATTTAAATCCAAATAAAATCTAAAAATTGATCACTTGGTATCTTTTTGATTGATATAAGTCTTAAATATCATCATGGACACAATCAAATTCGAATCAAGCCATATCATGCACAAAATATTGGATTTAGAATCAAATTGGAAGCTTTTTAATGGAGGATCATATCATATCTCCAAGCATTGATTGACAAGGATTCAAAGCACAATATTTGACCTAATGCATTGCCTTATACTTATACAAGCTAAAGAGGCACGAATTAGAACAAAGAGGCGGCACAATCAGAAGAACCAAACTTAAAAATTTGTCAAAAAAGTTGGAAACTGAAATCACATCTAGAGGCTGATTCAAAGCAAAATCTCCATGCTATTCAATTGCCAGACATCCACTGAGTGAAAGGCAATCAAAACCAAGCTCTCTCCTCTCCTGAATCACACTGTAAGTCACCTGAAAAACGCCCCTGTACTCGAAATCGTATTCTCTTATTCTGGCATTTTCTTGACAAAACATTGGCATATTCATGATTCTTGAATGATTTCTAAGCTTTCTACATTATTTAATTGTATTTTTATAGCCTGTAATGCCATACCCGAATCTAGGGTTTTTGTTTCTTGTTTTTAGGCGTTTTAGTTTCAGGAAAAATCAAGGCAAATAATGGACATAGCCATGTTCAGGAGGAAGAGACGATCATGTACATGGTCTTGGATTGCATTTTTATAGCCTAGAGAAGATTTTAGGAGACACCTACGCTTTTAGCTGCGGATACAAATCCGCAGGTAAAAAACCAGGTTTCCACGAAGAAGACGAAGGCGTGTCTCCTTCCTATTGGTTGATTCAAATGGCGCGCCTTATTTTTTTTTATTTTTGGCATAATGTTTGTGTTTTCAATATATTAATTGCTATCCAATATTATAACAATAAAAGCGCATTGGTCCAGTGGTTAAGGCATGTGTTCAAGTACCAACGGGACCTGGGTTCGAATCCCAAGTCCCCCAATGCATTTGTAATATTTTTCTTCAGGTCATCCTATGCAACATCCAAGGCGCAGTCCATCATACTCCTTCAAATATCATCTGCCAGATGGCCTCCAGGCCAAATCTAAAGGTCAAGATTGAACATCCACCATAGTGCCTAGTTAACAGGCACACGTGGGAGCCAGAAAAGTCATTGCAGGCCTGCTTGAATTGGGCCACAAACATGCTATTCTCACATCCAGATCTGGGCCCAAACCCCCCCATTGGGTTATTTCTATTTCTTTTTTATTTCATTTATTTATTTGTTTTGTATTATTATTTTTATTATTTAAACTAACCAATTAATATTTTTCTTAATAAAATCAAAAACCAAAATATGTTTAATTTATTAAAATTAATTCATCACTTTATTTTTGTAAATAAATTAATTCAATTAACTTAGTTTAATTAGGTTTAACTTATAATGTTTTTTGCAATAATTAAAATCAATGTAGAATATTAGGTTTTACTAACTTTAACCAAATTTATTTTATTTCCTAAAATATCCAAAAATCCAAAAATATTTTCATTAATTAATTAACTTATTTATTTAATTGTTAACTTAATTTAATTTCTTGTTAATTCAAAAATAAACCAAAAAATGCTTTCTTTCAAAAAAGGGTCAAAACCCTAAAAAATTCGCCCGATTTAACTTTCTCGCATGCGATCCGTTTATGATATTGTAATTGCTTCCGGAATGTAATAGCTTTAAATAGGACCTTTAATTATTTTATCGCTTTCTTTTATTTTCCGCAATTCAATTTCAAGGGTTGTTTTTGGCGATGTAAATACCCGACGCCTTGTAATAGTTTAGATTTAATTTCTGCAATTTAATTTCCGCAAATATACACTGTTAGATGTTTGATAATAGGGAATGCATGACAAGATAAAATGTATGAACTTAAAATCATCATAGATAACCATTGACATGTACAAAGATAAAATTAACCGAAACAACACACTCGCACATGCGCACTCTTAGGGTACACTTCACTTGGTTGCCTTCGAACATGGTCATTGAGTATAGGAAGTTTTAGAGGTCGCCCTCTTGTCCAAAGATCATAAGTTGCCTCGAAACGGTTGCCTCGGAAAAAATGATCTAAGACATTAGGGTTACCGCTAAGGCGTCCTAACATTGCTTTAGTGACCACACGTCCCTTAATTGAATTGACCCTTAAAACTCCAACGACGACGCTACCTACTCATCAATAGTGGGATAACATTGTCTAAAGGACATTTGCACATATTAATTCCTTTTTCGAGTAGGTAGATGGTTCTTAAGTACTTGCTCTCTCAAAACAAAACAAAACTTTTCGCACTTACACACCTTTCAAACAAAAACTTCTTTCAAACCCACAAACACAAAGAAAAGCAATTTTTGAAAACCCTTTGAGCAAGTACCTAAGAGCCCATGGATAACCATGGATAGAAAGGGTGCTAACACCTTCCCTTTCTATAATCTACCCCCCGGACCCGAGAAATATCTCGAAAAAGGAATTTTTCTGTGCTTTTTTCCTTTCCTTGTTGGATAAAATAAAAGACGGTGGCGACTCTTGCTTACCATGATAATTTGTGAAAACAAATGCAAAACGCAAACCAGCATTCCAAAAACAATCAGTTCTCTTCCCACCGTATCACAGTTTGAAAACTTAAATCTCCCAAAGTCTTTGAAATCATTACATGCACATCCCATTATCATACACATCATTACAGGTACCACTACAGGTTTCTCATCTTCTTCGCTGTTTATTTCATCAAAAATGTCTTCCGATCAAGCCATCAAAGATCTTCAGGCATAGAACGCCCAGTTCCAACAGATGTTCATAAGTCTGGCTAAGGGGCAAGAGGATCTGAAGACCCTTATTCTGAAAGAGAAGAAGAAGAAGAAGAAGACAGGTATTCTGAACATGGGTAGAAGGTTGGGAGAAAGGTTGAAGCATCAAACTGATCTGACCTCTTCATCCAAGGACGGGGAGAACCAAGAAAGGGAAAAGGACCTTAGTCCTGCAGTTTCTGACAACGATACTGATTATGATGATGAGCAATATCCTCCTGCTAAGGATAGGTATAGGCAGTTAGAAGACCGTCTGAGCGCTATGGAAATTAAGAAAATACCTGGTTTGGATTTCGGAGAATTGGGACTGGTATCGGGAGTGGTCATCCTTCATAAGTTCAAAGCTCCGGTTTTTTCTAAATATGATGGAGTGTCCTGCCCAAACTCCATCTCCGCTCGTATGTCAGGAAAATTCAACCCCACACAACTGATAGAAATTTGTGGGTGCATTTCTTTCAGGATAGTCTGTCAAGGACTCAGCTTGAATGGTTCTATCAGTTGGAGGGAGCCAATGTCCGAAAATGGGAAGATATTGCTGCTGCTTTCTACAAGCAGTATTAGTACAACGCCGACCTTGCTCCCACTCGTACTCAGCTCCAGGGTATGTCCATGGGTGCAGGTGAAGGTTTTAAGGACTATGCTCAAAAGTGGAGAGACTTGGCTGGAAGAGTCCAACCCCCTTTGTTTGATAGGGAGTTGGTTGATATGTTTTTGGGGACGCTATCTGGTCCGTTTTTCAATCACTTGATCGACAGCTCGTCATCTGGTTTCACCGAGCTGATTTTAACTGGAGAAAGAGTAGAAGCTGGAATTTAAAGTGGTAAGATACAGAAGGATGCCTCTTCGAGTTCGGTAAAGAAACCTTTTACTGGTATGAAGAAAACCAGTGCAGTCTATAGCCCGAGGGGCCAAAGCAGATCTGAACATCGTCAAACGGTAAATGCTGTAGTGATACCAAGACCCGTAGTTGCTCCATAATGCAACAATCAACAAAGGGTGGAAAGACCACAATGGCAGTTTACCTGCATCAACATGACTTTGGCTGAAGTTCTGATTCGTCTGTTAAAATACAACTTGGTAACCTTGAGAGAGGCATCCAAGAATCCAAACACTACTTCTCTCAGATACAATCCCAACGCGTGGTGCGCCTATCATTTTAAGAGTCCAGGTCACGATACAAACGATTGCTGGTGTGATAAGGTGGGAGAACTGACTTGGGATTTTGCGTTTGTGTTCACAAATGTTTCGGTTTACAAGAGTCGCCACCGAATTTTTATTTTATCCTAAGGAAAGGTCAAAAAGCACAAGAAAGACCTTTGAGATGTTTTCTTGGGTTCGGGGAGTAGTTTATGAAAAGGGAAGGTGCAAGCATCCTTTTCATTCATGGTTATCCATGGGCTCTTAGTTACTTGCTTAGATCACTTGCTTTGCTTTTCAATTGTTTGAAATGGTGCTCTTCAATTGTTTGAAATGGTGCTTTGTGTGTGGTTTTGAAAGATGTTTTGAAATGAGGCCATTGTTGTGGCAACCTTTGTAATGATTCTTGTTTGAATGTATACAAAGGTGTTTTTGTCTTTTGAAAAGTTTCCAATGTTTGAAAGTAGGGTTTTGAAATTTGTGTTGTGAAGTGTGTTTTGAAGATAACAAGGATGTTTTTGCAAGTTTTGATCAAGTAACTAAGAGTTATCTACCCTATTTTACTCAAAGATCTTTCTTATGTTTCTAACCCTTTTAACAGTATTGTTTCACCATTGTATTTGGTGAACAACCTTGTGTTAGGATGTTAAACGGGACAGACGCGGGTCATCGTAAAGACCATGATAGCAATTGTGTCAAGCATTTTTTGGCAATTTTCTTGAGGGACTTGATCATGTTGTTTAGGAAACTCAGATAGCGCCATCGAGGGACTATGATCTTTGTTTTGTTTTTTCTTTGCCAAAATACTTGACATGCACACCATGACCCATTTTTGAAGGCAACAAGTGGATTGTAACCCTATGGGTGCAAGTGTGCATTGTGTTTGTTTTTCATGCATTTTTATCTTGGATTAGGTCCAACTATTTGTTAATTTGATTTTGCATACAAAACCCTAAGTCTAATCAAGGCATAATTGAAAGCATTTAAAGGTGCGAGAATTTAAATTCTACACTATTACAACATGATATAGGGAGGGGGGGGGGGGGGTACAAATTTGAATTGGGGATTATTTTGCAAGAAATTAAATCCTAAATTATTACAACCATATTGAATGTGCAAGGCATAATATTTAAATGTACATTATTTAAATAAAATACAATAAATAAACAATGGATAAAAATGCATTATGCAAAAAAGTTTTTTCATATATGTAAAATATTTTCAATGGATAGAAAAGTAAAGAAATAAATAAAAAGGGCTATTTTTAATTATTTTTGTTTTTAGGGAAAAAACCCTAATTTCTTAAGAAAATAAATATAATGTATTATTTATGTACAAAAATGTGTTAACATGTATAAAAGTGAAATATATCCTAAAAAGGTATTTTTTAGTATAATGATAATAAAAATAAAATAAAATATTTTTGTTCTTTTCATTCTAATTATTTAATAAAACATAGTATATATATATATATATATATATATATATATATATATATATATATATATATATATATATATATATATATATATATATATATATATATATATATATATATATATATATATATATATATATATATATATATATATATATATATATATATATATATATATATATATATATATATATATATATATATATATATATATATATATATATATATATATATATATATATATATATATATATATATATATATATATATATATATATATATATATATATATATATATATATATATATATATATATATATATATATATATATATATATATATATATATATATATATATATATATATATATATATATATATATATATATATATATATATATATATATATATATATATATTTTATGTTAAATATGAAAAATAAAAATAAATTATTTACAAAAATGTATATATTTCAAGAAAATATTTTCAAATGTGAACAAAAATAATAAATAAAAATAAAAGTATTTTTTACATTATTTTTTTAAATTTAAACAAAATAAATATAAAGTATTTAATGTATTAATGTTAGAAATAATTAAAATAAATACCAAATAAATATAAAAATTTATGAAAATATTTTTTAAATATTTTTTATGTTAGAAAATAAAATATCAAAGTCAGAAATAAAATAAAAATGCAAAAATGATAAATATACAAGAAATGGGCCAGGGGGGTGTGAACTGAAAATGCAAGTGTTAGAAGCAAAAATAACCAGGCCCAGCCCAAGAACTTCATCTTCTTCCTCTGTTCAAACACCAAAACGCGCGTTTTCCACACAAACTTGTATCTCCTGATTCAGTTCTTTTTTGACAAAACTCAAAACATAAAACTTGTAGAGCATCAAATAACGAATCTAACCATATAAAAAACTTAAGCTAACTCTCAAAGACCAGAGAGAATTTCTCTGGCCCTAATTTCTAACCTAGTTTATTCAGAAAGTTCATGGATGAAATTCTCCTAGCACGATTAATATAAATGAAAACTAAGCACATGTATGGTTTCAGGGCTATAAATACAACATCTTTCATTCACAAACCTAAGTCTAACTATTCCTAAATAGAGAGATAGAAGTTCATGAAATACCTGTTTCAGTTGAGTTCAAGCTGGACAATGCAGCAACTTCCAATGGTGCCTGAGGTTCTTTTGAGCTTGCCTGATGTCCACTGAACCTTTCCCAATGCTTAGTTTGTTTTGAGGTGGCGTGAATCGTGCTACAGAACTCAACCCGCAAAGCTTCCAAACAAAAATGGCAATGTGTGTTAATGGAGTTACAACAACTTGTGCATGGTCTGGATAGATCAGGTAGATTGATTGGAATGTGTTTGAAGTAGTTTTGGACAAAACGCACAAGGGAATTTGATGGTGGCTTGCAAAATGCAGAACTGGCCCTATTTTGCAAGAAAATGGGGTTTGGGAGTATGAGGATGCTTTAGGGGTGAAAGGCTCGTGCTTCTGACTTGCAAGAGTGTATGAAACTTGTTTGAAGTGTTTTTGTAAGTTGATCTTTTGTCTTTCAAGTTCTAAGCATTTGGCAAGTTTTCTTGTTTTTGAAGCAAGAAAGTGGAAGTGAGGTTATAGGTTTGTACATGCCATCTTATCACACTGCATATAATCCTCTTGGCCCCTCTAATTAGTGGATTTGTTTAGCTTCAAGAGATTTGGCTCTATGCTCAAGGATTAGTGGTTTGACATAAAGCAACCTTTTGCAAAAATGGTAATGTGCCTTTTACCATTTAGGGATTAAACTTGTGTACAATCCTCTAATGTCCAAAACAAAACCTTAGACCAATGAATTTGCATTTAATTGTTGAGTACAAATTGGTTTAGAGGCCTGTAATTGTGTACAAAGCTAGCTTGGTCAGATTTGCAACTTGGTATGAACATGTATTGGCCATGGTTACAAAGTGAGTTTTTTCCAAGTTCAAGCATTCGATTCTCCCTAACCACAAAGGTGTTTCACGAGTTCTTGGACAATTTGGAAAGCTTGCAACATGTACTATAATCCATATTTGAAATTAAACTTAATACTCCAAGTGGAACTATGTGAAAAATGGCCAGGAAGATGGGTCAAAATCCTGCCTAAACTAGGGCAAAATTTCTCTAAGTTAAAAGTTTTAGGTACCCTTGTTCCAAAAATAATAACTTGAGATACAAGCTTCTTTTGAGAAAACTTTGTGAATCAAAGTTGTAGAATTTGTGATGGACTACAACTTTCATGTTGTAAGTTTTGTTTGAATCCATTTGCATCTTGGTGAAAAAATGGGACAAAGTTAGGAAAAAATAAGAAAATTTTATAACTTAGAAAATTTCTAAGTTATGAAAATTTTCCATTTTAAACCCTAATTTGCATTTTTGGGTTTCTTCATGAACAAGTTTCATAATTTGACATGTCTTGATGTAAAATGACCCTTGGCACTTGATTTTGACCAAAAAGTCAAAGTTTGACTTTTCAGTATACAGTTAAATTTTGATCAGTTGACTGAAAAATTCATCTGTCAATCCTATGCATTTGAGATCTTTTGAACTTGTTGAATGGGTCAAGATAATGTCATTGAGTCCTTGAGTCCATGGTTGAGCTAGATTTTCCATTGGCTAGGTCAAACAGTCAAAAATTGCCTTTGTACAGTCAAAACCCTAAAAATGACCATTTTGCCCTTTTGGTGATCTGATCAAATTTCTTGTGGAATTGTGATCCAAACTTGATCAAATGGTTCATATGAGTTCATTATGTTGATGTGGGTCAAATTTCATGAGGTTTGACTGGCAATTAGCCACAATTGACTTTTTTCCCTAATATAGCTGATTTCTAGGTCAACTGTCCAATTGACTGGGCAAAAATTTGAATCAAGGCTTGAAACTTGGTATGGGAAAACTTGTGAGTCCAACATGAAGTATGAAAGTCACTTTGGGCATTGTAGGTTAAAACATCCCTGTGCAAACTCAAACCCTAATTTAGGTCAACAGTGCAAGTAAGTGTCTTGAGCAGAGCAAACCCTAGCTTGATCTTGAGTTCCAAGAGTCTTGTGATGAGAAATGTTGATGAAATGAGAAGGAAAATTTTGGGGTACAACAGTTGCCCCTGTTCAATCTTTCTTGAACCTGAAGAGTTAGATTGGCAAGTTTGCCTTTCGCGACTCGAAGGTTAAAGAGGATTGGACACTATAGTGCCCGTAAATTTGCACTCGTCAAAATATAGCTGAGGAAATGGGCTTAAAGGTGCCATTTAGAGATGGTAGAATCTTGCTTGAGATGGGCTTAAAATATGCCATCCAAGAATGTTTGTTGAATTGCAATGTGGTAGGTCAGAAGAATGAGCATTAAAATGGTATCCGTGTCTGGAATGCATTTGAACTGTATCTGGAGACTGAGTCTATATGAGCGAAAGAATGGCGTCCGTGTCTGGAGCGTATCTGAGCTGTAACTGTATTTGAACTTTGAATGAATATCAGAATGACTGCCGTGTCTGGAGTGTATCTGTATTGTATCTGAATTCTGAATGGGCGACAGAGAAACGTCTATGTATGGAGTATCTCTGGGCCGGGGATAAATTCCGAATGAGTGACAGAATGGCAACTGTGTCTGGAGCGTATCTGGACTGTATCTGAAGTTGAGATCTGTATGAGTAGCAGAATGACTTCTGTGTCTGGAGTGTATCTGAGACTGTAACTGGGATCTGAATAAGTGACAAAATGACTTCCGTGGCGACTGCACTGGGGAGAATCAAACTGCTGCTGTAAAGGCCAGAATGGCATCCGTGTTTGGAGCGTATCTGAACTTGTAGTTGATAATTGAATCTGAATAAGAGATAGAATGGCTGTCGTGTCTGGAGCGTATCTAGTCTGTATCAGATTGCTGAAGTCTGAATGAGTAGTAGAATAACCGCCGTGTTTGGGGTGTATCCATACTGTATCAGGAAAATTGTTAACGATAACCTTTTAATCTTATCCTGAAAAGGGTAAAATGTTAGATAAAACACAAAGTTATGTTGCATGATATGTATGATGCAATGAATTGTATTTCATTAATGTTTATGATATATGAATGTAATGGATGTGCATGTAAGCTGAGTAGCTGTTTTGCTGAGGAAAATAAATCCTCGATAGCTGGGGATAATGAAATCTCTGGCTGCTGCCGGGGAAAGTGAATCTTTGACCAATGCTGAGGATTCAAAAATCTTTGATTGCTGAAGATGAGAAATCTCTGCCGACTGCTTGAGGATTAAAGATCTTTGATTGTTTGAGAATGAGAAATCCTGGGACCACTGCTGGAGATTGAAAATCCTTGACGATTTGTGGGGATTTACAAGGCCTTTGACAGCTTCTGCGGGGAATGAGGATCCTTCATGACCTTCCTGGGAAATAAGGAGAACTCTGAAAATCTCTATTGGGGGGGGGGGGGGGGGGGAGGGTTAAAACCTAGGAGGCTTCTGTTTGGAGAAATGAGACCGAGAATCTTCAACCTGTTGGGAGATAACTCCGTGGGGAGAACGTTTTACTCAGCCGGTGAAATCTAGGAGCTTGGGTTGTAGGCCAACCTACTGGGGAAGCATCCTAGTTGGGGATAAGCCAAGAAGTTAACTGTTTTCAGACTTTTAAGATAGCCTGCTGGGGACATTGGGGGAAGTTGAACAGTTCCCGCCGGGGGTTGGTGGTTGGAAATTTGACTTCGCCGGGGAAGAAAGTTTAGAATATTCTGGCTCCACTGGGGATAAATATTTCAGGGTTTTTGGGCTCCACTTGGGATCAAGAGTTTAACTCTGATAGGAATTTTGAAGCTTAACTCAACTGGGGAATCAAGTTTTTAGAATGCACTGGCTCCGCTGGGGATCCCGAAGCTTAACTCTGCTAGGGAATAATACTCCAAATTTTAGTTTTGTTGAGGATCTGAACAATGTATTGCAGGGGACTTCTTCTAGAATGGCACAAAGATATCTTCCTACACCTTCAACCTATCAGTAATTATCCTTTCTCAATTTCGTTTTATTTGTAAGCAGTGATTATATTCAAATGCATATGCCTATTTAACAAAACTTTGGACGTTTTCAAATAAAACATAAGTGTAAAAAAGAAAAGAAAGGCAAGCAAATTTCTGCACTTTGAAGTATCTTTGTATTAACTTTTGTGAGTATCTTTGTACAAAGGAAACAAATATCCTAGTAAGAGAAGGTTGTCGTAAAAATTGAGAAATTTTTTATACAAAAGAAAGATGGCTATTGTGTAATAATTCCATGGGATTCCCATTCTGCTATAGCCTTCACAACTCTGAATATCTTGTCCATTCGCTGCTTCGTCCGCCGATGACTGGATTGATCAGAAGCTTGGAGCTTGTTAGTGAAAAGATTGTTCTTAAAGTGATCCGAAGAGACATAGTCATACGCTTTAATTCCCTAACTTTTTCCTGGACCGCCCTTTCGGGTTTTCGATCCACCGGGAAACCCTTTTTTGCCCAAGTCGCCCTTTCGGGTTTTCAACTTGCCGGGTGTACATATTTTTTGTTTTATCCCTAATTTTTGCCTGAACTGCCCTTTCGGGTTTTCTATTCACCGGGATTCCCATTTTTTCCCAAGTCTCCCTTTCGGGTTTTCGACTTGTCGGGTCGTTTTATGTGTAATATCTTTTGACTATTTCTGCGTTCGCAGGGTGCGGCAAGTCGTCACCGTCCATGGTGGTCAGAATCATTGCTCCACCAGAAAAGATGCTCTTGATCATAAATGGTCCTTCGTAAGTAGGAGTCCACGTGCCCCTGGGATCACTTTGCGGTAAGATGATCCGCTTGATTACAAGATCTCCGACTTGATATACTTGGCGTCTGACTTTCTTGTTGAAAGCCTTGATCATCCGTTTTTGATACGTCTGACCATGAAAAACAGCAGTAAATCGCTTCTCGTCGATCAAGTTAAGTTGATCAAGCCGGGTCTAAATCCAATCGTCTTCACTCAAACCAGCGTCCTTCATAATCCTTAAGGAAGGAATCTGAACTTCCCTAGGTAAAATAGCTTCCATGCCATATACCAATGAAAATGGGGTTTCCCCCGTTGAAGTACGTGCCGTGGTACAATATCCATGCAGAGCAAACGGTAACATCTCATGCCAGTCCTTGTAGGTGACTGTCATCTTTTGAATAATCTTCTTGATATTTTTGTTCGCGGCTTCAACAACACCGTTCATCTTCGGCCGATAGGGAGATGAATTGTGATGATAAATCTTGAACTGTTCGCATAGAGCGGTGATCATGGTGTTGTTCAAATTTGTACCGTTGTCTGTGATGATCCTGTCGGGGATACCATACCGGCATATGAGGTTCTGCTTGATGAAGCGGGCAAAGACATTCTTTGTAACAGAGGCATAAGAAGCTGCTTCGACCCACTTGGTGAAATAATCAATAGCGACCAAGATGAAGCGATGTCCATTGGATTCCGTAGGCTTGATCTCTCCAATCATGTCAATGCCCCACATTGCGAATGGCCAAGGAGCTGTCAGAATGTTGAGAGGAACAGGAGGAATATGTACCTTGTCGGCGTAGACTTGACATTTATGGCAGGTACGGGAATGTTGATGACAATCAGCTTCCATGGTAGACCAGTAGTAGTCTTCCCTTAGAATCTTTTTAGCCATCGTATGTCCGCTCAAGTGGGTGCCAAATGTGCCATTGTGTATCTCGGTCATGATCAACTCTGCTTCAGCTTTGTCCACACAACGAAGTAAAACACAATCATGGCTGCGCTTATAAAGGATGCAATTGCTTAGGAAGAACTTGGCAGAAAATCTCCTTAAGAACTTTTTGTCATTGACGAAAGCTCCTTCAAGATATTCTCTAGTCTAGAGATACCTTTTGATTTCATGAAACCAGGGTTGTTCCACTACTTCTTCGGTATTAATCTCATGAAAGTGCTCAGGTTCGTCCATTCGCTCGATGGTAATTTGGGGAGCCTTGTTATCCCAGTTGAGTTTAAACATGGAAGACATTGTAGCTAGAGCATCAACTAACTGATTTTCTTCTCGCGGGAAATGCTCGAAGGTAATCTGCTCGAAATGAGGCAACAATGTCAAGACATGTTCTTTGTATGGGATAAGATTAGGATGTTTGGTGTCCCACTCTCCTTTGACTTGACTCATAACCAAAGCCGAGTCCCCAAATACGACCAAAGATTTGATTCCTAAGTCTATAGCAGCTTTGAGACCAAAGATGCAAGCTTCATATTCAGCCATGTTGTTGGTACAACTGAAACAAAGTCGGGAAGTGAAGGGTGTATGGCAACCTTCCGGAGAAATGAGTACCGCACCGATACCGTTGCCAAGTGCATTTGAAGCACCATCAAAGTACAGGGTCCATCGGGATCCTTGTTCAGGTCCGTCATATGGTCCGTTACCTTCAATGCTGTCCAATGTCATGATGTCCTCGTCAGGGAAGTCGAATCTCATAGATTGGTAATCTTCGACGGCTTGATGAGCTAGATGGTCAGCTAGTACACTCCCCTTTATAGATTTTTGGGTAGTATACTGGATATCATACTCAGTCAGGATCATTTTCCATCTAGTGATTCTTCCAGATAAAGCAGGCTTCTCGAAGATATACTTGATCAGATCCATCTTGGAAATCAGTATAGTGGTATGTGTCAACATATACTGCCTTAGCCGGCGAGCAGCCCATACCAAAGCGCAACAAGTTTTCTCGAGCAGTGAGTAGCGAGTCTCACAGTCGGTAAACTTTTTGCTAAGGTAATAAATGGCATGCTCTTTTCGGCCAGACTCGTCATGTTGGCCCAGCACGCACCCCATTGAGTTATCCAAAACAGTCAGATACATGATTAACGGTCTTCCTTCGGCGAGTGGCATCAAAATAGGAGGTTCTAGTAAATATTCCTTGATCTTATCAAAAGCAACTTGACAATCTTTGTTCCATTCAACTACCTGATCTTTCTTCAACAGTTTGAAAATTGGCTCACAGGTAGATGTCAGGTGAGAGATGAACCTGGCGATATAGTTTAAGCATTCCAAGAATCCCCTAACCTCCTTTTCAGTGCGAGGGACAGGCATTTCTTGTATAGCCTTTACTTTAGCTGGATCAACCTCAATGCCTTTGTTGCTGACAATAAATCCCAAAAGTTTTCCAGACCTAACTCCAAAAGTGCACTTGCTTGGGTTCAGTCTGAGCTTATACTCCTTCAACCTGGCAAACAGCTTTTGCAAATGATCAAGGTGTTCTTCTTCTGTCTGTGATCGAGCTATCATGTCGTCTACGTAAACTTCGATTTCATGATGTATCATATCATGAAACAAAGCTACCATGGCGCGTTGATAGGTTGCCCCTGCATTCTTCAGTCTGAATGGCATCACTTTGTAGCAGAAGGCACCCCATTGCGTGACGAAAGTAGTTTTCTCCATGTCCTCGGGGGCCATTTTGATCTGGTTGTATCCAGAGAATCCATCCATGAAGGAAAAACCTTGTGTTGAGCTGTGTTGTCCACCAAGATGTCGATATGTGGCAGGGGAAAATCGTCTTTAGGGCTAGCCCTGTTTAAATCTCAATAGTCCACACACATTCTGACTTTGCCATCCTTCTTAGGCACGGGCACAATGTTAGCAACCCATTGTGGATAGGAAGTAATAGCCAGAAAGCCAGCGTTGAATTGCTTCATTACCTCAGCCTTGATCTTCTCAGACATGTCAGGCCTCATTCGGCGGACCTTTTGCTTGATCGGTGGACAGTCTTCTCTTGTAGGGAGACGGTGAACCACGATATCTGTGTCTAACCTTGGCATGTCTTCATAAGACCAGGCGAAGATTTCAACATACTCGTTCAACAACTGCACTAAGCGCTCTTTGACACTTGGTTCCAGGTTGGCACCCACTTTTACTTCTTTCCTGTCTTCCTCTGTCCCCAAGTTGATGGTTTCTAGCAACTCTTCATGAGGCAGAATAGCCCTCTCTTCTTGTTGTAGAAGTCTGGCTAACTCTCACGGCACTTCACAGTCTTCGTCAACCTCGTACTCAGCATGATTGACCAAATCTTCAGAGTTATCGAAGGCTAAAGCAGAATAGTCACCCATGGAATTCAGAGTGGATGGGTACCTGCATTTTGTGAGTGTGGGTGTGTGTAAGGGATAGCCATCCTTAAACAAAACAAGATGCAAAAGAAAGAAAATGAACACAACAGTTTATGAAAACGTCCAATGATTTATTAAAACATGGCATATGATAATGAAGAAAATCAAGCCCTTACAAATGGACCTACATGCCCTGGGCGAGGCATGAGGTGAAAATAGTGTACGAATTGTTTTAATTATTACAGACTGAAATAAGAAATTATTCAAAGATAAAATTACTGGTTGATAAAGGTGATGGGAATAAAATCCTTTGCTTCCCAGTTGCTTAAACCCCCTTCGACGGTTGGAAAGATCCAATCTTCAAAGTGGCCCTCTTTATCATCTTCTACAACATTGATTCCGTGGTGGGTGATCCTTACAGGTGGCCCTTGTAATTGCAAGCTTCTCAAGTCATATTTAAAGCATTTTTTTTGATGAAGACAACATGGACATCAACATTCAAAGGATGTGCAAAAAGCTTATCAACATCATATAAAAGTCTTGAAGATTAGAAGAAGAATTATTGAAGAATCATCAAATGTCAAATGGTATAAATAATTCTTAATCTTGAATATAGATGTTCACAAAAATATGCATTCATAATCATATACATATCCAACATGTTTTCATTTAAGAAAAACTTTGTTTAAAATCTTTTTCAAAAAGAATTTTTGAAAATTAACTTTCAGGAACCGGTTCCTCCCTAACAGGGAACCGGGTTCCAAACTTATTCAAAAAACATGTCCCTGGAATTTGTACCAGGAACCGGGTTGTACCAATAGGGGAACCGGTTCTTGCATGATATTTTTGAAATCTGACTTATAACGTTCACTAAGAATCGGGTTCTGTCAGTGTCGGAACCGGTTCCTAGCAAACCAGTGCAGCTTTTCTTTTGGTTTTTGAACATATTTCAATTGGTATCCTTTCATGAATGCATTGCAACTTTTCATATGAATTGGCATGAATGAAGAGGTTCTTGTGACTTTATAAAATGCTGCAGATTTTCTTATTTCAAAAAAAAAAAACAATGCTTCAATTTTCAAATTAACAAATATACTTCTTCAATAAACAAATTTTCATCATTCACATTTGAATTCATACTTTCATGTGTTCATAAATTTTGTGAAACTTGCCATATACACTTTCATTAATTCATTACAAGTTTCATACATACATTGTGAACATTTATATACATTGTTTGAGAATTGTTTATATCTTGAAGAAGAAGATCAGTTGAAGATTGATAAAGCTCTCCATATATTTCAAATTAATCATTGTATTACATTAAAGAAATTATTCCCTTACTATCCAGGATTGTTGGAAGTAAGTGTTGTGATTTGAAGAGGATTGTTCTTCATTCACATTAGTATTTGTTTGGTCTTAAAGGTGTTAAGAACCTTTGATCACCCTATAGGTTAGATAGTAAGCATAGGCTGTACAATCATTCTAACTATAGTGAAATCTCTTTCGTGTTGGAAAGGGGACTGGAGTACTCTCGGATTGTGAGGGGAACCAGGATATATCATTGTGTTCTTTGCTTTTCCGCTTTTATCGCTTTCATCACCATAATCAAGGAAAAGATAAGATATAATCAAAACCTTCAAACACTTAACCAAAAATTACTTCAAGTATTCTCATAAAACCGAATAAATTTTTATAGACCTAATTCACCCCCCCCTCTTAGGCACTCTGAGACTTACAATTGGCATCAGAGCAAGTTATAGGTAACTTGTTCCTAAAGATCCAGAATGGCTTCCGCAAATCCAAATCCAGTTTTCAAAGATGGTGGTAGTAACAACAAGCCTCCATTGTTTTGTGGTGAATACTTTGACTTTTGGAAAATTCGCATGAAGGCTCATCTTGAAGCGCAAGGATAAGAAATATGGAATGCTGTTGAGAATGGTCCATTTACTCCGATATGTGTTGTCAATGGTGTTGGGTCATCAAAGCCTAAAGCATCATGGGATGATGATGACAAGAAAAAAGTTCTCTTTGACAAAAAGGCAATCAATATTCTCCAAAGTGCTCTTAGTATGGATGAATTTTTCCGAGTATCGGCATGTACAACGGCAAAGGAAATTTGGGATACTCTTGTAAAAACTCATGAAGGAACCGTCGAAGTCAAAAGGTCTAGATTGAACACTTTGAGTCAAGAATATGAATTATTCAGAATGCTGCCCGGAGAATCCATCCTTGACTTGCAAAAGAGATTCGTTCACTTGACAAACCATTTGAAGGCACTCGGTAAGACTTTAACTAACGATGAATTAAATCTTAAAGTGCTTAGGTCTTTAACGAGGGAATGACAACCAAAAGTGACGGCAATATCCGAAAAGAAAAGCCTAGAAACTATGACTTCCGCAACACTTTTCGGAAAGCTTCAAGAATATGAGACGAAACTTGGAAGACTTGAAAAACATGAGAATCATGAGAAGAAATCCAAAGGCATTGCTTTGAAAGTTGATTCAAAAGAAAGTCAAGATAAAGATGCATCGGAGGAAGATGAAAATCTCTTGCTTCTTGTAAAAAGGTTAGGAAAATATTTTGGTCATAAAAATAATCTTCATAATGCTAACTTTGTCAAAAGAAAGAAATTCTATAAGCATAAAGATAAAGAAGCCTCCACATCAACACAAGATGTCACATGCTATGAATGTTGAAAGCAAGGTCACATAAAGCCGGATTATCCAAAACTCTCCAAGAAAAATGGATTCAAAGGCAAAAAGGAGTTCAAGAACAAAAAGGCTTATGTTGCATGGGAAGATAATGAGATAAGTTCTTCATCCGATTCGGAAAGCGACGAATGTGCAAATCTAGCATTGATGGCTTCGCATCACTCCAACGATGAAGAAGAGGTATGCTTGAAATCCACATCAAATGTTTGGTATCTTGATAGTGGATGTTCAAAGCATATGACAGGAGATGTACACCAATTTTCATATCTAGTACATAAAGCCAAAGGGTATGTCACCTATGGAGACAACACCAAAGGAAAGATTCTTGGCGTTGGAATAGTTGGCACACCCCCATCCATTCAAATTGAGGATGTTCTCTATGTTGAAGGATTAAAGCACAACCTTCTTAGCATAAGTCAACTTTGTGATAGAGGGTTCAAGATCAAATTCAACAAAGAAGAATGTCTTATTATGGATGAGGCAACCAATGAGTTAAAACTCAAAGGTATAAGATCTAACAATATTTTTATGACTACTTTAGATGATTTGTCCATGAAGGTACAATGTCTTATGGTAAACAACAATGATGCTTGGTTATGGCACAAGAGGATTGCTCACATTCACATGGAGCACTTGAACAAATTGGTTAAGCATGACTTAGTTATTGGTATACCAAAGATGAAGTTCATCAAAGACAAATTATGTAGCGCATGCCAAAAGGGCAAACAGACCAAAACAACTTTCAAATCTAAGAATGTGGTGTCTACTACAAGGCCACTACATTTGTTACACATGGATCTCTTTGGTCCATCAAGGTGCACGTCTTAATTTTTTCTTCAAAAATTTTATGTTTCAGTACACTCTGCTTCTACTCCTTCTTTTATATGTTGTTATTTGATAAAATATGAGTGTATATATTGTTTGTAACAGTCCTTCCCACAGCCTGGGAATATCCCGACTCTCATCAAATTCTCTTTAATCACTAGTAATGGAGTCAAAAGATCAGCAACATTAGTAACATGAAGGTCCTCCATGACGGCTTGAACATTATGACCGTGCTTGGGCATCGGAGCAGATATCACATTGGGCTTCTTAGGAGCATCAAATTTTACTTCCTTGGTGTCAATCAAGTCATGGATTTTGTTCTTAAGCGCCCAACAATTATTGGTATCGTGCCCAACACTGTCAGAGTGGTAAGCACACTTGGCATTGGAGTGGTAGTATGGAGAGGAGGTGTTAGGATTCTTTGGCGCTTCCTTCAGACTGGTAAGATTCAGCTTCAACAAATGAGGGAGTACCTGAGCTGGCGTCATGTTGATTCGGGTGAACTGCCGTTGTGGCCTTTCTACCCGTTGTTGATTAGGTCTCGACCGATTTCTGCGAGGTTGATCATTTGGAGAGTTTTGAATCATCACAATCCCTACAGTTGGCCGACACTCGGTTCTTCCCTGACTTTTCTGAGAATACACAACAAAGGCTTCCTTCTTAGCTGGGAAGGTTTTCTTAACAACAGTGGACGCGGAGGCATCTTTCTGAATCTTACCACTTTTAATACCGACCTCGACCCTTTCGCCAGTCAAAATTAGTTCAGTAAATCCCGCGGAGGAACTCCCAATTAAATGATTGAAGAAAGGGCCAGACAGGGTCCCCAGAAACATGTCAACCAACTCCCTATCTAACAAAGGTGGCTGCACCCTTCCAGCCAGATCATGCCACTTCTGGGCATACTCTTTAAATCCTTCATTGGAAGCCATCCCCATACTCTGTAGTTGAGTACGAGTGGGCGCCAAATCAGCATTGTATTGATATTGACGGTAAAAGGCAGCAGCTAAGTCTTCCCAATCGTGAACCTCTGATCTCTCGAGTTGATAGAACCAGTCCAATTGCGTGCCTGACAAACTGTCGTGGAAAAAATGTACCCATAGGTCTTTATCAGATGAGTGGGGTTGGATCTTTCTGACATACGATCTCAGATGCATCTTTGGGCAGGACATACCGTCATGCTTAGCAAATGTTGGCACTTTGAACTTTGGAGGAATGACGATCCCAGCTACCAGCCCTAGTTCTTCAAAATCCAAACCAGGTACCCTCTGCAAATCCATGGCTGCCAATCTATCCTCAAGATTCTTATATTTATCATCCGCAGGGGGATATTGTTGTTCGGAGTAGTCTTCGTCTTCTTCCTCTTCCTCCTCTTCAACTTCAGATTCAGACGGTACCGCAGCCCCTTTTCCTTTACCAGCCCCTTCGTCAGACGTTGAGGGGAACTCGAGAACTTTTCTGGCATTGCTTTCAAACCTTCTTCCAAAAGTGGCTACTCCGGGCCTCTTCTTCTTTTTCTCTTTATTCTTCTCCAACAGTGCTTTCAGACCCTCTTGACCCTTTGCTAAGGTCATAAGGAGTTGCTGGAATTGAGAATTTTGTGCTTGCAGATCCTTAACCGTCTGCTCCAAATCCATCTTGCTGAAATAAACAGTAGAAAGATAAGGAAACCTGGTGTGAAGACCTGTTTATGCATATGATGAATGGTATGTTATTCATGTAATGCATTCAAGGATTCAAAAATTCAAATTTATTGCAAACAAAAAGGAACACACGTCATATTAAGAAGAAATTGTTACTACATAAGTGCCCCATGGGCAAAATATTACAAAATTCTTAATGTAAAAAGACATTGCGCATCCTCTTTGGCGTGATGTAAGTGTTGAGAGTTTCCTCCTCATGAAGTCGGCGGGTAAGCTCCAAAACCTTCTTCTCACTGGCATAGAAGCTGGCTTCAAAAGTGTTCCGTTCTTCCTTGAGTTGGATCCAACTCTTTTGCATTTCTTCCCATGATGTTTGCATGTCAGGATGTAGGATGGCGTATGGAACCTCTCCTTCCATAACAGGCTCTTTGATCAAGGGGAGAATGTGAGGATATGGCATCATAAGATTCTGGGCGCGGGTTCGTACCCACTTGAGATAAGGCTCAAGGGGGATGGAATTCTTGTGCCCCAGTGTTGTACCCCAAAATTTGCCCCCCCATTTCATCAATATTTTCTCACCACAAGACCTTTGGAGCTTAAGATCAAGTTAGGGTTTACTCTGCTCAAGACTCCTCCTTGCACTGTTGACCCAAATTAGGGTTTGAGTTACACAAAGATGTTTTGACCTAAAATGCCCAAGATGACTTTCATGCTTCATGTTGGACTCACAAGTTTATCCATACCAAGTTTCAAGCCTTGATTCCAAACTTTGCCCAGTCAATTGGGCAGTTGACCTAGAAATCAGCTGTATTGGGGAAAAAGTCAACTGTGGTCAATTGACAGTCAAGCCTCATGATTTTTGACCCACATCAACATTATGAACTCATATGGACCATTTGATCAAGTTTGGATCACAATTCCATAAGAAATTTGATCAGATCACCAAAAGGGCAAAATGGCCATTTTTAGGGTTTTGACTGCACAAAGGTAATTTTTGACTGTTTGACCTAACCAATGGCAAACCAAGCTCACATATGGACTCAAAGACTCAATGTCATTGTCTTTACATGTTCAACAAGTTCAAAAGATCCCAAATGCATAAGATTGACAGATGAATTTTCCAGTCAACTGAGCAAAATTTGACTGTATACTGAAAAGTCAAACTTTGACTTTTTGGTCAAAATCAAGTGCCAAGATTCATTTTTCATCAAGACATGTCAAATTATGAAACTTGTTCATCAAGAAACCAAAAATTACAAAATTAGGGTTTGAAATGAAGAAATTTCATAACTTAGAAATTTTCTAAGTTATGAAATTTCCTAATTTTTTCCTAACTTTGTCCCATTTTTTCATCAAGATATATTTGGATTCAAATAAAACTCAAAACATGAAAGTTATATTCCATTGCAAAATCTACAACTTTGATTCACAAAGTTTCCTCAAAAGAAGCTTGTAGCTCAAGTTATGATATTTGGAACAAGGGTGCAAAACATTCCTAACTTAGAAAAATTTTGACCTATTCCAGGCAGGATTTTTGCCCAACTTCATGGCCACTTTTCACATGGTTCCACTTGGAATTTCAATTTGCATTACAAAGATGGATTGTAGTACACATTCTAAGCTTTCCAAATTGTCAAAGAACTTCTCAAACACCCTTGTGGTTAGGGAGAATCGAATTTGTCAATATGGGCAAAAGTCACTTTGTTCATAAGCCATTTACATGTTCATACACTTTGCATTTTTGAAATCAGCTTGCACAAGCTAGGTTACATGCCTCTAATCCCTTTCTTACTCAATAATTCAATGCTAAACCATTGTGCTAAGATGTTATTTTGCCCATTTGGTCATTACATGGAAGTTTAATCCATAATTAGAAAAAGTAACTTATCTATTCTTGTAAAGATCAACTTTATGTCAAACACAAATCTAAGAAGTACCAAAGCAGATCTTTGGGCATAAGATTCATGAACAAAGTCCACTGATCAAGAGTGATTTATGCAGCATAGATTGAGGAGAGTAGGGGCCTGCATTCTCAAGACACATTTTCTTACTTATCAAAGAAGAAACTTGCATTTTGAACACCATCTCTCATTCCTGTAAGAACTAACCAAAACAAACTTTGTGAACACATTTCACACTCCCTAAGTAACCTGAAACACGACCAAACCATCCCTAAGACTCCCTCATTCATCAAAACACAGTTTTGTGGCAAAACAGGGTACCTTCTGCATTTTGACTTGGCCAGTTCATTTCCCTCGTGCGTTTTCATCCAAACCAGTTCAAACACATCCTACATCATCCATACAAACTATCCCAAACCCTAGCTGCAGACTGTAACACCTCTAACCAAGTTCACCATTTTCATTTTTTCAGTTGTGCAGGTTGAGTTACATAGCTCGTTTCAGTTAGTTTCAAAGCAAGCTAGAGGTTGGAAGAGCATCCCTGAACTTCAAACAAGCTGTACAAATCCTCACATTGCATTGAAAGTACCTCCATTGCTGCACACGATTCCAGCTGAACAGGTAAAACTTTGGACTTCTATCTCTCAATCTAGGAAGAGTTAGGCTTAGGTTTATGAATGAAACATGCTCTACTCATGGCCCAGAAGCTACCTATATCCTCACTTTTCATTTATATTGTGTGTGTTAAGAGAATTTGGAACCTGAACATTAGAAAAAACTTAGGTCAGAAATTGGGGATGAAGAAATTCTCCCTCGTTTCTTAGAGTTAAGTCAAGTTTTTTATATGTCTGGATTCGTCTCTTGATGCTCTACATTTTTGGTGTTATGAGTTTTGCTTGAAAGTCCAGGAATCAGGAGTTAGGAAGCGCGCGTTTTTTGTTGTTCAAACAAGTCTGGAGATTGAAGATGACTGGCTCGGGCTGGGCCTGAGTCAGTCCTACTTTTTGCACCCCTTTTTTCAACATACACCCCCTTGGCCCATTGTGCTTTATTTTTATCATTTTTGATTTTTTCTTTTTGTTTCCGACTTGTTTATTTTTTGTCAAAACATAAAAAATATTAAAAATATTTTCCATACATTTTTGCATTTATTTTGAATTTATTTGCTTTTATTTGAACTTGTACATATAAATAAACATATATACTTTTATTTGAAAATACTAAAAAAAATAATACAAAATACATTCTATTTTCTGATTTTTATTTTATTTTATCTTTTGAAAACATTTTCTAAAAAATATACTAAATATTTTTAATAATAAATATTTTTATTTTTTGTATATATTGAATATATTTAATACATAATATAAATATTTATATATTTAGAATATTTAGGATAAAAATACAAGACTAATACATTTTTTATTTTTATTAATATTTGACCTCAAAATCACTTTTTTTTTACAATATACTTTTTTTATTATTTTATTTTTTGTATATAATTAATAAATATTGTATATAATACATAATAAATACCTTTTATTTAGCAAATTAGGGTTTTTCCCTAAACCATGAAAATACTCAACAATTAACCTTTTTTTTATTTTTGTTTATTTGTCACATGAAAAATACTTTTACATACATATAAAAATCATTTTTATGCATTTTGCATATTTATTGTATTTATTCAATTATTGTACAATTAGATAACTTGTATATTCAATTTGGATTGTAATAGTTTAGATTTAAATTTCTTGCTAAATATCCCCATTTGAACATTTGTACCCCACATCCCATAATTATGTTGTAATAATTTAGGATTTTATTTTTCGCATTTTAAAGCTTTCCAATTATGCCATGATAGACTTAGGGTTTTGTATGCAAAAATTAAACAACAAATAGCTTGACCTAATTCAAAGACAAAAAAAGCATGAAAATGGACAACACCAATTACACTTTCACCCCTAGGGTTACTCCACTTGTTGCCTTCAATAATGGGCCATGCTTGCACGTTGAGTATCTTTGGCAAAACAATTCAAATGATCATAGTCCCTCGATGACGCTTTCGAAAGTTGCCTATCAAAATGATCATAGTCCCTTCAAGCAAAATTGCCAAAGACACTTGGCACTATTGCAATCATGGTCTAAACGATGACCCGCGCCCGTCCCGTTAACATCCTAACACAAGATTGTCCACCAAATACAATGGTGGAACAAAATTGTTAAAAGGGTTAAAACATAGAAAAAACTTTTGAGTAAATTTAGGGGTAGACAACTCTTCGTTACTTGACCAAATTTTGCAAAACAATCCTTGCCATTTTTCAAAACACACATCACAACACACTTTCAAAACAACTTTCAAAAACATTGAAAACTTTTTTAAAAGACAAGTACACCTTTGTATACATTCAAACATGGATCATTACAAAGGTTGCCACAACAAATGGCCTCTTTTCAAAACATTTTCAAACCCACACACAAAGCACCATTTCAAACAATTGAAAACACAAGGCAAGTGATCTAAGCAAGTAACTAAGAGCCCATGGATAACCATGGATAGAAAGGGTGCTAATACCTTCCCTTTCTATAATCTACTCCCCGAACCCAAGAAAACATCTCAAAGGTTTTTGCTGTGCTTTTTAACCTTTCCTTAGGATAAAATAAAAAGTTGGTGGCGACTCTTGCTCAACCGAAACATTTGCAAAAACAAATGCAAAACCCAAGTCAGTTCTCCCACCGTATCGCCAGAACAGACGACTCTGCTGGGGAGATTTTTAAAATGGAGTAACCTTAGGGCTTAAATCACCCTCTTGCATGACTAATTGTTTGCTTTGATTGCTTTACATCTTGGTTCTCTTGTTTGGGCTTGAAATCCTACACCCGGATTTGGGGAAACATTCATAGATAGCAATACGTTGTGGAAACTGTGCGGGGTATACCGACACGGTTGAAGCAATAGCTATATTAGTGCGACATATTTGTGAGTACCGGTAACCCTTGAGTTCAATCAAGGAGAGTACGGGGCCGCTGAGTGATGTCACTAAGCACTAATGACCTAGAACCTTACTTGACCATCTTGGCCTTTTATTAGGGGTAGTGAGATGACCGGCTTTGGTGCAGTCCGAAGTTGGTAGATACTCAATACTACACTCATTGAGGGTTGTTTTCTTGGAATATTTTGGTCGCTAGTTAAGTGGCTAAACCAAAACAATGAACATGGAAAACAATCCAATGATATTGAGCTCCTTAGAACCCGGTTACTATTTATAGGACAGGTTTTTAAGCCAACTACACTCAAGAGGGTACTTACCTATGAAACCCCATGCAAGCCTGAAACTAGGGTTTTGTGTGAATTGCTTGTACATATGTTTGTGCATACATCATGAACATCATAAAGCATCATATGCATTCACTAACCATTTCAAGGGTTTAGATCTTCATCTTTGTTCTTGTTTTGTAGGTCATGGAAATTCTTCGCAGGAAAACTATCCAAGTCAACCTTGTGAGAATCCCTCCTCAACTCAAGGAGCTCACATCCAGAATTCCGGAAAGCTCTCCCTTCAGTGAAAGACATGGTAGACTGCTCAGCCTAGTCAACACCAACATTGAAGAAGACATGGTAAAGGTGTTGTTCCAGTTCTTTGACCCCCTTCACCACTGTTTCACATTCCCCGACTACCAGTTGGTGCCCACTTTGGAGGAATTTTCTCAACTCCTGAGAATTCCTATTCTTAATCAACTACCCTACAACAGTACGGAAAAAGAACCAAAGCCTGAAGATGTTGCTCAAGCACTACACTTGCAACCATCTGACATCAAGGGGCATTGGGAAACTAGAAGCGGTGTCAAAGGCTTCTTGGAAAAATTCTTGTTTGAGAAGGCACAAGATTATTGGAATTCATTAGATCTACAAGCCTTTGAAGAAATTGTGGCACTCCTCATTTATGGGTTAGCCATGTTCCCAAATCCTGACCAACTTGTAGATGTCAACACCGTCAAGGTCTTCTTATCCAGAAATCCAATACCAACATTGCTTGGGGACATTCTTCACTTATTTTACACACGAACAATGAGAAAGAGGGGTGTTCTCATGTGCTGTACTCCTCTCCTTGCAAGGTGGTTTATTTCGCACCTTCCACAATCTGTCTTGAAGAATGACCAAGGCTTAAGGTGGTCACAACGGTTGATGACCCTCACTCAGTCTGATGTACATTGGTGTTCTCGGTCCAGAGAAAATGTCATCATCGTCGATCGTTGTGGAGAGTTCCCTAATGTTCCATTACTTGGCACTAGAGGAGGCATTACCTACAACCCTTGTCTAGATTTGAGACAATTTGGATATGCACGGAGGGATGGCCCTCACGACATGTTGATTCCTGACCTAGTTTTTGACTTCGACAACGATGCACAAGGACTTCGCCAAAGATTCATCAGAGCTTGGAGGATGCCTAACAAGGTAGACAGCAAGACACTGGGGCACAAGAACTCCATCCCTCTTGAGCCTTATCTCAAGTGGGTACGAACCCGAGCCCAGAGTCTAATGATGCCTTATCCTCATGTTCTCCCTGTGATTAAAGAGCCCGGTAAGGAAGGAGAGGTTCCCTACACCATCCTATATCCTGACATGCCAACATCATGGGAGGAGATGCAGAAGAGCTGAATCCAACTCAAGGAGGAACGAAATACTTTTGAAGCCAACTTCTACGCCAGTGAGAGGAAGGTTTGGAGCTTACCCGCCGACTCCATGAGGAAGAGACCCTCAACACCTACATCGCACCAAAGAGGATGCGCAACGTCTTTTTACCTTGAGAAATTTTTTTTGTAATATTTGGCCCATGGGGCATTTATGTACTGACAAAATTTCTTCTTATTAATATGACGTGTGTTCTTTTTGTTTGCAACAATTTTGAATTTTTTAAATCCTTGAATGCATTGCATAAACAAACATATCATTCATCATATCCATAACAGGTACCCTTCTTCTACAGGTTGCTTAATCTTCTTCGCTGTTTATTACAGCACTCAATCATCATGTCTTCCGAGCCTACTACCGAACAAGCTATCAAGGCCCTCCAGGCTCAGAACGCCCAGTTTCAAGAGCTGGTCATGAGCTTAGCCCAGGGTCAACAAGAGTTGAAGACTCTGCTCTTGAAGAAGAAGAAGAAGAAGAGGACTGCGTTGTTTAACACTGGACAGAGGTTTGGGAATACACTGCAGAATGAGGCTGATCAAGCAACTTCCTCTGGAGGGAAAGACAGCCCCCAATGGGGAAGGGCTTCTAGTCCTGTGGTCTCCGACAACGAGACAGATTACAATGATGAACAGTACCCTCCTGCTGAAGACAAGTACAAGAAACTAGAGGACCGTTTAAGTGCCATGGAGATTCAACATGTGCCGGGGCTGGATTTTGGAGATCTAGGTTTATCTTCTGGGGTGGTGATCCCACACAAGTTCAAGGCACCTGCCTTTGCGAAGTACGACGGGGTTTCTTGCCCTAAGCTGCATCTCAGATCATATGTAAGAAAGATCCAACCTTACACTGCAAACAAGAATCTTTGGATCCATTTCTTCCAGGATAGGCTTTCAGGGGCTCAACTCGAGTGGTTCTATCAGCTGGATGGAGCCAGTATCCGAAACTGGGAGGACTTGGCTACTGCATTTTATAAGTAGTATCAGTACAATTCCGACCTCGCTCCCACGCGTACCCAACTCCAGGGTATGTCACTGGGGACAGGCGAAGGATTCAAGGAGTATGCGCAAAAGTGGAGAGACTTGGCTGGCAGGGTGCAGCCACCGCTGACTGACCGTGAGCTTGTCGACATGTTCTTAGAGACCTTGTCCGGTCCATTCTTCAACCACCTGATTGGTAATTCTTCTGCTGGGTTCACAGATCTGATCTTGACTGGTGAGAGAATAGAAGCTGGTATCAAGTCAGGGAAGATACAGAAAGGTGCCTCCTCGAGTATTGAAAAGAAGCCCTTCAAGAAAGAAGCCAGTGCTGTTTATGGTCCCAGAAGACAAATTAAACCGGAACACCGCCAAACTGTCAACGCATTGGTAATTTCAAAGCCTACTGCTGCTCCTCAGCAGTATAACCAACCAAGGGGTGAGAGACCCAAAAGGCAGTACACTCGGCTCAGTATGACCCTGTCTCAGATTTTGCTGCAACTACTGTCAACCAATCTGGTAACTGTCAAAGAAGCTCCGAAGGTGGTGAACACAACTTCTCCAAAGTACAACCCCAACGCCCGTTGCGCTTATCACTCTGATAGCCCGGGGCATACTACGGATGATTGCTGGGCTCTGAGGAATAAAGTTCAGGACCTTATTGATGCTAAAGAAATACAGTTTGAGGCGCCCGAAAGGCCCAATGTTGTGACTGCTCCCATGCCCCAGCATGGAGTGAATGCTGTGGAAGAAGACCGGTATGTAGCCTTCGTGGAAGAGATTGTTACTCCGTTATTGACCGTCAAAAGGAACCTGTTGCTATCCGGTTTATTTCCGGGTTGTAGTAAAGGTTGCCATCTGTGTGCTGTTTCACCTGCTGGTTGTCCCTTGCTGAAGTCAGGCGTCCAAAACCTGATGGATAGCAGAGAGATCTTGTTCGAGAAGATTGCTGTTCCTGCTGTCCCTGCTGAAGAAGTGTCTATTGTTACTATTTTCAACAACCCTCCTAAGGCTCCTGCAAAGAAGCCTGTCAAAATCATGTCTACTCAGAGGATTGCTCCTATCATCATTACTGTTCCGGGGCCCCTCCCCTATACATCCGACATAGCTGTCCCGTGGCACTATGGGGCAGATGTTTATGTTCTTGGAATAAAGCAAGAGTTTGATACTAGTATCGGCGTCAGTAACATCACCCGGCCTGCCAAAGTTACTCGCAGTGGTAGGCTGTTCTCGCCTGATATTGCGCCACCAGCTATTCAGAAACCTCTTATCATCACACCTGCAAGTGTGCCTGCTCCCCTTCCTGATCAAGTTCCTGTTTCTACCCCTGCTGCCGAGTCATCTGATGCTCGGGGCAAAGGGATTGCTACTGATTTGCCTGCCCTGACGGAGGCACCAAAGACAGCCAATGTTGAAGCTTCCCAGCGAGAGATGGAAGAGATTCTCAAGATTATCAAGAAAAGTGATTTCAATGTAGTTGAGCAGTTGGGGCACACCCCATCAAATATTTCTATGCTATCACTGTTGTTATGTTCAGAGGCCCATGCCAAGGCCCTGATTTCCTTCCTGAAGACGGCCCATATGCCACAAGAAACGTCTGCTGATCAATTTACCGATTGTGTGGCCAATTTGACTGCCGATAATGGGTTGGGCTTCTCTGACGCCGATCTGACTGCCAAAGGAAAGAACCATAACGATGCCCTGCATGTCTCTATTGAATGCAGGGGCACTACTCTTGCCCATGTATTGGTAGACACCGGTTCTTCATTGAATGTATTACCCAAGAAAGCCCTAGACAGGCTGGATTGTGAGGGTTTAGAGCTCAAGCCTAGTAACATTGTTGTCCGAGCCTTTGACGGGTCGAAGAGAATGGTACATGGTGAAGTTGACATTCCAATCAGGGTCGGTTCTCAGGTGTTTGATTCTACTTTCTATGTGATGGACATTCGTCCATCCTATTCTTGTTTGCTGGGTCGTCCATGGATCCACAAGGCTGGAGCTGTGACCTCCACACTACATCAGAAGCTTAAGTACCCGGTTAGAGGGAAAATTGTGACAATTCAAGGGGAAGAAGAATATATGGTCAGCCACCTTAACTCGTTCAGGTACATAGATATGGATGGGGAGTTCATTGAGACCCCCTTTCAACACTTTGAAGAGGTGCCTCAAACATTGGCATCTGCTGAAACTGTGATTGAAGACCCTCCTTTGAGGATGGCTTCCTTAAAGGATGCCCGGGCTGTGATTGAGAAGGGTGAGTGTGAAAACTGGGGCTGACTTCCTAATTTCACTCCAAAAACCGACAAGTTTGGTTTGGGTTTCACTGCAGAGGCTCAGAGGGCTGTTCGTAAGGCAAGGATTGGAGGACCTCCTGTGTTCATCACCAACCCGGGAGTAAATGCTATTGAAGACGACGTGGAGGAATCTGAATTCGACAGCTGGATCTACCCAACAACCGACGGTGGACCAAGCAACTGGACTGCCAAAGACTTCACACCTATTACTTTTGTCACTCAGTAATGAACTCTTTTGTTTTGAATTTGTAACAGACAATATTTTGAAACTTTTATGGCTCGGTGTCTTACCCGGGGCACCGTGGCTTCATTTGTGAGGGCTTTTGTGTGTCATTTTCATATATCATCAATAAAAACATTGGACGTTTGTTGCATTTCAAAATCTTGTGCTCCTTTTCTTTCTTTATTATATATTGCAAAACAACTATATTTACACACACTCACCTATACAGGTTCCAATCCACTCTGGATCTCACTGGTAACGACTCTGTTATTTCCAGTTATGACTTTGAAAATCCGATCAACTTAGCCAAAGATGAAGGTGAAGATGATTGCGAAGTTCCTGGTGAACTTGCAAGACTGCTACTCCAGGAAGAGAGGGCCATTCAACCACATGAAGAGCCAGTGGAAACGGTAAATCTGGGTACTGAGACAGACAGAAAGGAAGTCAAGATTGGTGCCAATCTAGAGCTCAGTGTGAAGCAACGGTTGATTCAGATGCTGCATGACTATGTGGAAATCTTTGCTTGGTCTTACGAAGACATACTTGGGTTGGATACCGACATTGTGGTTCATCACTTGCCTACCAAGGAAGATTGCCCTCCGGTAAAACAGAAGGTCTGCCGTATGCGTCCAGAAATGTACGAGAAGATCAAAGCTGAGGTTATGAAACAATTTGATGCCGGGTTTCTAGCAGTGACTTCTTACCCTCAGTGGGTTACTAATGTGGTTCCAGTGCCGAAGAAAGATGGGAAGGTTAGAATGTGTGTCGATTACAGGGATTTGAACAGAGCGAGCCCTAAGGATGATTTCCCTCTGCCTCATATCGACGTTCTGGTTGACAACACTGCTCAGCATAAAGTATTCTCCTTCATGGACGGCTTCTCCGGTTATAATCAAATCAAGATGGCCCCTGAAGACATGGAGAAGACCACTTTTGTTACTCAGTGGGGCACCTTTTGCTACAAGGTCATGCCTTTTGGGTTGAAAAATGCTGGGGCAACCTACCAACGTGCCATGGTTGCTTTATTTCATGACCTGATCCATCATGAGATAGAAGTATACGTCGACGATATGATTGCAAGGTCCCAAACTGAGGAGGAACACCTCGACCATCTACAGAAGCTGTTTGACCGTCTGAAGTTGTACAAGCTAAGGTTGAACCCAAACAAGTGCACCTTTGGGGTGAGATCTGGAAAATTGCTAGGCTTCGTCATAAGCGACAAAGGCATTCAAGTGGACCCTGCCAAAGTGAAAGCCATACAAGAGATGCCCGCTCCCAAGACAGAGAAAGAAGTCAGAGGCTTTCTAGGACGGTTGAACTACATTGCCCGATTCATCTCGCATCTAACTGCTACCTGTGAACCAATCTTCAAGCTGCTGAAGAAAGATCAAGTAGTACGTTGGAACAATGAATGTCAGGCCGCTTTCGAAAGAATCAAAGAGTATCTCCAAGAACCACCCATTCTTATGCCGCCGGTTGAAGGGAGACCTCTAATCTTATATTTGACACTACTGGATAACTCAATGGGGTGTGTGCTGGGGCAGCATGACGAGTCTGGCCAAAAAGAACACGCCATTTATTACCTTAGCAAAAAGTTTACCGACTGTGAGACCCGATACTCACTACTCGAGAAAACTTGCTGCGCTTTGGTATGGGCTGCTCGCCGGCTGAGACAGTATATGTTGGCTCACACTACTCTGTTGATTTCAAAAATGGATCCAATCAAGTACATATTCGAAAAGCCTGCTCTGTCTGGAAGAATAGCAAGATGGCAAATGATCTTGACGGAATACGACATCCAGTACACGACCCAAAAAGCAATCAAGGGAAGTGTGTTGGCAGACCATTTGGCACATCAGGCAGTGGACGATTACCAGTCGATGAACTTTGAATTTCCAAACGAGGATATCATGGTAGTGACTGATTGTGAAGTACCTGGACCGGATGAAGGATCTGAGGAAGGATCCCGATGGTCTATGCACTTTGACGGAGCCTCGAACGCTTTGGGTAATGGCATCGGTGCTGTGATCATATCCCCTAAAGGCACTCATACTCCACTCACCGCCCGACTATGTTTCAACTGCACCAACAACATGGCAGAGTATGAGGCATGTATCATGGGTCTTCAAGCTGCAATTGACTTAAGGATCAAGTTTCTGAGTGTCTTTGGAGATTCCGCTCTCGTGATCAATCAGATCAAAGGCGAGTGGGATACAAAACACCCAAATCTTATTCCTTACAAGGAGTATGTGCTGACGTTGATCCCCCACTTCAAAGAGATAATTTTTGAACACTTCCCAAGAGAGGAGAATCAGTTAGCGGACGCGTTAGCTACAATGTCTTCTATGTTCAAAGCCAAATGGGACAACGAGGCGCCCCGGATCATTATTTGGAAGTTAGATGAACCTGGACATTGCTGCGATCTCGAGACCGAAGAGGTAACAGAAAAACCCTGGTATCATGAAGTGAAGAGGTACCTTGAAGCTCAAGAATACCCCGAAGGCGCATCTGTTAATGACAAGAAGTTCCTGAGAAGGTTTGCGGCAAATTTCTTCCTCAGCAATGGCATTCTTTACAAGCGAAACCATGATTCAACTTTACTGCGTTGTGTAGATAAGACTGAAGCAGAAAAGATCATGGCAGAGCTACATGAAGGTACCTTCGGAACACATTCCAGTGGACATACCATGGCAAAGAAGATCCTATGGGCAGGATATTTCTTGTCCACAATGGAAGCCGACTGTTATCAGCATTCTCGAACTTGTCATAAATGCCAGATCTATGCTGATAAGGTGCACATTCCTCCAGTTCCTTTGAACGTCTTGACAACACCTTGGCCTTTTGCAATGTGGGGAATTGATATGATCGGCGAAATCAGACCTACGGCATCCAACGGGCATCGCTTCATCCTAGTAGCGATTGATTACTTCACAAAGTGGGTTGAAGCAGCTTCCTATGCTACCGTAACCAAGAACGTCGTGGCACGGTTCATTCGGCACAACTTGATCTGTCGATACGGTGTACCTGAGAGGATCATTACGGACAATGGTACCAATCTTACAAACAAGATGATCACTGAGCTCTGCGAGCAATTTAAGATACAACACCACAACTCTTCTCCTTACCGACCGAAAATGAATGGGGCTGTAGAAGCGGCGAATAAGAACATCAAGAAGATTGTGCAGAAGATGACAGTGACCTACAAAGATTGGCACGAAATGTTACCATTTGCTCTTCATGGGTACCGTACCTCAGCACGGACGTCAACAGGGGCAACTCCCTTTTCCTTGGTCTATGGCATGGAGGCAGTCTTGCCTATTGAAGTCCAGATACCCTCTCTCCGGATAATGAAGGATGCAGATTTGAGCGAAGATGACTGGATCCAGACTCGGCTTGATCAATTAAACCTAATTGACGAAAAGAGACTCACTGCTATTTGTCATGGTAAGACGTACCAAAAACGGATGATCAGGGCATTTAACAAGAAGGTCAGACGACAAGAGTATCAAGTCGGAGATCTGGTAATCAAGCGCATCATTCTTCCTCAAAGTGATCCCAGGGGCAAGTGGACCCTTACGTACAAAGGGCCATTTGTGGTTAAACATATCTTCTCGGGAGGAGCTATGATTCTAACCACCATGGATGGTGACGACCTTCCTCACCCCGCCAATGCAGACATAGTAAAAAGATACTACACATGAATTAAAGACCCGCTAGGTTGACACACCTAGGAAAAAATAAGGGCTTCCCGGCGAACCAAAAAGGGTTCGGGAAAAAATAAGGGATGAAATGAAAAAATCTGTACACCCGACAAGTCGAAAACCTGAAAAGGCGGCTTGGGCAAAAATGGGTATCCCGGTGGACTGAAAACCCGAAAGGGAGGTCCAGGCAAAAGTTAGGGATAAAGCGTAATACTATGTCTCATTGGATCACCTTGCATCCAGAATTCGACATCAATCGATCAGCTTCATCTCCAACTAAGCAGCAAAGTGATGAGACGTTTGAAAACATAAAGGCGATAGCAGAGTTGGAACCCAGTGGGATTATTTTTCACATAGCTGTTTTGTTTCCTTTTCACAAAATTGTATAAACTCTATGTTGTTCGGCGGCGTTCTCCTACTAGGACGTCAGCCTCCTGTACATGAAACGCCTATTTACAGGCAAATTTCAAAATCAATACAAGTTCAATTTTTTAGACGAATTATCCATCGTTTTTCCTTTTTCTGTTTTGTTTTGCAAAGAACGTCCAATGTTCATTTTTGATATATGCATTTGACATTAATTGCTAATCATGAATATCTGCATACGAAAGAAAGGACTAATTACAGATGACATCAGAAACAGGGGCAATAAAGAATTGTCTAAGCAATCTAGTTGCTCTGTCCACCAAGGAACCAAGGTAGGTTCGGCTGAAGAATGTGACCAAGTTACCTCAACTCCCCACAGAGTCGACAAGATTCAGCAATACTCTACCTAGGCAGAGTTGGTCTACCATCAGCCCTAAAAAAGGCACAGTATCTCCAGCAAGTCCGCGATACTCTCCCCAAGCAGAGTTAGTCTACTGTCAGCCTTAAGGAAGTTGGGTATCCCCAGAAGATCTCAACATTCCCCAGCGAGTATAGACATTCCTCAGCAAGAATCCCCGGCAGTCTTAATCTAAGATTATTCCCCGGCGGAATACCAGACACCCCAGTGGAATCCATATCCCCAGTAGATTCTGGAAGCTTATCACCTGCAGAGTACATACGTCTCTCCCCGACTTTATTCAAAGGTTATTTCCCCACCAGGGTATAACTGGGTTATCCTCAGCTAATTACCACAGAAAGATCGTCCTCGGCAAAGTTCTTCCTATTCCCCAGCGGAGTTCATCAATTTCCCCAACATAACTTATCAGTGGAATCCCCTGCGGAGTTCCCATCAAAACCTCAGCGAAGTATCTCTTCCCACAGAGTAATTCCCCGCGGAGTAATCTCTCCAACAAGTTTATTCCCCAACGGAGTCATCTTCTCCTACCCGTTTATTCTTACAACCATCATCCCCAGCGGAAACGAAGAACTCTACTCTTCAAAACATCAGCCTAAGATTCAACAAGTTCCCGGCACTCGTCAAGGATTTATTTTCCTAGACGAAAATACATTCATAGACATTTCACATTTCATACATCCTGCTTACATACATGATAAAGTGAATACAACACTATCTCATTTTGAGCATCATGACATCATGCATTTCATACATCATGACATTGCATACAACTGATGTTTTACCTTTTCAGGAAAAGGTCAATCCAAAGATGATTATTATCAACTATCGCAATTCCAGATTCGATTCCTGAATCTAGCCAGGGCATATCTGCACGAAGAGTTTAGAGATTCGATACCTGTATCCAGCCAGGGCATATCTGTAGACGACAATTTCCAGATTCGATACCTGCATCCAGCCAGGGCATATCTGTAGACGACAATTTCCAGATTCGATACCTGTATCTAGCCAGGGCATATATGTGAGTGATTGATTGTGGATTCGACACCTGTATCTAGCCAGGGCATATCTGCATGAATAGTTTAGAGATTCGACACCTGTATCCAGCCAGGGCATATCTATAGACGACAATTTCCAGATTCGATACCTGTATCCAGCCAGGGCATATCTGTAGGCGGCAAATTCCAGATCAGATACCTGTATCCAGCCAGGGCACGTCTGTAAGCCACCTTTTGAAGCTCCAGATTCGATTCCTGTATCTAGCCAGGGTGCATCTGTGAGCAACTAATTGTAGATTCGATACCTGTACCTAGCCAGGGCATATCTGCATGAAGAGACTGAAGATCAACACTTGTAACAGGCCAGGAAACCATCTTCCTTTCTCAAAATACACAAGTTCTCGCTAAGGAATCTCTTACGCGACCGACACCTCCAAATGGCATCTATAAGCCCATTCCCGACAAGGTTCTGTCACACCTCCGGATGGCATCTATAAGCCCATCCTCCTATCCACCATATCTCCAAATTGCATCTATAAGCCCATTCCCACCATCACATTGCTGATACTCCAGCATGCGAGTGCAAATTTCTGGGCACTTTAGTGTTCAATCATCTTCCACCTTCCGATCACGAAAGGCACGCAAGCCAATCTACATCCTCAGGTCTAAGAAGATTGAACAGGGGAAACTGTTGTACCCCAAAATTTGCCCTCCCATTTCATCAATATTTTCTCACCACAAGACCTTTGGAGCTTAAGATCAAGTTAGGGTTTACTCTGCTCAAGACTCCTCCTTGCACTGTTGACCCAAATTAGGGTTTGAGTTTACACAAAGATGTTTTGACCTAAAATGCCCAAGATGACTTTCATGCTTCATGTTGGACTCACAAGTTTATCCATACCAAGTTTCAAGCCTTGATTCCAAACTTTGCCCAGTCAATTGGACAGTTGACCTAGAAATCAGCTGTATTGGGGAAAAAGTCAACTGTGGTCAATTGACAGTCAAGCCTCATGATTTTTGACCCACATCAACATTATGAACTCATATGGACCATTTGATCAAGTTTGGATCACAATTCCACAAGAAATTTGATCAGATCACCAAAAGGGCAAAATGGTCATTTTTAGGGTTTTGACTGCACAAAGGCAATTTTTGACTGTTTGACCTAACCAATGGCAAACCAAGCTCACATATGGACTCAAAGACTCAATGGCATTGTCTTGACATGTTCAACAAGTTCAAAAGATCCCAAATGCACAAGATTGACAAATGAATTTTCCAGTCAAATGAGCAAAATTTGACTGTATACTGAAAAGTCAAACTTTGACTTTTTGGTCAAAATCAAGTGCCAAGATTCATTTTTCATCAAGACATGTCAAATTATGAAACTTGTTCATCAAGAAACCAAAAATTACAAAATTAGGGTTTGAAATGAAGAAATTTCATAACTTAGAAATTTTCTAAGTTATGAAATTTCCTAATTTTTTCCTAACTTTGTCCCATTTTTTAATCAAGATATATTTGGATTCAAATAAAACTAAAAACATGCAAGTTATAGTCCATTGCAAAATCTACAACTTTGATTCACAAAGTTTCCTCAAAAGAAGCTTGTAGCTCAAGTTATGATTTTTGGAACAAGGGTGCAAAACATTCCTTACTTAGAAAAATTTTGACCTATTCTAGGCAGGATTTTTGCCCAACTTCATGGCCACTTTTCACATGCTTCCACTTGGAATTTCGATTTTCATTACAAAGATGGATTGTAGTACACATTCCAAGCTTTCCAAATTGTCCAAGAAATTCTCAAACACCCTTGTGGTTAGGGAGAATCGAATTTGTCAATATGGGCAAAAGTCACTTTGTTCATAAGCCATTTACATGTTCATACACTTTGCATTTTTGAAATCAGCTTGCACAAGCTAGGTTACAGGCCTCTAATCCCTTTCTTACTCAATAATTCAATGCTAAACCATTGTGCCAAGATGTTATTTTGCCCATTTGGTCATTACATGGAAGTTTAATCCATAATTAGAAAAAGTAACTTATCTATTCTTGTAAACATCAACTTTATGTCAAACACAAATCTAAGAAGTACCAAAGCAGATCTTTGGGCACAAGATTCATGAACAAAGTCCACTGATCAAGAGTGATTTATGCAGCATAGATTGAGGAGAGTAGGGGCCTGCATTCTCAAGACACATTTTCTTACTTATCAAAGAAGAAACTTGCATTTTGAACACCATCTCTCATTCTTGTAAGAACTAACCAAAACAAACTTTGTGAACACATTTCACACTCCCTAAGTAACCTGAAACACGACCAAACCATCCCTAAGATTCCCTCATTCATCAAAACACAATTTTGTGGAAAAACAGGGTACCTTCTGCATTTTGACTTGGCCAGTTCATTTCCCTCGTGCGTTTTCATCCAAACCAGTTCAAACACATCCTACATCATCCATACAAACTATCCCAAGCCCTAGCTGCAGACTCTAACACCTCTAACCAAGTTCACCATTTTCATTTTTTCAGTTGTGCAGGTTGAGTTACATAGCTCGTTTCAATTAGTTTCAAAGCAAGCTAGAGGTTGGAAGAGCATCCCTGAACTTCAAACAAGCTGTACAAATCCTCACATTGCATTGAAAGTACCTCCATTGCTGCACACGATTCCAGCTGAACAGGTAAAACTTTGGACTTCTATCTCTCAATCTAGGAAGATTTAGGCTTAGGTTTATGAATGAAACATGCTCTACTCATGGCCCTGAAGCTACCTATATCCTCACTTTTCATTTATATTGTGTGTGTTAAGAGAATTTGGAACCTGAACATTAGAAAAAACTTAGGTCAGAAATTGGGGATGAAGAAATTCTCCCTCGTTTCTTAGAGTTAAGTCAAGTTTTTTATATGTCTGGATTCGTCTCTTGATGCTCTACATTTTTGGTGTTATGAGTTTTGCTTGAAAGTCCAGGAATCAGGAGTTAGGAAGCACGCGTTTTTTGTTGTTCAAACAAGTCTGGAGGTTGAAGATGACTGGCTTGGGCTGGGCCTGAGTCAGTCCTACTTTTTGCACCCCTTTTTTCAACATACACCCCCTTGGCCCATTGTGCTTTATTTTTATCATTTTTGATTTTTTCTTTTTGTTTCTGACTTGTTTATTTTTGTCAAAACATAAAAAATATTAAAAATATTTTCCATACATTTTTTGCATTTATTTTGAATTTATTTGCTTTTATTTGAACTTGTACATATAAATAAACATATATACTTTTATTTGAAAATACTAAAAAAAAAATACAAAATACATTCTATTTTCTGATTTTTATTTTATTTTATCTTTTGAAACATTTTCTAAAAAATATACTAAATATTTTTAATAATAAATTTTTTTATTTTTTGTATATATTGAATATATTTAATACATAATATAAATATTTATATATTTAGAATATTTAGGATAAAAATACAAGACTAATACATTTTTTATTTTTATTAATATTTGACCTCAAAATCACTTTTTTTTTACAATATAGTTTTATTTTATTTTATTTTTTGTATATAATTAATAAATATTGTATATAATACATAATAAATACCTTTTATTTAGCAAATTAGGGTTTTGCCCTAAACCATGAAAATACTCAACAATTAACCTTTTTTTATTTTTGTTTATTTGTCACATGAAAAATACTTTTACATACATATAAAAATCATTTTTGTGCATTTTGCATATTTATTGTATTTATTCAATTATTGTACAATTAGATAACTTGTATATTCAATTTGGATTGTAATAGTTTAGATTTAAATTTCTTGCTAAATATCCCCATTTGAACATTTGTACCCCACATCCCATAATTATGTTGTAATAATTTAGGATTTTATTTTTCGCATTTTAAAGCTTTCCAATTATGCCATGATAGACTTAGGGTTTTGTATGCAAAAATTAAAAAACAAATAGCTTGACCTAATTCAAAGATAAAAAAAGCATGAAAATGGACAACACCAATCACACTTACACCCCTAGGGTTACTCCACTTGTTGCCTTCAATAATGGGCCATGCTTGCACGTTGAGTATCTTTGGCAAAACAATTCAAATGATCATAGTCCCTCGATGACGCTTTCGAAAGTTGCCTATCAAAATGATCATAGTCCCTTCAAGCAAAATTGCCAAAGACACTTGGCACTATTGCAATCATGGTCTAAACGATGACCCGCGCCCGTCCCGTTAACATCCTAACACAAGATTGTCCACCAAATACAATGGTGGAACAAAATTTTTAAAATGGTTAAAACATAGAAAAAACTTTTGAGTAAATTTAGGGGTAGACAACTCTTGGTTACTTGACCAAATCTAGCAAAATAATCCTTGCCAGTTTTCAAAACACACATCACAACACACTTTCAAAACAACTTTCAAAAACATTGAAAACTTTTTTAAAAGACAAGTACACCTTTGTATACATTCAAACATGGATCATTACAAAGGTTGCCACAACAAATGGCCTCTTTTCAAAACATTTTCAAACCCACACACAAAGCACCATTTCAAACAATTGAAAACACAAGGCAAGTGATCTAAGCAAGTAACTAAGAGCCCATGGATAACCATGGATAGAAAGGGTGCTAATACCTTCCCTTTCTATAATCTACTCCCCGAACCCAAGAAAACATCTCAAAGGTTTTTGGTGTGCTTTTTAAACTTTCCTTAGGATAAAATAAAAAGTTGATGGCGACTCTTGCTCAACCGAAACATTTGCGAAAACAAACGCAAAACCCAAGTCAGTTCTCCCACCGTATCACACCCAGTGTCTTACTATCCACCTTGTTGGGCATCCTCCTAGCTCTGATGAACCTTTGTCGAAGTCCTTGCGCATCATTGTCGAAGTCAAAAACTAGGTCAGGAATCAGCATGTCATGAGGGCCATCCCTTAGAGCATATCCAAACTGTCTTAGAGCTAAGCAGGGGTTGTAGGTAATGCCTCCCCTAATGCCAAGTAGTGGGACATTAGGGAATTCCCCACAACGATCAATGAGGATGACATTTTCTCTGGACCGAGAACACCAATGTACATCAGAATGTGTGAGGGTCATCAATCGTTGTGACCACCTTAAACCCTGCTCATTCTTAAAAACTGATTGTGGAAGGTGATAAATAAAACACCTTGCTAGGAGAGGAGTACAGCACATGAGAACACCTCTTTTCCTCATTGTTCGTGTGTAAAATGAGTGTAGGATGTCCCCAAGCAATGTAGGTATAGGATTCATGGATATGAAAATCTTGACAGCATTAAAATCTATAAGTTGATCAGGGTTTGGGAACAAGACCAACCCATAGATAAGGAGTGCCACAATCTCTTCAAAGACTTGTAGATCAAGAGAATTCCAGCAGTCTTGTGCCTTCTCAAACAGAAACTTTTCCAAGAAACCCTTAACACCACTTCTGGTTTCCCAATGTCCCTTGATGTCAGATGGTTGCAAGTGTAATGCTTGAGCAACATCTTCAGGCTTTGGTTCTTTTTCCGTACCGTTGTAGGGTAGTTGATGAAGAATAGGAATTCTCAAGAGTTGATAAAATTCCTCCAAAGTAGGTACTAGTTGGTAATCAGGAAATGTGAAACAGTGGTGTAGGGGGTCAACAAACTGGAAGAGAACTTTCACCATGTCTTCTTCAATGTTGGAGTTGACCAAGTTGAGAAGCCTACCATGTCTTTCACTGAAGAGAGAATTCTCCGGAATCCTGGAAGTGAGCTCCTTGAGTTGAGGAGGGATTCTCACAAGGTTGACTTGAATTATTTTCCTGCGAAGAGATTCCATGACCTACAAAACAAGAAAAAAGATGAAGATCCAAACCCTTGAAATGGTTAGTGGATGCATATGATGCTTTATGATGTTCATGATGTATGCACAATCACATGCACAAACAAGTCACACAAAACCCTAGTTTCAGGCTTGCATGAGGTTTCATAGGTAAATACCCTCTTGAGTTTAGTTGGCTCAAACCTGTCCTATAAATAGTAACCGAGTTCTAAGGAGCTCAATATCACTGGATTATTTTCTATGTTCATTATTTTGGTTTATCCACTTAACTAGAAACCAAAATATTCCAAGAAAACAACCCTCAATGATTGTAGTATCGAGTATCTACCAACTTCGGACTGCACCAAAGCCGGTCATCTCACTACTCCTAACAAAATGCCAAGATGGTCAAGTAGGATTCTAAGAGTTCATTAGTGCTTCATGACATCACTTAGCGGCCCCGTATTCTCTTTGATTGACTCAAAGGCTACCGGTACTCCCAAATTTGTCGCACTAATATAACTATTGCTTCAACCATGTCGGTATACCCCGCACAATTTCCACAACGTATTGCTATTTACCTATGAATGTTTCCCAAATCCGGGTGGAGGATTTCAAGCCCAAACAAGAGAACCAAATGTAAAGCAATCAAGGCAAACAATATAATCATGCAAAGGGTGATCTAAGCCCTAAGGTTACTCCAATTTTAAAGTTTTCCCCAACAGAGTCGCCAGTTCTGTGATACGGTGGGAGAACTGACTTGGGATTTTGCATTTGTGTTCACAAATGTTTCGGTTTAGAAAGAGTCGCCACCGACTTTTTATTTTATCCTAAGGAAAGGTCAAAAAGCACAGGAAAGACCTTTGAGATTTTTTCTTAGGTTCGGGGAGTAGATTATGAAAAGGGAAGGTGCAAGCACCCTTTTCATCCATGGTTATCCATGGGCTCTTAGTTACTTGCTTAGATCACTTGCTTTGCTTTTCAATTGTTTGAAATGGTGCTCTTCAATTGTTTGAAATGGTGCTTTGTGTGTGGTTTTGAAAGATGTTTTGAAATGAGGCCATCGTTGTGGCAACCTTTATAATGATTCTGGTTTGAATGTATAAAAAGGTGTTTTTGTCTTTTGAAAAGTTTCCAATGTTTGAAAGTAGGGTTTCGAAATTTGTGTTGTGAAGTGTGTTTTGAAGATAACAAGGATGTTTTTGCAAGTTTTGATCAAGTAACTAAGAGTTGTCTACCCTATTTTACTCAAAGATCTTTCTTATGTTTCTAACCCTTTTAACAGTATTGTTTCACCATTGTATTTGGTGAACAACCTTGTGTTAGGATGTTAAACAGAACAGGCGCGGGTCATCGTCTAGACCATGATAGCAATTGTGTCAAGCATTTTTGGCAATTTTATTGAGGGACTTGATCATTTTGTTTAGGCAACTCAGATAGCGTCATCGAGGGACTATGATCTTTGTTTTGTTTTTGCTTTGCCAAAATACTTGACATGCATACCATGGCCCATTTTTGAAGGCAACAAGTGGATTGTAACCCTAGGGGTGCGAGTGTGCATTGTGTTTGTTTTTCATGCATTTTTATCTTGGATTAGGTCCAACTATTTGTTAATTTGATTTTGCATACAAAACCCTAAGTCTAATCATGGCATAATTGAAAGCATTTAAAGGTACGAGAATTTAAATTCTACACTATTACAACATGATATAGGGAGGGGGTACAAATTTGAATTGGGGATTATTTTGCAAGAAATTAAATCCTAAATTATTACAACCATATTGAATGTGCAAGGCATAATATTTAAATGTACATTATTTAAATAAAATATAATAAATAAACATTGGATAAAAATGCATTATGCAAAAAAGGTTTTTCATATATGTAAAATATTTTCAATGGAAAGAAAAGTAAAGAAATAAATAAAAAGGGCTATTTTTAATTATTTTTGTTTTTAGGGCAAAAACCCTAATTTCTTAAGAAAATAAATATAATGTATTATTTATGTACAAAAATGTATTAACATGTATAAAAGTGAAATATATCCTAAAAAGGTATTTTTTAGTATAAATTATAATAAAAATAAAATAAAATATTTTTGTTCTTTTTATTCTAATTATTTAATAAAACATAGTATATATATATATATATATATATATATATATATATATATATATATATATATATATATATATATATATATATATATATATATATATATATATATATATATATATATATATATATATATATATATATATATATATATATATATATATATATATATATATATATATATATATATATATATATATTAAATATGTTAAATATGAAAAATAAAAATAAATTATTTACAAAAATGTATATATTTCAAGACAATATTTTCAAATGTGAACAAAAATAATAAATAAAAATAAAAGTATTTTTTACATTATTTTTTTAAATTTAAACAAAATAAATATAAAGTATTTAATGTATTAATGCTAGAAATAATTAAAATAAATACCAAATAAATATAAAAATTTATGAAAATATTTTTTAAATATTTTTTATGTTAGAAAATAAAATATCAAAGTCAGAAATAAAATAAAAATGCAAAAATGATAAATATACAAGAAATGGGACAGGGGGGTGTGAACTGAAAATGTAAGTGTTAGAAGCAAAAATAACCAGGCCCAGCCCAAGAACTTCATCTTCTTCCTCTGTTCAAACACCAAAACACACGTTTTCCACACAAACTTGTATCTCCTGATTCAGTGCTTTTTTGACAAAACTCAAAACATAAAACTTGTAGAGCATCAAATAACGAATCTAACCATATAAAAAACTTAAGCTAACTCTCAAAGACCAGAGAGAATTTCTCTGGCCCTAATTTCTAACCTAGTTTTTTCAGAAAGTTCATGGATGAAATTCTCCTAGCACGATTAATATAAATGAAAACTAAGCACATGTATGGTTTCAGGGCTATGAATACAACATCTTTCATTCACAAACCTAAGTCTAAATATTTCTAAATAGAGAGATAGAAGTTCATGAAATACCTGTTTCAGTTGATTTTGAGTTGGACAATGCAGCAACTTCCAATGGTGCCTGAGGTTCTTTTGAGCTTGCCTGATGTTCACTGAACCTTTCCCAATGCTTAGTTTGTTTTGAGGTGGCCTGAATCGTGCTACAAAACTCAACCTGCAAAACTTCCAAAAAAATGGCAATGTGTGTTAATGGAGTTACAGCAACTTGTGCATGGTCTGGATAGCTCAGGTAGATTGATTAGAATGTGTTTGAAGTAGTTTTGGACAAAACGCACAAGGGAATTTGATGGTGGCTTGCAAAATGCAGAACTGGCCCTATTTTGCAAGAAAATGGGGTTTTGGAGTATGAGGATGCTTTAGGGGTGAAAGGCTCGTGCTTCTGACTTGCAAGAGTGTATGAAACTTGTTTGAAGTGTTTTTGTAAGTTGATCTTTTCTGTCTTTCAAGTTCTAAGCATTTGGCAAGTTTTCTTGTTTTTGAAGCAAGAAAGTGGAAGTGAGGTTATAGGCTTGTACAAGCCATCTTATCACCCTGCATAAAATCCTATTGGAACCTATAATTAGTGGATTTGTTTAGCTGCGAGAGATTTGTCTCTATGCTCAAGGATTAGTGGTTTGACATAAAGCAACCTTTTGCAAAAATGGCAATGTGCCTTTTACCATTTAGGGATTAAACTTGTGTACAATCCTCTAATGTCCAAAACAAAACCTTAGACCAATGGATTTGCATTTAATTTTTGAGTACAAATTGGTTTAGAGGCCTGTAATTGTGTACAAAGCTAGCTTGGTCAGATTTGCAACTTGGTATGAACATGTATTGGCCATGGTTACAAAGTGAGTTTTTGCCAACTTCAAGCATTCGATTCTCCCTAACCACAAAGGTGTTTGAGGAGTTCTTGGACAATATGGAAAGCTTGCAACATGTATTATAATCCATATTTGAAATTGAACTTAAGACTCCAAGTGGAACTATGTGAAAAATGGCCAGGAAGATGGGTCAAAATCCTGCCTAAACTAGGGCAAAATTTCTCTAAGTTAAAAGTTTTAAGTACCCTTGTTCCGAAAATCATAACTTGAGATACAAGCTTATTTTGAGAAAACTTTGTGAATAAAAGTTGTAGACTTTGTGATTTACTAAAACTTTCATGTTGTAAGTTTTGTTTGAATCCATTTGCATCTTGGTGAAAAAATGGGACAAAGTTAGGAAAAAATAAGAAAATTTTATAACTTAGAAAATTTCTAAGTTATGAAAATTTTCCATTTTAAACCCTAATTTGCATTTTTGGGTTTCTTGATGAACAAGTTTCATAATTTGACATGCCTTGATGAAAAATGACCCTTGGTACTTGATTTTGACCAAAAAGTCAAAGTTTGACTTTTTAGTATACAGTTAAATTTTGACTAGTTGACTGAAAAATTCATCTGTCAATCCTATGCATTTGAGATCTTTTGAACTTGTTGAATGGGTCAAGATAATGTCATTGAGTCCTTGAGTCCATGGTTGAGCTAGATTTTCCATTGGCTAGGTTAAACAGTCAAAAATTGCCTTTGTACAGTCAAAACCCTAAAAATGACAATTTTGCCCTTTTGGTGATCTGATCAAATTTCTTGTGGAATTGTGATCCAAACTTGATCAAATGGTTCATATGAGTTCATGATGTTGATGTGGGTCAAAGTTCATGAGGTTTGACTGCCAATTGGCCACAGTTGACTTTTTTCCCCAATACAGCTGATTTATAGGTCAACTGTCCAATTGACTGGGCAAAAATTTGAATCAAGGCTTGAAACTTGGTATGGGCAAACTTGTGAGTCCAAAATGAAGTATGAAAGTCACTTTGGGCATTGTAGGTCAAAACATCCATGTGCAAACTCAAACCCTAATTTAGGTCAACAATGCAAGTAGGTGTCTTGAGCAGAGCAAACCCTAGCTTGATCTTGAGTTCCAAGAGTCTTGTGATGAGAAATGTTGATGAAATGAGAAGGCAAATTTTGGGGTACAACAGCTGGGCTCTGAGAAACAAAGTACAAGATTTTCTTGTAGCGAAGGAGATAGAGTTTGATGCTCTAGAAAAGCCGAATGTTATAACTGCTCCCATGCCCAAACATGGTCGTGGAGTTAATGCTGTTGATACCAATTTGTTTGTGACCTCTGTTGAAGAAATTTCTACTCCTCTTATGACTGTTAAGAAGAATTTTCTGTTGGTCGATTTATTTCCAGGTTGTGGTGAAGGTTGCCACATGTGTTCGATTATACCTACTGATTGCCATTTGTTGAAGTCAAGTGTTCAGCGCCTACTAGATAATAAAGAGATTTTGTTCGAGAAGACTATGATTCCCGTTGTTCCCACTGAAGACGTTTCCATTATAACCATTTCCACCAATCCTTCCAAGGTTTCCTCGAGAAGACCTGTTAGGGTTACACCTGTTCAAAGAGTTGCTCCGCTAATAATCAATGTTCCTGGTCCCATCCCCTACACCTCAGACAAGGTTGTCCCATGGCATTATGGTGCTGATGTGTATTACCATGGTGTTAAGCAAGAGCTGAAGAATGAAGAAGCTGATACTGATGTCAGTAATATTGTTGGGACTAGTAAGGTTACCCGAAGTGGAAGGGTCTTCTCTCCCGAGATTTCCCCGAAGACTATCATCAAGCCTACTGTTATCCCAACTGCTGCTCCAACCAGCACTCCTAACATTTATCCTGTTCCTACTCCAGTTATTACACTTGCTACTATTCCTATTCTTACTCCAGTTATCACCCCCGCTGCTGAGCCATCTAGGACTCGGGGCAAGGAAATCATAGGTGAGCCTTCCCGGACGAAGGCACCTAAGAAAATAATAGTGGAAGCCTCTAAACAAGAAATAGAGGAAATACTGAAAATTATCAAGAAGAGCGACTACAATATGGTCGAGCAGCTGGGGCAGACCCCGTCAAAGATCTCCATGTTTTCTTTTCTATTGTGTTCTGAAGCCCATGCGAAGGCTTTGATTGCATTCCTCAAGACTGTGCATGTTCCGCAGGAAACTTCAGCAGATCAGTTCAAAGATTACGTGGCTAGCTTGACTACTGACAATGGGTTGGGCTTTTCAGATGCGGATCTGACCCCTAAAGGAAGAAATCATAATGATGCTCTGCATGTCTCGATCGAGTGCAGGGGTACCTCGATGGCCCATGTTCTGGTAGATACCGGGTCTTCGCTGAATGTTCTGCCGAAAAAGGTGTTGGACCGTTTAGATTGCAAGGGGTTGACTCTAAAGCCTAGTAAGGGCTTTTGGAAGATCGAAGAGAATGGTGCACGGGGAGGTGGACATCCCTGTTAAAGTGGGTTCTCAGACTTTTGGGTCCACCTTCTACGTAATGGATATCAAGCCATCATATTCTTGGTTGCTGGGTCGTCCTTGGATCCATAGGGCTGAGGCAGTTACTTCCACACTCCATCAAATGCTGAAGTACCCGGTGAAGGGGAAGATTTTCATAGTGCGAGGTGAAGAAGAATATATGGTGAGTCATGTCAATTCCTCTCGCTACGTAGAGATGGACGGGGAATTCATAGAAACTCCTTGTCAGAACTTCGAAGAGGTCCCTCAGACTTTGGCGTCAACTGAAGTTACTACCAACAAACCTCCGCTGAAGATGGCTTCTCTCAAGGATACCAGAGCTGTAGTTGAAGGAGGTGGGTGTACCAATTGGGGTCAGCTCCCTGATTTCACTCATAAAACTGACAAATTTGGTTTGGGCTTTACTATAGGGGCTCAAAGGGCTGTTAGGCGCGCACGGATCGAAAGACCTCCTCTATACATCAGCAATCGGGGAGTTAATGCAATTGAGGACAGTGAAGAAGATTCAGACATCGATAATTGGATCTACCCAACAACCGACGGTGGACTGAATAATTGGACGGCAAAGGACTTCATACCTGTTTCTTTTATTCTGCAGTAATTGACTTTTGTTTTAAGACTTGTAATAAAAAATTTGAAACTTTACGGCCCGGTGCCTTGCCCGAGGCGCCTTGGCTTTGCTTGTGAGGGCTTATTATTTGTCATTTCATATATCATTAATAAAGCATTGGACGTTTCTTGCATACAAATTTTGCGCTCCTTGTTTTTCTTTTTTATCTCTCACTTTATCAAAACAACTATTCTCTTACACACACTCACGTATCATACTGCAGATCCATATCCACCCTGGATCCCATTGATAACAACTCTGCTACTGCCAGTTATGACCTCAAAAATCCGATCAACCAAGCCGAGGACGAAGGTGAGGATGATTGTGAGGTGCCTGGAGAACTTGCTAGACTGTTACAACAGGAAGAAAGGGCCATACAGCCTCATGAAGAGCCAATTGAGTCAGTGAGTTTGGGTACAGAGGAAGACAAGAAAGAGGTTAAGATAGGTATGAATCTAGAGCCTAGTGTCAAACAACGGTTAATACAGATGCTACACGACTATATTGAGATCTTCGCCTGGTCTTATAAAGACATGCCTGGTTTGGACACTGATATTATGGTACATCGCCTGCCGACTAAAGAAGATAGCCCTCCGGTAAAGCAGAAGGTCTGCCGTATGTGCCCTGAAATATAAGAGAAAATCAAGGCAGAGGTCATGAAACAGTTCGACGCATGATTCTTAGCTGTCAGTTCCTATCCGCAGTGGGTTGCCAACGTTGTTCCGGTACCTAAGAAGGACGGTAAGGTACGAATGTGTGTGGACTACAGAGATCTGAACAGGGCAAGCCCCAAGAATGACTTTCCACTTCCTCACATTGATGTTCTGGTCGACAACACCGCGCAACATAAGATCTTCTCCTTCATGGATGGTTTTTCTGGCTATAACCAGATCAAGATGGCTTCTGAGGACATGGAGAAGACAACCTTTGTTACACAGCGGGGGCACCTTCTGTTACAAGGTAATGCCTTTTGTGTTGAAGAATGCTGGGGCAACTTATCAGCGCGCCATGGTCGCTTTGTTCCACGATATGATTCACCACGAGATCAAGGTTTATGTTGATGACATGATAGCCAGGTCCCAGACTAAGGAAGAACACCTTGATCATCTCCAAAAACTGTTTGACAGGTTGAAGACGTAAAAGCTGAGGTTGAATCCGAACAAGTGTACCTTCGGGTTAAGGTCTGGTAAGCTTCTGGTAAGCTTCAGTGACAAAGGTATTCAGGTGGATCCTGCAAAGGTAAAATTAATACAAGAGATGCCGGCTCCCCGCATAGAGAAGGAAGTTAGAGGTTTCTTGGGACGTCTGAACTACATCGCCAGGTTCATTTCACATCTCGCTTCTACTTGTGAGCCAATCTTCAAGTTGCTGAAGAAAGATCAAGTGGTTAAGTGGAATGATGAATGCCAGGTTGCTTTTGAAAGAATCAAAGAATACCTTCAAGAACCACCAATTTTGATGCCTCCAGTGGAAGGAAGACCTTTTATATTATACTTGACAGTGCTAGACAATTCAATGGGATGTGTGTTGGGGCAGCATGACGAGTCTGGCCGAAAAGAGCACGCCATTTACTACCTTAGCAAAAAGTTTACCAACTGTCAGACCCGATACTCATTTCTCGAGAAAACTTGATGCGCTTTGGCATGAGCTGCTCGTCGGCTGAGACAGTATATGCTGACTCACACCACTTTGTTGGTATCAAAGATGGATCCGATCAAGTATATTTTCGAGAAGCCCGCTCTCTCCGGAAGGATAGCAAGATGGCAGATGATCTTAACTGAGTACGACATCCAATACACAACCCAAAAAGAAATCAAGGGGAGTGTATTGGAGGATCATTTGGTGCATCAGGCCGTGGATGACTACCAGTCCATGAATTTCGAGTTCCCGGATGAGAATATCATATTGGTAACCGACTGAGGAACCTGGACCGGATGAAGGACCCGAGGAGGGATCCTGATGGTATTTGTATTTTAATGGAGCCTCGAACGCATTGGGTAATGGCATTGGCGCTGTAATCATATCTCTTGAGGGCTGTCATACTCCGTTCACCGCCCGATTATGTTTTAACTGCACCAACAATATGGCGGAGTATGAGGCATGTATCATGGGTCTTCGAGCTGCTATTGACCCGAGGATTAAGTTCTTGAGTGTATTCGGAGATTCCCCTCTGGTGATAAGTCAGATCAAAGGCGAGTGGAATACGAAGCACCCGAATCTTATTCCTTACAAAGAGTATGCACTGACATTGCTCCCACACTTTGAGGAGATAACCTTTGAACACTTCCCATGAGAAGAGAACCAGTTGGCGGACGCGTTAGCTACCATGTCTTCTATGTTCAAAGTTAGGTGGGACAATGAAGCTCCCCAGATTACATTGAGAGGTTGGACGAACCCACACATTGTTGTGACATTGAGACTGAAGAGGTAGCAGATAAACCCTGGTTTCACGAGGGAAAGAGGTATCTTAAGGCTCAAGAATACCCCGAGGGGGCATCTGTTAATGATAAGAAGTTTCTGAGAAGTTTTGCTGTGAAGTTCTTCATCAGTAACGAAATCCTCTATAAGCGTAACCATGATTCAACCTTACTGCAGTGTATAGACAAGAGCGAGGCAGAAAGGATCATGGCAGAGTTACATGAAGGTACCTTCGGAACTCATTCCAATGGACATACCATGGCGAAGAAAATCCTACGGGAAGGATACTACTTGTCCACTATGGAAGCCGATTGTTATCAACACTCTCGAACTTGTCATAAGTGCCAAATCTATGCTGATAAGGTGCATGTGCCTCCGGTTCCTCTGAATGTTTTGACAGCTCCTTGGCCGTTTACAATGTGGGGCATCGACATGATCGACGAGATCAGACCTACTGTGTCTAACGGGCATTGTTTCATTCTGGTAGCAATTGATTATTTTACAAAGTGGGTTGAGGCAGCTTCCTTTGCTACAGTAACCAAGAACGTCGTGGCGCGGTTCATCCGACACAATCTGATCTGTCGATATGGTGTCCTAGAGAGAGTTATTACTGACAATGGTACAAATCTCAATAACACAATGATCACCAAGCTCTGCAAACATTTCAAGATACAACATCATAACTCTTCTCCCTACCGGTCGAAGATGAATGGGGCTGTTGAAGCGGCTAACAAGAACATCAAAAAGATTGTGCAGAAGATGACTGTGACATACAAAGACTGGCATGAGATGTTACCATTCACTCTTCATGGATACCGTACCTCAGCACGGACGTCGACAAGGGTAACACCCTACTCTCTGGTATATGGCATGGAGGCAGTCCCACCCATTGAAGTCCAGATACCCTCTCTCAGAATTATGAAGGATGTGGGTTTGAACGAAGACGACTGAATTTAATCCATGAAAAGAGACTTACTGCTATTTATCATGGTCAAACGTATCAAAAGCAAATGATCAAGGCTTTTAACAAGAAACTCAGACGTCAAGAATATCAAGTCGGGGATCTGGTGATCAAACGCATCATACTACCGCAAGGTGATCCCAGGGGCAAATGGGCCCCCACATACGAAGGGCCATTTGTGGTTAAGAACATTTTCTCGGGAGGAGCTATGATCCTAACCACCATGGATGGTGACGACCTTCCTCACCCCGTCAATGCAGACATAGTGAAAAGATACTACGCATAATCAAAGACCCGCTAGGTTGACTGGCCTAGGCAAAAATAAGGGCTTCCCGGCGAACCAAAAGGGTTCGGGCAAAAGTAAGGGATGAAAATGAAAAAAAACTGTACACTCGGCAAGTCGAAAACCCGAAAAGGTGACTTGGGCAAAAAAGGGTATCCCGGTGGACTGAAAACCAGAAAGGGCGGTCCAGGAAAAAATTAGGAATCGAAGCGTAACAATATGTCTCATTGGATCATCTCGCAACCAAATTTCAGTATCGACTACCAAGCTCGGACAGCGCCAATCAATCTGATCAACCTTCGGCCAAACAACAAAGTGATGAGACGCTTGAAGATATAAAGGCAATAGCAGAGTTGGAACCCAATGGGGGCGTTTCACATAGCTATTTTTCTCTTTCTTTTATACAAATTGTAATTTCTATCTTTCAGCGGCTTTCTCTTACCAGGACGTCAACCTCTTTGTACAAAACGCCTATTACAGGCCAACTTTAAAAATCAATACAATTCATTTTCACTAGAAATTTCAAGTTGTTTTTCTTTTTCTGTTTTGTTTCGCAAGAGCGTCCAATGATTCATATTTGATATATGCATTTGAAAATAATTTCTTTCTCCTAAATATTTACATGAGAAACAAATACATTTACTCGTAATTCTAGAAACAGGGAAAACAAGAAGTTCACAAACCCTACAGTTACTTTGCCCATCAGGTACAGGGATAGAGCCAGCTTGAGAATATGAGCAGTGGTACATACACTCCCCCACAGAGTAAAAAGTGTCCAAAGACAGTGGTGTTAGCTTTTCTGAACATGACATAACTCTCCCCAGCTGAGGTTCACAATCGCGAGTGAGTCAGTAAATTTTGCCCCAAGCAGAGTTTATTTCTCTCACAGGCAGAAATCCAATCTCCAACAAGATTCATTATCACCAGCAATGGAAATTCATCCCCAGTTGAGTTATTTCTCCAAGTCAGCAGATCTATCAACAAAGTATCTCCTCTCCAACAGAGTTATTCCCCGCAGAGTTATCCTCAAACAGAGTCTCGTCCAGCAGAATATTTACTAGCCAAGGGGAAAATCCCCAGCATAACCATCGTTGTTCACCATCCCTAACAAAAGCAGAGGTACTATGGTTTGTTACAGCAGTCAAGAATACCATTTCTCACACTCTCCAAACAACAATCAGGGATTTATTTCCCCGGACTCAGATTATTATGTCAGCATTTCATGTTCATACATCATGACATGTGCATACATCACATATAACATAGTCTCATTTATTTTGAGAACGTCATTATACAATGCATCTCATGCATCGCACATAACTAACCCTATATTTCTTTCAGGAAAGACAATTATTATCAACAATTTCTAGCAGGTCCATGATCAACACTCGAAGCTAAACAAAGTAATCATCGGCACGACAAGAACAACCTTACCTAGGTTCCCTCTACAGTTTTACCCAAACTCATTCCGAAGCAGCCCTACCATCCATGCTTTTATCTCGAAGTAACCCTACTATCCAGGCTTTCATATCGAAGTAACCCTACTATCCAGGTTCCTTCTCACAACCCTACTATCCAGGCTCTCATATCGAAGCAACCATACTATCCAGGCTTTCATGTCGAAGTAACCCTACTATCCAGGTTCCTTCTCAAGCCCTACTATCCAGGATTTCATATCGAAGTAACCCTATTATCCAGGTTCCTTCTCACAGCCCTACTATCCAGGCTCTCATATTGAAGTAACCCTACCATCCAGGTTCCTTCACATAACCTTACTATTCGGGTTCTGCCTCTCTTATCCCCAGACAGCAGTCCATAACACTGTAAGACCGGGATCCGATCAAACACGATTTGTTTCGCATTTCCCCAATAAGTCGCGGTGCAGCATATACTCCGACCAAACACACAGTTCACTTCCGCTTCCCAAACCGGAATTATTCCCCAGTAGAGTAACGGACAACTGAAGCTCCTAAAACTCTATTTCTCTCAAGACAGAGACCAACATTCCCCAACGAAGTCCTCCTCAACAACAGGTATACAGGATCTCGCAAAGGAATCTCTAATGCGATCGACACCTCTTCGGATGGAATCTTTAAGACCATCTTCCATCATCGACTTCCAAATGGCATCTGTAAGCCCATTCCTGATATCATAAATCATGTATCACTTCATGCGAGTGCAAATTTCTGGGCACTCTTGTGTTCAATCATCTTTCACCTTCAGATCACAAAAGGCAGACGAGCCAATCTACATCTTCAGGTTTAAGAAGATTGAACAGGGGAAGCTGTTGTACCCCAAAATTTTCCCTCCCATATTTCTCAACACATGGCAAGTGAGGTCCCCAAATTGCTCAAGGAAGTTGAAGAGTTGACCAGACAAATTCTCTCATAAGGCAGTCTACCTCAAATTAGGGTTTCATTTTTCATCAAGATGCTTGAGTCCAAAGGATCCAAAATGCCTTCCAAGGCCCTAATATGTTCTCAAGATCATACATGTCAAGTTTCAAGCCTTGCCGAGGAAGTTTGCTCAGTCAATTGCTCAAATGCTTGGAAATCAACCATGCTAGGGCAAAAGTTAACTGTGGCCCACATACAGTCAAACTTCAATATTTTTGGTCAACATCCTCATTTTGAAGTATAACCCATCATTTTATCAAGGGTTGATCATTATTCCTCAAGGATTGTTCACAATTCATCAAAACCCAAAAGTTGCTAAATTAGGGTTTTTTCAGGAAAAGTCAACTCAACTTTGACCAAAAATAAATTTCTCATACTTTATGAGAAATGACCCATCCAAAGCTAATTTTGAAGAGGATGCAATTCCCTACAATCCATCTTCAGCTCCCAAGTTTAAGATATTCACTCACAAGAAGTTATGAATTTGGACATTATAGGTCATTTTGAAAAGTCAACAAAAACACCTTTTTTGTCAAAGCTTCATACATGAGCATGGAATATCAAAATGAGATGAGACCAAAAGGGTTGATTATAGGACATTCTAATATTTCTAAAAAGTCCAAGGACACCTCTCTAGGGTCAAAATTGAGAGAGTTATGCATGGGCCAAGTTGACCATTTTTGCAAAATTGCCAAAAGTCAAATGTGCTCAAATTTGCATTTTTTGCTAAATGGGCCCAACTTTTTATGCTTGCACCTCACTTATAATATGATCCACGACCCAAATACTTATCCACCAATTGTTCGCTTCATTTTTCAATTTATTTTGATTTTTTGTTAGTTAAAATTTCAATTAAATCAAATAATTGATGAATAATGAAAAAGATATGTTGTGATCTGATTTTTGGACAGGATCTCAATCAAATAATGCAAGGATATCATGATCAATTTGAATCGAGGATGATTGGGACAAGAAAGGCATAATTTGGCTCAATATACCAAGTTTACATATGCCATGAAAATCAAATCAAATCTTGAAAACTTCCAAAGATGTGATCAGTTTTTACAACCCTAATGCACTCTATGATATATATTGAACGTATCCAAGGCAAAAACAAGGATTAACAGTCGTGCATAGCCAAGAACAAAACTTCAAAATTTCAAAGAAAAGTGGTGATTCAATTTCCATCCTAGAGGCCAATCCAAGCCATTCTAACATTGCCAACAGATTGCTGGACATCCCAATCAATTGCAAGCCGCCTCAGGTCCAGAATCCGCGCGTAGCAGTCACACATTTTTCCTAAAAACTCATTTTTGATTTCATTGATTTACTCATCATATGTACATTTTGATTATATATTCTTGTTCATCATTGAGTTTGCAAGCTATTGGTACCACTTAATTGCATTTTTGATGCATGTACATGATATTGCCATAGCTAGGGTTTTGTGTTCTTGTTTAGGGGTTTTCAATGCAGGCAAAATTAGGCATTGATTCTGGTACCATGATGCTCGTGAGGACGAGACAAGTTGATTGGTACCAGCCATGGTCATTTATCTTGAGCATATGCAATTTTTTAGATGCACAGGTCTGTACCTACAACAAGGTGTCTGTAGGTAAAAGTATCCTAGGATAAAACAACGATTTGGGGAAGAAGACGATGCGTGGCACTCACTGGTTGGATGGTTTGAATTTTCGCGCTTTTTTCTGATTACACCATGTGATTTGATTATATTGTTTATTTCTATGATATGTACAAACAAGCAAAGCAGCTCAGTTGGCAGCGTGGTACTGGGAATGTGCATAGGGGCCTGGGTTCGATCCCCAGGTCCCAACCTTTGTTCATATTATTTTGTTTCATGAGATCAGGTACACCACAGGTCCAAACCTCCACCATATGCCATCAATATCTGGCCATCAAACGCACCTCCAGCCAGATGCAATGCCTTTCCATTAAAGGTCCACCATGTACCCCAGGTCAACGTATGCACTAGATCAGGCGAATTCAAAAAAGGCTTGGGTTTGTTGGGCCTAGAATTTCAATAACACACTCCCTTTTCCAGCATAGCAACCAAGCCCATTTACTATTTTTCTTATTTTATTTTTTTATTTCTTTTCTTTAATTCTTTTAATTTTTCTTTTATGATTTTAATTAACAAATTAATTATTTTTTATAAAAAAAAAATCATAAAATCAAGAAATCATAAAAAATTAGAACTAGATTAATTTTATCAAATTTAATTTAATTTAGTTTAACTTAGGGAAATTGTAATTTATTTTTGTTGTACCCCAAAATTTGCCCTCTCATATTTCTCAAAACATTGCAAGAAAAATCTCCAAGTTGCTCAAGTTTGCTCAAGAGTGGGACAAACCAGCTATCTCCTAAGACAGTCAACCCCAAATTAGGGTTTTGGGTTGCATCAAGATCTTTGAGTCCAAATGACCTCAAGTGCTCCCCAGTGTCCTAATATTCTCTCAAGATCACCCATGTTAAATTTCAAGCCTTGCAGAGGAAGTTTGCTCAGTCAATTGCTCAAAGGGCCCAAAAATCGATTGTGCTAGGGCAAAAGTCAACTGTGACCTATATACAGTCAAACTTCAAGATTTTTTGTCAACATTATAATTTTGAAGGATATTTCATCATTTGATTAAGGGTTGATCATGATTCATCAAGGATTGCTCAAAATTCATCAAGACTCAAAAGTTGATAAATTAGGGTTTTGTAGGAAAAGTAAACTCAACTTTGACAGAGAATAACTTTCTCATACATTATGAGAAATGACCCATCCAAAGCTCATTTTGAAGAGGATGAAATTACCTACAATCCATATTCATACACCAAGTTCAAACAATGCACTCACAAGAAGTTATAAATTTGGACATTATAGGTCATTTTTGAAAGTTAACAAAAACACCTTTTTTGCCAAAGCTTATACCTTGAGAATGGAATATAAAAATGCGACGAGACCAAAAGGGTTGGTTAGAGGACATCTCAATATTTCTAAAAAGTCCAAGAACACCTCTAAAAGTTCAAAATTGAAGAAGTTATGCATTATTGAAGTTGGACTTTTTTGCAAAATTGCCAAAAGTCAACTATCCCCAAAACTATAAATTTAGTCAAATGGGCCCATTCTTTTCCACTTGTTTTGAGCTTGCATAGTTGCCCACGTGTCCTAGCTTCAGACATGAGCTCATATTTCATTTTTGTTATTTTATTTGATTTTTTATTGAATTTATTCATTTTTAATCAAATAAAATCATATAAAATCCAAAACTTTGATTACATAAGTTTTTTTTGGCTGTTTCAGGCTTTGATCACAATCATTAACATCATCAAAATCAAATCAAACCAGATCATGTGCAAAAATATTGAGATTAGGCAAAATTGGCAACTTTGTAAAGGGAGATAAAATCAAATATGCAAGCATTGATGGGAGAAGATTTGAGCCAAGTTTGTAGACCTAATACATTGAGCATTACATAAGGAAGAAAAGGACACGAAAACAGGGGTTGGCAATTGCAGACAGAGGATGAACAAAAGTTGGAAAATTCATCAAAAAGCTTGAGATCAAAATCATAGCTAGAGGCATTTTCAGAAGCCAAGACTTGTCTCAATCGATTCCTGGGCGTTCACTCAATCTACCTGGGTCAAAACCAAGCATCTTCAGGCCCCATAGCACGCTGTAAGTATCACGATAACTACCTCTGTTCTTGAAATCAATTCGGCTTATTCTTGCATCGTTTGAGAAAACTATTGGCATATTTGTAATCCTCACAACATTTACAAGCTATTTGCATCATTCAATTTTGTTTATATAACCTGTAATGCAAAACAACATAGCTAGGGTTCTTGGAGCTTTTTTGGGCGTTTTATTTTCAGGAAAAATTGACCATCAAGAAGGGTATGGTTAGGACTGGGAGGTTGAGACGAGCATGACCATGCCCTTGAAATGCATTTTTGTGGCTCGTAGCAAATTTTGGAGGTGGACTGGCTTATAGCTACGAACTTCTGTCCGTTGGTATAGGTCTGTGCATTTTTAGCCACGAACATGAGGTTGAAGACGATGCGTGGCGCCCCATCATTGGGCCATTCAAACCACGCGCATGTTTTTTTTTTAAATTTCTGGCAATTATTTCACTTTTTTATATAATATGCATTATTTGCGTTATAATAACAAATCCAGCAGCGTGTCCTAGTGGCCTACATGTCAACATCCAAGGCGTTAGTGGCTGGAGGTCAGGGGTTCGATCCCTGCCTCCAGTGCTTTGCATTTTCTTGTTTCTTTTCAGGTAATTCAATGCATACGACTATCTGTAGCCTACCATGCATCTTCATCCCTCCAATTGCCAGATGGCCAAAGGCCAAATCTGAGGGTTCAAAGCTGATGGTCCACCAAGACGCCAGTTAATGCACAGACACCTGATCTCAAAGGTCAACAAAGGCCAACGTTTTGGGCCTTCCAATTGTTGTTCATACTCCCAAATTCAGGCCCAAACCCCTCCTCTCTTCTATTTATTTATTTTATTTTATTTATTGATTTAATTGTTTTATTTAATTTCTAACCAATCAAAATTCAGTCTTTTATAAAATAAAATCACCAAAAATATTTTTTTTAAATCAAATTTTAACTTTTATTATTTTTATTAATAAATACTAATCAATTAATTTAGGTCTTAATTCTAAAATAATTTTAACCTACTTTGCAATTAATTAAAATTAACTAGATTTTATTAGGTTTTAATTACTAATTTAATTATTATAATTTATTTCTTAAAATATCAAAAACCCAAAGATAATTTATTTTTATTAATTAATTTATTTAATTTAATTTAGTAATTAATTTAGGTTAATTTATTTCTTAAATAAAAAACAACAAAAAGATATTTTCTTTAACAAAAAAGGGTCAAAACCCTAATCATGCGCTCGATTTAATTTTGCACCGCGATTTATTTTTATCCAATAATGTACTTCCTCCCGGATTGTAATAGTTAATAGGACTTTTAATTGCTTTCTTTTATTTTTTCAAAGGGTTTGTCTTTGGCGATGTAAATACCCGGCGCCTTGTAATTTAAATTCCGCATTTTATTTCCGCAAATTATAACTGTTAGATGTTTGGTAATAGGATTGCATGACAAGACTGGATGTTTTAACTTAAAATCAAATTAGATCACTCTTAACATGTACAAAGATAAAATAACTGAAAAGGACACACTCACACATGCACACTCTTAGGGTACACCCCACTTGGTTGCCTTCGTATGTGGTCATTGAGTATAGGTCACTTTAGATGTCGCCCTCTTTTCTAAAAGATCATAGTCGCCTCGAAACGGTTGCCTCAGATATTGTTGCCTCAAACAAATGATCTAAGACATTAGGGTTACTGCTAAGGCGTCCTAACATTGCTTTAGTGACCGTAAGTCCCGCATTCGAATTGACCCTCAAATTCCAACGACGATGCTACCTACTCATCAATATTAGGATAACATTGTCTAAAGGAAATTAACATAGAACGATTCCTTTTTCGAGTAGGTAGATGGTTCTTAGATACTTGCTCTTTCAAAAAACAAATCGTTTTCATACTTACACTTTTCGAACAAAGTTTTCAAAAACACTTCATACGCTCTTGAGGACAGAAGCAAGAGTTAAATCGAAGTTTCAAAACGAAAACTTTTTCAAACCCACAAGCACAAAGAAAGCAATTTTGAAAATAATTGAGCAAGTACCTAAGAGCCCGTGGATAACCACAGATAGAAAGGGTGCTAACACCTTCCCTTTCTATAATCTACCCCCCGAACCCGAGAAATATCTCGAAAAAAGGAATTTTTCTGTGCTTTTTTCCTTTCCTTGTTGGATAAAATAAAAGTCGGTGGCGACTCTTGCTTACCGCGACATTTTGCAAAAACAAACGCAAAACGCAAACCAGCATTCCAAAAAACAGTCAGTTCTTCCCACCGTATCACAATTTTCATAAATAAAATCAAATAGAAATTAGGTTAAAACTCTTGATTTAATTTTATTTTCTCTTTTTCTCAAATAAATAAAAAAACACAAAATTAATTTTTTAGATTGAATTAATTTATTTTTCTTAATTTAAAATTAATTAGAATTAGGATTTTCTTTTTTATTTAATTAGTTCATTATTTTTTGAATAACAAAACATGACAAAAAAACCTTTTTTTAATCAATCTTCAATAGGTTTAGTCAAAGGTCAAAACCCTAGTCGTTTGGTATTTGATTCATCGCGCGCTTATTATTTATTTTGACAATATTTTTGTAACTGTTCATGGTTTGTAATAGTTTAATTTAGGGCTTTTACATATCGCTTTTCCCCGTATTTTTGGCTATATAATTAATCCCCCTCCCCGAAGCCTTGTAATAGCGTAGATTTACTTTCTCGCATCTTAATTTCTGCAAATATTTAACTGTTTAGATGTATGCTAATAGGATTGTATGACAAGAATGCATGACAAATTAATAAAGTTAGAAAACCCTAATGTGCAAAGATTAAATAACTGAAAACAAATCAATCGCACATATCATTCTTAAGGTATACTCTCACTTCAGTTGACTTCGGTAAACGGTCATTAAGCATAGGGTGTCTTAGTGGTTTCCCTCCTATCTAAAAAAGATCAAATGTCCCATTCGAATGTTGCCTCGAAAATGTTGCCTCGGAAATGTTGCCTCGGAAATATTCCCTCGAATATGATCTTAAGACTCTAGGGTTATTACTAAGGTGTCCTAACATTGCTTTGGTGATCGTACGTCCCTTTTGAATTGACCCTTATAAACTCCAATGACGGTGCAACCTATTTCTCAATAGTAGGATAGAGTTGTCTAAAGGAAACGAGAATATAAACGATCTTTTTTCGAGTAGGTAGATGCTAGTAGGTACTTGCTCAAATCAAAACTTTTCACACTTACACTTTTCAAACAAATTTTCAAAACAACTTCGTCACGCCTTTGAGGACTGATACAAGGGTTATCACGAAGTCAAACTTTTCAAAAACAAAGCACATACACAAGCAATTTTAAAAAGATGAGCAAGTACCTAAGAGCCCATGGAAAACCATGGATAGAAAGGGTGTTAATACCTTCCCTTTCTATAATCTACCCCCCATACTCAAAATATCTCGAAAAAGGATTTTTTCTGTACTTTTTTCCTTTCCGATTGGATGAAATAAAAGTCGGTGGTGACTCTTTCTTACCGCGACATTTGGCCCACATTTTAGTAGATACTGGTTCATCATTGAACGTACTGCCTAAGAAGGCTCTGGAAAGATTGGACTGCAAAGGTTTGACCTTGAAGCCCAACAGCATCGTAATGAAGGCTTTCGATGGTTCGAAAAGAATGGTGTACGGGGAGGTGGACATCCCCATCAAAGTTGGTTCTCAGACCTTTGACTCCACCTTCTACGTGATAGATATCAGACCATCTTATTCTTGTTTGTTGGGTCGCCCTTGGATCCATGGGGAGGGAGCTGTCACATCCACTCTGCATTAGATGATGAAGTACTCGGTAAAAGGAAAGATTGTCACGGTACATGGTGAAGAAGAGTACATGGTAAGTCACCTGAATTCTTTCAGATATGTGGAAATGGATGGCGAGTTCATTGAGACTCCGTGTCAGAACTTCGATGAGGTGCCCCAGACCATGGATGCAACTGTGACTATTACCAATCTTCCAAAGATCACTAGACCTCCCTTGAAAATGGCTTCCCTCAAGGACGCCATAGCAGTTATTGAAAAAGGTGGGTGTACCATTTGGGGCCAACTCCCTAACATTCCATACAAATATGATAAGTTTGGCTTGGTTTCTCTTCAGGGGCTCAAAAGGCTGTTCGTCGTGCTCGTTCTGGAGGACCTCCCCTACGTATCAACAACCATGGGGTCAACTCTTTAGAAGACAGTGATGGTGACTATGACATGGATAGCTGGATCTTCCATACTACCAACGGTGGACCCAGTAATTGGACGGCTAAAGACTTTGTATCGATTAATTTTGTTCAGAAGTAATTTTCTTTCTTGTTTTAGGATATGTAATAAAGAATATAAACTCTATGGCCACATGTCTTACCCAAGGCACAATGGTTTATTTGTGAGGGTTATCTTGTTTCAATCTCATATGTCATTAATAAAGCACTGGGCATTTTGCATACACATTTTGTGATCTCTTTCTTTCTTTTCTTCTTTTACTTTGTCTATACAGCTATGCTCTTATACACACTCACATATTAAACTTCAGATCCATATCCACTTTGGATCCCATTGATAACAGTTCTGCTATTGCCGGTTATGACTTTGAAAATCCGATCAACCAAGCCGAGGGTGAAGGTGAGGAAGATTGTGAGGTACCCGAAGAACTTTCTAGATTGTTATAACAGGAAGAAAGGGTTATACAGCCTCATGTAGAGCCATTTGAGACAGTGAATTTGGGCACAGAAGAGGACATAAAAGAAGTCAAGATAGGTGAAAATATGGAGTTTAGTGTCAAACATCGGTTGATATGAATGTTGCATAACTATGTCGAGATATTTGCCTGGTCATATGAAGATATGCCGGGTGTTGTACCCCAAAATTTTCCCTCTCATTTATCAAGTTTTTTCTCACAAGACTTCTTTGACTCAAGACAAGATCAGGGTTTGCTCAGCTCAGGACATCTCATCTTGCACTGATAACCCAAAATTAGGGTTTGAGTTTGCACAAGGATTTTTGGACCATCAATGCTTCATGTGACTTTCATACATCATTTTGGACCCCTAAGGTTGCTCGTGACAAGTTTCAAGCCTTGAACCACATTTTTGATCAATCAATTGGACAATTGACCTAAAAAATCAGCTGTATTGGGGAAAAAGTCAACCATAGCCAATTTACAGTCAAACTTCATAATTTTTGATCCACATCAACATTTTAGATTCACATGTATCATTTGTTCAAGTTTGGATCACAATTCCTCAAGAAATTTGATCAAATCATCAAAAGGGCAAAATGGTCAAAATTAGGGTTTTGACTGAGAAAGGAAAATTTCTGATTTTTAACCTAACAAATGACCAATTAAGTTCAAGCATGATATCAAGGATTCAATGGCATCATCTTGACTTAATTACATGGCTCAAAACATTTCATTTTCATTGGATTGACAGATGAAATTTGCAGTCAACTTATCAAAAGTCAACTGTACACTGAAAAGTCAAAATTTGACTTTTTTGGTCAAAATCAAGTACCAAGGGTCATAATTCATCAAAACATTCCCAAACGTGAAACTTGTTCACCAAGTAAACCAAATTTGAAAATTAGGGGTTTAATTTGAAAATTTTCATAACTTAGAATTTTTTCTAAGTAAAAATTTTCTAATTTTTTTCTCAACTTTACACCACTTTTTCACCATGATGCATTTTGATTCAAAGAAAATTCCCAACATGAAAATTGTAGAATTCCATGAAATCTACAACTTTTCTTCACAAACGTTTCCCTAAAGATGCTTGGATCTCAAGATATAAATTTGTGAATACATGGTCATGAACTTCTTAACTTAGTGAAATTTTGCCCTAATTTAGGCAAGTTTTGGACCCAACTTCATGTGGCAAGTTTTCATCTAGTTCCAAGAGGTATCTCAAAATGCATTTCAAAGATGGATTATATAGCACATTGCAAGCTTTCCAAAATTTCCAAGAACTCTCCAAGATCATTTTTGAGTAGGGAGAATCGAAGAGAGGAAATTGGCATTTTCTCACTTTTTTGTTCAAGCAATTTCATGAAGAACCAAGTTACAAATCAAACCTATGCTGGCTATTTCATGTTGTACAGGTCCTAAACTTGCTACACACTCATTAATTAAATGCATACTCAGTTGACAAAGCCTCTATCCATGCTTTTGAACTTTTACACAACTTGTAATTCCATTTATGGCCAAAAGGTTCCATTGCCCTTTTCATAAAGGGCAACTTTTTGCAAACTTTGTAATCTTGAGCATTGGACTTGTCCCCTTGATACATCCAAGTACCACAGACCAAAGGCAACTTGTGGGTAAGAAATAGCAACCCTAAGCAAGCTGGTACAAGCATGTGAGTTTTGTCTTGTCACTTTGCTTCAAGTACAAGAAAAGTTGCAAAAAGGCTAGGGCTTGTACAACTGATAGAGAGCTGACTTAAAACCATTTCTATACTAATATTCAAACAAACATATGAGGTGTTTGAAAAAGACCTGAAACTCTCTTAAACTGAAAAACACCCAAAACCTGTCAAAAACTGCAGATTATGCACAAGCTCATTGATATTCCATTTGGCTCGTGCGTTTTGTGTTTAAATCATTCCAACAGCTTACATACTTGATATCAAACCCCTCCAAACCATCATCCCTGTTCTGTAACCTCTTTGCCGCCATCTGTCATTGTTAACTTTGAAGCTTGCAGTTGGACTTGGTCATGGAGTTCTAGCCACTTTCAGAGCAAGGTAAGGGTTGGAATAGATTCAGGGAAGCTCAAGGAAGTTCGAGCAATCATCAGACCTCCATTAAAGTCACTACATTTCCATACACGATTCCAGCTGAAGGAGGTAATTTTTCAAACTCTATCTCCTTGTAAAGGCAACCTCAGGCCACGATCTGTGAATAAAAAGTGTAGTTTTCATCCAAGCTTCGCAGTGTCTTGTACTGTTATCTGGTTGTAATCCAGGCTTCAGTCCTTTTATCGTTATCTGGTCGTAATCCAGGCTTTACGATGCTTTGTACCATTATCTGGTCGAATCCAGGCTTCATGGTGTTCTGTACTGCTATCCGGTCGTAATCCAGGCTTCACAATACTTTACTTCTTATCTGGTCGTAATCCAGGCTTCAGAAGAGATCAAATGGTTATCCAGTCGTAATCCGGGCTTCCCTTTGGCTTTGGGCCTACCAATATTCGGTCGTAATCCGGGCTTCATAGTATCTGGCCGAGTGAACTGCTATTTGGTCGTAATCCAAGCTTCACAATGTCCCTCACTGTTATCTGGTCGTAATCCAGGCTTCACAGTGTCTTTTACCGCTATCTGGTCATAATCCAGGCTTCGCGATCTCTCATACCACTATCTGGTCGAATCCAGGCTTCATGGTGTTCAAAGGAAATCAAGATATTATCCGGTCGTAATCCGGACTTCATGACTTGTGTTAAAGATATACCACTATTTGGTCGTAATCCAGGCTTCGCGGTGTCTTTGGCTACTACCTGGTCGTAACCCAGGCTTCACAGAAACTTGTATTGCTATCTGGTCGTAATCCAGGCTTTACAATAGCTTCCTGAGCTATTATCCGGTCGTAATCCGGGCTTCACGACTTGTTTATGATATACCACTATCTGGTCGAATCCAGGCTTCATGGTGTCCTTTGTATTGCTATCTGGTCGTAATCCAGGGTTCACAATAACTTGTTGAGCTATTATCCGGTCGTAATCCGGGCTTCATGGCTTGTGTTTATGATATACCACTATCTGGTCATAATCCAGGTTTCATGGTACCTCGCACTTCTATCTGGTCGTAATCCAAGCTTCACAGTAACTTGCTGAGCTGTTATCCGGTCGTAATCCGGGCTTCACGGCTTGCTGGGGATTAAACTATTATCCGGTCATTCTCCGGGCTTCATAGCTTAAAGGTAAACCACTATCTGGTTAAATCCAGGCTTCGTGGTGTTTGATACTGTTATCCGGTCGAATCCGGGCTTCACAATATGCTGTAGAGATCAAGGTACTATCCGGTCGGATCTGGGCTTCATATCTTGAATTTTTGTGAGAATTTGATTGTATCTTTCCTGAAAGGTAAAAGTTAGTTGTATGTAATGCATGACATGTATCGAGCAATGATGTTCTCAAAATAGATGAGATTGTGTTGTATGATGTGTATGCATATGTCATGATGTATGGATATGTAATGTTTTTTTATGATAATCTCTAGCTGGGGAAAATAAATCCCGGATTGCTGATGGAGAAAACAAAAGTTGAATTCTTCGTTCTCGCTGGGGATAGCGAATGAAGATGATTATGAGAATAATCCTGCTGGAGAATAAACCGGCGAGAAAATAATTATGTGGGAAAGAGATGCTCTGCTAGAGGACCTGTTGATTTGGAGAAACAACCTCGGCTGGGGATGAATCACCATCGTTGGTGATGATGAACTCTGTTGGGGATAAAGTTTCTGTTTGTGAAAGGAATGAACTCCGCTGGGGATGATTTTCCAGTGGCGACTTCACTGGGGATAATCTTTTAGACTCTACTTGGGATAATCCTCCAGACTCTACTGGGGATAATTCTCCAAACTCCAATGGGGATAATTCTCCAAACTCTACTGGGGATAATCTTCTAGTGCTGATGATAGATAAACTCTGATTGGGGAGAATATTGCCGACTCATTCGTGGTTGCGAGCCTCAGCTGGGGAGAGTGGTGTCCTGTTCGGGACCGCTAATGTCACTGTCTTTTTCTTACTCTGCGGGGAGTGAATGTACCTTCAATCGTTTTCTCCAACTAGGTTTATCCCTATACCTGGTGGATGGAGCAACTGTATGGTTTGGACATTTCTTATTTGCCCCTGTTTCTGATATTACGAGTAACCGTCTTTTGTTTTGCATGTGAATATTTATGAGCAGCAATTATTGCCAAATGCATATATCAAAAATGAACAATTGGACGTTCTTGCGAAACAAAACAGAAAAAGAAAACAATTTTAAATTTCTTTGTGAAAATGAATTGTATTGATTTTGAAATCGGCCTGTAAATAGGCGTTCTTTGTACAAGAGGATGATATCCTAGTAAGAGAATGCCGCCGAACAATAGAATTTATACAGCTTATGTAAAAGAAAGAAAAACAGCTATGTGAATAATCCCACTGGGTTCCAACTCTGTTATTGCCTTTATATCCTCGAGCATCTCATCACTTTGCTACTTGGTTGAAGGTAGATCAGATTGATTAGTGTCGTCCGAGTTTGATAGTCGATACCGAAGTTTGGTTGCAAGGTGATCCAATGAGACATAATATTACGCTTTAATCCCAAATTTTTTCCTGGACCGCCCTTTTGGGTTTTCAGTTCACCGGGATAACCTTTTTTGCCCAAGCCGCCTTTTCAGGTTTTCGACTTGCCGGGTGTACATTTTCTCTCTCTTCATTTTCATCCCTTACTTTTTCCCGAACCCTTTTGGTTCGCCGGGAAGCCCTTATTTTTTCCTAGGCCAGTCAACCTAGCAGGTCTTTGATTATGCATAGTATTTTTTCACCATGTCTGCATTGACGGGGTGAGGAAGGTCGTCACCATCCATGGTGTTTAGAATCATAGCTCATCCTGAGAAAATGTTCTTAACCACAAATGGCCCTTCATATGTAGGGGTCCATTTGCCCCTAGGATCACCTTGCGGTAGTATGATGCGTTTGATTACCAGATCCCTAACTTGATACTCTTGTCATCTGACTTTCTTGTTAAATGCCTTGATCATCCGCTTTTGATACATCTGACCATGACAAATAGCAGTAAGTCTCTTTTCTTCGATTAAGTTTAGTTGATCAAGCCGGGTCTGGATCCAATCGTCTTTTCCTAGACCTGCATCCTTCATGATCCGAAGAGAGGGCACCTGGACTTCAATGGGCAGGACTGCTTCCATGCCATACACCAAAGAGTAGGGTGTTTCCCCTGTTGAAGACCGTGCTGAGGTTCGGTACCCATGAAGAGAAAACGATAACATCTTGTGCCAATCTTTGTATGTCACTGTCATCTTCTGCACAATCTTCTTGATGTTCTTATTAGCCGCTTCAACAACCCCATTCATCTTCGGCCGGTAAGGAGAAGAGTTGTGATGTTGTATCTTGAACTGCTTACAGAGCTCGGTGATCATCGTATTGTTGAGATTTGTACCATTGTCCATAATGATCCTCTCTGGTACACCGTATCGACAGATCAGATTATGCCAAATAAACTGGGCCACAACGTTCTTGGTTACTGTAGCAAAGGAAGCTGCTTCAACCCACTTTGTAAAGTAATCAATTACTACCAGGATGAAATGATGCCCGTTGGACGCGGTAGGTCTGATCTCACCAATCATATCGATGCTCCACATTGCAAAGGGCCAAGGAGCTGTCAAAACATTCAGAGGAACTGGAGGTATGTGCACCTTATCAACATAGACTTAGCACTTATGACAAGTACGAGAATGTTGATAACAGTCGGCTCCCATGGTGGACCAATAATATCCTGCCCATAGGATCTTCTTTGCCATGGTATGTCCACTGGCATGAGTTCCGAAAGTACCTTCATGTAACTCTTCCATAATCCTTTCTGCCTCGTTCTTATCCACACAACGCAGTAAGGTCGAATCATGGTTACGCTTATAAAGGATACCATTACTGATGAAGAACTTCGCCGCGAACCTCCTCAGAAACTTCTTATCATTAACAGATGCACCCTCGGGGTATTCCTGAGCCTTAAGGTACCTCTTCACCTCATGAAACCAGGGTTTATCTGTTACCTCTTCAGTCTCAATATCACAATAATGTGCAGGTTCGTCCAACCTCTCAATGGTAATCTGGGGAGCCTCATTGTTCCACCTGACCTTAAACATATAAGACATGGTAGCTAGCGTGTCCACCAACCGGTTCTCTTCTCTGGGGAAATGTTCAAAGGTTATCTCCTCAAAATGTGGAAGCAATGTCAATACATACTCTTTGTAAGGAATGAGATTTGGGTGCTTCATATCCCACTCGCCTTTGATCTGACTGATCACGAGAGCAGAATCTCTGAATAAACTTAAGAACTTAATCCTTAGGTCAATAGCTGCTCGAAGGCCCATGATACACGCTTCATACTCTGCCATGTTGTTGGTGCAGTCAAAACATAATCGGGTGGTGAACAGAGTATGACAGCCTTCAGGAGATATGATCACGACGCCAATGCCATTACCCAACGCGTTTGAAGCTCCATCAAAATACATAGACCATCGGGATCTCTCCTCAGGTCCTTCATCCGGTCCAGGTGTTTCACAGTCGGTCACCAATATGATGTTCTCATCCGGAAACTCGAAGTTCATAGACTGGTAATCGTCCACGGCCTGATGCGCCAAATGATCCGCCAACACACTTACCTTGATTGCTTTTTGGGTTGTGTATTGGATGTCATACTCAGTCAAGATCATCTGCCTTCTTGCTATTCTTCCGGACAAGGCAGGCTTTTCGAAGATATACTTGATTGGACCCATCTTTAATATCAATAGGGTAGTGTGAGTCAGCATATATTGTCTTAGCCGGCGAGCAGCCCATGCCAAAGTGCAACAAGTTTTCTCAAGCAGTGAGTATCGGGTCTCACAGTCGGTATACTTTTTGCTAAGGTAGTAAATAACATGCTCTTTTCGGCCAGACTCGTCATGCTGCCCCAACACGCACCCCATTGAATTGTCGAGTACTGTCAAGTATAAGATCAAAGGTATCCCTTCTACTGGAGGCATCCGAATAGGAGGCTCTTGTAGGTATTCCTTGATCCTTTCGAAAGCGGCTTGACATTCATCATTCCATCTTACCACTTGATCTTTCTTCAACAGCTTGAAAATTGGCTCACAAGTAGCAGTCAGATGTGAAATGAATCGGGCAATGTAATTCAGACGTCCCAGAAAGCCTCTGACTTCTTTTTCTGTTCGAGGAGCTAGAATTTCCTATATAGCCTTTACTTTTGCAGGGTCCACTTGAATACCTTTATCACTAACGACGAAACCCAGCAGCTTACCAGACCTTACTCCGAAGGTGCACTTGTTCGGGTTTAACCTCAGTTTGTACATCTTCAACCTGTCGAATAGCTTCTGGAGATGGTCGAGGTGTTCTTATTCAGTTTGGGACCTTGCAATCATGTCGTCAACGTATACCTCAATCTCATGACGAATCATGTCGTGAAACAAAGCGACCATGGCGCACTGATACGTTGCCCTAGCATTCTTCAATCTGAACGACATGAATTTGTAGCAAAAGGTTCCCCACTGCATAACAAAGGTTGTCTTTTCCATATCCTCGGGAGCCATCTTAATCTGATTGTATCCGAAGAAACCATCCATAAAGGAAAAGACCTTATGCTGTGCGGTGTTGTCGACCAAAACTTCAATGTGAGGAAGAGGGAAATCATCCTTGGGGCTTGCCCTATTCATATCCCTATAGTCAACACACATTCTAACCTTACCATCTTTCTTCGGCACTGGAACCACATTGGCAACCCACTGCGGGTAAGAAGTAACTGCTAGAAAACCGGCATCAAACTATTTCATGACCTCAACTTTGATTTTCTCAGACATCTCGGGGCGCATTCGGCAAACTTTCTACTTTACTGGAGGACAGTCTTCTTTAGTTGGCAAGCGGTGAACCACAATATCGGTGTCCAACCCAGGCATATCTTCATAAGACCAAGCGAAGATCTCAACATATTCACGCAACATCTGTATCAACCGTTGCTTGACACTAGACTCCATATTTTCACCGATCTTAACCTCTTTCATGTCTTCTTCTGTACCCAGATTCACTGATTCTACTGGCTCTTCATGGGGCTGTATGGCCCTTTCTTCCTTTAGTAACAGTCTAGCAAGTTCCCCAGACACTTCACAATCATCCTCACCTTCATCCTCGGCTTGGTTGATCAGACTTTCGAAGTCATAATTGGCAGTAGCAGAGTCGTTATCAGTGGGATCCAAGGTGGATATGGACCTGTATTATGATATGTGAGTGTGTGTAAGACAATAGTTGTTTTTGATAAAAGTGCAAGATAGAAAATAAAAACAAGGAGCGCAAAATTTGTAATGCAAGAAAACGTCCAATGCTTTTATTGATGATATATGGAAATGACACATAATAAACCCTTACAAACAAAGCCACGGTGTCTCGGGAAAGGCACCGGGCCATAAAGTTTTAAATTGTCTGTTACAAATTTCAAAACAAAAGTCTATTACTATGTAATAAAATAAATGGGCACGAAGTCCTTCGCCGTCCAATTGCTTAATCCGCTGTCGGTAGTCGGGTAAATCCAACTGTCAAACTCAGACTCTTCATCATCATCTTCAATTGTATTCACTTCCGGATTACTGATACGCAGGGGAGGTCTTCCAATCCGCGCACGCCGAACAGCCCTTTGAGCTTTTGCAGTAAAACCCAAACCAAACATGTCAGTTTTGTGTGCGAAGTCAGGGAGTTGACCCCAATTTGCACACCCACCTTTTTCAATAACAGCCCGGGCATCCTTGAGGGAAGCCATCTTCATTGGAGGATTTTCAGTAACAATTTCAGTTGACGCCAGAGTCTGGGGGACTTCTTCAAAGTTCTGACACGGGGTTTCAATGAACTCCCCATCCATCTCCACATACCGAAAAGAGTTAAGGTGGCTCACCATGTACTCCTCTTCTCCTCGTACTGTAACAATTTCCCCTTCACTGGGTATTTCAACATCTGATAGAGCGTAGAAGTCACTGCCCCAGCCTTATGAATCCACGGGCGACCCAACAAGCAAGAATAAGATGGTCAGATGTCCATCACATAGAATGTAGATGCGAAAGTCTGGGAACCAATTTTAACAGGGACATCCACCTCCCCATGTACCATCCTTTTGAACCCGTCAAAGGCCCTAACCACAATATTACTTGGCTTCAGAACCAACCCTTCACAGTCCAACCGATCTAATGCTTTCTTGGGTAAAACATTTAACGAGGACCTAGTATCCACCAGCACGTGAGCCAGAGTAGTGCCCCTGCACTCGATTGAAACATGCAAAGCGTCATTGTGATTCTTTCCTTTGGCAGTCAGATCTGCATCGAAGAAACCCAACCCGTTGTCAGCGGTCAAACTAGCCACACAACCTTTGAATTGATTAGCAGATGTTTCCTGCGGCACATGCGCAGTTTTAAGGAAAGCAATTAAAGCCTTTGCATGGGCTTCTGAGCACAACAATAAAGATAGCATGGAGATCTTCGACGGGGTTTGCCCCAGCTGTTTGACTATGTTGTAGTCGCTTTTCTTGATGATTTTCAGAATTTCCTCTATCTCCTATCTAAAGGTTTATACAATAATCTTCTTTGGTGCCTCCATCTGGGCAGGCTCACTTGTGATCTCTTTGCTCCAAGTGTCCGATGACTCGGCGACAGAGGTAACGATTGGAACATGAACAGGGACAGTAACAGATGTACTGGAAGGTGGAGTAGCAATAGGTTTTCGAACAGTTGGTGGGGAAATATCAGGAGAGAAAAGTCTTCCGATTCGGGTGACCTTGCTAGACCCGACAATATTGCTTACATCAGTATCAGCCTCTTCAACCTTCAAGTCTTGTTTGATCCCATGATAATACACATCGGCCCCATAGTGCCACGGGACAGCCTTATCCGAAGTGTACGGGATAGGACCAGGGATAGTAATGATCAATGGAGCAACTCTTGTAACGGGTGTAATCCTAACATGCTTTCTCGAGGAAGCCTTGGAAGGATTGGCGGAAATGGTTATTATGGAAACATCTTCAACAGGAATCAATGGAACCAAAGTTTTCTCGAACAAGATTTCTTTGTTATCCATCAGGCGTTGAACACCTGACTTCAATATATGGTAACTAGTAGGCGGGATTGAACATAGGTGGCAACCTTCGCCACAACCCAGAAATAAACCGGCTGATAATAAATTCTTCTTTACTGTCATCAACGGAGTAGAAACATCTTCCACGGAGGTTACAAATGAATCATCATCCACAACATTTATTCCATGCTTGGGCATAGGAGCAGTCATGAAATTAGGCTTTTCTGGCGCGTCAAACTCGATTTCCTTAGCTTTAATAAAATCTTGTACCTTATTCCTCAAGGCCCAGCAGTTGTTCGTATCATGCCCTGGGCTATCGGAGTGATAAGCACAGCGGGCGTTTGGATTATACAACGGTGATGTAGTATTGGGATTCTTCGGAGCCTCCCTCAGAGTTATCAAGTTGGTCTTCAATAATTGCGGCAGAATTTGAGATAAGGTCATACTGAGCCGAGTATACTGCCTTTGTGGTCTCTCTACTCTTTGCTGATTGTTGCATTGTAGGGCAACAGTTGGTCTTGATATTACTACCGCATTAACTGCTTGGCGGCGTTCAGGTCGGTTTTGGCTCCTCGAGCTGTAAACTGCACTATCTTCTTTCCTGAAGGGCTTCCTCTCTGTACTTGATGAAGCACCTTTCTGTATCTTGCCACTCTTGATACCGGCTTCAACTCTCTCCCCAGTCAAAATTAATTCAGTGAACCCAGACGATGAACTACCGATCAAATGATTGAAATATGGACCAGATAAATTCCCAAGAAACATATCCACCAACTCCCTATCAGACAGAGGGGGTTGGACTCTTCCATCAAGATCTCTCCACTTCTGATCATAGTCCTTAAAGCCTTCGCCTGTACCCATAGACATACCCTGAAGTTGGGTACGCGTGGGAGCAAGGTCGGCAGTGTACTGGTATTGCTTGTAAAATGCAACAGCAAGGTCCTCCTAGTTGCGGACATTAGATCCTTCCAATTGATAGAACCATTTAAGCTGAGTCCCTGACAGATTATCTTGAAAGAAATAAACCCATAGGTTTTTATCAGCAGTGTAGGGTTGAATCTTTCTGACGTACGAGCGGAGGTGTAGCTTCGGGCAGGATACCCCATCGTACTTAGCAAAGACAGGAGCTTTAAACTTGTGTGGGATCACCACCCCAGATGCCAAACCCAAATCTCCGAAGTCCAACCCAAGTATCTTCTGGATCTCCATTGCACTCATCCGGTCTTCGAGTTGCTTATACCTATCCTCGACAGGAGGATACTGGTCTTCATCAAAATCAGTGTCATTGTCAGAAACCACAGGACTAGGCCCCTTACTTTCCTCTTGATTCTCTCCCCTCCAGATGAATGGGACAAATCAGTTTCATGTCGCAAATTGTTCCCGAATCTGCGACCCATATTCAGGAGGACCACCTTCTTCTTCTTCTTCTCTTTCAGGTTGAGATTCTTCAAATCTTGCTACCCTTTGGCCAAATTCAAGAACATCTCATGGAACTGAGCATTCTTAGTCTGAAGAGCCTTGATGGCTTGATCAGTAGGTGTTTCAGAAGACATGGTTGCTGAAATAAACAGCGAAGAAGATGAGAAACCTATGATGGTACCTGTGATGATGGTGCATGGGAATGGAATGCGTATGAAATGATTTCAAAGACTCTGGGAGATTCAAATTTGTAAAACAAGAAATAAACAAACTTTATTAGATAAAACTTGTAACAATGTTTAACAATGCCTTTAAGGCGTTACAAAAGAAATAACTGAAAATAAATCTAAACTAGAAATAAACAGAAATCAGAAATCCCATGGTCTCTTTCCCTTCGTGCTGACATGGTCGTTGCTTGTCCTTTCATTCTCAAGCTGCCTTGTAAGCCTCAAGATCTTCCTATCCTTCTCATGAAATTTCCTCCGGTAAGTATCCCTTTCTTCCTTTAGCTGGATCCAAGATCTCTTCAATGCCCCAAGATCAGTAGGTATGTATGGATGAAGGACCGTATAAGGAACACCTTCTTCATTAGTATGCTCTATGATCACCGGCAAAACAACTTCACAAGGCATCCCCAGCTTTTGAGCACGAGCTCGAACCCACTGAAGATAAGGTTACATCGGGAGAGAAGTCTTCAGTCCTAGCTCATGCGGGTCAGACCTGTTCACCATGCCCCAGGCTCGTATAAACCTTTGGCGATGCTCATTCACGTCCCCTTTGTAGTCAAAGACAATGTCTGGAAGAAGCAACTCATGGGGACCGTCTCTCTGAGCGCGACCAAACTGTCTCAAAGCCAAGCAAGGGTTGTAGGTTATACCCCCTCTAATTCCAAGCAATGGGACATTAGGGTATTCCCCACATTGATCAATGATAGCTACCCTCTCCATATCCTTAGAACTCCAAAGGATGTCCGTATGAGCAAGGGACATGATTCTGTAAGCCCAACCTACACCTTCCTCATTCTTCAATACAGACTTGGGGAGGTGCGAAATAAACCACCTCGCCAGCAGCGGCATGCAACACATGAGGGTTCCCCTTCTTCGCACGGTACGGGTATAGAGAGCATGTAGGATGTCACCTAGAAGAGTAGGCACTGGATTACGAGACATGAAGATCTTGATTGCATTCACGTCTATGAAGGAATTTGGATTTGGGAAAACAACCAAGCCGTAGATGAGGGGAGACAAGATGTCTTCAAAAGCTTGAAAGTCTAAGTTATCCCAGAACTGTTGAGCTTGATTGATCAGAAACTTAGCCAAGAAACCTTCAACCCCACTCCGTGTCTCCCAGTTAGACACTACATCAGCCTTTGTCAAATGTAAAGGTAAAGCAATGTCCTCATGCCTAGGAACCTCCTCTAAACTGGTGAAAGGTGTCTGCTCGAGAATGGATATACCCAACAAATAAAAAAACTCCTCCAAAGTAGGGACTAGCTGATAATCCGGGAAGGTGAAACAATGATGCAATGGATCAAAGAACTGGAATAACACACTCATCATTTGCTCATCCAACTTTGAAGTGACCAAACTAAGGAGATGACCATGTCTTCTAACAAATGAAGAAGTATCAGGAACCTTTGAGACTAACTCTCGGAGCTGAGCAGGGATTTGCACGAAGTTGACTTGAATGGTTTTTCTGCGCATAGAAGCCATGATCTACAAAACAGAACAAAGATGAATCCCCCCGGTCTTTGAAATGGTTAGTCTAATGAAATATGAATGCTATGTCATGATGCATGATGTCATGATAAAAACACACAACAGGTATCACAGATAGAAAACATGGTAAAGGCAAACAAGTCACACAGTAGTCCTTATGTTTCAGGCTTGCATGGAGTCTAGGTACTACCCTCTTGCAGTTTAGTTGGTTCAACCTGTCCTAATAATAGTAATAAGGTTCTAGAGGTTCTCAATATCACTGACCATCCTCCATCGGTCATAGTTTCAGCTCACACAATCTTTTCTTGCGGCCGAAACCATCTCGAGAGTATGGTCTCAATGAGTGTAGTATCGAGTATCAACCAGTCCCCAGCTCTATGCCGAGGCCAGCTATCTCACTACTTCATATGGCCAAGTTGGTCAATTATAGGTTCTAAGGTCAGTTGATGCTTAACGACCCATATAGCAGCCCCATACTCTCCTTGTTGCTCCACAAGGGATATCGGTACCAACTAATATGCCACATCAACGTAGCTACTGCTTCAACCATATCGGTCTATGCCGTACAACTCCCTCACAGTCTATTGCTACTTACCTAAAAGGTCCCCCATATCCGGGTTAGGATCTATAGTAACTCTGATATAAAGCCCACAAAAATAAAGCAATCAAATCAAACAATAGAAACAATATGATGAACTAATCCTAAGGTATACCCCACTTATTAACTCCCCAGCAGAGTCGCCAGTTCTGTGATACGGTGGCCATAACCAGGACTGTTTATAGGAATTGCTGGTTTGCGTTTTGCGTTTGTGTTTGCAAAATGTCGCGGTAAGCAATAGTCGCCACCAATTTTTATTTTATCCAACAGGAAAGGAAAAAAGCACAGAAAAATTCTCTTTTTCGAGATTTTTAGTACGGGGGTAGATTATAGAAAGGGAAGGTATTAGCACCCTTTCTATCTGTAGTTTTCTACGGGCTCTTAGGTACTTGCTCGTCATTTTCAAAATTGCTTCTTTGTGTATTTGTGTGATTTGAAAAGTTTTTGACTTCGATTTAACTCTTGCTTCTGTCTTCAAGAGTGTTACGAAGTGTTTTTGAAAAGCTTTGTTTGAAAGAGGAGTGTAAGTGTGAAAGAGTTTGTTTGGATTGAGCAAGTACTTAAGAACTAATCTACCTACTCGAAAAAAAGAATTGTTCTATGTTCGTTCCCTTTAGACAGTGCTACCCTACTATTAGTGAGTAGGTAGCACCGTCATTGGAGTTTTGAGGGTCAATTTGAAAGGGACGTACGGTCACTAAAGCAATGTTAGGACGTCTTAGTAATAACCTTAATGTCTTAGATCAATTATTCGAGGCGACGATATCCGAGGCAACCATTTCCGAGGGAACTTTTCCGAAAGGGACTTTGATCTTTGTTTAGACAAAAGAACGACCACTAAAGCATCCTATACTTAATGACCGTTTACCGAAGGCAACCAAGTGGGAGTATACCCTAGGAGTGCGCATGTGCGAGTGATTCAGTTTCAGATTATTTATCTTTGCACATTTAGGGTTTGCTAACTGTTTTAAAGTTTACATACATTCTTGTCTTGCAACCCTAATTATTCATACATCTAACAGTTTAATATTTTGCAGAAATTAAAATGCGAAAATTAAACTACGCTATTACAAGGCTTCGGGTATTTACATGGCCAAAAACAAACCCTTAAAAAATAAAGCGGTGAAAAAATAAAAGACCTAATTAAACTATTACAACTTGTGGGACAGTTACATCAATATGGTAAATAATAATAATAAAGCGCGCGATGAAATTAGGAACGACATGAAATTAGGGTTTTGACCCTTTTTAACCTAATTAAAAGAAAAAATGTTTTTGTTTGTTTTTGATTATTTTTAAGAAAAAGAATTAAGTTTTTAAATTAAATACAAAATAATTAGTGATTAAATTAATTAATGAAAATAAATAAATGGCCTATTTTCATGTTTTTGGTTATTTTTAAGAAAAAAAGAAAATTTAATTAAATTATAAACAAAACCCTAATTGTTCTAGTTATTTTTAATTTATTTACAAAATAATTAAAGTTATCTAAAATTAAAATCTAATTAAATTAATTAATTTTTGATAAAAAATAAACTTAAACCTAGTTGGATAAAAAATAATATTTTTTGTGATTTTTTGATAAAAAAGAAAAATTAATTTTGTGTTAGTGAATAAAATAAATTAATTAAATAAAATATAAAGAAAAGGAAAAATAAACTTGGGCCTGCAAAGTGATTTGATGGGTGTGTATACAACAATTCTGGGCCCAAGACAAAGAGGTCCACGTTTGACTTTTTGCATCCAGTGCGTTGCTATGACTGAGGACTTTGGTGCTCCTTCATTGAGGGCTTTTGGATCTGGCCATCTGGCCATCTGGCAGGCTGGATGATGAGGTCACATGATGGACCTTGGCTTTGCACGCACACTAGATTACCTGCAAGAAAATAATATGAAGAAAGTGGGGGACCTGGGATTCGAACCCAGGTCCTGAAGCATTTTGCACACACTCCACTACCATCTGCACTGGCTGTTTTGTTTGTATATAATATAAACAACAATTATTATATAATAAACAAACGAAATAATAAAATATTTGCGCGAAAATACAAATCAGCGAATGGGATGGAGGCACGTATGTCATCTTCCTCCCTGCACCGTTGGTAAAAGTCCCAGACTTTTACCTACATACGTTTGTCCGTCACTACAAACTAGGCTCGTTCCAAAATCCTCCATGAGCAATATAAATGACATCCTGAACATCATGGTACCCTTCATGAAGGCTAATTTTACCTGCATACAAAAACCCTAAAATGGAACCAAAAACCTAACAATGGCAATTCTCGATTCAGTCTATGAAAACACAATTAAACATTACAAAAAGCTTGCAAATGTTCTAAGGATCAAGAATATATGATTGTTTTGTGCTATAAATAACATAATTATGCAATTCGATTTCAAAAATATATCAATGTCGTGGATGACTTACAGCGAGTTTCAGGGCCTGGAAATGCTTGTTCTTGGTTGGTTTTGCTTGCCTACACTCCTAGGAAGTGATTGGAATGGTCAGGAGGGCCTGTAATTGCTTGCAACTAGGAATTCGATTCAACATTTTTTCTTGTTTTTTTTCTAGTTTGGTTCTGGTTCTCACGCCTCTTTCTAGCCTTGCTTTAGGTCTACCAATGATCCTTATGTACTGAGGAATGAATTAGGGTTCAAAAAATGATCTTAATCTTCCTCCATCAATGTCTTTGATTTGGATTTGATTCACTTTAAAATCATTCCAAAAATAGCCTAAAACCAATCTTTTTGTGCACTCCAAGCCTTTACACGAATTCAATCTCATGCTAGATGTATGTAGGACCTGAAACAAGCACAAGATCTTTGAATTTCAATGTTTTGGATTTTCTATGATTTGTTTTGATTTAAAATGATTTAATTCAAATAAAAATCAAAATAAATGGTAAAAACAAGATAATGACAAGTGTTAAAGGATAGGGCTCGTGGACCATGTTGCCAACTCAAAACAAGTGCAAAAGATTGGACCCATTTGGCAAAAATTGCATTTTTAGGCATAGCTGACTTTTGACAATTTTGCAAAAAAGGTCAACTTCACCAATGCATAACTTCCTCAATTTTGAGTCTTTTAAGGTGTTCTTGGACTTTTTAGAAAGCTTGAGATGTCCTATAAGCAACCCTTTCGGTATCATCTCAATTTTATATTCCATTCTCATGTATGAAGCTTTGACAAAAAAGTGTTTTTGTTGACTTTTCAAAGTGACCTATAATGTCCAAATTCATAACTTCTTGTGATTACATATTTTGAACTTGAGAGATGAAGATGGATTGTAAAGCATTTCATCCTCTTAAAAATGAGCTTTGTATGGGCCATTTCTCATAAAGTATGAGAAAGTTATGCTTGGTCAAAGTTGGGTTGACTTTTCCTGCAAAACCCTAATTTAGCAACTTTTGGTTCTTGATGAATTATGAGCAATCCTTGATGAATCATGATCTACCATTGATCAAATTATGAAATATACTTCAAAATGAGGATGTTGACCAAAAATCTTGAAGTTTGACTGTATGTAGGCCACAGTTGACTTTTGCCCTAGCACAGTCGATTTTCAGGCCTTTGAGCAATTGACTGAGCAAACTTTCCCTATAGGGCTTGAAACTTGACATGGATGATCTTGAGAACATATTAGTACATTGGTGAGCACTTTGGATCCCTTGGACTCAAGTATCTTGGTGCAACATGAAACCCTAATTTGAGATAGACTGCCTTAGGAGGGAGCTTGTCTGGTCAACCCTTGGACTTCCTTGAGCAATTTGAAGATCTTTCTTGAAATGTATAGAGAAATATGGGAGGGAAAATTTTGGGGTACAACAGTAGGATAACACGGTCTAAAGGATAGGAGGAAAAGAACAAACTTTTTTGTGAGTAGGTAGAAAATTGTTAGGTACTTGCTCAAACAAATTTTCACACCACACTTTCAAATACTTTTCAAACAAAAGTTTTCAAAACGCTTTATCACACTCTTGAGGACTGATACAAGAGTTACCATAAAGTGAATCGCCGCACTAAGGAATTTTTCAAAGCTTTAAAAACACACAAACACAAGCAATTTCAAAAATGAACAAGTACCTAAGAGCCCATGGAAAACCATGGATGGAAAGGGTGCTAATACCTTACCTTTCCATAATCTACCCACGTTACTCAGAAATCTCGAAAAAAAGGTTTTTTTTCTGTTCTTTTCACCCTTTCCTTGTTGGATAAAAGAAAAGTCGGTGGCGACTCTTGCTTACCGCGACATTTGCAAACAAAAAACGCAAACCAGTATTAACAGTCGGTTCTGCCACCGTATCATAGAACTGGCGACTCTGCTGGGGAAAATGAATAAAGTGGGGTTTACCTTAGGGTCTAGACAATTTTAAATTGCTTTCTTTGTTTACTTTGATTGCTTTACTTTTAAAGGTTTGTTGGGGTATTCTTGTATAGATCCTACACCCAGATCTGGGGACACTTTTTAGGTAAATAGCAATAGATCATGGAGACTACGGCATAGACCGATATGGTTTAAGTGATGGCTGTGTTGGTGTGACACTTTGGTTGGTACCGATATCCCTTGTGTTGAATCGAGGAGAATACGGGGCCGCCACGTGGTGTCGTAAAACACTAACGAACCTTAGAACCTTAGTTGAACAAACTTGGCCATTAGAAAGTAGTGAGATAACCGGTCTTAGTGTAAAGCTAGGAATTGGTCGATACTCGATGCTACACTCATTGAGATCAAACTTTCGAGATGTTTCGACCGCAAGAAAAGATTGTTAAGCTGAAATAACTCGATAAAGGAAGATCAGTGATACTGAGACTCCTTAGAACCCATTTAATATTTCTAAGACAAGTTGAGCCAACTAAACTTCAAGAGGGTACTTACCTACAAACCCCATGAAAGCTTAAACCTAAGGCTGCTTGTGTGACTTGTTTTCCTTCATTGTCTAACAACTTGAATTCTTTGTAAGGTTTACTTGCTTACATAACCTTATACTTTTTCTTAACGCATAACATACACATCATAACATCATCCCACAACATTTCCTTAGCCATTTCAAGGATCTCAAGGGTTTGTGATGCAGGTTAAGGTAAATCAGACGTCTAGAAAGAGGCAAAGGGGATTTATTTTCCTCTAGCCAATGTCGTCAAAAGACCAAACACGACAACTTGAGTCAGGGGCTATGAGCCACTTGATATGGTGAGCTTAACTCTCGTAGAAGGACACTTAACGATAAAAAGTTCTTCAACCAAAGCTGCAAATTTCAACCTCTGACATTTTCTTGCTTACCCTTTGAGATCCTTGAAAACATTGCATGCATGCCATTTCATAACAGGTCTTCCAGTACAGGTTTCTCATCTTTTTGCTGTTTATTTTAGCAAAAGAAATGTCTCTTGAACAAACAATCAAATACCTTCAGGCTCAAAATGCCCAGTTTCAACAAATGTTTCTGACTCTGACCCAGGGGCAAGAAGACCTGAAAGCTCTGATCGTCAAAAAGAAGGCTAAGAGGGCAAAGAAACCAGTTCATACTTCGAGTATGGGAAGAAGAAGGCTAGCTAACCGAGCTCTAGATTTTGCAACCCCATCAAAGGGAGGATGTAATCAAGAGGAAGAAGATGAGGAATCAGATGAAGAAGACAAAAATCCAACGTCTGAAAAAGATGAACCTGACTATTCTGAGGAGCAGTATCCTCCTGCTGACGATAAATACAAACGGCTGGAGGATCGACTCAATGCCATGGAGATCCAAAGGGTTTCTGGTCTGGATTTTGAAGAATTAGGGCTGGTTACTGGAGCGGTCATCCCACCAAAGTTCAAGGTCCCCATCTTCACAAAATATGACGGTGTTTCCTGTCCCAAACTTCACTTGAGGTCCTATGTCAGGAAGATCTAGCCTCACACTGCTGACCGGAAGTTATGGGTCCAGTACTTCTAAGAAAGTTTGGTTGGAACTCAACTAGATTGGTTCTATCAACTAGAAGGAACTGACATCCATACTTGGGAAGACTTGGCTACTGTTTTCTACAAGCAGTACCAATACAATGCTGACCTGACACCAATAAGAGTGAAACTGCAGAATATGTCAATGGGCTCAAAAGAAGGGTTCAAGGAATATGCACAAAAATGGATGGATCTAGATGGCAGAGTACAACCTCCTCTGAATGATTGTAAAATGGTAGACATGTTCATGTGCTCTCTGGCAGGCCCATTCTTTAATTTACTGATTGGGAGTTCCTCATCCGGGTTCACAGAGATAGTTCTGACTGGAGAGAGGATCGAAAGTGGTATCCGGAGTGGGAAGATCCTGATGGTTGCATCTTCTAATGCTGAGAAGAAGCCATCTGGTGGCAAGAGGGAAGCCAATGCTGTCCACGATCAAAAGGGTCGTAATGAGGCAGACTACCACCAATCTGTGGGGGCAGTGCTGGTCTCTAATTCTACACGCGTGCAATGACCATAACAACGGGGTAATCAGCAAAGGCAAGATAAGCCTAAGAGACAGTTTACCCAAATCAACATGCCACTGTCACAAGCATTGTAACACATGTTGAAGATGGATCTGATTATGGTAATAGGCCCTCATCCAAACCCTAAGACTTCCTCTCCTAACTACAATCTTGATGCAAGGTGTGCTTATCATTCTGGCAGTCCGGGGCACGATACTAACGATTGTTGGGCGCTGAAATACAAGATTTAGAATATGAATGACTCCAAGGAGATTGAGTTCGACCCTCCTGAGACTCCCAATGTGATCACTGCTCCCATGCCAAATCATGGCTAGGATTGAAAGCATTTTTTTTTCATTTGAATTCTCAAGTTGTATTTTCTTTGTTTATTCAAACAATTATTGTCATGTCAGACTTTGTTATTTCATTAATGCATTACACGTGTTTGACTTGAATTTATTTATTTTCATTATGCTCAAACTGCTTTCTTACTTCCTTTTTTTGTGATATTCAACTCTCGATCAAAAGCTATAATCCTTTAGAGGGAGGATGACGAGAACGATACCACAATCTCTACCATATGCTTTTGAACAGACCCGCTAACGATGTACAAACATTGTTTCAAATCCCAAATAGTGGAGTTATAAGGAAGATAATCCCTAGTCAACCCCTTTGAGCCTAAGAAGTAGGAGTTTTCTTTTCACAAAAATTAAAACCCTTAATCATAACCTGAGGCAGTGTAGTTTCTCATTTAATTCAGATGTGCATTCAATCGCAAACTTTCCCTTCATACATGACAAAGAGTGTAGAAGATGCTCTCTAAAAAGAAGGTGATGGTTCCACATAATCATCAAAGTAGGCAGTCATTATTTCTCACAATAAAAGCCCATTAAGTCAAAACCTATGAAGGAGTCTTAAGAAAAAACGGGGGCATCCCGCTGACTATAAGCACAAAAGAAACAGTTCAAGCAAAAGACAGGGATAGCAAAATAAAAAAAGAGGTTATTACATATCCTCGACAAAAAGAAGATTACAAAAATGACTGCCTCTTTAAAATAAACTTTCAATATCTGAACCATCACCAGAACATCAAGGATAAGATGCCAGACTCAATTGGGATATGAACACACAATTAGCTGAGCATAGGATTGAAGAACATCACGAAGAACGAGTTGGGTACAAATAAAATTTGAGCCTTTATCCTTTGTTTCTTAAACCGTGAACCAGGCCAGGTTACAACCCTTAAAAGTCCTAGCTGAAGCATGGGTTAGTTCGAGAGCATACTGCTACAAAGGTATCCTTACTCCTGTAGGACTTGCTACAAATCCTGAGTTGATATCACATTCTTGCGAATTTTGTTTTACTACAAAAAACACATTTTTCAAAAAAATTCAAGACAGACATGAGCTTTGCATTCTTTAAATAACATTGTTTGCATATGGTTAATTGTTCAAAGGGCAGAGAAATTCACACAATGAATATTCAGTGAACAAAAACCTTCTCAATGAAAAGGATCACCTCAAGTGGAAAAACACTTCCAACCAAGGGGCACAACATGATCATTATCCATCATCTAGGGCAGTCAAGCCAATATGCAAAGAATCTCATGCCAAATAGCCAGAGGCAGATCTCCATCTGAATCACTTGGGGGATTGGACATGAATTCTAGCAACGAATCTTGTACAATCAAACAAAAATTTTCTGGCAGTGTGGCAACACTTACTACTATGGACATTGACAATTCTCCGTACCCGGTGAACATGGACATAGTCAGAAAATACTACGCATGAACAAAGAGCCGCTAGGTTGGATGTCCTAGGCAAAAATAAGGGCATCCCGGCGAACCAAAAGGGTTCGGGAAAAAATTAGGGATATATACAAAAAATTATACACCCGACAAGTCGAAAACCTGAAAAGGCGGCTTGGGCAAAAAAGGGTATCCCGGTGGACTGAAAATCTGAAAAGACATCCAGGTGTGATACGGTGGGAAAGAACTGACTGTTTTTTGGAATGCTGGTTTGCGTTTTGCGTTTGTTTTCGCAAAATGTCGCGGTAAGCAAGAGTCGCCACCGACTTTTATTTTATCCAACAAGGAAAGGAAAAAAAGCACAGAAAAATTTCTTTTTCGAGATGCTTCTCGAGTTCGGGGGGTAGATTATAGAAAGGGAAGGTGTTAGCACCCTTTCTATCCGTGGTTATCCACGGGCTCTTAGGTACTTGCTCAATTGTTTTCAAAATTGCTTTCTTTGTGCTTGTGGGTTTGAAAAATTTTTTGTTTTGAAACTTCGATTTAACTCTTGCTTCTGTCCTCAAGAGCATATGAAGTGTTTTTGAAAACTTTGTTCGAAATGGAGTGTAAGTGTGAAAAAGATTTTGTTTTTTTGAAAGAGAAAGTACTTAAGAACCATCTACCTACTCGAAAAAGGAATCGTTCTATGCTATCTTCCTTTAGACAACGCTATCCTACTATTGAAGAGTAGGTAGCACCGTCGTTGGAGTTTAAGGGTCAATTCGAATTTAGGGACTTACGGTCACCAAAGCAATGTTAGGACGCCTTAGCGGTAACCCTAATGTCTTAGATCATTTGTTTTGAGGCAACAATATCCGAGGCAACTGTTTCGAGGCGACTATGATCTTTGGACAGGAGGGAGACCTCTAAAACAACCTATACTCGATGACCGTGTATGAAGGCAACCAAGTGGGGTGTACCCTAGGAGTGCGCATGTGAGAGTGTGTCATTTTCAGTTATTTTTGTCTTTGTACATGTTAATGGTGATCTATGTTGATTTTAGGTTAAAACATTCATTCTTGTCATGCATTCCTATTATCAAACATCTAACAGTTATAATTTGCGGGAAATAAATTGCAGAATTTAAATTACAAGGTGTCGGGTATTTACATCGCCAAAGACAAACCCTTTTTAAATTTAAATGCGGAAAATAAATAAAGCGATAAAAATAATTAAACAGTCCTAATTATCTATTACATTCCGGGAACAAGTACAATATTGAATAAATAGATCGTGTGTGGGAAATTAAATCGAGCGCAAAGTAAGGTTTTAACCCTTTGTTATTTAAAGAAAAGATTTTTTTGTTTGTTTTTGAATTAAGAAAGAAATTATCTAAGTTAATTATTAAATTAATTAATTAATTAATTAATTAATGAAAATAAATTTTTTTGGTTTTTTTGGTATTTAAAGAAATAAAATAAAATAAATTAATGTTAGTAAAAACCTAATTAAGTCTAATTAGTTTTAATTATTTACAAAGAAATATATTTAAGTTATTTCTAATTAATAGCCTAAATTAATTAATGGATTTGTTAATAAAATATAAAATACTAAAATTTAATTTAATAAAGAAAATATTTTTTGGTTTTAATTTTATTAAAGGAAAAAATTTGATTGGTTAGAAAATAATAAAAATAATTAAATCAAATAAAACAAAGATAAATGAATTAGAGAGAGTTAGGGGGGGGGGGGGGGGGGTATGGGCCTGTTTGGAGTGTTTGAGAAGCAATTCTGAGGCCCATTGGAATCTGGCCTCGTTTGACTTCTGAGATTCCCTGCGCGCATGTTGACTTGGTCCATGGTAGACCATCAATTTCTGGCCACCAGATTTGGCCTATGGCCATCCGGCCATCAAATGCTTGAGGGTGCATGATAGACTTCGTGCTTGGATCATCATATGATTACCTGAAGAAAAAATATTTTCTTTAGTCTTGATTTGCTTGTGTTTATCTGTGATTTTAAGCATAATCATGACATCATAAACATCATGACATTCATACTGATCATTTCAAGGACCTGTTGGATTTACCTCTTTGCTATTTTGTAGGATATGAATTCAGGTCGCAGAAAACCATCCGGATTCACTTCACAGAAGTTCCTCCCAAGCTCAAAGAATTAGTCTTGAAAGTTCCCGAGGACTCATCATTCCACAAAAGACATGATCACTTACACAGTTTGGTTACCACCGAATTTGACGAAGGTTTGATGAGTGTCTTATTCCAGTTCTTCGACCCTAAGCACCATTGCTTCACATTCCCCGATATCAACTGGTGCCTACACTGGAGGAATTCTATAAGTTACTTGGTTTACCTATATTGGAGCGAGTGCCTTTCACTGGTTTAAAACAAGACCCAGCTTCTGAAAATGTTGTTGTAGCTTTGCACTTGAAGCCATCTGACATAGAGTCTAATTGGGAAAAAAGAAGTGGTGTTAAGGGTCTCCTTGCAAATTTTCTGATGAAGAAAGCTCAGATTTTCCTGGATGCTATGAGTTATGATGCCTTCGAATATGTTTTATCTCTCTTGATCCATGGGTTGGTCTTGTTTCCTAATTCAGATTAATTTATAGATGTGAATGCCATTAACATTTTTCTTGCTCACAATCCGGTTCCTACATTGCTCAGGGATATCCTACATTCTCTCTATACTCGTATGCTGAAGAAGCGAGGAACTATCATGTGTTGCACCCCTCTGCTATATAGGTGGTTTATTTTGCACCTTCCTCGGTCATTAATGCAGAATGATTTAGGCTTAAGTTGGAGTCGAAGACTAATGTCTCTCTCTCACTCCGACATCCATTGGTGTCCTCGCTCTCAAGGAGACATCTCTTTTATTGATCACTGTGGAGAATTTCCTAATGTGCCACTCCTGGGCATTAGGGGAGGCATCACCTACAATCCTTATTTAGCACTATGTCAGTTTGTCTATGCACAGAGAGATGGTCCACCAGATATGTTCCTCCAGGGTATTATGTTCAACTACTCAGATGATTTACAAAACTATCGTTAGCGGTTCATCCGCGCTTGAGGAATTATTAAGAATACTGATAGTAAGACTTTGGGGTGCAAGAACTCCATCCCTTTGGAACCTTACCTCAAATGGGTGCGAGCTAGAGCCCAAAGTCTTATTATGCCATATGATTCTATCTTACTGTTGATCTTGGAACCTGTTGTTCAAGAGGGCGAGTCCCATATTATTCTCCATCCTGATATGCCAACCAACTTCGAAGAGTTGCAAAAGTCATGGATCCAGCTCAAGGAAGAACGAGATACTTTTGAGGCTCAATTCTATGCAAGTGAGAAAAAGGTGCTGGAATTAACAAAGCAGCTTCACGAAGAGAGGAATCTCAACACCTACCTCAACACCAAGAGGAAGCTCCCATGGGAGACTTAGGAGTTTAGAATTTCCTTTCAATATTTATCCCCGTGTAATCTTTTGTTTCTTTAAAAACGTACTAATAAAGAGTTTTGTTTCCTGTTTTGTTTAAAAGAGCTTAAATCCAATAAGGTCCTTGAAATCATTGCATACATATATCATACATATCATTGCATAAACATGTTTCATATCAGGTTTCTCATCTCCTTCGCTGTTTATTTCAGCAGTAAAGAAATGGCTCTCGAATAAATAGTGAAGGATCTACAGACTCAAAATGCTCAGTTTCAATAAATGATCATGGCTCTGGCCAAGTAGAAAGAGGAACTGAAAGCCTTGATTGTTAAAGATAAGACCAAGAAGCAAAAGAAGACATCTGGTGTGGTGAATTTGGGAAGGAGGTTTAAAGGACCGTTAAGGCAAGTTGTAGTGCTAACAACTTCGTCAAAAGAAGGAGACAATCAAGAAGGGGTGACAAGAGGAGCTAAGAATCCTCGTCAGAAAACTTTATCAAGACGGTCGCAACCGTATGAAACAAACGGCCGAGGATAAGGATCAAGTCATTAATCAGCCCCTGATGAGACAAGGAGCTGTCTTGGTGGAGAGTGGACCTTTCCAATTTGCTGCTACATCATGAGCTCAACCACAACCTCGCCAAAAACCCCAGGGTAATCGACGTAAGCGAGATTCATTCACTAGGAAATATACCAAACTCAGCATACCAATGTTGCAAGTCTTGCAACACATGTTGAAATTGAATTTGGTCACGTTGAGGGATCCTCCTACAAATCCCAATATTGCCTCTCCAATGTACAATCCAAATGATCGTTGTGCTTATCACTCAGAAAGTCCAGGTCATGATACAAATGACTGTTGGACTTTGAAAAACAAGGTGCAAGACCTTATTGAAGCGAAAGAGATTGAATTTGACGCTCCTGAGATTCCCAATGTTATAACTGCTCTTATGCCCAAGAACGGTCATGGTGTTAATGCTGTTGACAATGATGCGTTTTCCACTTATGTTTATCTCTACTGACTGGTTGTTATTTGTTAAAGGCAGGTGTTCAACGCCTGATGGATGATAAAGAGATCTTGTTTGAAAAGACTTCTGTCCCGATTATTCATTGTAAGGATGTTTCAAACATAACCATTTCCACCAATCTTTCCAGGGTCTCCACGAAAAGACCCGTCAGGATTACATCTGCTCCAAAATTGGCTCCTTTGATCATTACTATGCCAGGGATAATCCCATACTCCTCGGACAAGGTTGTTCCCTAGAACTATGGGGATGACGTCTACTACCATGGCGTCAAGCAAGACCTGTTGGCTACTGAAGACTAAGTTTCTGAAAATATTTATCCTGGCATTGGCAACATCATTGGGACCAACAAAATAACAAGAAGTGGAAGAGTATTCTCCCCTGAGATTTCTCCTCCAAAATCCGTTACTATTATGGTGATCATTCCTATTGTTGTTCCTGCTGATACTACCACTACAATTCCTATGATTACCCCTGTTGCCACCCCTATCACCGAGTCGGCCGAGACTCGGGGCAAAGACGTATTGATTGAGCTTGTCCAGACGAAGGAACATTCAATATCTATTCTAGAGGCTTCCAAGAAGGAAATGGAAGAAATCTTAAAGATAATAAAGCAGAGCGGCTACAATATGGTCGAACAGCTAGGGAAGACCCCTTCTAAGATTTCAATGTTAGCCCTACTATTATGATCCCAAGCTCATGCAAAAGCTTTGGTGAAATTTCTTAAGACCGCCCATGTACCACAAGAAACCTTCGCTGACCAATTTGAAGATTGTGTGGCTAGTTTGATGGCTGATAACGGTTTGGGTTTTTCTGATGCTGATCTAACACCCAGAGGGAGAAAACACAATGATGCGCTCCATGTCTCTGTCGAATGCATGGTGTTGTATCCCAAAATTTGCCCTCCCATATTTCTCAACACATGGCAAGTGAGGTCCCCAAATTGCTCAAGGAAGTTCAAGAGTTGACCGGACAAATTCTCTCCTAAGGCAGTCTACCTCAAATTAGGGTTTCACTTTTCATCAAGATTCTTAAGTCCAAAGGATCCCAAATGCCTTCCAGGGCCCTAATATGTTCTCAAGATCATCCATGTCAAGTTTCAAGCCTTGTAGAGGAAGTTTGCTCAGTCAATTGCTCAAATGCTTGGAAATCAACTGTGTTTGGGCAAAAGTCAATTGTGGCCCACATACAGTAAAAATTCAAGATTTTTGGTCAAAATCCTCATTTTGAAGTATTACCCATCATTTGATCAAGGTTTGATCATGATTCCTCAAGGATTGCTCACAATCCATCAAAACCCAAAAGTTGCTAAATTAGGGTTTTGCAAGAAAAGTCAACTCAACTTTGACCAAGCATAACTTTCTCATACTTTATCAGAAATGACCCATCCAAATCTCATTTTGAAGAGGATGAAATTCCCTACAATTCATCTTCATCTCCCAAGTTCATAATATGCACTCACAAAAAGATATGAATTTTGACATTATAGGTCATTTTGAAAAGTCAACAAAAACACCTTTTGGGTCAAAGCTTCATACATGAACATGGAAGAATCAATTGAGATGAGACCAAAAGGGTTGCTTAGAGGACATCCTAAGATTTCTAAAAAGTCAAAGAACACCTCTCTAGGGTCAAAATTTATAGAGTTATTCATGGACCAAGTTGACCATTTTTGCAAAATTGCCAAAAGTCAAATATGCTCAAATTTGCATTTTTTGCTAAATGGGCCCAACTTTTTATCCTTGCACCTCACTTATAATATGATCCATGACCCAAATACTTATCCACCAATTGTTTGCTTCATTTTTCAATTTATTTTGATTTTTTGTTAGTTAAAATTTCAATTAAATCAAATAATTGATGAATAATGAAAAAGATATGTTGTGATCTGATTTTTGGACATGATCTCAATCAAATAATGCAAGGATATCATGATCAATTCGAATCAAGGCTGATTGGGACAAGAAAGGCATAATTTGGCTCAATATAGCAAGTTTACATATTCCATGAAAATCAAATCAAATCTTGAAAACTTCCAAAGATGTGATAATTTTTTACAACCCTAATGCACTCTATGATATATATTGAACGTATCCAAGGCAAAAACAAGGATTAAGAGTTGTGCATAGCCAAGAACAAAACTTCAAAATTTCAAAGAAAAGAGGTGATTCAATTTCCATCCTAGAGGCCAATCCAAGCCATTCTAACATTGCCAACAGATTGTTGGACATCCTAGGAACGTATCCCAATCAATTGCAAGTTTCCTCAGGTCCAGAATCCGCGCGTAGCAGTCACACGGTTTGCCTAAAAACTCGTTTTCGATTTCATTAATTTACTCATCATATGCACGTTTTGATTATATATTCTTGTTCATCATTGAGTTTGTAAGCTATTGGCACCACTTAATTGCATTTTTGATTCCAGTACATGATATTTCCATAGCTAGGGTTTTGTGTTCTTGTTTAGGGGTTTTCAATGCAAGCAAAATTAGGCGTTGATTCTGGTACCATGATGCTCGTGAGGATGAGACGAGTTGATTGGTACCAGCCATAGTCATTTATCTTGAGCATATGCAATTTTTGAGATTCACAGGTGTTGTACCCCAAAATTTTCCCTCTCATTTTATCAACATTCCTCATCACAAGACTCTTGGAACTCAAGACCAAGCTAGGGTTTGCTTTGCTCAAGACATCTCCTTGCACTGTTGACTTGAAATTATGGTTTGAGTTTGCACAGGGATTTTTGGACCTTCAATGCCCAAATTGACTTTCATACTTAATTTTGGACTCATAAGTTTTCCCATACCAAGTTTCAAGCCTTGAATAAAATTTTTGCCCACTCAATTGGATAGTTGACCTAGAAATCAGCTGTATTGGTGAAAAGGCCAACTGTGGCCAATTGACAGTCAAACCTCATGTATTTTGACCCACATCAACATTATGAACTCACATGAACCATTTGATCAAGTTTGGGTCACAATTCCACAAGAAATTTGATCAGATCACCAAAAGGGCAAAATGGTCATTTTTAGGGTTTTGACTGTACAAAGGCAATTTTTGACTGTTTGACCTAGCCAATGACAAATCAAGCTCAACCATGGACTCAAGGACTCAATGAAATTATCTTGATCCATTCAACAAGTTCAAAAGATCACAATTGTATTCGATTGACAGATGAATTTTTCAGTCAACTGATCAAAAATCAACTGTACACTGAAAAGTCAAACTTTGACTTTTTGGTCAAAATCAAGTTCCAAGGGTAATTTTTCATCAAGACATGTCAAATTATGAAACTTGTTCATCAAGAAACCCAAAAATACAAATTAGGGTTTAAAATGGAAAAAATTTCATAACTTAGAAATTTTCTAAGTTATAAAATTTTCTTATTTTTTCCTAACTTTGTCCCATTTTTTCACCAAGATGCAATTGGATTCAAACTAAACTTGCAACAAGAAAGTTGTAGTCCATAACAAAATCTACAACTTTGAATCACAAAGTTTTCTCAAAATAAGCTTGGATCTCAAGTTATGATTTTTGGAACAAGGGTACCTAAAACTTTTAACTTAGAGAAATTTTGCCCTAGTTTAGGCAGGATTTTGACCCATCTTCTTGGCCATTTTTCACATAGTTCCACTTGGAATTTCAAGTTGCATTTCAAAGATGGATTATAGTACATGTTGCAAGCTTTCCAAATTGTCCAAGAACTCATCAAACACCCTTGTGGTTAGAGAGAATCGAATGCTTGAAGTTGGCAAAAATCACTTTGATCCATGGCCAATACATGTTCATACCAATTTGAAAATCTGATCTAGCTAGCTTGGTTAATAATTACAGGTCTCAAAACCAGTTTTTACTCCATAATTTAATGCATATCCATTGAGCTAAGGTATTGTCTTGGTCATTAGGGCATTATACACTAGATTAAGCCTTAAATGGAAAAAAGTAACAATGCCATTTTTGCTTAAACTTCACTTTATGTCAAAACAAGATCCTTGAGGCATGGGGCCATATCTTTGAGGCAAGATCAAATCTACCAATTCTAGTAACCAAGGGGAAAGTATGCAGCATGATATAGGACTTGTACATGCCTGCATTGAAAGAATACACACTCTTGCTTCAAGAAGAAGAAAACTTGCAAAACACAAGCCATCTTTCATATCTGATATAATCAACTTACACAAAGATTGTAAACACGTTTTTTACCTTCTAACAAGCCAGGAACACGACCCCTTTGCCTCTCAAAACTCCTAGTGTACAACAACCCCCATTTTCTTGCAAAATAGAGCCAGTTCTGCATTTTGCAAGCCATCTTCCATTTCCATCGTGCGTTTTTCCCAAAGATACTTCAAACACCTTCCAACCAACTCACCTGAACTATCCCAGACCTCCATTGCTAGCTGTAACACCATTAACACACATTGTCATTTTTGTTTCAAAGCTTTGCAGGTTGAGTTCTGTAGCACGATTCAAGCTACTTCAAAACAAGCCAAGCATTGGGAAAGCTTCATTGGACATCAGGCAAGCTCAAAAGAAGCTCAAACACCCTTGGAAGTTGCTGCATTGTCCAGCTCGAAGTCAACTGAAACAGGTATTTCATGAACTTCTATCTCTCTATTTAGGAATAGTTAGACTTAGGTTTGTGAATGAAAGATGTTGTATTCATAGCCCTGAAGCCATACATATGCTTAGTTTTCATTTATATTGATCGTGCTAGGAGAATTTCATCCATGAACTTTCTGAAAAAACTAGGTTAGAAATTAGGGCCAGAGAAATTCTCTCTGGTCTTTGAGAGTTAGCTTAAGTTTTTTATATGGTTGAATTCGTTGTTTGATGCTCTATAAGTTTCATGTTATGCGTTTTGTCAAAAAATCAAGGAATTAGGAGATAGCATTTTCTGTACAAAGCGCGCGTTTTGGTGTTTGATCAGAGGAAGAAGATGAAGTCCTTGGGCTGGGCCTGGTCATTCTTGCTTCTGACACCCCATTTTTCAGTTTACACCCCCCTGGCCCATTTATTTGTATATTTGTCATTTTGATATTTTTATTTTTTATTCTGACTTTATTATTTTATGTCCAAATATAAAAAATGCTAAAAAATTATTTTTTATATTTTTTCATATTTATTTGATATTTATTTTCATTTTACTAGTATAAATATGTAAATAATTTATTTCTTTTTTTATTAAAACTTGAAGAATAATGTAAAAAATATGTTTATATTTATTTATTATTTTTTACACACTTGAAAATATTTTCTTAAAATATATACATTTTTTTGTAAATAATTAATTTTTATTTTTTTATACATTTAATATGTTTAATATATATTTATATACATATATACTATTTTATTAAATAATTAGAACAAAAAATACTAAAATAATACATTTTTATTTTTATTAATATTTTATACTAAAAATACTTTTTTTAATATATACTTTTATTTTTGTACAAATTAATACATTATTGTATATAAATAATAAGTAATACAATTTATTTAAGAAAATTAGGGTTTTTGCCCTAAAAAGACAAAATAATTAAAATTGACTTTTTTTTTCATTATTTATACTTCACATTTAAAAATACTCTTTACATACATAAAAATCTTTTTTTGCATAATACATTTTATTTGACATTTATTTATTGTATTTGGTTTTTGTACATTTAAATATTATACCTTGCCCATTCAATTTGGTTGTAATAATCTTAGAATTTAATTTCTTGCAAAATAATTCCCAATTCAAATTTGTACCCCCTCCCTATATCATGTTGTAATAGCGTAGAATTTAAATTCTCGCACCTTTATGCTTTCAATTATGCCATGGTTAGACCTAGGGTTTGTATGCAAAATAAAATCAACAAGTAGTTTGACCTAATCCAAAGATAACAATGCATGAAAAATGGGCCATGGTTGCATGTCAAGTACTTTGGCAAAACAAAAACAAAACAAAAGATCATAGTCCCTCGATGACGCTATCTGAGTTGCCTAAACAAAATGATCAAGTCCCTCAAGAAAATTGCCAAAAATACTTGACACTATTGCTATCATGGTCTATATGATGACCCGCGCCTGTCCCGTTTAACATCTTAACATAAGTTTGTTCATCAAATACAATGGTGAAACAACACTGTTAAAAAGGGTTAAAAACATAAGAAAGATCTTTGAGTAAATTAGGGTAGACAAACTCTTAGTTACTTGACCAAGCTTGCAAAAATATCCTTGCTATCTTCAAAACACACTTCACAACACAATTTCAAAACCATGCTTTCAAACATTGAAAACTTTTCAAAAGACAAAAACACCTTTGTATACATTAAAACAAGAATCATTACAAAGGTTGCCACAACGATGGCCTCTTTTCAAAATATCTTTCAAAATCACACACAAAGCATCATTTCAAACAATTGAAAAGCACCATTTCAAACAATAGAAATGCAAAGCAAGTGATCTAAGCAAGTAACTAAGAGCCCATGGATAACCATGGATAGAAAGGGTGCTAATACCTTCCCTTTCTATAATCTACTCCCCGAACCCAAGAAAACATCTCAAAGGTCTTTCCTGTGCGTTTTGACCTTTCCTTAGGATAAAATAAAAAGTCGGTGGCGACTCTTGCTAAACCGAAACATTTGCAAACACAAACGCAAAATCCCAAGTCAGTTCTCCCACCGTATCCCAGAACTGGCGACTCTGCTAGAGATAGAACTTTAAAAGTGGAGTAACCTTAAAGCTTAGATCACCCTTTGCATGATTATATTGTTTGCCTTGATTTCTTTTCATATTGGTTCTCTTGTTTGGGCTTGAAATACTCTACCCAGATTTGGGAAACATTCATAGGTAAATAGCAATACGTTGTGGAAACTATTTGGGGTATACCGACTTGGTTGAAGCAATAGCTATATTAGTGCGACATATTTGTGAGTACTGGTAGCCTTTGAGTCAATCAAAGAGAATACGGGGCCGCTGAGTGATGTCATGAAGCACTAATGAACTCTTAGAACCTTACTTGACCATCTTGGCCTTTTATTAGGGGTAATGAGATGACCGGTTTTGGTGCAGTCCGAAGTTGGTAGATACTCGATACTACACTCATTGAGGGTTGTTTTCTTGGAATATTTTGGTCGCTAGTTAAGTGGCTAAACCAAAATAATGAACATAGAAAACAATCCAGTGATATTGAGCTCCTTAGAACCCGGTTACTATTTATAGGACATATTTTGAGCTAACTAAACTCAAGAGGGTACTTACCTATGAAACCTCATGCAAGCCTGAAACTAGGGTTTTGTGTGACTTGCTTGTACATGTGTTTGTGCATACATCATGAACATCGTAAAACATCATATGCATCCACTAACCATTTCAAGGGTTTGGATCTTCATCTTTGTTCTTGTTTTGTAGGTCATGGAATCTCTTTGCAGGAAAATAATTCAAGTCAACCTTGTGAGAATCCCTCCTCAACTCGAGGAGCTTACTTCTAGGATTCCAGAGAATTCTCTCTTCAGTGAAAGACATGGTAGACTCCTCAACTTGGTCAACACCAACATTGAAGAAGACATGGTGAAAGTTCTCTTCCAGTTCTTTGACCCCCTACACCACTGTTTCACATTTCCTGATTACCAACTAGTACCTACTTTGGAGGAATTTTCTCAACTCTTGAGAATTCCTATTCTTAATCCACTAACCTACAACGGTACAGAAAAAGAACCAAAGCCTGAAGATGTTGCTCAAGCATTACACTTGCAACCATCTGACATCAAGGGGCATTGGGAAACCAGAAGTGGTGTCAAGGGTTTCTTGGCAAAGTTTCTGTTTGAGAAGGCCCAAGACTGCTGGAATTCTCTTGATCTACAAGCCTTTGAAGAGATTATGGCACTCCTCATATATGGGTTGGTCTTATTCCCAAACCCTGACCAACTTATAGATGTGAATGCTGTCAAGATTTTCATATCCAGGAATCCCATACCTACATTGCTTTGGGATATCATACACTCATTTTACACACGAACAATGAGGAAAAGAGGTGTTCTCATGTGCTGTACTCCTCTCCTAGAAAGGTGGTTTATTTCTCACCTTCCACAATCAGTTTTGAAGAATGAGCAGGGTTTAAGGTGGTCACAACGGTTGATGACCCTCACACATTCTGATGTACATTGGTGTTCTCAGTCCAGAGAAAATGTCATCATCATTGATTGTTGTGGGGAATTCCCTAATGTCCCACTACTTGGCATTAGGGGAGGCATTACCTACAACCTCTGTCTATCTTTGAGACAATTTGGATATGCTCGGAGGGATGGCCCTCATGACATGCTGATTCCTGACCTAGTTTTTGACTTCGACAACGATGCGCAAGGACTTCGACAAAGGTTCATCAGAGCTTGGAGGATGCCCAACAAGGTGGATAGTAAGACACTGGGGCACAAGAATTCCATCCCCCTTGAGCCTTATCTCAAGTGGGTATAAACCCTCTCCCAGAATCTTATGATGCCATACCCTCACATTATTCCCTTGATCAAAGAGCCTGTTATGGAAGGAGAGGTTCCATACACCATCCTACATCCTGACATGCCAACATCATGGGAAGAAATGCAAAAGAGTTGGATCCAACTCAAAGAAGAACGAGATACTTTTGAAGCCAACTTCTATGCCAGTGAGAAGAAGGTTTTGGAGCTTACCCACCGGCTTCATGAGGAGGAAACTCTCAACACTTACATCGCACCAAAAAGGATGCGCAGTGTCTTTTTACATTAAGAATTTTGTAATATTTTGCCCATGGGGCGCTTATGTACTAACAATTTCTTCTTAATATGATGTGCGTTTATTTTTTGTTTGCAACAAATTTGAATTTTTGAATCCTTGAATGCATTACATGAATAACATACCATTCATCATATGCATAAACAGGTCTTCACACTAGGTTTCCTTATCTTTCTACTGTTTATTTCAGCAAGATGGATTTGGAGCAGACAGTAAAGGATCTGCAGGCACAAAATTCACAGTTCCAGCAACTCCTCATGACCTTGGCAAAGGGTCAAGAGGACCTTAAAGTTTTGTTGGAGAAGAATAAAGAGAAAAAGAAAAAGAGACCTGGGGTAGCCACTTTCGGAAGAAGGTTTGAGAGCAATGCTAGGAAGGTTCTGGAGTTCCCCTCAACGTCTGACGAAGGGGCTGGCAAAGGGAAAGGGGTTACTGTACCTTCTGAGTCTGAGGTAGAAGAGGAGGAAGAGGAAGAAGACGAAGACTACTCCGAACAACAGTATCCTCCAGCGGATGATAAATATAAGAATCTTGAGGATAGACTGGCAGCTAAGGAGTTGCAGAGGGTCCCTGGTTTGGACTTTGAAGAACTAGGACTGGTAGCTGGGATTGTCATCCCTCCCAAGTTCAAGGTGCCAACATTTGCCAAGTACGGTGGTCTGTCTTGCCCTAAGATGCACCTGAGGTCGTATGTTAGAAAGATCCAACCTCACTCATCCGATAAAGACCTCTGGGTACACTTTTTTCAAGACAGCTTATCAGGAACGCAGTTGGACTGGTTTTATCAGCTCGAGAGATCAGAGGTTTACAATTGGGAAGACTTAGCAGCTGCTTTTTACCGTCAGTATCAATATAATGCTGATTTGGCACCCACTCATACTCAGTTACAAAGTATGGGGATGGCTTCCAATGAAGGGTTTAAAGAGTACGCCCAGAAGTGGCGTGATCTCGCTGGAAGGGTGCAGCCACCATTGTCAGATAGGGAGTTAGTTGACATGTTTCTGGGGACCCTATCTGGCCCCTTCTTCAATCATCTAATCGGGAGTTCTTCCACGGGATTTACTGAACTAATTTTGACCGGTGAAAGGATTGAGGCCGGAATTAAAAGTGGAAAGATTCAAAAGGATGCTTCCGCATCCACAGCTATTAAGAAACCCTTTCCGACTAAGAAGGAAGCATCTGCTGTGTATTCTCATAAGGGTCAGGGAAGAACCGAGTGCCGGCCGACTGTAGGGGCTGTGATGATTTAAAACTCGTCAAATGATAAACCTCGTAACAATCAGTCCAGACCTAATCAACAACGGGTAGAAAGGCCACAATGATAGTTCACCCGCATCAACATGACGCCCGCTCAGGTCCTCCCCCATTTTTTGAAGTTGAATCTTGTCAGTTTGAAGGAAGCACCAAAGAACCCTAACACTTCCTCTCCATCCTACCACCCCAATGCTAAGTGTGCTTACCACTCCGACAGTGCTAGGCACGATACCAATAGTTTCTAGGCGCTTAAGTACAAAACCCAGGACTTGATTGATGCCAAAGAGATAGAATTTGATGCTCCTGAGAAGCCGAATGTGATTTCAGCTCCGATGCCCAAGCACGGTAATAATGTTCATGCTGTTATGGAGGACCTCCATGTTACTAATGTTGTTGATCTGTTGACACCGTTACTTGAGATTAAAGAGAATTTGTTGAGAGCCGGGATCTTTCCTGGTTATGGTAAAGACTGCTATTTTTGTTCGAACATACGAGGTGATTGCCCAATGTTGAAGTCAGGTGTCCAACGCCTGATGGATACCCAAGATATACTTTTCCAGAAAACCCCTGTGGATACCTTCAATCCTGTTACTCCTGCTACTTTTGCTACTTCAACCAACGATGTTCCAATTATAACCATTTCCGAAAATCCTCCCAAGGCTTGCAAAAAGCCTGTCAGGATTACACCCAACTCTGAATGTGTACCATTAAAGATCACTATACCGAGACTTGTCCCGTACCAATCCAGCAAAACAATACCATGGAACTATAGGGGAGAAATCTTCTACCATGGTATCAAACAAATCGAAACAGTCCAAGAGATTTCTGACGAGGGAAGCCCTGATATAGGGAACATTGCGGGTACAAGCAAGATAACCTGCAACGGCCGAATCTTTTCTCCGGAGATTGCTCCCCCTCGAGCAGTTTTCGGACCCTTGAAAGCTTCTGCACCTGTTGGACCATCTGTGCAAGGCCCAGTGATTGAAGAATTGGATACTCCTGAAATAAGACCATCTGCTGATACTATCGACAAGGGTAAGGGGATACTGGAAGTTCCTGTCAGGACGAAGGCTCATGCTGTGGTTATCCCCGAAACCACTCAGAAAGAAATGGATGAAATCTTGAAAATAATCAGAAAAAGTGATTACGATGTTGTGGAACAGTTAGGGCAGACCCCTTCTAAAATTTCAATGTTAGCTCTCCTGCTCTGTTCTGAGGCCCATGCTAAGGCCCTAATCAAATTCTTAAAGGCGGCACATGTACCCCAAGAGACTTCGGCTGACCAGTTTCAGGAGTGTGTGGCCAATCTTACTGCTGATAATGGCCTTGGCTTTTCCGATGCTGACTTGACTCCCAAAGGAAGGAAACACAATGACGCGCTACATGTTTCAGTTGAATACAGGGGAACCACCCCCGCCCATGTCTTAGTTGATACTGGTTCTTCCTTGAATGTGCTGCCGAAGAAAGCCTTAGACCGTTTGGACTGCGAAGGATTGACCCTCAAACCTAGTAACATCGTTGTTAGGGCCTTTGATAGGTCCAAAAGAATGGTTCATGGAGAGGTTGATATTTATATCAAAGTAGGCACAGAAGTTTTCAACTCCACTTTCTATGTGATGGACATCCGTCCGTCATATTCGTGTTTGTTGGGAAGACCGTGGATCCATTATGCCGGGGCAGTTACCTCCTCTTTGCACCAAATGCTGAAATATCCTGTTAAGGGTAAGATTATAACAGTGCACGGCGAGGAAGAGTACATGATAAGTCATCTCAATTCCTTCCGATATGTGGAGTTGGATGGCGAGTTCATCGAAACGGCTTTCCAACATTTTGAGGAAGTTTCCCCTGAGATAGCAGTTGCGAAGACAATGGTTGAGGTGCTTGCCATTCCCAAGCATGTATCTAGGATGGCATCTCTCAAGGACGCAGAGGCCGTGATTAAAGAAGGGAAGAGCACAATATGGGGACAATTGCCTGACTTTCCCCATAAGGCGGACAAGTTTGGGTTAGGGTTCACTGCTGAAGGACAAAAGGCTATGCGTCGCTCCAAGATTGGAAGACCACCCGTCAAGATCTCTCACCATGGAATCAATGCTGTAGAAGATGAAGATAAAGAGAACCACTTTGAAGATTGGATCTTTCTGACCGTCGAAGGGGGTTTAAGAAACTGGGAAGCAAAGGATTTTGTTCCCATCACCTTTATCAACTAGTAATTTTATCTTTGAACAGTTTCCCATTTTTATGGTCTGTAATAACTAAACAATTTGCACACTATTTTCACCTCATGACTTGCCCGGGGCATGTAGGTCCATTTGTAAGGGCTTGATCTTCTTCATTATCATATGCCATGTTTTAATGAATCATTGGACGTTTTTCATCTATAAACTGTTGTGTTCATTTTCTTTCCTTTTGCATTTTGTTTGTTTAAGGATGGCTATCCCTTACACACACCCACACTCACAAATGCAGGTACCCATCCACTCTGGATTCCACGGGTGACTATTCTGTTTTAGCCTTCGATAACTCTGAAGATTTGGTCAATCATGTTGAGTACGAAGTTGATGAAGATTGTGAAGTGCCGGGAGAGTTAGCCAGACTTTTACAACAAGAAGAGAGGGCTATTCTGCCTCATGAAGAGTTGCTAGAAACCATAAACTTGGGGACAGAGGAAGACAGGAAAGAAGTAAAAGTGGGTGCCAACCTGGAACCAAGTGTCAAGGAGCGCTTAGTACAGTTGTTGAACGAATATGTTGAAATCTTCGTCTGGTCTTATGAAGACATGCCAGGGTTAGACACAGATATCATGGTCCACCGTCTCCCTACAAGATAAGATTGTCCACCGATCAAGCAAAAGGTCCGCCGGATGAGGCCTGACATGTCTGAGAAGATTAAGGCTGAGGTAATGAAGCAATTCAATGCTGGATTTCTGGCTGTTACTTCCTATCCACAATGGGTTGCTAACATTGTGCCCGTGCCTAAGAAGGACGACAAAGTCAGAATGTGCATGGACTATCGGGATTTAAACAGGGCTAGCCCTAAAGACAATTTTCCACTGCCACATATCGATATCTTGGTTGACAACACAGCTCGGCACAAATTGTTTTCCTTCATGGATGGATTCCCGGGATACAACCAAATCAAAATGGCCCCCGAGGACATGGAGGAAACTACTTTTGTCACGCAATGGGGTACCTTCTGCTACAAAGTGATGCCATTCGGACTGAAGAATGCAGGGGGCAACCTATCAACGCGCCATGGTAGCTTTGTTTCATGATATGATACATCATGAGATTGAAGTTTACGTAGACGACATGATAGCTCGATCACAGACAGAAGAAGAACACCTTGAGCATTTACAAAAGCTGTTTTCCAGGTTGAAGGAGTATAAGCTCAGACTGAACCCAAGCAAGTGCACTTTTGGAGTTAGGTCTGGTAAACTTTTGGGATTTATTGTCAGCAACAAAGGTATTGAGGTTGATCCAGCTAAAGTAAAGGCTATACAAGAAATGGCTGCCCCCCGTACTGAAAAGGAGGTTAGAGGATTCTTGGGACGCTTGAACTACATTGCCAGGTTCATCTCTCACCTGACATCTACCTGTGAGCCAATCTTCAAGCTGTTGAAGAAAGATCAGGTGGTTGAATGGAACAATGATTGTCAAGTTGCTTTTGATAAGATCAAGGAGTATTTGCTAGAACCTCCTATTTTGATGCCACCCGTCGAAGGAAGGCCGTTAATCATGTATCTGACTGTTTTGGATAACTCAATGGGGTGCGTGCTGGGCCAACATGATGAGTCTGGCCGAAAAGAGCATGCTATTTATTACCTTAACAAAAAGTTTACCGACTGTGAGACTCGCTACTCACTGCTCGAGAAAACTTGTTTCGCTTTGGTATGGGCTGCTCACCGGCTAAGGCAGTATATGTTGACTCACACCACTTTGTTGATTTCCAAAATGGATCCGATCAAGTATATCTTCGAGAAGCCTGCTTTATCTGGAAGAATCGCTAGATGGAAAATGATCCTGACAGAGTATGATATCCAGTATACTACCCAAAAAGCTATAAAGGGGAGCGTACTAGCTGACCATCTAGCTCATTAAGCCGTCGAAGATTACCAATCTATGAGATTCGACTTCCCTGACGAGGACATCATGACATTGGACAACATTGAAGGTAACAGACCGTATGACGGACCTGAACAAGGATCTCGATGGACCCTGTACTTTGATGGTGCTTCAAATGCACTTGGAAATGGTATCAGTGCGGTACTCATTTCTCCGGAAGGTTGCCATACACCCTTCACTGCCCGACTTTGCTTCAGCTGTACCAACAACATGGCTGAATATGAAGCTTGCATCTTTGGTCTCAAGGCTGCTATAGACTTGGAAATCAAATCTTTGGTCGTATTTGGGGACTCGGCTTTGGTCATTAGTCAAGTCAAAGGAGAGTGGGACACCAAGAATCCTAGTCTTATCCCATACAAAGAACATGTCTTAACATTGTTGCCTCATTTCGAGCAGATCACTTTCGAGCACTTCCCGCGAGAAGAAAATCAGCTAGCAGATGCTCTGGCTACAATGTCATCCATGTTTAAACTCAACTGGGATAACGAGGCTCCCCAAATCACCATTGAGCGAAGAGACGAACCTGTGCACTGTCATGAGATTAATACCGAGGAAGTAGTGGAACAACCCTGGTTTCATGAAATCAAAAGGTATCTCCAGACTAGAGAATATCCTGAAGGAGCTTCCGTCAATGACAAAAAGTTCTTAAGGAGATTTGCTGCCAAGTTCCTCCTAAGAAATGGCATCCTTTATAAGCGCATCCATGGTTGTGTTCTACTTTGTTGTGTGGACAAAGCTGAAGCGGAGTTGATCATGACTGAGATACACAGTGGCACATTCGGCACCCACTTAAGTGGACATACGATGGCTAAGAAGATTCTAAGGGCAGGCTACTACTAGTCTACCATGGAAGCTGATTGTCATCAACATTCCCGTACCTGCCACAAATGCCAAGTCTATACCGACAAGGTACATATTCCTCCTGTTCCTCTCAACATTCTGACAGCTCCTTGGCCATTCGCAATGTGGGGCATCGACATGATTGGAGAGATCAAGCCTACGACATCCAATGGTCATCGCTTCATCTTGGTCGCTATTGATTATTTCACCAAGTGGGTTGAAGCAGCTTCCTATGCCTCTGTCACAAAGAATGTGGTTGCCCGTTTCATCAAGCAGAACCTCATATGCCGGTATGGTGTCCCTGACAGGATCATCACAGCCAATGGTACAAATTTGAACAACACTATGATCACCGCCTGTGCGAACAGTTCAAGATTTATCATCACAATTCATCTCCCTATTGGCCGAAGATGAACGGTGATGTTGAAGCTGCGAACAAAAATATCAAGAAGATCATTCAAAAGATGACAGTCACCTACAAGGACTGGCATGAGATGTTACCATTTGCTCTGCATGGATATCGTACCACAAAACGTACTTCAATAGGGGCAACCCCATTTTCTTTGGTGTATGGCATGGAAACTGTTCTACCCATGGAAGTTCAGATTCCTTCCTTAAGGATTATGAAGGACTCTGGTTTGAGTGAAGACGATTGGATTCAGACCCGGCTTGATCAACTTAATTTGATCGACGAGAAGTGACTTACTGCTGTTTATCATGGTCAGACGTATCAAAAACGGATGATCAAGGCTTTCAACAAGAAAGTCAGACGTCAAGTATATCAAGTCGAAGATCTTGTAATCAAGCGGATCATCTTACCGCAGAGTGATCCCAGGGGCAAGTGGACTCCTACTTACGAAGGACCATTTGTGATCAAGAGCATATTTTCTGGTGGGGCAATGATTCTGACCACCATGGATGGCGACGACTTGCCGCACCCTGCAAACGCAGACATAGTCAAAAGATACTACACATAAAACGACCCGACAAGTCGAAAACCCGAAAGGGCGACTTGGGCAAAAATGGGCATCCTAGTGAATCGAAAACCCGAAAGGGCGGTTCAGGCAAAAATTAGGGATAAAACAAAAAAATCTGTACACCCGGCAAGTTGAAAACCCGAAATGGCGACTTGGGCAAAAAAGGGTTTCCCGGTGGATCGAAAACCCGAAAAGGCGGTCCAGGCAAAAGTTAGGGAATTAAAGCGTATGACTATGTCTCGTCTGATCACTTTAAGAACAATCTCTTCACCAACAAGCTCCAAGCTTCTGATCAATCCATTCATCGGCGGACGTAGCAGCAAATGTACAAGATATTCAGAGTTGTGAAGGCTATAGCAGAATGGGAATCCCATGGAATTGTTACACATAGCCATCTTTCTTTTGTATAAATTTTTTCTATTTTACGACAACATTCTCTTACTAGGATGTTTGTCTCCTTTGTACAAAGATACTCACAAAAGGTAAATACAAATATACTTCAAAGTGCAGAAATTTGTTTGCCTTTATTTTCTTCTTACACTTATGTTTTATTTGAAAACGTCTAATGTTTTGTTAAATAGGCATATGCATTTGAATATAATCACTGCTTACAAATAAAACGAAGTTGAAAAAGGATAATTACTGATAGGTTGAAGGTGTAGGAAGATATCTTTATGCCATTCCAGAAGAAATCCCCTGCAATACATCATTCATATCTCCAACAAGGCTAAATTTGAGGTATATTTCCCCAGCGGAGTTAGGCTTCAAGATCCTCAGCTGAGCCGGTGCATTCCAAAGCTTGATTCCCCAGCTGAGTTGAATTTCAAAATTCCCATCAGAATTAAAGCTTCAAGATCCCCAGTGGAGCCTGAAAACCTTGAAAATTCTATCCCCAGCGGAGCCAGATTAGTGAACATTTCCCCCACAGAGTTATCTCCCAGCAAGATCGAAGATTCTCGGTCTCAGTTCTCCGAGCAGAAGCCTCCTAGGTTTCAATTCCCCAGTAGAGATCATCCGAGTTTTCCTCATTCCCCAGGAAAGTCATGAGGAATTCTCATATCCCCGCAGGTGTTGTCAAAGGCCTTGTTAATCCCCACAAGTTGCCGAGGATTTTTCAATCTCCAGCAGTGGTCCCAAGAGTTCCCCTTCTTAGCAATCAGAGATCTATATTCCCCAGGCAGTTAGCAGACGACAAGGATTTCTCGTCTTCAATAATCAAAGATTTTGGAATCCCCAACATTGGTCAAGAATTTACTCTCCCCGACAGCAATCAAAGATTTCATTATCTCCAGTTATCAGGGATTTATTTTCCTCAGCAAGACAGCTACTCAGCTTACATGCATAACCATTACATTCATATATCATAAACATTGATGAAACACAATTCATTGCATCATACATATCATGCAACATAACTTTGCGTTTTAGCTAACATTTTACCCTTTTCAGGATAATATTAAAAGGCTATCATTAACAATTATTCAGATACAATATGGATACACCCCAGACACGGCGGTCATTCTATTTACTCATTCAAAATTTCAAATCAAGATACAATACGGATAAACCCCAGACATGGCGGTCATTCTACTACTCGTTCAGACTTCAGCAATCTGATACAGACTAGAAACGCCCCAGACACGACGGCCATTCTATCTCTCATTTAGATTCAACTATCAACTACAAGTTCGGATACGCTCCAAACACGGATGCCATTCTGGCCCTTACACCAGAAGTTTGATTCTCCCAAGTGCAGCTGCCACGGAAGTCATTCTGTCACTTATCCAGATCCCCGTTACAGTTTCAGATACACTCCAGACACAGAAGTCATTCTGCTACTCATATAGATCTCAACTTCAGATATAGTCCAGATACGCTCCAGACACGGTTGCCATTTTGTCACTCATTCAGAACTTATCCTCAACACCCAGTTTCTCCATATACAGATGTTTCTCTGTTACCCATTCAGAATACAGATACACTCCAGACACGACAGTCATTCTGATATTCATTCAAAGATCAAATACAGTTACATCTTAGATACGCTCCATACACGAACGCCATTCCTTTGCTCATACAGACTCAGTCTCCAGATACGGTTCAAATGCATTCCAGACACAGATACCATTTTGTTGCTCGTTCTTCTTACCTACAACATTGCAGTTCAACAAACAGTCTTGGATGGCATCTTTAAGCCCATCTCCAGAAAGATTTTACCATCTCTAAATGGCATCTTTAAGCCCATTCCCTCAACAACATTTTGACGAGTGCAAATTTATGGGCACTCTAGTGTCCAATCCTCTTTTACCTTCGAGTCACGAAAGGAAAACTTGCCAATCTAACTCTTCAGGTTCAAGAAGATTGAACAGGGGCAACTGTTGTACCCCAAAATTTGCCCTCTCATTTTATCAACATTCCTCATCACAAGACTCTTGGAACTCAAGACCAAGCTAGGGTTTGCTTTGCTCAAGACATCTCCTTGCACTGTTGACTTGAAATTAGGGTTTGAGTTTGCACAGGGATTTTTGGACCTTCAATACCCAAATTGACTTTCATACTTCATGTTGGACTTATAAGTTTTCCCATACCAAGTTTCAAGCCTTGAATCAAATTTTTGCCCAGTCAATTGGACAATTGACCTAGAAATCAGCTGTATTGGGGGAAAGGCCAAATGTGCCCAATTGATAGTCAAACCTCATGGATTTTGACCCACATCAACATTATGAACTCACATGAACCATTTGATCAAGTTTGGGTCACAATTCCAAAAGAAACTTGATCAGATCACCAAAAGGGCAAAATGGTCATTTTTAGGGTTTTACCTGTACAAAGGCAATTTTTGACTGTTTGACCTAGCCAATGGCAAATCAAGATCAACCACGGACTCAAGGACTCAATTACATTATCTTGAGCCATTCAACAAGTTCAAAAGATCACAATTGTATTGGATTGACAGATGAATTTTTCAGTCAACTGATCAAAAATCAACTGTAAACTAAAAAGTCAAACTTTGACTTTTTTGTCAAAATCAAGTGCCAAGGGTCATTTTTCATCAAGACATGTCAAATTATGAAACTTGTTCATCAAGAAACCCAAAAATACAAATTAGGGTTTAAAATGGAAAAAATTTCATAACTTAGAAATTTTCTATTATAAAATTTTCTTATTTTTTCCTAACTTTGTCCCATTTTTTCACCAAGATGCAATTGGATTCAAACAAAACTTGAAACATGAAAGTTGTAGTCCATCACAAAATCTACAACTTTGATTCACAAAGTTTACTCAAAAGAAGCTTGGATCTCAAGTTATGATTTTTGGAACAAGGGTACCTAAAACTTTTAACTTAGAGAAATTTTGCCCTAGTTTAGGCAGGATTTTGACCCATCTTCTTGGCCATTTTCACATAGTTCCACTTGGAATTTCAAGTTGCATTTTAAATATGGATTATAGTACATGTTGCAAGCTTTCCAAATTGTCCAAGAACTCCTCAAACACCCTTGTGGTTAGAGAGAATCAAATGCTTGAAGTTGGCAAAAACTCACTTTGATCCATGGCCAATACATGTTCATACCAATTTGCAAATCTGATCTAGCTAGCTTGGTTCACAATTACAGGCCTCAAAACCAGTTTGTAATCAATAATTTAATGCATATCCATTGAGCTAAGGTATCGTCTTGGTCATTAGGGCATTATACACTAGACTAAGCCTTAAATGGAAAAAGTAACAATGCCATTTTTGCTTAAACTTCACTTTATGTCAAAACAAGATCCTTGAGGCATGGGGCCATATCTTTGAGGCAAGATCAAATCTACCAATTCCAGTAACCAAGGTCAAAGTATGCAGCATGATATAGGACTTGTACAGGCCTGCATTGAAAGAATACACACTCTTGCTTCAAGAAGAAGAAAACTTGCAAAACACAAGCCATCTTTCATATATGATAAAATCAACTTACACAAAGATTGCAAACAAGTTTTTTACCTTCTAACAAGCCAGGAACACGACCCCTTTGCCTCTCAAAACTCCTAGTGCACAAAAACCCCATTTTCTTGCAAAACAGGGCCAGTTCTGCATTTTGCAAGCCATCTTCCATTTCCATCGTGCGTTTTGCCCAAAGATACTTCAAACACCTTCCAACCAACTCACCTGAACTATCCCAGACCTCCATTGCTAGCTGTAACACCATTAACACACATTGCCATTTTTGTTTCAAAGCTTTGCAGGTTGAGTTCTGTAGCACGATTCAAGCTACTTCAAAACAAGCCAAGCATTGGGAAAGCTTCATTGGACATCAGGCAAGCTCAAAAGAAGCTCAAACACCCTTGGAAGTTGCTGCATTGTCCAGCTCGAAGTCAACTGAAAAAGGTATTTCATGAACTTCTATCTCTCTATTTAGGAATAGTTAGACTTAGGTTTGTGAATGAAAGATGTTGTATTCATAGCCCTGAAGCCATACATATGCTTAGTTTTCATTTATATTGATCGTGCTAGGAGAATTTCATCCATGAACTTTCTGAAAAAACTAGGTTAGAAATTAGGGCCAGAGAAATTCTCTCTGGTCTTTGAGAGTTAGCTTAAGTTTTTTATATGGTTGAATTCATTGTTTGATGCTCTATAAGTTTATTGTTATGCGTTTTGTCAAAAAATCAAGGAATTAGGAGATAGCATTTTCTGTACAAAGCGCGCGTTTTGGTGTTTGATCAGAGGAAGAAGATGAAGTCCTTGGGCTGGGCCTGGTCATTCTTGCTTCTGACACCCCATTTTTCAGTTTACACCCCCTGGCCCATTTATTTGTATATTTGTCATTTTGATATTTTTATTATTTATTCTGACTTTATTATTTTATGTCCAAATATAAAAAATGCCAAAAAATTATTTTTTATATTTTTTCATATTTTTTTTATATTTTTTTTCATTTTACTAGTATAAATATGTAAATAATTTATTTCTTTTTTTTATTAAAACTTGAAGAATAATGTAAAAAATATGTTTATATTTATTTATTATTTTTTACACACTTGAAAATATTTTCTTAAAATTATACATTTTTTTTGTAAATAATTAATTTTTATTTTTTTATACATTTAATATGTTTAATATATATTTATATACATATATACTATTTTATTAAATAATTAGAACAAAAAATACTAAAATAATACATTTTTATTTTTATTAATATTTTATACTAAAAATACTTTTTTTAATATATACTTTTATTTTTGTACAAATTAATACATTATTGTATATAAATAATAAGTAATACAATTTATTTAAGAAAATTAGGGTTTTTGCCCTAAAAAGACAAAATAATTAAAATTGACTTTTTTCCCCATTATTTATACTTCACATTTAAAAATACTTTTTACATACATAAAAGTCTTTTTTTGCATAATATATTTTATTTGACATTTATTTATTGTATTTGATTTTTGTACATTTAAATATTATACCTTGCTCATTCAATTTGGTTGTAATAATCTTAGAATTTAATTTCTTGCAAAATAATCCCCAATTCAAATTTGTACCCCCTCCTTATATCATGTTGTAATAGCGTAGAATTTAAATTCTCGCACCTTTATGCTTTCAATTATGCCATGGTTAGACCTAGGGTTTGTATGCAAAATAAAATCAACAAGTAGTTTGACCTAATCAAAAGATAACAATGCATGAAAAAACAAACACAATGCACACTTGCACCCCTAGGGTTTCATCCACTTGTTGCCTTCAAAAATGGGCCATGGTTGCATGTCAAGTACTTTGGCAAAACAAAAACAAAACAAAAGATCATAGTCCCTCGATGACGCTATCTAAGTTGCCTAAATAAAATGATCAAGTCCCTCAAGAAAATTGCCAAAAATACTTGACACTATTGCTATCATGGTCTATACGATGACCCGCGCCTGTCCCGTTTAACATCCTAAAACAAGGTTGTTCATCAAATACAATGGTGAAACAACACTGTTAAAAAGGGTTAAAAACATAAGAAAGATCTTTGAGTAAATTAGGGTACACAAACTCTTAGTTACTTGACCAAGCTTGTAAAAATATCCTTGTTATCTTCAAAACACACTTCACAACACAATTTCAAAACCATACATTCAAACATTGAAAACTTTTCAAAAGACAAAAACACCTTTCTATACATTCAAACAAGAATCATTACAAAGGTTGCCACAACGATGGCCTCTTTTCAAAATATCTTTCAAAATCACACACAAAGCACCATTTCAAACAATTGAAAAGCACCATTTCAAACAATAGAAATGAAAAGCAAGTGATCTAAGCAAGTAACTAAGAGTCCATGGATAACCATGGATAGAAAGGATGCTAATACCTTCCCTTTCTATAATCTACTCCCCGAACCCAAGAAAACATCTCAAAGGTCTTTCCTGTGCTTTTTGACCTTTCCTTAGGATAAAATAAAAAGTCGGTTGCGACTCTTGCTAAACCGAAACATTTGCAAACACAAACGCAAAATCCCAAGTCAGTTCTCCCACCGTATCCCAGAACTGGCGGCTCTGCTGGGGATAGAACTTTAAAAGTGGAGTAACCTTAGAGCTTAGATCACCCTTTGCATGACTATATTGTTTGCCTTGATTGCTTTACATATTGGTTCTCTTGCTTGGGCTTGAAATCCTCTACCCGGATTTGGGAATCATTCATAGGTAAATAGCAATACATTGTGGAAACTGTGCGGGGTATACCGACATGGTTGAAGCAATAGCTATATTAGTGCGACATATTTATGAGTACCGGTAGCCTTTGAGTCAATCAAAGAGAATACGGGGCCACTGAGTGATGTCATGAAGCACTAATGAACTCTTAGAACCTTACTTGACCATCTTGGCCTTTTATTAGGGGTAGTGAGATGACCGGCTTTGGTGAAGTCCGAAGTTGTTAGATACTCAATACTACACTCATTAAGGGTTGTTTTCTTTGAATATTTTGGTTTCCATTTAAGTGGATAAACCAAAACAATGAACATAGAAAACAATCCAGTGATATTGAGCTCCTTAGAACCCGATTACTATTTATAGGACAGGTTTTGAGCCAACTAAACTCAAGAGGGTACTTACCTATGAAACCTCATGCAAGCCTGAAACTAGGGTTTTGTGTGACTTGCTTGTACATGTGTTTTTGCATACATCATGAACATCATAAAGCATCATATGCATCCACTAACCATTTCAAGGGTTTGGATCTTCATCTTTGTTCTTGTTTTGTAGGTCATGGAATGTGTTCGCAGGAAAACAATTCAAGTCAACCTTGTGAGAATCCCTCCTCAACTCAAGGAGCTTACTTCTAGGATTCCAGAGAATTCCCTCTTCAGTGAAAGACATGGTAGACTCCTCAACTTGGTCAACACCAACATTGAAGAAGACATGGTGAAAGTTCTCTTCCAGATCTTTGACCCCCTACACCACTGTTTCACATTTCCTGATTACCAACTAGTACCTACTTTGGAGGAATTTTCTCAACTATTGAGAATTCCTATTCTTAATCAACTACCCTATAACGGTACGGAAAAAGAACCAAAGCCTGAAGATGTTGCTCAAGCATTACACTTGCAACCATCTGACATCAAGGGGCATTGGGAAACCAGAAGTGGTGTCAAGGGTTTCTTGGCAAAGTTTCTGTTTGAGAAGGCCCAAAACTGCTGGAATTCTCTTGACCTACAAGCCTTTGAAGAGATTGTGGCACTCCTCATCTATGGGTTGGTCTTATTCCCAAACCCTGACCAACTTATAGATGTGAATGCTGTCAAGATTTTCATATCCAGGAATCCCATACCTACATTGCTTGGGCACATCCTACACTCATTTTACACACGAACAATGAGGAAAAGAGGTGTTCTCATGTGCTGTACTCCTCTCCTAGCAAGGTGGTTTATTTCTCACCTTCCACAATCAGTTTTGAAGAATGAGCAGGGTTTAAGGTGGTCACAACGGTTGATGACCCTCACACATTCTGATGTACATTGGTGTTCTCGGTCCAGAGAAAATGTCATCATCATTGATCGTTGTAGGGAATTCCCTAATGTCCCACTACTTGGCATTAGGGGAGGCATTGCCTACAAATAAACAAAGTAACTCAGTTGGCAGCGTGGTACTGGGAATGTGCATAGGGCCCTGGGTTCGATCCCCAGGTCCCAACCTTTGTTCATATTATTTTGTTTCATGAGATCAGGTACACCACAGGTCCAAACCTCCACCATATGCCATCAATATCTGACCATCAAACGCATCTCCATCCAGATCCAATGCCTTTCCATTGAAGGTCCACCATGTACCCCAGGTCAACGTATGCACTAGATCAGGTGAAGTCAAAAAAGGCTTGGGTTTGTTGGGCCCAGAATTTCAACAACACACCCCATTTTCCAGCATAGCAACCAGGCCCATTTACTATTTTTCTTATTTTCTTTTTTCATTTCTTTTCTTTAATTCTTTTAATTTTTATTTTAATGATTTTAATTAACAAATTAATTATTTTTCATAAAAAAATCATAAAATTAAGAAATCATAAAAAATTAGAACTAGGTTAATTTTATCAAATTTAATTTAATTTAGTTTAATTTAGGGAAATTGTAATTTATTTTCATAAATAAAATCAAATAGAAATTAGGTTAAAACTCTTGATTTAATTTTATTTTCTCTTTTTCTCAAATAAATAAATAAACACAAAAACAAGTTTTTAGATTGAATTAATTTATTTTTCTTAATTTAAAATTAATTAGAATTAGGATTTTATTTTTTTATTTAATTAGTTCATTATTTTTTTGAATAAGTAAACATGACAAAAAAACCTTTTTTAATCAATCGTCAATAGGTTTAGTCAAAGGTCAAAACCCTAGTCGTTTCGTATTTGATTCATCCCGCGCTTATTATTTATTTTGACAATATTTTTGTAACTGTTCATGGTTTGTAATAGTTTAATTTAGGGCTTTTACTTATCGCTTTTCCCCCGGTTTTTGGCTATGTAATTAACTCTCCTCCCCAAAGCCTTGTAATATCGTAGATTTACTTTCTCGCATCTTAATTTCTGCAAATATTTAACTATTTAGATGTATGCTAATAGGATTGTATGACAAGAATGCATGACAAATTAATATAGTTAGAAAACCCTAATGTGCAAAGATTAAATAACTGAAAATAAATCACTCGCACATATCACTCTTAGGGTATACTCTCACTTCGGTTGCCTTCGGTAAATGGTCATTAAGCATAGGGTGTCTTAGTGGTTACCCTCTTGTCTAAAAAAGATCAAATGTCTCATTCGAATGTTGCCTCAGAAATGCTGCCTCAGAAATATTGCCTCGGATATGATCTTAAGACTCTAGGGTTATTACTAAGGTGTCCTAACATTGCTTTGGTGATCGTACGTCCCTTTCGAATTGACCCTTACAAACTCCAACGACGGTACTACCTATTTCTCAATAGTAGGATAGAGATGTTTAAAGGAAACGAGAATAGAAACAATCTTTTTTCGAGTAGGTAGATGCTAGTAGGTACTTGCTCAAATCAATACTTTTTCACACTTACACTTTTCAAACAAATTTTCAAAAAAACTTCGTCACACCTTTGAGGACTGATACAAGGGTTATCACGAAGTCAATATTTTCAAAAACAAAGCACATACACAAGCAATTTTAAAAAGATGAGCAAGTACCTAAGAGCCCGTGGAAAACCATGGATAGAAAGGGTGCTAACACCTTCCCTTTCTATAATCTACCCCCCGTACTTAGAATATCTCGAAAAATGATTTTTTCTGTATTTTTTTCCTTTCCGATTGGATGAAATAAAAGTAGGTGGCGACTCTTGCTTACCGCAACATTTTGCGAACAAAAAACGCAAAACGCAAACCAGCATCAAACAGTCGATTCTGCCACCGTATCACAAAACTGGTGACTCTGCTGGGAAAAAATAAGCGGGGTATACCTTAGGATCTAGTTCATCATAATTGCTTCTCTTGATTGCTTTGTTTGCTTTATTTTTGAGAGTTCTGTTTGGGGTTACTATAGATCCTACACCCGGATCTGGGGAATACCTTTTAGGTAAGTAGCAATAGACTGTGAGGGAACTGTACGGCGTAGACCGATACGGTTGAAGCAGTAGCTATGTTGATGTGGAACTTTGGTTGGTATCGGTATCCCTTGTGGAGAAACGAGGAGAATACGGGGCCGCTGTGTGGTGTCGTTAAGCATCAACTGACTTTAGAACCTTTAATCGCCCAACTTGGCCATTAGTAAGTAGTGAGATAGACGACCTCGGTGTAGAGCTGAGAACTGGTTGATACTCGATGCTACACTCATTGAGACCATACTCTCAGAATAATTTCGGCCGCAAGAAAATATGGCGTGAGCTGAAACCATGACCGATGGAGGATGGTCAGTGATATTGAGATCCTCTAGAACCCGATTACTTTTCTAGGACAGGTTTGAACCAACTTAACTTCAAGAGGGTATTACCTTTGACCTCATGCAAGCCTTAAACCTAAGGGCTTTGTGTGATTTAACTGTGTTTGCAATACTTGTGTTTCCTATGCCTGTGGTTTATCATGAAATCATGCATCATAACATGGCATTCATGTTTCATTACACTAACCATTTCAAAGACCAAGGGAATTTATCTTTGTTCTGTTTTGTAGATCATGGCTTCCATGCATAGAAATACCATCAGAATCAACTTTGTGCAGATACCTGCCCAACTTAAAGAGCTAGCATCAAGAGTTCTCGAAAGTTCTACTTTCATTAAGAGACACGGTCAACTTCTCAGCCTGGTTACTTCAAACCTTGATGAACAAATGATGAGTGTACTTTGTCAGTTCTTCAATCCTGAGAATCACTGCTTCACCTTTCCAGATTACCAGCTCGTACCCACCTTGGAAGAATTCTCTCATTTATTGGGAATATCCATTCTTGAGCAGGTACCCTTCACAGGTATGGAAGAATTTCATAGGCCAGAAGACATTGCCTCAGCTTTGCATTTGAAACGGGCCGATGTAGTATCCAATTATGAAACTCGAAGCGGGGTCGAAGGCTTTCTAGCCAAATTTCTGATAGATCAGGATCAGTTGTTTTGGGATGATTTGGATTTTCAGGATTTTGAAGATGTCTTGGCTCTTCTTATCTATGGTTTGGTTCTCTTCCCTAATCCGGACTCCTTTGTAGATGTGAATGTTGTCAAGATTTTCCTTACTCGAAAACCTGTTCCTACCATGACCAATAAAGGAAGGTTTTAAAGCTCACCAGGCAGCTCGAGGAGGAAAGAGTGATCAATGACTATATCAGCACAAAGAGGAAGCGTCCATGGGACTTTTGATTTTGCTTTTTCTAGTTTTAGATTTGTTTTATTTACTTCTTTGTAACGCCTTAAAGGCATTGTTGAACCTTTCAAAGTTAAGCTAATAAAGTTTTGTTTATTTTTGGTTTGAAAACTTAAATCTCCCAAAGTCTTTGAAATCATTACATGCGCATCCCATTATCATACACATCATTACAGGTACCACTACAGGTTTCTCATCTTCTTCGCTGTTTATTTCAGCAGAAATGTCTTTCGATCAAGCCATCAAAGATCTTCAGGCATAGAACGCTCAGTTCCAAGAGATGTTCATAAGTCTGGCTAAGGGGCAAGAGGATCTGAAGACCCTTATTCTGAAAGAGAAGAAGAAGAAGAAGAAGACAGGTATTCTGAACATGGGTAGAAGGTTCGGAGAAAGGTTGAAGCATCAAACTGATCTGACCTCTTCATCCAAGGACGGGGAGAACCAAGAAAGGGAAAAGGACCCTAGTCCTGTAGTTTCTGACAACGATACTAATTACGATGATGAGCAATATCCTCCTGCTGAGGATAGGTACAGGCAGTTAGAAGACCGTCTGAGCGATATGGAAATTCAGAAAATACCTGGTTTGGATTTTAGAGAATTGGGACTGGTATCGGGAGTGGCATCCTTCATAAGTTCAAAGCTCCGGTTTTTTCCAAGTATGATGGAGTGTCCTGCCCAAACTCCATCTCCGCTCGTATGTCAGGAAAATTCAACCCCACACAGCTGATAGAAATTTGTGGGTGCATTTCTTTCAGGATAGTCTGTCAGGGACTTAACTTGAATGGTTCTATCAGTTGGAGGGAGCCAGTGTCTGAAAATGGGAAGATCTTGCTGCTGCTTTCTACAAGCAGTATTAGTACAACACCGACCTTGCTCCCACTCGTACTCAGCTCCAGGGTGTATCCATGGGTGCAGGTGAAGGTTTTAAGGACTATGCTCAAAAGTGGAAAGACTTGGCTGGAAGAGTCCAACCCCCTTTGTCTGATAGGGAGTTGGTTGATATGTTTTTGGGGACGCTATCTGGTCCGTTTTTTAATCACTTGATCGGCAGCTCGTCATCTGGTTTCACCGAGCTGATTTTAACTGGAGAAAGAGTAGAAGCTGGAATTCAAAGTGGTAAGATACAGAAGGATGCCTCTTCGAGTTCGGTAAAGAAACCTTTTACTGGTATAAAGGAAACTAGTGCAGTCTATAGCCCGAGGGGCCAAAGCAGATCTAAACATCGTCAAACGGTAAATGTTGTAGTGATACCAAGACCCGCAGTTGATCAACAATGCAACAATCAACAAAGGGTGGAAATACCACAATGGCAGTTTACCCGCATCAACATGACTTTGGCTGAAGTTCTGCCTCGTCTGTTAAAATCCAACTTGGTAACCTTGAAAGAGGCATTCAAGAATCCAAACACTACTTCTCCCAGATACAATCCCAATGCGTGGTGTGCCTATCATTCTGAGAGTCCAGGTCACGATACAAACGATTGCTGGGCTCTGAGAAACAAAGTATAAGATTTTCTTGAAGCCAAGGAGATAGAGTTTGATGCTCCAGAAAAGCCGAATGTTATAACTGCTCCCATGCCCAAACATGGTCGTGGAGTTAATGTTGTTGATACCAATTTGTTTGTGACCTCTGTTGAAGAAATTTCTACTCCTCTTATGACTGTTAAGAAGAATTTTCTGTTGGCCGGTTTATTTCCGGGTTGTGGTGAGGTTGCCACATGTGTTCGATTATACCTACTGGTTGCCATTTGTTGAAGTCAGGTGTTCAGCGCCTGCTGGATAATAAAGAGATTTTGTTCGAGAAGACTATGATTCCCGTTGTTCCCACTGAAGACGTTGCCATTATAACCATTTTCGCCAATCCTTCCAAGGTTTCCTCGAGAAGACCTGTTAGGGTTACACCTGTTCAAAGAGTTGCTCCGCTAATAATCACTGTTCCTGGTCCCATCCCCTACAGCTTAGACAAGGTTGTCCCATGGCATTATGGTGCTGATGTGTATTACCATGGTGTTAAGCAAGAGATGAAGAATGAAGAAGCTGATACTGATGTCAGTAATATTGTCGGGACTAGTAAGGTTACCCGAAGTGGAAGGGTCTTCTCTCCCGAGATTTCCCCGAAGACTATCATCAAGCCTACTGTTATCCCAACTGCTGCTCCAACCAACACTCCTAACATTTATCCCGTTCCTACTCCAGTTATTACACTTGCTACTATTCCTATTCTTACTCTAGTTATCACCCCCACTGCTGAGCCATCTGGGACCCGGGGCAACGAAATCATAGGTGAGCCTGCCCAGACGAAGGCACCTAAGAAAATCATTGTGGAAGCCTCTAAACAAGAAATAGAGGAAATACTGAATATTATCAAGAAGAGCGACTATAATGTGGTCGAGCAGCTGGGGCAGACCCCGTCAAAGATCTCCATGTTGTCTTTGCTATTGTGTTCTGAAGCCCATGCGAAGGCTTTGATTGCATTCCTCAAGACTGTGCATGTGCCACAGGAAACTTCAGCAGATCAGTTCAAAGATTGCGTGGCTAGCTTGACTACTGACAATGGGTTGGGCTTTTCAGATGCGGATTTGACCCCTAAAGGAAGAAATCATAATAATGCTATGCATGTCTCGATCGAGTGCAGGGGTACCACGATGGCCCGTGTTCTGGTAGATACCGGGTCTTCACTGAATGTTCTGCCGAAAAAGGCGTTGGACCGTTTGGATTGCAAGGGGTTGACTCTAAAGCCTAGTAACATTGTGGTAAGGGCTTTTGACAGATCGAAGAGAATGGTGCACGGGGAGGTGGACATCCCTGTTAAAGTGGGTTCTCAGACTTTTGGGTCCACCTTCTATGTAATGGATATCAAGCCATCGTATTCTTGCTTGCTGGATCGTCCTTGGATCCATAGGGCTGGGGCAGTTACTTCCACACTCCATCAAATGCTGAAGTACCCGGTGAAGGGGAAAATTTTCATAGTGCGAGGTGAAGAAGAATATATGGTGAGTGTTGTACCCCAAAATTTACCCTCCCATATTCTTCAAGATTTGTCAAGGTCAATCTCCAAATGGTTCAAAATCTCTCAAGGGTTGCACAGTCCAATTGCCTCCTAACACAGTCAAAATTAGGGTTTTGGTTCTTGCAAAGAAATTGAGGTTTCCAAGGGTTCAATCAAGTCTCATATGCCTATATACATTGTCAAGCATCCATATGTCAAGTTTCAAGGCTCACAGCATCAAGTTGCACAGTCAAAAGCCCTTAATGCTTCACAGTCAACTGCAGGGGCAAAATGGTCATTTGACAGTCAAAAATAAAAAATTTTGGTCAACATCTTATTTTGAAGACACAATCATCATTTGATCAATTCTTGATCATGATTCCACAAGCATGGCTCACAAAGTCTCAAGATGTCAAAAGTTTCTATTTCAGGACAGCTGAAAAGTCAACTGCAAATTGACCAAGGCATAACTTCTTCATGGTTTATCATAAAAATCCCATCCAAAGCTCATTTTTAAGGGGATGACATTTCCTACAACTCATCTTCACACTCCAAGTCCAAGAAATGCTCTCACAAAAAGTTATCAATTTCAACATTATAGGTCATTTTCAAAAGTCAACAAAAAGGCACTTTAAGTCAAAGACCATAACTTGAGATTGGTAAATCAAAATGACATGGGACCAAAGGCATTGGTTATAGGACTTCAAGACCTTTCCAAAATGTCCAAGATCATGTTCATAGCTTCAAAATTGAGCAAGATATGCATTGGAGAAGTTGGGAAATGTTTGGGAACTTTCAAAAGTCAACTTTGCCTAAAATACTTCATTTTTGCTAATGGGCCTCAAATTCTTTCTTGAATCTTTACCCAAAGCCTATGCACGACCCATTGAACTTAAAATGATTTATTTTCTTATTTTTAATTAATTAATTGAATTTTTATTATTATTAATTCATTTAATTGATTTTAATTATAGGAAAATTAAAAAGATATGTTTTTGGATCTTTTGGTGAAGCAAATCAGATCAGGGCAAGCTGGAAAACTTGTTTCTCAATAAAAAAGGGAAGATCATCCATATTTGGCAAGGTTTTCATTGAAAAAGATTGGAAATTATATGATTGAAAATCAAAGATTGAAAACTTAAATTCATGGACTTTTGGGCCAAGGTTTTAACCTAATTCTGTTCCAATACAAAGGCACAAGCTAACCCTATTCTTGGACACACGTGAAAGCTGCTAAAACTCCATAACCAATTTGCAAAAATCCAAGAAAAACTTGAAAACTGAAATCAATATTGCAGGTGAATTCAAGGCCTAAAATTGTTTCCAATACATTGCTGACATTGCCAGGAAGCCATTGCAATCAAGAACGAAGCTTAACACGCAAAGAATCAGAGAATACAAGTGACACAGTTTGCTTTATTTTCCAGATTTGCATATCACGATTCATGTGTTTTTGACCATTTTTTTGGATTGATTTATGTTAATAGGGACCTTCTGAAGCTGTTGGTACAAACCGATTTGGTTATAGCCCTCTGAATCAAAATCCACCATGGATAAAATCTAGGGTTCCGAAACCATCAAATTAGGGCTTTACTCCTAAGGAAAAATTAGACCTCCAAACCTGTATGGACAAATTCGTCAGGCCAAGACGAAATCATTGACACTATCGCGCCCAATTTATATAACATGTGTGCTTAATCGCTATTTTTGGCACTTTCAGTTTGTGGAGGTTTAAAACCCCCGCTATTTGCTTGCTTTTTGTTTCAGGAAACAAAGAAGACGACATGCGTGGCAGTGCCTGGTTGGTGAATTCAAATCTGCGCGCGTTTTCCAGCCTAATTATTGCTTTTCATATAATATTTTTATTGGTCATTACGTTTACAAACACGTTTGAATGGCGTAGTGGTTGGGGACGTTGCCGGCAAACACTGGGACCTGGGTTCGATTCCCAGGTCCCCCATATAATTGTTGATATTTTTTCTCAAACGTTCACGTGCAGCATTCGTTCAATGGTCCATCATGCACCCTCACGCCTAAGCCTGCCAAGTGGCTTCAAGGTCCAATCCAATGGCCACAGAATGAAGTCAATGGTGTACCCCAGTCAAACAGCATGCGCGTGATGCCAGAAAGTCAAACATGACTTTGTCTAATGGGCCAGAATTTCTCAAAGTTCACCTCCATATGGGCCATCTAACCCCCTTGGTTTGCATAATTTTATTTTATTTTCTTTTTAATTCTTTAATTGTTTTAATTATTATTATTAATTCACTAAATTAATTTTTTACAATAAATCCAGAAAATCAAAAATGTAAATATTTTTAATTATTATTAATTTCATCATTAACCTATTTTTGTAAATAAATTCTAATAACTAATCTAGGTTAATTTAGGTTTAAAATTCAATCTTTTTCTTAATAAATAAAATTACATAGAATTAGGTTTTGACACTGTTTATCTTTTTCTTAATTAATTATTATTATCATTATTAATTACTATTATTTTTGTACATAAACATGTAAATTAATTAATTAGTTTAAATTAGTTAACTTTAACATTTTTATTAATAATTAAAATAAACTTAGAACTAGGGTTTACTAACTTTTAAATTCTTTTCCTAAAAACATAAAAAACACTTTCTTTTCTTTAATTAAATAATTAATTAGGTTTTAATTTAATTTAATTTCAAGCAAAGGGTCAAAACCCGAGGACGTCCTGACTTTAATTTATTTTGCGCGTTATTTTCTTATTTGATTATTATGTAACTGTTCAAGGAATGTAATAGTAATTAGGTTTATTGCTCTTTTACTTTCTGCATCTTTATCAAAAACGGGTCTTTGTTTTTTTTGGCGATGTATAGACCCGCGCCTTGTAATAGCGTAGCTTTTATCTTTCCGCATTTAATTTTCCGCACTCCTAACTGCTAAACTCGCATGAAAGAATGTATGGTAATTAAAAACAACTCGTAGCTCACCATTGCATGATCAAAGATAAACATAACATGAAAACGACACAATGCACACGCCACTTCTAGGGTACGCCTCACCCGTTGCCTCGAAACGTGGTCGTCAAGTATAGGGTGTTTTAGCGGTCGCCCTTATGTCTAAAGATCCGGTTGCCTCGAAACAGTCGCCTCGGGTTAAAAAGGATCTAGGACATTAGGGTTACTTCTAAGACGTCCTACTATTGCTTCGTTGACCACACTGTCCCTACAATCGAATTGACCCGAACACCTCCAACGGTGGTGCTACCTACCTCTCAATGGTGGGATGGTACTACCTTAAGGACTTCTACACAGCCTAATTCCTTAGGGTAGGTAGATGACTCATGGGTACTTGCTCTCTTCAAAAAAAAATAAAAAAATCTTTTCACACTGACACTTTCAAAAGCTTTCAAAACAAATTTTTCAAACACTCTTGAGGACAGATACAAGAGTCATTCAGAAATCTTTCAAAGAAACTTTTTCAAACCCACTCACATATGAAAAGCAAACAAATTTTGAAAACATAAGAGCAAGTACCTAAGAGCCCGTGGATAACCACAGATAGAAAGGGTGCTAACACCTTCCCTTTCTATAAATCTACCTCCCGAACCGAGAAACATCTCGAAAAGGAATTTTGTTGTGCTTTTGTCCTTTCCATGTTGGAGAACATAAAAGACGGTGGCGACTCTTGCTCACCGCGACATACGCGATCCAGCTTTAAACAGTCAGTTCTATTTCCACCGATCACAGAACTGGCGACTCTGCTGGGGATCTTATAAGTGAGGTGTACCTTAGGATAGATTATACTTATGTTTTCAATTGCCTGTTTTGGTTGCTTTAATGTTGTGGGCCTGTTTTGGGAGTTCTATAGATCCTAACCCGGATCTGGGGAATACCTTTTAGGTAGCAACAAACTGTGAGGGAACTGTGCGGGGTATACCGACACGGTTGAAGCAGTTGCTACGTTGATGTGGCACTTTGGTGAGTACCGATAATCCTTGAGTCAAGTCAAGGAGAGTACAGGGCCACCGCGTGGTGTCGTGAAGCATCAACTGACCTTAGGAACCTTACTTGACCATCCTGGCCTCTTTAGGGGTAGTGAGATAACTGACTTTGGTGCAGTCCGAAGTTGGTTGATACTCGATACTACACTCATTGAGGGTTGTTTTCTTGGAATATTTTGATCGCCAGTTCAGTGGCTAAATCAAAACAATGAACATAGAAAACAACCCAATGATATTGAGCTCCTTAGAACCCGGTTACTTTTGATAGGACAGGTTTGAGCCCACCAACTTCAAGAGGGTAGTACCTAAACTTCATGCTGGCTTGAACTCTAAGGGCTGTCTTGTGTGACTTGTGTGCCTTCAAACTTGAAATACTTGCCCATACTTGTTATCTGACAACATTGAGCTACTTGCAGGTTTTGTTTATAGTCCTTAAACTGGACTTATTACAGGGCTTACTTACACCTCACACCTTTGTATCCACGTGCATAACATCATACCATCATACCATTGCATACTTCCTGCATAAGGACTAATCCATTTCAAGGATCTCAAGGGCTTGTGATGCAGGTCATGATGGACCAACTTTCTAGCAAGGGGCAAAGGGGATTTATTTTCCTCTAGCCAAGGTTGATAACTTGAGTCAGGGGCTATGACCCACTGGATATGGTGAGCCTTTGACCCTTGAAGAAGGACTCTCAACAACACGAAGTTCCTTCAATCAAGATACCAGATTCCGATTCTAACAATTTTCTTGTTTACCTCGTGAGATCCTTGAAAACATTGCATGCATACATACACATCATTGCATAACAGGTACCCTTGTTACAGGTCACTTACCTTCTTCGCTATTTATTTCAGCCATGGCTCTCCAACAAGATCTTCATACTCAAGAGACTCAGTTCGGGGAAATCCTCCTAAATCTATCCAAGGGGCAGGAAGAGCTGAGAACACTCCTCATGGGGACTTTGGTCAAGAAGAGTCCTGAAGACGACAAGGACGAACGACTGAAACATCTGCAAGCTGAAGTGGATACAATGAGAACCCAGATGCTGGGGCAAATGGCTCTTATCCAAGGTTTGGCTCGGGAGCAAGAAGAGTTGAGAACCATGGTCAACCAGCTTCACCAAGAGAAGCAAACAGGCCAAGTCAGGGACCAGGTCATTGATCAGCTGCCAAGAGGACAAGAGTCTGGTATGGGGAAGAATAGACCTCTCCAGATTGCTACCACTTCACAGGTCCAACCACAAACTCGCCCAGAGCAACGAGTTGATCAGAGTAAGCCCCGGAGGCATTTCACCCAGCTCAACGTGTCACTGTTTCAAGCTTTACAACACTTGTTAAGATTGAATCTGATTACACTAAGGGCTCCTCCCCAGAACCCCAACATCTCTGCTCCTAACTATCATCCCAATAGAAGATGTGCATACCACTCTGATAGTCCTGGACATGACACTGCCGACTGCTGGGCTCTGAAGAACAAGGTCCAGGACCTGATTAATGAAGGAGCAGTGGAGTTCACCTCAGATGGTCAAGTCAAGTTCTTCTACTACCCCTAGACGAGAAGACCTTTTGTTCATTGGAAATTTCAATTTGTAATTTTCTTTTGATTGTTCAAACATTTGTTCATGTCAAACTCTTTTACTTTATCAATGCATCGCATATGTCTGTTTTGAATCAATATATTCACATTCGCTATATTCAAACTTCTTTCATATTTTGTGATGATCAACTCTTGATTGAAAGATTCTAAGCCTCTTGAGGGAGGATGACGAAAACGATACCACGACATTTACCGTATGCTTTTGAACAGACCCCGCTGATGAGGTACATGCATTGTTTCATTTCCTAAACACTGGAGTTATAAGGAAGATAATCCCTCGTCAACCCCTTCGAGCCAAAGAAGTAGGAGTTTTTGTTTTTGAAAAAAATTTTAAAACCCTTAATCATAACCTGGGGCAGGGTAGTTCTCTCAGTTGATTCAAGTGCGCAATGAATGACATCAAAGGAGTCCTTCCAAAGAAAAAGACAGTGAGGGTTCCGAATAATCATTAAGACAGGCAGTCATTATCTTTCAACAAAAAAAATAAAGCCCAATAAGTCAAAACCTATGAAGGAGACTTACAAAACTGGGGCATCCCGCTGACTGTAATCATGAAAAGAAACAGTTCAGGCAAAATTCAGGGATAACGAAATCAAAAAGAAAGAGGTCCTACAAACCCTCAACAAAAAAAATGATGAATGCCTAGTCAAAATAAATTTTCAGTATCCAAACCATCACCAGAATATCAGAGCAAAGACTCAAACAAGGTCTAACGCACGATCAGCTGAGTTTAGGTTTGAAGAACATCACGAAGAGCGGGTGGGTACAAATAAAATTTGAGCCTTTATCCTTTGTTTCTTAAACCGTGAACCAGGTCACATTATAACCCTTAAAAGTCCTAGCTGAAGCATGGGTTAGTTCGAAAGCATACTGTTACGAAAGGTATCATGACTCTTTAAGGCTTGCGGTAAAATAACGAGTTGACATCACAGTTTACAAAAAAATTCACTTGTTTTTATGAAAAAACTGCATTTTCAAAAACTTCAAGACAGACATAAGATTTGCATTTTTAAAATAACGTTGTTTGCATATGACTATTTGTTTGAACAGCCTAGAAGTTCGCACGAAGAATATCTAATGAACAGAAGTACTCCCAATCAAGGGGCACGGCATGATCATGGTCTATCATCTGGGGCAGTCCAATCAAGATTCAGAGAATCTCTCAAAAGGTCAAGTAGCCAGGGGCAAACCTCCGCCTGAGTCACTTGGGGCATTGGACACGAATTCCAGCAACGAATCTTGCACGATCAAAGATCTTCTGGTCACATGGCAACACAACAACAAGGGCAACTCCCTACATTCTAAGAGCATGGACATAGTCGAAAAAAGTACTACGCATAATCAAAGACCCGCTAGGTTGACACACCTAGGCAAAAATAAGGGCTTCCTGGTGAACCAAAAGGGTTCGGGCAAAAATGAGGGATGAAAATAAAAAAATCTGTACACCCGGCGAGTTGAAAACCTGAAAAGGCGGCTTGGGCAAAAATGGGTATCCCGGTGGACTGAAAACCCGAAAGGGCGGTCCAGGCAAAAATTAGGGATCAAAATTGTACGACTATGTCCCGTTATCTCGTCACTTGTCTACCAGAAGAAGATTGGTCAATCGGCAGTCATCAAGCACCTCCACAGGTACCTTCTCTCACAGAAGCTGGGGCAATAAGAATGCTCCGAACTATACATGCTGCTCTGTCCACCAGGTACGAGGAAAATTCAGCTGAAGAATATAACCAAGAGATCTTCACTCCCCGCAGAGTAAGCAATACTCTCCTCAAGCAGAGTTGGTCTCCCAGCAGCCCCGAAAAGGCACAATATCTCCAGCAAGTCAGCAATACTCTCCCCAATCAAAGTTAGTCTACTGTCACCCTTAAGGAAGTTGGGTATCCCCAGAAGGTCTCAACATTCCCCAGCGGAGTATACGGACGTTCCTAAGCAAGCATCCACGGCAGTCTTAATATAAGATTGTTCCCCGGAGGAATACCAGATACCCCAGTGGAGCTATCTCCCCAGTACAGTCCAAAAGTTTCCCCAGGAAAGCTGAGTCAATCTCCCCAGTAGATTCTGGAAGCTTATCACCTGTAAAGTACGAACGCATCTCCCCGGCTATGTTTAGAGGTTGTTCCCCACCAGAGCTTATAACTGGTTTATCCTCAGCTAAAAAACCACGGAAAGATCGTCCTCGGCGAAGTTCTTCCTATCCCCAGCGGAGTTCAGCAAAATTCCCCAACAAAGCTTATCAACGGTATCCCCAGCGGAGTTATCATCAAAATTCTCATTGAAGAATCTCTCTCCATAGAATAATTCCCCGCAGAGTAATCTCTCCAACAAGTTTATTCCCCAACGGAGTCATCTTCTCCTACCGGTTTATCCTTGCAACCATTCTCCCCAGTGGAAATGAAGAACGCTACTCTTCGACAGCAGCCCAGGATTCAACGAACTTCCCGGCATTCGTCAAGGATTTATTTTCCTAGACGAAAATACATTCATAAACATATCACATTTCATATCTCCTGCTTACATACATGATAAAGTGCATACGACACCATCTCATTTTTGAGAACATCATGACATCATGCATTTCATACATCATGACATTGCATACAACTAACTCTTTACCTTTTCAGGAAAGATCGATTAACAGATAAAAGTTATTACCTTTTGAAGTAATCGTCCCAGATTCCTTCATCATCCTGCTGAGGTAGTAATCGTCCCTGATTCCTTCATCACCCTACTGAGGTAGTAATCGCCCAAGATTCCTTCATCATCTAGTCGGAGTAGCAATCGTCTAAGATTCCTTCATCACATCATTATCAAGACAACCGTTTGAAATTCCAGATTCGATTCCTGTATCCAGCCAGGGCACGTCTGAAGAGTTTGAAGATTCGATTCCTATATCCGGCCAGGGCACATCTGTTGACGACTAATTCCAGATTCGATTCCTGTATCTAGCTAGCGCATGTCTGAAGAGTTTGAAGATTCGATTCCTGTATCCGGCCAGAGCACATCTGTTGACGACTAATTCCATATTCGATTCCTGTATCCAGCCAGGGCACGTCTGAAGAGTTTGAAGATTCGATTCCTGTATCCGGCCAGGGCACATCTATTGACGACTAATTCCAGATTCGATTCCTGTATCTAGCCAGGGCACGTCTGAAGAGTTTGAAGATTCGATTCCTGTATCCAGCCAGGGCAAATCTGTTGACGACTATTTCCAGATTCGATTCCTGTATCCAGCCAGGGCACGTCTGAAGAGTTTGAAGATTCGATTCCTGTATCAAGCCAGGGCATATCTGTTGACGACTATTTCCAGACTCGATTCCTGTATCCAGCCAGGGCGTGTCTGAAGAGTTTGAAGATTCGATACCTGTATCCAGCCAGGGTAAATCTGTTGATGACTAATTCCAGATTCGATTCCTGTATCCAGCCAGGGCACGTCTGAAGAGTTTGAAGATTCGATACCTGTATCCAGCCAGGGTAAATCTGTTGACGACTAATTCTAGATTCGATTCCTGTATCCAGCCAGGGCACGTCTGAAGAGTTTAAAGATTGGATACCTGTATCCAGCCAGGATAAATCTGTTGACGACTAATTCCAGATTCGATTCCTGTATCCAGCCAGGGCACGTCTGAAGAGTTTGAAGATTCGATACCTGTATCCAACCAGGGTAAATCTGTTGACGACTAATTCCAGATTCGAATCCTGTATCTGGCCAGGGCACGTCTGAAGAGTTTGAAGATTCGATAGCTGTATCCAGCCAGGGTAAATCTGTTGACGACTAATTCCAGATTCGATTCCTGTATCCAGCCAGGGCGCGTCTGAAGAGTTTGAAGATTCGATACCTGTATCCAGCCAGGGTAAATCTGTTGATGACTAATTCCAGATTCGATTCCTGTATCCAGCCAGGGCACGTTTGAAGAGTTTGAAGATTCGATACCCGTATCCAGCCAGGGTAAATCTGTTGACGACTAATTCCAGATTCGATTCCTGTATCCAGCCAGGGCACGTCTGAAGAGTTTGAAGATTGGATACCTGTATCCAGCCAGGATAAATCTGTTGACGACTAATTCCAGATTCAATTCCTGTATCCATCCAGGGCACGTCTGAAGAGTTTGAAGATTCGATACCTGTATCCAGCCAGGGTAAATCTGTTGACGACTAATTCCAGATTCGATTCCTGTATCTGGCCAGGGCACGTCTGAAGAGTTTGAAGATTCGATAGCTGTATCCAGCCAGGGTAAATCTGTTGACGACTAATTCCAGATTCGATTCCTGTATCCAGCCAGGGCACGTCTGAAGAGTTTGAAGATTCGATACCTGTATCCAGCCAGGGTAAATCTATTGACGACTAATTCCAGATTCGATTCCTGTATCCGGCCAGGGCACGTCTGAAGAGTTTGAAGATTCGATACCTGTATCCAGCCAGGGTAAATCTGTTGACGACTAATTCCAGATTCGATTCCTGTATCCAGCCAGGGCACGTCTGAAGAGTTTGAAGATTTGATACCTGTATCCAGCCAGGGTAAATCTGTTGACGACTAATTCCAGATTCGATTCCTGTATCCAGCCAGGGCATGTCTGAAGAGTTTGAAGATTCGATACCTGTATCCAGCCAGGGCACGTCTGAAGAGTTTGAAGATTCGATACCTGTATCCAGCCAGGGTAAATCTGTTGACGACTAATTCCAGATTCGATTCCTGTATCCAGCCAGGGCACGTCTGAAGAGTTTGAAGATTCGATACCTGTATCCAGCCAGGGCAAATCCGTTGACAACTAATTCCAGATTCGATTCCTGTATCTAGCCAGGGCACATCTCTAGGGCTTGAAGATCAACCCCTGTAACAGGCCAGGTAATTATCTTCCTTTCTCAGGTACGCAAGTTCTCGCTAAGGAATCTCTTACGCGATCGACACCTAGATGGCATCTATAAGCCCATCCACATACCAACAGTCTCCAAATGGCATCCAAAAGCCCATTCCCGACAAGATTCTGTTACAGCTCTAGATGGCATCTATAAGCCCATCCTCCTATCCATCATCTCTCCAAATGGCATCTGTAAGCCCATTCCCGCCATCCCACTGCTAACATTCTACTATGTGAGTGCAAATTTCTGAGCACTTTAGTGTTCAATCATCTTCCACCTTCGGATTACGAAAGGCACGCCAGCCAATCTACATCCTCAGGTCTAAGAAGATTGAACAGGGGCAACTGTTGTACCCCAAAATTTGATCTCCCATATTCTTCAAGATTTGTCAAGGTCAATCTCCAAATGGTTCAAAATCTCTCAAGGGTTGCACAGTCCAATTGCCTCCTAACACAGTCAAAATTAGGGTTTTGGTTCTTGCAAAGAAATTGAGGTTTCCAAGGGTTCAATCAAGTCCCATATGCCTATATACATTGTCAAGCATCCATATGTCAAGTTTCAAGGCTCACAGCATCAAGTTGCACAGTCAAAAGCCCTTAATGCTTCATAGTCAACTGCAGGGGCAAAATGGTCATTTGACAGTCAAAAATCAAAATTTTTGGTCAAAATCTTATTTTGAAGCCACAATCATCATTTGATCAATTCTTGATCATGATTCCACAAGCATGGCTCACAAAGTCTCAAGATGTCAAAAGTTTCTATTTCTGGATAGCTGAAAAGTCAACTGCATATTGACCAAGGCATAACTTCTTCATGGTTTATCAGAAATATCCCATCCAAAGCTCATTTTGAAGGGGATGACATTTCCTACAACTCATCTTCACACTCCAAGTCCAAGAAATGCTCTCACAAAAAGTTATCAATTTCAACATTATAGGTCATTTTCAAAAGTCAACAAAAAGGAACTTTAAGTCAAAGACCATAACTTGAGATTGGTAAATCAAAATGACATGGGACCAAAGGCATTGGTTAGAGGACTTCAAGACCTTTCCAAAATGTCCAAGATCATGTTCATAGCTTCAAAATTGAGCAAGATATGCATTGGAGAAGTTGGGAAATTTTTGGGAACTTTCAAAAGTCAACTTTGCCTAAAATACTTCATTTTTGCTAATGGGCCTCAAATTCTTTCTTGAATCTTTACCCAAAGCCTATGCACGACCCATTGAACTTAAAATGATTTATTTTCTTATTTTTAATTAATTAATTGAATTTTTATTATTATTAATTCATTTAATTGATTTTAATTATAGGAAAATTAAAAAGATATGTTTTTGGATCTTTTGGTGAAGCAAATCAGATCAGGGCAAGCTGGAAAACTTGTTTCTCAATCAAAAAGGGAAGATCATCCATATTTGGCAAGGTTTTCATTGAAAAAGATTGGAAATTATATGATTGAAAATCAAAGATTGAAAACTTAAATTCATGGACTTTTGGGCCAAGATTTTAACCTAATTCTGTTCCAATACAAAGGCACAAGCTAACCCTATTCTTGGACACACGTGAAAGCTGCTAAAACTCCATAACCAATTTGCAAAAATCCAAGAAAAACTTGAAAACTGAAATCAATATTGCAGGTGAATTCAAGGCCTAAAATTGTTTCCAATACATTGCTGACATTGCCAGGAAGCCATTGCAATCAAGAACGAAACTTAACACGCAAAGAATCAGAGAATACAAGTGACACGGTTTTCTTTATTTTCCAGATTTGCATATCACGATTCATGTGTTTTTGACCATTTTTTTGGATTGATTTATGTTAATAGGGACCTTTTGAAGCTGTTGGTACAAACCAATTTGGTTATAGCCCTCTGAATCAAAATCCACCATGGATAAAATCTAGGGTTCCGAAACCATCAAATTAGGGCTTTACTCCTAAGGAAAAATTAGACCTCCAAACCTGTATGGACAAATTCGTCAGGCCAAGACGAAATCATTGACACTATCGCGCCCAATTTATATAACCTGTGTGCTTAATCGCTATTTTTGGCACTTTCAGTTTGTGGGGGTTTAAAACCCCCGCTATTTGCTTGCTTTTTGTTTCAGGAAACAAAGAAGACGACATGCGTGGTAGTGCCTGGTTGGTGAATTCAAATCTGCGCGCGTTTTCCATCCTGATTATTGCTTTTCATATAATATTTTTATTGGTCATTAAGTTTACAAACGCGTTTGAATGGCGTAGTGGTTAGGGACGTTGCTGGCAAACACTGGGACCTGGGTTCGATTCCCAGGTCCCCCATATAATTGTTGATATTTTTTCTCAAACGTTCACGTGCAGCATTCGTTCAATGGTCCATCATGCACCCTCACGCCTAAGCCTGCCAAGTGGCTTCAAGGTCCAATCCAATGGCCACAGAATGAAGTCCATGGTGTACCCCAGTCAAACAGCATGCGCGTGATGCCAGAAAGTCAAACGTGACTTTGTCTAATGGGCCAGAATTTCTCAAAGTTCACCTCCACATGGGCCATCTAACCCCCTTGGTTTGCATAATTTTATTTTCTTTTCTTTTTAATTCTTTAATTGTTTTAATTATTATTATTAATTCACTAAATTAATTTTTTACAATAAATCCAGAAAATCAAAAATGTAAATATTTTTAATTATTATTAATTTCATCATTAACCTATTTTTGTAAATAAATTCTAATAACTAATCTAGGTTAATTTAGGTTTAAAATTCAATCTTTTTCTTAATAAATAAAATTACATAGAATTAGGTTTTGACACTGTTTATCTTTTTCTTAATTAATTATTATTATCATTATTAATTACTATTATTTTTGTACATAAACATGTAAATTAATTAATTAGTTTAAATTAGTTAACTTTAACATTTTTATTAATAATTAAAATAAACTTAGAACTAGGGTTTACTAACTTTTAAATTCTTTTCCTAAAAACATAAAAAACACTTTCTTTTCTTTAATTAAATAATTAATTAGGTTTTAATTTAATTTAATTTCAAGCAAAGGGTCAAAACCCGAGGACGTCCTGACTTTAATTTATTTCACGCGTTATTTTCTTATTTGACTATTATGTAACTGTTCAAGGAATGTAATAGTAATTAGGTTTATTGCTCTTTTACTTTCCGCATCTTTATCAAAAACGGCTCTTTATTTTTTTTGGCGATGTATCGACCCGCGACTTGTAATAGCATAGCTTTTATCTTTCCGCATTTAATTTTCCGCACTCCTAACTGCTAAACTCGCATGAAAGAATGTATGGTAATTAAAAACAACTCGTAGCTCACCATTGCATGATCAAAGATAAACATAACATGAAAACGACACAATGCACACACCACTTCTAGGGTACGCCTCACCCGTTGCCTCGAAACGTGGTCGTCAAGTATAGGGTATTTTAGCGGTCGCCCTTATGTCTAAAGATCCGGTTGCCTCGAAACAGTCGCCTCAGATTAAAAAGGATCTAGGACATTAGGGTTACTTCTAAGACGTCCTATTATTGCTTCGGTGACCACACTGTCCCTACAATCGAATTGACCCGAACACCTCCAATGGTGGTGCTACCTACCTCTCAATGGTGGGATGGCACTACCTTAAGGACTTCTACACAGCCTAATTCCTTAGGGTAGGTAGATGACTCATGGGTACTTGCTCTCTTCAAAAACAAATAAAAAAATCTTTTCACACTGACACTTTCAAAAGCTTTCAAAACAAATTTTTCAAACACTCTTGAGGACAGATACAAGAGTCATTCAGAAATCTTTCAAAGAAACTTTTTCAAACCCACTCACATCTGAAAAGCAAACAAATTTTGAAAACATAAGAGCAAGTACCTAAGAGCCCGTGGATAACCACGGATAGAAAGGGTGCTAACACCTTCCCTTTCTATAAATCTACCTCCCGAACCGAGAAACATCTCGAAAAGGAATTTTGCTGTGCTTTTGTCCTTTCCATGTTGGAGAACATAAAAGACGGTGGCGACTCTTGCTTACCGCGACATACGTGATCCAGCTTTAAACAGTCAGTTATATTTCCACCGATCACAGTGAGTCATCTCAATTCCTTTCGCTACGTAGAGATGGACAGGGAATTCATAGAAACTCCTTGTCAGAACTTCGAAGAGGTCCCTCCGACTTTGGCGTCAACTGGAGTTACTACCAACAAACCTCCGCTGAAGATGGCTTCTCTCAAGGATGCCAGAGCTGTAGGTGAAGAAGGTGGGTGTACTAATTGGGTTCAGCTCGCTGATTTCACTCACAAAACTGACAAATTTGGTTTGGGCTTTACTACAGGGGCTCAAAGGGCTGTTAGGCGCGCACGGATCGAAAGACCTCCTCTACACATCAGCAATCGGGGAGTTAATGCAATTGAGGACAGTGAAGAAGATTCAGACATCGATAATTGAATCTACCCAACAACCGACGGTGGACTGAATAACTGGACGACGAAGGACTTCATACCTGCTTCTTTTATTCCACAGTAATTGACTTTTGTTTTAAGACTTGTAATAAAAAATTTGAAACTTTATGGCCCGGTGCCTTGCCCGAGGCGCCTTGGCTTTGCTTTTGAGGGCTTATTATTTGTCATTTCATATATCATTAATAAAGCATTGGACGTTTCTTGCATACAAATTTTGCGCTCCTTGTTTTTATTTTTTATCTCTCACTTTATCAAAACAACTATTCTCTTACACACGCTCACGTATCATACTGCAGATCCATATCCACCCTGGATCCCATTGATAACAACTCTGCTACTGCCAGTTATGACTTCAAAAATCCGATCAACCAAGCCGAGGACGAAGGTGAGGATGATTGTGAGGTGCCTGGAAAACTTGCTAGACTGTTACAGCAGGAAGAAAGGGCCATACAACCTCATGAAGAGCCAATTGAGTCAGTGAATTTGGGTACAGAGGAAGACAGGAAAAAGGTTAAGATAGGTATGAATCTGGAGCCTAGTGTCAAACAACGGTTAATACAGATGCTACACGACTATGTTGAGATCTTCGCCTGGTCTTATGAAGACATGCCTGGTTTGGACACTGATATTGTGGTATATCGCCTGCCGACTAAAGAAGACAACCCTCCAGTAAAGCAGAAGGTCCACCGTATGTGCCCTGAAATGTCAGAGAAAATCAAAGCAGAGGTCATGAAACAGTTCGACGCAGGATTCTTAGCTGTCACTTCCTATCCGCAGTGGGTTGCCAACGTTGTTCCGGTACCTAAGAAGGACGGTAAGGTATAGATGTGTGTGGACTACAGAGATCTGAACAGGGCAAGCCCCAAGAATGACTTTCCACTTCCTCACATTGATGTTCTGGTCGACAACACCGTGCAACATAAGATCTTCTCCTTCATGGATGGTTTTTCAGGCTACAAACAGATCAAGATGGCTTCTGAGGACATGGAGAAGACAACCTTCATTACACAGCGGGGCACCTTCTGTTACAAGGTAATGCCTTTTGTGTTGAAGAACGCTGGGGAAACTTATCAGCGCGCCATGGTCGCTTTGTTCCACGATATGATTCACCAGGAGATCAAGGTTTATGTTAATGACATGATAGCTAGGTCCCATACTGAGGAAGAACACCTTGATCATCTCCAAAAACTGTTTGACAGGTTGAAGACGTAAAAGCTGAGGTTGAATCCGAACAAGTGTACCTTCGGGTTAAGGTCTGGTAAGCTTCTGGGTTTTGTTGTCAGTGACAAAGGTATTCAGGTGGATCCTGCAAAGGTAAAATCCATACAAGAGATGCCGGCTCCCCGCACAGAGAAGGAAGTTAGAGGTTTCTTGGGACATCTGAACTACATCGCCAGGTTCATTTCACATCTGGCTTCGACTTGTGAGCCAATCTTCAAGTTGCTGAAGAAAGATCAAGTGGTTAAGTGGAATAATGAATGCCAGATTGATTTTGAAAGAATCAAAGAATACCTTCAAGAACCACAAATTTTGATGCCTCCGGTGGAAGGAAGACCTTTCAAATTATACTTGACAGTGCTAGACAATTCAATGGGATGTGTGGTGGGGCAGCATGACGAGTCTGGCCGAAAAGAGCACGCCATTTACTACCTTAGCAAAAATTTTACCAACTGTCAGACCCGATACTCATTTCTCGAGAAAACTTGCTGCACTTTGGCATGGGCTGCTCGCCGGCTGAGACAGTATATGCTGACTCACACCACTTTGTTGGTATCAAAGATGGATCCGATCAAGTATATTTTCGAGAAGCCCGCTCTCTCCGGAAGGATAGCAAGATGGCAAATGATCTTAACTGAGTACGACATCCAATACACAACCCAAAAAGCAATCAAGGGGAGTGTATTGGCGGATCATTTGGCGCATCAGGCCGTGGATGACTACCAGTCCATGAATTTCGAGTTCCGGGATGAGAATATCATGTTGGTAACCGACTGAAGAACCTGGACTGGATGAAGGACCCGAGGAGGGATCCCGATGGTCTATGTATTTTAATGGAGCCTCGAACGCATTGGGTAATGGCATTGGCGCTGTAATCATGTCTCTTGAGGGATGTCATACTCCGCTCACCGCCCAATTATGTTTTAACTGCACCAACAATATGGCGGAGTATGAGGCATGTATCATGGGTCTTCGAGCTGCTATTGACCTGAGGATTAAGTTCTTGAGTGTATTCGGAGATTCCGCTCTGGTGATAAGTAAGATCAAAGGCGAGTGGGATACGAAGCACCCGAATCTTATTCCTTAAAAAGAGTATGTACTAACATTGCTCCCACACTTTGAGGAGATAACCTTTAAACACTTCCCACGAGAAGAGAACCAGTTGGCGGATACATTAGCTACCATGTCTTCTATGTTCAAAGTTAGGTGGGACAATGAAGCTCCCCAGATTACCATTGAGAGGTTGGACGAACCCACACATTATTGTGACATTGAGACTGAAGAGGTAGCAGATAAACCCTGGTTTCATGAGGGAAAGAGGTATCTTAAGGCTCAAGAATACCCCGAGGGGGCATTTGTTAATGATAAGAAGTTTCTGAGAAGTTTCGCTGCGAAGTTCTTCATCAGTAACGAAATCCTCTATAAGCGTAACCATGATTCAACCTTACTGCAGTGTGTAGACAAGAGCGAGGCAGAAAGGATCATGGCAGAGTTACATGAAGGTACCTTCGGAACTCATTCCAGTGGACATACCATGGCGAAGAAAATCCTACGGGAAGGATACTACTTGTCCACTATGGAAGCCGATTGTTATCAACACTCTCGAACCTGTCATAAGTGACAAATCTATGCTGATAAGGTGCATGTGCCTCCGGTTCCCCTGAATGTTTTGACAGCTCCTTGGCCATTTGCAATGTGGGGCATCGACATGATCGACGAGATCAGACCTACTGTGTCTAACGGGCATTATTTCATTCTGGTAGCAATTGATTATTTTACAAAGTGGGTTGAGGCAGCTTCCTTTGCTACAGTAACCAAGAACATCGTGGCGCGGTTCATCCGACACAATCTGATCTATCGATATGGTGTCCCAAAGAGAGTTATTACTGACAATGGTACAAATATCAATAACCCAATGATCACCAAGCTCTGAAAACAGTTCAAGATACAACATCATAACTCTTCTCCCTACCGGCCGAAGATGAATGAGGCTGTTGAAGCGGCTAACAAGAACATCAAAAAGATTGTGCAGAAGATGACTGTGACATACAAAGACTGGCATGAGATGTTACCATTCAATCTTCATGGATACCGTACCTCAGCACGGACGTCGACAGGGGCAACACCCTACTCTCTGGTATATGGCATGGAGGCAGTCCTACCCATTGAAGTCCAGATACTCTCTCTCTGGATTATGAAGGATGTGGGTTTGAACAAAGACGACTGAATTTAATCGATGAAAAGAAACTTACTGCTATTTATCATGGTCAAACGTATCAAAAGCAAATGATCAAGGGTGTTAACAAGAAACTCAAACGTCAAGAATATCAAGTCGGGGATCTGGTGATCAAACGCATCATACTACCGCAAGGTGATCCCAGGGGAAAATGGACCCCCACATACGAAGGGCCATTTGTGGTTAAGAACATTTTCTCGGGAGGAGCTATGATCCTAACCACCCTGGATGGTGACGACCTTCCTCACCCCGTCAATGCAGACATAGTGAAAGTATACTACGCATAATCAAAGACCCTCTAGGTTGAGTGGCCTAGGTAAAAATAAGGGCTTCCCGGCGAACCAAAAGGGTTCGGGCAAAAGTAAGGGATGAAAATGAAAAAAAACTGTACACCCGGCAAGTCGAAAACTTGAAAAGGCGACTTGGGCAAAAAAGGGTATCCCGGTGGACTGAAAACTAGAAAGGGGGTCCAGGAAAAAATTAGGAATCGAAGCGTAACAATATGTCTCATTGGATCATCTCGCAACCAGATTTCGGTATCGACTACCAAGCTCGGACAACGCCAATCAATCTGATCAACCTTCGGCCAAACAACAAAGTGATGAGACGCTTGAAGATATAAAGGCAATAACAGAGTTGGAACCCAATGGGGGCGTTTCACATAGCTATTTTTCTCTTTCTTTTATACAAATTGTAATTTCTATCTTTCGGCGACGTTCTCTTACCAGGATGTCGGCCTCTTTGTATAAAACGCCTATTACAGGCCAACTTTAAAAATCAATACAATTCATTTTCATTCGAAATTTCAAGTTGTTTTTATTTTTCTGTTTTGTTTCGCAAGAGCGTACAATGATTCATATTTGATATATGCATTTGAAAATAATGGCTTGCTCATAAATATTTACATGAGAAACAAATACAGTTACTCGTAATTCTAGGAACAGGGAAAACAAGAAGTGCCCAAACCCTACAGTTACTCTGCCCATCAGGTACAGGGATAAAGCCAGCTTGAGAATATGAGCAGTGGTACATACACTCCCCACAGAGTAAAAAGTTTCCAAAGACAGTGGTGTTAGCTTTTCCGAACAGGACAGAACTCTCCCCAGCTGAGGTTCACAATCGCGAGTGAGTCAGTAAATTTTGCCCCAAGCAGAGTTTATTTCTCTCACAGGCAGAAATCCAATCTCCAACAAGATTCATTATCACCAGCAACGGAAATTCATCCCCAGTTGAGTTATTTCTCCAAGTCAGCAGATCTATCAACAGAGTGTCTCCTCTCCAACAGAGTTATTCCCCGTTGAGTTATCCTCAAACAGAGTCTCGTCTGGCAGAATATTTACTAGCCAAGGGGAAAATCCCCAGCATAATCATCGTTGTTCACCATCCCTAACAAAAGAAGAGGAACTATGGTTTGTTACAGCAGTCAAGAATACCATTTCTCACACTCTCCAAACAACAATCATGGATTTATTTTCCTGGACTCAGATTATTATGTCAGCATTTCATGTTCATGCATCATGACATGTGCATACATCACATATAACATAGTCTCATTTATTTTGAGAACGTCATTATACAATGCATCTCATGCATCGCATATAACTAACCCTATATTTCTTTCAGAAAAGACAGTTATTATCAACAATTTCTAGCAGGTCCATGATCAACACTCGAAGCTAAATAGAGTAATCATCGACGCAACAAGAACAACCTTACCTAGGTTCCCTCTATAGTTTTACCCAAACTCATTCCGAAGCAGCCCTACCATCCAGGCTTTTATCTCGAAGTAACCCTACTATCCAGGTTCCTTCTCGCAGCCCTACTATCCAGGATTTCATATTGTAGTAACCCTACTATCCAGGTTCCTTCTCGCAGCCCTACTATCCAGGCTCTCATATCGAAGCAGCCCTACTATCCAGGCTTTCATGTCGAAGTAACCCTACTATCCAGGTTCCTTCTCAAGCCCTACTATCCAGGCTTTCATATCGAAGTAACCCTACTATCCAGGTTCCTTCTCACAACCCTACTATTCAGGCTCTCATATTGAAGTAACCCTACCATCCAGGTTCCTTCTCATAACCTTACTATCCGGGTTCTGCCTCTCTTATCCCCAGACAACAGTCCATAACACTGTAAGACCGGGACCTGATCAAACACGATTTGTTTCGCATTTCCCCAGTAAGTCGCGGTGCAACATATACCCCGACCAAACACACAGTTCACTTCCGCTTCCCAAACCAGAATTATTCCCCAGTAGAGTAACAGACAACTGAAGCTCCTAAAACTCTATTTCTCTCAAGACAAAGACCAGCATTCCCCAACGAAGTCCTCCTCAACAACAGGTATACAGGATCTCGCCAAGGAATCTCTTATGCGATCGACACCTCTTCGGATGGCATCTTTAAGCCCATCTTCCATCATCGACTTCCAAATGGCATCTGTAATCCCATTCCTGATATCACAAATCATGTATCACTTCATGCGAGTGCAAATTTCTGGGCACTCTAGTGTTCAATCATCTTCCACCTTCAGATCACAAAAGGCAGACGAGCCAATTTACATCTTCAGGTTTAAGAAGATTGAACAGGGGAAGCTGTTGTACCTAAAAATTTTCCCTCCCATATTTCTCAACACATGGCAAGTGAGGTCCCCAAATTGCTCAAGGAAGTTCAAGAGTTGACCAGACAAATTCTCTCATAAGGCAGTCTACCTCAAATTAGGGTTTCATTTTTCATCAAGATGCGTGAGTCCAAAGGATCCAAAATTCCTTCCAAGGCCCTAATATGTTCTCAAGATCATCCATGTAAATTTTCAAGCCTTGCCAAGGAAGTTTGCTCAGTCAATTGCTCAAATGCTTGGAAATTAACTATGCTAGGGCAAAAGTCAACTGTGGCCCACATACAGTCAAACTTCAATATTTTTGGTCAACATCCTAATTTTGAAGTATCACCCATCATTTGATCAAGGGTTGATCATTATTCCTCAAGGATTGCTCACAGTTCATCAAAACCCAAAAGTTGCTAAATTAGGGTTTTTTCAAGAAAAGTTAACTCAACTTTGACCAAGCATAACTTTCTCATACTTTATGAGAAATGACCCATCCAAAGCTAATTTTGAAGAGGATGCAATTCCCTACAATCCATCTTCAGCTCCCAAGTTTAAAATATGCACTCACAAGAAGTTATGAATTTGGACATTATAGGTCATTTTGAAAATTCAACAAAAACACCTTTTTTATCAAAGCTTCATACATGAGTATGGAATATCAAAATGAGATGATACCAAAAGGTTTGCTTAGAGGACATCCTAATATTTCTAAAAAGTCCAAGAGCACCTCTCTAGGGTCAAAATTGAGAGAGTTATGCATGGGCCAAGTTGACCATTTTTGCAAAATTGCCAAAAGTCAAATGTGCTCAAATTTGCATTTTTTGCTAAATAGGCCCAACTTTTTATGCTTGCACCTCACTTATAATATGATCCATGACCCAAATACTTATGCACCAAATGTTCGCTTCATTTTTCAATTAATTTTGATTTTTTGTTAGTTAAAATTTAAATTAAATCAAATAATTGATGAATAATGAAAAAGATATGTTGTGATCTGATTTTTGGACAGGATCTTAATCAAATAATGCAAGGATATCATGATCAATTTGAATCAAGGCTGATTGGGACAAGAAAGGCATAATTTGGATCAATATACCAAGTTTACATATGCCATGAAAATCAAATCAAATCTTGAAAACTTCCAAAGATGTGATCAGTTTTTACAACCCTAATGCACTCTATGATATATATTGAACGTATCCAAGGCAAAAACAAGGATTAACAGTCGTGCATAGCCAGGAACAAAACTTCAAAATTTCAAAGAAAAGTGGTGATTCAATTTCCATCCTAGAGGCCAATCCAAGCCATTCTAACATTGCCAACAGATTGCTGGACATCCCAGGAACATATCCCAATCAATTGCAAGCCGCCTCAGGTCCAGAATCCGCGTGTAGCAGTCACACATTTTGATTATATATTCTTGTTCATCATTGAGTTTGCAAGCTAATGGTACCACTTAATTGCATTTTTGATGCATGTACATGATATTGCCATAGCTAGGGTTTTGCATTCTTGTTTAAGGGTTTTCAATGCAGGTAAAATTAGGCATTGATTATGGTACCATGATGCTCGTGAGGATGAGACGAGTTGATTGGTACCAGCCATGGTCATTTATCTTGAGCATATGCAATTTTTTAGATGCACAGGTATGTACCTACAACAAGGTGTCTATAGGTAAAAGTATCCTAGGCTAAAACAACGGTTTGGGGAAGAAGACGATGTGTGGCACTCACTAGTTGGGTGGTTTGAATTTTCGCACTTTTTTCTGATTACACCATGTGATTTGATTATATTGTTTATTTCTATTATATGTACAAACAAGCAAAGCAGCTCAGTTGGCAGCGTGGTACTGGGAATGTGCATAGGGGCCTGGGTTCAATCCCCGCGTCCCAACCTTTGTTCATATTATTTTGTTTCATGAGATCAGGTACACCACAGATCCAAACCTCCACCATATGCCATCAATATTTGGCCATCAAACGTATCTCCAGCCAGATCCAATGCCTTTCTGTTGTACCAAAAAATTTTCCCTCTCATTTCATCAACATTTTCTCACCATAATACTCTTAGAACTCAAGATCAAGTTAGGGTTTGCTCTGCTCAAAACTCCTCATTGCATTGTTGACCCAAATTAGGGTTTGAGTTTGCACAAAGATTTTTTGACCTAAAATGCCCAAAGTGACTTTCATGCTTCATATTGGACCTACAAGTTTATCCATACCAAGTTTCAAGCCTTGATTCCAATCTTTGCCCAATCAATTGAACATTTGACCTAGAAATCAGCTGTATTGGGGAAAAAGTCAATTGTGGCCAATTGACAATCAAACCTCATGATTTTTGACCCACATCAACATAATGAACTCATGTGGACCATTTGATCAAGTTTGGATCACAATTCCACAAGAAATTTGATCAGATCACCAAAAGGGCAAAATGGTCATTTTTAGGGTTTTGACTGCACAAAGGCAATTTTTAACTGTTTGACCTAACCAATGGCAAACCAAGCTCACATATAGACTCAAGAACTCAATGGCATTGTCTTGACACATTCAACAAGTTCAAAAAATCCCAAATGCACAAGATTGACAGATGAATTTTCCAGTCAACTGATCAAAATTTGACTGTATACTGAAAAGTCAAACTTTGACTTTTTTTGGTCAAAATCAAGTGCCAAGATTCATTTTTCATCAAGACATGTCAAATTATGAAACTTGTTCATCAAGAAACCCAAAATTGCAAATTAGGGTTTAGAATGAGAAAATTTCATAACTTAGAATTTTTCTAAGTTATGAAACTTCCTTATTTTTTCCCAACTTTATCCCATTGTTTCATCAAGATATATTTGGATTCAAACAAAACTCAAAACATGAAAGTTGTAGTACATTGAAAAATCTACAACTTTGATTCACAAAGTTTCCTCAAAAGAAGATTGTAGCTCAAGTTATAATTTTCGGAATAAGGGTGCAAAACATTCTTAACTTAGAAAATTTTTGACCTATTTTAGGCAGGATTTTTGCCCAACTTCATGGCCACTTTTCACATGCTTCCACTTGGAATTTCAACTTGCATTACAAAGATGGATTATAGTACACATTCCAAGCTTTCCAAATTGTCCAAGAACTTCTCAAACACCCTTGTGGTTAGGGAGAATCAAATTGGCAAAGTTGGGCAAAAGTCACTTTTGTTCATGACCAAAGGCATGTTCATACATTGGCATTTTCAAACTCAGCTTGCACAAACTAGATTACAGGACTCTAATCTCATTCTTACTCAATAATTAAATTCCAATCCATTGTGTTCTAGCATTATTTTGTCCATATAGTCATTACACAAAGAATTAATCCATATATGGAAAAAGCACATTTGCCATTTTGATAAAGAAGTGCTTTATGTCAAATTCACAAATCAAAGAGGTATAAGCCAGATCTTTTAGGCACAAGTTTATGGACAAATCCCACTGATCAAGAACCAAGTTTGCAGCATGCTTGAGGGGCCTGTAGTAGCCTATAATCCAACTTGACAATCTTTGCTTAGATAAGAAGAAACATTGCAAAACATATACCATATTCACTTCCTGCAAGCAAAAGCCTAAGCAAACTTTATCCACACGTTTCATACTCCCTAACTGACCTAAAGCACGACCAAACCACCTTCAATACCTCCTCATTCAAAGAAACACCTTCTTGCTGCAAAAACAGAGTCCCTTCTGCAACTTGACTTCCACAAACACTTCCACTCGTGCGTTTTGGCCAAAGCTTGTTCAAACACACTCCCTACCATCCATTGAAGCTATTCCAAGCACTGAACTTGAACTGTAACATCCATAACCAAGGTTGCCATTTTCACTTTTCATCTGTGCAGGTTGACTTCCATAGCTCGATTCAGTTAGTTTCAAAGCAAGCTAAAGGTTGGAGGAGCATCCTTGGACCTCAGGCAAGCTGTACAAGTCCTCAAGCACCATTGAAGTTGGCCATATTACTCTGTTCGAGTCAAGCTGAAACAGGTAAAACGTGAACTTCTATCTCTCTATCCAAGCATATTTAGGCTTAAGTTTGTGAAGAAAGTATGTCCTACTCATGGCCCTGAAGCTACCCATATAGTCACTTTTCATTTATATTATGTGTGCTGAGAGAATTTAGGACATGAACATTGAAAAAAACTTAGGTCAGAAATTGGGGGAGAAGAAATTCTCTCTCATTTCTGAGAGTTAGATCAAGTTTTTTATATGTATGAACTCGTGATTTAATGCTCTACATTGTTTATGTTGTGAGTTTTGGCTAAAAATCAAGGAATCAGGAGTTAGCACTGAACAAGGAAGGGCGCGCGTTTTTTGTTTGAATCTGGCTAGAGGTTGAAGACAGAGTTGACTTGGACTGGGCCTGAGTCAACCTGCTTTTTGTACCCCCTTTTTCATTTTGCACCCCCCTGGCCCATTGTGTGTTTTTTTATAATTATTTTTGACTTTTCTATTTTTCTTCTGACTTATTATTTTTTGTCAAAACATAAAAAATATTAAAAATATTTTTCCACCCACTTTTGCATTTATTTGGAATTTATTTGCTTTATTTAAACTTATACATGTAAAATAATATATATATTTTTATTTAAAATACTAAAAAATAATACAAAATATATTTATTTTCAATTATTATTTTATTTTACCTTTTGAAAACATTTTCTCAAAATATACTTTTTTTTTGGATAAATAATAAATATTTTATTTTTATATATATTTAGTATATTTAATAAATAATATAAATACTTGTATATTTATTAGAATATTTAGGACAAAAACATGAAAATAATACTTTTTGATTTTATTAATGTATGACATAAAAAAAAACCTTTTTTCACAATATACTTCTTTTTTTATTTTTTTTATATAATTGACAAATATTGTATATAATATAATTAATAAATACTATTTATTTAGAAAACTAGGGTTTTGCCCTAAACCATGAAAAATATCCAAAAATTAACCTTTTTTATTTTTTACATGTCACATGAAAAATACTTTTACATACATACAAAACCATTTTTGTGCATATTACATTTTGCATATTTAGTTTATTTATTTAATTATTGTGCAATTAATATACTTGTATATTCAATTTGGATCGTAATAGTTTAGATTTAAATTTCTTGCTAAATATCCCCCATTTGAACATTTGTACCCCCATCCCCATAATTATGTTGTAATAATTTGGGACTTTAAATTCCACATTTTAAAGCTTTCTAATTATGCCATGATAGACTTAGGGTTTGTATGCAAAATCAACCAACAAATAGTTTGACCTAATTCAAAGATAAAAAAGCATGAAAATGGACAACACCAATCACACTTGCACCCCTAGGATTACTCCACTTGTTGCCTTCAATAATGGGCCATGCTTGCATTTTGAGTGTTTTTGGCAAAACAAAACAAATCAAATGATCATAGTCCCTCGATGACGCTTTCTCAAGTTGCCTAAAAATGATCAAGTCCCTTGAAGGAAAAATTGCCAAAGACACTTGGCACTATTGCATTCATGGTCTAAACGATGACCCGCGCCCGTCCCGTTAAAATCCTAACACAAGATTGTCCACCAAATACAATGGTGGAACAATACTGTTAAAAGGGTTAAAACATAGGGAAGATCTTTGAGAAATTTAGGGGTAGACAACTCTTAGTTACTTGATCAAACATGCAAAACACACTTGCCTACTTTTCAAAACACACATCACAACACACTTTCAAAACAACTTTCAAAAACATTGAAAACTTTTCAAAAGACAAATACACCTTTGTACATGGATCATTACAAAGGTTGCCACAACAATGGCCTCTTTTCAAAACATTTTCAAACCCACACACAAAGCACCATTTCAAACAATTGAAAGCACCATTTCAAACAATTGAAAATGCAAGGCAAGTGATCTAAGCAAGTAACTAAGAGCCCATGGATAACCATGGATAGAAAGGGTGCTAATACCTTCCCTTTCTATAATCTACTCCCCGAACCCAAGAAAACATCTCAAAGGTTTTTGCTGTGCTTTTTAACCTTTCCTTAGGATAAAATAAAAAGTCGGTGGCGACTCTTACTAAACCAAAACATTTGCGAAAACAAACGCAAAACCTCAAGTCAGTTCTCCCACGGTATCACAGAACTGGCGACTCTGCTGGGGATTTCTGGTAAGTGGAGTAACCTTAGGGCTTAGATCACCATTTTGTATGACTAATTGTTTGCTTTGATTGCTTTACATCTTGGTTCTCTTGTTTGGGCTTGAAATCCTACACCCGGATTTGGGGAAACATTCATAGATAGCAATACGTTGTGGAAACTGTGCGGGGTATACCGACACGGTTGAAGCAATAGCTATATTAGTGCGACATATTTGTGAGTACCGGTAACCCTTGAGTTCAATCAAGGAGAGTACGGGGCCGCTGAGTGATGTCACTAAGCAATAATGACCTAGAACCTTACTTGACCATCTTGGCCTTTTATTAGGGGTAGTGAGATGACCGGCTTTGGTGCAGTCCGAAGTTGGTAGATACTCGACACTACACTCATTGAGGGTTGTTTTCTTGGAATATTTTGGTCGCTAGTTAAGTGGCTAAACCAAAACAATGAACATGGAAAACAATCCAATGATATTGAGCTCCTTAGAACCCGGTTACTATTTATAGGACATGTTTTTTAAACTAACTTCACTCAAGAGGGTACTTACCTATGAAAACCCATGCAAACCTGAAACTAGGGTTTTGTGTGAATTGCTTGTACATATGTTTGTGCATACATCATGAACATCATAAAACATCATATGCATCCACTAACCATTTCAGGGGTTTAGATCTTCATCTTTGTTCTTGTTTTGTAGGTCATGGAAATTATTCGCAGGAAAACTATCCAAGTCAACTTGTGAGAATCCCTCCTCAACTCAAGGAGCTCACATCTAGAATTCCAGAAAGCTCTCTCTTCAGTGAAAGATATGGCAGACTGCTCAGCCTAGTCCACACCAACATTGAAGAGGACATGGTGAAAGTGTTGTTCCAGTTCTTTGACCCCCTTCACCACTGTTTCACATTCCCCGACTACCAATTGGTGCCCACTTTGGAGGAATTTTCTCAACTCCTAAGAATTCATATTCTTAATCAACTACCCTACAACGGTACAGAAAAAGAACCAAAGCCTGAAGATGTTGCTCAAGCACTACACTTGCAACCATCTGACATCAAGGGGCATTGGGAAACTAGAAGTGGCGTCAAAGGCTTCTTGGCAAAATTCTTGTTTGAGAAGGCACAAGAGTGTTGGAATTCATTGGATCTACAAGCCTTTGAAGAGATTGTGGCACTCCTCATTTATGGGTTGGTCTTGTTCCCAAATCCTGACCAACTTATAGATGTCAATGCTGTCAAGATCTTCTTATCCAGGAATCCCATACCTACATTACTTGGGGACATCCTCCACTCATTTTACACACGAACAATGAGAAAGAGGGGTGTTCTCATGTGTTGTACTCCTCTCCTTGCAAGGTGGTTTATTTCGAACCTTCCACAAGCTGTTTTGAAGAATGACCAAGGCTTAAGATGGTCACAACGATTGATGACCCTCACACACTCTGATGTGCATTGGTGTTCTCGGTCCAGAGAAAATGTCATCATCGTCGATCATTGTGGAGAGTTCCATAATGTTCCATTACTTGGCATTAGGGGAGGCATTACCTACAACCCTTGTCTAGCTTTAAGACAATTTGGATATGCACGGAGGGATGGCCCTCATGACATGTTGATTCCTGACCTAGTTTTTGACTTCGACAACGATGCGCAAGGACTTCGCCAAAGATTCATCAGAGCTTGGAGGATGCCTAACAAGGTAGATAGCAAGACACTGGGGCACAAGAACTCCATCCCTCTTGAGCCTTACCTCAAGTGGGTACGAACCCGAGCCCAGAGTCTAATGACGCCTTACCCTCATGTTCTCCCTTTGATTAAAGAGCCCGTTAAGGAAGGAGAGGTTGCCTACACCATCCTACACCCTGACATGCCTACCTCATGGGAGGAAATGCAGAAGAGTTGGATCCAACTCAAGGAGGAACGAAATACTTTTGAAGCCAGCTTCTACGCCAGTGAGAAGAAGGTTTTGGAGCTTACCCGCCGACTCCATGAGGAAGAGACCCTCAACACCTACATCGCACCAAAGAGGATGCGCAACGTCTTTTTACCTTAAGAAGTTTTTGTAATATTTGGCCCATGGGGCATTTATGTACTGACAAAATTTCTTCTTATTAATATGACGTGTGTTCTTTTTGTCTGCAGCAATTTGGAATTTCTAAATCCTTGAATGCATTACATGAATAAACATATCATTCATCATATTCATAAGCAGGTCTCCATGCCAGGTTTCCTTATCTTTCTGCTGTTTATTTCAGTAGGATGGATCTCGAACAGACGGTCAAAGATTTGCAGTCTCAAAACTCACAGTTTCAACATCTCCTAATGACCTTGGCAAAGGGCCAGGAGGATCTAAAAGCCATGCTTGGGAACAAAGAGCAAGTGAAAAAGAAGAAGAAAAGAGTGGGGGTAGCTACCTTGGGAAGAAGGTTTGAGGGTGAAGCCAGAAGAGTTCTTGAATTTCCCTCCGCATCCGAAGAGGAAACCAGTAAAGGAAAAGGGGCTGCGGTACCTTCTGAATCAGAAGCTGAAGAGGAAGAGGCTGAAGAAGATGAAGACTACTCAGAGCAACAATACCCGCCCGCAGACGACAAGTACAAAAACCTAGAGGATAGGCTGGCAGCTATGGAGCTGCAAAGGGTTCCCGGGTTAGATTTCGAAGATTTGGGATTAATTGCTGGAATTGTGATCCCTCCGAAGTTTAAAGTGCCAATTTTTGCAAGATATGACGGGCTGTCTTGCCCGAAGATGCACCTAAGGTCGTACGTCCGAAGAATTCAACCTCACACATCCGACAGAAATCTTTGGGTACACTTCTTTCAAGACAGCCTGTCTGGTACACAGCTAGACTGGTTTTACAAGCTTGAGAGGTCGGAGATACATAGTTGGGAAGACTTGGCAGCTGCCTTTTATCGCCAATATCAATATAACTCTGACTTGGCACCAACCCGTACTCAGCTACAGAGTATGGGGATGGCCTCGGGTGAGGATTCAAGGAATACGCCCAAAAATGGCGCGACTTAGTCGGAAGAGTGCATCCACCTCTTTCTGATAGAGAACTAGTTGATATGTTCCTGGGAACCCTATCTGGCCCGTTCTTCAACCATCTGATCGAGAGCTCTTCCGCAGGGTTTACTGAATTAATTCTGACTGGCAAACGGGTGGAGGCCGGTATTAAGAATGGGAAGATTCAAAAGGATGCCTCTGCATCTACAACTGTTAAGAAATCATTTCCGGCAAAGAAGGAAACGACTGTTGTGTACTCTCAGAGAGGAGTGGGAAGAACTGAGCGCCGGCCGACTGTAGGGGCCGTGATGATCCAAAATTCATCAAATGATCAGCCTCGTGGCAATCAGTCCAGACCAAATCAGCAACGGGTAGAGCGGCCACAACGGCAGTTCACCCACATCAATATGACACCTGCGCAAGTTCTTCCACATTTGTTGAAGTTGAATCTGACTGGTTTAAAGGAGGCACCGAAAAACCCTAACACCACATCTCCATACTATCATGCCAATGCTAAATGTGCCTACCATTATGATAGCGCCAGACATGACACCAACAATTGTTGGGCGCTAAAGAATAAAATTCAAGACTTGATAGATGCAAAAGAGGTTGAGTTCGATGCTCTAGAGAAGCCAAACGTAATATCCGCTCCGATGCCTAAGCATGGTCGAAATGTCCATGCTATTGAAGAAGATCTGTATGTTTCTGATGTTGATGACCTGATGACTCCGCTGTTAACAATCAAGTTAAATCTGTTGAAAGCTGGGATTTTCCCAGGATGCAAAGAAGATTGCTACTGTTGTTACTCTCTACCAATCGACTGTCCATTGTTGAAGAAAGGCATCCAAGGCCTGATGGACAGTCAACAAATTCTGTTTGAAAAGATTCCTGCTATTCCAACCCCTACTGAAGATGTTTCAATAATCACCATTTCCACCAATCTTTCCAAGGCCGTCAAAAAGCCTGTTAAGATTACATCCTCTACAAAGATTGTTCCCTTGAAAATAACTATGCCTGGGCCTGTCCCGTACAGTTCTGACAAGTCAATACCATGGAATTACGGTGGAGAAATCTACTACCATGGTGTTAAACAAGTTGAGATAACCGAGGAAAGCTCTGATGAAGAAGATGCCGATATTGGAAACATTGCCGGTACAAGCAAGATCACCCGAAGTGGGAGAATATTTTCTCCAGAGATTGCTCCCCCAAAGGCAATCTTTGGACCCTCAGCTGCTGCCAAAGTTACTCCTGCACCGATAAAACTTTCCGCAAAAACTCCGTTGATTGAAGAAGCTGTTATCCCTGTTGTTGTCCCTCCTACTTCTGTTGATAAGGGGAAAGGGGTCCAAGATGAGCTCGTCAGGATGAAGGCTCAACCTTTGGTCATCCCTGAAACCTCTAATAAAGAGATGGAGGAGATTCTGAAAATAATTAAAAAGAGTGATTATGACGTGGTAGAGCAACTGGGGCAAGCCCCCTCGAAGATCTCCATGTTAGCATTACTGCTTTGTTCAGAGGCGCACGCCAAAGCATTGATAAAATTTCTGAAGACAACCCATGTGCCTCAGGAAACCTCAACCGACCAATTCCAAGATTGCGTGGCCAGCCTTACCGCAGACAACGGCCTAGGTTTCTCTGATGCTGACCTGACCCCAAAAGGAAGAAAGCACAATGACGCATTACATGTGTCAGTAGAATGCCAAGGAACTACTCTGGCCCATGTTTTGGTCGACACTGGTTCTTCTCTGAACGTGCTGCCTAAGAAGGCTCTCGATCGATTGGACTGTGAAGGCTTGGACCTAAGGCCAAGTAATATCATTGTAAGAGCATTTGACGGGTCAAAGAGAATGGTACATGGGGAGGTAGACATTCCCATTAAAGTAGGTACAAAAGTGTTCCCCTCAACTTTCTATGTGATGGACATCCGCCCGTCATACTCTTGCTTACTGGGAAGACCTTGGATACATAATGCAGGGGCAGTCAATTCCTCCCTACATCAAATGTTGAAATACCCTGTCAAAGGAAAAATCATAACCGTGCACGGTGAAGAGGAATATATGATCAGCCACCTGAACTCCTTTCGGTATGTAGAGGTAGAAGGCGAATTCATTGAGACACCATTCCAGCACTTTGAGGAAGTCTCTCCTGAGGTGGCAGTAGCAAAAACGGTAGCTAAGGTACCAAGGCAGATGCCCAGGATGGCATCTCTAAAAGACGCGAAGGCCGCGATGAAGGAAGGGAAGAGCTCAACATGGGGACAATTGCCTAATATTCCTCACAAAACAGACAAGTTTGGATTAGGATTCACTGCTGCGGGGCAAAAAGCTATGCGCTGCTCAAAAGTTGAAAGAACACCCATCAAGATTTCTCCTTATGGAATCAATGCTTTGGAAGATGAAGACGAAGAGGCCAAAATTGAAGATTGGATCTTCCCAACCATCGAAGGGGGATTGCGCAACTGGGTGGCGAAAGACTTCGTCCCCATTACTTTTATTAATCAGTAATTATCTGTCAAACATTTCCTGTTGGTTTGTAATAATTACTTTTGAACAATCTGCACTACTTTTTCACCTCATGCCTTGCCCGAGGTATGTAGGTCCATTTGTAAGGGTTTTGATTCTCTTCATATTCATATGCCATGTTTAATGATTCATTGGACGTTTTTCATTTATAAACTGCTGTGTTCATTTTCTTTCCTTTTTGCATTTTTGTTTGTTTAAGGATGGCTATCCCTTACACACACCCACACTCACAAATGCAGGTACCCATCCACTCTGGATTCTATGGGTGACTATTCTGCTATGTCCTTCAATAACTCTGAAGATCTGGTCAATCAGGCTGAGTATGAAGACGACGAAGGTTGTGAAGTACCAGGAGAGCTAGCCAGACTTCTACAGCAAGAAGAAAGGGCCATCTTGCCTCACGAAGAGTTGTTGGAAACTGTCAACTTGGGAACAGAGGAAGACGGGAAAGAAGTACAAGTGGGTGCCAATCTGGAGCCAAGTGTCAAGGAGCGTTTGGTACAGCTGTTAAATGAATACATTGAAATCTTCGCCTGGTCTTATGAAGACATGCCGGGTTTAGACCCAGATATCGTGGTTCACCGTCTCCCTACAAGAGAGGATTGTCCACCAGTCAAACAAAAAGTCCGCCGAATGAGGCCCGACATGTCTGAGAAGATTAAAGCAGAAGTAATGAAGCAATTCGACGCTGGCTTTCTGGATGTTACATCCTATCCACAATGGGTTTCTAACATTGTGCCAGTTCCCAAAAAAGACGGCAAGGTCAGAATGTGTGTGGATTATCGGGATTTGAATAGGGTTAGTCCTAAAGATGATTTTCCGCTACCGCATATCGACATTTTGATTGACAACACAGCTCAGCACAAGGTGTTTTCCTTCATGGATGGATTCTCGGGCTACAACCAGATCAAAATGGCCCCCAAGGACATGGAGAAAACAACCTTTGTTACGCAATGGGGTACCTTCTGCTACAAGGTGATGTCGTTTGGACTGAAGAATGTAGGGGCAGCTTATCAGCGCGCCATGGTAGCTTTGTTTCATGATATGATACATCATGAGATCGAAGTTTACGTAGATGATATGATAGCTCGATCACAAACAGAGGTGGAACACCTTGAACATCTGGAAAAGCTGTTTGCCAGGTTGAAGGAATACAAACTCAGGCTGAATCCAAGTAAGTGCACTTTTGGAGTTAGGTCTGGTAAGCTTCTGGGATTTGTTGTCAGCAACAAAGGCATTGAGGTCGATCCAGCAAAAGTGAAAGCAATACAAGAAATGCATGCTCTCCATACTGAAAAGTAGGTTAAAGGGTTCTTGGGGCGCTTGAACTATATTGCCAGATTCATCTCTCATCTGACGTCTACCTGTGAGCCAATTTTCAAATTATTGAAGAAAGATCAGGTAGTCGAATGGAACGACGATTGCCAAGCTGCTTTTGATAAGATCAAGGAGTATTTGCTAGAACCTCCTATTCTGATGCCACCCGTCGAAAGAAGACCGTTGATCATGTATCTGACCGTCTTGGATAACTCAATAGGGTGTGTTTTGGGCCAGCATGACGAGTCTGGTCGAAAAGAGCATGCTATTTATTACCTTAGCAAAAAGTTTACCGACTGTGAGACTCGCTACACACTGCTCAAGAAAACTTGTTGCGTTTGGGTATGGGCTGCTCACCGACTAAGGCAGTATATGTTGACTCATACCACCTTGCTGATTTCCAAAATGGATCCTATCAAGTATATCTTCGAGAAGCCTGCTTTATCTAGAAGAATAGCTAGATGGCAAATGATCCTAACTGAGTATGACAGCTAGTATACTACCCAAAAAGCTATAAAAGGGAGTGTACTAGCTGACCATCTAGCTCATCAAGCTATCGAAGATTATCAATCCATGAGATTTGACTTCCCAGACGAGGACATCATGAATTTGGACAACATTGAAGGTAACGGACCGTATGGCGGACCTAAAAAAGGATCCCGATGGACCCTGTACTTTGATGGTGCTTCAAATGCACTTGGAAACGGTATCGGTGCGGTACTCATTTCCCCGGAAGGTTGTCAAACACCTTTCACGACCCGACTTTGCTTCAGCTGCACCAACAACATGGCTGAATATGAAGCTTGCATCTTTGGTCTCAAAGCTGCTATAGACTTGGGGATCAAATCTTTGATCGTATTTGGGGACTCGGCTTTGGTTATCAGTCAAATCAAAGGAGAGTGGGATACCAAACATCCTAACCTGATCCCATACAAAGAACATGTTCTGACATTGTTGCCTCATTTCGAGCAAATTACCTTCGAGCATTTCCCGCGAGAAGAGAATCAGCTAGCAGATGCTCTGGCAACAATGTCCTCCATGTTTAAACTCAACTGGGATAACGAGGCTCCCCAAATCACCATCGAGCGAATGGATGAACCTGCGCATTGTCATGAGATTAATACCGAAGAAGTAGTGGAACAACCCTGGTTTCACGAAATCAAAAGGTATCTCCAGACTAGAGAATATCCCGAAGGAGCTTCAGTAAATGACAAAAAGTTCCTAAGGAGATTTGCTGCCAAGTTCTTCCTCAGCAATGGCATCCTCTATAAACGCAGCCATGATTGTGTTTTACTCCGATGTGTGGATAAAGCTGAAGCAGAGTTAATCATGACTGAGATACACAGCGGTACATTTGGCACCCACTTGAGCGGGCATACGATGGCTAAGAAAATTCTAAAGGCAGACTATTACTGGTCTACTATGGAAGCTGATTGCCATCAACATTCCTGTACTTGCCATAAATGTCAAGTCTACGCTGACAAGATTCATATTCCTCCGGTTCCTCTCAACGTTCTGACAACTCCTTGGCCATTTGCAATGTGGGGCATTGATATGATTGGAGAAATCAAGCCCACGGCATCCAATGGACATCGCTTCATCCTGGTCGCCATTGACTATTTTACCAAATGGGTCGAAGCAGCTTCCTTCGCCTCTGTTACTAAAAATGTGGTTGCCCGCTTCATCAAGCAGAACCTCATATGCCGGTATGGTGTTCCCGACAGGATCATCACAGACAACGGTACAAATCTGAATAATACTATGATCACTGCTCTATGCGAACAGTTCAAGATTTATCATCATAATTCATCTCTCTATCGGCCGAAGATGAACGGTGCTGTTGAAGCTGCGAACAAAAACATTAAGAAGATCATTCAGAAAATGACAGTCACTTACAAGGACTGGCATGAGATGTTACCGTTTGCTCTGCATGGATACCGTACCACGGCACGTACTTCAACAGGGCAACCCCATTTTCTTTGGTATATGGCATGGAAGTTGTCTTACCCATGGAAGTTCAGATCCCGTCTTTAAGGATTATGAAAGACGCTGGTTTGAGTGAAGACGATTGGATTCAGACCCGACTTGATCAACTCAATTTGATTAACGAGAAGCGACTCACCGCTGTTTGCCATGGTCAGACGTATCAAAAACGGATGATCAAGGCTTTCAACAAGAAAGTCAGACGTCAAGTGTATCAAGTCGGAGATCTCGTAATCAAGCGGATTATCTTACCGCAAAGTGATCCCAGGGGCAAATGGACTCCTACATACGAAGGACCATTTGTGATCAAGAGCATATTTTCTGGTGGCGCAATGATTCTGACCACCATGGACGACGACAATTTGCTACACCCTGCGAACGCAGACATAGCTAAAAGAGACTACGCATAAAATAACCCGACAAGTCGAAAACCCGAAAGGGCGACGTGGGAAAAAATGGGCATCCCGGTAAACCGAAAACCCGAAAGGGCGGTTCAGGCAAAAATTAGGGATAAAAACAAAAAAATCTATACACCCGGCAAGTTGAAAACCCGAAAGGGCGGCTTGGGCAAAAAGGGGTTTCCCGGTGGATCGAAAACCCGAAAGGGCGATTCAGGCAAAAGTTAGGGAATTAAAGCGTATGACTATGTCTCGTCGGATCACTTTAAAGACAATCTCTTCATCAACCAGCTCCAAGCTTCTGATCGATCCAGTCACCGGCAGACGAAGCATTGAATGGACAGATAATCAGAGTTGTGAAGGCCATAGCAGAATGGAATCCCATGGAATTGTTTCACATAGCCATCTTTCTTTTGTATAAATTTTTCAATTTTTTACGACGACATCCTCTTACTAGGATGACTGTCTCCTTTGTACAAATATACTCATAGAAAGTTAATACAAATACTTTTCCAAATACATAAATTTGCTTTGTCTTCCTTTTCTTTTTTCTTTTGCACTTATGTTTTATTTGAGAAACGTCCAATGTTTTGTTAAATAGGCATATGCATTTGAACATAATCATTTCCTTATGAGTCAAGAAAGATGATTACTTATAGGTTGAAGGTACAGGTAGATATCTTGATGCCCTTTCAGAAGAAATCTCCAACAGATTTAAAACTCCGAATTCCTCAATCCAGAACTTAATTCCCCAAACAGAATTAAACTTCAGGATCTCCAGCAGAACATAAGCTTTCTCAAAACTGATTTCCCCAGCCAGAGAGCCTTCCAGAGCTCAATTCCCCTCAGAGTTTCAGTGTCCCCAGTGGAGCCTTAAAAATATGAAAATCCAATCCCTAGAGGAGCTAAAAATTCCAACTAGCAATCCCCAGCGGAACCAGACTAATGAACTTTCTCCCCACAGAAATACTTCTCACCAAACTGAAAATTCTCAGTCATACCTCTCCAGCATGAGTTTACCAGGTTCTGGACTCCCCAGTAGAGATCATCAGAATTCTCTTACCCTGCAAGTCACCAAGGAATTCCAATTCCCCGCAGTGGTCCTAAGATCCTTCAACAATTGAAGATCTTACGTTTCCCAAGCAGAATGAAGACTCTCATTCTCGGTTATTCAAATGTTCCCCAGTGAAGATCTCTTCAGGATAGGAATCCCCAGTAGATTGGCATACAACCCAAGCTTCTAATTCTCCAGCAGTAGTCAACAAGGATGTCTCATCCTCAGCAATCAAAGATTCTTGCAATCCCCTGCAGCAGTCAAGGACTCACTTTCCCTGGCAGCAGTCAAGATGCTTTTATCTCCAACCATCCAGGATTCATCTATCCTCAGCAAGACAGCTATTCAGCTTACATGCGCATTCATTTACATTCATATCATAAACATTGATATAGCATATATATTGCATCATACATGTCATGCAACATAACTTTATGTTTTAGCTAACATTTCATCCTTTTCAGGATAAGATTAAAAGGCTATCATTAACAATTATTCAGATACAGTATGGATACACCCCAGACACGGCGGTCATTCTATCACTCATTCAGAATTTCAAGTCAGATACAGTATGGATACACCCCAGACACGGCGGTCATTCTATTACTCATTCAGAATTTCAAGACAGATACAGTACAGATACACCCCAGACACGGAGGTCATTCTACTACTCATTCAGACTACAGCGATCAGATACAGACTAGATATGCTCCAGACACGGCAGCCATTCTATCTCTCATTCAGATTCACTTATTAAGGTTCAATGCATTCCAAGCACGGATACCATTCTGACCCTTACAACAGTGGTTTGATTCTCCCCAGTGCGTTCGCCACGGAAGTCATTCTGTCATTTATTTAGATCCCAGTTACAGTTTCAGATACACTTCAAACACGGAAGTCATTCTATTACTCATACGGATCTCAATCCCAGTTACAGTTTCAGATACACTTCAAACACAGAAGTCATTCTATTACTCATACGGATCTCAATCCCAGTTACAGTTTCAGATACACTTCAAACACGGAAGTCATTCTGCTACTTATACGACTTTCAACTTCAGACACAGTCCAGATACACTCCAGACACGGCTGCCATTCTGTCGCTCATTCAGAATTTGTCCTCAGCACGCAGTTGCTCCATATAGATATTTCTCTGTTACCCAGATACAATACAAATACACTCCAGACACGGCAGTCATTCTGATATTCATTCTACCGTCAAACGTAGTTACAACTCGGATACGCCCCAGACACGGAGGCCATCCTTTTGCTCATACAAACTCAATCTCCAAATATAGTTCAAATGCATTCCAGACACGGATACCATTTTGACCCTCATTTTTCTGACCTATCACAGTACAGTTCAACAAACATTCCAGATGGCATCTTTAAGCCCATCCCCGACAAGATTCTGTCACCCCTCCAGATGGCATCTTTAATCCCATCTCCAAATGGCATCTCTAAGCCCATTCCCACATCCATTGTTTTAACGAGTGCAAATTTAAGGGCACTCTAGTGTCCAATCTCCTTTTACCTTCGAGACGCGAAAGGCAAACCTGCCAATCTAACTCTCCAGGTGCAAGGAGATTGAACAGGGGCAACTGTTGTACCCCAAAATGTTCCCTCTCATTTCATCAACATTTTCTCACCACAATACTCTTGGAACTCAAGATCAAGTTAGGGTTTGCTCTGCTCAAAACTCGTCATTGCACTGTTGACCCAAATTAGGGTTTGAGTTTGCACAAAGATGTTTTGACCTAAAATGCCCAAAGTGACTTTCATGCTTCATATTGGACCTACAAGTTTATCCATACCAAGTTTCAAGCCTTGATTCCAATCTTTGCCCAGTCAATTGGACAGTTGACCTAGAAATCAGCTGTATTGGGGAAAAAGTCAATTGTGGCCAATTGACAGTCAAACCTCATTATTTTTGACCCACATCAACATAATGAACTCATGTGGACCATTTGATCAAGTTTGGATCACAATTCCACAAGAAATTTGATCAGATCACCAAAAGGGCAAAATGGTCATTTTTAGGGTTTTGACTGCACAAAGGCAATTTTTGACTGTTTGACCTAACCAATGGCAAACCAAGCTCACATATGGACTCAAGAACTCAATGGCATTGTCTTGACACATTCAACAAGTTCAAAAAATCCCAAATGCACAAGATTGACAGATGAATTTTCCAGTCAACTGATCAAAATTTGACTGTATACTGAAAAGTCAAACTTTGACTTTTTTTGGTCAAAATCAAGTGCCAAGATTCATTTTTCATCAAGACATGTCAAATTATGAAACTTGTTCATCAAGAAACCCAAAATTGAAAATTAGGGTTTAGAATGAGAAAATTTCATAACTTAGAATTTTTCTAAGTTATGAAACTTCCTTATTTTTCCCCAACTTTGTCCCATTGTTTCATCAAGATATATTTGGATTCAAACAAAACTCAAAACATGAAAGTTGTAGTCCATTGAAAAATATACAACTTTGATTCACAAAGTTTCCTCAAAAGAAGCTTGTAGCTCAAGTTATAATTTTTGGAATAAGGGTGCAAAACATTCTTAACTTAGAAATTTTTTTACCTATTTTAGGCAAGATTTTTGCCCAACTTCATGGCCACTTTTCACATGCTTCCACTTGGAATTTCAACTTGCATTAAATAGATGGATTATAGTACACATTCCAAGCTTTCCAAATTGTCCAAGAACTTCTCAAACACCCTTGTGGTTAGGGAGAATCGAATTGGCAAAGTTGGGCAAAAGTCACTTTTGTTCATGACCAAAGGCATGTTCATAGATTGGCATTTTCAAACTCAGCTTGCACAAACTAGATTACAGGCCTCTAATCCCATTCTTACTCAATAATTAAATGCCAATCCATTGTGTTCTAGCATTACTTTGTCCATATAGTCATTACACAAAGAATTAATCCATATATGGAAAAAGCACATTTGCCATTTTGATAAAGAAGTGCTTTATGTCAAATTCACAAATCAAAGAGGTACAAGCCAGATCTTTTGGGCACAAGTTTATGGACAAATCCCACTGATCAAGAACCAAGTTTGCAGCATGCTTGAGGGGCCTGTAGTAGCCTATAATCCAACTTGACAATCTTTGCTTAGATAAGAAGAAACATTGCAAAACATATACCACATTCACTTCCTGCAAGCAAAAGCCTAAGCAAACTTTATCCACACATTTCATACTCCATAACTAACCTAAAGCACGACCAAACCACCTTAACCTCCTCATTCACAGAAACACCTTCTTGCTGCAAAAACAGAGTCCCTTCTGCAACTTGACTTCCACAAACACTTCCACTCGTGCGTTTTGGCCAAAGCTTGTTCAAACACACTCCCTACAATCCATTGAAGCTATTCCAAGCATTGAACTTGAACTGTAACATCCATAACCAAGGTTTCCATTTTCACTTTTCATCTGTGCAGGTTGACTTCCATAGCTCGATTCAGTTAGTTTCAAAGCAAGCTAAAGGTTGGAGGAGCATCCTTGGACCTCAGGCAAGCTGTACAAGTCCTCAAGCACCATTGAAGTTGGCCATATTACTTTGTTCGAGTCAAGCTGAAACAGGTAAAATGTGAACTTCTATCTCTCCATCCAAGCATATTTAGGCTTAAGTTTGTGAAGAAAGTATGTCCTACTCATGGCCCTGAAGCTACCCATATAGTCACTTTTCATTTATATTATGTGTGCTGAGAGAATTTGGGACATGAACATTGAAAAAAACATAGGTCAGAAATTGGGGGAGAAGAAATTCTCTCTCATTTCTGAGAGTTAGATCAAGTTTTTTATATGTATGAACTCGTGATTTAATGCTCTACATTGTTTATGTTGTGAGTTTTGGCTAAAAATCAAGGAATCAGGAGTTAGCATTGAACAAGGAAGGGCACGCGTTTTTTGTTTGAATCTGGCTAGAGGTTGAAGACAAAGTTGATTTGGGCTGGGCCTGAGTCAACCTGCTTTTTGCACCCCCTTTTTCATTTTGCACCCCTTGGCCCATTGTGTGTTTTTTTAAATTATTTTTGACTTTTCTATTTTTCTTCTGACTTATTATTTTTTGTCAAAACATAAAAAATATTAAAAATATTTTTCCACCCATTTTTGCATTTATTTGGAATTTATTTGCTTTATTTAAACTTATACATGTAAAATAATATATATATTTTTATTTAAAATACTAAAAAATAATACAAAATATATTTATTTTCAGTTATTATTTTATTTTACCTTTTGAAAACATTTTCTCAAAATATACTTTTTTTTTTATAAATAATAAATATTTTATTTTTATATATATTTAGTATATTTAATAAATAATATAAATACTTGTATATTTATTAGAATATTTAGGACAAAAACATGAAAATAATACTTTTTTATTTTATTAATGTATGACATAAAAAAATACCTTTTTTCATAATAAACTTCTTTTTTTATTTTTTGTATATAATTGACAAATATTGTATATAATATAATTAATAAATACTATTTATTTAGAAAACTAGGGTTTTGCCCTAAACCATGAAAAATATCCAAAAATTAACTTTTTTTATTTTTTACATGTCACATAAAAAATACTTTTACATAAATACAAAACCATTTTTGTGCATATTACATTTTGCATATTTAGTTTATTTATTTAATTATTGTGCAATTAATATACTTGTATATTCAATTTGGATTGTAATAGTTTAGATTTAAATTTCTTGCTAAATATCCCCCATTTGAACATTTGTACCCCCATCCCCATAATTATGTTGTAATAATTTAGGACTTTAAATTCCGCATTTTAAAGCTTTCTAATTATGCCATGATAGACTTTGGGTTTGTATGCAAAATCAACCAACAAATAGTTTGACCTAATTCAAAGATAAAAAAGCATGAAAATGGACAACACCAATCACACTTGCACCCCTAGGGTTACTCCACTTGTTGCCTTCAATAATGGGCCATGCTTGCATGTTGAGTGTTTTTGGCAAAACAAAACAAATCAAATGATCATAGTCCCTCGATGACGCTTTCTCAAGTTGCCTAAAAATGATCAAGTCCCTTGAAGGAAAAATTGCCAAAGACACTTGGCACTATTGCATTCATGGTCTAAACGATGACCCGCGCCCGTCCCGTTAACATCCTAACACAAGATTGCCCACCAAATACAATGGTGGAACAATACTATTAAAAGGGTTAAAACATAGGGAAGATCTTTGAGAAATTTCGGGGTAGACAACTCTTAGTTACTTGATCAAACTTGCAAAACACACTTGCCTACTTTTCAAAACACACATCACAACACACTTTCAAAACAACTTTCAAAAACATTGAAAACTTTTCAAAAGAAAAATACACCTTTGTATACATTCAAACATGGATCATTACAAAGGTTGCCACAACAATGGCCTCTTTTCAAAACATTTTCAAACCCACACACAAAGCACCATTTCAAACAATTGAAAGCACCATTTCAAACAATTGAAAGCACCATTTCAAACAATTGAAAGCACCATTTCAAACAATTGAAAGTGCAAGGCAAGTGATCTAAGAAAGTAACTAAGAGACCATGGATAACCATGGATAGAAAGGGTGCTAATACCTTCCCTTTTTATAATCTACTCCCCGAACCCAAGAAAACATCTCAAAGGTTTTTGCTGTGCTTTTTAACCTTTCCTTAGGATAAAATAAAAAGTCGGTGGCGACTCTTGCTAAACCGAAACATTTGCGAAAACAAACGCAAAACCTCAAGTCAGTTCTCCCACCGTATCACACTTTCCATTAAAGGTCCACCATGTACCCCAGGTCAACGTATGCACTAGATCAGGCGAAGTCAAAAAAGGCTTGGGTTTGTTGGGCCCAGAATTTCAATAACACACCCCCTTTTCCAGCATAGCAACCAAGCCCATTTACTATTTTTCTTATTTTATTTTTTATTTCTTTTCTTTAATTCTTTTAATTTTTCTTTTATGATTTTAATTAACAAATTAATTATTTTTTATAAAAAAAATCATAAAATCAAGAAATCATAAAAAATTAGAACTAGATTAATTTTATCAAATTTAATTTAATTTAGTTTAACTTAGGGAAATTGTAATTTATTTTTGTTGTACCCCAAAATTTGCCCTCTCATATTTCTCAAAACATTGCAAGAAAAATCTCCAAGTTGCTCAAGTTTGCTCAAGAGTGGGACATACCAGCTATCTCCTAAGACAGTCAACCCCAAATTAGGGTTTTGGGTTGCATCAAGATCTTTGATTCCAAATGACCTCAAGTTCTCCCCAATGTCTTAATATGTTCTCAAGATCATCCATGTTAAATTTCAAGCCTTGCAGAGGAAGTTTGCTCAGTCAATTGCTCAAAGGCCCCAAAAACCGACTGTGCTAGGGCAAAAGTCAACTGTGACCTATATACAGTCAAACTTCAAGATTTTTTGTCAACATTATCATTTTGAAGGATATTTCATAATTTTATCAAGGGTTGATCATGATTCATCAAGGATTTCTCAAAATTCATCAAGACTCAAAAGTTGCTAAATTAGGGTTTTGTAGGAAAAGTCAACTCAACTTTGACCAAGCATAACTTTCTCATACTTTATGATAAATGACCCATCCAAAGCTCATTTTGAAGAATATGAAATTAACTACAATCCATATTCATACCCCAAGTTCAAAAAATGCACTCACAAGAAGTTATAAATTTGGACATTATAGGTCATTTTTGAAAATCAACAAAAACACCTTTTTTGCCAAACCTTATAACTTGAGCATGGAATATCAAAATGAGATGAGACCAAAAGGGTTGGTTATAGGACATATCAAGATTTCTAAAAAGGCCAAGAACACCTCTAAAATTTAAAAATTGAAGAAGTTATGCATTATTGAAGTTGTACTTTTTTGCAAAATTGCCAAAAGTCAACTACCCCCAAAACTTTAAATTTTGTCAAATGGGCCAATTCTTTTCCACTTGTTTTGAGCTTGCATAGTTTCCCACGTGTCCTAGCTTCAGCCATGAGCTCATATTTCATTTTTATTATTTTATTTGATTTTTTATTGAATTTATTAATGTTTAATCAAATAAAATCATATAAAATCCAAAACTTTGATTACATAAGATTTTTTGGCTGTTTCAGGCTTTGATCACAATCATTAATATCATCAAAATCAAATCAAACCAGATCATGTGCAAAAAGATTGAGATTAGGCAAAATTGGCAAGTTTGTAAAGGGAGATAAAATAAAATATGCAAGCATTGATGGGAGAAGATTTGAGCCAAGTTTGTAGACCTAATACATTGAGCATTACATAAGGAAGAAAAGGACATGAAAACAGGGGTTGGCAATTGCAGGCAGAGGCAGAACAAAAGTTGGAAAATTCATCAAAAAGCTTGAGATCAAAATCATAGCTAGAGGCATTTTCAGAAGCCAAGACTTGTCTCATTCGATTCCTGGGCGTTCACTCAATCTACCTGGATCAAAACCAAGCATCTTCAGACCCCATAGCGCGCTGTAAGTATCGTGATAATTACCTCTGTTCTTGAAATCGATTCGACTTATTCTTGCTTCGTTTGAGAAAACTATTGGCATATTTGTAATCCTCACAACATTTCCAAGCTATTTGCATCATTCAATTTTGTTTATATAACCTGTAATGCAAAACACCATAACTATGGTTCTTGGAGCTTTTTTGGGCGTTTTCTTTTCAGGAACAATTGACCATCAAGAAGGGTATGGTTAGGACTGGGAGGTTGAGACGAGCATGACGATGCCCTTGAAATGCATTTTTGTGGCTCGTAGCAAATTTTGGAGGTGGCCTGGCTTATAGCTACGGACTTCTGTCCGTTGGTATAGGTCTGTGAATTTTTACCCACAGACATGAGGTTGAAGACGATGCGTGGCACCCCATCATTGGGCCATTCAAACCACGCGCGTGTTTTTTTTAATTTCTGGCAATTATTTCACTTTTTATATAATATGCATTATTTGCGTTATAATAGCAAATCCAACAGCGTGTCCCAGTGGCCTACATGTCAACTTCCAAGGCGTTAGTGGATGGAGGTCAGGGGTTCGATCCCTGCCTCCAGCGCTTTGCATTTTCTTGTTTCTTTTCAGGTAATTTAATGCATACGACTATCTATAGCCTACCATGCATCTTCATCCCTCCAATTGCCAGATGGCCAAAGGCCAAATCTGAGGGTTCAAAGCTGATGGTCCACCAAGACGCCAGTCAATGTACAGGCACCTGATCTCAAAGGTCAACAAAGGCCAGCATTTTGGGCCTTCTAATTGCTGTTCATACTCCTAAATTCAGGCCCAAACCCCTCATATCTTCTATTTATTTTATTTTATTTATTGATTTAATTGTTTTATTTAATTTCTAACCACTCAAAATTCAGTCTTTTATAAAATAAAATCACCAAAAATATTTTTTTATCAAATTTTAACTTTTATTTTTTTTATTAATAAATACTAATCAATTAATTTAGGTCTTAATTCTAGAATAATTTTAACCTACTTTGCAATTAATTAAAATTAACCAGATTTTATTAGGTTTTAATTACTAATTTAATTATTATAATTTATTTCTTAAATTATCAAAAACCCATAGATAATTTATTTTTATTAATTAATTTATTTAATTTAATTTAGTAAATAATTTAGGTTAATTTCTTTCTTAAATAAAAAACAACAAAAAGATATTTTCTTTAACAAAAAAGGGTCAAAACCCTAATCATGCGCTCGATTTAATTTTGCACCGCGATTTATTTTTTATCCAATAATGTACTTGCTCCCGGATTGTAATAGTTAATAGTACTTTTAATTGCTTTCTTTTATTTTTTCAAAGGGTTTGTCTTTGGCGATGTAAATACCCGACGCCTTGTAATTTAAATTCCGTATTTTATTTCCGCAAATTATAACTGTTAGATGTTTGGTAATAGGATTGTATGAAAAGACTGAATGTTTTAACCTAAAATCAAATTAGATCACTCTTAACATGTACAAAGATAAAATAACTGAAAAGGACACACTCACACATGTGCACTCTTAGGGTACACCCCACTTGGTTGCCTTCGTACGCGGTCATTAAGTATAAGTCACTTTAGATGTCGCCCTCTTGTCTAAAAGATCATAGTCGCCTCGAAACGGTTACCTCAGATATTGTTGCCTCAAACAAATGATCTAAGACATTAGGGTTACCGCTAAGGCGTCCAAACATTGCTTTAGTGACCGTAAGTCCCGCATTCGAATTGACCCTCAAATTCCAACGACGATGCTACCTACTCATAAATAGTAGGATAACATTGTCTAAAGGAAATTAGCATAGAACGATTCCTTTTTCGAGTAGGTAGATGGTTCTTAGATACTTGCTCTTTCAAAAAACAAATCGTTTTCACACTTACACTTTTTCGAACAAAGTTTTCAAAAACACTTCATACGCTCTTGAGGACACAAGCAAGAGTTAAATCGAAGTTTCCAAACAAAATTTTTTTCAAACCCACAAGCACAAAGAAAGCAATTTTGAAACAAATTAAGCAAGTACCTAAGAGCCCGTGGATAACCATGGATAGAAAGGGTGCTAACACCTTCCCTTTTTATAATCTACCCTCCGAACCCGAGAAATATCTCGAAAAAAGGAATTTTTCTGTGCTTTTTTCCTTTCCTTGTTGGATAAAATAAAAGTCGGTGGCGACTCTTGCTTACCGCGACATTTTGCAAAAACAAACGCAAAACGCAAACCAGCATTCCAAAAAACAGTCAGTTCTTCCCACCGTATCACAATTTTCATAAATAAAATCAAATAGAAATTAGGTTAAAACTCTTGATTTAATTTCATTTTCTCTTTTTCTCAAATAAATAAAAAAACACAAAATTAAGTTTTTAGATTGAATTAATTTATTTTTCTTAATTTAAACTTAATTAGAATTAGGATTTTCTTTTTTTATTTAATTAGTTCATTAATTTTTTGAATAACAAAACATGACAAAAAAACCTTTTTTTAATCAATCTTCAATAGGTTTAGTCAAAGGTCAAAACCCTAGTCGTTTCGTATTTGATTCATCGCGCGCTTATTATTTATTTTGATAATATTTTTGTAATTGTTCATGGTTTGTAATAGTTTAATTTAGGGCTTTTACTTATCGCTTTTCCCCATATTTTTGGCTATATAATTAATCCCCCTCCCCGAAGCCTTGTAATAGTGTAGATTTACTTTCTCGCATCTTAATTTCTGCAAATATTTAATTGTTTAGATGTATGCTAATAGGATTGTATGACAAGAATGCATGACAAATTAATAAAGTTAGAAAACCCTAATGTGCAAAGATTAAATAACTGAAAACAAATCACTCACACATATCACTCTTAAGGTATACTCTCACTTCGGTTGACTTCGGTAAATGGTCATTAAGCATAGGGTATCTTAGTGGTTACCCTCCTATCTAAAAAAGATCAAATGTCCCATTCGAATGTTGCCTCGGAAATGTTGCCTCGGAAATATTCCCTCGAATATGATCTTAAGACTCTAGGGTTATTACTAAGGTGTCCTAACATTGCTTTGGTGATCGTACGTCCCTTTTGAATTGACTCTTACAAACTCCAACGACGGTGCTACCTATTTCTCAATAGTAGGATAGAGCTGTCTAAAGGAAACGAGAATAGAAACGATTTTTTTTCGAGTAGGTAGATGCTAGTAGGTACTTGCACAAATCAAAACTTTTTCACACTTACACTTTTCAAACAAATTTTCAAAACAACTTCGTCGCACCTTTGAGGACTGATACAAGGGTTATCACGAAGTCAAACTTTTCAAAAACAAAGCACATACACAAGCAATTTTAAAAAGATGAGCAAGTACCTAAGAGCCCATGGAAAACCATGGATAGAAAGGGTGCTAACACCTTCCCTTTCTATAATCTACCCCCCGTACTCAAAATATCTCGAAAAAGGATTTTTCTGTACTTTTTTCCTTTCCGATTGGATGAAATAAAAGTCGGTGGCGACTCTTGCTTACCACGACATTTGTCCCACATTTTAGTAGATACTGGTTCATCATTGAACGTACTGCCTAAGAAGGCTCTGGACAGATTAGACTGCAAAGGTTTGACCTTGAAGCCCAATAACATCGTAATGAAGGCTTTCGGTGGTTCAAAAATAATGGTGCACGGGGAGGTGGACATCCCCATCAAAGTTGGTTCTCAGACCTTTGACTCCACCTTCTACATGATGGATATCAGACCATCTTATTCTTGTTTGTTGGGTCGCCCTTGGATCCATGGGGCGGGAGTTGTCACATCCACTCTGCATTAGATGATGAAGTACTCGGTAAAAGGAAAGATTGTCACGGTACATGGTGAAGAAGAGTACATGGTAAGTCACCTGAATTCTTTCAGATATGTGGAAATGGATGGCGAGTTCATTGAGACTCCGTGTCAGAACTTTGATGAGGTGCCCCAGACGATGGATGCAACTGAGACTATTACGAATCTTCCAAAGATCACTAGACCTCCCTTGAAAATGGCTTCCCTCAAGGACGCCAAAGAAGTTATTGAAAAAGGTGGGTATACCATTTGGGGCCAACTCCCTAACATTCCATACAAATCTGATAAGTTTGGCTTGGTTTTTCTTCAGGGGCTCAAAAGGTTGTTCGTCGTGCTCGTTCTGGAGGACCTCCCATACGTATCAACAACCATGGGGTCAACCCTTTAGAAGACAGTGATGGTGACTATGACATGGATAGCTGGATCTTCCCTACTACCAACGGTGGACCCAATAATTGGACGGCTAAAGACTTTGTATCAATTACTTTTTTTCAGAAGTAATTTTCTTTCTTGTTTTCGGATATGTAATAAAGAATATAAACTCTATGGCCACGTGTCTTACCCAAGGCACAATAGTTTATTTGTGAGGGTTATCTTGTTTCAATCTCATATGTCATTAATAAAGCATTGGACGTTTTGCATACAAATTTTGTGCTCTCTTTATTTCTTTTCTTCTTTTACTTTGTCTATACAACTATGCTCTTATACACACTCACATTATCAAACTGCATATCCATATCCACTTTGGATCCCATTGATAACATTTATGCTATTGCCAGTTATGACTTTGAAAATTCGACCAACCAAGCCGAGGGCGAAGGTGAGGATGATTGTGAGGTACCCGGAGAACTTGCTAGACTATTACAACAGGAAGAAAGGGTTATACAGCCTCATGTAGAGCCAGTTGAGACAGTGAATTTGGGCACAGAAGAGGAAATAAAAGAAGTCAAGATAGGTGAAAATATGGAGTTTAGTGTCAAACATCGGTTGATATGAATGTTGCATAACTATGTCGAGATATTTGCCTGGTCATATGAAGATATCCCGAGTGTTGTACCCCAAAATTTTCCCTCTCATTTATCAAGTTTTTCTCACAAGACTTCTTTGACTCAAGACAAGATCATGGTTTGCTCAGGTCAGGACATCTCATCTTGCACTGATAACCCAAAATTAGGGTTTGAGTTTTCACAAGGATTTTTGGACCATAAATGCTTCATGTGACTTTCATACATCATTTTGGACCCCTAAGGTTTCTCGTGACAAGTTTCAAGCCTTGAACCACATTTTTGATCAGTCAATTAGACAGTTGACCTAAAAAATCAGCTGTATTAGGGAAAAAGTCAACCATAGCCAATTTACAGTCAAAATTCATAATTTTTGATCCACATCAACATTTTTGGTTCACATATATCATTTGGTCAAGTTTGGATCACAATTCCTCAAGAAATTTGATCAAATCATCAAAAGGGCAAAATGGTCAAAATTAGGGTTTTGACTGAGAAAGGGAAATTTCTGGTTTTTAACCTAACAAATGACCAATTAAGTTCAAGCATGATTTCAAGGATTCAATGGCATCATCTTGACTTAATTACATGGCTCAAAAAATTTCAATTTCATTGGATTGACAGATGAAATTTGTAGTCAACTAATCAAAAGTCAACTATACACTGAAAAGTCAAACTTTGAATTTTTTGGTCAAAATCAAGTACCAAGGGTCATAATTCATCAAAACATTCCCAAATGTGAAACTTGTTCACCAAGAAAACCAAATTTGAAAATTAGGGTTTTAATTTGAAAATTTTCATAACTTAGAATTTTTTCTAAGTAAAAATTTTCTTATTTTTTTCTCAACTTTACACCACTTTTTCACCATGATGCATTTTGATTCAAAGAAAATTCCCAACATGAAAGTTGTACAATTCCATGAAATCTACAACTTTTATTCACAGACTTTTCCCTAAATATGCTTGTATCTCAAGATATAAATTTGTGAATACATGGTCATGAACTTCTTAACTTTGTGAAATTTTGCCCTAATTTAGGCAAGTTTTGGACCCAACTTCATGGCAAGTTTTCATCTAGTTACAAGAGGTATCTCAAAATGCATTTCAAAGATGGATTATATATCACATTGCAAGCTTTCCAAAATGTCCAAGAACTCTCCAAGATCATTTTTGAGTAGGGAGAATCGAAGAGAGGAAATTGGCATTTTCTCACTTTTTTGTTCAAGCAATTTCATGAAGAACCAAGTTGCAAATCAAACCTATGCTGGCTATTTCATGCTGTACAGGTCCTAAACTTGCTACACACTCCTTAATTAAATGCATACTCAGTTGACAAAGCCTCTATCCATGCTTTTGAACTATTACACAACTTGTAATTCCATTTATGGCCAAAAGGTTCCATTGCCATTTTCATAAAGGGCAACTTTTTGCAAACTTTATAATCTTGAGCATTGGAATTGTCCCCTTGATACATGCAAGTACCACAAACAAAAGGCAAATTGTAGGTAAGAAATACCAACCCTAAGCAAGCTGGTACAAGCATGTGAGTTTTGTCTTGTCACTTTTCTTCAAGTACAAGAAAAGTTGCAAAAAGGCTAGGGCTTGTACAGTTGATAGAGAGCTGACTTAAAACCATTTCTATACTAATATGCAAACAAGATACAACACATGAGGCGTTTGAAAAAGACCTGAAACTCTCTCAAACTGAAAACACCCAAAACTTGTCAAAAACTGCATATTCTGCACAAGCTCACTGATATTCCATTTGACTCGTGCGTTTTGTGTTTAAATCATTCCAACACCTTACATACTTGATATCAAACCCCTCCAAACCATCATCCCTGTTCTGTAACATCTTTGCTGCGATCTGTCATTGTTAACTTTGAAGCTTGCAGTTGGACTTGGTCAGGGAGTTCTAGCCACTTTCAGAGCAAGGTAAGGGTTGTAATAGATTCAGGGAAGCTCAAGGAAGTTCGAGCAATCATCAGGCCTCCATTAAAGTCACTACATTTCCATACACGATTCCAGCTGAATGAGGTAATTTTTCAAACTCTATCTCCTTGTACATGCAACCTCAGGCCACAATCTGTGAATAAAAAGTGTAGTTCTCATCCAAGCTTCGTAGTGTCTTGTACTGTTATCTGGTCGTAATCCAGGCTTCAGTCCTTTTATCGTTATCTGGTCGTAATCCAGGCTTTATGATGCTTTGTACCATTATTTGGTCGAATCCAGGCTTCATGGTGTTCTGTACTGCTATCCGGTCGTAATCCAGGCTTCACAATACTTTACTTCTTATCTGGTCGTAATCCAGGCTTCAGAAGAGATCAAATGGTTATCCGGTCGTAATCCGGGTTTCCCTTTGGATTTGAGCCTACCAATATTTAGTCGTAATCTGGGCTTCATAGTATCTGGCCGGGTGAACTACTATTTGGTCGTAATCTAAGCTTCACAGTGTCCCTCACTATTACCTGGTCGTAATCCAGGCTTCACAGTTTCTTTTACCGCTATCTGGTCGTAATCCAGGCTTCGCGATGTCTCATACCGCTATCTGGTCGAATCCAGGCTTCATGGTGTTCAGAGGATATCAAGATATTATCCAGTCGTAATCCGGGCTTCATGACTTGTTTTAAAGATATACCACTATTTGGTGTAATCCAGGCTTCGCAGTGTCTTTGGCTACTATCTGGTCGTAACCCAGGCTTCACAGAAACTTGTAATGCTATCTGGTCGTAATCCAGGCTTCACAATAGCTTGCTGAGCTGTTATCCGGTCGTAATCCGGGCTTCACGACTTGTTTATAATATACCACTATCTGGTCGAATCCAGGCTTCATGGTGTCCTTTATATTGCTATCTGGTCGTAATCCAGGGTTCACAATAACTTGCTGAGCTGTTATCCGGTCGTAATCCGGGCTTCACGGCTTGTGTTTATGATATACCACTATCTGGTCATAATCCAGGTTTCATGGTACCTCGCACTGCTATCTGGTCGTAATCCAGGCTTCATAGTAACTTGCTGAGTTGTTATCCGGTCGTAACTTCACGGCTTGCTGGGGATTAAACTATTATCCGGCCGTTCTCCGGGCTTCATAGCTTAAAGGAAAACCACTATCTGGATGAATCCAGGCTTCGCGGTGTTTGATACTATTATCTGGTCGAATCCGGGCTTCACAATATATTATAGAGATCAAGGTACTATCCGGTTGGATCTGGGCTTCATAGCTTGAATTTTTGTGAGAATTTGATTGTATCTTTCCTGAAAGGTAAAGGTTAGTCGTATGTAATGCATGACATGTAATGTTTTTTTATGATAATCTCTAGCTGGGGAAAATAAATCCCGGATTGCTGCTGGAGAAAACAAAAGTTGAATTCTTCGTTCTCGCTGGGGATAACGAATGAAGATGATTGTGAGAATAATCCTGCTGGAGAATAAACCAGTGAGAAAATAATTATGTGGGAAAGCGATGCTCTGCTAGAGGACTTGTTGATTTTGAGAAACAACCTCGGCTGGGGATGAATCACCATCGTTGGTGATGATGAACTCTGTTGGGGATAAAGTTTCTATTTGTGAAAGGAATGAACTCCGCTGGGGATGATTTTCCAATGGCGACTTCCTGGGGATAATCTTTTAGACTCTACTGGGGATAATCCTCCAGACTCTACTGGGGATAATTCTCCAAACTCCACTGGGGATAATTCTCCAAACTCCACTGGGGATAATCTTCTAGTGCTGATGATAGATAAACTCTTCTTGGGGAGAATATTGCCGACTCATTCGTGGTTGCGAGCCTCAGCTGGGGAGAGTGGTGTCCCGTTCGGGAACGCTAATGTCACTGTCTTTTTCTTACTCTGCGGGGAGTGAATGTACCTTCAATCGTTTTCTCCAACTAGGTTTATCCCTATACCTGGTGGATGGAGCAACTGTATGGTTTGGACATTTCTTATTTGCCCCTGTTTCTGATATTACGGGTAACCGTCTTTTGTTTCGCATGTGAATATTTATGAGCAGCAATTATTGTCAAATGCATATATCAAAAATGAACCATTGGACGTTCTTGCGAAACAAAACAGAAAAAGAAAACAATTTTAAATTTCTTTGTGAAAATGAATTGTATTGATTTTGAAATCGGCCTGTAAATAGGAGTTCTTTGTACAAGAGGCTGACATCCTAGTAAGAGAATTCCGCCGAACAATAGAATTTATACAGCTTGTGTAAAAGAAAGAAAAACAGCTATGTGAGTAATCCCACTGGGTTCCAACTCTGCTATTTCCTTTATATCCTCGAGCATCTCATCACTTTGCTACTTGGTTGAAGGTAGATCAGATTGATTAGTGCCGTCCGAGTTTGATAGTCGATACCGAAGTTTGGTTGCAAGGTGATCCAATGAGACATAGTGTTACGCTTTAATCCCAAATTTTTTCCTGGACCGCCCTTTCGGGTTTTCAGTCCACCGGGATACCCTTTTTTACCCAAGCCGCCTTTTCAGGTTTTCGACTTGCCGGGTGTACAGTTTTTTTTCCTTTCATTTTCATCCCTTAGTTTTGCCCGAACCCTTTTGGTTCACCGGGAAGCCCTTATTTTTTCCTAGGCCAGTCAACCTAGCGGGTATTTGATTATGCGTAGTATTTTTTCACTATGTCTGCATTGACGGGGTGAGGAAGGTCGTCACCATCCATGGTGGTTAGAATCATAGCTCATCCTGAGAAAATGTTCTTAACCACAAATGGCCCTTCATATGTAGGGGTCCATTTGCCCCTAGGATTACCTTGTGGTAGTATGATACGTTTGATTACCAGATCCCCAACTTGATACTATTGTCGTCTGACTTTCTTGTTAAATTCCTTGATCATCCGCTTTTGATACATCTGACCATGACAAATAGCAGTAAGTCTCTTTTCGTCGATTAAGTTCAGTTGATCAAGCCGGGTCTGGATCAAATCGTCTTCGCCTAAACCTGCATCCTTCATGATCAGAAGAGAGGGTACCTGGACTTCAATGGGCAGGACTGCTTCCATGCCATACACCAAAGAGTAGGGTGTTGCCCCTATTGAAGTCCGTGCTGAGGTTCGGTACCCATGAAGAGAAAATAATAACATCTCGTGCCAATCTTTGTATGTCACTGTCATCTTCTGCACAATCTTCTTGATGTTCTTATTAGCCACTTCAACAGCCCCATTCATCTTTGGTCGGTAAGGAGAAGAGTTGTGATGCTGTATCTTGAACTGCTTGCAGAGCTCGGTGATCATCGTATTGTTGAGATTTGTACCATTGTCCGTAATGATCCTCTCTGGTACACCGTATCGACAGATCAGATTGTGCCGAATAAACCGTGCCACGATGTTCTTGGTTACTGTAGCAAAGGAAGCTGCTTCAACCCACTTTGTAAAGTAATCAATTGCTACCAGGATGAAATAATGCCCGTTGGACGCGGTAGGTCTGATCTCACAAATCATATTGATGCCCCACATTGCAAAGGGCCAAGGAGCTGTCAAAACATTCAGAGGAACTGGAGGTATGTGCACCTTATCAGCGTAGACTTGGCACTTATGACAAGTCCGAGAATGTTATAATAGTCGGCTCCCATGGTGAACCAATAATATCCTGCCCATAGGATCTTCTTTACCATGGTATGTCCATTGGAATGAGTTCTGAAAGTACCTTCATGTAACTCTGCCATAAGCCTTTCTGCCTCGTTCTTATCCACACAACGCAGTAAGGTCAAATCATGGTTACGCTTATAAAGGATACCATTGCTGATGAAGAACTTCTCCGTGAACCTCCTCAGAAACTTCTTATCATTAACATATGCACCCTCGGGGTATTCCTGAGCCTCAAGGTACCTCTTCACCTCATGAAACCAGGGTTTATCTGTTACCTCTTCAGTCTCAATATCACAATAATGTGCAGGTTCGTCCAACCTCTCAATGGTAATCTGGGGAGCCTCATTGTCCCACCTAACCTTAAACATAAAAGACATAGTAGCTAGCGTGTTCTCCAACTGATTCTCTTCTCTGGGGAAATGTTCAAAGGTTATCTCCTCAAAATGTGGAAGCAGCGTCAATACATACTCTTTGTAAGGAATGAGATTTGGGTGCTTCATATCCCACTCGCCTTTGATCTGACTGATCACGAGAGCGGAATCTCTGAATAAACTTAAGAACTTAATCCTTAGGTCAATAGCTGCTCGAAGGCCCAAGATACACGCTTCATACTCCGCCATGTTGTTGGTGCAGTTAAAACATAATTGGGCGGTGAACGGAGTATGACAGCCTTCAGGAGATATGATCACGGCGCCAATTCCATTACCCAACGCGTTTGAAGCTTCATCAAAATACATAGACCATCGGGATCCCTCCTCAGGTCCTTCATCTGGTCCAAGTGTTTCACAGTCGGTCACCAACATGATGTTCTCATCCGGAAACTCGAAGTTCATAGACTGGTAATCATCCACGGCCTGATGCGCCAAATGATCCACCAACACACTTCCCTTGATTGCTTTTTGGGTTGTGTATTGGATGTCATACTCAGTCAAGATCATCTGCCTTCTTGCTATTCTTCCGGACAAGGCAGGCTTTTCGAAGATATACTTGATTAGATCCATCTTTGATATCAATAGGGTAGTGTGAGTCAGCATATACTGTCTTAGCCGGTGAGAAGCCCATGCCAAAGCGTAGCAAGTTTTCTCAAGCAGTGAGTATCGGGTCTCACAGTCGGTATACTTTTTGCTAAGGTAGTAAATAGCATGCTCTTTTTGGCCAGACTCGTCATGCTGTCCCAACACGCACCCCATTGAATTATCGAGTACTGTCAAGTATAAGGTCAAAGGTCTCCCTTCAACTGGAGGCATCAGAATAGGAGGCTCTTGTAGGTATTCCTTGATCCTTTCGAAAGCGGCTTGACATTCATCATTCCATCTTACCACTTGATCTTTCTTCAACAGCTTGAAAATTGGCTCACAAGTAGCAGTCAGATGTGAAATGAATCGGGCAATGTAATTCAGACGTCCCAGAAAGCCTCTGACTTCTTTTTCTGTTCGAGGAGCTAGAATTTCCTATATACCTTTACTTTTGCAGGGTCCACTTGAATACCTTTATCACTAACGACGAAACCCAGCAGCTTACCAGACCTTACTCTGAAGGTGCACTTGTTCGGGTTTAACCTCAGTTTGTACATCTTCAACCTGTCGAATAGCTTCTGGAGATGGTCGAGGTGTTCTTCTTCAGTTTGGGACCTTGAAATCATGTCGTCAACGTATACCTCAATCTCATGATGAATCATGTCGTGAAACAAAGCGACCATGGCGCACTGATACGTTGCCCCCAGCATTCTTCAATCCGAACAACATGAATTCGTAGCAAAAGGTTCCCCACTACATAACAAAGGTTATCTTTTCCATATCCTCGGGAGCCATCTTAATCTGATTGTATCCGGAGAAACCATCCATAAAGGAAAAGACCTTATGTTATGCGGTGTTGTCGACCAAAACATCAATGTGAGGCAGATGGAAATCATCCTTGGGGCTTACCATGTTCAGATCCCTATAGTCAACACACATTCGAACCTTACCGTCTTTCTTCGGCACCGGAACCACATTGGCAAACCACTGCGGGTAAGAAGTAACTGCTAGAAAACCAGCATCAAACTGTTTCATGACCTCAACTTTGATTTTCTCAGACATCTCGGGGCGCATTCGGCGAACTTTCTGCTTTACTGGAGGATAGTCTTCTTTAGTTGGCAAGCGGTGAACCACAATATCGGTGTCCAACCCAGGCATATCTTCATAAGACCAAGCGAAGATCTCAACATATTCACGCAACATCTGTATCAACCGTTGCTTGACACTAGACTCCATATTTGCACTGATCTTAACCTTTTTCTTGTCTTCTTCCGTACCCAAATTCACTGATTCTACTGGCTCTTCATGGGGATGTATGGCCCTTTCTTCCTGTAGTAACAGTCTAGCAAGTTCCCCAGGCACTTCACAATCATCCTCACCTTCATCCTCGGCTTGGTTGATCGGACTTTCGAAGTCATAACTGGCAGTAGCAGAGTCGCTATAAGTGGGATCCAGAGTGGATATGGACCTGTATTATGATATGTGAGTGTGTGTAAGACAATAGTTGTTTTTGATAAAAGTGCAAGATAGAAAAGAAAAACAAGGAGCGCAAAATTTATAATGCAAGAAAACACCCAATGCTTTTATTGATGATATATGGAAATGACACATAATAAGCCCTCACAAACAAAGCCACGGTGTCTCGGGCAAGGCACCGAGTTGTAAAGTTTTAAATTGTCTATTACAAATTTCAAAACAAAAGTCTATTACTATGTAATAAAATCAATGGGCACGAAGTCCTTCGCCGTCCAATTGCTTAATCCGTTGTCGGTAGTCGGGTAAATCCAACTGTCAAACTCAGACTCTTCATCATCATCTTCAATTGTATTCACTTCCGGATTACTGATACGCATGGGAGGTCTTCCAATTCGCGCATGCCGAACAGCCCTTTGAGCTTCTGCAGTAAAACCCAAACCAAACTTGTCAGTTTTGTGTGCGAAGTCAGGGAGTTGACCCCAATTTGCACACCCACCTTTTTCAATAACAACCCGGGCATCCATGAGGGAAGCCATCTTCATTGGAGGATCTTCAGTAACAGTTTCAGTTGACGCCAGAGTCTGGGGGACTTCTTCAAAGTTCTAACACGGGGTTTCAATGAACTCCCCATCCATCTCCACATACCGAAAAGAGTTAAGGTGGCTCACCATGTACTCCTCTTCTCCTCGTACTGTAACAATTTTCCCCTTCACTGGGTATTTCAACATCTGATGGAGCATAGAAGTCACTGCCCTAGCCTTATGAATCCACGGGCGACCCAACAAGCAAGAATAAGATGGTCAATTGTCCATCACATAGAATGTAGATGCGAAAGTATGGGAACCAACTTTAACAGGGACATACACCTCCCCGTGTACCATCCTTTTGGACCCGTCAAAGGCCCTAACCACAATATTACTTGGCTTCAGAACCAACCCTTCATAGTCTAACTGATCTAACGCTTTCTTGGGTAAAACATTTAACGAGGACCTAGTATCCACCAGCACGTGAGCCAGAGTAGTGCCCCTGCACTCGATTGAAACATGCAGAGCGTCATTGTGATTCTTTCCTTTGGCAGTCAGATCTGTGTTGGAGAAACCCAACCCGTTGTCAGCGGTCAAACTAGACACACAGTCTTTGAATTGATTAGCAGATGTTTCTTGCGGCACATGCACAGTTTTAAGGAAAGCAATTAAAGCCTTTGCATGGGCTTCTGAGCACAACAATAAAGATAGCATGGAGATCTTCGACGGGGTTTTCCCCAGCTGTTTGACTATGTTGTAGTCGCTTTTCTTGATGATTTTCATAATTTCCTCTATCTCCTATCTAGAGGTTTATACAATATTCTTCTTTGGTGCCTCCATCTGGGCAGGCTCAGTTGTGATCTCTTTGCTCCGAGTGTCCGATGACTCGGCGACAGGGGTAATGATTGGAACATGAACAGGGACAATAACAGATGTACTGGAAGGTGGAGTAGCAATAGGTTTTCGAACAGTTGGTGCGGAAATCTCAGGAGAGAAAAGTCTTCCGCTTCGGGTGACCTTGCTAGACCCGACAATATTGCTGACATCGGTATCAACCTCTTCAACCTTCAAGTCTTGTTTGATCCCATGATAATACACATCGGCCCCATAGTGCCACGGGACAGCCTTATCCGAAGTGTACGGGATAGGACCAGGGATAGTATTGATCAATGGAGCAACTCTTATAACGGGTGTAATCCTAACAGGCTTTCTCGAGGAAGCCTTGGAAGGATTGGCAGAAATGGTTATTATGGAAACATCTTCAACAGGAATCAATGGAACCAAAGTTTTCTCGAACATGATTTCTTTGTTATCCATCAGGCGTTGAACACCTGACTTCAATATATGGAAACCAGTAGGCGGGATTGAACATAGGTGGCAACCTTCGCCACAGCCCAGAAATAAATCGGCTGATAATAAATTCTTCTTTACTGTCATCAACGGAGTAGAAATGTCTTCCACAGAGGTTACAAATGAATCATCATCCACAACATTTATTCCATGCTTGGGCATAGGAGCAGTCATGACATTAGGCTTTTCTGGCGCGTCAAACTCGATTTCCTTAGCTTCAATCAAATCTTGTACCTTATTCCTCAAGGCCCAGTAGTTGTTCGTATCATTCCCTGGGCTATCGGAGTGATAAGCACAGCGGGCGTTTGGATTATACAACGGTGATGTAGTATTGGGATTCTTCGGAGCCTCCCTCAGAGTTATCAAGTTGGTCTTCAACAATTGTGGCAGAATTTGAGATAGGGTCATACTGAGCCGAGTATACTGCCTTTGTGGTCTCTCTACTCTTTGCTGATTATTGCGTTGTTGGGCAACAATTGGTCTTGATATTACTACCGCATTAACTGCTTGGCAGCGTTCAGGTCGGTTTTGGCTCCTCGAGCTGTAAACTGCACTAGCTTCTTTCCTGAAGGGCTTCTTCTCTGTACTTGATGAAGCACCTTTCTGTATCTTGCCACTCTTGATACCAGATTCAACTCTCTCCCCAGTCAAAATCAATTCAGTGAACCCAAACGATGAACTACCGATCAAATGATTGAAATATGGACCAGATAAAGTCCCAAGAAACATATCCACCAACTCCCTATCAGACAGAGGGGGTTGGACTCTTCCAGCAAGATCTCTCCACTTCTGAGCATAGTCCTTAAAGCCTTCGCCTGTACCCATAGACATACCCTGAAGTTGGGTACGCGTGGGAGCAAGGTCGGCGTTGTACTGGTATTGCTTGTAAAAAGCAACAACAAGGTCCTCCCAGTTGCGGACATTAGATCCTTCCAATTGATAGAACCATTCAAGTTGAGTCCCTGACAGACTATCTTGAAAGAAATAAACCCATAGGTTTCTATCAGTAGTGTAAGGTTGAATCTTTCTGACGTACGAGCGGAGGTGTAGCTTCGGGCAGGATACCCCATCGTACTTAGCAAAGACATGAGCTTTAAACTTGTGTGGGATCACCACCCCAGATGCCAAACTCAAATCTCCTAAGTCCAACCCAGGTATCTTCTGGATCTCCATTGCACTCATCCGGTCTTCGAGTTACTTATACCTATCCTCGGCAGGAGGATACTGGTCTTCATCAAAATCAGTGTCATTGTCAGAAACCACAGGACTAGGCCCCTTCCTTTCCTCTTGATTCTCTCCCCTCCAGATGAATGGGACAAATCAGTTTCATGTCGCAAATTGTTCCTGAATCTGCGACCCATATTCAGGAGGACCACCTTCTTCTTCTTCTTCTTCTTCTTCTTCTTCTTCTCTTTCAGGTTGAGAGTCTTCAAATCTTGCTACCCTTTGGCCAAATTCAAGAACATCTCCTGGAACTGAGCATTCTGAGTCTGAAGATCCTTGATGGCTTGATCAGTAGGTGTTTCAGAAGACATGGTTGCTGAAATAAACAGCGAAGAAGATGAGAAACCTGTGATGGTACCTGTGATGATGGGGCATGGGAATGGAATGCGTATGAAATGATTTCAAAGACTTTGGGAGATTCAAATTTGTAAAACAAGAAATAAACAAACTTTATTAGATAAAACTTGTAACAATGTTTAACAATGCCTTTAAGGTGTTACAAAAGAAATAACTGAAAATAAATCTAAACTAGAAATAAACAGAAATCAGAAATCCCATGGTCTCTTTCCCTTCGTGCTGACATAGTCGTTGATTGTCCTTTCATTCTCAAGCTGCCTTGTAAGCCTCAAGATCTTCCTCTCCTGCTCATGACATTTCCTCCGGTAAGTATCCCTTTCTTCCTTTAGCTGGATCCAAGATCTCTTCAATGCCCCAAGATCAGTAGGTATGTATGGATGAAGGACCGTATAAGGAACACCTTCTTCATTTGTATGCTCTATGATCACCGACAAAACAGCTTCATAAGGCATCCCCAGCTTTTGAGCACGAGTTCGAACCCACTGGAGATAAGGTTGCATCGGGAGAGAAGTCTTCAGTCCTAGCTCATGCAGGTCCGACCTGTTCACCATGCGCCAGGCTCGTATAAACCTTCGGCGATGCTCATTCACGTCCCCCTTGTAGTCAAAGACAATGTCTGGAAGAAGCAACTCATGGGGACCATCTCTCCGAGCGCGACCAAACTGTCTCAAAGCCAAGCAAGGGTTTTAGGTTATACGCCCTCTAATTTCAAGCAATGGGACATTAGGGTATTCCCCACATCGATCAATGATAGCTACCCTCTCAATATCCTTAGAACTCCAAAGGATGTCCGTATGAGCAAGGGACATGATTCTGTAAGCCCAACCTACACCTTCCTCATTCTTCAATACAGACTTGGGGAGGTGCGAAATAAACCACCTCGCCAGCAGCGGCGTGCAACACATGAGGGTTCCCCTTCTTCGCACGATACGGGTATAGAGAGCATGTAGGATGTCACCTAGAAGAGTAGGCACTGGATTACGAGACATGAAGATCTTGATTACATTCACGTCTATGAAGGAATCTGGATTTGGGAAAAGAACCAAGCCTTAGATGAGGAGAGACAAGATGTCTTCAAAAGCTTGAAACTCTAAGTTATCCCAGAACTGTTGAGCTTGATCAATCAGAAACTTAGCCAAGAAACCTTCAACCCCACTCCGTGTCTCCCAGTTAGACACTACATCAGCCTTTGTCAAATGTAAAGCTAAAGCAATGTCCTCAGGCCTAGGAACCTCCTCTAAACTGGTGAAAGGTGTCTGCTCGAGAATGGATATACCCAACAAAACAAAAAACTCCTCCAAAGTACGGACTAGCTGATAATCCGGGAAGGTTAAATAATGATGCAATGGATCAAAGAAATGGAATAACACACTCATCATTTTCTCATCCAACTTTGAAGTGACCAAACTAAGGAGATGACCATGTCTTCTAACAAATGAAGAAGTATCAGGAACCTTTCAGACTAACTCTCTGAGCTGAGTAGTGATTTGCACGAAGTTGACTCGAATGGTATTTCTGCGTATAGAAGCCATGATCTGGAAAACAGAACAAAGATGAATCCCCTCGGTCTTTGAAATGGTTAGTATAATGAAATATGAATGCTATGTCATGATGCATGATGTCATGATAAAAACACACAACAGGTATCACAGATAGCAAACATGGTAAAGGCAAACAAGTCACTCAGTAGCCCTTATGTTTCAGGGTTGCATGGAGTCTAGGTACTACCCTCTTGAAGTTTAGTTGGTTCAACCTGTCCTAATAATAGTAATCAGGTTCTAGAGGTTCTCAATATCATTGACCATCCTCCATCGGTCATAGTTTCAGCTTACACAATCTTTTCTTGCGGCTGGAACCATCTCGAGAGTATGGTCTCAATGAGTGTAGTATCGAGTATCAACCAGTTCCCAGCTCTATTCCGAGGCCAGCTATCTCACTACTTCATATGGCCAAGTTGGTCAATTATAGGTTCTAAGGTCAGTTGATGCTTAACGACCCATATAGCAGCCCCATACTCTCCTTGTTGCTCCACAAGGGATATCGGTACCAACTAATATGCCACATCAACGTAGCTACTGCTTCAACCATATCGGTCTACGCCGTACATTTCCCTCACAGTCTATTGCTACTTACCTAAAAGGTTCCCCAGATCCGAGTTAGGATCTATAGTAACTCTGATACAAAGCCCACAAAAATAAAGCAATCAAATCAAACAATAGAAAACAATATGATGAACTAATCCTAAGGTATAACCCACTTATTAACTCCCCAGCAGAGTCGCCAGTTTTGTGATACGGTGGCCAGAACCTGGACTGTTTATAGGAATTGCTGGTTTGCATTTTGCGTTTGTGTTTTCAAATGTCGCGGTAAGCAAGAGTCGCCACCAATTTTTATTTTATCCAACAGGAAAGGAAAAAAGCACAGAAAAATTCTCTTTTTCGAGATTTTTAGTACGGGGGTAGATTATAGAAAGGGAAGGTATTAGCACCCTTTCTATCCGTAGTTTTCTACGGGCTCTTAGGTACTTGCTTATCATTTTCAAAATTGCTTCTTTGTGTATTTGTGTGATTTGAAAAGTTTTTGACTTTGATTTAACTCTTGCTTCTATCTTCAAGAGTGTTACGAAGTGTTTTTGAAAAGCTTTGTTTGAAAGAGGAGTGTAAGTGTGAAAAAGTTTGTTTGGATTGAGCAAGTACTTAAGAACTAATCTACCTACTTGAAAAAAAGAATTGTTCTATGTTCGTTTCCTTTAGACAGTGCTATCCTACTATTAGTGAGTAGGTAGCACCGTCGTTGGAGTTTTGACGGTCAATTCGAAAGGGTCGTACGGTCACTAAAGCAATGTTAGGACGTCTTAGTAATAACCCTAATGTCTTAGATCAATTATTCGAGGCAACGATGTCTGAGGGAACTTTTCCGAAAGGGACTTTGATCTTTGTTTAGACAAAAGAACGACCACTAAAGCATCCTATACTTAATGACCGTTTACCGAAGGCAACCAAGTGGGAGTATACCCTAGGAGTGCGCATGTGCGAGTGATTCAGTTTCAGATTATTTATCTTTGCACATTTAGGGTTTGCTAACTGTTTTAAAGTTTACATACATTCTTGTCTTGCAACCCTAATTATTCATACATCTAACAGTTTAATATTTTGCAGAAATTAAAATGCGAAAATTAAACTACGCTATTACAAGGCTTCGGGTATTTACATAGCCAAAAACAAACCCTTAAAAAATAAAGCGGTGAAAAAATAAAAGACCTAATTAAACTATTACAACTTGTGAACAGTTACATCAATATGGTAAATAATAATAATAAAGCGCGCGATGAAATTAGGAACGACATGAAATTAGGGTTTTGACCCTTTTTAACCTAATTAAAAGAAAAAATGCTTTTGTTTGTTTTTGATTATTTTTAAGAAAAAGAATTAAGTTTTTAAATTAAATACAAAATAATTAGTGATTAAATTAATTAATGAAAATAAATAAATGGCCTATTTTTATGTTTTTGGTTATTTTTAAGAAAAAAAGAAAATTGAATTAAATTATAAACAAAACCCTAATTGTTCTAATTATTTTTAATTTATTTACAAAATAATTAAAGTTATCTAAAATTAAAATCTAATTAAATTAATTAATTTTTGATAAAAAATAAACTTAAACCTAGTTGGATGAAAAATAATATTTTTTGTGATTTTTTGATAAAAAAGAAAAATTAATTTTGTGTTAGTGAATAAAATAAATTAATTAAATAAAATATAAAGAAAAGGAAAAAGAAACTTGGGCCTGCAAAGTGATTTGAGGGGTGTGTATACAGCAATTCTGGGCCCAAGACAAAGAGGTCCACGTTTGACTTTTTGCATCCAGTGCGTTGCTATGACTGAGGACTTTGGTTCTCCTTCATTGAGGGCTTTTGGATATGGCCATCTGGCCATCTGGCAGGCTGGATGATGAGGTCACATGATGGACCTTGGCTTTGCGCGCACACTAGATTACCTGCAAGAAAATAATATGAAGAAAGTGGGGGACTTGGGATTCGAACCCAGGTCCTGAAGCATTTTGCACACACTCCACTACCATCTGCGCTGGCTGTTTTGTCTGTATATAATATAAACAACAATTATTATATAATAAACAAACAAAATAATAAAATATTTGCGCGAATATTCAAATCAGCGAATGGGATGGAGGCACGTATGTCATCTTCCTCCCTGCACCGTTGGTAAAAGTTCCAGACTTTTACCTACAGACGTTTGTCCGTCACTACAAACTGGGCTCGTTCCAAAATCCTCCATGAGCAATATAAATGACATCCAATGCCATGGATCGAACCGTCTTGTCATCCTGAACATCATGGTACCCTTCATGAAGGCTAATTTTGCATGCATACAAAAACCCTAAAATGGAACCAAAAAACCTAACAATGGCAATTCTCGATTCAGTCTATGAAAATGCAATTAAACATTACAAAAAGCTTGCAAATGTTCTAAGCATCAAGAATATATGATTGTTTTGTGCTATAAATAACAGAATGATGCAATTCGATTTCAAAAATATATCAATGTCGTGGATGACTTACAGTGAGTTTCAGGGCCTGGAAATGCTTGTTCTTGGTTGGTTTCGCTTGCCTACACTCCCAGGAAGTGATTGGAATGGTCAGGAGGGCCTGTAATTGCTTGCAACTAGGAATTCGATTCAACATTTTTTCTTGTTTTTTTCAAGTTTGGTTCTGGTTCTCACGCCTCTTTCTAGCCTTGCTTTAGGTCTGCCAACGATAATTATGTACTGAGGAATGAATTAGGGTTCAAAAAATGATCTTAATCTTCTTCCATCATGTATTTGATTTGGATTTGATTCACTTTAAAATTATTCCAAAAATAGCCTAAAACCAATCTTTTTGTGCACTCCAAGCCTTTACACGAATTCAATCTCATGCTAGATGTATGTAGGACCTGAAACAAGCACAAGATCTTTGAATTTCAATGTTTTGGATTTTCTATGATTTGTTTTGATTTAAAATTATTTAATTCAAATAAAAATAAAAATAAATGATAAAAACAAGATAATGACAAGTTTCAAAGGCTAGGGCTCGTGGACCATGTTTCCAACTCAAAACAAGTGCAAAAGATTGGGCCCATTTGACAAAAATTGCATTTTTAGGCATAGCTGACTTTTGACAATTTTGCAAAAAAGGTCAACTTCACCAATGCATAACTTCCTCAATTTTGACTCTTTGAAGGTGTTCTTGGACTTTTTAGAAATCTTGAGATGTCCTATAAGCAACCCTTTTGGTCTCATATCAATTTTATATTCCATTCTCATGTATGAAGCTTTGACAAAAAGTGTTTTTGTTGACTTTTCAAAATGACCTATAATGTCCAAATTCATAACTTCTTGTGATTGCATATTTTTAACTTGGGAGATAAAGATGGATTGTAGAGCATTGCATCCTATTCAAAATGAGCTTTGTATGGGTCATTTCTCATAAAGTATGAGAAAGTTATGCTTGGTCAAAGTTGGGTTGACTTTTCCTACAAAACCCTAATTTAGCAACTTTTGGTTCTTGATGAATTATGAGCAATCCTTGATGAATCATGATCAAACATTGATCAAATTATGAAATATAATTCAAAATGAGAATGTTGACAAAAAATCTTGAAGTTTGACTGTATGTAGGCCACAGTTGACTTTTGCCCTAGCACAGTCGATTTTCAGGCCTTTGAGCAATTGACTGAGCAAACTTTCCCTGTAGGGCTTGAAACTTGACATTGATGATATTGAGAACATATTAGTACATTGGTGAGCAATTTGGATCCCTTGGACTCAAGTATCTTGGTGCAACATGAAACCCTAATTTGAGATAGACTGCCTTAGGAGGGAGCTTGTCTGGTCAACCCTTGGACTTCCTTGAGCAATTTGAAGATCTTTCTTGAAATGTATAGAGAAATATGGGAGGGAAAATTTTGGGGTACAACAGTAGGATAACACGGTCTAAAGGATAGGAGGAAAAGAACAAACTTTTTTGTGAGTAGGTAGAAAACTGTTAGGTACTTGCTCAAACAAATTTTCACATCACACTTTCAAATGCTTTTCAAACAAAAGTTTTCAAAACGCTTTATCACACTCTTGAGGACTGATACAAGAGTTACCATAAAGTGAATCGCCGCACTGAGGCATTTTTCAAAGCTTTTAAAACACACAAACACAAGAAATTTCAAAAATGAACATGTACCTAAGAGCCCATGGAAAACCATGGATGGAAAGGGTGCTAATACCTTACCTTTCCATAATCTACCCACGTTACTCAGAAATCTCGAAAAAAGGTATTTTTCTGTTCTTTTCACCCTTTCCTTGTTGTATAAAAGAAAAGTCGGTGGCGACTCTTGCTTACCGCGACATTTGCAAACAAAAAACGCAAACCAGTATTAACAGTCGGTTCTGCCACCGTATCATAGAACTGGAGACTCTGCTGGGGAAAATGAATAAAGTGGTGTTTACCTTAGGGTCTAGACAATTTTAAATTGCTTTCTTTGTTTGCTTTGATTGCTTTACTTTTAAAGGTTTGTTGGGGGTATTCTTGTATAGATCCTACACCCAGATCTGGGGACACTTTTTAGGTAAACAACAATAGATCATGGAGACTACGGCATAGACCGATATGGTTTAAGTGATGGCTGTATTGGTGTGACACTTTGGTTGGTACCGATATCCCTTGTGTTGAATCGAGGAGAATACGGGGCCGCCACGTGGTGTCGTAAAACACTAACGAACCTTAGAACCTTAGTTGAACAAACTTGGCCATTAGAAAGTAGTGAGATAGCCGGTCTCAGTGTAAAGCTGGGAATTGGTCGATACTCGATGCTACACTCATTGAGATCAGACTTTCGAGATGTTTCGGCCGCAAGAAAAGATTGTTAAGCTGAAATAACTCGATAAAGGAAGATCAGTGATATTGAGACTCCTTAGAACCCGGTTAATATTTCTAAGAAAGGTTGAGCCAACTAAACTTCAAGAGGGTACTTACCTACAAACCCCATGAAAGCTTAAACCTAAGGCTGCTTGTGTGACTTGTTTTCCTTCATTGTCTAACAACTTGAATTCTTTTTAAGGTTTACTTGCTTACATAACCTTATACTTTTTCTTAACGCATAACATACACATCATAACATCATCCCACAACATTTCCTTAGCCATTTCAAGGATCTCAAGGGTTTGTGATGCAGGTTAAGGTAAATCAGATGTCTAGTAAGAGGCAAAGGGGATTTATTTTCCTCTAGCCAATGTCGTCAAAAGACCAAACACGACAACTTGAGTCAGGGGCTATGACCCACTTGATATGGTGAGCTTAACTCTCGTAGAAGGACACTTAACGATACAAAGTTCTTCAACCAAAGCTGCAAATTTCAACCTCTGACATTTTCTTGCTTACACTGTGAGATCCTTGAAAACATTGCATGCATGCCATTTCATAACAAGTCTTCCAGTACAGGTTTCTCATCTTTTTTCTGTTTATTTCAGCAAAAGAAATGTCTCTTGAACAAACAATCAAATACCTTCAGGCTCAAAATGCCCAGTTTCAACAAATGTTCCTGACTCTGACCTAGGGGCAAGAAGACCTGAAAGCTCTGATCGTCAAAAAGAAGGCTAAGAGGGCAAAGAAACCAGTTCATGTTTCGAGTGTGGGAAGAAGAAGGCCAGCTAACCGAGCTCTAGATTTTGCAACCCCATCAAAGGGATGATGTAATCAAGAGGAAGAAGATGAGGAATCAGATGAAGAAGACAAAAATCCAACGTCTGGAAAAGATGAACCTGACTATTCTGAGGAGCAGTATCCTCCTGTTGACGATAGACGATAAATACAAACGGCTGGAGGATCGGCTCAATGCCATGGAGATCCAAAGGGTGCCTGGTCTGGATTTTGAAGAATTAGGGCTGGTTACTAGAGCGGTCATCCCACCAAAGTTCAAGGTCCCCATCTTCGCAAAATATGACGGTGTTTCCTGTCCCAAACTTCGCTTGAGGTCCTATGTCAAGAAGATCTAGCCTCACACTGCTGACCGGAAGTTATGGGTCCAGTACTTCTAAGAAAGTTTGGTTGGAACTCAACTAGATTGGTTCTATCAACTAGAAGGAACTTACATCCATACTTGGGAAGACTTGGCTACTGTTTTCTACAAGAAGTACCAATACAATGCTGACCTGACACCAACTCGAGTGCAACTGCAGAATATGTTCATGGGCTCAAAAGAAGGGTTCAAGGAATATGCACAAAAATGGAGGGATCTAGCTGGCAGAGTACAACCTCCTCTGAATGATCGTGAAATGGTAGACATGTTCATGTGCACTCTGGCAGGCCCATTCTTTAATTTACTGATTGGGAGTTCCTCATCCGGGTTCACATAGATAGTTCTGACTGAAGAGAGGATCGAAAGTGGTATCCAGAGTGGGAAGATCCTGATGGTTGCATCTTCTAATGCTGAGAAGAAGCCATCTGGTGGCAAGAGGGAAGCCAATGTTGTCCACGATCAGAAGGGTCGTAATGAGGCAGACTACCACCAATCTGTGGGGGCAGTGCTGGTCTCTAATTCTGCACGCGTGCAATGACCATAACAACGGGGTAATCAGCAAAGGCAAGATGAGCCTAAGAGTCAGTTTACCCAAATCAACATGCCACTATCACAAGAATTTTAACACATGTTGAAGATGGATCTGATTATGGTAATAGGCCCTCATCCAAACCCTAAGACTTCCTCTCCTAACTACAATCTTGATGCAAGGTGTGTTTATCATTCTGGCAGTCCGAGGCACGATACTAACGATTGTTGGGCGCTGAAATACAAGATTTAGAATATGAATGACTCCAAGGAGATTGAGTTTAACCCTCCTGAGACTCCCAACGTGATCACTTCTCCCATGCCAAATCATGGCTAGGATTGAAAGCATTTTTGTTCATTTGAATTCTCAAGTTTTATTTTCTTTGTTTATTCAAACAATTATTGTCATGTTGCATTACACGTGTTTGACTTGAATTTATTTATTTTCATTATGCTCAAACTGCTTTCTTACTTCCTTTTTTGTGATATTCAACTCTCGATCAAAAGCTATAAGCCTTTAGAGGGAGGATGACAAGAACGATACCACAATCTCTACAATATGCTTTTGAACAGACCCCGCTAACAATGTACAAACATTGTTTCAAATCCCAAATAGTGGAGTTATAAGGAAGATAATCCCTAGTCAACCCCTTTGAGCCTAAGAAGTAGGAGTTTTCTTTTCACACAAATTAAAACCCTTAATCATAACCTGAGGCAATGTAGTTTCTCAATTAATTCAGATGTGCATTCAATCGCAAACTTTCCCTTCATACACGAAAAAGAGTGTAGAAGATGCTCTCCAAAAAGAAGGTGATGGTTCCGCATAATCATCAAAGCAGGAAGTCATTATTTCTCACAATAAAAGTTCATTAAGTCAAAACCTATGAAGGAGTCTTAAGAAAAAACTGGGGCATCCCGCTGACTGTAATCACAAAAGAAACAGTTAAGGCAAAAGACAGGGATAGCAAAATAAAAAAAGAGGTTACTACAAATCCTCGACAAAAAGAAGATTACAAAAATGACTTCCTCTTTAAAATAAACTTTCAGTATTTGAACCATCACCGAAACATCAAGGATAAGATGCCAGACTCAATTGGGATATGAACGCACAATTAGCTAAGTATAGGATTGAAGAACATCACGAAGAACGAGTTCGGTACAAATAAAATTTGAGCCTTTATCCTTTGTTTCTTAAACCGTGAACCAGACCAGGTTACAACCCTTAAAAGTCCTAGTTGAAGCATGGGTTAGTTCGAGAGTGTCATCGGTGGGAAAGAACTGACTGTTTTGGAATGCTAGTTCGCGTTTGCGTTTGTTTTTGCAAAATGTCGCGGTAAGCAAGAGTCCCCGCCGTCTTTTATTTTATCCAACAAGGAAAGGACAAAAGCACAGAAAAATTCCTTTTTGAGATATTTCTCGGGTTCGGGAGGTAGATTATAGAAAGGGAAGGTGTTAGCACCCTTTTTATCCGTGGTTATCCATGGGCATTTAGGTACTTGCTCATTGTGTTTTCAAAAGTTTGCTTTTCTTTGTGTTTATGGGTTTGAAAAGAGTTTTTGTTTTGAAGAGAGTGTAAGTGCGAAAAGTTTTGTTTTGTTTTAAAAGGAGAAAGTACTTAAGAACCATCTACCTACTCGAAAAAGGAATTAAGCTGTGCAAATGTCCTTTAGACAATGCTATTCCACTATTGATGAGTAGGTAGCACCGCCGTTGGAGTTTTCGGGTGAATTCGATTAAGGGACGTATGGTCACTAAAGCAATGTTAGGACGCCTTAGCGGTAATCCTAATATCCTAGATCATTTTTCCGAGGCAACCGTTTCGAGGCAACTATGATCTTTGGACAAGAGGGCGACCTCTAAAACTTCCTATACTCAATGACCACGTTCTAGGCAACCAAGTGAGGCGTACCCTAAGAGTGGCATGTGCGAGTGTGTCAATTCGGTTAATTTTTATCTGTACATGTCATGGGTGAGCTATTGTTTATTTTAAGTTAAAAATTGATCTTGTCATGCATTCCCTATTATAAAACATCTAACAATTGATATTGTGCAGAAGTTAAATCTAAACTATTATAAGGCGTCGGGTATTTACATCGCCAAAAACAAACCCTTTAATTTAAATTGCGGAAAGTAAAATAAAGCGATAAATAATTAAAGTCCTAATTTAAAAACTATTACATTCCCGAAGCAATTACATTATTGGATAAAAATAATACGCGTGCGAGAAAATTAAATCGGAGCATTTTTAGGGTTTTGACCCTTTTTATTAAAGAAAGAGATTTTGTTATTTTTGAATTAAATGGAAATTAATATTAAGTTAATAATTGAATTAATTAAATAAAAATATTTTTTGGTTTTTTTTTATAAATAAGGAAATAAAATAAGAATGATTAAAAGTTATTAAAAACCCTAATTCTATATTAATTTTAATTTATTGCAAAAGATATTAAAATTGTACCTAATTAAAAACTAAATTAATTGGTTAAAGTTTATTTACAAAAATAATGAAATAGTGAAATTAATAAAAATATTATTTATTTTTTTGGGTTTTCTGATTTTTATGAAAAAATGTTAATTGGTTAAATTTTTTAATAATAATAATAATAGTTAACAAAATAAATAAATAAATAAAGAAAAAGAAATACTCAGGGGGGTGGGCCTAGAAAGGAGGTTGGTTCAGCAAAATTCCAGGCCCATTAACGTTCAGCCTGGTTGACCTTTCAGATTGTCTACGCGCTTGTTGACTTGAGACCATGGTAGTCCTTCATTCATGGCCACCAGATTTAGCCTGAAGGGCATCTGGCACGTTGATCCTTGAGGCATATGGTGGTCTCTATGCTTGAAGATTCACTGGAATAGCTGCAAGAAAATAATAATAAACGTTTTGGGGAACCTGGGATTCGAACCCAGGTCCCAAAGGGTTTTTCCATAGCGTGCTTGCCAACTCAACTGAACTGCCTAATTGTTATTAGAATAGAAAACAAATATTATATATCAAGCAATTAATTATGCCTGGAAAAAATTAAAAAAAAGCGCGCTGATTTGAATCAACCAATAAGAAGAAGACACACCTTCGTCTTCTTCGTTGAAAAAGCCAGGGTTTTTACCTGCGGATTTTATCCGCAACAGAATTCATGGCTGCCATCTAAAATCACCTGTAGGCTTTGGAAACGAGTTTTAAGAACACCATCGTACTCGTCTACTTCCCCTGATCATCCCTGTAACCATTATTTGACCCAATTTTTCCTGTAATTCAAACGCCTAAAAACAACACAAGAAACCCCTAGGTTCTGGCACATGATTATAGGCCATGAAAACGAAATTAAATAATTCAGACATGTTAGAAATTTGACATTAAGCATGATTATATAAAAGATTCGGCAAAGGGATGCAAGAGAATGGTTTCATGATGTCATGTTCAGAGCCATGTTCATGATGACTTACAGTGCAATTGATGGCGTCTCAAGGGCTGGTTTTGATTGCTACAGTTTCAGGAGATTGCCAGCAAGAGAGCTATGTGAAGATTTTGCCTTGAAAACGCCTCCAAACAAGAATTCGATCTCTCACTTTTCACACTTTTTTTCAATTCTTAGTTGGCCATTTCTGCAGTTCTTAGGGCGTGTTCTTGATCTCTATGGCTTGTGTGTACATAAGGGAATGCATTAGGTTAATCACTTGGGCCTTAATCCATGAGAATTGATGAATGGAGATTTGATTTGATCACCATTATCAAGTTTCCATATTTGTATCAAATCTGAGATTTTGTGCATGTTTTGACTTGGCACGAGTTTGATTGAGTTTATCATGATATTTGCAAGCTGTAATGACCACAAGAATCTCATTCCATTAATTTTTGGATTTTATTTGAATTAATATTGATTTAAAATGAATTAAATCAACAAAAATTAAATAAAATAGAAAAATAAATGTTTGGTCATGAAATTAAAGATGGGACACGTGTGTGGTGTGATAAGACCAAATCAAGTGGAAACAAGTGGGCCCTTTTGTCAAAAATTGGAGTTTTGATGATAGTTGACTTTTGGCAATTTTGGAAAAATGCCCAACTTCAACAATGCATAACTTCTTCAAATTTGAACTTTTGGAAGAATTATTGGACTTTTTAGAAACCTTGAGATGTCCTCTAATCAACCCTTTTGGTATCATTTCATTTTGATATTACATGCTCAAGTTAGAAGCTTTGGAAAAAAAGGTGTTTTTGTTGACTTTCAAAAATGACCTATAATGTCCATATTTGTAAATTTTTGTGAGAGAATTTCTTGGTCTTTGTGTGTGAAGATGGATTGTATGAAATTGTATCCTCTTCAAAATGATATTTGGATGGGTCATTTCTCATAAAATATGAGAAAGTTATGCTTGGTCAAAGTTGAGTTGACTTTTCCTACAAAACCCTAATTTAGCAACTTTTTAATCTTGATGAATCTTGGGCAATCCTTGATGAATCATGATCAACCCTTGATCAAATGATGAATTATCCTTAAAAATGAGAATGTTGACAAAAAATCTTAAGGTTTGACTGTATTTGGGTCACAATTGACTTTTGCCCTAGCACAGTCGATTTTTTGGACTTCTTGAGCAATTGACTGACCAAACTTCCTCTGCAAGGCTTGAAATTTGTCATGGATGAACTTAAGAACATATTAGGAAATTGGGTATAACTTGAGGTCATTTGTATGTAAGGACCTTGATGCGACACAAAACCCTAATTTTGAATTGACTGCCTTAGGAGATGATTTGACTGTCCAACTCTTGAGCCATCTTGAACAACTTGGAGATGATTCTTGACATGTCTTGAGAAATATGGGAGGGAAAATTTTGGGGTACAACAGTTGCCCCTATTCAATCTTCTTAAACCTGAGGATATAGATTGGCGTTCGGGCCTTTCGTGATCCGAAGGTGGAAGATGATTGAACACTAGAGTGCCCAGAAATTTGCACTCGCATGAACTAGTATCAGCATTGTGATGTCGGGAATGGGCTTACAGGTGCCATTTGGAGATTGATGATGGGAGATGGGCTTAAAGATGCCATCCGAAGGAGTGTCGATCGCATAAGAGATTCCTTAGCGAGAGCTTGTATACTTGTTGTTGAGAGAGATTCCGCTGGGGAATATTCTTTGTCTTAGGAGAAATAGAACTTTAAAAGCTTCGGTCGTACGTTATTCTACTGAGGAATCATATCTGTTGAGAGTGAGAGTGAACTACTATATGGTCGTAACCCAAGCTTCATAGTGATAAGACCGATTGGTATCTGGTCGTAATCTAGGCTTTACAGTGACTTACTGGGGAGATGAGATTAAACTTGCTATCCGGTCGTAATCCAGGCTTTGCAATACCTCACTTCTTATCTGGTCAAAATCCAGGCTTCAGAGCAAATCAAGTGGTTATTCGGTCGCCTTCGGGCTTCAACTTGAATTTAGGGCGTACTAATATCCGACCGACTCTGGGCTTCTTAGTAACTGTCCATGTAAACTGCTATTTGATTGGAATCCAAGCTTCACATTGCCTTGTACCGCTATCTGGTCGTAATCTAGGCCTCACGATATGTTATACCATTATCTGGTCGAATCCAGGTTTCATGGTGTCACGTACTGCTATCTGGTCGAATCCAATCTTCACAATACCTCACTTCTTCTCTGGTCGAAATCCAGGCTTCAGAATAAATCAAATGGTTATTCGGTCGCATCCGGGCTTTCCTTTGACTGTTGGGTTTACTAGTATCTGGTCAAATCCAGGCTTCATAGTAACTGTCTGGGTAAACTGCTATTTGGTTGTAATCCAAGATCCACAGTGTCCCTTAACGCTATTTGGTTGTAATCCAGGCTTCACGGTGTGTCATACCACTATCTGATCGAAATACAGGCTTCGTAGTACTCTTGGTTGCTATCTGGTCGTAATCCAATCTTCACAATGTATCATACCACTATTTGGTCGAAGTCCAGGCTTCGTAGTACTCTTGGTTGCTATCTGGTCGTAATCCAGTCTTCGCAATGTATCATACCACTATCTAGTCGAAATCCAGGCTTCGAGGCTTGTGTTTATGATATACCACTATCTGGTCGAATTCAGGCTTCATGGTGCTTCTTAAGCTGCTATTCGGTCGTAATCTGGGCTTCACGGCTCACTGGGGGATAAACTATTATCCGGTTATTCTCCGGGCTTCATAGCTTACTTTTGAGAGACATCACTATCTGGTCATAATCCAGGCTTTGCGGTAGTCTGATATTGTTATCCGGTTGCAATCCGGGCTTCACAATATGTTGTGGAAATCAAGGTACTATCCGGTCGGGCCCGGGCTTCATAACTTGAATTTTGATTGTATCTTTCCTGAAAGGTAAAGGTTAGCTGTATGTAATGCATGATATGTATCAGGCAATGATGTTCTCAAAATAAATGAGATTGTATGGTATGATGCGTATATGCATGTATCATGATGTATGGACATGTAATGTTTTAGCTGGGGAAAATAAATCCCGGAGCTATTGGAGAATAGAGCTGAATTCTTCGTTTCCGCTGGGGATGGTGAACGAAGGTGATTGTGAGAATAAGCCTGCAGGAGAAAAGAACTCCATTGGGGAATAAATCGATGAAGAGATTACTCTGAGGGGAATTACTCTGTGGGGAAGAGATGCTCTGCTGAGGATTTTAACGATAAACTTCGCTGGGAATTCCGCTGATAAACTCTGTTGGGGATTTCAATGATGAACTCCACTGGGGATAAACTCCGCTGGGGATGAGTTACCGTTGCTGGTGATACTGAATCTGTTGAGGATTGAATTCCTGTTCAGGGAAATAAAGAACTTCGCTGGGGATGATCTTTCAGTTGCAACTTGCTGAAGATAACCCAGTTAGACTCTTGTGGGGATAACCCTCTGAATTTGGCTTGGGAGATTTATTTGCGCTCTGCCGGGGATAAGCTTCCAGAATCTACTGGGGAAGATGATTCAGCTCTTGTTGGGAAAGCTTTTTTAGACTGCGCTGGGGAACTGGCTCCACTGGGAGTATCTTGTATTCTGTTGAGGGATATTAAGACTGCCGGGGATATTCTTATACTTGCTGGGGAATATCTTTATACTCCGCTGGGGAATATTAAGATCTTCTAGGGATACCAAGCCTTTTTAGGGCTGATGGTAGACTAACTCTGCTTGGGGAGAGTATTGCTGATTCGTTCATCGTTGCAAGTCTCAGCTGAGAGAGCTACTATTATTGTCTTACTCTGCGGAGAGTGAAGGTATCGTAGCCATATTCTTCAATTGGATCTACCTTGTACCTGGTGGACGAAGCAACTACACAGCTTGGACATTTCTTATGCCCCTGTTTCTGATATTACCAGTAATTCATTCTTTCGTTTCGCATGTAAATATTTATGATCAACAATTAATCTCGAATGCACATATCAAAAAATGAACATTGGACGTTCTTTGCAAAATAAAACAGATAAAGGAAAAACAGCTTGAAATTTCTGAAAATGAATTTGTATTGATTTTGAAGTTTGGCCTGAAAATAGGCGTTTTTGTACAAGAGGCTGACGTCCTAGTAAGAGAACGTCGCCGAACAAATAGTATTTATACAATTTGTGAAAAGGAAACAAGACAACTATATGAATAATCCCACTGAGTTCCATCTCTGCTATTGACTTTATATCTTCAAGCATCTCATCACTTTGCTGCTTAGTTGAAGATGAATCTGATTGATTAATGTCGTCCGAGCTTGATAGTCGATACTGAAGTCTGGATGCGAGGTGATCCAATGAGACATAGTGTTACGCTTTGATCCCTAACTTTTTCCTGGACCGCCCTTTCGGGTTTTCAGTCCACCGGGATACCCTTTTTTTGCCAAAGCCACCTTTTCAGGTTTTCGACTTGCCGGGTGTACAGTTTTTTTTCTTCATTTTCATCCCTTATTTTTTCCCGAACCCTTTTGGTTCTCCGGGAAGCCCTTATTTTTGCCTAGGCCAGTCAACCTAGCAGGTCTTTGATTATGCGTAGTATCTTTTCACAATGTCTGCATTGACAGGGTGAGGAAGGTCGTCACCATCCATGGTGGTTAGAATCATAGCTCCTCCTGAGAAAATGTTCTTAGCCACAAATGGCCCTTCGTAAGTAGGGGTTCATTTGCCCCTGGGATCACCTTGAGGTAAGATAATACGCTTGATTACCATGTCCCCAACTTGATACTCTTGTCGTCTGACTTTCTTGTTAAATGCCTTGATCATCCATTTTTGGTACGTCTGACCATGACAAATAACAGTAAGTCTCTTTTCGTCAATTAGGTTCAGTTGATCAAGCCGGGTCTGAATCCAGTCATCTTCGCTCAAACCTGCATCCTTCATGATCCGAAGAGAGGGTATCTGAACTTCAATGGGCAAGACTGCCTCCATGCCATAAACCAAGGAATAGGGTGTTGCCCCTGTTGACGTCTGTGCTGAGGTACGGTACCCATGAAGAGCAAACGGTAACATCTCGTGCGAGTCTTTGTATGTCATTGTCATCTTCTGCACAATCTTCTTAATGTTCTTATTTGCTGCTTCTACAACCCCATTCATCTTTGGCCGGTAAGGAGAAGAGTTGTGATGCTTTATCTTGAATTGCTCGCAGAGCTCAGTGATCATCTTGTTGTTGAGATTGGTACCATTGTTTGTAATGATCCTCTCTGGTACACCGTATCGACAGATCAGATTGTGCCGAATAAACCGTGCCATGAAGTTTTTGGTTACAGTAGCAAAGGAAGCTGCTTTAACCCACTTAGTAAAGTAATCAATCGCTACCATGATGAAATGATGCTTGTTGGATGCCGTAGGTCTGATCTCGCCGATCATATCAATACCCCACATTGCAAAAGGCCAAGGTGCTGTCAAAACATTCAGTGGAACTGGAGGTATATGCACATTATCAGCATAAACCTGGAACTTGTGACATGTCCGAGAATGCTGATAACAGTCGGCTTCCATTGTGGACTAGTAATATCCTTCCCGGAGGATTTTCTTTTCCATGGTATGTCCACTGGAATGAGTTCCGAAGGTACCTTCATGTAACTCTACCATGATCCTTTCTGCTTCAGTCTTATCCACACAACGCAGTAAGGTTGAATCATGGTTACACTTGTAGAGAATACCATTGCTGATGAAGAACTTTGTCGCGAACCTCCTCAGAAACTTCTTGTCATTAACAGATTCACCCTCTGGGTATTCTTGAGCTTCAAGGTACCTTTTTACTTCATGAAACCAGGGCTTTTCTGTTACCTCTCCAGTCTCCAGATCACAGCAATGTTTCAGTTCGTCCAATCTTTCAATAATGATCTGGGGAGCCTCGTTGTCCCAATTGACTTTGAACATAGAAGACTGAAGGAAAATTACGATAAAAAACGCAGCGGAATTTAAAATTTTCCTTTAGCGGTCCTTACGAATGAACATGGTCAGTGATAGAAATATTTACCTCTTGTGGCGATTCAGACCTTTGATGTTGTGATCACGAGTGTTGATGAAGAACAATGCCTCTACTCAGTCCACACGAACAGATCGCTTCCGGTCACAGTGCTAGCTGATCACGAACAGAAACCTTGAGTGAGAGAGAGAATCAAAAACAAAATTGCATCAAGTGAAATTGCTTCATCACAAGGGATCTATTTATAGAATCACTCGTGTGGGCTACAAGCTAAAAGCCCAATTAAGGCTATAAGCTAAAAGCCCAATTAAGCTTATGGACATCATACCTTATGATGTACCATATATCACTTATCCACGTGGTACCTTACCACTTTCCGTATTACACTTAAGTGCACCGTATCTTACGGTGTTCCTTATTTATTCTATCTCTCATCAACCTGTCCTTATGTGTGTGACCCTGTAGGTTTTCGCGACGTTGGCAATTATATTAAATCACACATTTAATATAATAAATAGTGAGCGGTATCTAGCAACACATCACTGTTATCCAAGTCACGAAAATGTCATGTGATCTGACCAAACCTTTTCCGTGATAATATTTGTGTTGTACAATTACCCTTTTGCCCTTATGTCTATATTGAACACAAGGCATACACTGTGTCACCCTTGTCCAGTTCAATATTGGGCCCTTAGACATTTATCCTGTTATGCAGAATGAGCAAATTCCATCTAGGTCACTCATGTCCCTTAGCATGCTTTGTGAAGTACCCATCAACCGTCTTTATAGTCATCCAGTTACGGATGACGTTTGATCAGCAATAAAGTACTTGACTCTACATCTAGGGTCCATAGTGGATTCAGGTCGAAGGGTGGTATACACCATTATCATCATGAGAATAACTTATGACACTTTGCATAACATTCTATGTAGTATTCTCATAGCGGGTCAATCCAGTATAAATATTACTCCTAATATTCATACCTATGTCAAGACTTGATAACTCCTTATCTATGATCCATGAGATGTGATCATCAATCTATCTTCATAATAATCTTAATGCTTTAATGTTATCCCACTTCACATTAAAGCTTGACTACGGATACTTTAAGAATAGTGTCTTATGTTTAATGGGATCTCATGATTAAGTCACACTTAACATTTCATTAAACAAATAAACCATTCTAGGGACTTTATTATTTTGGAAAGCAAACATAATAAAGAAATGCCTTTTATTATTAATAAATAATTCGATACAAGTACCAAAAGTATTGTCCTCTAGGGCCTACACCAACAATCTCCCACTAACACTAGAGCCAATCAGGCATACCCCTAATACCCATAGATCTAGTATGTCCATCATGCTTCAGCTGCGCAAGAGGCTTTGTTAATGGGTCAGCAACATTGTCAAGTGTAGGTACTCTGCATATTTTCACATCTTCCCGATCGATTATCTCTCGAATGAGATGATAACGCCTAAGTATGTGTTTGGATCGTTGGTGAGATCTAGGCTCCTTAGCTTGTGCGATAGCACCATTGTTATCACAATAGAGATCAATGGGATCCACAATGCTATGGACTATACCAAGTTCACTAATGAACTTCTTGATCCAAACAGCTTCCTTTGCTGCAGTTGAGGCAGCAATATACTCAACCTCGGTTGTAGAATCAGCAACTGTATCTTGCTTTGAACTTTTCCAGCTCACAGCGCCACCATTTAAACAAAACACATAACCAGATTGCGATCTAAAGTCATCCTTATCTGTCTGGAAGCTAGCATCGGTGTATCCAATTACAGCAAGCTCTTCCTGGCCTCTATATATCAAAAATGAGTCCTTAGTCCTTCTCAAGTACTTAAGGATATTCTTGACAGCTACCCAATGAGCATCACCGGGATTAGACTGGTACCTACTCGTTGCACTTAAAGAATACGAGACATCTGGTCGAGTACATAGCATGGCATACATGATAGATCCTATTGCAGATGCATATGGAATCTTATCCATGAGATCCCTTTCTTCCTTACTTGAAGGGGATTGTGTTTTTGACAGACACATGCCATGTTGCATAGGCATGAATCCTTTCTTGGAATCATGCATATTAAAGCGTCTCAACACTTTTTCTATGTATGTACTCTGACTTAGGCCAAGCAGTTTTTGTAACCTATCTCTATAGATCCTGATTCCTAATATATAGGCTGCTTCACCTAGGTCCTTCATTGAAAAGCATTTCCCTAACCAAGTCTTCACTTGTTGCAAGGTAGGGACATCGTTTCCAATGAGTAATATGTCATCTACATATAATACCAGGAATACGATCATGCTCCCACTAACCTTCTTGTAGACACAAGGCTCATCATCATTCTTGATTAATCCATATTGTTTTACTGTTTCATTAAAACGAAGATTCCGGCTTCTGGAAGCTTGCTTCAATCCATAAATTGATCGCTGTAACTTACATATCTTTTGGGCTTCTTCTGGTATGTCAAATCCTTAAGGTTGTGTCATGTACACATCCTCAAGAAGATTCCCATTAAGGAAAGCAGTTTTGACATCCATCTGCCATATTTCATAATCATGATATGCAGCGATAGCAAGTAAAATCCGAACAGATTTAAGCATTACAACTGGTGAAAAGGTTTCATCATAGTCAACCCCATGAATTTGTTTATAGCCTTTTGCAACCAGTCTTACCTTATAGGTATGTACCTTACCATCCATGTCAGTCTTCTTTTTGAAGACCCACTTGCATCCTATAGGGTTAACTCCTATAGGAGGCTCTACCAAGGTCCAAACCTAGTTTGCGTACATGGAATCCATTTCAGATTTCATGGCTTCTAGCCACTTCTCGGACTCAGGACCAGTTATGGCCTCTTGTTAGGTCACAGGCTCATCTTGATCCATGAGTAATACATCACCCTGATCACTTATGAGATATCCATATCTCTCAGGTTGTTGACGTATCCTGCTTGACCTACGCTGGTCTTGTTCTACTGGAGCAGGTTGCTCTTCCACAACTACTTGTGTTTCCTGCTCTAGTTCCTCCATAGGTGTATCAATGCTTTGTGGTTCTTGAATTTCTTCAAGCTCTATTTTCCTCCCACTGATTCTTTTGGAAATAAAATCCTTTTCCAGAAAACTCCAGTTCGAGCGACAAACACTTTGCCCTTAGAAGGATTGTAGAAGTAATACCCTCTTGTTTCTTTAGGATACCCCACAAATAAGCATTTGTCAGATTTGGGCTCAAGCTTAGTTGAAATTTGTCGTTTCACATAAACTTCGCAACCCCAAATCTTCATGTAAGACATATGTGGTTTCTTACCACTCCATATCTCATATGGTGTCTTCTCAACCTTTTTGGATGGAACTCGGTTAAGTGTGTAAGCTGCAGTCAATAGTGCATGTCCCCAAAAGGAGTTCAGAAGATCGGCGTGACTCATCATGGATCGGACCATGTCTAACAAGGTTCAATTTCTTCTCTCAGATACACCATTCCATTGTGGTGTTCCGGGAGGAGTAAGTTGGTATAAAATCCCACATTCCTTTAGATGGTCATCAAACTCTAGGCTTAAATATTCACCGCCTCGATCTGATCGAAGAACTTTAATATTCTTACCTAGTTGGTTTTGTACTTCATTCTTGAATTCCTTGAATTTTTCAAAGGTTTCAGATTTGTGTTTCATTAAATACACATAACCATATCTACTGAAATCATCAGTAAATGTGATGAAGTATTGAAAACCTCCTCTGGCTGGTATGTTCAGTGGTCCACATACATCAGTATGTATGAGGGCCAAAAGATCATTAGCCCTTTCACCTTTTCCTGTGAATGGGGACTTTTTCATCTTTCCAATTAAACAAGATCTGCATGTCTCATATGATTCATAATCAAAAGAGTCCAAGAGTCCATCTTTACGGAGTTTGGAAATGCGTTTCTCATTTATGTGGCCTAAGCGACAGTGCTAAAGATAGCTTGGATTTAACTCATTAGGTTTAATCCGTTTAGTATTAGTGTTATAAATTGGCATTTCAAGATCAAGGACATATAGTCCATTGTTCATTTGTGCAGAAGCATAGAATATATCATTCAAATAAATAGAGCAACAATTGTTCTTTATTATAAATGAAAAACCAAACTTGTCCAAACAAGAAACAGAAATAATATTCCTACTAATTGCAGGTACATAATAACAGTTCTCTAACTGAATTATTAAACCACTAGGTAAAGTCAAAACACAAGTTCCTACGGCTAAAGCAACAACCTTTGCTCCATTTCTAACTCGTAGGTCAACTTCACCTTTTGCCAAATCTCTACTCCTTTTTATCCCCTGCACATTAGTACAAATGTGAGAACCGCATCCAGTATCTAATACCCATGATGCAGAAGTAGATAAATTAATTTCAATAGCAAAAATACCTGAATTTGAAGTCCCTACTCCATTGTTCATATCTTCCAGGTACTTCGGGCAGTTTCTCTTCCAATGTCCGGTCTTACCGCAATGGAAGCAAGTCCCCTCCTTTGTTATGCCTCCACTAGGCTTCAAAGCAGGAACAATAGGTTTAGGCTTGGCAACTTCCTTGCCTTTTCCTTTACCAACCTGCTTGGTAGGCCTCTTGTTCAACTTCTTTCCATTACTGACCATCAGAATGGACTTCCCTTTTGTCTTCATATTCTGCTCAGCAGTTTTTAACATGCTTAGCAATTCTAGAAGACTCCTATCCATGTCATTCATGTTGAAATTCATGACAAACTGATTAAAGCTATCTGGCAACGATTGCAAGATAAAATCAGTTGCAAGTTCCTTTCCAAGCAGAAACCCTAACCTTTCAAGGTTCTCCACATACCCAATCATTTTGAGTACATGGGGACCTACAGGGTTTCCCTCAGATAACTTGCTGTTAAAAAGGGCCTTTGAAACCTGAAACCTCTCGTTTCTTGCCTGCTCTTGATAGAACATTTTCAGATGTCCGATCATATCGAACGCTGACATGTTCTCGTGGTGCTTTTGCAACTCCGAGTTCATAGTAGCTAGCATGAGACAAGCGACTTCGTTAGCATCATCAAAATGCTTCTTATAACATCTCTTTCTGCCTTAGGTGCCGAACTAGGCGGTTCCTCTTCAGGAACAGGTGTCTCCAAGACATACAGCTTCTTATCGTGCTTGAGGACAATCCTCAGATTTTGGTGCCAATCCAGGAAATTTGTCCCAGACAATTTTTCCTTATCTAGGATTGATCGCAAAATATGGTTGTTTGTTGTCATGGTAATCTACAAAAAAAATGAAAATATAAGTATCATTAAAACAACATATTTAATTAGGCCTTTAATCAAATATGTTCCCACTATTTTACTCAAACCAAATGACCCTCATCATTTGATTCGGAAAATCCCGTTGGAAGACTTTCTAGTGGGTCGAGATCCATATTTCACTTCGTTCTAAGTCAGCGTTAGGCTGATTACACAAAACTAGGTTATTTAGGTAGGAACTCCTTTCAATTGTATCTCATACAACTCTCAAATATTTTCAGTTGGGTGAATAACTCCTTATTCTAATTCATCATATGAATCATTCCCAATTCTTGCTTCTAAACATGTATAATCTTATTATAATGTGTTTAGTTAAGTTTGACCCATTGTTTTAGCAGTTGGATATTACAATTACCCCATCGCACCTTACTAATATAGAACATGCACCTCGCGTAGGCGAAACCTACATTGTTCGATACTAGTCTTGATGAGTGCTAAAACTTGGAAAGAATGAACTTAATATTTAACTTGAGGGATTTTGTTATTAGTTTGATCTCACCGGCTTAACATGCAATTCGTCTCTCTCATGCATCAACATACAAACACATGCATCAATATACATAAAAGGATACAGTTATGGCCCCTAGCGCAATTGTTCTCCCAAGCCAATGAGAGAACCTAAGCTAACCTAATAACGATCTAAACTTCTCCAAGCAAGATCTCCAAGGTTATCCTCCTTTGATATTGTATTCTTCTCTTTCTTCATAACATTACATTACATAAAAGAAACTCGTTTTACATACGAGGGAGTGAGATGAGAAAAGAAGTTACATCAAGAATTTTAGAGAGAGGCACGACACGCAGGCCGTATTTTACAATCCCAAAACAAAATAAAGGAAAAAACTAAGGCCATAATTGATCACCACAAGACAATAATAATAAACACACTTTTATTATTAGTTTAAATTTTGTTAATTAAAAAAAAAGGCAAATTAAATTTCGACGATTGATCACACTACGCAGAGTTAGCCGGGGGTTCCGCTGCCCACTGAGTAACAAAAGTGGTCTTCTCCATGTCTTCGGGAGCCATCTTTATTTGATTATAACCGGAGAAACCGTCCATGAAGGAGAATACCTTATGTTGAGCAGTGTTGTCAACCAGAATGTCGATGTGGGGCAGAGGGAGGTCATCCTTAGGGCTCGCCCTGTTCAAATCCCTGTAGTCAACACACATTCTGACCTTACCATCTTTCTTCGGCACTGGAACCACATTGGCGACCCACTAAGGGTAAGAAGTTACTGCTAGAAAACAGGCATCAAACTATTTCATAACCTCGACCTTGATTTTCTCGGACATCTCTGGACGCATACGGCGAACCTTCTGTTTTACCGGAGGGCAGTCTTCCTTGGTAGGCAGGTGATAAACCACGATGTCAGTATCCAACCCGGGCATATCTTCGTAAGACCAGGAAAAGATTTCCACGTAGTCATGCAGCATATGAATCAACCGTTGTTTCACACTAAGCTCCAGATTTGCACCGATCTTGACTTCCTTCCTGTCTGTCTCGGTACCCAGATTCACTGTTTCCACTGGCTCTTCATGTGGTTGAATGGCCCTCTCTTCTTGAAGTAGCAGCCTTGCAAGCTCACCAGGAACTTCGCAATCATCTTCACCTTCGTCTTCGGCTAAGTTGATCGGATTTTCGAAGTCATAACTGGCAGTAGCAGAGTCGTTACCAGTGAGATCCAGAGTGGATTGAGACCTGTATATGTGAGTGGGTGTAAAATAGCTGTTTTTCAATATATAATAAAGAAAGACAAGGAGCGCAAGATTTGAAATGCAAAAAACGTCCAATGCTTTTATTAATGATATATGAAAATGGCACACAAAAGCCCTCACAAATGAAGCCACGGTGCCCCGGGTAAGACACCGGGCCATAAAGTTTCAAAACATTGTCTGTTAAAAATTCAAAACAAGGAGTTCATTACTGAGTGACAAAAGTAATAAGGACGAAGTCTTTCGCTGTCCAGTTGTTTGGTCCGCCGTTGGTCGTAGGGTAGATCCAGATGTCGAATTCGGATTCCTCCATGTCATCTTCAATGGCAATTACTCTCGAGTTGCCGATGAACACAAGAGGTCTTCCAATCCTTGCACTACGAACAACCCTTTGAGCTTCTGCAGTGAAACCCAAACCAAACTTGTCAGTCTTCTGAGTGAAATCAGGAAGTCGGCCCCAGTTTGCATACTCACCCTTCTCAATAACAGCCCGAGCATCCTTTAAGGAAGCCATCTTCAAAGGAGAATCTTCAACCACAGTCTCAGCTGATGCCAGTGTCGGAGGAACCTCTTCAAAGTGTTGAAATGGGGTCTCAATGAACTCCCCATCCATCTCTATGTACCGGAACGAGTTGAGGTGGCTGACCATGTACTCTTCCTCCCCTTGTACTGTCACAATCTTCCCTTTGACTGGGTACTTCAGCTTCTGATGGAGTGTGGAGGTCACAGCTCCAGCTTTATGGATCCATGGACGACCCAACAAACAAGAATAGGACGGTCGAATGTTCATCATGTAGAATGTAGAATCGAAGACCTGAGAACCAACTCTAATTGGAATATCAACTTCACCATGCACCATCCTTTTAGACCCATCAACGGCCCGAACAACAATGTTACTTGGCTTTAGCTCCAACCCTTCGCAATCCAACCTATCTAGAGCTTTCTTGGGCAAGACGTTCAATGAGGAACCAGTGTCAACCAGCACATGTGCAAGAGTAGTGCCCCTGCATTCAATGGAGACATGCAGGGCACGGTTATGGTTCTTCCCTTTAGCGGTCAGATCAGCGTCGGAGAAACCCAAATCATTATCAGCAGTTAAGTTGGCCACACAATCGGTAAACTGGTCAGCGGATGTTTCTTGTGGCACGTGGGCCGTCTTCAGCAAGGTAATCAGAGCCTTGGCATGGGCCTCTGAACACAACAACAGTGATAACATAGAAATCTTGGATGGGGTTTTCCCCAGCTGCTCAACTACATTATAATCACTCTTCTTGATGATCTTCAGAATCTCTTCCATCTCCTATTTGGAAGCTTTAACATTGATGGTCTTTGGTGCCTCCGTTCGGGCAGGCATATCAGTGGCGGTCCCTTTGCCCCGAGCGTCAGATGACTCGGCGACAGGGGTAGAACTAAGAACTTGATCAGGAATGGCATTAGGCACACTTGCAGGTGTGATGACAATAGGTCTTCGGACAGCTGGTGGCGTAATGTCAGGTGAGAAAAGTCTACCACTGCGGGTGACTTTAGCAGGCCCGGTGATGTTGCTGACGCCGGTATTAGTATCAAACTCTTGCTTAACTCCAAGAACATAAATATCTGACCCATAGTGCCACGGGACAGCTTTGTCAGAGGTGTAGGGGATAGGCCCCGGAACAGTGATGATTATGGGTGCAATCTTCTGAACAGGTGTAATTCTGACAAGCTTCCTTGAGGGAGCCTTAGGAGAATTGTTGAAAATGGTAACAATGGAAACTTCTTCAGTAGGGGTGGCAGGAACAACAATCTTCTCAAACAGGATCTCCTTGTTATCCATCAGGTTTTGGATACCTGACTTCAAAGATGGGCAACCAGTAGGTGAAACAAAACACAAATGGCAACCTTCACTACATCTCGGAAATAAACCGGCTAGCAACAGGTTCCTCGTGACGGTCATCAGCGGGGTAACAATATCATCCACAGAGGCTATAAACAAGTCTTCCTCTACAGCATTTACTCCATGTTTGGGCATGGGAGCAGTCACAACATTAGGCCTCTCGGGCGCCTCGAACTCAATCTCCTTTGCATCGATTAGGTCCTTAACCTTATTCTTCAAAGCCCAACAATCTTTCGTATTATGCCCTGGGCTGTCAGAGTGATAAGCGCAGCGGGCGTTAGGATTGTACTTTGGGGATGTTGTGTTTGAAATCTTCGGAGCTTCTCTTAGAGTCACCAGATTGGTTGTCAGTAACTGTGGCAATATATGGGACAAGGTCATACTGAGACGAGTGAACTGCCTTCGAGGTCTCTCACCCCTTTGTTGGTTGTGATGCTGAGGAGCACCAACAGGCTTTGAAATAACCACCGCGTTGACAGCTTGGCGGTGTTCCGGTCTATTCTGTCTTCTTGAACCATAGACATCACTAGATTCTTTCTTGAACGACTTCTTCTCAATGCTTGATGAGGCACCCTTCTGTATCTTCCCAGCCTTGATACCAGCTTCAATCCTCTCACCGGTCAAGATAAGGTCTGTAAACCCGGCTGAAGAGTTTCTAATCAAATGGTTAAAGAATGGACCGGACAGGGTCCCCAAAAACATATCAACCAATTCACGATCCGTTAAAGGTGGCTACACCCTTCCAGCAAGGTCTCTCCACTTTTGAGCATACTCTTTAAATCCTTCACCCGTCCCTATTGACATACCCTGGAGTTGGGTACGCGTAGGAGCGAGGTCGGAATTATATTGATACTGCTTATAGAACGCAGTAGCCAAATCTTCTCAGTTACGGATACTGGCCCCATCCAGCTGATAGAACCACTCCAGCTGAGTCCCTGAAAGACTGTCCTGAAAGAAATGGATCCACAAATTCTTATCAGTGGTGTAAGGCTGGATCTTCCTTACATATGACCAGAGGTGCAGCTTTAGACAGGAAGCTCCGTCATACTTGGCAAAGGCAGGTGCCTTAAACTTATGGGGAATCACCACCCCAGAGGATAAACCTAGGTCTCTGAAGTCCAGCCCGGGCACGTTCTCTATCTCCATAGCGCTCAGGCGGTCCTCCAGCTGTTTGTACATATCCTCAGCAGGAGGGTACTGTTCTTCATCATAATCCGTCTCGTTGTCGGAGACCACGGGGCTAGGGACCCTTCTCTCTTGTGGACTGTCTTTCCCTACAGATGAAGTGGTCAGATCAACATCATTCTGCAGTCCATTTCCAAACCTGCGTCCAGTGTTGAAAAGGACAGTCCTCTTCTTCTTCTTCTTCCTCTCTTTCAGAATCAGGGTCTTCAAATCCTGTTGACCCCTGGCTAGGCTCATAACCAACTCTTGGAACTGGGCATTCTGGGCCTGGAGGGCCTTGATAGCTTGCTCAGTGGAAGGTTCAGTAGACATGATGATTGCTGAAATAAACAGCGAAGAAGATAAGTGACCTGTAAAAGGGGTACCTGTTATGCATATGATGAAATGAAATGCGTATGTTTTATGTTTTCAAAGACAATCGAGATTCAAATTTGTAGACAAGAAAGGAAACACACTTTATTAGATTTAACTTCAGAATTTAAATTGTTCAACAAATTGCCCTTAGGCGTTACAAGAATGGAAATACTGAAAAGTAAATAAAACCGTAAAAGAAATCATTAAAGGTCCATCAATGCTCCCATGGCCTCTTCTTCTCAGTGCGGATATAATCATTCAGGATCCGCTCGTTCTCCAATTGCTTTGTCAGCTTCTGGATCTTCTGTTCCTGTTCGTTAAACCTCTCCCGATAAGAATCCCGTTCTTCCTGCAGTAGCGCCCAAGACCTCTTTAGTGTGCCAACATCAGTGGGTGTATGAGGATGGAGAATAGTTGGAGGAACCCCGTCTTTATCAGCAACTTCAAGAGTAATAGGCCTGACAACTTCGTATGGCATACCTAACTTCTGGGCACGAATGCGGACCCATCTGAAATATGAATCCATTGGTAGAGAAGTCTTTGGTCCCAACTCATGTGGGTCAGATTTGTGAACTCTATCCCAAGCCTTGATGAATCTACGACGCAGCTCTTCACTATCTACCTGCAAATCAAAGACGATATGAGGTATCAACATCTCATGAGGCCCTTCTCTTCTGGCTCTTCCAAACTGACGGAGAGCTAAACATGGGTTATAAGAGATTCCTCCATGGGTTCCGATCAATGGAACATTAGGATACTCTCCACAACGATCAATGACGGCCACCTCATCTAAGCCTCTAAGAGTCCAAATAAGGTCATCATTAGTAAGAGACATTATCCTATGAGCCCAGCCCCTTCCTTCTTTGTTCTTCAGTACGAACTTAGGGAGGTGCAAAATAAACCACCTCGCCAATAACGGAGCACAGCACATCAAAGTTCCCCGTTTTCGGGCAGTACGAGTATAGAGCTGATAAAGGATATCACCCAAGAGAGTGGGTACAGGGTTCCGGGAGATGAAGATCCTTATGGCATTAACATCAACAAAGGTGTCAGGATTTGGAAACAATACCATACCATAGATTAAGAGAGCCAGAATGTCCTCGTACGCTTGGAAGTCTAAGTCATTCCAGAAACAATTAGCTTTGCCAACCAGAAACTTAGCCAAAAATCCCTTAACTCCACTTCTAGTCTCCCAGTTAGCCATTACCTCCTCTTTGGTCAAGTGAAGGGCTGCAGCAATCTCTTCAGGCCTAAGAGTCTTTTCCCAACCAGTAAAGGGAGTCTGCTCCAAGACAGAGATACCAAGCAACTCGGAGAATTCTTCCAGGGTAGGGACCAGCTGGAAGTCTTGAAAGGTGAAGCAATGGTATAGCGGATCATAAAACTGGACTAGGACGCTCATCATTTGTTGGTCCCACTTTGAGGTGACTAAACCGAGAAGATAACCATGCCTCCTGATGAAGGAAGTAGTGTCTGGAATCCTGTCAACCAATTCTTTAAGCAAAGTAGGTGGTTGAAGAAAGTTGAGCCGGATAGTATTCCTACGTATGGGCATCATGATGTCCTACAAAACAGAGCAAAGATGAAACCTTCTTGTCTTTGAAATGGGTTAGTCCTTATGCAGGATGTGTGATCGGTGGAAATAGAACTGACTGTTTTGAAATGCTGGTTCGCGTTTGCGTTTTGCAAAATGTCGCGGTAAGCAAGAGTCGCCACCGTATTTTTTTTCCCCAACAAGGAAAGGACAAAAGCACAGCAAAATTCCTTTTCGAGATGTTTCTCGGGTTCGGGAGGTAGATTATAGAAAGGGAAGGTGTTAGCACCCTTTCTATCCGTGGTTATCCACGGGCTCTTAGGTACTTGCTCACTATGTTTTCCAAAATATTTTGCTTTTCTTGTGTTTGTGGGTTTTGAAAAGTTTTGTTTTGAAAACTTCGATTTAACTCTTGTGTCTGTCCTCAAGAGTGTATGAAGTGTTGTTTAAAAACTTTTTTCAGAAAAGTGTAAGTGCAAAAAGTGTTTTTGTTTTGAAAGAGCAAGTACCTGAGAACCTCTACCTACTCAAAAGAAATTAAGCTGTGTAAATGTCCTTTAGACAGTACTATCCCACTATTGAGAAGTAGGTAGCACCGTCGTTGGAGTTTCGAGTCAATTCAATTATAGGGACAGGTGGTCACCAAAGCAATAGTAGGACGCCTTAGCGGTAACCCTAATGTCTTAGATCATTTTTTTATCGAGGAAACCGTTTCGAGGCAACTTTGATCTTTAGACAGGAGGGCGACCTCTAAAACACCCTATACTCAATGACCACGTCGAGGCAACCAAGTGAGGCGTACCCTAAGAGTGGCATGTACGAGTGTGTCAGGTTTCAGTTAAGTTATCTTTGTACATGTTATGGTGAGCTACATTTTGATTTTATTTTGAAAATAAGTCTTGTCATGCATAGCCTAGTTAACATACATCTAGCAGTTAATAGTTGCGGAAAAGAAAACTAAGCTATTACAAGGCATCGGGTATTTACATCGCCAAAAAAACAACCCTTGAAAAGTAAATTGCGGGAAATTAAATAAAGGTAGTAAAAAGGGTCCTAATTAAAGCTATTACATCCTCAGAGCAATTACATAATTGGAATAAAAATAAGATGCGCGAGAACAAAATTGAATCGGAGAGAGTCTTAGGGTTTTGACCCTTTTTTTTTTAGAAAGAAAGAAGTTTTTTTGTTATTTTGCATTTAATTAAATTAATCCTAAAACTAATTAATTAATAAGAAATATTTTTGAGTTTTTTTATGTTTTTAAGGAAATAAATAAAAAATAAGATGATTAAAAGTCAAGAACCCTAATTCTACATTAGTTTTAGATTATTGCAAAAATGTCAAAATCAACCTAATTAAAACTAAGTTAGTTAATTATATTTATTTACAAAAATAATAAATTAAGGGTGAAATTAATAAATAATAATAAAAAATATTATACTTTAGTTTTTCTGAATTTATTATGAAAAAATAAATAAATTTGGTTAATTAACTAATAATATTAATAATTAATAATAATTAAGTGAAAAATATAAAAGAAGAAAAATAATAGATAATAACTCAGGGGGTGTTGGCCCAATTAGGAGGTATCTTTGGCAAATTCCAAGCCCACCAATTCTCCAGCCTGTTTTGACTTTCTGGTTGGTCCACACGCATGTTGAGCAAGGAGTACAATGGTCCTTCAATCCTGGCCTTCAGATTTGGCCAGGAGCCACTTGGCATACTGAGATTTGTAGCATATGGTAGACTCCCTTTGCCAGCTTTGCACAAGAACGCCTGAAGAAAAATAACAAATAAACGTTTGGGGGACCTGGGATTCGAACCCAGGTCCCAATGCTTATTGGATGCTTGCTCAACCACTCCACCACGCTGCTTCAATTGATATTAGAATAAAAGACAATTATTATATATGAAACAAACTAAAACGCTGTAAATAAAAAAGTGAACGCGCGTTTTTTTGAATAAGCCAATGGGACGCTAACACCTCATCATCTTCTTCGCTTGTACCTGCATATTCAGAATCAGGTAGCGGGGGTTTTTAACCCCCACTAAACATTGCAACAAAAAATAGCGATTAGCACCACAGGATATATAAATATTTCGCGAGGGGTTGGTCTTATTCGTCTTGTCCTCACGAACTCAATCACGTATCTTAATAGTCTCAATTTTTCCTGGTTTAGGAATCCCCAATTTAAAGCTTAAGAACCCTAAAAATTCGTTCATGGCATCTTGTGATTCAGGGAGCTATAGTTCAATTAAGTGATACCATTAGCTTCGTATGGTCCCTAGCAACATAAATCAACCACAAAAACATGTTAAATATGCATGAATCAAGATATACGATTATGGATAAAAGCTGCAAACCTTGATTCTGTGTATGCTGATTCTTTGAGCTTTAAGGCCTGAATTTGATTGCAAAGTATTCCTGGAACCTCCTACAATGTATTTGAATCAACAAATTGCCTTGAATTGGTCTGGAATACAAGAATAGGTTTTCACTCTTTCTTGAATTTTCTTGAATTGGCTATGGTTTTTCTGCAGCTTTTTTCACCTTTTTTTGATCAGGGTAGCTTGCATACATATAAAAGGAAACAAATTAGGTCAAAAAATTGGATCCAATCCATGTGCATTCAAGTTAAAATCTTTGATTGGAAATCAAATCTTTTTGATTTTTCATGATTGAATAATGTTGCCAATTTTGGATTTTTTGTATCTTTGACTAGGTGCTCGAATCTTCCAGCATATCTTGACCATATTTGCTTCACAAATTGATTGAAAAATCAAATCTTGCATTTTCCTACAATTTAAATTAATTAAATGAATTAATATTAATTAAAAATCCAATTAATCAATAAAAATAAGAAAATAAATTCAATTAAGCTTGATGGGTCGTGCATAGGTCATGGAGGAAGTTTCAACAAGAGATTTGAGGCCCATTAGCAAAAATAAGGTGTTTTGAGCAAAGTTGACTTTTGCAAATTCATAAAAATTTCCCAACTTCTCCAATGCACAACTTGCTCAATTTTGATCATATGAACATGTTCTTGGACATTTTGGAAATGTCTTGAAGTCCTCTAACCAATGCCTTTGGTCCCATGTCATTTGGATTTACCAATATCAAGTCATGGCCATTTACTTAAAGTGCATTTTTGTTGACTTCTGAATTTGACCTATAATGTCAAAATTGATAACTTCTTGTGAGAGCATTTATTGAACTTGGAGTGTGAAGATGGATTGTAGGAAATTGCATCCCCTTCAAAATGAGCATTGGATGGGATTTTTCTGACAAACCATGAAAAAGTTATGCCCTGGTCAAGATACAGTTGACTTTTCTGCTGTCCAAAAATAGTAACTTCTTGCACCTTGATGATTTTTGAGTTACTCTTGTGGAATCATGATCAAGACTTGATCAAATGATGATTGTGGACTCAAAATAAGATGTTGACCAAAAATTCTGACTTTTGACTGCAGAATGACCATTTTGCCCTTGTAGTTGACTGTGGGTCAAATGAGGCTTTTGACTGTGCCAATTGGTACTGTGAGTCTTGAAACTTGGCATGTAGGTGCTTGAGAATGTATATAGGCCTATGAGACTTGATTGAACCATTGAGAACCCCAAATTCCTTGAAAGAACCAAAACCCTAATTTCAGCTGTCTTAGGAGATGGTTTGACTGTCTACCTCTTGAGTAATCTTGAACCATTTGGAGATGATTCTTGATAAATCTTGAGGAATATGGGAGGGAAAATTTTGGGGTACAACAGTTGCCCCTGTTCAATCTTCTTAAACCTGAGGATGTAGATTGGCTTGCATGCCTTTCGTGATCCGAAGGTGGAAGATGATTGAACACTAAAGTGCCCAGAAATTTGCACTCGCATGGTGTAGTATCAACAATGTGATGTCGGGAATGGGCTTACAGATGCCATTTGGAGATTGTTGGTGGAAGGATGGGCTTATAGATGCCATCTGGAGATTGTTGGTAGAAGGATGGGCTTATAGATGCCATCTGGAGTTTGTTTGTTGAATTGTAACTTTGTAAGTTGAAAGAAGGAACCTGTGTAGGGTTGCCTGATGATGAGTCCGTGTGAAACTGCATCTTGGAAGGAAGGAAACCTGTGTAGGGTTGACTGATGATGAGTCCGTGTGAAACTGCATCTTGGAAAGAGAAGGAACCGGTGTAGGGTTGCTTCATGATGGTCAAGTAGATAGTTGTCCTGTCTGGTTTCAGGTATTAATCTACAATCCGTCGTCCACAGATTTTTCCTGGCTTGTTACAGGTATTGATCTGGGACTTGAAAAAGATTGGCCGATGAGATAGTTGTCCTGTCTGGTTTCAGGTATTAATCTCTGACCTGAGAAAGAAAGATAGTCTTCCTGGCTTGTTACAGGTATTGATATTCAGTCTCTTCATGTAGATAACTTTCCTGGCTAGTTACAGGTATAGATCTACAATCAGTCGTCCACTGATATTTCCTGGCTAGTTACAGGTGTTGATCTGGAACTTAAGAAAGGTTGATGGTAATCATCTTTTGATTGACCTTTTTCCTGAAAAGGCAAAACATTAGTTGCATGCAATGATGTATGAAATGCATGATTTTCTCAAAATGAGATCATATCGTATGCACTTTGTCATGCATGAAATGTTTATGAATGTATTTTCATCTGGGAAAATAAATCCTTGACAGATGCCGGGCAGTTTGTTAAACCCTGGGCTGATGTTTGAAGAGTAGAGTTCTTCGTTTCCACTGGGGATGATGAGCGAAGATGATTGCAAGAATAAACCGGTAGGAGAGGATGACTCCGTTGGGGAATAAACCTGGTGAAGAGATTACTCTGTAGGGAATTACTCTGTGGGAAGAGATGCCTCGCTGAGATTTTAACGATAACTCCGCTGGGGATTCCGTTGATAAACCCTGTTGGGGTTTTGATGATGAACTCCGCTGGGGATAGAAAGAACTTCGCTGGGGATGATCTTTCAATTGCACTTGCTAAGGATAACCCAGTTAGACTCTGGTGGGGATAACCTTCTGAATACGGCTGGGGAGATATATTTGTACTCTGCAGGGGACAAGTTTCCAGAATCTACTCGGGAAGATGATTCAACTCTGGCGGGGAAGCTTTTCAGACTGTGCTGGGAAATGGTTCCACTGAGGGTATCTTGTATTCCGTCGGGGAACAATGTTATATTTCTGTCGAAGAATATTAAGACTGTCAGGGATGCTTGTTGAGGAATATCTGTATACTCTGCTGGGGAATGTTTAAGACCTACTGGGGATACCCAACTTTTTCAGGACTGATGGTAGACCAACTCTGCTTGGGGGAGAGCATTGCTGACTTGCTGGGGATACTGTGCCTTTTTAGGGCTGATGGGAGACGAACTCTGCTTGGGGAGAGTATGGCTGATTTGTTCATAGTGGCAAGTCTCAGTGGGGAGAGCTACCATTACTGTCTTTTGTTGCGGGGAGTGAAGGTATCCTGGTTATATTCTTCAGCTGTACTTACCTTGGTACCTTGGTGGACAAAGCAACTAGATCGCTTAGACAATTCTTATTGCCCCTACTTCCGATGTCACCTGTAATTAGTCCTTTGTTTCGTATGCAAATATTTATGAGCAGCAATTAATGTCAAATGCATATATCAAAAATGAACATTGGACGTTCTTTGCAAAACAAAATAGATAAAGGAAAAAAATTTGCAATTTGTCTGAAAAGTGAGCTTGTATTGATTTTGAAGTTTGCCTGTAAATGGGCGTTTTTGTACAAGAGGCAGACGTCCTAGTAAGAGAACGCCGCCGAGCAAATAGGATTTATACAGTTTATAAAAAAGAAAACAAAACAGCTATGTGAAAAAAATCCCATTGGGTTCCAACTCTGTTATCGCCTTTATGTCTTCGAGCGTCTCATCACTTTGCTGCTTAGTTGAAAAGGAATCTGATTGATTGGTGTCGTCCGAGCCTGATGGTCGATACCGAAGTCTGGATGCAGGGTGATCCAATGAGACATAGTATTACGCTTTAATCCCTAACTTTTGCTTGGACCGCCCTTTCGGGTTTTCAGTCCATCGGGATACCCATTTTTGCCCAAGCCGCCTTTTCAGGTTTTCGACTTACCGGGTATACAGATTTTTTTTTATTTTCATCCCTTATTTTTTCCCGAACCCTTTTGGTTCGCCGGGAAGCCCTTATTTTTGCCTAGGCCAGTCGACCTAGCGGGTCTTTAATCATGTGTAGTATCTTTTGACTATGTCTGCATTGACGGGGTGAGGAAGGTCGTCACCATCCATGGTGGTTAGAATCATCGCACCTCCTGAGAAGATGTTCTTGACCACAAATGGCCCTTCGTACGTAGGGGTCCATTTGCCCCTCGGATCACCTTGAGGCAGAATGATGCGCTTGATTACCAGGTCCCCGACTTGATACTCTTGTCGTCTTACTTTCTTGTTAAATGCCTTGATCATCCGCTTTTGGTACGTCTGACCATGACAAATAGCAGTGAGTCTCTTTTCATTGATTATGTTTAATTGATGAAGCCGGGTTTGGATCCAGTCATCTTCGCTCAAACATGCATCTTTCATGATCCGGAGAGAGGGTATCTGAACTTCAATGGGCAGGACTGCCTCCATGCCATAGACCAAGGAAAAGGGTGTTGCCCCTGTTGACGTCCGTGCTGAGGTACGGTACCCATGAAGAGCAAATGGTAACATCTCGTGCCAATATTTGTAGGTCACTGTCATCTTCGGCACTATCTTCTTAATGTTCTTATTAGCTGCTTCTACAGCCCCATTCATCTTCGGCTGGTAGGGAGAAGAGTTGTGGTGCTGTATCTTGAATTGCTCGCAGAGCTCAGTGGTCATCTTGTTGTTAAGATTGGTACCATTATCCGTAATGATCCTCTCTGGTACACCGTATCGACAAATCAGGTTATGTCGAATGAACCGTGCCACGACGTTCTTGGTTACGGTAGCAAAGGAAGCTGCTTCAACCCACTTCGTAAAGTAATCGATTGCTACCAGGATGAAGCGATGCCCGTTGGATGCCGTAGGTCTGATCTCGCCGATCATATCCATGCCCCACATTGCAAAAGGCCAAGGTGCTGTCAAGACGTTCAAAGGAACTGGAGGGATGTGCACCTTATCAGCATAAACCTGGCATTTGTGACATGTCCGAGAATGCTAATAACAGTCGGCTTCCATCGTGGACCAGTAATATCCTGCCCGAAGGATTTTCTTTGCCATGGTATGTCCACTGGAATGCGTTCCGAAGGTACCTTCATGCAGCTCTGCCATGATCCTTTCCGCTTCAGTTTTATCCACACAACGTAGTAAGGTTGAATCATGGTTTCATTTATAGAGAATGCCATTGCTGAGGAAGAACTTTGCCGCGAACCTTCTCAGAAACTTCTTGTCATTAACAGATGCACCCTCGGGGTATTCTTGAGCTTCCAAGTACCTCTTCACTTCATGATACCAAGGTTTTTCTGTTACCTCTTCAACCTCAAGATCACAGCAATGCGCAGGTTCATCCAATTTCCAAATAATGATCTGGGGAGCCTCGTTGTCCCATTTGACTTTGAACATAGAGGACATTGTAGCTAGCGCGTCCGCCAACTGATTCTCCTCTCTTGGGAAGTGTTCAAAAGTTATCTCCTCGAAATGGGGAAGCAACGTCAATACATACTCCTTGTAAGGAATAAGATTTGGGTGTTTCATATCCCACTCGCCTTTGATCTGACTGATCACGAGAGCGGAATCTCCGAAGACACTCAGAAACTTTGATCCTTAGGTCAATTGCAGCTCGAAGACCCATGATGCAGGATTCATACTCCGCCATGTTGTTGGTGCAGTTGAAACATAGTCGGGCGGTAAGTGGGGTATGTGAGCCTTTGGGTGATATGATCACAGTTCCAATACCGTTACCCAAAGCGTTTGAGGCTCCGTCAAAGTGCATAGACCATCGGGATCCTTCCTCAGGTCCTTCATCCGATCCAGGTATCTCGCAATCAGTTACTACCATGATATTCTCGTCTGGAAATTCAAAGTTCATCGACTGGTAATCATCCACTGCTTGATGTGCCAAATGGTCTGCCAACACACTCCCCTTGATTGCTTTTTGAGTCGTGTACTGGATGTCATATTCAGTCAAGATCATCTGCCATCTTGCTATTCTTCCGGACAAGGCAGGCTTTTCGAAGATATACTTGATTGGATCCATTTTTGAAATCAACAGAGTAGTGTGAGTCAACATATACTGTCTCAGCCGGCGAGCAGCCCATACCAAAGCGCAGCAAGTTTTCTCGAGAAGTGAGTATCGGGTCTCACAGTCGGTAAACTTTTTGCTAAGGTAATAAATGGCGTGCTCTTTTTGGCCGGACTCGTCATGCTGACCCAGCACACATCCCATTGAATTATCCAGTACTGTCAAGTATAAGATTAGAGGTCTCCCTTCAACCGGGGGCATAAGAATGGGTGGCTCTTGGAGATACTCTTTGATTCTTTCGAAAGCGGCCTGACATTCATCGTTCCAACGTACTACTTGATCTTTCTTCAGTAGCTTGAAGATTGGTTCACAAGTAGCAGTTAGGTGCGAGATAAAACGGGCAATGTAGTTCAGTCGTCCCAGAAAACCTCTGACTTCTTTTTCTGTCTTGGGAACTGGCATCTCTTGTATGGCTTTCACTTTGGCAGGGTCCACTTGAATACCTTTGTCTCTCACGACGAAGCCTAGCAATTTTCCGGATCTCACCCCGAAGGTGCACTTGTTCGGGTTTAATCTTAGCTTGTACAGTTTCAACCGGTCAAACAACTTCTGTTGATGGTCAAGGTGTTCCTCCTCAGTTTGGGACCTTGCAATCATATCGTCAACATATACTTCAATCTCATGGTGGATCATATCATGAAACAGAGCAACCATGGCACGCTGATACGTTGCCCCAGCATTTTTCAACCCAAAAGGCATGACCTTGTAGCAAAAGGTGCCCCACTGAGTGACGAAGGTGGTCTTCTCCATATCCTCATGAGCCATCTTGATCTGATTATAACCGGAGAAACCATCCATGAAGGAGAATACCTTATGCTGAGCAGTGTTGTCAACCAGAACGTCGATGTGAGGCAGAGGGAAATCATCCTTAGGGCTCGCCCTATTCAAATCCCTGTAATCAACACACATTCTGACCTTACCATCTTTCTTCGGCACCGGAACCACATTGGCAACCCACTGAGGGTAAGAAGTGACTGCTAGAAAACCGGCGTCAAATTGTTTCATAACCTCAGCTTTGATTTTCTCAGACATCTTTGGGCGCATATGGCGAACCATCTATTTTACCGGAGGGCATTCTTCCTTGGTAGGCAGATGATGAACCACAATGTCGGTATCCAACCCAAGCATATCTTCGTAAGACCAGGCAAAGATTTCCACGTAGTCATGCAGCATCTGAATCAACCGTTTTTTCACACTGAGCTCCAGATTTGCACCGATCTTGACTTCCTTTCTGTCTGTCTTAGTACCCAGATTTACCGTTTCCACTGGCTCTTCATGTGGCTGAATGGACCTCTCTTCCTGGAGTAGCAGTCTTGCAAGCTCACCAGGCACTTCGCAATCATCTTCACCTTCGTCTTCGGCTAAGTTGATCAGATTTTCGAAGTCATAACTGGCAGCAGCAGAGTCGTTACCAGTGAGATCCAGAGTGGATTGGGACCTGTATATATGTGAGTGTGTGTAAATAGCTGTTTTTCAATATATAATAAAGAAAGACAAGGAGCGCAAAATTTGAAATGCAAAAAACGTCCAATGCTTTTATTAACGATATATGAAAATGACACACAAAAGCCCTCACAAATGAAGCCACGGTGCCCCGGGTATGACACCGGGCCATAAAGTTTCACAATATTGTCTGTTACAAATTCAAAACAAAGGAGTTCATTACTGAGTCACAAAAGTAATAGGGACGAAGTCTTTCGCTGTCCAGTTATTTGGTCGACCGTTGGTTGTAGGGTAGATCTAGCTGTCGAATTCAGATTCCTCCACGTCATCTTCGATGGCATTTACTCCCGAATTACTGATGAACACAGGAGGTCTTCCAATCCTTGCCTTACGAATAACCCTCTGAGCTTCTTCAGTGAAACCCAAACCAAACTTGTCAGTCTTCTGAGTGAAATCAGGAAGTCGGCCCCAGTTGGCACACTCACCCTTCTCAATAACAGCCCGAGCATCCTTTAAGGAAGCCATCTTCAACGGAGAATCTTCGATCACAGTTTCAGCTGATGCCAGTGTTTGAGAGACCTCTTTAAAGTGTTGAAAGGGGGTCTCAATGAACTCCCCATCCATTTCTATGTACCCGAACGAGTTAAGGTGGCTGACCATATATTCTTCCTCCCCCTGAACTGTCACAATCTTCCCTTTGACCGGGTACTTCAGCTTCTGATGTAGTGTGGAGGTCACAGCTCCAGCCTTGTGGATCCATGGACGACCCAACAAACAAGAATAGGACGGTCGGATGTCCATCACGTAGAATGTAGACTCGAAGACTTGAGAACCAACTCTGATTGGAAAATCAACCTCACCATGCACCATCCTTTTAGACCCATCAAAGGCCCAGACAACAATGGTACTTGGTTTTAGCTCCAGCCTTTCGCAATCCAACCTGTCTAGAGCTTTCTTGGGCAATACATTCAATGAGGAACCAGTGTCAACCAACACATGTTCAAGAGTAGTGCCCCTGCATTCAATGGAGACATGCAGGGCATCGTTATGGTTCTTCCCTTTAGCAGTCAGACCAGCGTCGGAGAAACCCAAACCATTATCAGCAGTTAAGTTGGCCACACAATCGGTAAACTGATCAGCTAACGTCTCTTGTGGCATGTGGGCCGTCTTCAGGAACGTAATCAGAGCCTTGGCATGGGCCTCTGAACACAACAACAGTGATAACATAGAAATCTTGGAGGGGGTTTGCCCCAACTGCTCAACTACATTATAATCACTCTTCTTAATAATCTTAAGAATCTCTTCCATCTCCTGTTTGGAAGCTTCCACATTGATGGTCTTCGGTGTCTCTGTCTGGGCAGGCATATCAGTAGCGATCCCTTTGCCCCGAGCGTCAGATGACTCGGCAACAGGGATAGAGATAGGAACTTGATCAGGAAGGGAAGTAGGCACACTTGCAGGTGTGATGACAATAGGTCTCTGGATAGTTGGTGGAGCAATATCAGGTGAGAAAAGCCTACCGCTGCGGGTGACTTTGGCAGGCCCGGTAATGTTGCTGACGTCGTTACTAGTATCAAACTCTTGTTTAACCCCAAGAACATAAACATCTGCCCCATAGTGCCACGGGACAGCTTTGTCAGATGTATAGGGGATAGGCCCCGGAACAGTGATGGTTATAGGTGCAATCTTCTGAACAGGCATAATTTTGACAGGCTTCCTCGGGGGAGCCTTGGGAGAATTGTTGAAAATGGTGACAATGGAAACTTCTTCAGTAGGGGTAGCAGGAACAACAATCTTTTCAAACAGGATTTCTTTATTATCCATCAGGTTTTGGATACCTGACTTCAAAGATGGGCAACCAGTAGGTGAAACGGAACACTGATGGCAACCTTCCCTACATCCTGGAAATAAACCGGCTAGCAACAGGTTCCTCTTAACAGTCAAGAGCGGAGTAACGATATCATCCATAGAGGCTACAAACAGGTCTTCCTCTACAGCATTTGCTCCATGTTTGGGCATGGGAGCAGTCACAACATTGGGCCTTTCGGGTGCCTCGAACTCTATCTCTTTAGCATCAATTAGGTCCTGAACCTTATTCTTCAGAGCCCAACAATCATCCGTAGTATGCCCCGGGCTGTCAGAGTGATAAGCGCAGCGGGCATTAGGATTGTACTTTGGGGACGTTGTGTTTACAACCTTCGGAGCTTCTTTTATAGTCACCAGATTGGTTGTCAGTAATTGCGGCAATATCTGGGACAGGGTCATGCTGAGGCGAGTGAACTGCCTTCGGGGTCTCTCACTCCTTTGTTGGTTATGATGCTGAGGAGCAGCAGCAGGCTTTGAAATAACCACTGCGTTGACAGCTTGGCGGTGTTCCGGTCTATTCTGTCTCCTCGAACCATAGACAACACTAGATTCCTTCTTGAATGGTTTCTTCTCGGTGCTCGATGAGGCACCCTTCTGTATCTTCCCAAACTTGATACCAGCTTCAATTCTCTCACCAGTCAAGATAAGGTCTGTAAACCCGGCTGAAGAATTCCCGATCAAATGGTTAAAGAATGGACCAGACAGGGTCCCCAGAAACATATTGACAAGTTCCCGATCAGTTAAAGGTGGCTGCACCCTTCCAGCAAGGTCTCTCCACTTTTGGGCATATTCTTTAAATCCTTCACCCGTCCCTAATGACATACCCTGGAGTTGGGTACGCGTAGGAGCGAGGTCAGAATTATACTGATACTGCTTATAGGACGCAGTAGCCAGATCCTCCCAGTTACGAATACTGGCTCCATCTAGCTGATAGAACCATTCGAGTTGAGTCCCTGAAAGACTATCCTAGAAGAAATGGATCCACAAATTCTTGTCAGCAGTGTAAGGTTGGATCTTCCTTACGTACGACCGGAGGTGCAGCTTTGGGAAAGAATTTCCGTCGTATTTGGCAAAAGCAGGCGCCTTAAACTTATGGGGAATCACCACCCCAGAGGATAAGCCTAGGTCTCCAAAGTCCAACCCGGGCACATTCTGTATCTCCATAGCACTTAAGCGGTCCTCCAGCTGTTTGTACCTATCCTCAGCAGGAGGATACTGTTCTTCATCATAATACATCTCGTTGTCGGAGACCACAGGACTAGGAACCCTTCTTTCTTGGGGACTGTCTTTCCCTACAGATGAGGTAGTCAGCTCAACCTCGTTCTGCAGTCCATTCCCAAATTTGCGTCCAGTGTTGAACAAGACAGTCCTCTTCTTCTTCTTCTTCAGAATCAGGGTCTTCAACTCCTGTTGACCCTTGGCTAAGCTCATAACCAACTCTTGGAACTGGGCGTTATGGGCCTGGAGGGCCTTGATAGCTTGTTCAGTGGTAGGTTCAGAAGACATGATGATTGCTGAAATAAACAGCGAAGAAGATAAGTGACCTGTAAAAAGGGTACCTGTTATGCATATGATGGAATGAAATGCGTATGATTTATGTTTTCAAAGACAATCGGGATTCAAATTTGTAGACAAGAAGGGAAACAAACTTTATTATATTCAACCTTGGAATTTACATTGTTCAACAAATTGCCCTTAAGCGTTACAAGAATGGAAATACGGAAAAGTAAATAAAAGTTGTAAAAGAAACATCCACGGCCCATCAATGCTCCCATGGCCTCCTCTTCTCAGTACGGATATAGTCATTCAGGATCCGCTCGTTCTCCAATTGTTTAGTCAGCTTCTGGATCTTTTGTTCCTGTTCGTTGAACCTTTCTCGATAAGAATCCCGTTCTTTCTATAGTTGCGCCCAAGACCTCTTTAGTGTACCAATATCAGTGGGTATCTGAGGATGGAGAACAGTTGGAGGAACCCCGTCTTTATCAGCAACTTCAAGAGTAATAGGCCTGACAGCTTCGTATGGCATACCTAACTTCTGGGCACGGATACGGACCCATCTGAAATAGGATTCCATTGGTAGAGAAGTCTTTGGTCCCAACTCATGTGGGTCAGCTTTGTGAACTCTATCCCAAGCCCTGATGAATCTACGACGCAGCTCGTCGCTGTCTACCTGAAACTCAAAACTGATGTGAGGTATCAACATCTCATGAGGCCCTGCTCTTCTGGCTCTTCCAAACTGACGGAGAGCTAAACATGGGTTATAAGAGATTCCTCCCTGGGTACCAATCAATGGAACATTAGGATGCTCTCCGCAACGATCAATAACGGCCACCTCATCTAAACCTCTGAGAGTCCAAATGATGTCATTATCAGTAAGAGACATTATCCTATGAGCCCAACCCCTTCCTTCTTTGTTCTTCAGTACGAACTTAGGGAGGTGCGAAATAAACCACCTCACCAATAAAGGAGCACAACACCACAAAGTTCCCCGTCTTCGGGCAGTACGAGCATAGAGCTGTTGCAGGATATCACCCAAGAGAGTGGGTACAGGGTTCCGAGAGATGAAGATCCTTATGGCGTTGACATTAATAAAGGTATCAGGATTTGGAAACAATACTAGACCATAGATTAAGAGAGCCAGAATGTCTTCGTACGCCCTGAAGTCTAAGTCATTCCAGAAACTATTAGCTTTGCCAACCAGAAACTTAGCCAAAAAGCCCTTAACTCCACTTCTAGTCTCCCAGTTAGCCATTACCTCTTCTTTGGTCAAGGGAAGGGCTGCAGCAATCTCTTCAGGCCTGAGAGTCTTCTCCCAACTAGTGAATGGAGTCTGCTCCAAAACAGGGATACCAAGCAACTCAGAGAATTCTTCCAAGGTAGGGACCAGCAGGAAGTCTTGAAAGGTGAACCAATGGTATAGCGGATCATAAAACTGGACCAGGACGCTCATCAATTATTGGTCCCACTTTGAAGTCACTAAACCAAGAAGAGAACCATGCCTCTTGATGAAGGAAGTAGTGTTTGGAATCTTATCAACCAATTCTGTAAGCAAAGCAGGTGGTTGAACAAATTTGAGCCGGATAGTATTCCTTCGCATGGGCATCATGATGTCCTACAAAATAGAGCAAAGATGAAACCCTCTTGTCTTTGAAATGGGTTAGTCTTTATGCAGGATGCATGCAATGGTATGATGTTATGATGTCATGATAAAGGCACACCACAAGTATTCACAAAAGGAAAACATGGTAAGGCACACAAGTCACACAAGATAGCCCTTAGACTTCAGGCTGGCATGAAGTTTAGGTACTACCCTCTTTCAGTTTCAGTTGGTTAAAACCTGTCCTAAAAATAGTAACCGGGTTCTAGAGGATCTCAATATCACTGACTACCCTCAATCGGTCATAATTCCAGTTTGGAAACCTTTTCTTGTGGCCGGAACCATCGCGAGAGTTTAGCCTCAATGAGCGGAGCATACTGCTACTGTTCTATGGCCAAGTTGGTCAATTTAAGGTTCTAAGGTCAGTTGGTGCTTAATGACTCCTCAGAAGACCCATATTCTCCTCGTTCCAACACAAGGGATATCAGTACAGACCAAGGTGTCACACCAACGTAGCTACTGCTTCACTCGTGTCGGTCTACGCCGGACAGGTCCCTCACAGTTTATTGCTACTTACATAAAGGGTATTCCCCAGATCCGGGTTAGGATCTATAAAACTCCGATACAAGCCCACAATATTAAAGCATTCAAGGCATACAAGTGAAAACATAAGTGATCTAATCCTAAAGTACACCTCACTTATAAATATTCCCCAGCAGAGTCGCCAGTTCTGTGATCGGTGGAAATAGAACTGACTGTTTTAAAATGCTGGTTCGCGTTTGCGTTTTGCAAAATGTCGCGGTAAGCAAGAGTCGCCACCGTCTTTTTTTTTCTCCAACAAGGACAAAAGCACAACAAAATTCCTTTTTGAGATGTTTCTCGGGTTCGGGAGGTAGATTATAGAAAGGGAAGGTGTTAGTACCCTTTCTATCCGTGGTTATCCACGGGCTCTTAGGTACTCTCTCACTATGTTTTCCAAAATTTTTTGCTTTTCTTGTGTTTGTGGGTTTTGAAAAGTTTTGTTTTGAAAACTTCGATTTAACTCTTGTGTCTGTCCTCAAGAGTGTATGAAGTGTTGTTTGAAAACTTTTGTCAGAAAAGTGTAAGTGCAAAAAGTGTTTTTGTTTTGAAAGAGCAAGTACCTGAGAACCTCTACCTACTCAAAAGAAATTAAGCTGTGTAAATGTCCTTTAGACAGTACTATCCCACTATTGAGAAGTAGGTAGCACCGTCGTTGGAGTTTCGGGTCAATTCGATTATAGGGACAGGTGGTCACCAAAGCAATAGTAGGACGCCTTAGCGGTATCCCTAATGTCTTAGATCATTTTTTTATTGAGGCAACCGTTTCGAGGCAACTTTGATCTTTAGACAGGAGGGCGACCACTAAAACACACTATACTCAATGACCACGTCGAGGCAACCAAGTGAGGCGTACCCTAAGAGTGGCATGTGCGAGTGTGTCAGGTTTCAGTTAAGTTATCTTTGTACATGTTATGGTGAGCTACGTTTTGATTTTATTTTGAAAATAAGTCTTGTCATGCATAGCCTAGTTAACATACATCTAGTAGTTAATAGTTGCAGAAAAGAAAACTAAGCTATTACAAGGCGTCGGGTATTTACATCGCCAAAAAAACAACCCTTGAAAAGTAAATTGCGGGAAATTAAATAAAGGCAGTAAAAAGGGTCCTAATTAAAGCTATTACATCCTTGGAGCAATTACATAATTGGAATAAAAATAAGATGCGCGAGAACAAAATTGAATCAGAGAGAGTCTTAGGGTTTTGACCCTTTTTTTTTAGAAAGAAAGAAGTTTTTTTGTTATTTTGCATTTAATTAAATTAATCCTAAAACTAATTAATTAATAAGAAATATTTTTGAGTTTTTTTATGTTTTTAATGAAATAAATAAAAAATATGATTAAAAGTCAAGAACCCTAATTCTACATTAGTTTTAGATTATTGCAAAAATGTCAAAATCAACCTAATTAAAACTAAGTTAGTTAATTATATTTATTTAAAAAAATAATAAATTAAGGGTGAAATTAATAAATAATAATAAAAAATATTATACTTTAGTTTTTCTGAATTTATTATGAAAAAATAAATAAATTTGGTTAATTAACTAGTAATATTAATAATTAATAATAATTAAGTGAAAAATATAAAAGAAGAAAAATAATAGATAATAACTCAGGGGCTGTTGGCCTAATTAGGAGGTATCTTTGGCAAATTCCAAGCCCACCAATTCTCCAGCCTGTTTTGACTTTCTGGTTGGTCCACACGCATGTTGACCAAGGAGTACAATGGTCCTTCAATCCTGGCCTTCAGATTTGGCCAGGAGCCACTTGGCATACTGAGATTTGTAGCATATGGTAGACTCCCTTTGCCAGCTTTGCACAAGAACGCCTGAAGAAAAATAACAAATAAACGTTTGGGGGACCTGGGATTCGAACCCAGGTCCCAATGCTTATTGGACGCTTGCTCAACCACTCCACCACGCTGCTTCAATTGATATTAGAATAAAAGACAATTATTATATATGAAACAAACTAAAACGCTGTAAATAAAAAAGTGAACGCGCGTTTTTTTGAATAAGCCAATGGGACGCTAACACCTCATCATCTTCTTCGCTTGTACCTGCATATTCAGAATCAGATAGCGGGGGTTTTTAACCCCCACTAAACATTGCAACGAAAAATAGCGATTAGCACCACAGGATATATAAATATTTCGCGAGGGGTTGGTCTTATTCGTCTTTTCCTCACGAACTCAGTCATGTATCTTAATAGTCTCAATTTTTCCTGGTTTAGGAATCCCCAATTTAAAGCTTAAGAACCCTAAAAATTCGTTCATGGCATCTTGTGATTCAGGGAGCTATAGTTCAATTAAGTGATACCATTAGCTTCGTATGGTCCCTAGCAACATAAATCAACCATAAAAACATGTTAAATATGCATGAATCAAGATATACAATTATGGATAAAAGCTGCAAACCGTGATTCTGTGTATGGTGATTCTTTGAGCTTTAAGGCCTGAATTTGATTGCAAAGTATTCCTGGAACCTCCTACAATGTATTTGAGTCAACAAATTGCCTTGAATTGGTCTGTAATACAAGAATAAGTTTTCACTCTTTCTTGAATTTTCTTGAATTGGCTATGGTTTTTCTGCAGCTTTTTTCACCTTTTTTTGATCGGGTAGCTTGCATACATATAAAGGAAATTAGGTCAAAAAATTGGATCCAATCCATGTGCATTCAAGTTCAAATATTTGATTGGAAATCAAATCTTTTTGATTTTTCATGATTGAATAATGTTGCCAATTTTGGATTTTTTGTATCTTTGACTAGGTGCTCGAATTTGTCAGCATATCTTGACCATATTTGCTTCACAAATTGATTGAAAAATCAAATCTTGCATTTTCCTACAATTTAAATTAATTAAATGAATTAATATTAATTAAAAATCCAACTAATCAATAAAAATAAGAAAATAAATTCAATTAAGCTTGATGGGTCGTGCATAGGTCATGGAGGAAGTTTCAACAAGAGATTTGAGGCCCATTAGCAAAAATAAGGTGTTTTGAGCAAAGTTGACTTTTGCAAATTCATAAAAATTTCCCAACTTCTCCAATGCACAACTTGCTCAATTTTGATCATATGAACATGTTCTTGGACATTTTGGAAAGGTCTTGAAGTCCTCTAACCAATGCCTTTGGTCCCATGTCATTTGGATTTACCAATCTCAAGTTATGGCCTTTGACTTAAAGTGTATTTTTGTTGACTTCTGAATTTGACCTATAATGTAAAAATTGATAACTTCTTGTGAGAGAATTTCTTGAACTTGGAGTGTGAAGATGGATTGTAGGAAATTGCATCCCCTTCAAAATGATCATTGGATGGGATTTTTCTGACAAACCATGAAAACGTTATGCCCTGGTCAAGATACAGTTGACTTTTCTACTGTCCAAAAATAGTAACTTCTTGCACCTTGATGATTTTTGAGTTACTCTTGTGGAATCATGATCAAGACTTGATCAAATGATGATTGTGGACTCAAAATAAGATGTTGACCAAAAATTCTGACTTTTGACTGCAAAATGACCATTTTGCCCTTGTAGTTGACTATGGGTCAAATGAGGCTTTTGACTGTGCCAATTGGTACTGCGAGTCTTGAAACTTGGCATCTAGGTGCTTGAGAACACCAAATTCCTTGAAAGAACCAAAACCCTAATTTCAACTATCTTAGGAGATGGTTTGACTGTCTACCTCTTGAGTAATCTTGAACCATTTAGAGATTATTCTTGATAAATCTTGAGGAATATGGGAGGGCAAATTTTGGGGTACAACAGGATGCATGCAATGTTATGATGTTATGATGTCATGGTAAAGGCACACCACAGGTATTCACAAAAGGCAAACATGGTAAAGGCACACAAGTCACACAAGAGAGCCCTTAGATTTCAGGCTGGCATGAAGTTTAGGTACTACCCTCTTTCAGTTTCAGTTGGTTAAGACCTGTCCTAAAAATAGTAATCGGGTTCTAGATGATCTCAATATCACCGACTATCCTCAATCGGTCATAATTCCAGTTTGGCAACCTTTTCTTGCAGCCGGAACCATCGCGAGAGTTTAGTCTCAATTAGCGTAGCATACTGCTACTATTCTATGGCCAAGTTGGTCAATTTAAGGTTCTAAGGACAGTTGGTGCTTAATGACTCCTCAGAAGACCCATATTCTCCTCGTTCCAACACAAGGGATATCGGTACAGACCAAGGTGTCACACTAACATAGCTACTGCTTCATCCGTGTCGGTTTACGCCGGACAGATCCCTCACAGTTTATTGCTACTTACCTAAAAAGGGTACCCCCAGATCCGGGTTAGGATCTATAAAACTCCGATACAAGCCCACAAAACTTAAAGCATACAAAGCAATACAATTGAGAACACAAGTGATCTAATCCTAAGGTACACCTCACTTATAATCTATCCCCAGCAGAGTCGCCAATTCTTTGATCGATGGGAATGAGAACTGAATGTTTTGGAATGCTGGTTCGCGTTTGTGTTTGTTTTCGCAAAATGTCGCGGTAAGCAAGAGTCGCCACCGTCTTTTATTTTATCCAACAAGGAAAGGACAAAAGCACAGAAAAATTCCTTTTCGAGATGTTTCTCGGGTTCGGGAGGTAGATTATAGAAAGGGAAGGTGTTAGCACCCTTTCTATTCGTGGTTATCCACGGGCTCTTAGGTACTTGCTCACTGTGTTTTCAAAAGTTTTGCTTTTCTTGTGTTTGTGGGTTTTGAAAAAGTTTTGTTTGAAAACTTCGATTTAACTCTTGTTTCTGTCCTCAAGAGTGTATGAAGTGTTGTTTGAAAACTTTGTTTGAAAAGTGTAGGTGCGAAAAGTTTGTTTTGTTTTAAAAGAGCAGGTACCCAAGAACCTCTACCAACTCAAAAGGAATTAAGCTGTGTAAATGTCCTTTAGACAGTGCTATCCCACTATTGAGAAGTAGGTAACACCGTCGTTGGAGTTTTCGGGTCAATTCGATTAAGGGACATGTGGTCACTAAAGCAATGTTAGGACGCCTTAGCGGTAACCCTAATGTCCTAGATCATTTTATCCGAGGTAACCGTATCGAGGCAACTTTGATCTTTAGACAGGAGGGCGACCTCTAAAATTTCCTATACTCAATGACCACGTCGAGGCAACCAAGTGAGGCGTACCCTAAGAGTGACATGTGCGAGTGTGTCAGGTTTCAGTTATGTTATCTTTGTACATGTTATGGTGAGCTACAGTTGATTTTAAGTTAAGAGAGATCTTGTCATGCATAGCCTATTAGCATACATCTAGCAGTTAATGGTTGCGGAAAATAAAACTAAGTTATTACAAGGCGTCGGGTATTTACATCGCCAAAAACAAACCCTTGAAAAAGTAAATACGAAAAAGTAAATGAAAGCGGAAAAAGGTCCTAAGTTCAAAGCTATTACATCCTCGGAGCAAATACAATTATATGATAAAAAATTATGAATCAAAAATAATCATACGCGCGAGAAAAATTGAACCGGCAAGCTTTTAGGGTTTTGACCCTTTTTTAAGAAAGAAAGAGATTTTTATTATTTTTTGGCATTTAATTAAACCTAAACTAATTAATTAATAAAAAGAAATATTTTTTGGTTTTTGAATGTTTAAGAAAATAAAATGATTAAAATGATTAAATATAATTAAAAAAACCTAATTCTACATTGATTTTAATTTATTACAAAAGTATTAAAATTAACCTAATTAAAACTAAATTAATTATGTTAATATTTATTTACAAAATAACTAATTAAATTTAATAAATAAAAATATTATATTTTTTTATGTTTTCTGAATTTATTATGGAAATGTTAATTATTTTAGTTAGTAGTTAATTAAAAATAATAAAAATAAATCATGAAAGAAAATAATGAAAGAAAATAAAAATGCAAACTCAGGGGGGTTTGGGCCAACTTTGGAGGTGTATTTGGAAATTCTTGGCCCATTAACATTCCAGCCTCGTGGACTTTTTGAATTGTCCACACGCTTGTTGACTGGAGACAATGATGTGGACTCAGCTTTGGCCATTAGATTTGGGTTTGGAGACATCTGGCGTACTAAGATTTGAGGTGTATGGTGGACCTCTCTTTGCAAACTGCACAAGAATACCTGAAGAATAAAAATAACAAGGTTTTGGGGGGACCTGGGATTCGAACCCAGGTCCCAATGCTCACAGGCCAACACGTTTACCACCCAACCAAGCTGTTTCAATTGTTATAGGAATAAGAGGCAATTATTATATGTGAAAATAAATCAATATGCTGTAAATAAAAAATAACGCGCGCGCTTTTCAAACACACAAATCAGATGATCACACGTCATCATCTTCAACCTTGGTTCTGCATCAAAGAGAATCAGATAGCGGGGGTTTTTAACCTCCACTACCTCCCTGCACGAAAAATAGCGAATAGACACACAGCAAACATAAATATTTCGCGAGGTATGTATTGGAATCGTCTTGGTCTCACGATTTCAACCATGTATCCCATTGGTTCCAATTTTTCCTGGTCTGGAAAGCCCTATTTGAAAGCTTGAAAACCCTAGAAATTCAATCATGGCATCTCTCGATTCAGGGAACTATGGTTCAATTCAATCATTCCATTAGCTTTGTATGATCTCTAGCAATGCAAATCAATCACAAAAACATGTCAAATGCGTATGAATTAAGAGATACGATTTTGAATTATAAGTGCAAACCATGAAACTGTATTTCATGATTCCTTGAGCTTTGGTGCCTGAATTTGATTGCAATTCACTCCTGGTACCTCCTGCAATGTGTTTGGATGGACAAAATGCCTTGAATTGGCCTAGATTGCAAGAACAGTTTTTGAGTTTTTCTTGAAAATTCTTGAAATTGATATGGCCGTTCTGCAGTCTTTCAGTCGTGTATTAGGTTATGCTTGGCTTGCTTACATATAAGGCAGTGATTTTAGCTCAAGAGTTGGGCCAATATCCATGTGCATTGAAGATTGAATCCTTGATTGATAAATCAAATATTCTTGATTTTTCATGATTGAACAAGTTGCCAAAATTGGATATTTTTGTATCTTTTAGCTTGTGCACGAATTGGTCAGCATATTTGGATCATATTTGGTTCACAAGTTGATTTAAAAATCAAATCTTGTATTTTCTTATGATTTAAATTAATTAAATGAATTAATATATATTAAAAATCCATTTAATCAATAAATTTAAGAAAATAAATCCAATTTAACTTGGTGGGTCGTGCATAGGTCATGGGTGAAGTTTCAAAAAGAGATTTGAGGCCCATTAGCAAAAAGAAGGTGTTTTTGAGCAAAGTTGACTTTTGCAAATTCATGAAAATTTCCCAACTTCTCCAATGCACAACTTGCTCAATTTTGATCATATGACCATGTTCTTGGACATTTTGGAAAGCCCTTGAAGTCCTCTAACCAATGCTTTTGGTCCCATGTCATTTGGATTTACCAATCTCAAGTTATGGCCTTTGACTCAAAGTGTACTTTTGTTGACTTTTGAAATTAACCTATAATGTAAAAATTTCTAACTTTTTGTGAGAGAATTTCTTGATCTTGGAGTGTGAAGATGGATTGTATAAAATTGAATCCTCTTCAAAATGAGCTTTGGATGGAATTTTTCTGATAAACCATGAAAGAGTTATGCCCTTGTCAAAGTACAGTTGACTTTTCTGCTGTCCAAAAATAGTAACTTTTGCACCTTGATGATTTTTGAGCTATTCTTGTGGGATCATGATCAAGACTTGATAAAATGATGATTGTGAACTCAAAAATAAGATGTTGACCAAAAATTCAGACTTTTGACTGCAAAATGACCATTTTCCCTTGTAGTTGACTGTAGATCAAATGGAGCTTTTGACTGTGCAAATTGGCACTGTGAGTCTTGAAACTTGGCATGTTGGTGCTTGAGAATGTATATAGGCCTATGAGACTTGATTGAACCATTGAAAGCCCCCAAATTCCTTGAGAGACCCAAAACCCTAATTTTGAATTGATTGCCTTAGGAGGTGATTTGACTGTACAACCCTTGAGCCATTTTGAGCAATTTGAAGATTATTCTTGACAAATCTTGAGGAATATGGGAGGGCAAATTTTGGGGTACAACAGTTGCCCCTGTTCAATCTTCTTAGACCTGAGGATGTAGATTGGCTTGCGTGCCTTTCGTGATCCGAAGGTGGAAGATGATTGAACATTAAAGTGCCCAGAAATTTGCACTCGCATGGTATAGTATCAGCATGGTGATGTCGGGAATGGGCTTACAGATGCCATTTAGAGATTGTTGGTAGGAGGATGGGCTTATAGATGCCATCTGGAGATTGTTTGTTGAATTGTAACTTTGTAAGTTGAAAGAAGGAACCTGTGTAGGGTTGCCTGAGGATGAGTCCGTGTAAAACTTCATCTGAAAGAGAGAAGGAACCGGTGTAGGGTTGCTTCATGATGGTCAAGTAGATAGTTGTCCTGTCTGGTTTCAGGTATTAATCTACAATCAGTCGTCTGCAGATGTTTTCCTAGCTTGTTACAGGTATTAATCTGGAACTTGAAAAGATTGGCCAATGAGATAGTTGTCCTGGCTGGTTACAAGTATTGATCTCTGACCTGAGAAAGAAAAATAGTTTTCCTGGCTTGTTACAGGTATTAACTTTCAATATCTTCGTGTAGATGGTTTTCCTGGCTAGTTTCAGGTATTAACCTACAATCAGTCATCCGCAGATGTTTTCCTGGCTTGTTACAGGTATTAATCTGGAACTTAAGAAGGTTGGTCGAGGATATAGGTGTCCTGGCTGGTTACAGGTATTAAACTCTGACTTGAGAACGAAAGATGGTCTTCCTGGCTTGTTACAGGTATTGATCTTCAATCTCTTCATGTAGATAACTTTCCTGGCTTGTTACAGGTATCGATATACAATCAGTCGTCCACAGAATTTTCCTGGCTTGTTACAGGTATTCATCTGGAACTTAAGAAAGGTTGATGGTAATCATCTTTTGATTGACCTTTTCCTGAAAAGGCAAAACATTAGCTGTATGCAATGTCATGATGTATGAAATGCATGATGTCATGATGTTCTCAAGAATAAATGAGATTGTGTTGTATGCACTTTATCATGTATGTAAATAGGAGGTATAACATGTGAAATGTTTATGAATGTATTTCTGTATGGGAAAATAAATCCTTGACAAATGCCGGCGAGTTTGTCAAATCCTGGACTGCTGTTGAAGAGTCTGGTTGAATTCTTCGTTTCCACTGGGGATGATGCACGAAGATGGTTGCAAGAATAAACCTGTAGGAGAAGATGACTCCGTTGGGGAATAAACCTGGTGAAGAGATTACTCTGCGGGGAATTACTCTGTGGGGAAGAGATACTTCGCTGCGATTTTAACGATAACTCCGCTGGGGATTCCGTTGATAAGCTCTGTTGGGGATCTTGATAATGAACTCCGCTGGGGATAGAAAGAACTTCGTCGGGGATGATCTTTCAGTTGCACCTTGCTGAGGATAACCCAATTAGACTCTTGTGGGTATGACCTTCTGAATATGGCTGGGGAGATACATTTTTACTCTGCAGGGGACAAGCTTCTAGAATCTACTGGGGAAGATGATTTAACTCTGGAGGGGAAGCTTTTTTAGACTGCGCTGGGGAAATGGCTCCACTCGGGGTATCTTGCATTCCGCCAGGGAACATTCTTATACTCTGTCGAGAAATATTAAGACTGCCAGGGCTACTCTCTATGCTTGCCGGGGAATATCTTTATACTCCGTTGGGGAATATTAAGACCTTCTGGGAATACCGAGCCTTTTCGGGACTGATGATAGACTAACTCTGCTTGGGGAGAGTATGGCTGATTCATTCATGATTGCAAGTCTCAGTGGGGAGAGCTTATCATTATTGTCTTACTCTGCGGGGAGTGAAGGTATCTTAGCCATATTCTTCAGCCGAACCTACCTTGGTACCTTGGTGGACAGAGCAACTAGACCTCTTAGACAATTCTTATTGCCCCTACTTCTGATATCACCCGTAATTAGTCCTTTGTTTCGCATGCAAATATTTATAAGCAGCAATTAATGTCAAATGCATATATCAAAAACGAACATTGGACGTTCTTTGCAAAACAAAACAGATAAAGGAAAAAACAATTTGCAATTTGTCTGAAGAATGAACTTGTATTGATTTTGAAGTTCGCCCGTAAATAGGCGCTTTTGTACAAGAGGCTGACGTCCTAGTAAGAGAACGCCGCCGAACAAATAGAATTTATACAATTTGTAAAAAGAAAACAAAACAGTTATGTGAATAATCCCATTGGGTTCCAACTCTGCTATCGCCTTTATATCTTCAAGCATCTCATCACTTTGCTGCTTAGTTGGAGATGAATCTGATTGACTGGTGCCGTCCGAGCCTGATAGTTGATACCAAAGTCTGGATGCAGGGTGATCCAATGAGACATAGTGTTACGCTTATCCCTAACTTTTGCCTGGACCGCCCTTTCGGGTTTTCAGTCCACCGGGATACCCATTTTTGCCCAAGCTGCCTTTTCAGGTTTTCGACTTGCCGGGTGTACAGATTTTTTTCTTATTTTCATCCCTTATTTTTGCCCGAACCCTTTTGGTTCGCCGGGAAGCCCTTATTTTTGCCTAGGCCAGTCAACCTAGCGGGTCTTTAATCATGCGTAGTATCTTTTTACTATGTCTGCATTGACGGGGTGAGGAAGGTCGTCACCATCCATGGTGGTTAGAATCATCGCTCCTCCTGAGGAGATGTTCTTAACCACAAATGGCCCTTCGTACATAGGGGTCCATTTGCCCCTGGGATCACCTTGAGGTAGAATGATGCGCTTGATTACCAGGTCCCCGACTTGATATTCTTGTCGTCTGACTTTCTTGTTAAATGCATTGATCATCCGTTTTTGGTATGTCTGACCATGACAAATAGCAGTGAGTCTCTTTTCGTCGATTAGGTTTAGTTGATCAAGCCGGGTCTGGATCCAGTCGTCTTCACTTAAACCCGCATCCTTCATAATCCGGAGATAGGGTATCTGAACTTCAATGGGCAGGACTGCCTCCATGCCATATACCAGTGAATAGGGGGTTGCCCCTGTTGACGTCTGTGCTAAGGTACGGTACCCATGAAGAGCAAATGGTAACATTTCGTGCCAGTCTTTGTAGGTCACTGTCATCTTCTGCACAATCTTCTTAATATTTTTATTGGCTGCTTCTACAGCCCCATTCATCTTTGGCCAGTAGGGAGAAGAGTTGTGGTACTGTATCTTGAATTGCTCACAGAGCTCAGTGATCATCTTGTTGTTAAGATTGGTACCATTATCCGTAATGATCCTCTCTGGTACACCGTATCGACAGATCAGGTTGTGCCGAATGAACCGTGCCACGACGTTCTTGGTTACGGTAGCAAAGGAAGCTGCTTCAACCCACTTCGTAAAGTAATCAATCGCTACCAAGATGAAACGATGCCCGTTGGACGCCGTAGGTCTGATTTCGCCAATCATATCAATGCCCCACATTGCAAAAGGCCAAGGTGCCGTCAAGACGTTCAGAGGAACTGGAGGTATGTGCACCTTATCGGCATAGACTTGGCACTTGTGACATGTCCGAGAATGCTGATAACAGTCGGCTTCCATTATGGACCAATAATATCCTGCCCGAATGATTTTCTTTGCCATAGTATGCCCACTGGAATGAGTCCCAAAGGTACCTTCATGCAGCTCTGCCATGATCCTTTCTGCCTCAACTTTATCCACACAACGCAGTAAGGTTGAATCATGGTTACGTTTGTAAAGAATGTCATTGCTGATGAAGAATTTTGCCGCGGACCTTCTTAGAAACTTCTTGTCATTAACAGATGCACCCTCGGGGTATTCTTGAGCTTCAAGGTACCTCTTTACTTCATGATACCAAGGCTTTTCTGTTACCTCTTCGGTCTCAAGATCACAGCAATGTGCAGGTTCATCCAATTTCCAAATAATGATCCGGGGAGCCTCGTTGTCCCATTTGACTTTGAACATAGAAGACATCGTAGCTAACGCGTCCGCCAACTGATTCTCCTCTCTTGGGAAATGTTCAAAGGTTATTTCCTCGAAATGGGGAAGCAACGTCAACACATACTCCTTGTAAGGAATAAGATTGGGGTGTTTCGTATCCCACTCGCCTTTGATCTGACTGATCACGAGAGCGGAATCTCCGAAGACACTCAGAAACTTGATCCTTAGGTCAATTGCAGCTCGGAGACCCATGATGCATGCTTCATACTCCGCCATATTGTTGGTGCAGTTGAAACATAGTCGGGCGGTAAGTGGAGTATGAGAGCCTTTAGGAGATATGATCACAGCGCCAATGCCATTACCCAAAGCGTTTGAGGCTCCGTCAAAGTGCATAGACCATCGGGATCCTTCCTCAGGTCCTTCATCCGGTCCAGGTATTTCACAATCAGTCACTACCATGATATTCTCGTCTGGAAATTCAAAGTTCATAGACTGGTAATCATCCACTGCTTGATGTGCCAAATGGTCTGCCAACACACTTCCCTTGATTGCTTTTTGAGTCGTGTACTGGATGTCATATTCAGTCAAGATCATCTGCCATCTTGCTATTCTTCAGGACAAGGCACGCTTTTCAAAGATATACTTGATTAGATCCATCTTTGAAATCAACAGAGTAGTGTGAGACAACATATACTGTCTTAGCCGGCGAGCAGCCCATACCAAAGCGCAACAAGTTTTCTCGAGCAGTGAGTATCGGGTCTCACAGTCGGTAAGCTTTTTGCTAAGGTAATAAATAGCATGCTCTTTTCAGCCAGACTCGTTATGCTGACCCAGCACGCACCCCATTGAATTGTCGAGTACTGTCAAGTATAAGATTAGAGGTCTACCTTCAACTGGTGGCATAAGAATAGGTGGCTCTTGGAGATACTCTTTGATTCTTTCGAAAGCGGCTTGGCATTCATCGTTCCAACGTACTACTTGATCTTTCTTCAGCAACTTGAAGATTGGTTCACAAGTAGCAGTTAGGTGCAAGATGAATCGGGCAATGTAGTTCAGGCGTCCCAGAAAGCCTCTGACTTCTTTCTCTGTCTTGGGAGCTGGCATCTCTTGTATGGCTTTCACCTTGGCAGAGTCCACTTGAATACCTTTGTCGCTCACGACGAAACCTAGTAGTTTTCCAGATCTCACCCCAAAGGTGCACTTGTTCGGGTTTAATCTCAGCTTGTACAACTTCAACCGGTCAAACAGCTTCTGTAGATGGTCAAAGTGTTCCTCCTTAGTTTGGGACCTTGCAATCATATCGTCGATGTATACTTCAATCTCATGATGGATCATATCATGAAACAGAGCAACCATGGCACGCTGATACGTTGCCCCAACATTTTTCAACCCAAAAGGCATGACCTTGTAGCGAAAGGTACCCCACCGAGTAACAAAAGTGGTCTTCTCCATGTCTTCGGGAGCTATCTTTATTTGATTATAACCGGAGAAACCGTCCATGAAGGAGAATACCTTATGCTGAGCAGTGTTGTCAACCAGAACGTCGATGTGGGGCAGAGGGAAGTCATCCTTAGGGCTCGCCCTGTTCAAATCCCTGTAGTCAACACACATTCTGACCTTACCATCTTTCTTCGGCACTGAAACCACATTGGTGACCCACTGAGGGTAAGAAGTTACTGCTAGAAAATCGGCATCAAACTGTTTCATAACCTCAGCCTTGATTTTCTCGGGCATCTCTGGACGTATACGGCGAACCTTCTGTTTTACCGGAGGGCAGTCTTCCTTGGTAGGCAGGTGATGAACCATGATGTCAGTATCCAACCCGGGCATATCTTCGTAAGACCAGGCAAAGATTTCCACGTAGTCATGCAGCATCTGAATCAACCGTTGTTTCACACTAAGCTCCAGATTTGCACCGATCTTGACTTCCTTCCTGTCTGTCTCGATACCCAGATTCACTGTTTCCACTGGCTCTTCATGTGGCTGAATGGCCCTCTCTTCTTGAAGTAGCACTCTTGCAAGCTCACCAGGCACTTCGCAATCATCTTCACCTTCGTCTTTGGCTAAGTTGATCGGATTTTCGAAGTCATAACTGGCAGTAGCAGAGTCGTTACCAGTGTGATCCAGAGTGGATTGAGACCTGTATATGTGAGTGTGTGTAAAATAGCTGTTTTGAAATATATAATAAAGAAAGACAAGGAGCGCAAGATTTGAAATGCAAAAAACGTCCAATGCTTTTATTAATGATATATGAAAATGGCACACAAAAGCCCTCACAAATGAAGCCACGGTGCCCTGGGTAAGACACCGGGCCATAAAGTTTCAAAACATTGTCTGTTACAAATTCAAAACAAGGAGTTCATTACTGAGTGACAAAAGTAATAAGGACGAAGTCTTTCGTTGTCCAATTGTTTGGTCCGCCGTTGGTCGTAGGGTAGATCCAGCTGTCGAATTCGGATTCCTCCACGTCATCTTCAATGGCATTTACTCCCGAGTTGCTGATGAACACATGAGGTCTTCCAATCCTTGCACTACGAACATCCCTTTAAGCTTCTGCAGTGAAACCCAAAACAAACTTGTCAGTCTTCTGAGTGAAATTAGGAAGTCGGCCCCAGTTTGCATACTCACCCTTCTCAATAATAGCCCGGGCATCCTTTAAGGAAGCCATCTTCAAAGGAGAATCTTCAACCACAGTCTCAGCTGATGCTAGTGTCGGAGGAACCTCTTCAAAGTGTTGAAATGGGGTCTCAATGAACTCCCCATCCATCTCTATGTACCGGAACGAGTTGAGGTGGCTGACCATGTACTCTTCCTCCCCTTGTACTGTCACAATCTTCCCTTTGACCGTGTACTTCAGCTTCTGATGGAGTGTGGAGGTCACAACTCCAGCTTTATGGATCTATGGACGACCCAGCAAACAAGAATAAGACGGTCGAATGTTCATCACGTAGAATATAGAATCGAAGACCTGAGAACCAACTCTAATTGGAATATCAACTTCACCATGCACCATCCTTTTAGACCCATCAAAGGCCCGAACAACAATGTTACTTGGCTTTAGCTCCAACCCTTCGCAATCCAACCTGTCTAGAGCTTTCTTGGGCAAGACGTTCAATGAGGAACCAGTGTCAACCAGCACATGTGCAAGAGTAGTGCCCCTGCATTCAATGGAGACATGCAGGGCATCGTTATAGTTCTTCCCTTTAGCGGTCAGATCAGCGTCGGAGAAACCCAAACCATTATCAGCAGTTAAGTTGGCCACACAATCGGTAAATTGGTCAGCGGATGTTTCTTGTGGCACATGGGCCGTCTTCAGGAAGGTAATCAGAGCCTTGGCATGGGCCTCTGAACACAACAACAGTGATAACATAGAAATCTTGGATGGGGTTTTCCCCAGCTGCTCAACTACATTATAATCACTCTTCTTGATGATCTTCAGAATCTCTTCCATCTCCTGTTTGGAAGCTTCAACATTGATGGTCTTTGGTGCCTCCGTCCGGGCAGGCATATCAGTGGCGGTCCCTTTGCCCCGAGCATCAGATGACTCGGCGACAGGGGTAGAACTAAGAACTTGATCAGGAATGGCATTAGGCACACTAGCAGGTGTGATGGCAATAGGTCTTCGGACAGCTGGTGGCGCAATGTCAGGTGAGAAAAGTCTACCACTGTGGGTGACTTTAGCAGGCCCGGTGATGTTGCTGACGCCGGTATTAGTATCAAACTCTTGCTTAACTCCAAGAACATAAATATCTGCCCCATAGTGCCACGGGACAGCTTTGTCAGAGGTGTAGGGGATAGGCCCCGGAACAGTGATGATTATGGGTGCAATCTTCTGAACAGGTGTAATTCTGACAGGCTTCCTCGAGGGAGCCTTGGGAGAATTGTTGAAAATGGTAACAATGGAAACTTCTTCAGTAGGGGTGGCAGGAACAACAATCTTCTCTAACAGGATCTCCTTGTTATCCATCAGGTTTTGGATACCTGACTTCAAAGATGGGCAACCAGTAGGTGAAACAAAACACAGATGGCAACCTTCACTACATCCCGGAAATAAACCGGCTAGCAATAGGTTCCTCTTGGCGGTTATCAGCAGGGTAACAATATCATCCACAGAGGCTACAAACAAGTCTTCCTCTACAGCATTTACTCCATGTTTGGGCATGGGAGCCGTCACAACATTAGGCCTCTCGGGCGCCTCGAACTCAATCTCCTTTGCATCGATTAGGTCCTGAACCTTATTCTTCAAAGCCCAATAATCATCCGTATTATGCCCCGGGCTGTCAGAGTGATAAGCGCAGCGGGCGTTAGGATTGTACTTTGGGGATGTTGTGTTTGAAATCTTCAGAGCTTCTTTTAGAGTCACCAGATTGGTTGTCAGTAACTGTGGCAATATCTGGGACAAGGTCATACTGAGACGAGTGAACTGCCTTCGAGGTCTCTCACCCCTTTGTTGGTTATGATGCTGAGGAGCACCAGCAGGCTTTGAAATAACCACCGCATTGACAGCTTGGTGGTGTTCCGGTCTATTCTGTCTTCTTGAACCGTAGACAACACTAGATTCTTTCTTGAACAGCTTCTTCTCAGTGCTTGACGAGGCACCCTTCTGTATCTTCCCAGCCTTGATACTAGCTTCAATCCTCTCCCCAGTCAAGATAAGGTCTGTAAACCCGGCTGAATAGTTTCCAATCAAATGGTTAAAGAATGGACCGGACAGGGTCCCAAAAAACATATCAACTAATTCACGATCCGTTAAAGGTGGATGCACCCTTCCAGCAAGGTCTCTCCACTTTTGAGCATACTCTTTAAATCCTTCACCCGTCCCTATTGACATACCCTGGAGTTTGGTACGCGTAGGAGCGAGGTCGGAATTATATTGATACTTCTTATAGAACGCAGTAGCCAAATCTTCCCAGTTACGGATACTTGCCCCATCCAGCTGATAGAACCACTCCAGCTGAGTCCCTGAAAGACTGTCCTGAAAGAAATGGATCCACAAATTCTTATCAGTGGTGTAAGGCTGGATCTTCCTTACATATGACCGGAGGTGCAGCTTTGGACAGGAAGCTCCGTCATACTTGGCAAAGGCAGGTGCCTTAAACCTATGGGGAATCACCACCCCAGAGGATAAACCTAGGTCTCCGAAGTCCAGCCCGGGCATGTTCTGTATCTCCATAGCGCTCAGGAGGTCCTCCAGATGTTTGTACCTATCCTCAGCAGGAGGGTACTGTTCTTCATCATAATCCGTCTCATTGTCGGAGACCACGGGGCTAGGGACCCTTCTCTCTTGTGGATTGTCTTTCCCTACAGATGAAGTGGTCAGATCAACATCATTCTGCAGTCCATTTCCAAACCTGCGTCCAGTGTTGAACATGACAGTGCTCTTCTTCTTCTTCTTCCTCTCTTTCAGAATCAGGGTCTTCAAATCGTGTTGACCCTTGGCTAGGCTCATAACCAACTCTTGGAACTGGGCCTGGAGGGCCTTGATAGCTTGCTCAGTGGAAGGTTCAGTAGACATGATGATTGCTGAAATAAACAGCGAAGAAGATAAGTGACCTGTAAAAGGGGTACCTGTTATGCATATGATGAAATGAAATGCGTATGTTTTATATTTTCAAAGACAATCGGGATTCAAATTTGTAGACAAGAAAGGAAACACACTTTATTAGATTTAACTTCAGAATTTAAATTGTTCAACAAATTGCCCTTAGGCGTTACAAGAATGGAAATACTGAAAAGTAAATATAACCGTAAAAGAAATCATTAAAGGTCCATCAATGCTCCCATGGCCTCTTCTTCTCAGTGCGGATATAATCATTCAGGATCTGCTCGTTCTCCAATTGCTTTGTCAGCTTCTGGATCTTCTGTTCCTGTTGGTTGAACCTCTCTCGATAAGAATCCCGTTCTTCCTGCAGTTGCGCCCAAGACCTCTTTAGTGTGCCAACATCAGTGGGTGTATGAGGATGGAGAATAGTTGGAGGAACCCCGTCTTTATCAGCAACTTCAAGAGTAATAGGCCTGACAGCTTCGTATGGCATACCTAACTTCTGGGCACGGATGCGGACCCATCTGAAATATGACTCCATTGGTAGAGAAGTCTTTGGTCCCAACTCATGTGGGTCAGATTTGTGAACTCTATCCCAATCCCTGATGAATCTACGACGCAGCTTTTCGCTATCTACCTGAAAAATCAAAGACGATATGAGGTATCAACATCTCATGAGGCCCTTCTCTTCTGGCTCTTCCAAACTTACAGAGAGCTAAACATGGGTTATAAGAGATTCCTCCATGGGTTCCGATCAATGGAACATTAGGATACTCTCCACAACGATCAATGACAGCCACCTCATCTAAGCCTCTGAGAGTCCAAATAAGGTAATCATTAGTAAGAGACATTATCCTATGAGCCCAGCCCCTTCCTTCTTTGTTCTTCAGTACAAACTTAGGGAGGTGCGAAATAAACCATGTAGGTGTTTAGGTATTGGCTTGCATTTTTGGTAAATCTCAAGTGTATGTGTGAATGTCATGACTGATGTCATAACATTCTAGTTCAGTTTGTACTGACTCATTAGGTACCTTTGCAGAAAAATATTGTAATTCAAATACTGATGTTTATAAGTGTGTATCTGAGCATTTTGCAAAATGATCACATTTTGCTAAATCAGTAGACAGGTTTTCTCAGATGTCATAACAGATGTTATGACATCCTGTTCTGAACTAACAGGATTGCAGGATTGGATAAGTCTGAGTTTTTTCAGGAAATAACTCAGTCCTTCCTGAACAGAATCCTGCGTTTTCTGAGGGGTAACCTAGCTCAACCCTAACCTGGTTAATAAAGTCCTGTGACCTGGTCTTTAGGTCAAACGGAATTAACCCTAGGTTTTTGGAAACCCTAACTGAAGTTGCAACTGCTATATATTCAACAGAGCTGCTGTTTTTCAAGGATCGCGTTTTATTGATTAGAAGATCATTTGTAATCTGTATAGATTTGACTATTGTACTCCAAGCAATTATCATTGTGATAAGTGCCTTGGAATAGGTTTCTAATTGTAAGGGTTGTGTAGCACTCAAAGCTTTGAAGCAAGAGTGTTTGAATGTTCCTTGACTAAAGCTGTGAAGCAGAGTCAAGTTAGTTGTGTGCATCACTCAAAGCTGTGAAGCACGAGTGATTGTGTTGCTTGATTAAAAAGCTGTGAAGCTTAATCAAGTGTTTGTTTTTGAAGAGTGTCTTCATCAATTCTTAAGTCAAATTGGTTTATGTATCACTGCTGTGATTGAGGGGGAGTGAGTAGGAACTCAGGTTTAAGTTGTACTTAGATTGGAATTGCATTGGGTAGGTCTTAAGTGAAGGAGATAAACTGGTTGGTTTATTCCTGAATTAAAATCTCTTATAGTGGATTTCCTCCCTGGCTTGGTAGCCCCCAGAGTAGGTGTTGTTGCACACTGAACTGGGTAAACAATTGACTGTGTTCTTTATTGCTTTTGTATTTACTGTCATATAGTAAGTCAGATACGGTGTCATAACATTGAACGTGACATTGAGTATCTGCAGCCAGAATTTCAATTGGCATCAGAGCAGGCACCCTGCCTGTATTACTGGGTGAGATCTAGGGATATCACTTTCTGGCACTATGGACAAAGAAGGAGTTTTTGGAAATAGACCACCCATTCTGGACGGAACCAATTATGACTACTGGAAACCTCGTATGATTGCCTTCCTAAAATCTCTGGACAAAAAGGCTTGGAGAGCTGCTGACAAAGGATGGATTCATCCCACCATAACTGAGATAGATGGGACAATCAGTCTGAAGCCTGAGGAAGATTGGAGTAAAGAAGAAGATGAGTTAGCTCTGGGAAATTCAAAAGCTTTAAATGCCTTGTTCAATGGAATTGATAGAAACATTTTCAGACTAGTACATCAATATGAACTAGCCAAGGAAGTTTGGGACACTCTCAAAACTACTCATGAGGGCACTTCCAAAGTAAAAATGTCAAGGCTTCAGATGTTGACTACCAAATTTGAGAATCTAAAAATGATGGAAGATGAAACCATTCATGAGTTTCACATGAACATCTTGGAGATTGCCAACACCTCAGGAGCACTGGGAGAAAAGATGTCAGAAGAAAAACTGGTGAGGAAGATTCTCAGATCCTTGCCTAAAAGATTTGCAATGAAGGTAACTGCCATAGAGGAAGCCCAGGACATTAGCAAATTGAAAGTGGATGAACTTATTGGGTCTCTTCAGACTTTTGAGATGGGGATCACTGATAATGGTGACAAGAAGAACAAAAGCATAGCACTTGTATCCAACACTGATGTTGAATACAAGGAGGATGAAGAAGAAAACATATCAGAAGCTATTGCCATGCTTGGAAGACAGTTCAACAGGCTCATCAAAAGAATGGACCCAAAGTCAAGGTCTAATGTTCATAACATTCCCTCTGACATTGACAATTCCAGCAGAAAACCAAGGTCAGAAGATAAGGGAAACCAAGGCAGAGGAATTCAATGCCATGGTTGTGAAGGATATGGGCATATTCGAGCTGAATGTCCTACCCTTCTTAAGAAACAAAAAGGAATGACAGTTGCTTGGTCTGACTGTGATTCAGAAAGTAATTATGAAGAAGAGACTGCCAAACGAGTTACTGCTTTAACTGGTGTTTGTACCTCTGAAAGTGACATCAGTGATGAAGAGGTGACTTTTGAAGAATTGGCTGATACTTACAAGGAATTGTGTATCAGAAGTACTGAAGTCTGTGTGCAGAATGAGAAACAATAAAAACTCATCATAAAGATGGAGGCTAAAAAAAGGGCAAACCTTGAAACTATAAGTCATCTAGAAGGAAAAGTTCAATTGCTGAACTCACAACTGAATCAAATGACCAAATCTGTCAAGATGTTGACAAATGGAACAGACAAATTGGAAGAGATCCTACAGGTTGGACAAAATGTGGGAAATAAATCTGGTCTAGGATTTATGGAAGCAACGAAATCTGGTTCTGGTAAGCAAATGTCAAAACAGATGTCTCAACACAACTCTCGACATCAGGAACAGAAACATATGAGGAAAAGGTACCAAAGATGGAAATGTCATCATTGTGGTAGATATGGCCACATAAAGCCCTTCTGCTTCAGATTACATGGATACCCTAATCAGAACTCAGGTGTCAAACATAAGTCTAAAAAGGTACCACATGCTCCTCAATGGAAGAAAAAGGCTACTGCACTGATAGCTCACACTTCCCTGAGGGTCTCTGCAAAGGAAGACTCGTACTTTGACAGTGGATGTTCCAGACATATGACTGGAATTAAGAACCTCCTCAATAATGTTAAGCCTCACACCACCAGTTTTGTGACCTTTGGAGATGGGGCTAAAGGTGAAATCAAAGGAGTTGGTGATTTGGACTGCCCTGGAGTTCCAAGTCTGAATGAAGTATTGCTGGTGAAAGGACTGACCGCTAATCTCATTAGTATCAGTCAACTGTGTGATCTAGGATTCAAGGTCAATTTCTCAAAATCTGAATGCCTTGTAATCAATGACAAACAAGAGATAGTAATGAAAGGAGTCAGATCCAAAGACAACTGTTACTTGTGGGAGGCTGAGAACACTAATTTCTCATCTGTGTGTTCCATTGCAAAAGAAGAAAAAGAGGTGAAACTGTGGCACCAAAAACTTGGCCATCTTCATCTAAGGGGTATGAAGAGGATTATCTCCTTGGAGGCAGTCAGAGGGATTCCAAAACTACAAATTGATGAAGGAAGAGTTTGTGGTGAATGTCAGGTTGGTAAGCAGACTAGGATGTCTTATCCAAAGTCAAGACATCTGACCACCTCTAAGGTTCTAGAACTCCTCCATATGGATCTGATGGGACCAATGCAAGTAGAGAGTCTTGGTGGTAAAAGATATGCCTATGTGGTTGTGGATGATTTTTCCAGATTCACCTGGATTAATTTCATTAGGGAAAAATCAGATGCATTTGAAGTTTTTAGAGAACTGCGCAAGAGAATTCAAAGAGAGAAGGAAGGATGTATTGTCAGAATCAGAAGTGATCATGGCAAGGAATTTGAAAACAGCAAGTTTGATGACTTCTGTGCTTCAGAAGGAATCAGTCATGAGTTTTCTTCTCCCATAACACCTCAGCAAAATGGAGTTGTGGAAAGAAAAAACAGGACCATACAAGAATCTGCCAGAGCAATGTTACATGCCAAAAGACTTCCTATGTATTTTTGGGCTGAAGCTATGAATACAGCTTGCTATGTTCATAACAGGGTCACCTTGAGAAAGGGAACCTCATCCACCATATATGAACTCTGGAAAGGAAGAAAACCAACTGTGAAGTACTTCCATGTGTTTGGCAGCAAATGCTATATTCTGTCTGATCGTGAACAAAGAAGAAAACTGGACCCCAAAAGTGATGAAGGCATATTTCTAGGATACTCCTCAAACAGCAGAGCTTATAGAGTATTCAACTCCATAACCAAAACCATGATGGAATCAATAAATGTTATAATTGATGACTATCATGAAGAAATAGATGTTCCTTGTACTGTTGAGACATTCTTTGAGACTTCAACCCAACAGGATGATCTACCCAACTCCACCACAACAGAATCTGAATCAAAGGAAGCTAGCAAGATTCCTTCCATCAGAATTCAGAAGGATCATCCAAAAGAGCTCATCATAGGAGATCCCAATAGTGGAGTCATCACAAGATCTAGAGAAATCATCTCAAACTCTTGTTTTGTGTCCAAAATGGAACCAAGAAATGTCAAGGAAGCCTTAACTGATGAATATTGGATTGGTGCAATGCAAGATGAACTGAACCAATTCAAGCAACATGAAGTTTGGGAACTGGTTCCTAGACCTGAAGGAACTAACATCATTGGGACAAAATGGATATTCAAGAACAAGTCAGATGCTGAAGGAGTTGTCACCAGAAATAAGGCAAGACTTGTTGCTCAAGGATACACCCAGGTTGAAGGGGTTGATTTTGATGAAACCTTTGCACCTGTAGCCAGGTTGGAATCAATCAGACTCTTGTTGTCAATTGCTTGTCTTCTGAAGTTCAAGTTATTTCAGATGGATGTGAAAAGTGCCTTTCTAAATGGGTACTTAAATGAGGAAGCTTATGTGGAACAACCTAAAGGTTTTGTGGATCCAACCCATCCTGATCATGTCTACAAACTGAGAAAAGCTCTATATGGCCTGAAACAAGCTCCGAGAGCATGGTATGACAGGTTAACAAAGTTTCTCTCAGACAAAGGCTACAGAAAAGGAGGCTTGGACAAAACTCTCTTTGTCAAAACTGAAGGAGGGAAGTTGATGGTTGCCCAAATATATGTTGATGACATAGTGTTTGGAGGAATGTCAGAACATATGGTTAAACACTTTGCTGACCAGATGCAGGCTGAATTTGAAATGAGTCTCATGGGAGAACTAACTTATTTTCTTGGACTACAAGTCTCACAGATGGAGGACTCAATCTTCTTATCTCAAAGCAAGTATGCTAAGAATATTGTAAAGAAGTTTGGTATGGAGAATGCAAGTCACAAAAGGACTCCTGCTCCTACTCATCTAAAGCTTTCCAAAGATTCAAGTGGGGCTAAGGTGGATCAAAGTCTGTACAGAAGCATGATAGGAAGCTTGTTGTACTTAACTGCCAGCAGACCTGATATTGCCTTTGCAGTGGGAGTTTGTGCTAGATACCAAGCTGATCCCAAAGTCAGCCATATCAATCAAGTGAAGAGAATTTTGAAGTATGTAAGTGGTACTTACAACTATGGATTGATGTATACTCATGGCTGTGAACCAGCTCTGACTGGCTACTGTGATGCTGATTGGGCTGGTAGTGCTGATGATAGAAAAAGCACCTCTGGAGGATGTTTCTTTTTGGGAAGTAATATGGTTTCCTGGTTCAGCAAGAAACAGAATTGTGTGTCTCTTTCCACTGCTGAAGCTGAATACATTGCAGCTGGTAGTAGCTGCTCTCAAATGATATGGATGAAACAGATGCTCACTGAGTATAATGTCACACAAGATGTTATGACATTGTACTGTGACAATCTGAGTACAATCAACATATCCAAGAATCCCATTCAGCATAGCAGGACCAAACATATTGACATACGACATCACTTTATCAGAGACCTTGTAGAAGAGAAGACAATCAAATTGGAACATGTTGCCACTGAGCTACAGCTGGCTGACATTTTTACCAAGGCTCTGGATGCAAATCAATTTGAAAACTTAAGGGGTAAGCTGGGTATTTGCCAACATGAGGAATTGTAGCAATTAATTTTGCTTAAAACAAGGATCAAAGGACTTATGCCTGTTCTGATTGGTTTAAAATTGTATTTTCTCATTTCCTACAATTCTTTTAAGAAGTTGAATAGACACTCCCTTGCTTCCTTCCTCTCTCATCTCCTCATCAAAACCCAGTCTCTCAATCATAAATTTCTCCTCAGTTGTTGTTGGTCCTCTAAAACTGTCAAAATGTCTCAAACACCATCATCATCCAATACGACCATTTCAACCTCTTCCTCTGATCAAGATTCTGGGACAATCTCTTCTTGTCTGGACTCTGACGTTCTGGAGATCTCCTCTCATAGAAAAGTGGGAACTAACCCCACCAAGGTCAAAGAGTTGAGAACAAGACATGCAGGAAAGCCCCAAGCTTCTGCCTCTGGTAATCCATCTCATCCTTCTTCTTCAGTTCCCCCTGAAATTGCAAATAGGGAAGGGACAACATATGTTAATCAAGCAATAGCAAAAATTGTTTCAAGAATTCTGAACGAGAACCACTCAGTTCCTGGCATTTCTGTTCCTCTGAACCAAGAAAGCTCAAATGCTGAAACAAATCCAGATGTCTCTAAGAATGTTGAGACATCAAACAAAGAGAAGAATGCAGACATTGCTCACAAGAAAAGAAAGAAGCATGAATCCTCTGGATCTGATGACAGTGCTTGAAGGTTGGTTGCTGATATCTGGTGGAGTTGGGAAGTGTATTCAGTTTGTATCTTTGGCCCATTTGTGGCTAAAGAGGGGGAGAATATTTTGGTACTTACTTAATTAGTACTTGACATTCTATTTTTCTGCTGTCACTTATTTCTGCTGCTATCTATCTCTGATTGTTTAGGGTCTTTAGCCAAAAATCTGCCAAAGGGGGAGTTTGTAGGTGTTTAGGTATTGGCTTGCATTTTTGGTAAATCCCAAGTGTATGTGTGAATGTCATGACTGATGTCATAACATTCTAGTTCAGTTTGTACTGACTCATTAGGTACCTTTGCAAAAAAATATTGTAATTCAAATACTGATGTTTATAAGTGTGTATCTGAGCATTTTGCAAAATGATCACATTTTGCTAAATCAGTAGACAGGTTTTCTCAAATGTCATAACAGATGTTATGACATCCTGTTCTGAACTAACAGGATTGCAGGATTGGATAAGTCTGAGTTTTTTCAGGAAATAACTCAGTCCTTCCTGAACAGAATCCTGCGTTTTCTGAGGGGTAACCTAGCTCAACCCTAACCTGGTTAATAAAGTCCTGTGACCTGGTCTTTAGGTCAAACGGAATTAACCCTAGGTTTTTGGAAACCCTAACTGAAGTTGCAGCTGCTATATATTCAACAGAGCTGCTGTTTTTCAAGGATCGCGTTTTATTGATTAGAAGATCATTTGTAATCTGTATAGATTTGATTATTGTACTCCAAGCAATTATCATTGTGATAAGTGCCTTGGAATAGGTTTCTAATTGTAAGGGTTGTGTAGCACTCAAAGCTTTGAAGCAAGAGTGTTTGAATGTTCCTTGACTAAAGCTGTGAAGCAGAGTCAAGTTAGTTGTGTGCATCACTCAAAGCTGTGAAGCACGAGTGATTGTGTTGCTTGATTAAAAAGCTGTGAAGCTTAATCAAGTGTTTGTTTTTGAAGAGTGTCTTCATCAATTCTTAAGTCAAATTGGTTTATGTATCACTGTTGTGATTGTGGGGGAGTGAGTAGGAACTCAGGTTTAAGTTGTACTTAGATTGGAATTGCATTGGGTAGGTCTTAAGTGAAGGAGATAAACTGGTTGGTTTATTCCTGAATTAAAATCTCTTATAGTGGATTTCCTCCCTGGCTTGGTAGCCCCCAGAGTAGGTGTTGTTGCACACTGAACTGGGTAAACAATTGACTGTGTTCTTTATTGCTTTTGTATTTACTGTCATATAGTAAGTCAGATACGGTGTCATAACATTGAACGTGACATTGAGTATCTGCAGCCAGAATTTCAAACCACCTCGCCAATAACGGAGCACAGCACATCAAAGTTCCCCATTTTCGGGCAGTACGAGTATAGAGCTGATAAAGGTTTTCACCCAAGAGAGTGGGTACAGGGTTCCGGGAGATGAAGATCCTTATGGCATTAACATCAACAAAGGTGTCAGGATTTGGAAACAATACCAGACCATAGATTAAGAGAGCCAGAATGTCCTCGTACGCTTGGTAGTCTAAGTCATTCCAGAAACAATTAGCTTTGCCAACCAGAAACTTATCCAAAAAGCCCTTAACTCCACTTCTAGTCTCCCAGTTAGCCATTACCTCCTCTTTGGTCAAGTGAAGGGCTGCAACAATCTCTTCAGGCCTAAGAGTCTTTTCCCAACCAGTAAAGGGAGTCTTCTCCAAGACAGAGATACCAAGAAACTCAGAGAATTCTTCCAGGGTAGGGACCAGCTGGAAGTCTTGAAAGGTGAAGCAATGGTATAGCAGATCATAAAATTGGACTAGGACGCTCATCATTTGTTGGTCCCACTTTGAGGTGACTAAACCGAGAAGAGAACCATGCCTCCTGATGAAGGAAGTAGTGTCTGGAATCCTGTCAACCAATTCTTTAAGCAAAGTAGGTGGTTGAACAAAGTTGAGCCGGATAGTATTCCTACGCATGGGCATTATGATGTCCTACAAAACAGAGCAAAGATGAAACCTTCTTGTCTTTGAAATGGGTTAGTCCTTATGCAGGATGCATGCAATGTTATGATGTTATGATGTCATGGTAAAGGCACACCACAGGTATTCACAAAAGGAAAACATGGTAAAGGCACACAAGTCACACAAGAGAGCCCTTAGATTTCAGGCTGGCATGAAGTTTAGGTACTACCCTCTTTCAGTTTCAGTTGGTTAAGACCTGTCCTAAAAATAGTAACCGGGTTCTAGAGGATCTCAATATCACTGACTACCCTCAATCGGTCATAATTCCAATTTGGCAACCTTTTCTTGCGGCCGGAACCATCGTGAGAGTTTAGTCTCAATGAGCGTAGCATACTGCTACTATTCTATGGCCAAGTTGGTCAATTTAAGGTTCTAAGGTCAGTTGGTGCTTAATGACTCCTCAGAAGACCCATATTCTCCCCGTTCCAACACAAGGGATATCGGTACAGACCAAGGTGTCACACCAACGTAGCTACTGCTTCATCCGTGTCGGTCTACGCCGAACAAATCCCTTACAGTTTATTGCTACTTACCTAAAAAGGGTACCCCCAGATCCGGGTTAGGATCTATAAAACTCCGATACAAGCCCACAAAACTTAAAGCATACAAAGCAATACAATTGAGAACACAAGTGATCTAATCCTAAGGTACACCTCACTTATAATCTATCCCCAGCAGAGTCGCCAGTTCTGTGATCGATGGGATTGAGAACTGACTTTTTTGGAATGCTGGTTCGCGTTAGCGTTTGTTTTCGCAAAATGTCGCGATAAGCAAGAGTCGCCACCGTCTTTTATTTTATCCAACAAGGAAAGGACAAAAGCACAGAAAAATTCCTTTTCGAGATGTTTCTCGGGTTCGGGAGGTAGATTATAGAAAGGGAAGGTGTTAGCACCCTTTCAATCCGTGGTTATCCACGGGCTCTTAGGTACTTACTCACTGTGTTTTCAAAAGTTTTGCTTTTCTTGTGTTTGTGGGTTTTGAAAAATTTTTGTTTGAAAACTTCGATTTAACTCTTGTTTCTGTCCTCAAGAGTGTATGAAGTGTTGTTTGAAAACTTTGTTTGAAAAGTGTAGGTGCGAAAAGTTTGTTTTGTTTTAAAAGAGCAAGTACCCAAGAACCTCTACCTACTAAAAAGGAATTAAGCTGTGTAAATGTCCTTTAGATAGTGCTATCCCACTATTGAGAAGTAGGTAACACCGTCGTTGGAGTTTTCGGGTCAATTCGATTAAGGGACATGTGGTCACTACAACAATGTTAGGACGCCTTAGCGGTAACCCTAATGTCCTAGATCATTTTATCCGAGGTAACCGTATCGAGGCAACTTTGATCTTTAGACAGGAGGGCGACCTCTAAAATTTCCTATACTCAATGACCACGTCGAGGCAACCAAGTGAGGCGTACCCTAAGAGTGGCATGTGCGAGTGTGTCAGGTTTCAGTTATGTTATCTTTGTACATGTTATGGTGAGCTACGGTTGATTTTAAGTTAAGAGAGATCTTGTCATGCATAGCCTATTAGCATACATCTAGCAGTTAATGGTTGCGGAAAATAAAACTAAGCTATTACAAGGCGTCGGGTATTTACATCGCCAAAAACAAACCCTTGAAAAAGTAAATGCGGAAAAGTAAATGAAAGCGGAAAAAGGTCCTAAGTTCAAAGCTATTACATCCTCGGAGCAAATACAATTATATGATAAAAAATTATGAATAAAAAATAATCATACGCGCGAGAAAAATTGAACCGGCGAGCTTTTAGGGTTTTGACCCTTTTTTAAGAAAGAAAGAGATTTTTATTATTTTTTGGCATTTAATTAAACCTAAACTAATTAATTAATAAAAAGAAATATTTTTTGGTTTTTGAATGTTTAAGAAAATAAAATGATTAAAATGATTAAATATAATTAAAAAAACCTAATTCTACATTGATTTTAATTTATTACAAAAGTATTAAAATTAACCTAATTAAAACTAAATTAATTATGTTAATATTTATTTACAAAATAACTAATTAAATTTAATAAATAAAAATATTATATTTTTTTATGTTTTCTGAATTTATTAAGGAAATGTTAATTATTTTATTTAGAAGTTAATTAAAAATAATAAAAATAAATCATGAAAGAAAATAAAAATGCAAACTCAGGGGGGTTTGGGCCAACTTTGGAGGTGTGTTTGGAAATTCTTGGCCCATTAACATTCCAGCATCATTGACTTTTTGAATTGTCCACACGCTTGTTGACTGGAGACTATGATGAGGACTCAGCTTTGGCCATTAGATCTGGGTTTGGAGACATCTGGCGTACTGAGATTTGAGGTGTATGGTGGACCTCTCTTTGCAAACTGCACAAGAATACCTGAAGAATAAAAATAACAAGGTTTTGGGGGGACCTGGGATTCGAAGCCAGGTCCCAATGCTCACAGGCCAACACGTTTACCACCCAACCAAGCTGTTTCAATTGTTATAGGAATAAGAGGCAATTATTATATGTGAAAATAAATCAATATGCTGTAAATAAAAAATAACGCGCGCGTTTTTCAAACACACAAATCAGATGATCACACGTCATCATCTTCAACCTTGGTTCTGCATCAAAGAGAATCAGATAGCGGGGGTTTTTAACCTCCACTACCTCCCTGCACGAAAAATAGCGAATAGACACACAGCAAACATAAATATTTCGCAAGGTATGTATTGGAATCGTCTTGGTCTCACGATTTCAACCATGTATCCCATTGGTTCCAATTTTTCCTGGTCTGGAAAGCCCTATTTGAAAGCTTGAAAACCCTAGAAATTCAATCATGGCATCTCTCGATTCAGGGCACTATGGTTCAATTCAATCATTCCATTAGCTTTGTATGATCTCTAGCAATACAAATCAATCACAAAAACATGTCAAATGCGTATGAATTGAGATACGATTTTGAATTATAAGTACAAACCGTGAAACTGTATTTCGTGATTCCTTGAGCTTTGGTGCCTGAATTTGATTGCAATTCACTCCTGGTACCTCCTGCAATGTGTTTGGATGGACAAAACGCCTTGAATTGGCCTAGATTGGAAGAACAGTTTTTGAGTTTTTCTTGAAAATTCTTGAAATTGATATGGCCGTTCTGTAGTCTTTCAGTCGTGTATTAGGTTATGCTTGGCTTGCTTACATATAAGGCAATGATTTTAGGTCAAGAGCTGGGCCAATATCCATGTGCATTGAAGATTGAATCCTTGATTGATAAATCAAATATTATTGATTTTTCATGATTGAACAAGTTTCCAAAATTGGATATTTTTGTATCTTTGAGCTTGTGCACGAATTGGTCAGCATATTTGGATCATATTTGGTTCACAAGTTGATTTAAAAATCAAATCTTGTATTTTCTTATGATTTAAATTAATTAAATGAATTAATATATATTAAAAATCCATTTAATCAATAAATTTAAGAAAATAAATCCAATTTAACTTGGTGGGTCGTGCATAGGTCATGGGTGAAGTTTCAAAAAGATATTTGAGGCCCATTAGAAAAGAAGGTGTTTTTGAGCAAAGTTGACTTTTGCAAATTCATGAAAATTTCCCAACTTCTCCAATGCACAACTTGCTCAATTTTGATCATATGACCATGTTCCTTGACATTTTGGAAAGCCCTTGAAGTCCTCTAACAATGATTTTGGTCCCATGTCATTTGGATTTACCAATCTCAAGTTATGGCCTTTGACTCAAAGTGTACTTTTGTTGACTTTTGAAATTGACCTATAATGTAAAAATTTGTAACTTTTTGTGAGAGAATTTCTTGATCTTGGAGTGTGAAGATGGATTGTAGAAAATTTCTTCCTCTTCAAAATGAGATTTGGATGGAATTTTTCTGATAAACCATGAAAGAGTTATGCCCTTGTCAAAGTACAGTTGACTTTTCTACTGTCCAAAAATAGTAACTTTTGCACCTTGATGATTTTTGAGCTATTCTTGTGGGATCATGATCAAGACTTGATCAAATAATGATTGTGAACTCAAAAATAAGATGTTGACCAAAAATTCGGACTTTTGACTGCAAAATGACCATTTTGCCCTTGTAGTTGACTGTAGATCAAATGGAGCTTTTGACTGTGCAAATTGGCAATGTGAGTCTTGAAACTTGGCATGTTGGTGCTTGAGAATGTATATAGGCCTATGAGACTTGATTGAACCATTGAAAGCCCCCAAATTCCTTGAGAGACCCAAAACCCTAATTTTGAATTGACTGCCTTAGGAGGTGATTTGACTGTACAACCCTGGAGCCATTTTGAGCAATTTGATGATTATTCTTGACAAATCTTGAGGAATATGGGAGGGCAAATTTTGGGGTACAACAGGGATCCTTCCTCAGGTCATTCATCCGGTCCAGGTATCTCACAATCAGTTATCAACATGATATTCTCGTCCGGGAATTCAAAATTCATAGACTGGTAATCATCCACTGCCTGATGTGCCAAATGGTCTACTAATACACTTCCCTTGATTGCTTTTTGAGTTGTGTACTGGATGTCATACTCAGTCAAGATCATCTGCCATCTTGCTATTCTTTCGGACAAGGCAGGCTTTTCAAAGAAATACTTGATTGGATCCATCTTTGAAATTAACAGAGTAGTATGAGTCAGCATATACTGTCTCAACCAGCGAGCAGCCCATGCCAAAGCGCAACAAGTTTTCTCGAGCAGTGAGTATCGGGTCTCACAGTCGGTAAACTTTTTGCTAAGGTAATAAATAGCATGCCCTTTTCGGCCAGAATCGTCATGTTGACCCAGCACACACCCCATTGAGTTATCGAGCACTGTCAAGTATAAGATTAGAGGTCTCCCTTCAACTGGTGGCATTAGGATGGGTGGCTCTTGGAGATACTCTTTGATCCTTCCGAAAGCGGCCTGACATTCATCATTCCAACGTACCACTTTATCTTTCTTCAGCAGCTTGAAGATTGGTTCACAAGTAGCAGTCAGGTGTGAGATGAATCGGGGAATGTAGTTCAGTCGTACCAGGAAGCCTCTGACTTCTTTCTCTGTTCTAGGAGCTGGCATCTCCTGTATAGCTTTCACTTTTGTAGGGTCTACTTGAATACCTATGTCGCTTACGACGAAACCCAGTAGCTTACCAGATCTCACCCCGAAGGTGCACTTGTTCGGGTTTAATCTCAGTTTGTACAACTACAGTCTGTCGAAAAGCTTCTGCAGATGGTCAAGGTGTTCTTCCTCGGTCTGGGACCTTGCAATCATATCATCGATGTATACTTCAATCTCATGATGGATCATGTCATGAAACAAAGCAACCATGCCACGCTGATATGTTGCCCCAACATTCTTCAACCCAAAAGGCATGACCTTGTAGCAAAAAGTACCCCACTAAGTAACAAAGGTGGTCTTCCCATGTCTTCGGGAGCCATCTTTATCTGATTATAATCGGAGAAACCATCCATGAAGGAGAATACCTTATGCTGAGCAGTGTTGTCAACCAGAACGTCAATATGGGGTAGAGGGAAGTCATCCTTGGGACTGGCCCTGTTCAGGTCCCTGTAGTCAACACACATTCGAACCTTACCATCTTTCTTCGGTACCGGAACTACGTTGGCAACCCACTGAGGGTAAGAAGTCACTGCTAGAAAACAGGCGTCAAACTGTTTCATAACCTCGGCCTTAATTTTCTCAGACATCTCCGGGCGCATACAACGAACTTTCTGTTTTACTGGAGGACAGTCTTCCTTGGTAGGCAGGCGATGAACCACAATGTCAGTATCCAAGCCAGGAATATCTTCGTAAGACCAGGAAAAGATCTCAACATAGTCACGCAGCATCTGAATTAACCGTTGTTTCACACTAAGCTCCAGGTTGGCACCGACCTTGACCTCTTTCTTGTCTGCCTCAGTACCCATATTCACTGTTTCTACCGGCTCTTCATGTGGCTGAGTGGCCCTCTCTTCCTGGAGTAGCAGTCTTGCAAGTTCAACAGGCACTTCGCAATCATCTTCACCCTCGTCTTCGGCTAAGTTGATCGGATTTTCGAAGTCATAACTGGAAGTAGCAGAGTCGTTACCAGTAAGATCCAGAGTGGATGTGGACCTGTATATGTGAGTGTGTGTAAAATAGATGTTTTGCAATATATAATAAAGAAAAACAAGGAGCGCAAAATTTGAAATGCAAGAAACGTCCAATGCTTTTATTAATGATATATGAAAATGACACACAAAAGCCCTCACAAATGAAGCCACGGTGCCCCGGGTAAGACACCGGGCCATAAAGTTTCAATCATTGTCTGTTACAAATTCAAAACAAAGAGTACAGTACTGGGTAACAAAAGTAATAGGGATGAAATCCTTTGCGTTCTAGTTGCTTGGTCTACCGTCAGTCGTAGGATATATCCAGCTATCGAATTCAGACTCTTCCACATCATCTTCAATGGCATTTACTCCCGAGTTGCTGATGAACACGGGAGGTCTTCCGATCCTTGCACTTCGAACAGCCCTTTGAGATTCTGCAGTGAAACCCAAACCAAACTTGTTAGTCTTCTGTGTAAAATCAGGGAGTCGGCCCCAATTTGCACACTCACCCTTCTCAATAACAGCCCGAGCATCCCTTAAGGAAGCCATCTTCATAGGAGAATCTTCAACCACAGTCTCAGCTGATGCCAGTGTCTGGGGTACCTCTTCAAAGTGCTGAAATGGGGTTTCAATGAACTTCCCATCCATTTCTACATATCGGAATGAGTTGAGGTGGCTGACCATGTACTCTTCCTCCCCTTGTACTGTCACAATCTTCCCTCTGACCGAGTACTTCAGCTTCTGGTGGAGCGTTGAGGTTACGGCCCCATTTTATGGATCCATGGACGACCCAACAAACAAGAGTAGGATGGCCGAATGTCCATCACATAGAACGTAGAGTTGAAGACCTGAGAGCCAACTTTAATTGGAATATCAACTTCATTGTGCACCATCCTTTTAGACCCATCAAAGGCCCTGACAACGATGTTACTTGGTTTTATCTCTAACCCCTCACAATCCAATCGGTCTAGAGCTTTCTTGGGCAAGACGTTTAATGAGGAACCAGTATCAACCAATACATGTGAAAGAGTAGTGCCCCTGCATTCAATGGAGACATGCAGGGCATCGTTATGATTTTTCCCCTTGGCAGTCAAATCGGCGTCGGAGAACCCCAAACCATTATCAGCAGTTAAATTGGCCACACAATCGGTAAACTGATCAGCTGATGTCTTTTGTGGCACGTGGGCAGTCTTCAGAAAGGTAATCAGAGCCTTGGCATGGGCCTCTGAGCATAGCAATAGTGACAACATAGAAATCTTGGATGGGGTTTGCCCCAGCTGCTCAACTACATTATAATCACTCTTCTTAATAATCTTCAGAATCTCTTCCATCTCCTGTTTAGAAGCTTCAACAGTAATTGTCTTTGGTGCCTCCGTCTGGGCAGGCACATCAGTGGTGATCCCTTTGCCCTGAGCGTCAGATGACTCGGCGACAGGGGTAAGAATAGGAACTTGATCAGGAATAGTAGCAGGTACACTTGCAGGTGTAATGACAATAGGTCTTCGGGCTGTTGGTGGAGCAATATCAGGTGAGAAAAGTCTGCCGATGCAGGTGACTTTAGTAGGTCCAGTAATTTTGCTGACACCAGTATCAGCATCCAACTCTTGCTTAACTCCAAGAACATAAACATCAGCCCCATAGTGCCAAGGGACAACCTTATCAGAGGTGTAGGGGATGGGCCCCAGAACAGTAATGATCACAGGTGCGATCTTCGGAACAGATGTAATTCTAACAGGCTTCCTCGAGGGAGCCTTGGAAGAATTGTCGAAAATGGTAATGATGGCAACTTCTTCAGTAGGAATGGAAGGAACAACAGTCTTTTCAAACAAGATCTCTTTACTATCCATCAGGTTTTGGATACCTGACTTCAGGAATGGGCAACCGGTAGGTAAAACAGAACACATATGGCAACCTTCGTCACAGCCCAGAAATAAACCGGCTAGCAACAGGTTCTTCTTCACAGTTGACAGAGGGGTAACAATGTCATCCACAGAAACTACAAATAAGTTTTCCTCTACAACATTTACTCCATGTTTGGGCATGGGAGCAGTCACAACATTAGGCCTTTCGGGTGCCTCAAACTCAGTCTCCTTCGCATCAATTAAGTCTTGTATCTTGTTCTTTAAAGCCCAACAATCATCTGTATTATGCCTCGGGCTATCGGACTGATAAGCGCAGCGGGCGTTAGGGTTATACCTTAGTGACGTTGTATTTGAATTCTTTGGGGGTTCCCTTAGAGTCACCAGATTAGTCTTCAGCAGCTGTGGCAGAATCTGAGACAAGGTCATGCTGAGACGAGTGAATTTCCTCTTAGGTCTCTCATCTTTCTGTTGATTGTTGTACTGAGGAGTACCAGCAGGTTTTGAAATAACAACCGCATTGACAGCTTGGCGGTGTTCCGGTCTATTCTGTCTTCTTGAACTGTAGACAACACTAGACTCTTTCTTAAACGGCTTCTTCTCAGTGCTTGATGAAGCACCCTTCTGTATTTTCCCAGCCTTAATACCAGCTTCAATTCTCTCACCAATAAAAATAAGATTTGTAAACCCAGCTGAAGAGCTTCCAATCAGATGGTTAAATAATGGACCAGACAGAGTCCCCAAAAACATGTCAACAAGCTCACGATCGCAAAAAGTGGTTGCACCCATCCGGCAAGGTCTCTCCACTTCTGAGCATACTCTTTGAATCCTTCACCCGTTCCTATTGACATACCCTGGAGTTGGGTACGCGTAGGAGCGAGGTCGAAATTATACTGATACTGCCTGTAGAATGTGGTAGCCAAATCCTCCCAGTTGCGGATACTGGCTCCGTCTAACTGATAGAACCACTCAAGCTGAGTCCCTGAGAGACTGTCTTGAAAGAAATGGATTCATAAGTTCTTATCAGCCGTGTAAGGCTGGATCTTCCTCACATATGACCGGAGGTGCAGCTTCGAACAGGAAACTCCGTCATATTTGGCAAAGGTTGGTGCCTTGAATTTATGGGGAATCACTACCCCAGATGATAGACCTAGATCTCCGAAGTCCAGACCGGGCACCTTCTGAATTTCCATAGCGCTCAAACGGTCTTCCAGCTGTTTGTACTTATCCTTAGCAGGAGGATACTGTTCTTCATCGTAGTCCGTCTTATTGTCAGAGACCACAGGGCTAGGAGCCCTCCTTTCTTGTGGACTATCTTTCCCTTTAGATGAGGTGGTTAGATCAACTTCATCCCGTAGCCTGTTTCTAAACCTAGGACCGGTGTTGAACATGACTGTCCTCCTCTTCTTCTTCTTCTACTACTTTAGGATCAGGGTCTTCAGGTCCTGCTGACCCTTAGCTAGACTCATGACCAGCTCTTGAAATTGGGCATTCTGGGCCTGGAGGGCCTTGATAGCTTGCTCAGTTGAAGGTTCAGCAGACATGATGCTGAAATAAACAGCGAAGAAGGTAAGAGACCTGTAATGGGTACCTGTTTATGGAGTGCATGGGATGAAATGCGTATGATTATTATTTCAAAGACAATCGGGATTCAAATTTGTAAACAAGAAACGAAACACACTTTACTAGATTTAAACTTCAAAATTTAAATTGTTCAACAAATTGCCCTTAAAGCATTACAAGAATGGAAATACTGAAAAGTAAACGAAAACTGTAAAGGAAATCATCAAAGGTCCATCAATGCTCCCATGGTCTCTTCTTCTCAGTATGGACATAATCATTCAGGATCCGCTCATTCTCCAGTTGCCTAGTCAGCTTCTGGAACTTCTGATCTTGTTCATTGAACTTCTCTCGGTAAGAATCCTGTTCATCCCTCAACTGCATCCAAGACCTTTTTAGTGCCCTAATGTCAGTGGGCATGTAAGGGTGGAGAATGGTTGGAAGAACCCCTTCTTCATTAGCAACTTCAAGAGTGACAGGCCAGACAACTTCATATGGCATACCTAGCTTCTGGGAACGGATGCGGACCCATCTAAGATATGGCTCCATTGGCAGAGAAGTCTTTGGGCCCAGCTCATGTGGATCTGATTGGTGAACTCTGCCCTAAGCCCTTATGAATCTACGACGTAGCTCGTCGCTATCTCCCTGAAAATAAAAGATGATATGAGGCATCAATATCTCATGAGGCCCTTCTCTTCTGGCTCTTCCAAACTGACAGAGAGCTAAGCATGGGTTGTAAGAAATTCCTCCATGGGTTCCTATCAATGGAACATTTTTGGATACTCCTCATAGCGATGAATGACAGTCACTTCATCCATACCTTTGAGAGTCTAGACAATGTAATTATGAGAAAGAGACATCACCCTATAAGCCCAGCCCATTCCTTCTTTGTTCTTCAGCACGGACTTAGGGAGGTGTGAAATAAACCACCTCGACAATAAAGGAGCACAACACATCAAGGTTCCCCGCTTTTGGGCAGTACGAGCGTAGAGCTGATGAAGAATGTCACCCAAGAGAGTGGGTACAGGGTTCTGAGAGATGAAGATCTTTATGGCATTAATATCAACAAAAGTATCAAGATTTGGAAACAATACCAAGCCATAGATCAAGAGATCCAGAATATCCTCGAAGGCCTTGAAATCTAAGCTGCCCTAGAAGTAGTTAGCCTTGCCAACCAAGAACTTAGTCAGAAAACCCTTAGCTCCACTTCTAGTCTCCCAGTTAGCCATTACCTCCTATTTGGTCAAACGAAGGGCTGCAGCAATCTCTTCGGGCCTAAGAGTCTTTTCCCAACCAGTAAACGGGGTCTGCTCCAGAACAGAGATACCGAGCAGCTCAGAGAACTCTTCTAGGGTAGGAACCAGCTGATAGTCTTGAAAAGTGAAGCAATGGTACAGCGGATCATAAAACTGGACTAGGACACTCATCATTTGTTCGTCCAATTTGGAGGTGACCAAACTGAGAAGAGAACCATGCCTCCTGATGAAGGAAGTAGTGTCTGGCATACTGACAACCAAATCTTTAAGCAGGGTAGGGACTTGGACAAAGTTGATTCGGATGGTATTCTTACGCATAGGCATCATGATGACCTACAAAACAGAGCAAAAATGAAACCCTCTTGTCTTTGAAATAGGTTAGTCCTTATGCAAGATGTATGCAATTTTATGATGTCATGATGTCATGGTAATAAGCACACCACAAGTATCCACAAAAAGCAAACATGGTAAAGGCACACAAGTCACACTGAGAGCCCGAAGGATTTCAGGCTGGCATGGAGCTTAGGTACTACCCTCTTTCAGTTCAGTTGATTTAAACCTGTCCTAAAAATAGTAACCGGGTTCTAGAGGATCTCAATATCACTGACTACCCTAAATCGGTCATAATTCCAGTTTAGCAACCTTTTCTTGCGGCCGGAATCATCGCGAGAGTTTAGTCTCAATGAGTGTAGCATACTGCTACTGTTCTATGGCCAAGTTGGTCAATTTAAGGTTCTAAGGTCAGTTGGTACTTAATGACCCCTTAGAAGACCCATATTCTCCTCGTTCCAACACAAGGGATATCGATACAGACTAAAGTGCCACACCAACGTAGCTACTGCTTCATCCGTATTGGTCTATGCCGTACAAATCCCTCACAGTTTATTGCTACTTACCTAAAGGGTATCCCCAGATCCGGGTTAGGATCTATAGAACTCCGATACAAGCCCACAAATTTAAAGCATACAAAGCATACAATTGAAAACATAATTATGTAATCCTAAGGTACACCCCACTTATAGAATCCCCAACAGAGTCTCCAGTTCTGTGATCGGTGGGAAAGAACTGACTGTTTTGGAATGCTAGTTCGCGTTTGCGTTTGTTTTTGCAAAATGTTGCGGTAAGCAAGAGTCGCCACTGTCTTTTATTTTATCCAACAAGGAAAGGACAAAAGCACAAAAAAATTCCTTTTTGATATATTTCTCGGGTTCGGGAGGTAGATTATAGAAAGGGAAGGTGTTAGCACCCTTTCTATCAATGGTTATCCACGGGCTCTTAGGTACTTGCTCATTGTGTTTTCAAAAGTTTGCTTTTCTTTGTGTTTGTGGGTTTGAAAAGAGTTTTTGTTTTGAAGAGAGTGTAAGTGCGAAAAGTTTTGTTTTGTTTTAAAAGGAGCAAGTACTTAAGAACCATCTACCTACTCGAAAAAGGAATTAAGCTGTGCAAATGTCCTTTAGACAATGCTATCCCACTATTGATGAGTAGGTAGCACCGTCCTTGGAGTTTTCGGGTCAATTCGATTAAGGGACGTGTGGACACTAAAGCAATGTTAGGACGCCTTAGCGGTAATCCTAATATCCTAGATCATTTTTCCGAGGCAACCGTTTCGAGGAAACTATGATCTTCGGACAAGAAGGCGACCTCTAAAACTTCCTATACTAAATGACCACGTTCGAGGCAACCAAGTGAGGCGTACCCTAAGAGTGACATGTGCGAGTGTGTCAATTCGGTTAATTTTTATCTGTACATGTCATGGGTGAGCTATTGTTGATTTTAAGTTAAAAATTGATCTTGTCATGCATTCCCTATTATAAAACATCTAACAGTTGATATTGTGCAGAAGTTAAATCTAAACTATTACAAGGCGTCGGGTATTTACATCGCCAAAAACAAACTCTTTAATTTAAATTGCGGAAAGTAAAATAAAGCGGTAAATAATTAAAGTCCTAATTTAAAAACTATTACATTCCCGAAGCAATTACATTATTGGATAAAAATAATACGCGTGCGAGAAAATTAAATCGGAGCATTTTTAAGGTTTTGACCCTTTTTATTAAAGAAAGAGATTTTGTTATTTTTGAATTAAATGGAAATTAATATTAAGTTAATAATTGAATTAATTAAATAAAAATATTTTTTGGTTTTTTTTTATAAATAAGGAAATAAAATAAGAATGATTAAAAGTTATTAAAAACCCTAATTCTATATTAATTTTAGTTTATTACAAAAGATATTAAAATTGTACCTAATTAAAAACTAAACTAATTGGTTAAAGTTTATTTACAAAAATAATGAAATAGTGAAATTAATAAAAAAAAATTTTTTTTTGGGTTTTCTGATTTTTATGAAAAAATGTTAATTGGTTAAATTTTTTAATAATAATAATAATAGTTAACAAAATAAATAAATAAATAAATAAAGAAAAAGAAATAAAAAGTAAAAGAAATACTCAGGGGGTGTGGGCCTAGAAAGGAGGTTGGTTCAGAAAAATTCCAGGCCCATTAACGTTCAGCCTGGTTGACCTTTCAGATTGTCCACGCGCTTGTTAACTTGAGACCATGGTAGTCCTTCATTCATGGCCACCAGATTTGGCCTGAAGGCCATCTGGCACGTTGATCCTTGAGGCATATGGTGGTCTCTATGCTTGAAGATTCACTGGAATAGCTGCAAGAAAATAATAATAAACATTTTGGGGGACCTGGGATTCGAACCCAGGTCCCAAGGGGTTTTCCCATAGCGTGCTTGCCAACTCAACTGAACTGCCTAATTGTTATTAGAATAGAAAACAAATATTATATATCAAGCAATTAATTATGCCTGGAAAAAATAAAAATAAAGCGCGCTGATTTGAATCAGCCAATAAGAAGAAGACACACCTTCGTCTTCTTCGTTGAAAAAGCCAGGGTTTTTACCTGCGGATTTTATCCGCAATAGAATTCATGGCTGCCATCTAAAATCACCTGTAGGCTTTGGAAACTAGTTTTAAGAACACAATCGTACTCGTCTCCTTCCCGTGATCATACCAATAACCATTATTTGACCCAATTTTTCCTGTAATTCAAACGCCTAAAAACAACACAATAAAACCCTAGGTTCGAGCACATGATTATAGGCCATGAAAACGAAATTAAATAATGCAGACATGTTAGAAATTTGACATTAAGCATGATTATACAAAAGATTCGGCAAAGGGATTCAAGAGAATGGTTTCACGATGTCATGTTCAGAGCCATGTTCATGATGACTTACAGTGCGATCGATGGCGTCTCAAGGGCTGGTTTTGATTGCTACAGCTTCAGGAGATTGCCAGCAAGAGAGCTATGTGAAGATTTTGCCTTGAAAACGCCTCCAAACAAGAATTCGATCGCTCACTTTTCACACTTTTTTTCAATTCTGAGTTGGCCGTTTCGGCAGTTCTTAGGGCGTGTTCTTGATCTCTATGGCTTGTGTGTACACAAGGGAATGAATTAGGTTAATCACTTGGGCCTTAATCCATGAGAATTGATAAATGGAGATTTGATTTGATCACCATTATCAGGTTTCCATATTTGCATCAAGTCTGAGATTTTGTGCATGTTTTGACTTGGCACGAGTTTGACTGAGTTTCTCATGATATTTGCAAGCTGTAATGACCACAAGAATCTCATTTCATTAATTTTTGGATTTTATTTGAATTAATATTGATTTAAAATGAATTAAATCAACAAAAATTAAATAAAATAGAAAAATAAATGTTTGGTCATGAAATTAAAGATGGTACACGTGTGTGGTGTGATAAGACCAAATCAAGTGGAAAAAAGTGGGCCCTTTTGTCAAAAATTGGAGTTTTGAGGATAGTTAACTTTTGGCAAGTTTGGAAAAATGCCCAATTTCAACAATGCATAACTTCAATTTTGAACTTTTGGAAGTGTTCTTGGACTTTTTAGAAACCTTGAGATGTCCTCTAATCAACCCTTTTTGTATCATTTCATTTTGATATTCCATGCTCAATTTATAAGCTTTGGCAAAAAAGGTGTTTTTGTTGACTTTCAAAAATGACTTATAATGTCCAAATTTGTAAATTTTTGTGAGAGCATTTCTTGGTCTTGGGGTGTGAAGATGGATTGTATAAAATTGAATCCTCTTCAAAATGAGCTTTGAATGGGTCATTTATCATAAAGTATGAGAAAGTTATGCTTGGTCAAAGTTGAGTTGACTTTTCCTACAAAACCCTAATCTAGCAACTTTTGAATCTTGATGAATCTTGAGCAATCCTTGATGAATCATGATCAACCCTTGATCAAATGATGAATTATCCTTCAAAATTGTAATGTTGACAAAAAATCTTAAGGTTTGACTGTATTTGGGTCACAGTTGGCTTTTGCCCTAGCACAGTCGATTTTTTTGACTTCTTGAGCAACTGACTGACCAAACTTCCTCTGCAAGGCTTGAAATTTGTCATGGATGAACTTAAGAACATATTAGGACATTGTGGAGCACTTGAGGTAATTTGTATGTAAGGACCTTGATGCAACACAAAACCCTAATTTTGAATTGACTGCCTTAGGAGATGATTTAGCTGTCCAACTCTTGAGCCATCTTGAACAACTTGGAGATGATTCTTGACATGTCTTGAGAAATATGGGAGGGAAAATTTTGGGGTACAACAGAGAGCATACTGTTACAAAGGTATCCTGACTCCTGTAGGACTTTCTACAAATCCTAAGTTGATATCACATTCTTGCGAATTTTGTTTTACTACAAAAAACACATTTTCAAAAAAATTCAAGACAGACATGAGCTTTGCATTCTTTAAATAACATTGTTTGCATATGGTTAATTGTTCAAAGGGAAGAGAAATTCACACAATGAATATTCAGTGAACAAAAACCTTCTCAATGAAAAGTATCACCTCAAGTGGAAAAACACTTCCAACCAAGGGGCACAACATGATCACTGTCCAATGTCCATCATCTAGGGCAGTCAAGCCAATATGCAAAGAATCTCTCAAAAATGCCAAATAGCCAGAGGCAGAACTCCATCTGAATCACTTGGGGGATTGGACATGAATTCTAGCAATGAATCCTGTACAATCAAACAAACATTTTCTGGCAGTGTGGCAACACTTACTACTATGGACATTGACAATTCTCCGTACCCGGTGAACATGGACATAGTCAGAAAATACTACGCATGAACAAAGACCCGCTAGGTTGGATGTCCTAGGAAAAAATAAGGGCATCCCGGCGAACCAAAAGGGTTCGGGAAAAAATTAGGGATATATACAAAAAATTATACACCCGACAAGTCGAAAACCTGAAAAGTCGGTCAGTAATGCAGAATGTTTTAGGCTTAAGGTGGAGTCAAAGACTAATGTCTCTCTCACCCCGACATCCATTGGTGTCCTCGCTCTCAAGGAGACATCTCTTTTATTGATCACTGCGGAGAATTTCCTAATGTGCCACTCCTGGGCATTAGGGGAGGCATCACCTACAATCCTTATTTAGCACTATGTCAGTTTGTCTATGCACAGAGAGATGGTCCACCGGATATGTTCCTCCAGGGTATTGTGTTTAACTACTCAGATGATTTACAAAATTATCGTTAGAGGTTCATCCGCGCTTGAGGCATTATTAAGAATACTGATAGTAAGACTTTGGGGTGCAAGAACTCCATCCCTTTGGAACCTTACCTCAAATGGGTGCGAGATAGAGCCCAAAGTCTTATTATGCCATATGATTCTATCTTACTGTTGATCTTGGAACCTGTTGTTCAAGAGGGCGAGTCCCATATTATTCTCCATCCTGATATGCCAACCAACTTCGAAGAGTTGCAAAAGTCTTGGATCCAACTCAAGGAAGAACGAGATACTTTTGAGGCTCAATTCTATGCAAGTGAGAAAAAGGTGTTGGAATTAACAAAGCAGCTTCACGAAGAGAGGAATCTCAACACCTACCTCAACACCAAGAGGAAGCTCCCATGGTAGACTTAGGAGTTTAGAATTTCCTTTCAATATTTATCCCCGTGTAATCTTTTATTTCTTTAAAAACGTACTAATAAAGAGTTTTGTTTCCTGTTTTATTTAAAAGAGCTTAAATCCAATAAGGTCCTTGAAATCATTGCATACATATATCATACATATCATTGCATAAACATGTTTCATATCAGGTTTCTCATCTCCTTCGTTGTTTATTTCAGCAGTAAAGAAATGGCTCTCGAATAAACAGTGAAGGATCTACAAACTCAAAATGCTCAGTTTCAATAAATGATCATGGCTCTGGCCAAGGAGAAAGAGGAACTGAAAGCCTTTATTGTTAAAGATAAGACCAAGAAGCAAAAGAAGACATCTGGTGTGGTGAATTTGGGAAGGAGGTTTAAAGGACCGTTAAGGCAAGTTGTAGTGCTAACAACTTCGTCAAAAGAAGGAGACAATCAAGAAGGGGGGACAAGAGGATCTAAGAATCCTCGTCAGCAAACTTCATCAAGACGGTCGCAACCGTATGAAACAAACGGCCGAGGTTAAGGATCAAGTCATTAATCAGCCCCTGATGAGACAAGGAGTTGTCTTGGTGGAGAGTGGACCTTTCTAATTTGCTGCTACATCATGAGCCCAACCACAACCTCGCCAACAACCCCAGGGTAATCGGCGTAAGCGAGATTCATTCACTAGGCAATATACCAAACTCAGCATACCAATGTCGCAAGTCTTGCAACACATGTTGAAATTGAATTTGGTCACGTTGAGGGATCCTCCTACAAATCCCAATATTGCCTCTCCAATGTACAATCCAAATGATCGTTGTGCTTATCACTCAGAAAGTCTAGGTCATGATACAAATGACTTTTGGGCTTTGAAAAACAAGGTGCAAGACCTTATTGAAGCGAAAGATATTGAATTTGACGCCCTTGAGATTCCCAGTGTTATAACTGCTCTTATGCCCAACAACGGTCATGGTGTTAATGTTGTTGACAATGATACGTTTTCCACTTATGTTTATCTCTACTGACTGGTTGTTATTTGTTAAAGGCAGGTGTTCAACGCCTGATGGATGATAAAGAGATCTTGTTTGAAAAGACTCTTGTCCTGATTATTCATTGTAAGGATGTTTCAAACATAACCATTTCCGCCAATCTTTCCAGGGTCTCCACCAAAAGACCCGTCAGGATTACATCTTCTCCAAAATTGGCTCCTTTGATCATTACTATGCCAGGGATAACCCCATACTCCTCGGACAAGGTTGTTCCCTGGAACTTTGGGGCTGATGTCTACTACCACGGCGTCAAGCAAGACCTATTGGCTACTGAAGACCAAGTTTCTGAAAATATTGATCCTGGCATTGGCAACATCATTGGGACCAACAAAATAACAAGAAGCGGAAGAGTATTCTCCCCTGAGATTTCTCCTCCAAAATCTGTTACTATGTTGGCTACTGAAGACCAAGTTTCTGAAAATATTGATCCTGGCATTGGCAACATCATTGGGACCAACAAAATAACAAGAAGTGGAAGAGTATTCTCCCCTGAGATTTCTCCTCCAAAATCTGTTACTATTCTGGTGATCATTCCTATTGTTGTTCCTGCTGATACTACCACTGCAATTCCTATGATTACCCCTGTTGCCACCCCTATCACCGAGTCAGCCGAGACTCGGGGCAAAGACGTATTGATTGAGCCTGTCCAGACGAAGGAACATTCAATATCTATTCTAGAGGCTTCCAAGAAGGAAATGGAAGAAATCTTAAAGATAATAAAGCAGAGCGGCTACAATGTGGTCGAACAGCTGGGGAAGACCCCTTCTAAGATTTCAATGTTAGCCCTACTATTATGATCCCAAGCTCATGCAAAATCTTTGGTGAAATTCCTCAAGACCGCCCATGTACCACAAGAAACCTTCGTTGACCAATTTGAAGATTGTGTGGCTAGTTTGATGGCTGATAACGGTTTGGGTTTTTCTGATGCTGATCTAACACCCAGAGGGAGAAAACAAAATGATGCGCTCCATGTCTCTGTCGAATGCATGGTGTTGTACCCCAAAATTTTCCCTCCAATATTTCTCAACACATGGCAAGTGAGGTCCCTAAATTGCTCAAGGAAGTTCAAGAGTTGACCGGACAAATTCTCTCCTAAGGCAGTCTACCTCAAATTAGGGTTTCATTTTTCATCAAGATTCTTAAGTCCAAAGGATCCCAAGTGCCTTCCGAGGCCCTAATATGTTCTCAAGATCATCCATGTCAAGTTTCAAGCCTTGCAGAGGAAGTTTGCTTAGTCAATTGCTCAAATGCTTTGAAATCAACTGTGCTAGGGCAAAAGTCAATTGTGGCCCACATACAGTCAAACTTCAAGATTTTCAGTCAACAACCTCATTTTGAAGTATTACCCATCATTTGATCAAGGGTTGATCATGATTCCTCAAGGATTGCTCACAATTCATCAAAACCCAAAAGTTGCTAAATTAGGGTTTTACAAGAAAAGTCAACTCAACTTTGACCAAGCATAACTTTCTCATACTTTATCAGAAATGACCCGTCCAAATATCATTTTAAAGAGGATGCAATTCCCTACAATTCATCTTCATCTCTCAAGTTCAGAATATGTACTCACAAAAAGATATGAATTTTGACATTATAGGTCATTTTGAAAAGTCAACAAAAACACCTTTTGGGTCAAAGCTTCATACATGAACATGGAAGAATCAATTGATATGAGACCAAAAGGGTTGCTTAGAGAACATCCTAAGATTTCTAAAAAGTCCAAGAACACCTCTCTAGGGTCAAAATTGAGAGAGTTATGCATGGACCAAGTTGACCATTTTTGCAAAATTGCCAAAAGTCAAATATGCTCAAATTTGCATTTTTTGCTAAATGGGCCCAACTTTTTATGCTTGCACCTCACTTATAATATGATCCACGACCCAAATACTTATCCACTAATTGTTTGCTTCATTTTTCAATTTATTTTGATTTTTTGTTAGTTAAAATTTCAATTAAATCAAATAATTGATGAATAATGAAAAGATATGTTGTGATCTGATTTTTGGACAGGATCTCAATCAAATAATGCAAGGATATCATGATCAATTCGAATCAAGGCTGATTGGGACAAGAAAGGCATAATTTGGCTCAATATAGCAAGTTTACATATGCCATGGAAATCAAATCAAATCTTGAAAACTTCCAAAGATGTGATCGGTATTACAACCCTAATGCACTCTATGATATATATTGAACGTATCTAAGGCAAAAACAAGGATTAACAGTCGTGCATAGCCAAGAACAAAACTTCAAAATTTCAAAGAAAAGAGGTGATTCAATTTCCATCCTAGAGGCCAATCCAAGCCATTCTAACATTACCAACAGATTGTTGGACATCCCAGGAACGTATCCCAATCAATTGCAAGTTGCCTCAGGTCCAGAATCCGCACGTAGCAGTCACACGGTTTGCCTAAAAACTCGTTTTCGATTTCATTAATTTACTCATCATATGCACGTTTTGATTATATATTCTTGTTCATCATTGAGTTTGCAAGCTATTGGTACCACTTAATTGCATTTTTGATGTCTGTACATGATATTTCCATAACTAGGGTTTTGTGTTCTTGTTTAGGTGTTTTCAATGCAGGCAAAATTAGGCGTTGATTCTGGTACCATGATGCTCGTGAGGATGAGACGAGTTGATTGGTACCAGCCATAGTCATTTATCTTGAGCATATGCAATTTTTGAGATGCACAGGTATGTACCTAGAGCAAGGTGTCTGTAGGTAAAAGTATCCTAGGCTAAAATGACCGTTTGGGGAAGAAGACGATGTGTGGCACTCACTGGTTGGGTGGTTTGAATTTTCGCGCTTTTTTCTGATTACACCATGTGATTTGATTATATTGTTTATTTCTATTATATGTACAAATAAGCAAAGCAACTCAGTTGGCAACGTGGTACTGGGAATGTGCATAGGGGCCTGAGTTCGATCCCCAGGTCCCAACCTTTGTTCATATTATTTTGTTTCATGAGATCAGGTACACCATAAGTCTAAACCTCCACCATATGCCATCAATATCTGACCATCAAACGCATCTCCAGCCAGATCCAATGCCTTTCCATTGAAGGTCCACCATGTACCCCAGGTCAACGTATGCACTAGATCAGGTGAAGTCAAAAAAGGCTTGGGTTTATTGGGCCCAAAATTTCAACAACACACCCCATTTTCCAACATAGCAACCAGGCCCATTTACTATTTTTCTTATTTTCTATTTTTATTTCTTTTCTTTAATTCTTTTAATTTTTCTTTTAATGATTTTAATTAACAAATTAATTATTTTTCATAAAAAAAATCATAAAATCAAGAAATCATAAAAAATTAGAACTAGGTTAATTTTATCAAATTTAATTTAATTTAGTTTAATTTAGGGAAATTGTAATTTATTTTCATAAATAAAATCAAATAGAAATTAGGTTAAAACTCTTGATTTAATTTTATTTTCTCTTTTTCTCAAATAAATAAATAAACACAAAAATAAGTTTTTAGATTGAATTAATTTATTTTTCTTAATTTAAAATTAATTAGAATTAGGATTTTATTTTTTATTTAATTAGTTCATTATTTTTTTGAATAAGTAAACATGACAAAAAAACCTTTTTTAATCAATCGTCAATAGGTTTAGTCAAAGGTCAAAACCCTAGTCGTTTCGTATTTGATTCATCCCGCGCTTATTATTTATTTTGACAATATTTTTGTAACTGTTCATGGTTTGTAATAGTTTAATTTAGGGCTTTTACTTATCGCTTTTCCCCCGGTTTTTGGCTATGTAATTAATCCCCCTCCCCAAAGCCTTGTAATATCGTAGATTTACTATCTCGCATCTTAATTTATGCAAATATTTAACTATTTAGATGTATGCTAATAGGATTGTATGACAAGAATGCATGACAAATTAATATAGTTAGAAAACCCTAATGTGAAAAGATTAAATAACTGAAAACAAATCACTCGCACATATCACTCTTAGGGTATACTCTCACTTCGGTTGCCTTCGGTAAACGGTAATTAAGCATAGGGTGTCTTAGTGGTTACCCTCTTGTCTAAAAAAGATTAAATGTCTCATTCGAATGTTGCCTCGGAAATGCTGCCTCAGAAATATTGCCTCGGATATGATCTTAAGACTATAGGGTTATTACTAAGGTGTCCTAACATTGCTTTGGTGATCGTACGTCCCTTTCGAATTGACCCTTACAAACTCCAACGACGGTGCTACATATTTCTCAATAGTAGGATAGAGATGTATAAAGGAAACGAGAATAGAAACAATCTTTTTTCGAGTAGGTAGATACTAGTAGGTACTTGCTCAAATCAAAACTTTTTCACACTTACACTTTTCAAACAAATTTTCAAAACAACTTCATCACACCTTTGAGGACTGGTACAAGGGTTATCACGAAGTCAATCTTTTCAAAAACAAAGCACATACATAAGCAATTTTAAAAAGATGAGCAAGTACCTAAGAGCCCATGGAAAACCATGGATAGAAAGGGTGCTAACACCATCCCTTTCTATAATCTACCCCCCGTACTCAGAATATCTCGAAAAAGGATTTTTTTTCTGTATTTTTTTCCTTTCCGATTGGATGAAATAAAAGTAGGTGGCGACTCTTGCTTACCGCGACATTTTGTGAACAAAAAACGCAAAATGCAAACCAACATCAAACATTCAGTTCTGCCACCGTATCACAAAACTGGCGACTCTACTGGGGAAAAATAAGTGGGGTATACCTTAGGATCTAGTTCATCATAATTGCTTCTCTTGATTGCTTTGTTTGCTTTATTTTTGAGGGTTCTATTTGGGGTTACTATAGATCCTACACCCGGATCTGGAGAATACCTTTTAGGTAAGTAGCAATATATTGTGAGGGAACTGTACGGCGTAGACCGATACGGTTGAAGTAGTAGCTATGTTGATGTGGCACTTTGGTTGGTATCGGTATCCCTTATGGAGAAACGAGGAGAATACGGGGCCGCTGCATGGTGTCGTTAAGCATTAACTGACTTTAGAACCTTTAATCGCCCAACTTGTCCATTAGTAAGTAGTGAGATAGCCGACCTCGGTGTAGAGCTGAGAACTGGTTGATACTCGATGCTACACTCATTAATACCATACTCTCAGGATAATTTCGGCCGCAAGAAAATATTGCGTGAGCTGAAACCATGACCGATGGAGGATGGTCATTGATATTGAGATCCTCTAGAACCCGATTACTTTTCTAGGACAGGTTTGAACCAACTTAACTTCAAGAGGGTATTACCTTTGACCTCATGCAAGCCTTAAACCTAAGGGCTTTGTGTGATTTAACTGTGTTTGCAATACTTGTGTTTGCTATGCCTGTGGTTTATCATGACATCATGCATCATAACATGGCATTCATGTTTCATTACACTAACCATTTCAAAGACCAAGGGAATTTATCTTTGTTCTGTTTTGCATATCATGGCTTCCGTGCATAGAAATACCATCTGAATCAACTTTGTGCAGATACCTGCCCAACTTAAAGAGCTAGCATCAAGAGTTTTCGAAAGTTCTACTTTCATTAAGAGACACGGTCAACTTCTCAGCCTGGTTACTTCAAACCTTGATGAACAGATGATGAGTGTACTTTTTCAGTTCTTCAATCCCGAGCATCACTGCTTCACCTTTCCGGATTACCAGTTGGTACCCACCTTGGAAGAATTCTCTCATTTATTGGGAATATCCATTCTTGAGCAGGTACCTTTCACATGTATGGAAGAATTTCCTAGGCCAGAAGACATTGCCTCAGCTTTGCATTTGAAACGGGCCGATGTAGTATCCAATTATGAAACTCGAAGCGGGGTCGAAGGCTTTCTAGCCAAATTTCTGATAGATCAGGCTCAGTTGTTTTGGGATGATTTGGATTTTCAGGCTTTTGAAGATGTCTTGGCTCTTCTTATCTATGGTTTGGTTCTCTTCCCTAATCCGGACCCCTTTGTAGATGTGAATGTTGTCAAGATTTTCCTTACTTACAACCCTGTGCCTACCATGACCAAGAAAGGAAGGTTTTAAAGCTCACCAGGAAGCTCGAGGAGGAAAGAGTGATCAATGACTATATCAGCACAAAGAGGAAGCGTCCATGGGACTTTTGATTTTTCTTTTTCTAGTTTTAGATTTTTTTTATTTACTTCTTTGTAACGCCTTAAAGGCATTGTTGAACCTTTCCAAGTTAAGCTAATAAAGTTTTCTTTATTTTTGGTTTGAAAACTTAAATCTCCCAAAGTCTTTGAAATCATTACATGCGCATCCCATTATCATACACATCATTATAGGTACCACTACAGGTTTCTCATCTTCTTCGCTGTTTATTTCAACAGAAATGTCTTCCGATCAAGCCATCAAAGATCTTCAGGCATAGAACGCCCAGTTCCAAGAGATGTTCATAAGTCTGGCTAAGGGGCAAGAGGATCTGAAGACCCTTGTTCTGAAAGAGAAGAAGAAAAAGAAGAAGACAGGTATTATGAACATGGGTAGAAGGTTCGGAGAAAGGTTGAAGCATCAAACTGATCTGACCTCTTCATCCAAGGACAGGGAGAACCAAGAAAGGGAAAAGGACCCTAGTCCTGCAGTTTCTGACAACGATACTGATTACGATGATGAGCAATATCCTCCTGCTGAGGATAGGTACAGGCAGTTAGAAGGCCGTCTAAGCGCTATGGAAATTCAGAAAATACCTGGTTTAGATTTCGGAGAATTGGGACTGGTATCAAGAGTGGTCATCCTTCATAAGTTCAAAGCTCCGGTTATTTCCAAGTATGATGGAGTGTCCTGCCCAAACTCCATCTCCGCTCGTATGTCAAGAAAATTCAACCCCACACAGCTGATAGAAATTTGTGGGTGCATTTCTTTCAGGATAGTCTGTCAGGGACTCAACTTGAATGGTTCTATCAGTTGGAGGGAGCCAGTGTCCAAAAATGGGAAGATCTTGCTGCTGCTTTCTACAAGCAGTATTAGTACAACGTCGACCTTGCTCCCACTCGTACTCAGCTCCAGGGTATGTCCATGGGTGCAGGCGAAGGTTAAGGACTATGCTCAAAAGTGGAGAGACTTGGCTGGAAGAGTCCAACCCCCTTTGTCTGATAGGGAGTTGGTTGATATGTTTTTGGGGACGCTATCTGGTCCGTTTTTCAATCACTTGATCGGAAGCTCGTCATCTGGTTTCACTGAGCTGATTTTAACTGGAGAAAGAGTAGAAGCTGGAATTCAAAGTGGTAAGATACAGAAGGATGCCTCTTCGAGTTCGGTAAAGAAACCTTTTACTGGTATGAAGGAAACCAGTGCAGTCTATAGCCCGAGGGGCCAAAGCAGATCTGAACATCGTCAAACGGTAAATGCTATAGTGATACCAAGACCCGCAGTTGCTCCACAATGCAACAATCAACAAAGGGTGGAAAGACCACAATGGCAGTTTACCCGCATCAACATGACTTTGGTTGAAGTTCTGCCTCGTCTGTTAAAATCCAACTTGGTAACCTTGAGAGAGGCATCCAAGAATCCAAACACTACTTCTCCCAGATACAATCCCAACGTGCGGTGCGCCTATCATTCTGAGAGTCCAGGTCACGATACAAACGATTGCTGGGCTCTGAGAAACAAAGTACAAGATTTTCTTGAAGCCAAGGAGATAGAGTTTGATGCTCCAGAAAATCCAAATGTTATAACTGATCCCATGCCCAAACATGGTCGTGGAGTTAATGTTGTTGATACCAATTTGTTTGTGACCTCTGTTGAAGAAATTTCTACTCCTCTTATGACTGTTAAGAAGAATTTGTTGTTGGCCGGTTTATTTCCGGGTTGTGGTGAAGGTTGCCACATGTGTTCGATTATACCTACTGGTTGCCATTTGTTGAATTCAGGTGTTCAGCGCCTGCTGGATAATAAACAGATTTTGTTTGAGAAGAGTATGATTCCCGTTGTTCCCACTGAAGACGTTGTCATTATAACCATTTCCTCCAATCCTTCCAAGGTTTCCTCGAGAAGACCTGTTAGGGTTACACCTGTTCAAAGAGTTGCTCCGCTAATAATCACTGTTCCTGGTCCCATCCCCTACACCTCAGACAAGGTTGTCCCATGGCATTATGGTGCTGATGTGTATTACCATGGTGTTAAGCAAGAGCTGAAGAATGAAGAAGCTGATACTGATGTCAGTAATATTGTCGAGACTAGTAAGGTTACCCAAAGTGGAAGGGTCTTCTCTCCCGAGATTCCCCCGAAGACTATCATCAAGCCTATTGTTATCCCAATTGCTGCTCCAACCAGCACTCCTAACATTTATCCTGTTCCTACTCCAGTTATTACACTTGCTACTATTCCTATTCTTACTCCAGTTATCACCCCCGCTGCTGAGCCATCTAGGACTCGGGGAAAGGAAATCATAGGTGAGCCTGCCCGGACGGAGGCACCTAAGAAAATCATTGTGGAAGCCTCTAAACAAGAAATAGAGGAAATACTGAAAATTATCAAGAAGAGCGACTACAATGTGGTCGAGCAGCTGGGGCAGACCCCGTCAAAGATCTCCATGTTGTCTTTGCTATTGTGTTCTGAAGCCCATGCGAAGGCTTTGATTGCATTCCTCAAGACTGTGCATGTGCCGCAGGAAACTTCAGCAGATCAGTTCAAAGATTGTGTGGCTAGCTTGACTACTGACAATGGGTTGGGCTTTTCAGATGCGGATCTGACCCCTAAAGGAAGAAATCATAATGATGCTCTGCATGTCTCGATCAAGTGCAGGGGTACCACGATGGCCCATGTTCTGGTAGATACCGGGTCTTCGCTGAATGTTCTGCCGAAAAAGGCGTTGGACCGTTTGGATTGCAAGGGGTTGACTCTAAAGCCTAGTAACATTATGGTAAGGGCTTTTGACAGATCGAAGAGAATGGTGCACGGGGAGGTGGACATCCCTGTTAAAGTGGGTTCTCAGACTTTTGGGTCCACCTTCTACGTAATGGATATCAAGCCATCGTATTCTTGCTTGCTGGGTCGTCCTTGGATCCATAGGGCTGGGGCAGTTACTTCCACACTCCATCAAATGCTGAAGTACCCGGTGAAGGGGAAAATTTTCATAGTGCGAGGTGAAGAAGAATATATGGTGAGTCATCTCAATTCCTTTCGCTACATAGAGATGGACGGGGAAATCATAGAAACTCCTTGTCAGAACTTTGAAGAGGTCCCTAAGACTTTGGCGTCAACTGAAGTTACTACCAACAAACCTCCACTGAAGATGGCTTCTCTCAAGGATGCCAGAGCTGTAGTTGAAGAAGGTGGGTGTACCAATTGGGGTCAGCTTCCTGATTTCACTCACAAAACTGACAAATTTGGTTTGGGCTTTACTACAGGGGCTCAAAGGGCTGTTAGGCGCGCACAGATTGAAAGACCTCCTCTACACATCAGCAATCGAGGAGTTAATGCAATTGAGGACAGTGAAGAAGATTCAGACATCGACAATTGGATCTACCCAACAACCGACGGTGGACTAAATAACTGGATGGCGAAGGACTTCATACCTGTTTCTTTTATTCCGCAGTAATTGACTTTTGTTTTAAGACTTGTAATAAAAAACTTGAAACTTTACGGCCCGGTGCCTTGCCCGAGGCGCCTTGGCTTTGCTTGTGAGGGCTTATTATTTGTCATTTCATATATCATTAATAAAGCATTGGACGTTTCTTGCATACAAATTTTGCGCTCCTTGTTTTTCTTTTTTATCTCTCACTTTATCAAAACAAATATTCTCTTACACAGACTCACTATCATACTTCAGATCCATATCCACCCTGGATCCCATTGATAACAACTCTGCTACTGCCAGTTATGACTTCAAAAATCCGATCAACCAAGCCGAGGACGAAGGTGAGGATGATTGTGAGGTGCCTGGAGAACTTGCTAGACTGTTACAATATGAAGAAAGGGCCATACAGCCTCATGAAGAGCCAATTGAGTCAGTGAATTTGGGTACAGAGGAAGACATGAAAGAGGTTAAGATAGGTATGAATCTGGAGCCTAGTGTCAAACAACGGTTAATACAGATGCTACACGACTATGTTGAGATCTTCGCCTGGTCTTATGAAGACATGCCTGGTTTGGACACTGATATTGTGGTACATCGCCTGCCAACTAAAGAAGACAGCCCTCCGGTAAAGCAGAAGGTCCGCCGTATGTGCCCTGAAATGTCAGAGAAAATCAAGGCAGAGGTCATGAAACAGTTCGACGCAGGATTCTTAGCTGTCACTTCCTATCCGCAGTGGGTTGCCAATGTTGTTCCGATACCTAAGAAGGACGGTAAGGTACGGATGTGTGTGGACTACAGAGATTTGAACAGGGCAAGCCCCAAGAATGACTTTCCACTTCCTCACATTGATGTTCTGGACGACAACACCGTGCAACATAAGATCTTCTCCTTCATGGATGGTTTTTCTGGCTACAACCAGATCAAGATGGCTTCTGAAGACATGGAGAAGACAACCTTCGTTACACAGCGGGGCACCTTATGTTACAAGGTAATGCCTTTTGTGTTGAAGAATGTTGGGGCAACTTATCAGCGCGCCATGGTCGCTTTGTTCCACGATATGATTCACCACGAGATCAAGGTTTATGTTGATGACATGATAGCCAGGTCCCAGACTGAGGAAGAACACCTTGATCATCTCCAAAAACTGTTTGACAGGTTGAAGACGTAAAAGCAGAGGTTGAATCCGAACAAGTGTACCTTCGGGTTAAGGTCTGGTAAGCTTCTGGGTTTTGTTGTTAATGACAAAGGTATTCAGGTGGATCCTGCAAAGGTAAAATCCATACAAGAGATGTCGGCTCCCCGTACAGAGAAGGAAGTTATAGGTTTCTTGGGACGTCTAAACTACATCGCCAGGTTCATTTCACATCTGGCTTCTACTTGTGAGCCAATCTTCAAGTTGCTTAAGAAAGATCAAGTGGTTAAGTGGAATGATGAATGCCAGATTCCTTTTGAAAGAATCAAAGAATACCTTCAAGAACCACCAATTTTGTTGCCTCCAATGGAAGGAAGACCTTTCATATTATACTTGACAGTGCTAGACAATTCAATGGGATGTGTGTTGGGGCAGCATGATGAGTCTGGCCGAAATGAGCACGCCATTTACTACCTTAGCAAAAAGTTTACCAACTGTCAGACTCGATACTCCTTTCTCGAGAAAACTTAATGCGCTTTGGCATGGGCTGCTCGCCGGCTGAGACAGTATATGCTGACTCACACCACTTTGTTGGTATCAAATATGGATCCGATCAAGTATATTTTCGAGAAGCCCACTCTCTCCGGAAGGATAGAAAGATGGCAAATGATCTTAACTGAGTACGACATCCAATACACAACCCAAAAAGCAATCAAGGGGAGTGTATTGGCGGATCATTTGGCACATCAGGCCGTGGATGACTACCAGTCCATAAATTTCGAGTTCTCGGATGAGAATATCATGTTGGTAACCGACTGAAGAACCTGGACCGGATGAAGGACCCGAGGAGGGATCCCGATGGTCTATGTATTTTAATGGAGCCTCGAACGCATTGGGTAATGGCATTGGCGTTGTAATCATATCTCTTGAGGGCTGTCATACTCCGTTCACCGCCCGATTATGTTTTAACTGCACCAACAATATGGCGGAGTATGAGGCATGTATCATGGGTCTTCGAGCTGCTATTGACCTGAGGATTAAGTTCTTGAGTGTATTCGGAGATTCCGCTCTGGTGATAATTCAGATCAAAGGCGAGTGGGATACGAAGCACCCGAATCTTATTCCTTACAAAGAGTATGTATTGACATTGCTCCCACACTTTGAGGAGATAACCTTTGAACACTTCCCACGAGAAGAGAACCAGTTGGAGGACGCGTTAGCTACCATGTCTTCTATGTTCAAAGTTAGGTGGGACAATGAAGCTCCCCAGATTACCATTGAGAGGTTGGACGAACCCACACATTGTTGTGACATTGAGACTGAAGAGGTAGCAGATAAACCCTGGTTTCACGAGGGAAAGAGGTATCTTAAGGCTCAAGAATACCCCGAGGGGGCATCTGTTAATGATAAGAAGTTTCTGAGAAGTTTCGCTGTGAAGTTCTTCATCAGTAATGGAATCCTCTATAAGCGTAACCATGATTCAACCTTATTGCGGTGTGTAGACAAGAGCGAGGCAGAAAGGATCATGGCAGAGTTACACGAAGGTACCTTCAGAACTCATTCCAGTGGACATACCATGGCGAAGAAAATCCTACGGGAAGGATACTACTGGTCCACTATGGAAGCCGATTGTTATCAACACTCTCAAACCTGTCATAAGTTCCAAATTTATGCTGATAAGGTGCATGTGCCTCTGATTCCCTGAATGTTTTGACAGCTCCTTGGCCGTTTGCAATGTGGGGCATCGACATGATCGGTGAGATCAGACCTACTGTGTCTAACGGGAATTGTTTCATTCTGGTAGCAATTGATTATTTTACAAAGTGGGTTGAGGCGACTTCCTTTAATACAGTAACCAAGAACGTCGTGGCGCAGTTCATCCGACACAATCTGATCTGTCGATATGGTGTCCCAGAGAGAGTTATTACTGACAATGGTACAAATCTCAATAACACAATGATCACCAAGCTCTGCAAACAGTTCAAGATACAACATCATAACTCTTCTCCCTACCGGCTGAAGATGAATGGGGCTGTTGAAGCGGCTAACAAGAACATCAAAAAGATTGTGCAGAAGATGACTGTGACATACAAAGACTGGCATGAGATGTTACCATTCACTCTTCATGGATATTGTACCTCAGCACGGACGTCGACAGGGGCAACACCCTACTCTCTGGTATATGGCATGGAGGCAGTCCTACCCATTGAAGTCCATATACCCTCTCTCAGGATTATGAAGGATGTGGGTTTGAATGAAGACGACTGAATTTAATCGATGAAAAGAGACTTACTGCTATTTATCATGGTCAAACTTCTCAAAAGCAAATGATCAACGCTTTTAACAATAAACTCAGACGTCAAGAATATCAAGTCGGGGATCTGGTGATCAAACGCATCATACTACCGCAAGGTGATCCCAGGGGAAAATGGACCCCCACATACGAAGGGCCATTTGTGGTTAAGAACATTTTCTCGGGAGGATCTATGATCCTAACCACCATGGATGGTGACGACCTTCCTCACCCCGTCAATGCAGACATAGTGAAAAGATACTACGCATAATCAAAGACCCGCTAGGTTGACTGGCCTAGGCAAAAATAAGGGCTTCCCGGCGAACCAAAAGGGTTCGGGAAAAAGTAAGGGATGAAAATGAAAAAAAACTGTACACCCGGCAAGTCGAAAACCTGAAAAGGCGACTTGGGCAAAAAAGGGTATCCCGATGGACTGAAAACCAGAAAGGGCGGTCCAGGAAAAAATTAGGAATCGAAGCGTAACAATATGTCTCATTGGATCATCTCGCAACCAGATTTCGGTATCGACTACCAAGCTCGAACAACGCCAATCAATCTGATCAACCTTCGGCCAAACAGCAAAGTGATGAGACGCTTGAAGATATAAAGGCAATAGCAGAGTTGGAACCCAATGGGGGCGTTTCACATAGCTATTTTTCTCTTTCTTTTATACAAATTGTAATTTCTATCTTTCGGCGGCGTTCTCTTACCAGGACGTCGGCCTCTTTGTACAAAACGCCTATTACAGGCCAACTTTAAAGATCAATACAATTCATTTTCATTAGAAATTTCAAGTTGTTTTTCTTTTTCTGTTTTGTTTCACAAGAGCGTCCAATGATTCATATTTGATATATGCATTTAAAAATAATGGCTTGCTCATAAATATTTACATGAGAAACAAATACAGTTACTCGTAATTCTAGGAACAGGGAAAACAAGAAGTGCCCAAACCCTACAGTTACTCTGCCCATCAGGTACAGGGATAGAGCCAACTTGAGAATATGAGCAGTGGTACATACACTCCCCACAGAGTAAAAAGTGTCCAAAGACAGTGGTGTTAGCTTTTCCGAACAGGACATTAATCTCCCCAGCTGAGGTTCACAATCGCGAGTGAGTCAGTAAATTTTACCCCAAGCAGAGTTTATTTCTCTCACAGGCAGAAATCCAATCTCCAACAAGATTCATTATCACCAGCAATAGAAATTCATCCCCAGTTAAGTTATTTCTCCAAGTCAGCAGATCTATCAACAGAGTATCTCCTCTCCAACAGAGTTATTCCCCGCAGAGTTATCCTCAAACAAAGTCTCGTCCGACAGAATATTTACTAGCCAAGGGGAAAATCCCCAGCATAATCATCGTTGTTCACCATCCCTAACAAAAGCAGAGGAACTATGGTTTGTTACAGCAGTCAAGAATACCATTTCTCACACTCTCCAAACAACAATCAGGGATTTATTTTCGCGGACTCAGATTATAATGTCATCATTTCATGTTCATACATCATGACATGTGTATACATCACATATAACATAGTCTCATTTATTTTGAGAACGTCATTATACAATGCATCTCATGCATCGCACATAACTAACCCTATATTTTTTTAGGAAAGACAGTTATTATCAACAATTTCTAGCAGGTCCATGATCAACACTCGAAGCTAAACAGAGTAATCATCAGCGCAACAAGAACAACCTTACCTAGGTTCCCTCTACAGTTTTACCTAAACTCATTCCAAAGCAGCCCTACCATCCAGGCTTTTATCTCGAAGTAACCCTACTATCCAGGTTCCTTCTTGCAGCCCTACTATCCAGGCTTTCATATCGAAGTAACCCTACTATCCAAGTTCCTTCTCACAACCCTACTATCCAGGCTCTCATATCGAAGCAGCCCTACTATCCAGGCTTTCATGTCGAAGTAACCCTACTATCCAGGTTCCTTCTCAAGCCCTACTATCCAGGCTTTCATATCGAAGTAACCCTACTATCCAGGGTCCTTGTCACAGCCCTACTATCCAGGCTCTCATATCGAAGTAACCCTACCATCCAGGTTCCTTCTCATAACCTTACTATTCGGGTTCTGCCTCTCTTATCCCCAGACAGCAGTCCATAACACTGTAAGACAGGGACCCGATTAAACACGATTTGTTTCGCATTTCCCCAGTAAGTCGCGATGCAGCATATACCCCGACCAAACAAACAGTTCACTTTCGCTTCCCAAACCGGAATTATTCCCTAGTAGAGTAACGGATAACTGAAGCTCCTAAAACTCTATTTCTCTCAAGATAGAGACCAGCATTCCCCAACGAAGTCCTCCTCAACAACAGGTATACAGGATCTCGCAAAGGAATCTCTTATGCGATCGACACCTCTTCGGATGGCATCTTTAAGCCCATCTTCCATCATCGAATTCCAAATGGGATCTGTAAGCCCATTCCTGATATCACAAATTATGTATCACTTCATGCGAGTGCAAATTTCTAGGCACTCTAGTGTTCAATCATCTTCCACCTTCAGATCACAAAAGGAAGACGGGCCAATCTACATCTTCAGGTTTAAGAAGATTGAACCAGGGAAGCTGTTGTACCCTAAAATTTGCCCTCCCATATTTCTCAACACATGGCAAGTGAGGTCCCCAAATTTCTCAAGGAAGTTCAAGAGTTGACCAGACAAATTCTCTCATAAGGCAGTCTACCTCAAATTAGGGTTTCATTTTTCATCAAGATGCTTGAGTCCAAAGGATCCCAAATTCCTTCCAAGGCCCTAATATGTTCTCAAGATCATCCATGTAAAGTTTCAAGCCTTGCCGAGGAAGTTTGCTCAGTCAATTGCTCAAATGCTTGGAAATCAACTATGCTAGGGCAAAAGTCAACTGTGGCCCACATACAGTCAAACTTCAATATTTTTGGTCAACATCTTCATTTTGAAGTATCCCCATCATTTGATCAAGGGTTGATCATTATTCCTCAAGGATTGCTCACAATTCATATAAACCCAAAAGTTGCTAAATTAGGGTTTTTTTAGGAAAAGTCAACTCAACTTTGACCAAGCATAACTTTCTAATACTTTATGAGAAATGACCAATCCAAAGCTAATTTTTAAGAGGATGCAATTCCATACAATCCATCTTCAGCTCCCAAGTTTAAAATATGCACTCACAAGAAGTTATGAATTTGGACATTATAGGTCATTTTGAAAAGTCAACAAAAACACCTTTTTTTGTCAGAGCTCCATACATGAGCATGGAATATGAAAATGATATGATACCAAAAGGGTTGCTTAGAGGACATCCTAATATTTCTAAAAAGTCCAAGAACACCTCTCTAGGGTCAAAATTGAGAGAGTTATGCATGGGCCAAGTTGACAATTTTTGCAAAATTTCCAAAAGTCAAATGTGCTCAAATTTGCATTTTTTGCTAAATGGGCCCAACTTTTTATGCTTGCACCTCACTTATAATATGATCCATGACCCAAATACTTATCCATCAATTGTTCTCTTCATTTTTCAATTTATTTTTATTTTTTGTTAGTTAAAATTTCAATTAAATCAAATAATTGATGAATAATGAAAAAGATATGTTGTGATCTGATTTTTGGACAGGATCTCAATCAAATAATGCAAGGATATCATGATCAATTCGAATCAAGGCTGATTGGGACAAGAAAGGCATAATTTGGCTCAATATACCAAGTTTACATATGCCATGAAAATCAAATCAAATCTTGAAAACTTCCAAAGATGTGATCAGTTTTTACAACCCTAATGCACTCTATGATATATATTGAACGTATCCAAGGCAAAAACAAGGATTAACAGTCGTGCATAGCCAAGAACAAAACTTCAAAATTTCAAAGAAAAGTGGTGATTCAATTTCCATCCTAGAGGCCAATCCAAGCCATTCTAAGATTGCCAACAGATTGCTGGACATCCCAGGAACATATCCCAATCAATTGCAAGCCGCCTCAGGTCCAGAATCTGCGCGTAGCAGTCTCATGTTTTTCCTAAAAACTCATTTTTGATTTCATTGATTTACTCATCATATGCACGTTTTGATTATATATTCTTGTTCATCATTGAGTTTGCAAGCTATTGGTACCACTTAATTGCATTTTTGATGCATGTACATGATATTGCCATAGCTAGGGTTTTGTGTTCTTGTTTAGGGGTTTTCAATGCAGGAAAAATTAGGCATTGATTCTGGTACCATGATGCTCGTGAGGATGAGACAAGTTGATTAGTACAAGCCATGGTCATTTATCTTGAGCATATGCAATTTTTTAGATACACAAGTTTGTACCTACAATAAGGTGTCTGTAAGTAAAAGTATCCTAGGCTAAAACAACGGTTTGGGGAAGAAGACGATGCGTGGCACTCACTGGTTGGGTGGTTTGAATTTTCGCGCTTTTTTATGATTACACCATGTGATTTGATTATATTGTTTATTTCTATTATATGCAAACAAGCAAAGCAGTTCAGTTGGCAGCATGGTACTGGGAATGTGCATAGGGGCCTGGGTTCAATCCCCAGGTCCCAACCTTTGTTCATATTATTTTGTTTCATGAGATCAGGTACACCACAGGTCCAAACCTCCACCATATGCCATCAATATCTGGCCATCAAACGCATCTCCAGCCAGATCCAATGCCTTTCCATTAAAGGTCCACCATGTACCCCAGGTCAACGTATGCACTAGATCAGGCGAAGTCAAAAAAGGCCTGGGTTTGTTGGGCCCAGAATTTCAATAACACACCCCCTTTTCCAGCATAGCAACCAAGCCCATTTACTATTTTTCTTATTTTATTTTTTTATTTCTTTTCTTTAATTCTTTTAATTTTTCTTTTATGATTTTAATTAACAAATTAATTATTTTTTATAAAAAAAATCATAAAATCAAGAAATCATAAAAAATTAGAACTAGATTAATTTTATCAAATTTAATTTAATTTAGTTTAACTTAGGGAAATTGTAATTTATTTTTGTTGTACCCCAAAATTTGCCCTCTCATATTTCTCAAAACATTGCAAGAAAAATCTCCAAGTTGCTCAAGTTTGCTCAAGAGTGGGACAGACCAGCTATCTCCTAAGACAGTCAACCCCAAATTAGGGTTTTGGGTTGCATCAAGATCTTTGAGTCCAAATGACCTCAAGTTCTCCCCAATGTCCTAATATGCTCTCAATATCATCCATGTTAAATTTCAAGCCTTGCAGAGGAAGTTTGATCAGTTAATTGCTCAAAGGGCCCAAAAATCGACTGTGCTAGGGAAAAAGTCAATTGTGACCTATATACAGTCAAACTTCAAGGTTTTTTGTCAACATTCTAATTTTGAAGGATATTTCATCATTTGATCAAGGGTTTATCATGATTCATCAAGGACTGCTCAAAATTCATCAAGACTCAAAAGTTGCTAAATTAGGGTTTTGTACGAAACGTCAACTCAACTTTGACCAAGAATAACTTTCTCATACTTTATGAGAAATGACCCATCCAAAGCTCATTTTTCATACCCCAAGTTCAAAAAATGCACTCACAAGAAGTTACAAATCTGGACATTATAGGTCATTTTTGAAAGTCAACAAAAACACCTTTTTTTTCCAAAGCTTATAACTTGAGAATGGAATGTCAAAATGAGATGAGACCAAAAGGGTTGGTAAGAGGACATCTCAAGGTTTCTAAAAAGGCCAAGAACACCTCTAAATGTTCAAAATTGAAGAAGTTATGCATTATTGAAGTTGGACTTTTTTGCAAAATTGCCAAAAGTCAACTATCCCCAAAACTTTAAATTTTGTCAAATGGTCCCATTCTTTTCCACTTGTTTTGAGCTTGCATAGTTTCCCACGTGTCCTAGCTTCAGCCATGAGCTCATATTTCATTTTTATTATTTTATTTTATTTTTTATTGAATTTATTCATTTTTAATCAAATAAAATCCTATAAAATCCAAAACTTTGATTACATAAGATTTTTTGGCTGTTTCAGGCTTTGATCACAATCATTAACATCATCAAAATCAAATCAAACCAGATCATGTGCAAAAAGATTGAGATTAGGCAAAATTGGCAAGTTTGTAAAGGGAGATAAAATCAAATATGCAAGCATTGATGGGAGAAGATTTGAGCCAAGTTTGTAGACCTAATACATTGAGCATTACATAAGTAAGAAAAGGACACGAAAACAAGGGTTGGAAATTGCAGGCAGAGGTAGAACAAAAGTTGGAAAATTCATCAAAAATCTTGAGATCAAAATCATAGCTAGAGGCATTTTCAGAAGCCAAGACTTGTCTCAATCGATTCCTGGGTGTTCACTCAATCTACCTGGATCAAAACCAAGCATCTTCAGACCCCATAGCGCGTTGTAAGTATCACGATAACTACCTATGTTCTTGAAATCGATTCGGCTTATTCTTGCATCGTTTGAGAAAACTATTAGCATATTTGTAATCCTCACAACATTTCCAAGCTATTTACATCATTCAATTTTGTTTATATAACATGTAATGCAAAACACCATAGCTAGGGTTCTTGGAGCTTTTTTGGCCGTTTTCTTTTCAGGAACAATTGACAATCAAGAAGGGTATGGTTAGGACTGGGAGGTTGAGACGAGCATGGCCATGCCCTTGAAATGAATTTTTGTGGCTCGTAGCAAATTTTGGAGGTGGACTGGCTTATAGCTACGGACTTCTGTCCGTTGGTATAGGTCTGTGCATTTTTAGCCACAGACATGAGGTTGAAGACGATGCGTGGCGCCCCATCATTGGGCCATTCAAACCACGCGCATGTTTTTTTTTAATTTCTGGCAATTATTTCACTTTTTATATAATATGCATTATTTGCGTTATAATAGCAAATCCAGCAGCGTGTCCCAGTGGCCTACATGTCAACTTCCAAGGCGTTAGTGGCTGGAGGTCAGGGCTTCGATCCCTGCCTCCAGCGCTTTGCATTTTCTTGTTTCTTTTCAGGTAATTCAATGCATACGACTATCTGCAGCCTACCATGCATCTTCATCCCTCCAATTGCCAGATGGCCAAAGGCCAAATCTGAGGGTTCAAAGCTGATGGTCCACCAAGACGCCAGTCAATGCACAGGCACCTGATCTCAAAGGTCAACAAAGGCCAACGTTTTGGGCCTTCCAATTGCTGTTAATACTCCCAAATTCAGGCCCAAACCCCTCCTCTCTTCTATTTATTTATTTTATTTTATTTATTGATTTAATTGTTTTATTTAATTTCTAACCAATCAAAATTCAGTCTTTTATAAAATAAAATCACCAAAAATATTTTTTTATCAAATTTTAACTTTTATTATTTTTATTAATAAATACTAATCAATTAATTTAGGTCTTAATTCTAGAATAATTTTAACTTACTTTGCAATTAATTAAAATTAACTAGATTTTATTAGGTTTTAATTACTAATTTAATTATTATAATTTATTTATTAAAATATCAAAAACCCAAAGATAATTTATTTTTATTAATTAATTTATTTAATTTAATTTAGTAATTAATTTAGGTTAGTTTCTTTCTTAAATAAAAAACAACAAAAATATATTTTCTTTAACAAAAAAGGGTCAAAACCCTAATCATGCGCTCGATTTAATTTTGCACCGCGATTTATTTTTTATCCAATAATGTACTTGCTCCCGGATTGTAATAGTTAATAGGACTTTTAATTGCTTTCTTTTATTTTTTCAAAGGGTTTGTCTTTGGCGATGTAAATACCCGACGCCTTGTAATTTAAATTTCGCATTTTATTTCCGCAAATTATAACTGTTAGATGTTTGGTAATAGGATTGCATGACAAGACTGAATGTTTTAACCTAAAATCAAATTAGATCACTCTTAACATGTACAAAGATAAAATAACTGAAAAGGACACACTCACACATGCGCACTCTTAGGGTACACCCCACTTGGTTGCCTTTGTACGCGGTCATTGAGTATAGGTCACTTTAGATGTCGCCCTCTTGTCTAAAAGATCATAGTCGCCTCGAAACGGTTGCCTCGGATATTGTTGCCTCAAATAAATGATCTAAGACATTAGGGTTACCGCTAAGGCATCCTAACATTGCTTTAGTGACCGTAAGTCCCACATTCGAATTGACCCTTAAATTCCAACGACGGTGCTACCTACTCATCAATAGTAGGATAGCATTGTCTAAAGGAAATTAGCATTAAACAATTCCTTTTTCGAGTAGGTAGATGGTTCTTAGATACTTGCTCTTTCAAAAAATAAATCGTTTTCACACTTACACTTTTCGAACAAAGTTTTCAAAAACACTTCATACGCTCTTGAGGACAGAAGCAAGAGTTAAATTGAAGTTTCAAAACAAAAACTTTTTCAAACCCACAAGCACAAAGAAAGCAATTTTGAAAACAATTGAGCAAGTACCTAAGAGCCCGTGGATAACCACGGATAGAAAGGGTGCTAACACCTTCCCTTTCTATAATCTACCCCTCGAACCCGAGAAATATCTCGAAAAAAGGAATTTTTATGTGCTTTTTTCCATTCCTTGTTGGATAAAATAAAAGTCGATGACGACTCTTGCTTACTGCGACATTTTGTAAAAACAAACGCAAAACACAAACCAGCATTCCAAAAAATAGTCAGTTCTTCCCACCGTATCACAATTTTCATAAATAAAATCAAATAGAAATTAGGTTAAAACTCTTAATTTAATTTTATTTTCTCTTTTTCTCAAATAAATAAAAAAAACGCAAAATTAAGTTTTTAGATTGAATTAATTTATTTCTCTTAATTTAAAATTAATTAGAATTAGGATTTTCTTTTTTTATTTAATTAGTTCATTATTTTTTTGAATAACAAAACATGACAAAAAAACCTTTTTTTAAACAATCTTCAATAGGTTTAGTCAAAGGTCAAAACCCTAGTCGTTTCGTATTTGATTCATCGCGCGCTTATTATTTATTTTGACAATATTTTTGTAACTGTTCATGGTTTGTAATAGTTTAATTTAGGGTTTTACTTATCGCTTTTCCCCGTATTTTTGGCTATATAATTAATCCCCCTCCACTAAGCCTTGTAATAGCATAGATTTACTTTCTCGCATCTTAATTTCTGCAAATATTTAACTGTTTAGATGTATGCTAATAGGATTGTATGACAAGAATGCATGACAAATTAATAAAGTTAGAAAACCCTAATGTGCAAAGATTAAATAACTGAAAACAAATCACTCGCACATATCACTCTTAAGGTATACTCTCACTTCGGTTGACTTCGGTAAACGGTCATTAAGCATAGGGTGTCTTAGTGGTTACCCTCCTATCTAAAAAAGATCAAATGTCCCATTCGAATGTTGCCTCGGAAATGTTGCCTCGAAAATATCCCTTCGAATATGATCTTAAGACTCTAGGGTTATTACTAAGGTGTCCTAACATTGCTTTGGTGATCGTACGTCCCTTTCGAATTGACCCTTACAAACTCCAACGACGGTGCTACCTATTTCTCAATAGTAGGATAGAGTTGTCTAAAGGAAACGAGAATTGAAACGATCTTTTTTCGAGTAGGTAGATGCTAGTAGGTACTTGCTCAAATCAAAACTTTTTCACACTTACACTTTTCAAACAAATTTTCAAAACAACTTCGTCACACCTTTGAGGACTGATACAAGGGTTATCACGAAGTCAAACTTTTCAAAAACAAAGCACATACACAAGCAATTTTAAAAAGATTAGCAAGTACCTAAGAGCCCATGGAAAACCATGGATATAAAGGGTGCTAACACCTTCCCTTTCTATAATCTACCCCCCGTACTCAAAATATCTCGAAAAAGGATTATTTTCTGTACTTTTTTCCTTTCCGATTGGATGAAATAAAAGTCGGTGGCGACTCTTGCTTACCGCGACATTTGGCCCACATTTTAGTAGATATTGGTTCATTATTGAATGTACTGCCTAAGAAGGCTCTGGACAGATTGGACTGCAAAGGTTTGACCTTGAAGCCCAACAACATCGTAATGAAGGCTTTCGATGGTTCGAAAAGAATGGTGCACGGGGAGGTAGACATCCCCATCAAAGTTGGTTCTCAGACCTTTGACTCCACCTTCTACGTGATGGATATCAGACCATCTTATTCTTGTTTATTGGGTCGCCCTTGGATCCATAGGGCGGGAGCTGTCACATCCACTCTGCATTAGATGATGAAGTACTCGGTAAAAGGAAAGATTGTCACGGTACATGGTGAAGAAGAGTACATGGTAAGTCCATGAATTCTTTCAGATATGTGGAAATGGATGGCAAGTTCATTGAGACTCCGTGTTAGAACTTCATGAGGTGCCCCAGACCATGGATGCAACTGAGACTATTACCAATCTTCCAAATATCACTAGACCTCCCTTTAAAATGGCTTCCCTCAAGGACGCCAAAGCAGTTATTGAAAAAGGTGGGTGTACCATTTGGGGCCAACTCCCTAACATTCCATACAAATATGATAAGTTTGGCTTGGTTTCTCTTTAGGGGCTCAAAAGGCTGTTCGTCGTGCTCGTTCTGGAGGACCTCCCCTATGTATCAACAACCATGGGGTCAACGCTTTAGAAGATAGTGATGGTGACTATGACATGGATAGCTGGATCTTCCCTACTACCAACGGTGGACCCAGTAATTGGACGGCTAAAGACTTTGTATCGATTACTTTTGTTCAGAAGTAATTTTATTTCTTGTTTTCGGATATGTAATAAAGAATATAAACTCCATGGCCACGTGTCTTACCCAAGGCACAATGGTTTATTTGTGAGGGTTATCTAGTTTCAATCTCATATGTCATTAATAAAGCATTGGACGTTTTGCATACAAATTTTGTGCTCTCTTTCTTTTCTTCTTTTACTTTGTCTATACAACTATGCTCTTACACACACTCACATATCAAACTGCAGATCCATATCCACTTTGGATCCCATTGATAACAGTTCTGCTATTGTCGGTTATGACTTTGAAAATCCGATCAACCAAGCCGAGGGCGAAGGTGAGGAAGATTGTGAGGTACCTGGAGAACTTGCTAGATTGTTACAGCAGGAAGAAAGGGTTATACAGCCTCATGTAGAGCCAGTTGAGACAGTGAATTTGGGCACATAAGAGGACATAAAAGAAGTCAAGATAGGTGAAAATATGGAGTTTAGTGTCAAACATCCGTTGATATAAATGTTGCATAACTATGTCGAGATCTTTGCCTGGTCATATGAAGATATGCCGGGTGTTGTACCCCGAAATTTTCCCTCTCATTTATCAAGTTTTTTCTCACAAGACTTCTTTGACTCAAGACAAGATCAGGGTTTGCTCAGCTCAGGACATCTCATCTTGCACTGATAACCCAAAATTAGGGTTTGAGTTTGCACAAGGATTTTTGGACCATCAATGCTTCATGTGACTTTCATACATCATTTTGGACCCCTAAGGTTGCTCGTGACAAGTTTCAAGCCTTGAACCACATTTTTGATCAGTCAATTGGACAGTTGACCTAAAAAATCAGTTGTATTGGGGAAAAAGTCAACCAGAGCCAATTTATAGTCAAACTTCATAATTTTTTATCCACATCAACATTTTAGGTTCACATGTATCATTTGGTCAAGTTTGGATGACAATTCCTCAAGAAATTTGATCAAATCATCAAAAGGGCAAAATGGTCAAAATTAGGGTTTTGACTGAGAAAGGGAAATTTCTGATTTTTAACCTAACAAACGACCAATTAAGTTCAAGCATGATTTCAAGGATTCAATGGAATCATCTTGACTTAATTACATGGCTCAAAACATTTCAATTTCATTGGATTGACAGATGAAATTTGCCGTCAACTGATCAAAAGTCAACTGTATACTGAAAAGTCAAACTTTGACTTTTTTGGTCAAAATCAAGTACCAAGGGTCATAATTCATCAAAACATTCCCAAATGTGAAACTTGTTCACCAAGAAAACCAAATTTGAAAATTAGGGTTTTAATTTGAAAATTTTCATAACTTAGAATTTTTTCTAAGTAAAAATTTTCTTATTTTTTTCTCAACTTTACACCACTTTTTCACCATGATGCATTTTGATTCAAAGAAAATTCCCAACATTAAAGTTGTAGAATTCCATGAAATCTACAACTTTTCTTCACAAACTTTTCCCTAAAGATGCTTGGATCTCAAGATATAAATTTGTGAATACATGGTCATGAACTTCTTAACTTAGTGAAATTTTGCCCTAATTTAGGCAAGTTTTGGACCCAACTTCATGGCATGTTTTCATCTAGTTACAAGAGGTATCTCAAAATGCATTTCAAAGATGGATTATATAGCACATTGCAATCTTTCCAAAATGTCCAAGAACTCTCCAAGATCATTTTTGAGTAGGGAGAATCGAAGAGAGGAAATTGGAATTTTCTCACTTTTTTGTTCAAGCAATTTCATGAAGAACCAAGATGCAAATCAAACCTATGCTGGCTATTTCATGTTGTACAGGTCCTAAACTTGCTACACACTTCTTAATTAAATGCATACTCAGTTGACAAAGCCTCTATCCATGCTTTTGAACTTTTACACAACTTGTAATTCCATTTATGGCCAAAAGGTTCCATTGCCATTTTCATAAAGGGCAACTTTTGCAAACTTTGTAATCTTGAGCATTGGAATTGTCCCCTTGATACATGCAAGTACCACAGACCAAAGGCAACTTGTAGGTAAGAAATACCAACCCTAAGCAAGCTGGTACAAGCATGTGAGTTTTGTCTTGTCACTTTGCTTCAAGTACAAGAAAAGTTGCAAAAAGGCTAGGGCTTGTACAGCTGATAGAGAGCTGACTTAAAACCATTTCTATAATAATATGCAAACAAGATACAACACATGAGGCGTTTTAAAAAGACCTGAAACTCTCTCAAACTGAAAAACACCCAAAAACTGTCAAAAACTGCAGATTCTGCACAAGCTCACTGATATTCCATTTGGCTCATGCGTTTTGTGTTTAAATCATTCCAACACCTTACATACTTGATATCAAACCCCTCCAAACCATCATCCCTGTTTTGTAACCTCTTTTCTGCCATCTGTCATTGTTAACTTTGAAGCTTGCAGTTGGACTTGGTCAGGGAGTTCTAGCCACTTTCAGAGCAAGGAAAGGGTTGGAATAGATTCAGGGAAGCTCAAGGAAGTTCGAGCAATCATCAGGCCTCCATTAAAGTCACTACATTTCCATACACGATTCCAGCTGAAGGAGGTAATTTTTCAAACTCTATCTCCTTGTACAGGCAACCTCAGGCCATGATCTGTGAATAAAAAGTGTAGTTCTCATCCAAGCTTCGCAGTGTCTTGTACTGTTATTTGGTCGTAATCCAGGCTTCAGTCCTTTTATTATTATCTGGTCGTAATCCAGGCTTTACGATGCTTTGTACCATTATCTGGTCGAATCCAGGCTTCATGGTGTTTTGTACTGCTATCCGGTCGTAATCCAGGCTTCACAATACTTTACTTCTTATCTGGTCGTAATCCAGGCTTCAGAAGAGATCAAATGGTTATCCGGTCGTAATCCGGGCTTCCCTTTAGCTTTGGGCCTACCAATATTCGGTCGTAATCCGGGCTTCATAGTATCTGGCCGGGTGAACTGCTATTTGGTTGTAATCTAAGCTTCACAGTGTCCCTCACTGTTATCTGGTCGTAATCCAGGCTTCACAGTGTCTTTTACCGCTATCTGGTCGTAATCCAGGCTTCGCGATGTCTCATACCACTATCTGGTCAAATCCAGGCTTCATGGTGTTCAGAGGAAATCAAGATATTATCCGGTCGTAATCTGGGCTTCATGACTTGTGTTAAAGATATGCCATTATTTGGTCGTAATCCAGGCTTCACGGTGTCTTTGGCTACTATCTGGTCGTAACCCAGGCTTCAAAAAAACTTGTATTGCTATCTGGTCGTAATCCAGGCTTCACAATAGCTTGCTGAGCTGTTATCTGGTCGTAATCCGGGCTTCACGGCTTGTTTATGATATACCACTATCTGGTCGAATCCAGGCTTCATGGTGTCCTTTGTATTGCTATCTGGTCGTAATCTAGGGTTCACAATAAATTGTTGAGCTGTTATCTGGTCGTAATCCGGGCTTCACGGCTTGTGTTTATGATATACCACTATCTGGTCATAATCCAGGTTTCATGGTACCTCGCACTGCTATCTGGTCGTAATCCAGGCTTCACAGTAACTTGCTAAGCTGTTATTCGGCCGTAATCCGGGCTTCACGGCTTGCTGGGGATTAAACTATTATCTGGTTGTTCTTCGGGCTTCATAGCTTAAAGGTAAACCACTATCTGGTTGAATCCAGGCTTCGCGGTGTTCGATACTGTTATCCGGTCGAATCTGGGCTTCACAATATGCTGTAGAGATCAAGGTACTATCCGGTCGGATCCGGGCTTCATAGCTTGGATTTTTGTGAGAATTTGATTGTATCTTTCCTGAAAGGTAAAGGTTAGTCGTATGTAATGAATGACATGTATCGAGCAATGATGTTCTCAAAATAGATGAGATTGTGTTGTATGATGTGTATGCATATGTCATGATGTATGGATATGTAATGTTTTTTTATGATAATCTCTAGCTGGGGAAAATAAATCCCGAATTGCTGCTGGAGAAAACAAAAGTTGAATTCTCCGTTCTCGCTGGGGATAGCGAATGAAGATGATTGTGAGAATAATCCTACTGGAGAATAAACCGACGAGAAAATAATTATGTGGGAAAGAGATGCTCTGCTAGAGGACTTGTTGATTTGGAGAAACAACCTCGGCTGGGGATGAATCACCATCGTTGGTGATGATGAACTCTGTTGGGGATAAAGTTTCTGTTTATGAAAGGAATGAACTCCACAGGGGATGATTTTCCAGTGGCGACTTCACTGGGGATAATCTTTTAGACTCTACTGGAGATAATCCTCCAGACTCTACTGGGGATAATTCTCCAAACTCCACTGGGGATATTTCTCCAAACTCCACTGGGGATAATCTTCTAGTGCTGATGATAGATAAACTCTGCTTGGGGAGAATATTTATGACTCATTCGTGGTTGCGAGCCTCAGCTGGGGAGAGTGGTGTCCTGTTCGGGACCGCTAATGTCACTGTCTTTTTCTTACTCTGCGGGGAGTGAATGTACCTTCAATCGTTTTCTCCAACTAGGTTTATCCCTATACCTGGTGGATGGAGCAACTGTATGGTTTGGACATTTCTTATTTGCCCCTGTTTCTGATATTACGAGTAACCATCTTTTGTTTCGCATGTGAATATTTATGAGCAACAATTATTGTCAAATGCATATATCAAAAATGAACCATTGGACGTTCTTGCGAAACAAAACTGAAAAAGAAAACAATTTTAAATTTCTTTGTGAAAATGAATTGTATTGATTTTGAAATCGGCCTGTAAATAGGCATTCTTTGTACAAGAGGCTGACATCCTAGTAAGAGAATGATGCCGAACAATAGAATTTATACATCTTGTGTAAAAGAAAGAAAAACAACTATGTGAATAATCTCACTGGCTACCAACTATGCTATTGCCTTTATATCCTCGAGCATCTCATCACTTTGCTACTTGGTTGAAGGTAGATCATATTGATTAGTGTCGTCCGAGTTTGATAGTCGATACCGAAGTTTGGTTGCAAGGTGATCCAATGAGACATAGTGTTACGCTTTAATCCCAAATTTTTGCCTGGACCGCCCTTTCGGGTTTTTCGTCCACCGGGATACCCTTTTTTGCCCAAGCCACCTTTTTAGGTTTTCGACTTGTCGGGTGTACAGTTTTTTTATCTTTCATTTTCATCCCTTACTTTTGCCCGAACCCTTTTGGTTCGCCGGGAAGCCCTTATTTTTGCCTAGGCCAGTCAACCTAGCGGGTCTTTGATTATGCATAGTATTTTTTCACTATGTCTGCATTGACAGGGTGAGGAAGGTCGTCACCATCCATGGTGGTTAGAATCATAGCTTATCCTGAGAAAATGTTCTTAACCACAAATGGCCCTTCATATGTAGGGGTCCATTTGCCCCTAGGATCACCTTGTGGTAGTATGATGCGTTTGATTACCAGATCCCCAACTTGATACTCTTGTCGCCTGACTTTCTTGTTAAATGCCTTGATCATCCGCTTTTGATACATCTGACCATGACAAATAGCAGTAAGTCTCTTTTCGTCGATTAAGTTCAGTTGATCAAGCCGGGTGTGGATCCAATCATCTTCACCTAGACCTGCATCCTTCATGATCCGAAGAGAGGGTACCTGGACTTCAATGGGCAGGACTGCTTCCATGCCATACACCAAAGAGTAGGGTGTTTCCCCTGTTGAAGTCCGTGCTGAGGTTCGGTACCCATGAAGAGAAAACGATAACATCTCGTGCCAATCTTAGTATGTCACTGTCATCTTCTGCACAATCTTCTTGATGTTCTTATTAGCCGCTTCAACAGCCCCATTCATCTTCGACCGGTAAGGAGAAGAGTTGTGATGCTGTATCTTGAACTGCTTGCAGAGCTCGGTGATCATCGTATTGTTGAGATTGGTACCATTGTCTATAATGATCCACTCTGGTACACCGTATCAACAGATCAGATTGTGCCGAATAAACCGTGCCACGATGTTCTTGGTTACTGTAGCAAAGGAAGCTTCTTCAACCCACTTTGTAAAGTAATCAATTGCTACCAGGATGAAATGATGCCCGTTGGACGCGGTAGGTCTGATCTCACCAATCATATTGATGTCCCACATTGCAAAGGGCAAAGGAGCTGTCAAAACATTCAGAGGAACTGGAGGTATGTGCACCTTATCAGCGTAGACTTGGCACTTATGACAAGTCCGAGAATGTTGATAACAGTCGGCTCCCATGGTGGACCAATAATATCCTGCCCATAGGATCTTCTTTGCCATGGTATGTCCACTAGAATGAGTTCCGAAAGTACCTTCATGTAACTCTGCCATAATCCTTTCTGCCTCGTTCTTATCCATACAATACAGTAAGGTCGAATCATGGTTACGCTTATAAAGGATACCATGTCTGATGAAGAACTTCGCCATAAACCTCCTCAGAAACTTCTTATCATTAACAGATGCACCCTCGGGGTATTCCTGAGCCTCAAGGTACCTCTTCACCTCATGAAACCAGGGTTTATATGTTACCTCTTCAGTCTCAATATCACAATAATGTGCAGGTTCGTCCAACCTCTCAATGGTAATATGGGGATCCTCATTGTCCCACCTGACCTTAAACATAGAAGACATGGTAGCTAGCGCGTCCGCCAACTGATTCTCTTCTCTAGGGAAATGTTCAAAGGTTATCTCCTCAAAATGTGGAAGCAGCGTCAATGCATACTCTTTGTAAGGAATGAGATTTGGGTGCTTCATATCCCACTCGCCTTTGATCTGACTGATCACGAGAGAGGAATCTCTGAATAAACTTAAGAACTTAATCCTTAGGTCAATAGCTGCTCGAAGGCCCATGATACACGTCTCATACTCCGCCATGTTGTTGGTGCAGTTAAAACATAATCGGGCGGTGAACGGAGTATGACAGCCTTCAGGAGATATGATCACAGCGCCAATGCCATTACCCAACGCGTTTGAAGCTCCATCAAAATACATAGACCATCGGGATCCCTCCTCAGGTCCTTCATCCGGTCCAGGTGTTTCACAGTCGGTCACCAACATGATGTTCTCATCCGGAAACTCGAAGTTCATAGACTGGTAATCGTCCACGGCCTGATGCGCCAAATGATCCGCCAACACACTTCCCTTGATTGCTTTTTGGGTTGTGTATTTGGATGTCATACTCAGTCAAGATCATCTGCCTTCTTGCTATTCTTCCGGACAAGGCAGGCTTTCCAGAGATATACTTGATTGGATCCATCTTTGATATTAATAGGGTAGTGTGAGTCAGCATATACTGTCTTAGCCGGCGAGAAACCCATGCCAAAGCACAGCAAGTTTTCTCAAGCAGTGAGTATCGGGTCTCACAGTCGGTATACTTTTTGCTAAGGTAGTAAATAGCATGCTCTTTTCGGCCAGACTCGTCATGCTGCCCCAACACGCACCCCATTGAATTGTCGAGTACTGTCAAGTATAAGATCAAAGGTCTCCCTTCAACTGGAGGCATCAAAATAGGAGGCTCTTGTAGGTATTCCTTGATCCTTTTGAAAGCGGCTTGACATTCAATATTCCATCTTACCACTTGATCTTTCTTCAACAGCTTGAAAATTGGCTCACAAGTAGCAGTCAGATGTGAAATGAATCGGGCAATGTAATTCAGACGTCCCAAAAAGCCTCTGACTTCTTTTTCTGTTCGAGGAGCTAGAATTTCCTATATAGCCTTTACTTTTGCAGGGTCCACTTGAACACCTTTATCACTAACAACGAAACCCAGCAGCTTACCAGACCTTACTCCGAAGGTGCACTTGTTCGGGTTTAACCTCAGTTTGTACATCTTCAACCTGTCGAATAGCTTCTGGAGATGGTCGAGGTGTTCTTCTTCAGTTTGGGACCTTGCAATCATGTCGTCAACGTATACCTTAATCTCATGATGAATCATGTCGTGAAACAAAGCGACCATGGCGCACTGATACGTTGCCCCCAACATTCTTCAATCCGAACGGCATGAATTTGTAGCAAAAGGTTCCCCACTGCAAAACAAAGGTTGTATTTTCCATATCCTGGGGAGCCATCTTAATTTGATTGTATCCAGAGAAACCATCCATAAAGGAAAAGACCTTATGTTGTGCGGTGTTGTCGACCAAAACATCGATGTGAGGCAGAGGGAAATCATCCTTGGGGCTTGCCCTGTTCAGATCCCTATAGTCAACACACATTCGAACCTTACCATCTTTCTTCGACACCGGAACCACGTTGGCAACCCACTGCGGGTAAGAAGTAACTGCTAGAAAACAGGTATCAAACTGTTTCATGACCTCGGCTTTGATTTTCTCAGACATCTCGGGGCGCATTCGGTGAACTTTCTGCTTTACTGGAGGACAGTCTTCTTTAGTTGGCAAGCGGTGAACCACAATATCGGTGTCCAACCCAGGCATATCTTCATAAGACCAAGCGAAGATCTCAACATATTCACGCAACATATGTATCAACCATTGCTTGACACTAGACTCCAGATTTGCACAGATCTTAACCTCTTTCTTGTCTTCTTCCGTACCCAGATTCACAGATTCTACTGGCTCTTAATGGGGATGTATGGCCCTTTCTTCCTGTAGTAACAGTCTAGCAAGTTCCCCAGGAACTTCACAATCATCCTCACCTTCATCCTCAGCTTGGTTGATCGTACTTTCGAAGTCATAACTGGCAGTAGCAGAGTCGTTATCAGTGGGATCCAGAGTGGATATGGACCTGTATTATGATATGTGAGTGTGTGTAAGACAATAGTTGATTTTGATAAAAGTGCAAGATAGAAAAGAAAAACAAGGAGCACAAAATTTGTAATGCAAGAAAACTTCCAATGCTTTTATTGATGATATATGGAAATGACACATAATAAGCCCTCACAAACAAAGCCACGGTGTCTCGGGCAAGGCACCGGGCCGTAAAGTTTTAAATTGTCTGTTACAAATTTCAAAACAAAAGTCTATTACTATGTAATAAAATAAATGGGCACGAAGTCCTTCACCGTCCAATTGCTTAATCCGCTGTCGGTAGTCGGGTAAATCCAGTTGTCAAACTCAGACTCTTCATCATCATCTTCAATTGTAATCACTTCCGGATTACTGATACACAGGAGAGGTCTTCCAATCTGCGCATGCCGAACAGCCCTTTGAGCTTCTGCAGTAAAACCCAAACCAAACTTGTCAGTTTTGTGTGCAAAGTCAGGGAGTTGACCCCAATTTGCACACCCACCTTTTTCAATAACAGCCCGGGCATCCTTGAGGGAAGCCATCTTCATTGGAGGATCTTCAGTAACAATTTCAGTTGACGCCAGAGTCTGGGGGACTTCTTCAAAGTTCTGACACGGGGTTTCAATGAACTCCCCATCCATCTCCACATACCGAAAAGATTTAAGGTGGCTCACCATGTACTCCTCTTCTCCTCGTACTGTAACAATTTTCCCCTTCACTGGGTATTTCAACATCTGATGGAGCGTAGAAGTCACTGCCCCAGCCTTATGAATCCACGGGCGACCCAACAAGCAAGAATAAGATGGTCAGATGTCCATCACATAGAATGTATATGCGAAAGTATGGGAACCAACTTTAACAGGGACATCCACCTCCCCGTGTAACATCCTTTTGGACCCGTCAAAGGCCCTAACCACAATATTACTTAGCTTCAGAACCAACCCTTCACAGTCCAACCGATCTAACGCTTTCTTGGGTAAAACATTTAACAAGGACCTAGTATCCACCAGCACGTGAGCCAGAGTAGTGCCCCTGCACTCGATTGAAACATGCAGAGCGTCATTGTGATTCTTTACTTTGGCAGTCAGATCTGCATCGGAGAAACCCAACCCGTTGTCAGCGGTCAAACTAGCCACACAGTCTTTAAATTGATTAGCAGATGTTTCCTGCGGCACATGTGCAGTTTTAAGGAAAGCAATTAAAGCCTTTGCATGGGCTTCTGAGCACAACAATAAAGATAGCATGGAGATCTTCGACGGGGTTTGCCCCAGTTGTTTGACTATGTTGTAGTCGCTTTTCTTGATGATTTTCATAATTTCCTCTATCTCCTATCTAGAGGTTTATACAATACTCTTCTTTGGTGCCTCCATCTGAGCAGGCTCACTTGTGATCTCTTTGCTCCGAGTGTCCGATGACTCGGCGACAGGGGTAATGGTTGGAACATGAACAGGGACAGTAACAGATGTACTGGAAGGTGGAGTAGCAATAGGTTTTCGAACAGTTGGCGGGGAAATCTCAGGAGAGAAAAGTCTTCCTCTTCGGGTGACCTTGTTAGACCTGACAATATTGCTGACATCAGTATTAGCCTCTTTAACCTTCAAGTCTTGTTTGATCGCATGATAATACACATCGTCCCCATAGTGCCACGGGATAGCCTTATCCGAAGTGTACGAGATAGGACCAGGGATAGTAATGATCAATGGAGCAACTCTTGTAACGGGTGTAATCCTAACAGGCTTTCTCGAGGAAGCCTTGGAAGGATTGGCGGAAATGGTTATTATGGAAACATCTTCAACAGGAATCAATGGAACCAAAGTTTTCTCGAACAGGATTTCTTTGTTATCCATCAGGTGTTGAACACCTGACTTCAATATATGGTAACCAGTTGGCGGGATTGAACATAGGTGGCAACCTTTGCCACAACCCGGAAATAAACCGGCTGATAATAAATTCTTCTTTACTGTCATCAACGGAGTAGAAACGTCTTCCACAGAGGTTACAAATGAATCATCATCCACAACATTTATTCCATGCTTGGGCATAGGAGCAGTTATGACATTAGGGTTTTCTGGCGCGTCAAACTCGATTTCCTTAGCTTCAATCAAATCTTGTACCTTATTCCTCAAGGCCCAGCAGTTGTTCGTATCATGCCCTGGGCTATCGGAGTGATAAGCACAGCGGGCGTTTAGATTATACAACGGTGATGTAGTATTGGGATTCTTCGAAGCCTCCCTCAGAGTTATCAAGTTGGTCTTTAACAATTGCGGCAGAATTTGAGATAGGGTCATACTGAGCCGAGTATACTGCCTTTGTGGTCTCTCTACTCTTTGCTGATTGTTGCGTTGTGGGGCAACAATTGGTCTTGATATTACTACCGCATTAATTGCTTGGCGGCGTTCAGGTCGGTTTTGGCTCCTCGAGCTGTAAACTGCACTAGCTTCTTTCCTGAAGGGCTTCTTCTCTGTACTTGATGAAGCACCTTTCTGTATCTTGCCACTCTTGATACCGGCTTCAACTCTCTCCCCAGTCAAAATCAATTCAGTGAACCCAGACGATGAACTACCGATCAAATGATTGAAATATGCATCAGATAAAGTCCCAATAAACATATCCACCAACTCCCTATCAGACAGAGGGGTTTGGACTCTTCCAGCAAGATCTCTCCACTTCTGAGCATAGTCCTGAAATCCTTCGCCTGTACCCATAGACATACCCTGAAGTTGGGTACCCGTGGGAGTAAGGTCGGCGTTGTACTGGTATTGCTTGTAAAAAGCAGCAGCAAGGTCCTCCCAGTTGCGGACATTAGATCCTTCCAATTGATAGAACCATTCAAGCTGAGTCCCTGACAGACTATCTTGAAAGAAATAAACCCATTGGTTTCTATCAGCAGTGTAGGGTTGAATCTTTTTGACGTACGAGCGGAGGTGTAGCTTCGGGCAGGATACCCCATCGTACTTAGCAAAGACAAGAGCTTTAAACTTGTGTGGGATCACCACCCCAGATGCCAAACCCAAATCTCCGAAGTCCAACCCAGGTATCTTCTGGATCTCCATTGCACTCAGCCGGTCTTCGATTTTCTTATACCTATCCTCGGCGGGAGGATACTGGTCTTTATCAAAATCAGTGTCATTGTCAGAAACCACAGGACTAGGCCCCTTCCTTTCCTCTTGATTCTCTCCCCTCCAGATGAATGGGAGAAATCAGTTTCATGTCGCAAATTGTTCCCGAATCTGCGACCCATATTCAGGAGGACCACCTTCTTCTTCTTCTTCTTCTTCTCTTTCAGGTTGAGAGTCTTCAAATCTTTCTACCCTTTGGCCAAATTTAAGAAAATCTCCTGGAACTGAGCATTCTGAGTCTGAAGAGCCTTGATGGTTTGATCAATAGGTGTTTCAGAAGACATGGTTGCTGAAATAAACAGCGAAGAAGATGAGAAACCTGTGATGGTACCTGTGGTGATGGTGCATGGGAATGGATTGCGTATGAAATGATTTCAAAGACTTTGGGAGATTCAAATTTGTAAAACAAGAAATAAACAAACTTTATTAGATAAAACTTGTAACAATGTTTAACAATGCCTTTAAGGCGTTACAAAAGAAATAACTGAAAATAAATCTAAACTAGAAATAAATAGAAATCAGAAATCCCATGGTCTCTTTCCCTTCATGCTGACATAGTCGTTGATTGTCCTTTCATTCTCAAGCTGCCTTGTAAGCCTCAAGATCTTCCTCTCCTACTCATGACATTTCCTCCGGTAAGTATCCCTTTCTTCCTTTAGTTGGATCCAAGATCTCTTCAATGCCCCAAGATCAGTAGGTATGTATGGATGAAGGACCGTATAAGGAACACCTTCTTCATTAGTATGCTCTATGATCACCGGCAAAACAGCTTCATAAAGCATCCCCAGCTTTTGAGCACGAGCTCGAACCCACTGGAGATAAGGTTGAATCGGGAGAGAAGTCTTCAGTCCTAGCTCATGCGGGTCAGACCTGTTCACCATGCCCCAGGCTCGTATAAACCTTCGGCGATGCTCATTCACGTCCCCCTTGTAGTCAAAGACAATGTCTGGAAGAAGCAACTCATGGGGACCGTCTCTCCGAGCGCGACCAAACTGTCTCAAAGCCAAGCAAGGGTTGTAGGTTATACCCCCTCTAATTCCAAGCAATGGGACATTAGGGTATTCCCCATATCGATCAATGATAGCTACCCTCTCCATATCCTTAGAACTCCAAAGGATGTCTGTATGAGCAAGGGACATGATTCTGTAAGCCCAACCTACACCTTCCTCATTCTTCAATACAGACTTGGGGAGGTGCGAAATAAACCACCTCGCCAGCAGCGGCGCGCAACACATGAGGGTTCCCCTTCTTTGCACGGTACAGGTATAGAGAGCATGTAGGATGTCACCTAGAAGAGTAGGCACTGGATTACGAGACATGAAGATCTTGATTGCATTCACCTCTATGAAGGAATCTGGATTCGGGAAAAGAACCAAGCCGTAGATGAGGAGAGGCAAGATGTCTTCAAAAGCTTGAAACTCTAAGTTATCCCAGAACTGTTGAGCTTGATCGATCAGAAACTTAGCCAAGAAACCTTCAACCCCACTCCGTGTCTCCCAGTTAGACACTACATCAGCCTTTGTCAAATGTAAAGCTAAAGCAATGTCCTCAGGCCTAGGAACCTCCTCTAAACTGGTGAAAGGTGTCTGCTCGAGAATGGATATACCCAACAAATCAAAAAACTCCTCCAAAGTAGGGACTAGCTGATAATCCGGGAAGGTGAAACAATGATGCAATGGATCAAAAAAATGGAATAACACACTCATCATTTGCTCATCCAACTTTGAAGTGACCAAACTAAGCAGATGATCATGTCTTCTAACAAATGAAGAAGTATCAGGAACCTTTGAGACTAACTCTCTGAGCTGAGCAGGGATTTGCACGAAGTTGACTCGAATGGTATTTCTGCACATAGAAGCCATGATCTGCAAAACAGAACAAAGATGAATCCCCTCGGTCTTTGAAATGGTTAGTCTAATGAAATATGAATGCTATGTCATGATGCATGATGTCATGATAAAAACACACAACAGGTATCACAGATAGCAAACATGGTAAAGGCAAACAAGTCACACAGTAGCCCTTATGTTTCAGGCTTGCATGGAGTCTAGGTACTACCCTCTTGAAGTTTAGTTGGTTCAACCTGTCCTAATAATAGTAACTAGGTTCTAGAGGTTCTCAATATCACTGGCCATCCTCCACTGGTCATAGTTTCAGCTCACACAATCTTTTCTTGCGACCGGAACCATCTCGAGAGTATGGTCTCAATGAGTGTAGTATCGAGTATCAACCAGTTCCCAGCTCAATGTCGAGGCTAGCTATCTCACTACTTCATATGGCCAAGTTGGTCAATTATAGGTTCTAAGGTCAGTTGATGCTTAACGACCCATATAGCAGCCCCATACTCTCCTTGTTACTCCACAAGGGATATCGGTACCAACTAATATGCCACATCAACGTAGCTACTGCTTCAACCATATCGGTCTATGCTGTACAGTTCCCTCACAGTCTATTGCTACTTACCTAAAAGGTTCCCCAGATCCGGGTTAGGATCTATAGTAACTCTGATACAAAGCCCATAAAAATAAAGCAATCAAATCAAACAATAGAAAACAATATGATGAACTAATCCTAAGGTATACCCTACTTATTAACTCCCCAGCCGAGTCGCCAGTTCTGTGATACGGTGGCCAGAACCGGGATTGTTTATAGGAATTACTGGTTTGCGTTTTGCGTTTGTGTTTGCAAAATGTCGCGGTAAGCAAGAGTCGCCACCGATTTTTATTTTATCCAACAGGAAAGGAAAAAAGCACAGAAAAATTCTCTTTTTCGAGATTTTTAGTACGGGGGTAGATTATAGAAAGGGAAGGTATTATCACCCTTTCTATCTGTAGTTTTGTACGGGCTCTTAGGTACTTGCTCATCATTTCCAAAATTGCTTCTTTGTGTATTTGTGTGATTTGAAAAGTTTTTGACTTCGATTTAACTCTTGCTTCTGTCTTCAAGAGTGTTACGAAGTGTTTTTGAAAAGCTTTGTTTGAAAGAGGAGTGTAAGTGTGAAAAGTTTGTTTGGATTGAGCAAGTACTTAAGAACTAATCTACCTACTCGAAAATAAAAGAATTGTTCTATGTTCGTTTCCTTTAGACAGTGCTATCCTACTATTAGTGAGTAGGTAGCACCGTCGTTGGAGTTTTGAGGGTCAATTCGAAAGGGACGTACGGTCACTAAAGCAATGTTAGGACGTCTTAGTAATAACCCTAATGCCTTAGATCAATTATTCGAGGCAACGATATCCGAGGTAACCATTTCCGAGGGAACTTTTCCGAAAGGGACTTTGATCTTTGTTTAGACAAAAGAACGACCACTAAAGCATCCTATACTTAATGACCGTTTACCAAAGTCAACCAAGTGGGAGTATACCCTAGGAGTGCGCATGTGCGAGTGATTCAGTTTCAGATTATTTATCTTTGCACATTTAGGGTTTGCTAACTGTTTTAAAGTTTACATACATTCTTGTCTTGCAACCCTAATTATTCATACATCTAACAGTTTAATATTTTGCAGAAATTAAAATGCGAAAATTAAACTACGCTATTACAAGGCTTCAGGTATTTACATAGCCAAAAACAAACCCTTAAAAAATAAAGCGGTGAAAAAGTAAAAGACCTAATTAAACTATTACAACTTGTGGACAGTTACATCAATATGGTAAATAATAATAATAAAGCGCGCGATGAAATTAGGAACGACATGAAATTAGGGTTTTGACCCTTTTTAACCTAATTAAAAGAAAAAATGTTTTTGTTTGTTTTTGATTATTTTTAAGAAAAAGAATTAAGTTTTTAAATTAAATACAAAATAATTAGTGATTAAATTAATTAATGAAAATAAATAAATGGCCTATTTTTATGTTTTTGGTTATTTTTAAGAAAAAAAGAAAATTGAATTAAATTATAAACAAAACCCTAATTGTTCTAATTATTTTTAATTTATTTACAAAATAATTAAAGTTATCTAAAATTAAAATCTAATTAAATTAATTAATTTTTGATAAAAAATAAACTTAAACCTAGTTGGATGAAAAATAATATTTTTTGTGATTTTTTGATAAAAAAGAAAAATTAATTTTGTGTTAGTGAATAAAATAAATTAATTAAATAAAATATAAAGAAAAGGAAAAAGAAACTTGGGCCTGCAAAGTGATTTGAGGGGTGTGTATACAACAATTCTGGGCCCAAGACAAAGAGGTCCACGTTTGACTTTTTGCATCCAGTGCGTTGCTATGACTGAGGACTTTGGTGCTCCTTCATTTAGGGCTTTTGGATCTGGCCATCTGGCCATCTGGCAGGCTGGATGATGAGGTCACATGATGGACCTTGGCTTTGCGCACACACTAGATTACATGCAAGAAAATAATATGAAGAAAGTCTGAAGCATTTTGCACACACTCCACTACCATCTGCGCTGGCTGTTTTGTTTGTATATAATATAAACAATAATTATTATATAATAAACAAACGAAATAATAAAATATTTGCGCGAAAATTCAAATTCGTGAATGGGATGGAGGCACGTATGTCATCTTCCTCCCTGCACCGTTGGTAAAAGTCCCAGACTTTTACCTACAGGACGTTTGTCCGTCACTACAAACTGGGCTCGTTCCAAAATCCTCCATGAGCAATATAAATGACATCTAATGCCATGGATCGAACCTTCTTGTCATCCTGAACATCATGGTACCCTTCATGAAGGCTAATTTTTCCTGCATACAAAAACCCTAAAACGGAACCAAAAAACCTAACAATGGCAATTCTCGATTCAGTCTATGAAAACGCAATTAAACATTACAAAAAGCTTGCAAATGTTCTAAGGATCAAGAATATATGATTGTTTTGTGCTATAAATAACAGAATGATGCAATTCGATTTCAAAAATATATCAATGTCGTGGATGACTTACAGCGAGTTTTAGGGCCTGGAAATGCTTGTTCTTGGTTGGTTTCGCTTGCCTACACTCCCAGGAAGTGATTAGAATGGTCAGAAGGGCCTGTAATTGCTTGCAACTAGGAATTCGATTCAACATTTTTTTCTTGTTTTTTTCAAGTTTGGTTCTGGTTCTCACGCCTCTTTCTAGCCTTGCTTTAGGTCTGCCAACGATCCTTATGTACTGAGGAATGAAGTAGGGTTCAAAAAATGATCTTAATCTTCCTCCATCAATGTCTTTGATTTGGATTTGATTCACTTTAAAATCATTCCAAAAATAGCCTAAAACCAATCTTTTCGTGCACTCCAAGCCTTTACACGAATTCAATCTCATGCTAGATGTATGTAGGACCTGAAACAAGCACAAGATCTTTGAATTTCAATGTTTTGGATTTTCTATGATTTGTTTTGATTTAAAATGATTTAATTCAAATAAAAATCAAAATAAATGATAAAAATAAGATAATGACAAGTGTCAAAGGCTAGGGCTCGTGGACCATGTTGCCAAATCAAAACAATTGCAAAAGATTGGGCCCATTTGGCAAAAATTGCATTTTTAGGCATAGCCGACTTTTGACAATTTTGCAAAAAAGGCCAACTTCACCAATGCATAACTTCCTCAATTTTGAGTCTTTGAAAGTGTTCTTGGACTTTTTAGAAATCTTGAGATGTCCTATAAGCAAACCTTTTGGTCTCATCTCAATTTTATATTCCATTCTCATGTATGAAGCTTTGACAAAAAAGTGTTTTTGTTGACTTTTCAAAATGACCTATAATGTCCAAATTCATAACTTCCTGTGATTGCATATTTTGAACTTGGGAGATGAAGATGGATTGTAGAGCATTGAATCCTATTCAAAATGAGCTTTGTATGGGCCATTTATCATAAAGTATGAGAAAGTTATGCTTGGTCAAAGTTGGGTTGACTTTTCCTACAAAACCCTAATTTAGCAACTTTTGGTTCTTGATGAATTATGAGCAATCCTTGATGAATCATGATCAACCATTGATCAAATTATGAAATATACTTCAAAATGAGGATGTTGACCAAAAATCTTGAAGTTTGACTGTATGTAGGCCACAGTTGACTTTTGCCCTAGCATAGTCGATTTTCAGGCCTTTGAGCAATTGACTGAGAAAACTTTCCCTGTAGGGCTTGAAACTTTACATGGATGATCTTGAGAACATATTAGTACATTGGTGAGCACTTTGGATCCCTTGGACTCAAGTATCTTGGTGCAACATGAAACCCTAATTTGAGATAGACTGCCTTAGGAGGGAGCTTGTCTGGTCAACCCTTGGACTTCCTTGAGCAATTTGAAGATCTTTCTTGAAATGCATAGAGAAATATGGGAGGGAAAATTTTGGGGTACAATAGTAGGATAACACGGTCTAAAGGATAGGAGGAAAAGAACAAACTTTTTTGTGAGTAGGTAGAAAATTGTTAGGTACTTGCTCAAACAAATTTTCACACCACACTTTCAAATACTTTTCAAACAAAAGTTTTCAAAACGCTTTATCACACTCTTGAGGACTGATACAAGAGTTACCATAAAGTGAATCGCCTCACTAAGGCATTTTTCAAAGCTTTTAAAACACACAAACACAAGCAATTTAAAAAAATTAACAAGTACCTAAGAGCCCATGGAAAACCATGGATGGAAAGGGTGCTAATACCTTACCTTTCCATAACATACCCACGTTACTCAGAAATCTCGTAAAAAGGTCTTTTTCTGTTCTTTTCACCCTTTCCTTGTTGGATAAAAGAAAATTCGGTGGCGACTCTTGCTTACCGCGACATTTGCAAACAAAAAACGCAAACCAGTATTAACAGTCGGTTCTGCCACCGTATCATAGAACTGGCGACTCTGCTGGGGAAAATGAATAAAGTGGGGTTTACCTTAGGGTCTAGACAATTTTAAATTGCTTTCTTTGTTTGCTTTGATTGCTTTACTTTTAAAGGTTTGTTGGGGTATTCTTGTATAGATCCTACACCCAGATCTGGGGACACTTTTTAGGTAAACAGCAATAGATCATGGAGACTACGGCATAGACCGATATGGTTTAAGTGATGGCTGTGTTGGTGTGACACTTTGGTTGGTACCGATATCCCTTGTGTTGAATCGAGGAGAATACGGGGCCTCCACGTGGTGTCGTAAAACACTAACGAACCTTAGAACCTTAATTGAACAAACTTGTCCATTAGAAAGTAGTGAGATAGCCGGTTTCAGTGTAAAGCTGGGAATTGGTCGATACTCGATGCTACACTCATTGAGATCATACTTTCGAGATGTTTCGGCCGCAAGAAAATATTGTTAAGCTGAAATAACTCGATAAAGGAAGATCAGTGATATTGAGACTCCTTAGAACCCGTTTAATATTTCTAAGACAGGTTGAGCCAACTAAAATTCAAGAGGGTACTTACCTATAAACCCCATGAAAGCTTAAACCTAAGGTTGCTTGTGTGACTTGTTTTCCTTCATTGTCTAACAACTTGAATTCTTTGTAAGGTTTACTTGCTTACATAACCTTATACTTTTTCTTAACGCATAACATACACATCATAACATCATCCCACAACATTTCCTTAGCCATTTCAAGGATCTCAAGGGTTTGTGATGCAGGTTAAGGTAAATCAGACGTCTAGCAAGAGGCAAAGGGGATTTATTTTCCTTTAGCCAATGTCGTCAAAAGACCAAACACGGCAACTTGAGTCAGGGGCTATGACCCACTTGATATGGTGAGCTTAACTCTCGTAGAAGGACACTTAACGATACAAAGTTCTTCAACCAAAGTTGCAAATTTCAACCTCTGACATTTTCTTGCTTACCCTGTGACATCCTTGAAAACATTGCATGCATGCCATTTCATAACAGGTCTTCCAGTACAGGTTTCTCATCTTTTTGCTGTTTATTTCAGCAAAAGAAATGTCTCTTGAACAAACAATCAAATACCTTTAGGCTCAAAATGCTCAGTTTCAACAAATGTTCCTGACTCTGACCCAGGGGCAAGAAGACCTGAAAGCTCTTATCGTCAAAAAGAAGGCTAAGAGGGCAAAAAAACTAGTTCATGTTTCGAGTGTGGGAAGAAGAAGGCCAGCTAACCGAGCTCTAGATTTTGCAACCCCATCAAAGGGAGGATGTAATCAAAGGAAGAAGATGAGGAATCAGATGAAGAAGACAAAAATCCAACGTCTGAAAAAGATGAACCTGACAATTCTGAGGAGCAGTATCCTCATGCTGACGATAAATACAAACGGCTGGAGGATCGGCTCAATGCCATGAAGATCCAAAGGGTGCCTGGTCTGGATTTTGAAGAATTAGGGTTGGTTACTGGAGCGGTCATCCCACCAAAGTTCAAGGTCCCCATCTTCGCAAAATATGATGGTGTTTCCTGTCCCAAACTTCACTTGAGGTCCTATGTCAGGAAGATCTAGCCTCACACTGCTGACCGGAAGTTATGGGTCCAGTACTTCTAAGAAAGTTTGGTTGGAACTCAACTAAATTGGTTCTATCAACTAGAAGGAACTGACATCCATACTTGGGAAGACTTGGCTACTGTTTTCTACAAGCAATACCAATACAATGCTGACCTGACACCAACTCAAGTGCAACTGCAGAATATGTCCATGGGCTCAAAAGAAGGGTTCAAGGAATATGCACAAAAATGAAGGGATCTAGCTGGCAGAGTACAACCTCCTCTGAATGATCGTGAAATGGTAGACATGTTCATGTGCACTCTGGAAGGCCCATTCTTTAATTTACTGATTGGGAGTTCCTCATCCGGGTTCACAGAGATAGTTCTGACTGGAGAGACTATCGAAAGTGGTATCTGGAGTGGGAAGATCCTGATGGTTGCATCTTCTAATGCTGAGAAGAAGCCATCTGGTGGCAACAGGGAAGCCAATGATGTCCACGATCAGAAGGGTCGTAATGAGGCAGACTACCACCAATCTGTGGGGGCAGTGCTGGTCTCTAATTCTGCACGCGTGCAATGACCATAACAACGGGGTAATCAGCAAAGGCACGATGAGCCTAAGAGATAGTTTACCCAAATCAACATGCCACTGTCACAAGCATTGTAACACATGTTGAAGATGGATCTGATTACAGTAATAGGCCCTCATCCAAACCCTAAGACTTTCTCTCCTAACTACAATCTTGATGCAAGGTGTGCTTATCATTCTGGCAGTCTGGGGCACGATACTAACGATTGTTGGGTGCTGAAATACAAGATTTAGAATATGAATGACTCCAAGGAGATTGAGTTCGACCCTCCTGAGACTCCCAACGTGATCACTGCTCCCATGCCAAATCATGGCTAGGATTGAAAGCATTTTTGTTCATTTGAATTCTCAAGTTATATTTTCTTTGTTTATTCAAACAATTATTGTCATGTCAGACTTTGTTATTTCATTAATGCATTACACGTGTTTGACTTGAATTTATTTATTTTCATTATGCTCAAACTGCTTTCTTACTTCCTTTTTTGTGATATTCAACTCTCGATCAAAAGCTATAAGCCTTTAGAGGGAGGATGACGAGAACGATACCACAATCTCTACAATATGCTTTTGAACAGACGCTGCTAACGATGTACAAACATTGTTTCAAATCCCAAATAGTGGAGTTATAAGGAAGATAATCCCTAGTCAACCCCTTTGAGCCTAAGAAGTAGGAGTTTTCTTTTCACACAAATTAAAACCCTTAATCATAACCTGAGGCAGTGTAGTTTCTCAGTTAATTCAGATGTGCATTCAATCGCAAACTTTCCCTTCATACACGACAAAGAGTGTAGAAGATGCTCTCCAAAAAGAAGGTGATGGTTCCGCATAATCATCAAAGCAGGCAGTCATTATTTCTCACAATAAAAGCCCATTAAGTCAAAACCTATGAAGGAGTCTTAAGAAAAAACTGGGGCATCCCGCTGACTGTAATCACAAAAGAAACAGTTTAGGCAAACGACAGGGATAGCAAAATAAAAAAAGAGGTTACTACAAATCCTCGACAAAAAGAAGATTACAAAAATGACCGCCTCTTTAAAATAAACTTTCAGTATCTGAACCATCATCGGAACATCAAGGATAAGATGTCAGACTCAATTGGGATATGAAGGCACAATTAGCTGAGCATAGGATTGAAGAACATCACGAAGAACGAGTTGGGTACAAATAAAATTTGAGCCTTTATCCTTTGTTTCTTAAACCGTGAACCAGGCCAGGTTACAACACTTAAAAGTCCTAGCTGAAGCATGGGTTAGTTCGAGAGCATATTGTTACAAAGCTATTCTGGCTCCTGTAGGACTTGCTACAAATCCTGAGTTGATATCACATTCTTGCGGTTTTTTTTTACTACAAAAAACACATTTTCAAAAAAATTCAAGACAGACATGAGCTTTGCATTCTTTAAATAACATTGTTTGCATATGGTTAATTGTTCAAAGGGCAGAGAAATTCACACAATGAATATTCAGTGAACAAAAACCTTCTCAATGAAAAGGATCACCTCAAGTGGAAAAACACTTCCAACCAAGGGGCACAACATGATCATTGTCCATCATCTAGGGAAGTCAAGCCAATATGCAAAGAATTTCTCAAAAATGCCAAATAGCTAGAGGCAGAACTACATCTGAATCACTTGGGGGATTGGACATGAATTCTAGCAATGAATCATGTACAATCAAACAAACATTTTCTGGCAGTGTGGCAACACTTACTACTATGGACATTGACAATTCTCTGTACCTGGTGAACATGGACATAGTCAGAAAATACTACGCATGAACAAAGAGCCGCTAGGTTGGCTGTCCTAGGCAAAACTAAGGGCATCTCGGCGAACCAAAAGGGTTCGGGCAAAAATTAGGGATATATAGAAAAAATTATACACCCGACAAGTTGAAAACCTGAAAAGGCGGCTTGGGCAAAAAAGGGTATCCCGGTGGACTGAAACTCTGAAAAGACAGTCCAGGTGTGATACGGTGGGAAAGAACTGACTGTTTTTTGGAATGCTGGATTGCGTTTTGCGTTTTTTTTCGCAAAATTCCGCGGTAAGCAAGAGTCACCATCGACTTTTATTTTATCCAACAAGGAAAGGAAAAAAAGCATAGAAAAATTCCTTTTTCGAGATGCTTCTCGAGTTCGGGGGGTAGATTATAGAAAGGGAAGGTGTTAGCACCCTTTCAATCTGTGGTTATCCACGGGCTCTTAGGTACTTGCTCAATTGTTTTCAAAATTGCTTTCTTTGTGCTTGTGGGTTTGAAAAAATTTTGTTTTGAAACTTCGATTTAACTCTTGCTTCTGTCCTCAAGAGCATATGAAGTGTTTTTGAAAACTTTGTTCGAAATGGAGTGTAAGTGTGAAAAAGATTTTGTTTTTTGAAAGAGCAAGTACTCAAGAACCATCTACCTACTCGAAAAAGGAACCGTTCTATGCTATCTTCCTTTAGACAACGTTATCCTACTATTGAAGAGTAAGTAGCACCATCGTTGGAGTTTAAGGGTCAATTCGAATTTAGGGACTTACGGTCACCAAAGCAATGTTAGGACGCCTTAGCGGTAACCCTAATGTCTTAGATCATTTGTTTTGAGGAAACAATATCCGAGGCAATTGTTTTGAGGCGACTATGATCTTTGGACAGGAGGGCGACCTCTAAAACAACCTATACTCGATGACCGTGTACGAAGGCAACCAAGTGGGTGTACCCTAGGAGTGCGCATGTGCGAGTGTGTCATTTTCAGTTATTTTTGTCTTTGTACATGTTAATGGTGATCTATGTTGATTTTAGGTTAAAACATTCATTCTTGTCATGCATTCTTATTATCAAACATCTAGCAGTTATAATTTGCGGGAAATAAATTGCAGAATTTAAATTACAAGGCGTCGGGTATTTACATCGCCAAAGACAAACCCTTTTTAAATTTAAATGCGGAAAATAAATAAAACGATAAAAATAATTAAATAGTCCTAATTATCTATTACATTCCGGGAACAAGTACAATATTGAATAAATAGATCATGTGCGGAAAATTAAATCGAGCGCAAAGTAAGGTTTTGACCCTTTGTTAATTAAAAAAAATATTTTTTTGTTTGTTTTTGAATTAAGAAAGAAATTATCTAAGTTAATTATTAAATTAATAAATTAATTAATTAATTAATGAAAATAAATGTTTTTGGTTTTTTTGGTATTTAAAGAAATAAAATAAAATAAATTAATGTTAGTAAAAACCTAATTAAGTCTAATTGTTTTAATTATTTACAAAGAAATATATTAAAGTTATTTCTAATTAATAGCCTAAATTAATTAATGGATTTGTTAATAAAATATAAAATACTAAAATTTAATTTAATAAAGAAAATATTTTTTGGTTTTAATTTTATTAAAGGAAAAAATTTGATTGGTTAGAAAATAATAAAAATAATTAAATCAAATAAAACAAAGATAAATGAATTAGAGAGAGTTAGGGGGGGTATGGGCCTGTTTGGAGTGTTTGAGAAGCAATTCTGAGGCCCATTGGAATTTGGCCTCGTTTGACTTCTGAGATTCCCTGCGCGCATGTTGACTTGGTCCATGGTAGACCATCAATTTCTGGCCACCAGATTTGGCCTATGGCCATCTGGCCATCAAATGCTTGAGGGTGCATGATAGACTTCGCGCTTGGATCAACATATGATTACCTGAAGAAAAAATACATTGAGAAATTTGGAGGACCTGGGATTCGAACCCAGGTCCTGTTGGATGTTGCTAGCGCTCGCTTTCCACTAGGCTATTGTGCTTCATTTGTTAACAAAATACAGAGACAATATTATAAGATAAAACGCGTTAATGTGCCAGCTCAACAAAATTAAGCGCGCCATGTTTGAATGGGCGAATCATGCTTCGCCACGCATCATCTTCAACCCCCATCCGTAGCTAAAAACCTGTAAAAACTTATAGCTACGGACACCAGCCGTCGCTACAAGTTACGCCTCCTCCAAAATCCGCTATAGGCCATGGAAATAAATTCTAAGGGCAGGGTTGTGCTTGTCTCATCATCCCGGTCACAACCATGCCCTTCTCGACAGTCAATTTTTCCTGCAAGAGAAATACCCAAAAACAAACCACAAAACCCTAGCTATGGTACCTCACAATATAGGCCACATAAACAAAATTGGATAATGCAGAATGCTTAGAAACTTGATAAGGATAGTGAATATGCAAATAATTTGTACAAAAGATGCAGGAATAATTGCGAATTCAAGAAAGAAGCGGATTTTTGTGACACTTACAGTGCTTTGTGGTGTGCGTCGAGGCTTGCTTGGGATTGGTTCTGCTTCAGTGATCGTCAAGGAATCGATTGAGATCGTTCTTGGCTTCTGAAAACACCTCTAGACACGATTTTGATTTCAAACTTTTTACCACTTTTTTCAAGTTTTGTTTTGCTTATTCTCACAACCTCCAACCCTTTTTTTCGTGTCTTAAGCTTCCTTATGTATTGTGGAATGCATTAGGTTAAGAATTATGGTCCAAATCTTCTCCCATCATGGCTTGCATATTTGATTTGATTTCCATTTAAAAGCTTGCCAAATTTGTCAAAAAACCATCTTTTTGCACATGATCTTGTGTGATACGAATTTGATGATGATATTGATGAGAATCCAATCCTGAAAATAGAAAAAATCTCATGTAATCAAAGTTTGGGATTTAATTTGATTTAATTTGATTTAAAATGAAATAATTCAATAAAAAATCAAATAAAATAATAAAATTGATAAATGGACACATGGCTGAAGCTAGGACACGTGGACAATGATGCAAGCTCAAATCAAGTGGAAAAGAATGGGCCCATTTGACAAAATTTGATGTTTTGGGGATGGTTCACTTTTGGCAATTTTGCAAAAATGCCCAACTTCAACAATGCATAACTTCTTCAATTTTGCACTTTTTGAGGCGTTCTTGGACTTTCTAGAAAGATTGAGGTGTCCTCTAACCAACCCTTTTGGTCTAATCTCATTTTTACATTTCATTCTCAAGTTATAAGTTTTGACAAAAAAGGTGTTTTTGTTGACTTTCAAAAATGACCTATAATGTCCAAATTTATAACTTCTTGTGAGTGCATTTTATGAACTTGGGGTATGAAGATGGATTTTTGGAAATTGTATCCTATTAAAAATGAGCTTTGTATGGGCCATTTCTCATAAAGTATGAGAAAGTTATGCTTGGTCAAAGTTGAGTTGACTTTTCCTACAAAACCCTAATTTAGCAACTTTTGAGTCTTGGTGAATTTTGAGCAATACTTGGTGAATCATGATCAACCCTTGTTCAAATGATGAAATATACTTAATAATGAGAATGTTGGCAAAAAATCTTGAAGTTTGACTGTATTTGGGTCACAGTTGACTTTTGCCCTAGCACAGTCGATTTTTGGACCCTTTGAGCAATTGACTGAGCAAACTTCCTCTGCAAGGCTTGAAATTTGACATGGATGACCTTGAGAACATATTAGTACATTGGGGAGCACTTGAGGTCATTTGGACTCAAAGATCTTGATGCAACACAAAACCCTAATTTGGGGTTGACTGCCTTAGGAGATAGCTTGACTGTCTAACTCTTGAGCAATCTTGAGACACTTTGAGACTTTTCTTGCAATGTTTTGAGAAATATGAGAGGGCATATTTTGGGGTACAACAGCTTCCCCTGTTCAATCTTCTTAAACTTGAAGATGTAGATTGGATTTCGTGCCTTTCGTGATCCGAAGGTGGAAGATGATTGAACACTAGAGTGCCCATAAATTTGCACTCGCATGAAGTGGTATCAGCCTGGTGACATTGGGAATGGGCTTACAGATGCCATTTGGAGATTGTTGGTAGAAGTATAGGCTTACAGATGCCATCTGCAGGAGCGTCGATCGCATAAGAGATTCCTTAGCGAGAACTTGCATACCTGTTGTTTGTAGAAGATTCCGCTGGGGAAGTCTATCTTTTATTGAGATTTAGGAACTTACTTGTACCTCAGCTGCGAGAACATCTTTGCTGAGTTTTAAGAACTTGTCCGTAATTCAACCGGGGGAAACATATTATTCAAGATCTAGGAACTGTCTGGTCTTCAACGTAGTATACAGTTGAGATTGTAGAACTCGTCCAAACAATGACGGAGGAAAACATCTTCATCAAGATCTAGGAACTGTCTGGTCTTCAACGTAGTATACCATTGAGATTGTAGAACTCGTCCACACTATGATGGAGGAAAACATCTTCATCAAGATCTAGGAACTGTCTGGTCTTCAACGTAGTATACCGTTGAGATTGTAGAACTCGTCCATACTATGACGGAGGAAAACATCTTCATCAAGATCTAGGAACTGTTTGGTCTTCAACGTAGTATACCGTTGAGATTGTAGAACTCGTCCACACTATGATGGAGGAAAACATCTTCATCAATATCTAGGAACTGTCTGGTCTTCAACGTAGTATACCGTTGAGATTGTAGAACTCGTCCACACTTTGACGGAGGAAAACATCTTCATCAAGATCTAGGAACTGTCTGGTCTTCAACATAGTATACCGTTAAGATTATAGAACTTGTCCACACTATGACGGAGGAAAACATCTTCATCAAGATCTAGGAACGGTCTGGTCTTCAACGCAGTATACCGTTGAGATTATAGAACTCGTCCACACTATGACGGAGGAAACATCTTCATCAAGATCTAGGAACTGTCTGGTCTTCAATGTAGTATACCGTTAAGATTGTAGAACTCGTCCACACTATGATAGAGGAAAACATCTTCATCAAGATCTAGGAACTGTCTGGTCTTCAACGTAGTATACCGTTGAGATTGTAGAACTCGTCCACACTATGACGGAGGAAAATTGTCGAGATTGAGAACCTTATCTGAAATTCAACCGGGGATAATTCAGTTGAGATTTAAGAACCGGTCAGGTCTTCGACTGAGGGAAACATCTTCATCGGGATCTAGGAACTATCTGGTCTTCAACGTAGTATACCGTTGGGATTGTAGAACTCGTCCACACTATGACGGAGGAAAACATCTTCATCAAGATCTAGGAATTGTCTGGTCTTCAACGTAGTATACCGTTGAGATTGTAGAACTCGTCCACACTATGACGGAGGAAAACATCTTCATCAAGATCTAGGAACTGTCTGGTCTTCAACATAGTATACCGTTGAGATTATAGAACTCGTCCACACTATGACAGAGGAAAATTGTCGAGATTGAGAACCTTATCTGAAATTCAACCGAGGATAATTCAGTTGAGATTTAAGAACCGGTCAGGTCTTCGACTGAGGGAAACATCTTCATCAAGATCTAGGAACTGTCTGGTCTTCAACGTAGTATACCGTTGAGATTGTAGAACTCGTCCATACTATGACGGATGAAAACATCTTCATCAAGATCTAGAAACTGTCTGGTCTTCAACGTAGTATACCGTTGAGATTGTAGAACTCGTCCACACTTTGACGGAGGAAAACATCTTCATCAAGATCTAGGAACTGTCTGGTCTTCAACATAGTATACCGTTAAGATTATAGAACTCGTCCACACTATGACGGAGGAAAACATCTTCATCAAGATCTAGGAACTGTTTGGTCTTCAACGTAGTATACCGTTGAGATTGTAGAACTCGTCCACACTATGACGGAGGAAACATCTTCATCAAGATCTAGGAACTGTCTGGTCTTCAACGTAGTATATCGTTGAGATTGTAGAACTCGTCCACACCATGACGGAGGAAAACATCTTCATCAAGATCTAGGAACTGTATGGTCTTCAACATAGTATACCGTTGAGATTGTAGAACTCGTCCACACTATGACGGAGGAAAATTGTCGAGATTGAGAACCTTATCTAAAATTCAACCGAGGATAATTCAGTTGAGATTTAAGAACTGGTCAGGTCTTTGACTGAGGGAAACATCTTCATCAAGATCTAGGAACTGTCTGGTCTTCAACGTAGTATACCGTTGAGATTGTAGAACTCGTCCACACTATGACGGAGGAAAACATCTTCATCAAGATCTAGGAACTGTCTGGTCTTCAACGTAGTATACCGTTGAGATTATAGAACTCGTCCACACTATGACGGAGGAAAACATCTTCATCAAGATCTAGGAACTGTCTGGTCTTCAACATAGTATACCGTTGAGATTGTAGAACTCGTCCACACTATGACGGAGGAAAATTGTCGAGATTGAGAACCTTATCTGAAATTCAACCGAGGATAATTCAGTTGAGATTTAAGAGCTGGTCAGGTATTCGACTGAGGGAAACATCTTCATCAAGATCTAGGAACTGTCTGGTCTTCAACGTAGTATACCATTGAGATTGTAGAACTCGTCCAAACTATGACGGAGGAAAACATCTTCATCAAGATCTAGGAACTGTCTGGTCTTCAACGTAGTATACTGTTGAGATTGTAGAACTCGTCCACACTATGACGGAGGAAAACATCTTCATCAAGATCTAGGAACTGTCTGGTCTTCAACAGAGTATACCGTTGAGATTGTAGAACTCGTCCACACTATGACGGAGGAAATCATCTTCATCAAGATCTAGGAACTGTCTGGTCTTCAACGTAGTATACCGTTGAGATTGTAGAACTCGTCCACACTATGACGGAGGAAAATTGTCGAGATTGAGAACCTTATCTGAAATTCAACCGGGGATAATTCAGTTGAGATTTAAGAACCGGTCAGGTCATCGACTGAGGGAAACATCTTCACCGGGATCTAGGAACTATCTGGTCTTCAACGTAGTATACCGTTGGGATTGTAGAACTCGTCCACACTATGACGGAGGAAAACATCTTCATCAAGATCTAGGAATTGTCTGGTCTTCAACGTAGTATACCGTTGAGATTGTAGAACTCGTCCACACTATGACGGAGGAAAACATCTTCATCAAGATCTAGGAACTGTCTGGTCTTCAACATAGTATACCGTTGAGATTATAGAACTCGTCCACACTATGACAGAGGAAAATTGTCGAGATTGAGAACCTTATCTGAAATTCAACCGAGGATAATTCAGTTGAGATTTAAGAACCGGTCAGGTCTTCGACTGAGGGAAACATCTTCATCAAGATCTAGGAACTGTCTGGTCTTCAACGTAGTATACCGTTGAGATTGTAGAACTCGTCCATACTATGACGGATGAAAACATCTTCATCAAGATCTAGAAACTGTCTGGTCTTCAACGTAGTATACCGTTGAGATTGTAGAACTCGTCCACACTTTGACGGAGGAAAACATCTTCATCAAGATCTAGGAACTGTCTGGTCTTCAACATAGTATACCGTTAAGATTATAGAACTCGTCCACACTATGACGGAGGAAAACATCTTCATCAAGATCTAGGAACTGTTTGGTCTTCAACGTAGTATACCGTTGAGATTGTAGAACTCGTCCACACTATGACGGAGGAAACATCTTCATCAAGATCTAGGAACTGTCTGGTCTTCAACGTAGTATATCGTTGAGATTGTAGAACTCGTCCACACCATGACGGAGGAAAACATCTTCATCAAGATCTAGGAACTGTATGGTCTTCAACATAGTATACCGTTGAGATTGTAGAACTCGTCCACACTATGACGGAGGAAAATTGTCGAGATTGAGAACCTTATCTAAAATTCAACCGAGGATAATTCAGTTGAGATTTAAGAACTGGTCAGGTCTTTGACTGAGGGAAACATCTTCATCAAGATCTAGGAACTGTCTGGTCTTCAACGTAGTATACCGTTGAGATTGTAGAACTCGTCCACACTATGACGGAGGAAAACATCTTCATCAAGATCTAGGAACTGTCTGGTCTTCAACGTAGTATACCGTTGAGATTATAGAACTCGTCCACACTATGACGGAGGAAAACATCTTCATCAAGATCTAGGAATTGTCTGGTCTTCAACATAGTATACCGTTGAGATTGTAGAACTCGTCCACACTATGACGGAGGAAAATTGTCGAGATTGAGAACCTTATCTGAAATTCAACCGAGGATAATTCAGTTGAGATTTAAGAGCTGGTCAGGTATTCGACTGAGGGAAACATCTTCATCAAGATCTAGGAACTGTCTGGTCTTCAACGTAGTATACCATTGAGATTGTAGAACTCGTCCAAACTATGACGGAGGAAAACATCTTCATCAAGATCTAGGAACTGTCTGGTCTTCAACGTAGTATACTGTTGAGATTGTAGAACTCGTCCACACTATGACGGAGGAAAACATCTTCATCAAGATCTAGGAACTGTCTGGTCTTCAACAGAGTATACCGTTGAGATTGTAGAACTCGTCCACACTATGACGGAGGAAATCATCTTCATCAAGATCTAGGAACTGTCTGGTCTTCAACGTAGTATACCGTTGAGATTGTAGAACTCGTCCACACTATGACGGAGGAAAATTGTCGAGATTGAGAACCTTATCTGAAATTCAACCGGGGATAATTCAGTTGAGATTTAAGAACCGGTCAGGTCTTCGACTGAGGGAAACATCTTCACCGGGATCTAGGAACTATCTGGTCTTCAACGTAGTATACCGTTGGGATTGTAGAACTCGTCCACACTATGACGGAGGAAAACATCTTCATCAAGATCTAGGAATTGTCTGGTCTTCAACGTAGTATACCGTTGAGATTGTAGAACTCGTCCACACTATGACGGAGGAAAACATCTTCATCAAGATCTAGGAACTGTCTGGTCTTCAACATAGTATACCGTTGAGATTATAGAACTCGTCCACACTATGACAGAGGAAAATTGTCGAGATTGAGAACCTTATCTGAAATTCAACCGAGGATAATTCAGTTGAGATTTAAGAACCGGTCAGGTCTTCGACTGAGGGAAACATCTTCATCAAGATCTAGGAACTGTCTGGTCTTCAACGTAGTATACCGTTGAGATTGTAGAACTCGTCCATACTATGACGGATGAAAACATCTTCATCAAGATCTAGAAACTGTCTGGTCTTCAACGTAGTATACCGTTGAGATTGTAGAACTCGTCCACACTTTGACGGAGGAAAACATCTTCATCAAGATCTAGGAACTGTCTGGTCTTCAACATAGTATACCGTTAAGATTATAGAACTCGTCCACACTATGACGGAGGAAAACATCTTCATCAAGATCTAGGAACTGTTTGGTCTTCAACGTAGTATACCGTTGAGATTGTAGAACTCGTCCACACTATGACGGAGGAAACATCTTCATCAAGATCTAGGAACTGTCTGGTCTTCAACGTAGTATATCGTTGAGATTGTAGAACTCGTCCACACCATGACGGAGGAAAACATCTTCATCAAGATCTAGGAACTGTATGGTCTTCAACATAGTATACCGTTGAGATTGTAGAACTCGTCCACACTATGACGGAGGAAAATTGTCGAGATTGAGAACCTTATCTAAAATTCAACCGAGGATAATTCAGTTGAGATTTAAGAACTGGTCAGGTCTTTGACTGAGGGAAACATCTTCATCAAGATCTAGGAACTGTCTGGTCTTCAACGTAGTATACCGTTGAGATTGTAGAACTCGTCCACACTATGACGGAGGAAAACATCTTCATCAAGATCTAGGAACTGTCTGGTCTTCAACGTAGTATACCGTTGAGATTATAGAACTCGTCCACACTATGACGGAGGAAAACATCTTCATCAAGATCTAGGAACTGTCTGGTCTTCAACATAGTATACCGTTGAGATTGTAGAACTCGTCCACACTATGACGGAGGAAAATTGTCGAGATTGAGAACCTTATCTGAAATTCAACCGAGGATAATTCAGTTGAGATTTAAGAGCTGGTCAGGTATTCGACTGAGGGAAACATCTTCATCAAGATCTAGGAACTGTCTGGTCTTCAACGTAGTATACCATTGAGATTGTAGAACTCGTCCAAACTATGACGGAGGAAAACATCTTCATCAAGATCTAGGAACTGTCTGGTCTTCAACGTAGTATACTGTTGAGATTGTAGAACTCGTCCACACTATGACGGAGGAAAACATCTTCATCAAGATCTAGGAACTGTCTGGTCTTCAACAGAGTATACCGTTGAGATTGTAGAACTCGTCCACACTATGACGGAGGAAATCATCTTCATCAAGATCTAGGAACTGTCTGGTCTTCAACGTAGTATACCGTTGAGATTGTAGAACTCGTCCACACTATGACGGAGGAAAATTATCGAGATTGAGAACCTTATCTGAAATTCAACCGAGGATAATTCAGTTGGTATTTAAGAACCGATCCAGTTCTTCGACATAGCTGAGAACTTAACTGCCTCATTTCTTGAAAGGTAAAGGTCAGTCATATGAAATGCATGATATAGATCAAGCAATGATGTTCTCAAAATAAATGAGATTGTGTTGTATGATGTGTATATGTATGTATCATGATATATGGAAATGTAATGTTTTAGCTGGGGAAATAAATCCCAGATAGCTGCTGGAGAATAGAGTTGGATTCTTCGTTTATGCTGGGGATGACGAACAAAGATGATGGCGAGAATAATCCTGCAGGAGAAGATGACTCCGTTGGGGAATAAACTGAGGAGGAGATTACTTTGTGGGGAAGAGATGTTCTACTGAGGATTAAACCAATAAGTTCCGCTGGGGATGAATTACCGTTGCTGGTGATACTGAATCCTGTTGGGGTTTTGAATTCTGTTTGTCAGAGGAAAGAACTCCGCTGGGTATGATCTTTCAGCTGCGACTTCACCGGGGATAACCTTTTAGGCTCTAATGGGGATAATCCTTCGAGCTTTGCTGGGGACAATCTTCCTTTGAACTCGGCTGGGGATATTCATTTGTATACTCCGCTGGGGACGAACTTCCGGAGTCTACTGGGGATGATTCTTCAACTCCATTGGGGAAGCTTTTTCAGACTGCACTGGGAAAATTTTAACTCCACTGGGGATATCTTGTATTCTGCCGGGAATATTCTTATACTCCGCTGGGGAATATTAATACTGCCGGGGATATTAAGCCTTTTCAGTATGATGGTGAATGAACTCTGCTTGGGGAGAATATTACCAATTCATTCACGGTTGCAAGTCTCAGCTAGGGAGAGCCAATCATTATTGTCTTACTCTGCGGGGAGTGAAAGTACCTTAACCATGCTCTTCAGCTGAATTTACCTTATACCTGGTGGAAAGAGCAACTATACAGCTTGGACAATTCTCATTTGCCCCTGTTTCTGATATTACCAGTAATCATCTTTTTGTTTCGCATGTAAATATTTATGAGCAACAATTAATGTCGAATACATATATCAAAAATGAACATTGGACGTTCTTTGCAAAACAAAACAGATAAAGGAAAAACAGTTTGAAATTTCTTTGAAAATGAATTGTATTGATTTTGAAGTTTGGCCTGTAAATAGGCGTTTTTGTACAAGAGGCTGACGTCCTAGTAGGAGAACGCCGCCGAATAATATAATTTACACAATTTGTGAAAAACTAAACAAAACAGCTATGTGAATAATCCCACTGGGTTCCAACTCTGCTATTGCCTTTATGTCCTTGAACAGCTCATCAATTTGCTATTGGGTTGAAGGTAGATCAGATTGATTAGTGTCGTCCGAGCTTGATAGTCGATACCAAAGTCTGGATGCAAGGTGATCCAATGAGACATAGTGTTACGCTTTGATCCCTAATTTTTTCCTGGACCGCCCTTTCGGGTTTTCAGCCCACCGGGATACCCTTTTTTGCCCAAGTCGCCTTTTCAGGTTTTCGACTTGCCGGGTGTATAGATTTTTTTCATTTTCATCCCTTATTTTTGCCCGGACCCTTTTGGTTCGCTGGGAAGCCCTTATTTTTGCCTAGGCCAGTCAACCTAGCGGGTCTTTGATTATGCGTAGTATTTTTTCACTATGTCTGCATTGATGGGGTGAGGAAGGTCGTCACCATCCATGGTGGTTAGAATCATAGCTCCTCCTGAGAAAATGTTCTTAACCACAAATGGCCCTTCGTAAGTAGGGGTCCATTTGCCCCTAGGATCACCTTGAGGTAGGATAATGCGTTTGATCACCAGATCCCTAACTTGATACTCTTGTCGTCTAACTTTCTTGTTAAATGCCTTAATCATCCGTTTTTGATACGTCTGACCATGAAAAATAGCATTAAGTCTCTTTTCGTCGATTAAGTTCAGCTGATCAAGCCGGGTCTGGATCCAGTCATCTTTGCTCAAACCTGCATCTTTCATAATCCAAAGAGAGGGTATATGAACTTCAATGGGCAAGACTTCCTCTATGCCATATACCAATGAATATGGTGTTGCCCTTGTTGACGCCTGTGCTGAGGTACGGTACCCATGGGGCAAATGGTAACATCTCGTGCCAATCTTTGTATGTCACCGTCATCTTCTGCACAATCTTCTTAATGTTCTTATTAGCCGCTTCCACAGCCCCATTCATCTTCGGCCAGTAGGGAGAAGAGTTGTGATATTGTATCTTGAACGGTTTGCAGAGTTCGGTGATCATCTTATTATTGAGATTGGTACCATTTTCCATAATGATCCTCTCTGGTACACCATATCGACAGATCAGATTGTGTCGAATGAACCGTGCCACGACTTTCTTGGTTACTGTAGCAAAGGAAGCTGCTTCAACCCACTTCGTAAAGTAATCAATAGCTACCAGGATGAAACGATGTCCGTTAGATGTTGTAGGTCTGATCTCGCCGATCATATCAATGCCCCACATTGCAAAAGGCTAAGGATCCGTCAAGACGTTCAGAGGAACTGGAGGTATGTGCACCTTATCAGCATAAACTTGGCACTTGTGAAAGGTCTAAGAATGATGATAACAGTGGGCTTCCATTGTGGACCAATAATATCCTGCCCGAAGGATTTTATTTGCCATGGTCTGGCCACTGGAATGGGTTCCGAAAGTACCTTCGTGTAAATCTGTCATGATCCTTTCTGCTTCATTCTTATCCACACAACGCAGTAAGGTCGAATCATGGTTACGTTTGTAAAGAATGCCATTGCTGATGAAGAACTTTGCTGCGAACCTCCTCAGAAACTTCTTATCATTAACAGATGTACCCTTGGGGAATTCCCGAGCCTCAAGATACCTCTTCACCTCATGAAACCAAGGTTTATCTACTACCTCTTCAGTCTCAACGTCACAACAATGTGCAGGTTCGTCCAATTTTTCAATGATAATCCGGGGAGCTTCGTTGTCCCAATTTACTTTGAACATAGAAGACATCGTAGCCAGTGCGTCCGCCAACTGATTCTCCTCTCTAGGGAAGTGTTCAAAGGTTATCTCTTCGAAGTGCGGAAGCAAAGTCAATACATACTCCTTGTAAGGAATGAGATTTGGGTGTTTCGTATCCCACTCGCCTTTAATCTGACTGATCATGAGAGCGAAATCTCTGAAAACACTTAGAAACTTAATCCTTAGGTCAATTGCTGCTCGAAGACCCATGATGCATGCTTCATACTCCGCCATATTGTTGGTGCAGTTGAAACATAGTCGGGAGGTAAATGGAGTATGAGAGCCTTCAGGAGATATAATCAAGGCGCCAATGCCATTACCCAAAGCGTTTGAAGCTCCATCAAAGTACATAGACCATCAGGATCCCTCCTCAGGTCCTTCATCTGGTCCAGGTGTCTCACAGTCGGTTACTATCATGATATTCTCATCCGGAAATTCAAAGTTCATAGACTAGTAATCATCCACTTCTTGATGTGCCAAATGATCTGCTAACACACTTTCCTTGATTGCCTTTTGGATCGTGTACTGGATGTCGTACTCAGTTAAGATCATCTGCCATCTTGTTATTCTTCCGGACAAGGAAGGCTTCTTGAAGATATACTTGATTGGATCCATCTTTGATATCAATAGAGTAGTGTGAGTCAGCATATACTGTCTCATCCGGCGAGCATCCCATGCCAAAGCGCAGCAAGTTTTCTCGAGCAACGAGTATCGGGTCTCGCAGTCGGTAAACTTTTTGCTAAGGTAATAAATAGCATGCTCTTTTCGGCTAGACTCGTCATGCTGACCCAGCACACACCCCATTGAGTTGTTGAGTATTGTCAAGTATAGGATCAGAGGTCTCTCTTCAACTGGAGACATCAGAATAGGTGGCTCTTGGAGATACTCTTTGATCCTTTCGAAAGCGGTCTGGCATTCATCGTTCCAACGTACTACTTGATCTTTCTTCAGTAGCTTGAAGATTGGCTCACAAGTAGCAGTCAAGTGCGAGATGAATCGGGCAATATAGTTCAAACGTCCCAGAAAGCCTCTAACTTCTTTTTCTATTCTGGGAGCTGGCATTTCCTGTATAGCCTTTACCTTTGCAGGATCCACCTGAATACCTTTATCGCTTACGACGAAACCCAGCAGCCTACCAGATCTCACCCCAAAGGTGCACTTGTTCGGGTTTAACCTTAGCTTGTACAACTTTAACCTGTCAAATAACTTCTGAAGGTGGTCCAGATGTTCTTCTTCAGTCTGAGATCTTGCAATCATGTCGTTAACGTATACCTCAATCTCATGATGGATCATGTCATGGAACAAGGAGACCATGGCACGCTGATACGTTGCCCCAGCATTCTTTAATCCAAAGGGCATGACCTTGTAGCAAAAGGTACCCTATTGAGTAATGAAGGTTGTCTTCTCCATGTCTTCGGGAGCCATTTTAATCTGATTTTAACCGGAGAAACCATCCATAAAGGAGAAGACCTTATGTTGTGCAGTGTTGTCAACCAGAACGTCGATATGAGGCAGAGGGAAATCATCCTTGGGGCTCGCCCTGTTCAGATCCCTGTAGTCAACACACATTCGAACCTTACCATCCTTCTTCAGTACCGGAACCACGTTGGCCACCCACTGTGGGTAAGAAGTAACTGCTAGAAAACTGGCATCGAACTGTTTCAGAACTTCAGCCTTGATTTTCTCAGACATCTCTGGGCGCATTCGCCGGACTTTCTGTTTCACTGGAGGACGGTCTTCCTTGGTAGGCAATCGGTGAACCACAATATCAGTATCCAACCCAGACATATCTTCATAAGACCGGGCAAAGATTTCAACATAGTCACGCAACATCTGAATCAACCATTGCTTGACACTAGGCTCCAGATTTGCACCGATCTTGACCTCTTTCTTGTCCAGTTCTGTACCCAGATTTACTGATTCCACGGGCTCTTCATGCGGCTGAATAACCCTCTCTTCCTGAAGTAACAATCTTGCAAGTTCAATAAGCACTTCACAATCATCTTCACCTTCGTCTTCGGCTAAGTTAATCGGACTTTCGAAGTCATAACTGGCAGTAGCAGAGTCGTTACCAGTGAGATCCAGAGTGGATGTAGACCTGTATATGTGAGTGTGTGTAAATAGCTGTTTTGCAATATGTAATAAAATAAAAAAAAGAAGCGCAAAATTTGAAATGCAAGAAAACGTCCAATGCTTTTATTAATGATATATGAAAATGACACACATACAGCCCTCACAAATGAAGCCCTAGTTCCCCGGGAAAGACATCGGGCCCTAGAGTTTAAAACTTTGTCTGTTACAAATTCAAAACAAAAAGTCTCATTACTGGGTAACAAAAGAAATTGGGATGAAGTCCTTTGTTGTCCAGTTGCTTAGTCCACCATCGGCAGTTGGGTATATCCAGCTGTCAATATCAAACTCTTCATCATCGTCATCCCTGATAACATTCACCCCTGCGTCAGGTTTGGGCTTTTCGGGTGCTCCGAACTCGATCTCCTTGGCATCAATCAGGTCTTGTATTTTGTTCTTCAAAACCCAACAATCATCTGTATCATGCCCCAGGCTATCAGAGTGAAAACCACATCGGGCATTAGGGTTATACTTTGGTGATGTAGTGTTGGGATTCTTCGGGGCCTCCCTTGGAATCACTAGATTAGTTTTCAATAACTGTGGCAGAATCTGGGATAAAGTCATGTTGAGCTGAGTGAATTGCCTTCGCGGTCTCTCGGCCTTTAGCTGGTTATTGTGCTGAGGAGCACTAGCAGGTCTTGAAATAACAACCGCGTTAACAACTTGGCGGCGTTCAGGTCTATTCTGGATTTTCAAACTGTAAACAACACTGGACTCCTTCTTAAAAGGCTTCTTCTTGGTGCCTGATGAAGTACCCTTCTGTATTTTACCAGACTTAATACCAACGTCAATCCTTTCCCCAGTCATAATCAGCTCCGTAAATCCGGACGAAGAACTTCCAATCAGATGGTTGAAATACGAACCAGACAAGGTCCCCAGAAACATATCAACTAACTCCCTATCAGCCAAGGGTGGTTGCACTCTTCCAGCGAGGTCCCTCCACTTCTGAGCATAATCTTTGAAACCTTCGCTCGCACCCATAGACATACCCTGGAGTTGGGTACGCGTGGGAGCGAGGTCGGCATTATATTGGTACTGCTTGTAGAAAGCAGCATCCAAATCTTCCCAACTACGGATACTGACTCCTTCTAGCTGGTAAAACCATTCAAGCTGAGTCCTTGAGAGATTGTCTTGAAAGAAGTGGATCCATAGGTTCTTGTCAGCGGTGTACGGCTGAATTTTCCTTACATACGACCGGAGGTGCAGTTTCCGACAAGAAACTCCGTCATACTTAGCAAAGGCTGGTGCTTTGAATTTATGGGGAATCACCACCCCAGATGATAGACCCAGATCACCAAAGTCCAGACCAGGCACTTTCTGCACTTCCATCGCACTCAACCAGTCTTCCAGTTGCTTGTATCTATCCTCAGCCGGAGGATATTGGTCTTCATCGAAGTCCGTCTCGTTATCTGAAACCACAGGGCTAGGAGCCCTCCTTTCTTCCTGAATATCTTTCCCTCCAGATGAGGTGGTCAAATCAACTTTATCTCGTAGCCTGTTTCCAAACATGTGGCCCATGTTAAACAAGACCGTCTTCTTCTTCTTCTTCTTCTTCTTCTTCTTCTTCTTCTCTTTCAAGATAAAGGCCTTCAGATCTTGCTGACCCTTAGCTAGATTCATGAACAATTCTTGGAACTGGGAATTTTGAGCCTGTGGAGCCTTGATTGCTTGTTCAGTTGATGGTTCAGAAGACATGATGCTGAAATAAACAGCAAAGAAGATGAGAAAACCTGTAAGGGTACCTGTTATGAGGTGCATGGAATGAAATGCGTATGATATGATTTCAAAGACGTCGAGAGATTCAAATTTGTAAACAAGAAATGAAACACACTTTTATTAGATAAACTTGAAATTCAAATTGTTCAATAAATTCCCTTAAGGCGTTACAAGAAAGGAAATACTGGAAAGTAAATAAAAACTAGAAATAATCAAAGGACATCAACACTCCCATGGTCGTTTGCCTTTAGTGCTGACATAGTCGTTGATGATTTGCTCCCTCTCCAGCTGCCTAGTCAACTTCTGGATCTTTCGCTCTTGCTCATGATACTTTTCTCTATAAGTATCCCGCTCTTCTCTCAGCTGCATCCAGGACCTCTTCAATGCCCCAATGTCAGTAGGCATGTAAGGGTGTAAGATAGTAGGAGGAACCCCTTCCTCGTCAGCAACTTCAATAATAATAGGCAAGACGGCTTCATAGGGCATTCCCAGCTTTTGGGCACGTATGCGAACCCATCAGAGATATGGTTCCACTGGTAGAGAAGTCTTCGCACCTAGCTCGTGTGGATCAGATCTGTGTACTCTATCCCAAGCTCTTATGAATCTGCGGCGTTGCTCGTCACTATCCCCTTGAAAATCAAAGACTATACTAGGCATTAGCAGCTCATGAGGTCCTTCCCTTCTGACTCGCCCAAACTGACGTAAGGCCAAGCATGGATTGTAAGTAATTCCTCCATTGGTTCCTATCAGTGGAACATTGGGATATTCCCCACAGCGAACAATAACGGCCACCTCATCTATACCCTTAATAGTCCAAATGATGTTATTGTGAGAGAGAGACATAACCCTATAAGCCCAGCCCATGCCTTCTTTGTTCTTCAGAGCTGATTTAGGGAGGTGAGAAATAAACCACCTCGCCAATAGTGGAGTACAGCACATCAAAGTTCCCCGCTTCCTAGTAGTATGGGCATAAAGCTGATGAAGAATGTCACCCAAGAGAGTGGGTACAGGATTACCAGAGATGAAGATTTTTACCGCATTCACATCAACAAAGGAGTCATAGTTAGGAAACAATACCAAGCCATATATCATAAGAGCCAGAATATCTTCGAATTCCTGGAAGTCTAGACTATCCCAAAAGTGATTAGCCTTACCAACCAATAACTTAGTCAGAAATCCCTTTGCTCCACTTCTAGTTTCCCAATTAGCCATTACCTCAGCCTTTGTCAGATGAAGGGCTGAAGCAATCTCTTTCGGTCTAAGGATCTTCTCTCAACCTATAAACGGGGTTTGCTCCAGAATAGAGATACCGAGCAGATCCGAGAATTCTTCCAAGGTAGGGACCAACTGGTAGTCCTGAAAAGTAAAGCAATGGTACAGTAGATCAAATAACTGGACTAGGACACTCATCATCTGCTCGTCCAATTTGGAGGTGACAAAACCAAGAAGATTCCCATGTCTTCTGATAAAGGAAGTAGTATCTGACATCTTTGCAACCAACTCTTTAAGCATAGTGGGAACCTGGACAAAGTTGATCCGGATGGTATTCCTACGCATAGGTGCCATGACCTACAAAACAGAACAAAGATGAATCCTGCATTTCTTTGAAATAGGTTAGTCCAATGCAATATGTATGCAATGTTATGATGTCATGATGTCATGATAGAAAGCACACCACAAGTATCCACAAATAGCAAACATGGTAAAGGCACACAAGTCACACAGAGAGCCCTTAGATTTCAGGCTGGTAAGGAGTCTATGTACTACCCTCTTTCAGTTCAGTTGGTTTAAACGTGTCCTAAAAATAGTAATCGGGTTCTAGAGGATCTCAATATCACTGACTACCCTCGATCGGTCATAATTCCAGTTTAGCAACCTTTTCTTGCAGCCGAAATCATCACGAGAGTTTAGTCTCAATGAGTGTAGCATACTGCTACTGTTCTATGGCCAAGTTGGTCAATTTAAAGGTTCTAAGGTCAGTTGGTGCTTAATGACCCCTTAGCAGACCCATATTCTCCTCGTTGCGCCACAAGGGATATCGGTACATACTAAAGTGCCACACCAACGTAGCTACTGCTTTAACTGTATCGGTCTACGCTGTACAGTTCCCTCATAGTTTATTGCTACTTACTTAAAGGGTATCCCCCAGATCCGGGTTAGGATCCATAGTAACTCCGATTCAAGCCCACAAAAATAAAGCATACAGATCAAACAATTGAAAACAATATGATGAACTAATCCTAAGGTACACCCCACTTATTAATATCCTCAGCAGAGTCGCCAGTTCTGTGATACGGTTGGAAAGAACTGACTGTTTTTTGGAATGCTGGTTTGCGTTTTGCGTTTGTTTTCTCAAAATGTCGCGGTAATCAAGAGTCGCCACCGACTTTTATTTTATCCAACAAGGAAAGGAAAAAAAGCACAGAAAAATTCCTTTTTCGAGATGCTTCTCGAGTTCGGGGGGTAGATTATAGAAAGGGAAGGTGTTAGCACCCTTTCTATCTGTGGTTATGCACGGGCTCTTAGGTACTTGCTCAATTGTTTTCAAAATTGATTTTTTTGTGCTTGTGGGTTTGAAAAAGTTTTTGTTTTGAAACTTCGATTTAACTCTTGCTTTTATCCTCAAAAGCATATGAAGTGTTTTTGAAAACTTTGTTCGAAATGGAGTGTAAGTGTGACAAAGATTTTGTTTTTTGAAAGAGCAAGTACTTAAGAACCATCTACCTACTCGAAAAATAAATCGTTCTATGCTATCTTCCTTTAGACAACTCTATCCTACTATTGAAGAGTAGGTAGCACTGTCGTTGGAGTTTAAGGGTCAATTCGAATTTAGGGACTTACGATCACCAAAGCAATGTTAGGACGCCTTAGCGGTAACCCTAATGTCTTGGATCATTTGTTTTGAGGCAACAATATCCGACGCAACCATTTTGAGGTGACTATGATCTTTGGACAGGAGGGCGACCTCTAAAACAACCTATACTCGATGACCGTGTACGAAGGCAACCAAGTGGGGTGTACCCTAGGAGTGCGCATGTGCGAGTGTGTCATTTTCAGTTATTTTTGTCTTTGTACATATTAATGGTGATCTATGTTGATTTTAGGTTAAAACATTCATTCTTGTCATGCATTCCTATTATCAAACATTTATAATTTGCCGGAAATAAATTGCGGAATTTAAATTACAAGGCGTCGGGTATTTACATCGCCAAAGACAAACACTTTTTAAATTTAAATGCGGAAAATAAATAAAGCGATAAAAATAATTAAATAGTCCTAATTATCTATTACATTTCGGGAACAAGTATAATATTGAATAAATAGATCGTGTGCGGGAAATTAAATCGAGCGCAAAGTAAGGTTTTGACCCTTTGTTATTTAAAGAAAAGATTTTTTTGTTTGTTTTTGAATTAAGAAAGAAATTATCTAAGTCAATTATTAAATTAATAAATTAATTAATTAATTAATGAAAATAAATGTTTTTGGTTTTTTTGGTATTTAAAGAAATAAAATAAAATTAATTGATGTTAGTAAAAACCTAATTAAGTCTAATTAGTTTAAATTATTTACAAAGAAATATATTAAAGTTATTTCTAATTAATAGCCTAAATTAATTAATGGATTTGTTAATAAAATATAAAATACTAAAATTTAATTTAATAAAGAAAATATTTTTTGGTTTTAATTTTATTAAAGGAAAAAATTTGATTGGTTAGAAAATAATAAAAATAATTAAATCAAATAAAACAAAGATAAATGAATTAGAGAGAGTTAGGGGGGGATGGGCCTGTTTGGAGTGTTTGAGAAGCAATTTTGAGGCCCATTGGAATCTGGCCTCGTTTGACTTCTGAGATTCCCTGCGCGCATGTTGACTTGGTCCATGGTAGACCATCAATTTCTGGCCACCAGATTTGGCCTATGGCCATCTGGCCATCAAATGCTTGAGGGTGCATGATAGACTTCGCGCTTGGATCAGCATATGATTACCTGAAGAAAAAATACATTGAGAAATTTGGAGGACCTGGGATTCGAACCCAGGTCCTGTTGGATGTTGCTAGCGCTCGCTTTCCACTAGGCTATTGTGCTTCATTTGTTAACAAAATACAGAGACAATATTATAAGATAAAACGCGTTAATGTGCCAGCTCAACAAAATTAAGCGCGCCATGTTTGAATGGGCGAATCATGCTTCGCCACGCATCATCTTCAACCCCCATCCGTAGCTAAAAACCTGTAAAAACTTATAGCTACGGACACCAGCCGTCGCTACAAGTTACGCCTCCTCCAAAATCCGCTATAGGCCATGGAAATAAATTCTAAGGGCAGGGTTGTGCTTGTCTCATCATCCCGGTCACAACCATGCCCTTCTCGACAGTCAATTTTTCCTGCAAGAGAAATACCCAAAAACAAACCACAAAACCCTAGCTATGGTACCTCACAGCATAGGCCACATAAACAAAATTGGATAATGCAGAATGCTTAGAAACTTGATAAGGATTATGAATATGCAAATAATTTGTACAAAAGATACAGGAATAATGATTTGCGAATTTAAGAAAGAAGCGGATTTTTGTGACACTTACAGTGCTTTGTGGTGTGCGTGGAGGCTTGCTTGGGATTGGTTATGCTTCAGTGATCGTCAAGGAATCGATTGAGATCGTTCTTGGCTTCTGAAAACACCTCTAGACACAATTTTGATTTCAAACTTTTTACCACTTTTTTCAAGTTTTGTTTTGCTTATTCTCATAGCCTCCAACCCTTGTTTTCGTGTCTTAAGAATCCTTATGTATTGTGGAATGCATTAGGCTAAGAATAATGGTCTAAATCTTCTCCCATCATGGCTTGCATATTTGATTTGATTTCCATTTAAAAGCTTGCCAAATTTGTCAAAAAACCATCTTTTTGCACATGATCTTGTGTGATACGAATTTGATGATGATATTGATGAGACTCCAATCCTGAAAATAGCAAAAAATCTCATGTAATCAAAGTTTGGGATTTTATTTGATTTAATTTGATTTAAAATGAAATAATTCAATAAAAAATCAAATAAAATAATAAAATTGATAAATGGACACATGGCTGAAGCTAGGACACGTGGACAATGATGCAAGCTCAAATCAAGTGGAAAAGAATGGGCCCATTTGACAAAATTTGATGTTTTGGGGATGGTTGACTTTTGGCAATTTTGCAAAAATGCCCAACTTCAACAATGCATAACTTCTTCGATTTTGCACTTTTGGAGGTGTTCTTGGACTTTCTAGAAATCTTGAGATGTCCTCTAACCAACCCTTCTGGTCTCATCTCATTTTGACATTCCATGCTCAAGTTATAAATTTTGACAAAAAAGGTGTTTTTGTTGACTTTCAAAAATGACCTATGATGTCCAAATTTATAACTTCTTGTGAGTGCATTTTATGAACTTGGGGTATGAAGATGGATCGTAGTAAATTTCATACTATTCAAAATGAGCTTTGGATGGGCCATTTCTAATAAAGTATGAGAAAGTTATGCTTGGTCAAAGTTGAGTTGACTTTTCCTATAAAACCCTAATTTAGCAACTTTTGAGTCTTGATGAATTTTGAGAAATCCTTGGTGAATCATGATCAACCCTTGATAAAATGATGAAATATCCTTAAGAATGAGAATGTTGGCAAAAAGCTTGAAGTTTGACTGTATTTGGGTCACAGTTGATGTTTGCCCTAGCACCGTCGATTTTTGGACCCTTTGAGCAATTGACTGAGCAAACTTCCTCTGCAAGGCTTGAAATTTGACATGGATGACCTTGAGAACATATTAGGACATTGGGGAGCACTTTAGGTCATTTGGACTCAAAGATATTGATGCAACACAAAACCCTAATTTGGGGTTGACTGCCTTAGGAGATAGCTTGATTGTCCAACTCTTGAGAAATCTTGAGACACTTGGAGACTTTTCTTGCAATGTCTTGAGAAATATGAGAGGGAAAATTTTGGGGTACAACACCAGGAAAAAGTTAGGGATTAAAGCATACGACTACGTCCCGTCATCTTGTCATTTGTTTATCAGTAGGAGACTTATCATCCTGATCAGCATTTACCAAGCACCCCAGAAGTTGGGATGATACTGAAACCATCCACAAAGTCTCTGAAGGTACTTTCTCCAGCATGTACAGAGGCAGGGGCATCTTACACAAGGTCGCCACTATATCCTCAGTTTACATCCTAGTGATGTCAGGCGTTCTTGTATCCCCGGCAGAATAGGAATTTCCAACTACTGCTCTGACATCAGGTTTTCCCCAGTGAAGTCGTCAAACTTCTCAGGATTCCCCAATAGGATTTCACAAAATCCTCAAGCAGTGCACAAAGCTTTCCTTCCCCAACAGAGTTTATTCCTCTAGCAGCAGAAGATCATTTCCCAACAGTTTAGCTTTAACAAAATCTGAAGACCTACATTCTTCATCGCCAGCTGCAATCAGGGATTTATTTTCCCTAATTCAACAACGCTGCAATAGAACAACTGATACATTCAGATATTGCATTCATGCATCATTCTACAAACGTCATAGCATCTGCAGTACAAATGCATACATCCCAATCTCATTTATTTTGAGAACACCATTACACAATGCATTTCATACATTATGACATTGCATACAACTCATGCTTTACCTTTTCAGGAAAGATCGATATTTATCATCAATAATTTTCAGCAGGTCCAGGATTAGCTCCTGAAACAAAACAGAGTAATTCTTCTGACTACCAAATGCAGCTTTACATAGGCTCAACATGAAGCAATCTTACATGGGTTTCTTCTGACTTCCAAATACAGCTTTACATGGGCTCTTCATGAATCAATCTTACGCGGGTTCCTTCTCCTTCTGAAATATAGCTTTACACGGGCTCGTCATGAAGCAATCTTACACGGGTTTCTTCTAACTTCCAAATACAACTTTACACGGGCTCAACATGAAACAATCTTACACGGGTCTCTTCTGATTTCCAAATACAGCTTTACACGGGCTCTTCATGAAGCAATCTTACATGGGTTCCTTCTCACAATTTCCAGATACAGTTTTACACGGACTTATCCCAAAGCAGCCCTACCTAGGCACCTTATGAAGTTTTACACAGACTTATCCCGAAGCAGCCCTACCCAGGATCCTTCTGAAGTTTTACACGGACTTATCCCGAAGCAGCCCTACCCAGGCTCCTTTTGAAGTTTTACATGGACTTATCCCGAAGCAGCCCTACCCAGGCTCCTTCTGTAGTTTTACACAGACTCATCCTGAAGCAACCCTACCCAGGTTCCTTCTTACAATTTCCAGATGTAGTTTTACCCGGACTCATCCTGAAGCAACCCTACCCAGGTTCCTTCTTACAATTTCCAGATGTAGTTTTACCCTGACTCATTCTGAAGCAACCCTACCCAGGTTCCTTCTTACAATTTCCAGATGTAGTTTTACCCGGACTCATCCTGAAGCTGCCCTACCTAGGCTCTCTCTCATATATCTCCTGAAGCAACCCTACCCAGGTTCCTTCTCCTACACTTCCAGATGACGTCTTACCCGGACTCATCCTGAAATAGCCCTACACAAGTTTCTTCTGACACATTTCCAGGTAGTAGTTAATTTCATTCTCCCCAGTAAATTACTACCAAGCCTGGATTTCAACCATAAAACAACAAACTTTCATCTTTCTAATCCAGATATAACCCCTCAGTAGAGCCATGGACAACTGAAGTTCCTAGACTTTATTCCCCACAGAGTTCTCCTGAAGCAAGAGAACAACTGAAATCAACATTCTCCAGCGGAGTCCTCCTTAGACAACAGGAACAGGAATCCCCGTAAAAGGACTTCTTATGAAGTCAGCATCTACTTCGGATGGCATCTTTAAGCCCATCTTCGACGACTCTCCATCATATTCCTTGGATGGCATCTTTAAGCCCATCTTCGACGACTCTCTATCATCTTCTCCTAATGGCATCTGTAAGCCTATTCCCGACATCGTCAACCATCAGTGTTATGAGAGTGAAAATTTCTGGGCACTCTAGTGTTCAATCATCTTCCACCTTCAGATCACGAAAGGAAGACAAGCCAATCTACATCTTCAGGTTTAAGAATATTGAATAGGGGAAGCTGTTGTACCCCTAAAATATTTCCTCTCATTTTTTACAAGATCTTCTCATGCATGGGTGGTTACAAACATTTTCTTGAAGAAGAATAACAAATTTTTAAAGTTGGTCAAAGTGTCCTTCGATAAGGTGTCTTTCGATTGGAATCTTAACAATGTCTTTCGATTGGCATCTGAACAAAGGCGTCTTCGATTGGCATTTTAGTGTCACTTTGATTAGTCCAAACTGAAGGAAATCGAATAGAGCATAATTGAGTTTTCGATTGGTCAACAAGGTACTTCGATTGGCGTCTGATCAAGGCACTTCGATTGGTATCAGAATAAAGTATCATTCGATTGGCACCTGAACAAGGCCTTTCGATTGGCCTCATGGCCAAGCCCTTCGATTGGCATGGTGGCCAAGCCTTTCGATTGGCATTCTGAAAGACCCTTTCGATTGACATGGCAAGGAATCCTTCGATTTAGCTTCTCAAACAAGGCAGCTTCGATTGGCATTTTAACAGGTAGATTCGAATTGGACTTTGAAGTTGGCAAAGAAGGTAGATTCGAAGGAATGAACTAGGCTGGCATGACTAAGTAAAAATACATATCCTAACCTGTCCAGGTTCACCCCAAGCTCAAAATGGCATGTTGTCCTTGCAAATATGCAATCGAAGCATGGGGAGTCTCAATCAAAGGGGATGTAGCATCGAAGATGGAGTAATTCAAATTGGTACTTTGAAGCAATCGAAGCAGAGGGAAGCTCAATTGAAGGGAAGTGGATCTGTAGGTCAGCTTTCGATTTTCATCATGTTGAAGGCCCAAACAGCTCATAACAGGCTGGCAGTAACGTATGCAAATAGATGGGCACTTGATTGAATCAAATATAGCAAGTATTTATGAAGAAATCAAATCAAATATCTTCATCATAATGGGCCAAGATTTGATACACAAACATTGACCTAATTCCTTTGTCTATATAAACCTTATGACCTCGCACGAAAAAGGGGGACGGATGCAGAGGAATTCATACACGCGCAGCAACCACAAAAAAGGAACGGATACAAAGGAATTCATATACGCGCAACATCCATACAAAGGGCCGGACGGAAAAACCCACAGAGACAGCCACACATACCTTGCCTCGTAAAAGCACCAGGCTGCCCCACGAAAGTCTAGACTCTGTTGTAGGCACCTTCCATCCAGATCCAGGCGCCTCCAGTGGTATAATGTTCAATCTCACTTAATCTCAAAATTAGACTCATAATTGCATATTCATAGTGTTTGTTATTATTTGTGAACGATTTAACAAAGCGTGTGCAAGTTGTAGTGTTCATACGTTTGACCCCCCCATGGATAGAGTTTCTTTTGAAGTAGGTTACGTTTGAAATCCATGATCCTGGCTGTGACAAATCGAAACCAACCCAGGTCTAGGTTCAGGAATTTATTTCGAATGGGATGTTTCTCTATGTTGTTTACTTCTGAATTGACTAATTTGCAGGACCAAAAGCAGTAGTCATGCCCTTCGAATGAGCAAATAGCTCAGGGGGAGAAAAGGAATTCGCTCAATCGAAAGGACTAGGTTCTAGTATCCCAGGCCTTGTATTTTCAATTTCTAACGGACTTCCTTGCAGGTTCAGCATCTCAGATCGAAGGATGGCACATCTAGATCGAACACCCAGATGTGTCGTCTCTCAAACTTCTTTGATCCAGGCCTCACAGTTTCAACTTCTAACGTTTCTCTTGCAGCGCCCCAAGACCCTCGAATGATGTCTTCGATCCAGGCCTTGCTTCCCAAAATTATTTCTTTTCGTTTCCTACATGGTGGTCTTTCGGTTTTGTTTCCCTCTCTTTTGGTTGTTTGTCTTTACTTTTTCTAAATTTTAATTAACATAAAAGAAAAACCAAATAAGACATTAGGTTAGTTTTTATATTAAATTAATTTTGTCAATTAATTAATTAACTATTTTAATATTTTCTTAAAAAAAACTAAAATTAAATAGACTTAGGATTTTTTAATTCAATATCTTTTAATAATAAAAACAAACAAAAATTCCTTTCACTTAGGATTTTAGACGCATTTTCGATTCAGACGTGTGTTTATTTACTTTAGCATCTTTTTGTTTATTATGTAACTGTTCCCGGTTTGTAATAGCTTAATTAGGATTTCAATTTCCGCACTTTATACTTTCAGTTAATTCTTTATCTATCTACACCAAAGCCCTGTAATACCGTATGACCCTCTATTTTCTTGCTTTTATATTTTATACGCTTGTATATAATCGCTAGCAACATAGGCGTGTATGCTTAATCAATCAATCTTAGATCACTAAACTGCAAAGATAAAAATACCTGAAAGAAGCACACTATTGCACACATGCACCCTTAGGGTATACCCCACTTGGTTGCCTCGGAAACAATGGTCATGTCCCTCGAAAATAGGGATAATCTTAGCAAAGACCCTAAGTTTAAAGTCATCATAAAGATCATAGTCCCTAAATCTCCCTCGAGTTGCCTACGAGAAGTGATCTTATGATGATAGTCCCTTCGAAATGCTAAGGTATCCTTACATATTGCCTTTAATGACCATTACGTCCCTTTCGATAGTCCCTTAACATCCAACGACTAGGGTTACCTACTCACTAATAGTAGGATAAAACGGTCTAAAGGATAGGAGGAAAAGAACAAACTTTTTATCAAGTAGGTAGATAATTGTTAGGTACTTGCTCAAACAAATTTTCACACCACACTTTCAAATACTTTTCAAACAAAAGTTTTCAAAACACTTTATCACACTCTTGAGGACTGATACAAGAGTTACCATAAAGTGAATCGCCGCACTAAGGCATTTTTCAAAGCTTTTCAAACACACAAACACAAGCAATTTAAAAAATGAGCAAGTACCTAAGAGCCCATGGAAAACCATGGATAGAAAGGGTGCTAATACCTTCCCTTTCCATAATCTACCCCCCTTACTCAGAAATCTCAAAAAAGGGTCTTTTTCTATTCTTTTTACCCTTTCCTTGTTGGATAAAAGAATAGTTGGTGGCGACTCTTGCTTACCGATACATTTGCGAACAAAAAATGCAAACCAGTATTAATAGTCGGTGAGATACAGTGGGAGAACTGACTTGGGATTTTGCGTTTGTGTTTGCAAATGTTTCGGTTTAGCAAGAGTCGCCACCGACTTTTTATTTTATCCTAAGGAAAGGTCAAAAAGCACAGGAAAGACCTTTGAGATGTTTTCTTGGGTTCGGGAGTAGATTATAGAAAGGGAAGGTATTAGAACCCTTTCTATCAATGGTTATCCATGGGCTCTTAGTTACTTGCTTAGATCACTTTCTTTGCTTTTCAATCGTTTGAAATGGTACTCTTCAATTGTTTGAAATGGTGCTTTGTGTGTGGTTTTGAAAGATGTTTTGAAAAGAGGCCATCGTTGTGGAAACCTTTGTAATGATTCTTGTTTAAATGTATACAAAGGTGTTTTTGTCTTTTGAAGAGTTTTCAATGTTTGAAAGTAGGGTTTTGAAATTGTGTTGTGAAGGGTGTTTTGAAAATAGCAAGGATGTTTTTGCAAGTTTTGATCAAGTAACTAAGAGTTGTCTATCCTATTTTACCCAAAGATCTTTCTTATGTTTTTAACCCTTTTAACAGTGTTGCTTCACCATTGTATTTGGTGAACAACCTTGTGTTAGGATGTTAAATGGGACAGGCGCGGGTCATCGTATAGTCCATGATAGCAATAGTGTCAAGTATTTTTGGCAATTTTCTTAAGGGACTTGATCATTTTGTTTAGGCAACTCAGATAGCGTCATCGAGGGACTATGATCTTTGTTTTGTTTTTTTTGTTTTGCCAAAGTACTTGACATGCATACCATGGTCCATTTTTGAAGGCAACAAGTGGATTGAAACCCTAGGGGTGCAAGTGTGCATTGTGTTTGTTTTTTCATGCATTT